>CAVLGL010000024.1:7462500-8788750 GCA_963668995.1 Parnassius mnemosyne
GTTATGTTCTTCGTGGACGGAATGAGTTTTATATTGCTCAAATATAGCATTTACATGTTTAATTAATTTATTACCTCTGTTTCCATTGATATATTGTGTTAGTCTTGCAATCTTTGCCCTTAATTCACTAACTTTGTATTCTAATCTTTGTTCCCACTTTGGTTTATTATATTTCTTTTGTTTGCCCTTTCCTAGAGGGTTATCAACTTGTACAGGTATTTCAATTTTAGCTCCGTTGAGCTTAGCTGAAGTCCACGCTGCACAGTATACTAAATCCTGAAATGTTTTAAATTCAATATCGCTGTTAATGTATTCTGGCAACAAAATATTATTCACATAGGCGACTATCTTACTTAATTTTTTTGATGACCTCTGCTTTGGTATAAATTGCCTTTCAGTTGGTTTTGTATTAACATAAAATTCTAAAGCTTTTGCAAACATTTCATCTATAGCAATTATCTTTTCTCTGTAATTTAAATTTTCATTTTCATTTTCTGTGTAGTTTTCTGCATTTAAATGTAAACTTTCTGTATGTGTTTCTTCGTTGTTTGAGATACTTATCTGAAGCATTGAGTTGTCATTGGCTTGTATAACATTATGTTGTTTTTGCAAGTCATTCTTAATTAATTCTAAGCGGTCAACACTTAAATATTTGTTCTGTAAAATTAATCGTCTTTGGTCAGCGATCCGTTGCTCTGTCAAATGAGTTAAATGGGGGAATTGTTTTATAAACTCTTGGTGTAAGAGTTTCCTATATGCTATTTTATTTTTCTCACACTGAGTTATTTTATAGTAAATTCTTATTATAGCTTCATTGTATTCGTCTGTCCATTTCATACGTTGTTGTGTTTGTAAACGGTGGGTATTAGTATCACGATTGTTCTGTGTAACAGAGATGGATTGGGGAAATGTAGTCTGTAAGTTTGATTGCACTTCAATATAAATTTTGTTAACTATTTCTTGGGACAAAAGTTTATTATTTATTATTGCTCTACGCTGATCTCCTAATCTTTGACGAGTTACCTGCATATCTGGGAATCTTTCTATGAATTTCATGTGTAATGGTTGTAAATAACCTTTAGTGTCAGTCTCCATCATTGTTAAATAGAGGTAAGTACGCAATATGAATTCATTCATTTCAGAAGTCCATTTCTTACGCGTATTACGTTTACTGATGGTGGGCACAGGTTCCATAACAGAAGTTATATTCTGTGCATCATCCTTCAGCAATTGGCTACTTGATGATGATGAGGAAGGTAAAGACTGGTGTAAAGTGTATGGCTTTGATTTCTGCCCATCATTTTCGGGGGTATATAAACTATCAGTATCACTAAGAGTATCGGTGTCCGTAGATATAGCTTGAGTCGTTTGACGGGAAATCTTCCTCGCCCGGAGATTGTATGCGCCCCAAGACACAGTACAATGTCGGCTTCCGTCAGAGTCGATATGGTTACTGGATCTGCCGGGAACTGGGGGCCGTAGTTTAGGTCGTGCACTCATATTTTTGTTCAGCCTGGTTTGGGATCGTTAGTTTGGAAAAGGGTCTTTAAACATTAATAGGCAGATAGATAATCCTGGCTTATTATTGCTACACAGTATAGTTGTTCTGACTGCAGTTAAATACATGCCTTTCCCTTAAGCCCCCCCACCACGACAAGGTGATCCCATGGGGGGGTTATTATTATAATTATTATATAGTCCTACTCCCCGCGGTATCGTGCCAAGAACGCTGGCTGCGTTTCCCCGCTCAATGGCTATACTTAGCCTTTGAGCGAGAAAAGAACCAGCCTTCTTATCACCAGCAGCAACAACCAGTCGCGAGTAGAGTTCCTTTAGGAACTTCACCGCACGTGGACCCCACGAATCGATAGTCTCTACAGCAAATGGCATAATGTAGTCATCTCTCAGAGACTCATATTTGTGCCACTTACTCAGTTCAGCTGCCTCTGATGCCGCCCGGCTCTAAACGAGGTACCCCTGAGATGAGAGGCCACCAGAGTGTCTACGCAAGTAGCATCCCACACTAGGGCTTTACCTCTCTCCCAAGGGAACAATGTCATACCGTCGGGTCTCCTGCCATCGTCTCTAAATTTTCCACAAGGCTCTAAAACCGAGGGAACATTTATAGAGACAAGAGCCCTTCGGATGACATCGTTCAAAGAACTGTGTCGTGAAAATCTACCAGCACTTTTCTTACATGAAAGTCCGTGGAGCCCAAACTTGTCGACGCTGCTACCACAGGGGCACTGATGGGGTTGACAAATCGCCGCTCCTAGTCGGATTGCTACGGCAATGCGCAGGCTTTCCCATCAAGTAATTAGCCGAGATTATTTGATGGTAAAGCGTGTAACCAGTGACTAGATTACTTAGTCGAAACAGCTAGAAGGCGTGCCTTATCTTGGTCACTATGGAAATTATGAAACAAATCTCTCTGCACTTACCAACGGAATATCCCACTGTTTGTGTTGGTTAACTTCCAGTGGAACTTTTTCACCGGGACAGAGCGTTTGCCATGTCTGCCCTGCCTCCGTAGCAAAGCACAGGTCTACTTTATTATTTAAAATTATGTTACATAAGGCACTGACACTATCCACTGAAGCAAGAAAAGCTGGTAATGCAACGCTAGAAAGATTTCTCACACCAATAACACTAAATTTTATAGGTCAAGTAGCTTGAGCCCAGGCTGTATTTAAATTTAAATTTAGAATCTTTTCTATAGATACTTTAAGATCATTATCAATATCTTTTAAAATATCCTAACATTTCCAGACTGGACTCGGGCGGAGTAAGTATGTAAATCTAGGTACAAGAAGACAATATTTTAAAATAGTAAGAGCTATGTGGGGGTTTAATTTATACAATTTATCAACGTGGCTTTAAAACTGATCAAATTTTGTTTTTAAAACAGGTTTAATACTATCAAAAAACAACGGAGCACCTAGAAGGTATAGTGATTCCGTACTGACAGTTTTTATTCCTGGAGAAACATGATTGAAATTTTGAATTAAAGTGTCTCTATGAGTGGTAGATAAATTATTGGAAAAAAATATTTCACATTTATTGCCACTTGGTTCAATATTTTTAAAATCTGGTCAATCGACCCTGCCAATTATCAGCAAATCTCAATTACCTCCATACTCTGTAGTGCATACCTGGAACAGTATGACCTCCTCAGTCACCGTTAGTACGGATTACGCCGAAATCGGTCAGCTACCTTCTAGCGTATGACCTGCACATATGAGGCGAGGCACTTAAGAAAAGTGGGAAACGGTTTCCCCTGATGTCTCGGAGGCCTTTGACATAGTTTAGCACGCTAGCTTTTTGGGTAAGCATACAGCATATAACTTGACCTGATTGACTGAGTAAAGGACTTTCTGACTCACGTCGGTGGCTGTTCATCCGATCCTATGGCGTCTAACGCCGGAGTTCCTCTCAGGGGTCCGTTCTCTCCGTGACTCTTTTCCTGCTGCATATTAATGATCTGCTTATGATCTGGTTTGCAGACGACAGCATAGTTGTGGAGACATACCAACCAAGTGCTCGGGCCAGTCGAAATGAAATCCAGTCCGAAACAGGAGCTATGGTTAAAAAATGACTTCTAATCCCCGTTGATAAAACAGCAAATTATTAATACATATTAAATGAATACTACAGAGTATTCATAATAAAGTTTTGGTGCGGTATAAAGTCATTACAAAGAAGTTTTACAAGTTAAATATTTTACTGCAATTCACCTTGCCGCGGGTGCGATGGTTGACCTAATTTTTCATAGTATGCCTAATCTTTTACTTGAATAATAAATCCGCTCGTATGAAAACAGTAAAATGCAACTATGTATTTTTTATTCGATTATGAATTCGTACGATTAGAACTTTTCATAGTTCTAAGAACTGAAAATTATCCATTATGATCGTTTGTTAACGATAGTGTTTACAATTTTAGTGCGTATTACAAAGTTCTTCATAGATTTTGATGACAGCTTAACTTAACAGGCAGTTGATAGTATATCAAGGCGCCTTTTTTTTCGTTTACCTTCCGTTGCGGGGCAACGAAAAGGTTATGCCGGACTCTTACCGGCTAAAACCCCACGGTGGTCACCATCAGCGTATGTGAGGTCCCAGGATCTCCGTTCGGAACGCAACCGGGGCCCCTCTCTCGCTTTGCTTTATTAAAGCACGTCCCGGGGGCCGCCTTCTGACCCCAGAACCCTCGTAGTGTTATCTCGATGTCTCGGGACCATTTCCGAGACATCGTCCTCCTCGATAGCTGCATCTAGACGTTACATACCGCCAGCGTATGGGACGCGGAGTCCTGGTCCGGTCCACCGCAGTGGAAGCAGTTCGCCGTCGCGTCGCGTCCTGTCTTACACAGATAATCACCGAAGCACCCGTACCCGGTAATTGTCTTTGTAAGTCTGTAGGTGAGTCTTTTTTTTATAGGAGAGGGGGCAAACGAGCATGCGGCTCACCTGATGGTAAGTGACTACCGCCGCTCATGAACAACCGCAACACCAGGGGAATTGCAGATGCGTTGCCGGCCTTAGAGTCTTCCTACTCGTCGCTGCATTCAGGCTTCGAAGACCGGCGGGATTACATCAATGACGCGTTTGCGTTAATAGCGTTCCTTGAGTGGAGTGCGCCATATCATCAAAACGTTTTGCCGATCCTGCCGTTTAATTGATTCGAGCGCCTCCTCTGCCTCACTGCCACCGCACCCTTTCGGTCCAAGGGACTAGGCACTCGAAATGTTCTTCGAAGTCCCAGTGACTGTCCAGGTGGAGGCCTAGGTATTTCATGTACCTCCCCACTCTGATTTCAGACCCACCCACGCGGACACACGAGTTGGGTGGTTGCCTGCACCTTGGTAATTTATGGAACCATAGGGCCTCGGTCTTGTGAGACATTGTATCTTGCTATCCCATTGCACTGCAACGAAGCCCTGCCCCGAACTCATCACCGAACCAGCGATGATGGTCAGGGACGGAATAAGGCTCCGCTACTACTGCAAGGGCAACCAGCTACTCCACAGTGGTCTGCATAAGTAGATGTTGTGCATTGCGGCAGTGGTTCAGGTTGCCCCGGAGGACTTTAAGGGATGTGAAATTTATTTTATTTTTAAGCCACCTCTATTGCCGAGTTAGGACTCGGTACAGGGACTGATGTTGCTATGTGCGGCTTGAAGTTGTTCCGACATTGCGACGTGGCAATCGCGGTAAGCGGCTTTCGTGGGCTCGGGAGCATTTACCGTGGAGTGTCTTACAATGGTGGTCTGTTCAGCGATTTAGTACCGGTTTGGGTTTCATCCGGATTCACGAAGAATGTGTATTAAACACATAATTATAATAATTTTATATGAAATTAATCACAAATTACATAACCGTTTACTGATTTTTAAAATTTTAAAATTATTTTTAAAAAGTCCTATAAGTCATATAATAATAAAGTCAATATATTTTTTAATGTAAAACAGATTTTAATTGAAATTATTATTGGAGAGTGTTCCGTGAAAGAAATTTAAAAACAAAGCTTTTGCGCTCGTATGAGTAATTCTCACTCCGGGCATCAATAACTAGTTAAACGAGTTCAAGTGTTTGCAGTAGTGTCGAGTATATGTACCGAGTTTTATAAATGTTAGGAACCCGACAAATTAAAACTTATAAAATTTGTTCTCTCATTTAATAAAGATCGGTGGGTTGATTTTACAATTATTAAATAAAAACTTAGTGTATATAAGGAAGATAAAGTATCGCTAATTGTCCATTATGCCAAGCGTAATCCGGTGTTCTATAGATACTGATACATCATAGATGAAGCGGTTTAAAAGTGACGCGCCAAAATTAATGATTTATAAAATGATTTTTATTAATCAATTACAAAAATTAAATTAATTTACTGCCTTCGTTTTAAATTTTAAAATTCTTCATTTTAAATTTCAAAAACTTGCACTTTCAAAAAAGTAATAGTGAAAAAATATATGTAATTCTCTATTCCATATTTTTTACTATTGGTTTACGATGTATGTGAAAATAAAAATAAAATATTTTTAGGACTAATTGAAAAAATTATATCAGGAACATGTGAAACCCGTTAGCAAACATTGGGGCAGCATGGAATCCTCCATGCACTCAAATCCTTTCAGAAATGTGTGCAGATCCAGCATTAGGACATAAATAAGAATATATTTCTATTTTTTAATTGTAATATTGGAATAATAATGGAATGTATTTGAACGTAAAAATATCTTAGAGCTTCCTGTTGTATCTTGATTGTTGTTGCGTTTTCGTCTTCGATCCGGATTTTTAATCTTTTCAATCTTATGAATATTTACTAAATTTAAAATCGACTATTTACTAAATGTTTTGAAATTCTAATTTCCTTTAAACAACGCTGCAAATTTTGCATATTAGTGTACACCGAGTGGCGCCCGCTAACATTTTGTTCGTGCTCTTTGTCCACTCGGGCTCGGGCCTTAAGCTTACAAGCTCTAAACATCAGAATTCACGAGTGGTATAAAAAATAATAATATCATAAAAAATATCTTCTCGGGGAAGTAAGAACCTGCAAGAAACTCTGGAGTTGTTTGTATACAACACAGTGTTTCATTTTTCTCTCTTTTTCACTTTAATATTTGTTCAAATATCCAACAAGATTCATTTTAAACACAAACTCATATATCACGCCGGTTTAATAGAAAGCCGAGTGGTATAGATAGCGTTGTAAAATAAGATGTCATCATAGCGACTGAGGTATATAAATATAATATGTTTAAGGGGAAAGGAGGGTTCTCCCGCCGGGCAAGGTGTTCTGTACGAGGAGCGGCAAGAAAGAAAGAAACATTTATTTGACCAACACACAACATTAAGAAACATGAAATTCAAGCAATCAATACCAAGTATATAGAGCAAAGAGATTTCTATAATCTTTAATTTCTTAGTAGTATTAGTGTAGCGTAGTGGTAGTATAGAGCTTCGTACATACAGAGTCGTTCGAAAGTAACGATAGCGTGATTTAGGATAATATGTTCCGTTTAAACGCTTGTGACACGATGACGACGCGGTTACATACTATATAATATGTATATTTAAACGGCTAAGGGCCCTGTTTTATGACATTCGTTAACCCAGAGGTTCCCAAAGTGTGCGTCGCGGCTCCCTGGTGCGCCGTAGAGAGTTAAGAGGGGTGCCGTTATTCGCCTCCGTTTACCATACTCCGAAAAAAAAACTTATGTATTCGGTATAGATATAAAATAAACAATACAAATCGCGTGCTACATGCGTTCATTATTTTATCGCTCGCCGATAGGCTTATTCTCAGAATCGGTTCCAAAATGAATACCAACTTTAAGTTCAAAAGCTCTAAGAGTTCTCTGCAATATCATATTTTATATGAAGGCAGATCCTGAGTAATAAAGAGAAAATATCGTTCAAAGATTTTGAAACATTTTGAAGCAAGAAATAAGAGTAGCGGTGCAGGCTTTATCCACGCTTGGAAAAATGTGTGGAGATTATCAAGCTCACACATCACATTGACTAAGTTGCCATTCTATTTTATTTTATTAAGTGTATTCTTGAGTATCAATTTCCGCCACGGAGCCGTTAATTGACGGCAGTGGCTTAGCAATTAGTTGTTGCTCTGGGGGCCGCGGGTTCGAATCCCGCACGGAACAAGTATTTGTATGGCCTACAAATAATTGTTCCCGATCTGGATGTTTGTCCTTGTGCAATTTGTGTTTGTAAGCTGCTTCAGCGATACAGGAGAAAATCCTAGTGTGGGGGTAACGTTTTTTAAATAAATAAATAAAAAATTAAATACAAAAACTCAGTGTCATATTATGAATGTTATATTTTTGTGCCTTTCTTGCTTATCATTGTACCTATTTCGACTTGCTAAGGCGCGAAACGAAATACGATACCTTTAAGTGTGCCGCGAGCTGAAAATGTTTGGGAACCACTGCGTTAACCTATGTTCAGCGATGGGGCTGTAATGATGATGATGACGTGACGCGATATCTTTGACATAATTAACCAATTTTGAATATTTTATTTAACGAAAGAATATATTTTATTTAACGAAAGAATATACCTGCGTACTAATTTTAAATTGACGATTCTAAATTGTATTTACTTATTTAAAGTTGAAGTCGGATTATGTTTTTCTTAAATTTATTCTTACAAAGAAGATTTGCGAAGAAAAGTTTGCTATGCGACCTCTAGACATTTTTTGTATCCTTTTATACATTGAAACTGTTTAAAGGTTAAGAAACCTACACGTGGTAGAGCCATGCTGCAGCTGTATTAGTAGTATAGTTGTAGCACGAATGGATCGGCTCGACCGGGGAAGGACCACGCTCTCACAGAATACCAGCGTAAAATAGCAGCTTATTGCTGCTGTGTTTCGTATGGTGAGTGTAGAGAACCGAGAGACCCTTTTTACTGGAAAAGAGGCATTCCATCTTAGTCGTCATGGGTAACAACGCATCTGCATTTTGATTTGTAATCGATGATAGATGTAGATGTCTATGGGCCACAGCAATCACTTACCATCAGGTGGACTGTGTGCTCGTTTATCACCGTATCATATTAAAAAAAAAACCTTACCAAACCAAAATGACTTATATTGTAGGCTTGTAGGCAACTTCGATGTTTTAAAAGATTAGAAATTTTAGGTTTTTTTTTTAATATTAATAGTATAAATGCTATTAATATAAGTCATCATTACAGCCCTTCACAAGTCCACTGCTGAACATAGGCCTCCCCCAAAGAATGCCACAAAGCTCCAATATTTAGTTCCAATTATAAATGTAAATTAACATACAAAATAATTTAGGAACTAAAATGGCGTCTAGCGGTAACTATAACATCAGAGACATGAGTGCAATAAACTAAACTAAACTAATCACGAATAACTAAATAAAGATGGAAATATAAGAAAAAAAATTTAACATTAAAAAAGGCACATAAATAAATTATTTCATAAGATAGGAATGCAAATGTAGGAAGTAAATTAGGTAAGTACTTTTTTTCTTAAGTTTTAACCCCCGACGAAAACTTTTTTACGTGGTAGAGCCTTGCTGCAGCTATATATTAATAGTATAATTGTAGCACGATTGGGTCGGCTCGACCGGGGAAGGACCATGCTCTCACAGAATACCAGCGTAAAATAGCAGCTTAATATTGCTGTGTTTCGTATGGTGAGTGTAGAGAACCGGAGACCCATTTTACTGGAAAAGAGGCATTCTATCTTAGTCCTCAAGGCGGACAACACATCTGCATTTTAATTTGCAAACAAAGATAGATGCAGATGTCTATGGGCCACAGCAACCACTTACCATCTGGTGGACTGTGTGCTCGTTTGTCACCCTAATTCTATATAAAAAGAAAACTGAGATGTTTTATAAGTTTGTATTGTGTATCTGAGTATCTATATATCTGTGTGTCTGTCCGTGGTATCGTAGCTCCATAGATAAACCGATTCTGATCAAGATTTTTTCGCTTGAAAGGTGTCTTAATCGAGAGTGTGATTTCTTAACTATTTAAGAAAATATGTTCAGCCGTTTGAAGACCACCAGCTGTTTTTGTTTCAAGGTTTCAAAATTTAATTTAAGTTATATAGTACAGAGACACAGTATACTTCAAAAGAACGGTGTGATACACCGACGTACAATTCAGCTAATTTTACAAATTTAAAAGGTAGTTTCTGGTAGCAACAGGTCGTTCTGCTGGACGCATTGTCGACCCTCCATTGTTATCTGTGAATAACAATCAATATTTCGCAGTGCTTTCATTCATTCATTTATCTGTTATCGTTCGGTTACAGCCTAATAAAGCCCACTGTTGAACATAGGCCTCTGGAGGACCACTGAAGGACATTTGCTATAGTTGCCACGCTTCGCAAATGGGTTGGCAACAACAGTTTATTTTTATTTTTAGTCGTTATTAGGAAGACACTGCTCTGCTCATCTCCTGATTTGTTTCCCTCTGTCGCCTGTTACAGCATCCACGGGATGATATGGGATATATTCTTACACCGCCACTACACTGATTAAAGTTTGAACCATGTGCTATTGTTGATCGGAGGTGGTACGTTCTTCCAGCACTTTGTGGCAGCATACCGAAAGCTACCACGAAATACGGTCGTCCTGTGTCTTGGGTACAACAAACGAATAGGTTCCCATGAGAAACGTTGCGAGAATCTAAGCCTCTCATATAAGTATTTGGGTTGTTGATTTTTCAAAATTTTATAAAGTAGATAGACGACTTTTTAAAATATTAGGGCAACGTCGCACTTGGGAGGTAGATCGGTGATCGATAATATTTCAACGACAAACGCGCCAACAGTCCACATGATGGCCATTGGATTCTGTAACCCATGATATCTGTCTGACTAATTCAAACAAAGAAGTCCACTGATAACTAAGCTGGTTCTCTTATCGTTGAAAACGGAACACAGCAGTAGGTGCTGCTTGGGTTATAGAGGTAAGCGAGGGTGGTGTTAACCCAGACTGGATTAGAAGAAAAATAAAGCATAGTGACCTTATATAAACGGCTCCATGGCGCAGTGGTTTGTTGGCATTGAGTTATGACGTTGCGGGCGGCGAGTTCGAATCCCGTACGGAACAAGTATTTATATGGCCTATAAATAATTGTTCTGGGTCTGGATGTTTGTCCTTGTGCAATTTATGTTTGTCAACTGCCTCCGCGATGCAAGATGAAATCCCAGTTTGAGAGTAACGTTTTTTTTTTTAATAAAAACATTAAAAATCAACTATATACCATATTTTATTGTTTTGAAAATAAAAGCAGAATTTTTTGTTGCAGAAACACAACGACCTCCTACAATGCGCCTGTGTCAAAGGTTCAGTGGACGTCGTCGCATATGCAATGACTCTTGGAGCGAGTGTACAAGGTACGGACGCTGCTGGGGACACGCCACTGGCGCTGGCTGCGAGAGCTGGACACACAGCTGTTGTGGAGTTGCTACTGGAGAAAGGCGCGTTCATCGATGCCGTCAACAAGGTAGGACCTGCCAAAAATAATTTGAACCTTCTTTATACTACGACGTTAAAAAAACATCGATATATCAAAATATTCATCGATGTTTTCCATACATGGATTTGTTTTTTTAATAAATTAGATAGATATAAATGTGGCGAATGTTATATATATATATATATATATATATATATATATATATATATATATATATATATATAATATATATATATATATATATATATATATATATATATAATATATATATATAAAGAAATTTACATATCAAAAAGCTTTATTACGTTTCCAATTTTGAAACTGCTAAAAAAATTTTAAAGACAAAGGAAGGGTCAAGGTTTAAACACTTGTTTGACAATTGACACTTTAGACGTTATCAAACGATAGTCAATTCCATGAAGGGAGTAAATCAAAGACAAAAATAATTCAAAAGACATTCAACGTAGCTTTCGATTACAACTCGTTACAAATTATGTTTAGCGGGATACCTTATTTGCAGCGCCACTTCGCGAGTAGTCATGGAAACGAAAAGAGAAAGTCAGCATCTTTGATTTGAATTGAATCCTCTTCGTCAATTATGGACAACGAATTTTATCCTTTGAGAAAAAAAGATTAAACAAATAAAAGTTAAAATTAAAAATTAAAACAATGGTATCCAACAGATTTGTCTCTTTGATGCAACGAATAAAAACACATCGATGTTTACTCGATGTTGACGAATTAACAAAATATCGGATTGATTCAATGTATTGATACATCGTCACGTGTTTTTAATACAACGACCTGGACCTCTCCCGTTGCGGGAAGATTTCCCATGAATACAAAGATCAAATAATGGACTCTCTTACGGCATGGGAACAACATTTCACACTAACTAATGAAAAAAAATCGCTATTTCTTGTTGAATTACTAAACTAAGTTATTTTTAACATTTTTAATTTGAACTACTAAACAACATCCACTATCAAGGGAAATTCTAAGTCAACAGAATAATTATCTAGGAAATATTGCGCCTGTTCTCGCTTGTCGAGCTCCTTGGAGAATACTTCCCAAAGTTAACGAACCTAATTCGCGTTATATAATTATTTATTAGCAAACTACATGACAGAATTTATTGAATCTCCTTCCAACCTTCTTCATCATTATCACACAACATCACATAGGCCTTATAAGCTTATCCCAAAGCGGATCGTCGCGTCATATAGTAAGTTTTTTTTTTATAGAAGAGGGGGCAAACGAGCATGCGGCTCACCTGATGGTAAGTGACTACCGCCGCGCATGAACAACTGCAACACCGAGGGAACCAGGGGAATTGCAGATGCGTTGCCGGCCTTTTAAAAAGGAGTAGGTTCTTTTCTTGAAGGTCCCTAAGTCGTATCGGTTCGGAAAAATCGCTGGTGGTAATCGATTCTCTTCACGGGGGGTGGGGGACTGAGGTGTTTGACGTCCCGATTTCATAGTTAGCCTTCAGTTTTGAATATTAATTTTTGAACTGATCTACGCAGAATGAGCTTATAGTATCTTGAAGTCTTGCTGTCTTATTAATTATATGATCCCAAGCAGATGGCAGCACCCATCCATCTTCTCTATTGAAATTAGAATGTTTTTTAATTTCAATAGCCTCGCGAATAATCCTTGGCAGGAATCGGTGTTCTTTTGCGAGGATTTGTGTCGAATCTAATGTAATGGCGGGGACGATCTAGAAAATGTTCACACATTGCAGACTTCCCGGAACGTCGGTGCTTCAAGTCAGCTATATGTTCTATCACGCGGGTTTTAATATATCTTTTTTTGTTTGTCCTATATAAGAGAAACCATTTTCACAATCCAGCTTGTACAGCTTGTAGAGGGATATAACACTTGACGGATGGTAAAAATTGACCTATCTTCTTCGGCGGCTTGAAGTATGTTTTAATGGAAGCTCGCTTCAAGATGTAGTGTATGTACAGCAGGCACACGCTTGACTGTGGCCGGCTTCACTCGGTTACTCGACACCACAGAGTCGATAATTAATTTATATAAAGCAATGTTAGAAAAGTTTGTATATAGCCAGGTTATCTATACATTGTGGAAATACATGGATGATAATATACCTTGGGAAAGATCGTTGCCAAGCTATTTCTAATACGATTTATAAAATCAATTGTACAATACATAATTGTAAATTAAATCTTTTTAAAAAAGTTACGTTGGTTTTCTTGTTAGTTTTTCAAACATTTTGCTCGTACGAACGGGCGTTAGTAGTTAATGATGATGCAGATGCGATATTACCCCTGAGAACTTGGTTGGCTACTGAGAAAGAAGCGTGTTGATATGGCGACGCACTAAGGAGCCGAACGCTGACGCTGACGCGGTGCTGGTGGGACCGCAAGGCAGGAGGAGTGTTGGTATTACGATGCGCCGCTCTCTCTAACTTCCGCGGCCGAAACGTGGTTGGTAGCGGAGTCATAGACCAGATTCCGCCGAAGGAGCTCAAAAGGCTGGTGCTTCCGAGTGCTCATTTTTTTCTGAACCATTGACCGCCACGTATCGGACTCAGAGGAATTCGTTGCGAAGTTGGAGTTGAAGGCTGCGGAAGAAGGCGCGCCTAGTGTTCTGATTCTCGGAGTCTCCTCTCCGGAGGAGCGCCTATGCCGGTATAGTGCGCATGGCGCTGTCAATAAGGGGCGAATGTGGAATACCATGAGGTTTTAGTCGCTATGATTCGTGATTCCGATATAGTCCGTCCTTGCCCCCACTAAGTGAGTATGGCAATTCCCCGTGTAAAAAAGGACGAAATGCTGTGGACATTATCATTATAGTGCTATTTGACCTTGAAATTCTTAGAGACGTGCTCGTTCCCCAGTCCAGCCGACCCATTAGCGAAGCACCATTAGGAAAGTGTAATTACACTTCTCTTATGTGGTGAGCTGAATCACTAATGGTAATATTTTAAGAATAATTTAAACTATATCCGATGATCATTTAAATTCACTACTCTTTTAAAAATCTAGTTATTGCTCTTCAGTTTTTTCCGACCACTCATCTACCCGTTTATAAGTTCTACTATTTTTATTTTATTCTAAAGTAGAAACAGACTTATTGATTTTACTGGAGGCATGAATCAGTTCACTCTGTTGATACTCTGCATATTAATGAAACTATAAAAATATTTTTTATATATACACGACAAAATTATGTAGATTAAAAAAATCGATGCTGGATAATTGTGTTATGTTTGAATCTTAGATCAATAATTATCATCACACGATGACTCCACCTTGTTTTATGGTACCTTGGTACTACTCTGTGGGTCTAGGACACGAATTCCAGATGAAGTTATTTGTGCATTTGTGCAAAAACACATCGTTAACGCCCATAAATTCAATATACTAAACAAATGAATATGGAAATCAAAACAAAATATTAATTTAAATCTTATCAATGGACAGTCTCGGAAAAAAATAACATTAATAAATAAACAAACATAAAAATAATAAATAAATATGAAAATTTAAAAAGTTTTACTCAAATACAAAAACAAACAATGAATTAAACTATTTTTGGGATTTTACTACATATAAACTGTTTTCACGAAAAAATCCGGAATTTTTTTATTCATTGTATAGTGTTCGCATAAATATAAGAAACCATAAAAAAACATTTCCAAATCCTCTTTATTCGGAAATCAATTATGGTAGCTGGCTTATTTCCAGTGTCGCGTCCGTATCATCCGTTAATACAACTGTCCAAAACAAACAGCAATCAAACCGTTTAAGAGCATCTTGATCAGAGACAATTTGAGGCAAAAACGTACTTTTAGAGCGTTTATTTTATATTATATAAAATGATTGGAGAACAAGCTAAAGGTAACACCAAAGAAAACTATCCGTTTCCGTCCGTTTAGATTATAATCTAGTCCCTGGCTAAACGTTTATATTATTATTACCACATTATGGTCCATCACAAGTCCCCTAATGAAGACAGAACTCCCCCAAGGAGTATCACAAAGCACGGTCCTGAGCCACCTGCATCCAGACTGCATCAAAACGTTTTAATAGTAATATCGGCACATTTATTAACGTTGTAAGAATTCGATTATAGAGAAGCACCCATTATGATATGTGGAACTGCCAATCTGTCTACTACTTCGAGATCCTCACAGAAATGTGTTTTTTTGGACTTTTCTTGCTGTCAACTACGTTATACGAATTTACGAAAGGTTCTTGGCTCCATAGATATGTAATAAATTTAAAAGCCTTGCAAAATTGAAAAAAGACGGCAATAAACCAGACGGCCCTACTCAGATCTAAATTTACTAATATTTCCGGAACTTCCGCAATTCTCGGCCGGAGATACTCTCTTTGCTGTGAAAAATCAACGGATTACAAAAATACACTTAAAAGTCGGATTTAGTAACGTCCCCAGCACAAAAATATAAGGCTACTAATCGTTTTATTGGCATTCTTTATTTATTTATTTTTATTGCTTGGGAAAAAACTAAAACTTGTGTTGAAAGAAATTTCATGCATAGACGCATTGTCAGCCCACCATATTGGGGCCATAAAATATCAAATTCAACGAGACATCTTTGCTGTAGATATAATCCGTGTCAGTGAAGTTCGTGGAGTCCACGTGCAGTAAACATGATGAAAAAACTGATTGTCATTGCCGCTATTGACAAGAAGCCTGAGTCTATTCTGGCCAACAAGGACTTTTAAAGAGGAACTCTGTAAAGAAACTTTTTATAACGTGGTAGAACCATGCTGCAGCTATATTAGTAGGAGGAAGTAGGAAGGCCGTGTTTTTTATAGGATATGACAAACGAGCACACAGTCCACCTGATGGTATGTGGTTGCTGTGACACATGTACATCTATTCTCAATTTATATTTCTATGATCCTCAATAAAGAATCAAAATGCAGATGCGTAGTCAACCCTGAAGACTAAGATGGAATGCCTTGTTTCCAGTAAAAAACGTCTCCGGTTTTCTACGCTCACCATACGAAACACAGCAGAATTATTCTCCTACTAGCTGTGCCCGCGGCGTAGCTCGCGTATACAGGTTTTACATAAAGAATTTGTCGTTTAGGTAAGAGAATATTAAACGATTTATTTCTTTACTGTATCAATAAGTGGTAACTAAATAAATCATTATCATCAAAGTTCTAAGTCGTTTATGATAGAGCTTCTGTGTAAACGACGTTAGAAGTAGGCTTAGCCGGGGTGTACACAAAAAGGTTACGGGGGCTACTAACGCGGGAAAAAGCAACATAGAGTTGGCCATGTGCAAAACAGTCAGTACTGAGGTACACTCCTACAACGCGTAAAGTTTGACCTTGCGCTTTATTTACGGTCATCGCATAACACACGCTCACTGTAACTGGGAACTGAACGCGCTTAAAACTGAAAGGAAAGTTACTTCTTAATAGAGGGTTTTTGGGCAGTGCTGCCAGATAAAAAAAAACTCATTCAGCTCTAGGACAACACAAAAAGCGTTAGATTTCATGAAAACAGCGCTTTAAAAAAGCCCTAGATTTCGCGCTAAATTAACTACAAACAAAGTTTGTGTTTTTTTATATAATCATAATAAAGAAAACAACATTAAGTTTTTTTTCTGGCAATATTTTTTTGATGTATCAATAGTTCGCAGGACATCGACTTATAATTATGGCAATTGCTGTCAATAGTAGTTAGTACTGTACGAACAATAAAAATTTCATTAATTATTTTAAAGTGCAATGTATTTCGCAACTTAGTTTCAGATGTCAGCATCTGATTGCGGTTGCTACACAGTTTCTTTGTGTTATAACTTCTAAGTAACTTTTAACTTAGCTGTGCTCTAAGCAACTGACTGAAACTGAATAAAGCAAAATAAATGCGTTGCCAAAACCATGAACGGAAACTTTAATAAAGGGGATTTCCCCGCTTATAGTCGTCGGTAAAAAAATCAAGTTGATCATCCTAAAGGCGAAGCCAGGAGATCCATAGCAGAGGGTATCCTAGTTTGGACTCGTCTCCCATGCTCTTTGTTTTGTGGAAAAAATATGTTTGAAAAAGATAAACTGCAATGTACTATTTGTGGGAAAAAATAATAAAGGTCATTATTATTATTATCGGTAATGTGAACTAACAGTGCTGCTATAAAAGAGTTAATAACCCGCTAGTCGCTAAAATATTGAAATGTGTGCTAAATACACCAAAAAGCGCTGGATTAAGCTAGTTGCTAAAATTTCGAAATCCGCGCTATACATTCGCTTCTCAAAGCGCTAAAATGGCAGTACTGATTTTGCGTATATTATAAATACAATATCACGACATTTCGTTGCAAAATTTTTATTTTTGGTCGGGTTCCGTTGTATGGCTTCGATGGATACAAATTTCTTCAGTAAGTCTCAATACGATTCATCGGCGAAAAATCTCAACACAGCAATTCAGAAAAGTTTGTAATTTGTGCAACTCCATCTATTACGTCCTTTGTGTGAGAAAACATCCTTTTTAAATCTCTTTTTGTGTTTTAAGTATAAATATATTAATTATTATGGAACGTTTTTTTTACACACAAATCTTTTTATTACTATTTCTGAGATTTTATGGCGCCATTGAACAAATTCGAACCTACATTTCAAAATAATAGAATTAACCAATTTTAATAAAACAAAGATTAAATGTACTTAACTCGAAGATACGCTTTATGATTTTCTTAACGATTTCTTTGAAAATAAAAGATGTTTACTTTAGACGTGATGCGTTCATATAATAACAGACAAATAGACAGACAGACAATTCTAAAAATTATAAAATGTTCTTATTTAATTATTTTCAGTTCCCCATAATGATTTTAGCCACTAAAATATATATACAATGTACAGAAAGAGACACAACATGTTATCATCATTTTTATTATATAATGTATATATTTAAAGAGAGATGGCGCTGCTAACATCAATTCTAAAAATAAAAGAGATTAATTGACGCGATTGATACATTATATAAAACGCAAGAGAACTTATAAATCAGTGCCTGCACAGTAAGCAAAAAATAAAGTTTGACTCTCGCCAAAACCAACGCAATTGTTAATAGCTCTTTTAAAATTTGATTTACCACATAGAGTACTCGGCGGTAAAAAATAAATTGAGTTTGTCAACACGCAGTAGGGCAGCGAGTAATATAATAAAGATTAGCAGTAAATATGAAAACTCATCTACAGGAAAAAACCACATTGTTACATTTTCACTACACCACCATCTATCGAAGAAATGGGTTAACTATTGTGCTTCAGATTTAGTTAATAAGGTTAATATATTTTTGTATAATATATTTAATACGTTCTTTAATACTTTTGTTTACTGCATTTTAGATATACATAATTATATCATTATTTTACATAATTTAACTATGATTTATGATATGATATTAGTTTAAAATGCACTTGATGACTCAAACAAAGCCACCGTTGAGCAAATTCGTACCTATACTTCCCTACCCATACTTCAGAATATTTATCATAACTTTTGATGGAATGAACTGATTTTAATGAAATAAAGACTAAATGTAACCCGAAGATACACTTTATAATTTCCTTAACAATTCTTATGATATAAATTAGTACTTTATACGTAATACGTTAACAAACAAACAGACAGACAGACAGTCAGACAGAAAATTCTAAAAATGGTAGAAATGTATTTAATTACTTATTTTTAGTACCCCTCAATCACTTTTATTACAAAAATATAAAATGTACAGACATCTGCTATTTACAGTTTTATTATATGTATAGATTTTACGCTGGTATCCTGTAACGGCGCGGTCTTACCTCGGTCGAGCCGACCCATTTGTGATACAATCATTATATAACTGCAACGTGGCTATACCACGAAAATCTCATATATTAGTATTTAATAAACTTACGACCAATATATATATATATATATGATTGTAAGTGTTTGCTGTGGGCCATAGACATCTGCATCTATCATCGTTTGCGAATTATAATGCAGATGCGTTGTCACCCGTGAGAACTAAGCTAGAATGTCTCTTTTCCAGTAAAAAGGGTCTCCGGTTCTCTACACTCACCATACGAAACATCAGTATTAAGCTGCTATTTTACGCTGGTATTCTGTGAGAGCGTGGTTCTTCCCCGGTCGAGCCGACCCATTCGTGCTACAACTATACTATTAAGTATTAACATAGCTGCAGCATGGCTCTACCACGTGTAAAATAATATAAAAACAAATGTGGACTCTGTACCTACCCAGCCTCTTGTCAGGCTTGTTGCGTTGATGATATTGAAAGGAGATCCGATCTATAATAGCAGAGGCCCAGACCCAGCATACTGTAACTGGAATCAAAAATTAACAGTATTGTAGTAATAAGGTTAAAATTTTAAACTGTGTTAATAATCTACGATTTATCTTGATTATAATTATTAATTTTATGATTTTGATGTCCCAAATCTTCCCAAACGATAATTTTGATCTATGAATTAAACAAGAGGTGATTTTTTTTTACAATAAACTTCAACATAAATAAAATGATAACTTCATCAATGTAGAAGACAATATCTTTTTTTTTTAGGAGGAACGGGCATACTGCTCACCTGATGGTAAGTGACTACCGCCGCCTATGAGCAACTGCAACACCTGGAATTGCAGGTGCGTTGCCGGCCTTTTAGAAACGAGTAGGCTCTTTTTTTGAAGGTCCCTAAAGGGAATATTAGTAATGTTAATAGTATTGCTAGTACTTTAAAAACAGTTTGGAATATCTAAAAGTGCACGCCTCATGAGCGTTTCATTTAATTTTGATAAAAACAATGAAAATAGTGACGATAATTAATAAAATTATTTATTTTAAAACGGTGTTGAGTTCAATGAGAAAAATCAATAGGGATCCTCCTTAGAATATATGGAATCTTATTTACACTATATATCTCAATCTATTGCCTGCATTAAGCGAGAAGACTCACCGACGCACAGACCAACTGGCGGCAGTCCATATATTTTCTCAATTACATTTTTTGTTATGTAATCTAAAGTGCATCAATTAGAAAATAAACTAATCTTATAATTCAATGTCTGTAGTTATTGTCGCGTTAATAATAATATGGATTTGATGTCTAGCTAAAAGTATAAGAACGATTTTATGTAGCGAAATTGAGGTATGGCCACATATCGAGAATAGAGCACTCCCTCACCTTGTGAGGCGTGCAATAATGAAGTACATGCAAACCAACAGCAATATTGCTTATCACGATTTGACAAAGAACATGATATAACCGTCTTTACATTTGCTAAAAAGAATTACTACAACGGGCATAATCACGACAATGATTGAGACTCGTGGAATTACTGGTCGAAGTTAGTGGCCTGCGACGTATTTTATACATCAAGGACGAGTGGGAGATTAGAGCGCAAAATAGAAGCGGGGGAGGGAGGTGGTGAATGCTCTAAGCATACCACGCAGGCCGCTGTGGTTATGTGGGACTCCCTATGAAACCTAAGTGCCTACCCACTAAACACCACCTGGGATTGGCTTTGGCCTGTATGGCCTTACTGCCGAATCGAAGGGGGTGCAGAGGAAAGGGAGTAAAAAGCAAGGACGAGTGGGGGATTAGAGTTCTACCCTCACTTTGTATTGTCTTTTATTTTCTACATTATTAAACATAGAGCCACGCTGCAGCTAAATTATTATTCTAACAGGAATGCATAGTACCGAGAAAGGACCACGCCCTCACGGAATACCAGTAAAAGTAGCTTAGTGCTGCTGTGTTTCGTATTGTGAGTGTAAAGAACAAGATACCCTTTTTACTGTGAGGCATTCCATCTTAGTCCTCAAGGATGACAACGCATCTGTTTTTGATTCTTAATTGAGGATAAATTTAATGTTAATTTATATGCATGGCATGCCATGGGCAACAGCATCCACTTACCATTAGTTGAACGTGTGCTCGTTTGTATCCCTTATTCCATTAAATTTAAAAAAAAAACTGCTTTTGGATTAAACGCCATAAAACTTGAAAAGATTAATATCAATATCTAAGCTGTACAAATACATCTCTAGTCAAGTTACAGTATACCTCTAAGTACCTGATATACGATTAAAATTATTTTTACCCGGAGCTCATGTACCCGGAGGTATCTAATGACAGTGAAATCTGTCTTCAATATCGATCTTTTTTTTCTGTTATCCAGGTAGTGTTATTAAAAATTGTGTACTGATTTTGAAAGGTCTTAATAAGATTTATCGACTTTGAGTTGCTCAAAGCGATGTCCATCAAAGTCTTGACGTTAATGATATTTTTTTTTATATTCAGTGTTAAAAACATCTTTCGGATGCTGTTGGCTCATAGACATCTACATTTATCCTCGATTAAGAATCAAAATTCAGATGTGTTGTCACCCATGAGGACTAAGATGGAGTGCCTCGTTTCCATTAGAAAGGGTCTCCTGTTCTTTACACTCACCATACGAAACACAGCAGCGTTAAGCTGCTATTTTACGCTGGTATTCTGTGAGAGCGTGGTCCTACCTCGGTCGAGTCGACCCTTTCGTGCTACAACCATGGGCTGGTCGTTCATTATGCGTACAGCAAAGGAGTGGAATAAGTTGCCATCGTCTTTCCATCCGATTACAGTGTGGGTGTCTTCAAGGCAAGAGTGAATAGGCTTTTGTTAAGTCAGTACGCTTCACCATCTTAGGCTACATCACCACTTACCATCAGGTGGGATCGTAGATAAGCGCTGGCTTAGTAGAATAAAAAAAAGCTCGACAAATGTCGACGGCATCATCATTTAGGATGTATTTCCGATAATTGTTGGTCTTATCCTGTATCGCACAGACAAAACCCTTAGTTTCCCCGAAGAGGTCACCAAAACGTAGTCAGTGGAGGGAGGCAACTGTATCTACGAATGATCATGTAGAGCTTTGTAGAACCTCCCATGGAGCTCCTTCTCCTTCCTTACGGCCCGGTCGGAAATGCTGTCTTGCCATTGCTCGTTGGCTAAGGATGGATGAGTAAGCCCTTTACCACACGAAATGACGTAATTACGGAGGCTGCACACTTCACTTCGCTTGCTTTTTATCATTATTATTTTCAATCAAGCGCGGCAATTAATAAATTAAATTGCATGTGCTAAAATAACAAAACGATGCTCAACACAACCTATGATATTAACTGGCAGGACGACCCCTGCCGGGTTCAGCTAGTCTTTTAAAAGAAATTCAATTTTACTTTTAAAATTTCACTTTACAAGATTATCAGCAAATAATACAGGGACAGCAGATCGCTTGCGTAAAAGTTCCCGCCTTTGTTGAAACTCTGGTCTATTTTAAGACCTAGCTTTATATACGCGACTGAAACGGACTCTTATTAATTAATTACTTTACTTACTTATTGATCTGTTGAGTGTTTACAAGAAAGTTACAGCAATCAAAGTTGGAAGGAATCAGATGGAATGTCTTGTTACAATAATTAAAAAAAGACAACTCCAAGAGTTTGTGCAAGAACACAGAATAGTATATTTACGGTTCTGGTTGTAATGTAATTGCAACCTTAATGATAATAATTAATAAATAGTGCGTAACTTTTACGCGGCTCAGGCCCGTATTTTGTGGCATTCCTCGGATACCTATGATCAGCAGTGGACTTGTGAAGTGCTGTAATGATGAAGGGTGAGGGGTTGAGATGAAACTTATTTAAAATAATAAATACTGATATTT
Source organism: Parnassius mnemosyne (assembly GCA_963668995.1). Lineage (NCBI taxonomy): Eukaryota > Metazoa > Arthropoda > Insecta > Lepidoptera > Papilionidae > Parnassius > Parnassius mnemosyne. The sequence goes on from CAVLGL010000024.1 coordinate 7,485,208, forward strand.
ATTTCTGTTATTATTCTTTTATTATTTCTATATAATTGATAATAAATTACTTATTAGTGAAATATTTATTAACAAAATAATTATTATTGTTAGTATAGCATTATTTAAACATAGAATAGAAATAATTTTAGAAATTGTTTGGATTAACTCCAGCCGCCAAATTTCACCAACGCACGTCGCGAAAAAACTCACTTTACCATGCACATCATCTGGATGCTTGGCGTCACACTACTGTGCGATTTATTCTATTCTTTATTACACCAAAGGTTTGTTAATTTGGTTTTGTGCTAAACTTGGGTAGATTAGAGTGAGTTATAGGCAGTTAATTTGTCATGATCAAATTCAATTCAAATACATACAACACATACATAAAATATACACATATATATAAATATATATAATTAATACACATGTATAAATAAATACATATATAATATATGCATATTTATCTTAATAAATGTATATATTAATAACTATAAACATATAAAGTAACTATATATTTTTACTTGGAGTTTTCTTCCTCGCACGTTTTCCTTGTGGAATTGTTTACCACCGGCGATTTTTCCGGACCGATATGACTTAGTGACCTTCAATAAATGAGCTTACTCTTTAAAAGGCCGGCAACGCACCTGCAATTCCCCTGGTGTTGCAGTTGTTCATGGCCGGCGGTCATCACTTTTTTTTGTGCGAACAGCTATGCAGGTCTAGAGAGAGAGACCAGTATCACTGCAATCTAAAAAATCTATTGTGATCGCTGCTATGTTTATAGTTCACTGTTAAGCCCTACGTCCTCAATGAATAGAAGGAGTTGCTTAGCTGTGAGCAATTTCACTTCTTCTGGGCTGAGTACATAGTTTCCCAGATGCGTGTTACGTTTACGCATTAAGGTTCCGCAATCAGTTAGGATGTGCAGAGGCGTTTCTTCCATTAAGGAACACAACCAGCACAACCTTAAGTTGATTAGTCCCAGGATGGACATTTGCTTTTTAAGAGAACAGTGGCCAGTCACGGCTCATGCTAGAATGCACAATTTATTTTTACCTAATCCCAGGGCTTCTGGGGCGAAAAGCCCGGATTAAGGTTTTAGAATGTTTTAAGCCTGGATCAGACCAGATCTTAAGTGATTCATTGTGATAAAGGATTTCAAGGGTCAATCGGACTACACTTTGAGATTCCACAAAATAGCTCGGGTCCAAATTGTGTACTTTTTGAGCCCTCACATGCAAGCTTGTCGGCAAGTTCATTGCCTACAATACCCGCGTGACCCGGAACCAATCTTCAAACGACCCTGTTGGTACACGGTCGACACTTACCATCAGGTGAGCCGCTTGCTCGTATGCCTCCGCTTCTATAAAAAAAATGTAATGTACGTCGGAAAATTATGTAAGTGGTGATTACACATAAAGCTGGTACTCAAGAAATACTGAGCCACTGGATATTGGACAGTCAATCGCTGCTTTTATAAATGCGGAAACTGGATAAACGGACTCAGTAAGATTTTACTGAACGTTACTTCCGTTGCTTGCGTCCGAAAGATTATTAAATCGCGCCTTATATTATATACATTAAACGTGGTAGAGCCATGCTGCAGCTATATTAATAGTATAGTTGTAGCACGAATGGGTCGGCTCGACCGGGGAAGGACCACGCTCTCACAGAATACCAGCGTAAAATAGCAGCTTAACACTGCTGTGTTTCGTATGGTGAGTGTAGAGAACCGGAGACCCTTTTTACTGGAAAAGAGGCATTTCATCTTAGTCCTCACGGCTGACAACGCATCTGTATTTTGATTCTTTATCGAGGATAGATGTAGATGTCTATGGGTCACAGCGACCACTTACCATCGGGTAGACTGTGTGCTCGTTTGTCACCCTATCCTATAAAAAAATATATTAATAGAATTTTACTTCAAACACATGTCTTGGAATTCTGCATATTATTTGAGAAATTAATAGACTTTAAAATGAAGTGATTTGCTTTGGAATCGAATCAGGACTATTTCCCTCCATAACTTTCTTAAAAATGAGGCTTGGGAATGGGAGTGGGTCGCTTGTAGCCTAAAATTTATTGGCTTTTGAAATAAGTGTAACAATCATTCACAACATTGTATTTTTAATCTTAATTTGCCTTGAAATTAAGTGAATATATAATGAAACTTCGAGTAAATAAAATAAATCTATCCGAAAATTTATTTAGCGTAAACATGAACATAATAATATAATTACGTATTTTACAAAACACGGTCTCGTGTAACAAGGTATAATTTAAAATGTAACATACACTTTTAACGACTTTGTTGTATTCAAGTAAGAAAAGTTAGATTGCCGCAGGCTTACCAGTGTAATGGCCTTTTATATTGGGCTTCAGGGCTCAGTTAATGATACAAAATAGAAAAATATTTTCCAACAAAGTATCATTTTTAAATATTCAAAGTCAAAATTATTTCAAAATATACTGTTCTTATAAAGTAAGTAATAGCCTATAAAAAGTAATTTTTTCTCTAACAAGGATAAATGTAGATGTCTATGGGCCACAGCAACCACTTACCATCAGTTGGACTGTGTGCTCGTTTGTCACCCTATCCTATTAAAAAAAATAATTCATTCCATCTTAGTCCTCACGGATGACAACGTATCTGCATTTTGATTCGCAAACGTGTATAGATGTAGATATCTATGGGCCACAGCAACCACTTACCATCAGGTGGATTGTGTGCTCGTTTGTTACCCTTATCCTATAAAAAAGTATAGTTACAGCCTTATAAACAAAACAGAAAAGAAAACCCATATACGTCCCACAACAGGGCTAAGGTCACATTCTGAGAGAATTTTTATAGCAAACGGCCGACGCGCTGTCACAATACGTGTTGGCGGAATTTGCGGCGGGGCGGCGGGTTATACACATGTCTTCTTTTAATTTTTCAGACATGTAGGTTTTCTTACTTTTTAATTTTTCAGATAATATGCAGTATTCTTTACAATGTTTTCTTGTCAGCACATTAAATACTAATTAACAATTTGATTGGTGCCGGCGGAGATCGTACCCGGGCAGCTCGTGTTCTGTTCACAACGAGTGCTTAGTCCTTTAGCTACCACCTCCCTAAACAGTTACTGTTCTTATAAATTTCATTAATTACTCGGCTAAAAGTATGGAGGAGGTTCTCAATGCGACTCTATTTATTGTATGTGATACCTTCGCATTATTGTGAAGCGATTTTTTATGATTCTGAATTTATTAAATACTAGCGGTCCGCCCCGGCTTCGCACAATTGATTTCTGAATCTCGACAACAACGCTACCTACCGGATCTAGCTGTGAATCTATACCATTCTCTAATCAACTTAATCACACACACACAAAATTTCATCAAAATCAATCCAGCCGTTTAAGAGGAGTTCAGTCACATACACGCGGACAGAAGAATTATTGAATATATAATATGCAAATATTATGCATATACACCTTTCTCTTAAACCATTCTGTCTACTGATGAAAGTTGCATCAAAATCCGTTGCGTAGTTTAAAAGATCTAAGCGTTCATACGGCGGGAAGCGATTTTGTTTTATACTATGTAGATATAGCATTGAGTTATATGTACTACGTACTAGAGAAACCATTCCAAACAAAAAATGTGCGCTACTCTATGTCTTCGCGCATGCGCGGGAGATAGTAGAGTCGCGCCAAATCGCGCATGCGTAGTTGATTTAATCGCGTTGCGCCTGCGTGGTCAGTTTTTAATTTAAACTAATTTGAAATCTTGTATTATTAGCGCCGCTCCACACTGCATGCATATTGAAACCACAGACTAACTAGTACATTGAAACCACACTAAATGACACTGTACGAATTGCAGTACAGTTCAGTTGAACATAGTGTATGTTCGGAATGCGAAATCTAGTACGTAGAACATATAATATATGTTCTATTAAATAAAATAAATATTTTATATCGATGAGATATAGAGAAGTTTTACTTCAGGGGGAACCCATTTAAATTTATAGAAAAATCCCAACCATAAGCGTTGAAAACTAGGGAGATCAAGTTTTTAATGTTTAGACGACGTTTTAGTTGTTGCTTTGAGCTTATGATTCCTTAGTCCACTCCTTTTGAAGTATACTTAAGTATAAGTATACATAGCTAGCACACATATTTATATTAGATCCACACCCACACAAAAGGGTCAAGAAATTAAACTTTAATTATAAGGTAAAAGCCGACTTCAAAGAACTAAGAGGAATAAAATTATTTCCACATAATAGCTTCTAAAGTTGGAACTTTAATTCATAAATATATATTACGTGAGTACTTATAACTCAAAGACTAACAGCTTTGTTCGCTTAGAAGGCTTTGTGATACGATAGCTCTTCAATCTTCATCAGTCAGTTAAATAATAAAGCGTCAAAAGGGCGCTGCTTTATCGTGGCCATTTTGACAATTGATATTATAATAAATATTTTGTAGATCTTAGTATTATGTAGTGTAGTTAATTTTTTTAAGTTGATTTTTTGAAGTATTCCTAATTATTTCCAAAGCTTGTTTGCTATTTTTATTATTTTTTTTATTTTTTTTTATTATGTGTGTATTGGTCATAGTATACGTCTCTGTATTTTTGTCTCTGTCCTCCTCCTAGTTTTGGTTTTATAGGGCGGCAAAGCATTAAGTGACCATATTACCCTCACGTACCTTACTATAATTTTGGCAATGGGCCGATCATATATCTCAAAGAATCGACAATCTATGGTAAAGAAAGGTTCTCGGGTGGCAGCCTCGTATCGGTAGGCGAAGTGTATGACGTCTCCCTACTGGATGGTGTGACGACCTGGTAAGACATGCAGGAAATTGATGGATGCAGGTAGCTAGCTTTATTACCATGCTTTGTGGAATTCCTTGGGGTAGTGCAGTGGCAGTGCAGTAGACTTGTCACTTGTGATGATGATGGCAATATTTTTGCACTGACACCAGCTTTCTTTTAAGTGTTTTTGTAGGCTTTTACTTTTTATTTAATTGTATATCTTTTTATTGAAAATTTCATTCTTATAGGCAGTGGCGGATTTACTCATTTGCCGCCAGTAGGTTATTCTAATTTTGCCGCCTTAATTACAATGTTTGTCAATGACATTGTAACTTCATTATTTGTGCATTATCGTTCTAAATACGCCACCCTTTTCTCGTAATTAATACAGTTATTGTAGCTGTGTCTCGCCAGCAACGCAACGTCAGTAATTTTCATTAAGAAAAACCCTAAATTAGAGGCTCTTTAGGTGCTAACGAAGTGCCAAGTTTAAAAATTAGGTGTTCTAAAATGTTCACCGCAACGAACTGTTACGTATCGCTAGCAACCCAATGAGGTTATTAGATATACGATAGATATTAATAGCATGGAATTAAATGCTAATTAGGTGCTGCAAATAAAAATAAAGTCGTTATTCCGAACAAAGCAGATGCAAAACTCAGGTTATCTGAAAATCAGAATAGACTCAAAATTGCTTTTAAAAAAAGCCCAAATAAGGGGCTTTTTAGGTGGTAATTAGGTACCAAGATTAAAAATTAGTTGCTCTAAAATTTTCACCGCAACGAACTGTTGAAAGGAGAATGGGATTTTTGGGCCTGACTACTACTTACTTACTAACTAATTGGTTTATACTTTAAAAAAATAGCCATATTTTTCTTAAGTAAAATACAAAAAAGTAGCTCTTTTTACAATCTAGATTTCGAAAAAACAAGTTTTGATAAACATTTTCAAAATTCTGGTTTCGCAGGAACGAAGATAAAATTTTCAATGATCCAGAATCTAGTTTCACTAAAATTCTTTTAGAAGAAAGGTGGCATTGAAAATGTATAAATTCTTGAACTAAGTCAGTCTCTAAATCATTAGGATACATTTCTTCCAAGAAAAAGTATTTTTCTGTAAGGGTTAATCCTGGTGATGTTGTTTATTTTGGTCCGAAATGAAAAGTTTTTTGAACCAACAGGTTCTAAGAACTACAACAGTGGGCCTCCTATCGTATTTCTACAGTTACAACTTACAAGTCTATCAATGAGGACGAAAAATGTATTAGCCCTGAAAGTATCATTCGAAGTCATTCTCATTTCTTTATCAGGTGTCCCGTCATATATTTTTTTCCCTTTCCGGTTGTATTTTCTCCACGTCTTTTGTGTACTGCTTCGACACGCTTAATTCGATCACTTTTTCTTGGAAATACTTAAAATTTCTCGTTCAGCTACGAGTAACTGAAGAAGCGACAAGCTTCTCTGCAACATTCAGCAGCCGCAGTTGCCACTAAATTTTAAGAGAGCATAGAGCAAGGAACGAAAAAAGCAAAAGGTGCTTGGCTTTGAATTTTAGCCATTATATACACACCAGACATGTTTGCGGCATTATCATACTACGGTAAGAACCAATTGTAAAGAAAAAATTGTGCCAGAGAAATATTAATGCGTATTAGAAATCGCACCAGGATTCAACCGAGGCGGTTTTTCTTTTGGTATTGAAGTAAATACAGCTATCTGTTTTGAAATCAATACCAACACGCAGCGTACGCCTTCAACAGCACGATCCTGCTGCGGCTGCCGCAGCGGCCGCGCCTCTCTCGTTTAGTCAATAAATCAGCATTTCCATAGGTAATATACTACATAGGGCAGACATTTCGACCAAACACACTTAGCGAACGGTTACGTCTCTCGTTTCCGCGCCACAACCAATCTCATCAAATCAATCGCCGCCCTTAAAATCTGCCGCCCTAGGCTCCAGCCTACTCAGCCTGCTGGTAAATCCGCCGCCGCTTATACGTCAGATAGATGCGGGTGAAATTTGTTATATTTGTATTGTGTGTTCTAATCAGAGAAAATAGTGGTGGTAGTGGCCAGTAGCGAGACGTGAATGCTTTGTATTTGCTCCGTGCGTGTATGGGTTATCACTTAAGGACTACAGGAGCTAAACGCAAGTTTCATAATGCCTTAGAGTATATGATCCACTGTAGTAAACAACATTAGAAAAATAGATGATGTTTATCAGGATATCTTAGATTATTTACTCTCTAGATAACGCGTCACGTAATGAGCGATGCAACAAAAACAGGCCAGTTTTTACAGGCGTGTGTGCGTGAGGCACGCACACACGCTTAGCGGTTGCTATGGTGACAAAATAAATAACTATGACTTACACCAGCGTCATTTGTATCTGGGAGATACCAGCTAATGAATCTATCCCGATAAAATGGGGAAAAATTGTCATGTTAATAAAATCATAAATTATAATATTTGAATATGGTGCTTTCAATTGTGTTTAGTTGTCTGTTGAGTTAGAATCTTAAATTCTTTACAATAAAAATATAATCAAGTAAAAATTAACTACGCATTTACAAAATATATTTTATTATTTTATGTATGGTATCGACTTATAAAAATACAAGAGGTTGGCGCGCGGCTTCGCCTGCGATATAGTTAAATAATTTATCCCGCAGGTACCCTTTACCGTAAAATTTTATCCCATAGCGTTTCTACAGTTTAATCATTTTAAGAAGAATTATTCCGTCCAGCATTGTTGTGCCAGCAAGAGTTGATATATGAGTGCCCCATTAAAGCTTTGCATCTAAGGTCACCCCCAGGAACACAGTAAATATTAATCTTATAGGTAATGCCCTCGGAAATAAACTGTACTTCAAGTTGAAAGTTCGCCGCTCTTACCACTGAGTTACCATCGCTAGTGTATCTTACATACACTAGCGATGGTAACTATATTAAAATTTAAATATATGAGCCTATACGTAGTAAAACATACTTTTTTCGGTAGCGTATCCTTTTTCAATCTCCGACAGCCTTGACTATTTGCAAAATAAAAGTCATTTTCACGGAAATGTTCAGAGCATATCACTGTGGTTTTGGATGGTTTTCAGAACTCTTCTCCACGGCTTTTTCTTATTATGTCCACCCATCGACTTCTAATTATAGGATCAATAGGTATCCTAAAACCATGTATCCAAATGGTCACATTCGATTTTGACAATTAACATTAAAAATGAACATACATCAGCTTTTAAGACAACTATACGGGGAAATTCGCAATCCAAGACTGGCAACACCAAAAAATGACGCGTTGATTTTGTAAATAAAATTATCAATTTATTAGTTTTGTTTTCGTAAATTACTATTAGTTTTGAGTTACCTACCGATGGTCGGAGATTTTGTTAGTTGTTTGTAAACGTTCTTTATAATTTCTGAAGATTTTGATCGCGCAGTTTGTCATTTTCACCAAAATAATTTACCTCAAAAAATGAGCCGTGCGTGCGTATCTCTTGGCGTTACAATTGACAGTGAGGAGCGGGGAGCGCTTTAGAGGCTAACAGTTAGCTGATATTTTATTCGACGCTTTTGAGCCGCCGTTACTCTATCTAGAGAGTAAATAATCTAAGCAGGATATATGCTAGTTAGATACTGTGTTGAAAATATGATACTACTTATTTGATAAGATAGAAAAAAATCACAAAGATACAAAGCATGATATACATGCAATCATTTTGATTTTAGTCAGATTATTCTACAAGCAACATATTAACGTATAGTATAAATATTATAATTTTTAATCCAACCAGTAGATTTATTTAAATCTCATATTCTTATTTCTGAACATAATAATACGTACGCATGTGTGCGTAAACGCCTTTGTGCCGACAGTGACGGCCGAGGCCTGATACTATACAGAAATTGTTTAAATGTGTGCGTCATTCGAGGTCACTTAGCTCTGTATTCCTATTAACTTGTTTACTTTTTTTTACAGTATTTTATGTGTATACAGGACAGGATCATAGAGAAACAAAGCAGGAGATCGTCTTCATAATAACGACGAAAAATAAAAAAACTACGTTTGCCTACTTAAGTGGCAACTATGCCAAATATCCCTCCAATGGGAAAATCTATGGGGGAGGCCTATGTTCAACAGTGGACTCTAATAAACAGTAATAGTAACGATATGCATGCGATAGCCATGTGATAACGGCGTAACAAAATTCACCACTCCATTCCGTCCTGTAGGTAAATGTTGCAAGATGGTGACTTCAGGAATAACCATACCAAAATAACCATATTTTTTAGGAATAAAGGCCTTAGCACACCATATCGACTCGACTTCGACTCGACTCGAAGTAAAGAATTGAAAGGTGAGCTTTATATCATGTAACGTCACGTTTTTTTTTTTAATAAAAATAGGATTTTATCTTGTATTGTGGAGGCAGTTAACAAACATAAATTGCACAAGAACTAAAATCCTAAAATCGTGCGGGATTCGAACCCGTGGCCCTTAGCGCCGAAACTTAATGCTACGCCAGTGCGCCACGGAGCCTTCAAGTGTAAGTTATTTTTTTTTTTGTGAAAGGAGTATAGGAGCGGGGAGCACGTCGCGTCGTTTATTTCTGTTGGTGCCGCAACTATAAAAAAGCTGCAACTTAGCTCTACCACGTTAAAAATATAGTCTGCGCCAGATGTATAATATCCAGAATGGCGACAGAAACCAGGGTCAAAGGTACTGCGGTAGATAATGCAGCTACTAAGCGTGCACGACTATTACAGCAAGACCTCTACAATAGGATTATACGTGGTAGAGTCACGCTGGAGATATATTATAGTTGTAGTACGAATGGGTCGTGTCGACCGGGGTAGGACGAGTAAACCACACGAAATTTGTATACAACGGACAACAAAAGACGAATAATGGACTACGGAAAAATTCTACGACTATAAAATTCAGTTGAGACCCCTTTTCAAAGGCGCATTGAATAAAGAAGCCGTAAAACAATGCCCAAAAAGAAGTATTCCAATTTAAATTGTATTTTAAAGAAAAAAGAAATCGTTTAATAATGTTCATTGTAGCGTCCATTTATTTGTTTTTAAAGGGAACGAACCCATTTTCGTTAGATTTTATCGAGCAATTTTTCCGTTATGTAACCAAAAATGATCTTCAAACCTATTTAGTGTGATTGAATTTCTTCTTTGAATAAAAGTACTTTCAAGGATTTTATGGTGTTTAATAACGCACGCAAAATCCGTAAAAGTAGATCTGGCTATAATATATAAACAGAGTTTTTCAAATCGGACTGGTAGTTCCAGAGATTAGCGCGTTTAAACAAACAAAAAAACAAACAAACTCTTCCGCTTTATTATATTAGTATAGATTAAATATTACACTAAAAATCGACTTATATTTAACTTTTATTTAAAACGCAACTTTTCAGTAATGATGACCACAGACCAATCTCTGTTACAAAAATAAGTTTACTTTAGTCCCAACTAGCGACATCTGTTGAGCGTAAGATTGTTAGCCCTCGTTACTGTTTGATTTTTGCTTTGTTTTGTTATCAGGCGTTGTCATTGGTTGATATTTCATTTGCTTGGTCGCTTTTATTTATGACACTTTAATTTTCTACCTAACTGATTAATTTTCACAATAAGTATAGTGCAAATTTAAAAATTACCTTTAAAATTTTAAGCCATTGCTATTTTATTGTACCCGCTACCCACCGAAATGCACATGAAGCTATATAGGTTTACACGATTGAACTAAAAATATTAAGAATTTTCATATTTATTACGTGGTAATGATAGGTAATATAATAATATAAGGCAGTGATTAATGATTTTTAACTAATAAGTACAATATGTCTGTCTTAGTAAAAAGTATAGGTAAAAAAAATATATAGGTAAATAATAACGTTGTCAAAAAAATCGTTAATTTAAGCGACATAAAGATAAATTTGATTGGAATTGGAACGAACTGTCCGATGCCAGAGCTAGGGTTGCAACTTTTTGTACGAGAAATAAAGTGTATTAAAGACGTGGTGTTAAAATAAACAGTATTTAAGAAAAACAAAGAGTACTTTTTTGAACTCTTAAAACATATTTTTGGAACTTATTGCACTATTTAATATTTTATAACCGATAGTAAATTATTAATTTTTGAAGTTATACTACTTTTGGGACATTTGGGAAAAATTATGAGACTGAATTTTTTACGATGCGTGCGCATACCGACACCTAAAAACGACACCATGAAGTTGTTACGATGCGCCACACACTGACACCTCAAAGCGACAACTTCAGTGGGTAAATGTTTCGCAAGTCTTCGTGGGAACTGATGGGAAGAAGTATAATTTCCAACGTGCGTACATAAGTACACACACACAATTTTTTTTTATAATATTCGATAGCCCCTCCATAATTTAAGTCGAATTGAAAATTAAATGAGGAACTCATTTTTTTATTAAAATATTTGTGCTGTATTTCAGGTTTCATGGCTTCCAATAACAGCGATGATAAAAACAGTATTTCGTATACATTTTTAATAGAACAGTATTAAAGAGCGAAATAAAGTATGATACACTGTTTTTAACAGTATGGTTGGCAACCCTAGCCAGAGCACAGACCGATATTGGAATACATTTATTTTTATTACTCTACTTCAACGTTATGGGCGCCTGGTACTAAGAGAACGTCATGCGTTGATCGACACACCGTCAATTAAAAGAATCTTTTTTTTGTTTTTCTTGTTCACGTTTCGCATTTAGGATATTTACGATCTATATAATCGCGCGACACTACGAATGAGGTGAAATATTACGTGAGGTGAAATATTTGGGCGGCGCGGTGCTGCTTAGGACTGAGGTGAAAATATTTGAAGTAAATTTTTCTAAAAGCTTTTAAAAAAAAATTTCTAAAAGCTTTTAAATATTTGAAACGACAGGCAGGGAAGTTAATTTGTTAAGAAAATATAGTCAGGGTTGTTAATGTTTCTTTCTGAAATATTAGTTTTATTTAATATTAATTATATTATAAACGAATGAATATTAAATAAAAATAGAAAAATCAACAGTTAAAATGAGCAAAAAATAAAGAGCAAGCCAATGAGCAAAATTGCTTTGTGTAAAACTCTTGAAACTGATAAACATTATTTACTTAAAACTAATTTCTCAATTAAATGGCATTGTGTCACAAAAACTTTACCTCGGTCCCAACTTGTGACATGAGGGGAAAAATTAGCTCTCATTACTTAAAAACCTTAGATTATATAATTACATACTACTGTAATGAGGGCGCCACTTAAAAGTGAGGTATAATATTTGACAAATTTCATAGCGGGGAAGTTAATTTGTTCGAATAATGTCAAATTTAATGTTTCTTTCTGTATGTACTGTTAGCTATATTTTATATTATTGACATTAAAAATAAATAAACAACACCATAAATATTCATAAAAGTAGAAGCATTTAAAAAAAAAGTAAAAAATGTGCAAAAATTTAAAGAGCAAAGCACTGAGGCATTGTTTTGTGTATTAATATAATCCTCTAGAAACTTATAAACTTTTATTAAAAACTAGCTTCTCAGTTAAATGACACTGTGCAACAAAAAACTTTACCACAGTGTCAACTAGCGACATCTGGTGATCGGAAAATTATTAGCCCTCATTACTCTTAAGTTAAAAACCGATAAACTTTTATTTAAAACGCAACTTTCCAATGACGTTTTCAACTTATATTTTAAGCAGATTATCACACAGCATCATTATTCAAAAGTCATGTTTTAAATTTAAAAAATTCGGTTTCTAGTATTTGTATACGCAAAACAACGCCTCAGTACTGTTTTATTTAATGTTTTACACATTTTTAATATTTTTTTGCTTTTGGGGAATATCCGTAGCTTGATTTATCCATTTCTAATCTAGTTAATATAAAATATAACTAATATTTTAGAAAGAACCAATAATTTCTACATTTTTCTAACAAATTAACTTAACTAAACCCCATTACCAAAATTTTCACGACATTCCTACGTGACGCCGCCCCAAAAAGTCGTGGAAGCCCTTGTTATCATGACATTGTGTAAAATTTAAATTCATCTCAGTCCTGGCGACTGGCGACATCTGAATGTGGTGAGCGGAAGATTACTAGCCCTCATTCCATAAGGGAGGAGGGAACAGTCATAAATATGCCGTTTATGAGAGTGGTTAGGAAGGTCAAGGGTGAAGTTTTTTGGTTACAAAGTATTGTTGCTGTAGTTTCAAACGGCTGTCCTATCGAAGTACCGGCACAGAATAAATAATAGGTACTGGCATGATTATTGGAAAATACTAGCTACTTATGGGTCTCTAGTACTGTAATGCGATACAAAATAGCTCTATCTTGAGGTATTGCAAGAACATTGACTTACTACTTGTTCTTTTTTAAAACTACCACATGATTACAATAACAATATAACAACCTTTATTTACCACATGATTACAATAAGCTTTATAGAGAGATGGTCCTAGATGTGAGCCGCAAAATGTTTACGCACGAAGCTTCCCACACAGAGGCTTTACCTCCTTCAAGAGACCAAAGTAATGCCATCGTGTCTCATGACATGTAAAAAATTCCAAAAGGCTCTATAAATCGAAGTCAGTGGCGGATTTGTGCCTAGGGGCACAAGGTTAAAAAGTTCTTAAACGAAAAAAATAAGTAACTACCTAACTTTTATTTAACTATCCTTTTTTTAAGGTTTCGTAACTTATTAATCGCACGTCGACTCATTGTTAAATTTATGAAAGTCATTTGTGAAAAGAAATTCGTAGCAAGTCCTCTCGACACACGCATGCCGTATGTGAGAGTCACAGAATTGTACACCCTAGTTTCTACACGCCAACTTGGTGTGATAAGTTAATAAATTATGATCAATATACTAAAGAGGTAGGTAGGGTCAAGAGTACTCGGATACCTAGACGTGCATGCGTGAAGAAGATAATGAATCTGAAAGAAGCGAAAGAGGTTTGTAAGGATCGTGACACTTGGCGATCTGTTCTCTCTGGCTACCCCGTCAGGGATTGTGCGTGAAGATAAGCAAAGCAAAGCAAATATACTAAAGAAATAGGCCTATGTTCCTTGGGGGAGGCCTATGTTCAGCAGTGGACTTGTGAAGGACTGTAACGATGATAATGATGACTAAAGAAATAAGATTATTTTACTTCTATTTTATTATCTTACGTTGTACATTATAATATGTACCACCTAGTTGTTTAAATAAACATTTTTTTTATGTTTGTTATTTCTTATACACAAAAAATCATACTTTTCTGAAGCACGCCCCGACTACTTGATTACTCCTGCATTGCATCTGCACCTGCACTCTCTCATCACATGTTTTATTCACGCCCACCTGCTAAGGTTACATGTGTCCTAATTATTTTACAACTAAGCTATATTATAGATTATAATTATAATAATTTAATATACATACCGCCTGTGTAGCGCCGATGATGTGGTGCTAGCCTAGGGCGCTCTTAACATGTAATCCGCATCTGATGGATGTATTAATAATAATAATAATAATCCTTAGTTACTAATTAGGACTGATTTATTACTTTAGATATAGATTTTTATTCGTATAGTTATTAACATCTGTTACGGCTTGCAACCTAAATTAAGTCCGTGATGGACAACAGGGTTATGTTTCAGAGTAGCCAAATTTTAAAATTAAGTTGAAATATATAAATAATTATATACCGTTATTGCAGTTTTTGAAAATACGAGTAAATAAGAATTCTACTATTATTTGAAATTATCCCAAATTGAATGTGATTTATAGGCCACAACTACGCGTACGCGCGCTCTTCTGTGTGCGATTCAATTCACAACGTTTTTGCCGACCCATCGACGCTTACGAATGTGTGCGTACGTAGTAAAATAGATATTAATGAATCACGATCAGTTAAAATAATGCATTACCACACATTTTGAATTTAAAAGATAAAAAGAACAGAATGTTTGAGATTTTTTAATTAATTTTTCTTCTCCAGTTGCCTATATTACTTAAACCTTCTCTGGAAATTTGGCCGATTATTGAAAAATAACCCTGTATAAGTATGTCGCAAGGGAGTTCCAGTTTAATTAAAAAGTAACAACGAATCTTAAACTGAAGGAATACTAATAATTATAATATTCCTTTGTAACTACTATTGTAGTTACTTATTACTGTAAATATACATGTTTATACGTACAGTTTTTAACCTCTGTTACGACTTGCGACCCAAATCCGAGCCGCGATGGATATTTAAGTGTGTTGCAAGAGAGTTTCAATTTAATTAAAAAGTAAATAGTTAATTTAAAAGTAGTTAGAAAAACTATATTTAATTTTCCAATACGTTTCTAAATCACAAGTCTAAAAAAAATAGAGTAATTTACTCTATTTTTAACAGAATAAGAGTGACAAACGAACATATAGTCCACCTGATGGTAAATAAATGGCCCACAGATCTGGTTCACTACGTTCACCATACAAGACACAGCAGCATAAAGCTGCTATTTTTCGCTGGTATTCTGTGAGAGCGTAGTCCTTACCCGATCAGGCCGACCTATTCGTACTACAACCATAATATAGCTGCAGCGTTGCTGTACCATATATATATATATATATATATATATATATATATATATATATATATATATATATATATATATATATGTGTTCATTTTTTTTATAAAATAAGGGTGACAAACTAGCACACAGTCCACCTGATTTACTACGCGTGTGGACGCGAAGCGACGGCGATTAGCTCCTTCTTCGTCTTGGCCTTCTGTCTTGTTAGAGTTGTTAGCTTAAGGCATTGAGTTATATGTACTACGTACTAGAGAAACCATTCCGAGCGTTGACTATGTTCAACTGAACTGTAGTGCAATCCATACAAACTAAATATTGCGTAAATTGAAGATTTGTGAATTCCATAAAATAATTATTATTACATTTTATTTAGAAATATGTTTGTTTAGATTAAATTAAGATATTTTATATTAAAATCTTATATTTATTTTATATAAATATCTTATTTTATATCAAATTAAAGTCTTCGCCCATGCGCGAATACTACTCCTGCGCATGCGCAAAGACAGAATAGGACACAATTTTTGTTTGGAATGGCTTCTCTAGTACGTAGTACATATAACTCAATGGCTTAAGGCCGTGCTTTGTGGCAATCTATAGGGGAGGACTTTGTTCAGCAGTGGCAGTGAACTTGTGAGGGACTGTAATGATAATTATAAGGAAGAAGTGTATACAACATGTAACAAAAACCCTGTGGTTCCCGTTAAGTACGTTATCAGGATCAGTACTGAACCTATAGAAATAACTTTTTTTTTAAAAACTCGTCCATATTTTTTTAATTTTGTTAATTTTGTTTTTTAATTTTATGTGGTTTTATTACCTCTTACTGACACTAGCCGATGTTAGAGCTAAGTAAAGCGGGGTCTTTGACAATCCTCTTACTTCCCAGACAATGCAGAGGTAATAAAACCACATACAGTTTGCATACAATTATTTCATTTAAATAAAATAAAAAATATATTGTTCGAGTTTCTCAAAAAAAGTTATTTATATACTTTTGAATAATGATTCTGATAACGTACTTAACGGGAACCACAAGGTTTTTGTTACACGTTGTATATTGATTATATTCCCCTCAAAGTCTTTTTCAAATAGTATATTTAACGGGTAAGAAAAAATATATGACTTTCCTCTACGAGCACACAGTCCACCTGATGGTAAGTGGTTGCTGTGGCCCATAGACATTTACATCTATCTTCGATTACGAATTAAAATGCAGATGCGTTGTCACCCGTGAGGACTTTGATGGAATGCCTCGTTTCCAGTAAAAAGGGTCTCCGGTTCTCTACACTCACCATACGAAACACAGTAGCGTTAAGCTGCTATTTTACGCTGGTGTTCTGTGAGAGCGTGGTTCTTCCCCGTTCGAGCCGACCCATTCGTGCTACAACCATAATATAGCTGCAGCATGGCTCTACTCTAAAAATAAGTTTTTATTTAAATTCATTTATTTACATTGTTAAAACATAGTATAAAATTAAATTTAACTAAATGGTTACACAGGTTTAATAGCATAAAAACTATAATAAAGAAAAACTAAAACTAAAAATATAAATAGTCATACCTACAGTTCTACTCCCCGTGGTATCGTGTATCGTGCCAAGAACGCTCTACTTTATATATAGAATATTAAAAACTATAGGCACTTAATTAAAAAAAAAAACTAAAACTAATACGCTATACCTTAATTCAGTCCTACTCCTAGTTAATTAAATTTAATAAAATATTTAGTATGTTTTGTAACCTAGACTTTATATGATAAACATGTTTATTTTTAAGAAAAAAAAAACAGAAAACACATGCTATATTCGGAACCTTCATCACCACATTCATGAAGTACATAAATTATAAAAATATAATAATGTTAGGAGGTCATTTGAGTGAAGTATCTAGTCTGTTATAATTAAATTCCTTTGATGTAAGAAAATAAGTTAATATAATTTTTATTTTTTTCAATTTTCTTAATTATCATTAAATTATTGCATTTCATACGTTGTATGAAATGTAAAAAAGTAAATATAAATTAAGAAATATTTTTGCTATTAGATATAACCTCACATCATTGAGTTATATATACTACGTAGGTACTAGAGAAGCTTTTTCAAACAAAAATTGTGCGCTAGTCTATGTCTTCGCGCATGCGCGGGAGATAGAGTCGCGCATGCGCGAAGAGTTTAATATAGTTATAAGATATTAATATAAAATATATATAAGAATTTAATATAAAATACTCTTACTTTAATCTAAACAAACATATTTCTAAATAAAATGTAATAATAATTATTTTATAGAATTTACAAATCTTCAATTTACGCAATATTTAGTTTGTACGGATTGCAGTACAGTTCAGTTGAACATAGTCAATGTTCGGAATGGCTTCTCTAGTACGTAGTACATAATATAATATATCGATGCCTCACATAAACACCGTTAAAAAGAAATTTAGTAATACTTAGAAATAAACAGTAAAACTCACAATAGGTACCTACTTATGTTAAAGAAGAAATTAGAATAAAAAAATTACAAGAGCGTAGTGTTTTTGATCAAGCTGATAAGTCTATATTACGAGTACCTTATTTTGCATTGATATTGGAATGATTATAAATAGTATTATTGTATTGACTTGTAATACAAGTTTTTGTATTACAAGTAATTTTCTTTTAAATGTACATTCATTTGTACGAATAATCTAGGAGAAATAAATTAGTACACAAATAGCATTATTACTCCTAGGGTAAATTATGGAGGAGTAAAAAATGGACTAACCGACCTTTTGTTTCCTGTTTTAAGATTGCAGTTATGTCCATTACTTATTTAATTAACATTATGTTATTATTACAGACTGGACGTACAGCGCTACATGTAGCATGCGAAGGAGGTCACTCAGACACCGCTGTTCTCCTAGTATCCAAAGGAGCATCGCGCGAAGCGAGAGACAACTCGGGCCGCACTCCTCTCCATATTGCCGCTGTTCACAGACACACTGAACTCGTACGAACTCTACTCGAGACGGACTGTGAAGTCGATACTACTGATAATGTTAGTTTAATTATGTTTACCTAGTGATTAAAATGTGGATTGGCCCTGTAATCCTGGTTGGAAAGTTCTCGTTGAAGTTGATTGAGAGAGTAGATAGAGATCAGCTTAGTATTTATTAGCTTGCTTATAAATCTCTAAGTAGCTTAGTTTAAATTAAAAATAATATTTTTTTTAATTTAAAGGATTTTGTGACTTGCGCGGACAAATCAGTGTATGAATTAAAAAATATTTTTTTTAATTCAAACTGATGAATTGCGGACACTTAACTCCACATAGGTGTTTAGGTGTATATTTTCTTTGACATAGATTATAGTGTTATCTATGAGTTATACGGCAATATAAAGACAATATTATAATAATCTCTTTTTTTTTGGAGTTTATGGCCTGGTATCTAGACCTTTAGGCCAAGTCTTAAGTATTTTTATTCGGTTTATTGTAATTTCCCCACTCCTTCATAGTATACTGCTTCACAATATGTTGATGCGTCACATTGTGCAGTTCTTGGGAGATTTTGGCGGCAACTTGATCCAGCAGACAGCTGATAGTTGGCGATGGTATCTAAAGGTGCCTATGCAAACAAACAGCTTATCTTGAGAATCCATCACCATCAGAGCACTTGTTTCACTGTTTCCACTAATAGTTCACATGCGTAGACACTTAATACACAAAATCGCAACACTTTTACATATCAAAGTCCACTTCAAACCATTATTTAAACAATAATACAGGAGCAGCAAACCGCCGCCGGTCAATTTCCCGCCAAAACTACTTATAATAATCTCATTATACTGTGGTCACAGATTAAAAAATACTGTGGTGTTCAAAAGTACAAGTAGGTACATAGTGTTTTTATGTACTCCCAGTAAGCACGACATTGCTCATGGTCGCTCATACTTTTTTGATGTCTTTTTTTTATACCAGTATATCCAGTATACCAGTAGTATATTTTTCGAGATAATAAATTAATGTATGGGTATGATGTGTAGCTTGGATACAAAGAGAATATAATCACTACGTTTACTTGGATATGTGTGTCTCGCTCTGTTGGTCTTTGGATTGATAGATATGGTTTTTTACACTTTGATTATAAATAATCAAAGGTAAATTTGATTCGTCTTCGTGTAAAATGACTGAACATGGGGTGTATAAATTTCTCTCTTTTCAATATTTTTTAGGCATGTGGGTTTTTTAACTGTTTTATGCCTTGGGCTTGTTTAATTTTTAGTTTGCTTTTTTTTAAAAATATAAAGCAAAAAAGCAGTCACAGTGACGATACTGAGGCCTCATCTGCCGTTGATGAAATCAAGATCTGTTTAAAAAATAGGTTCTAAAGACTCGTTCGAAGACTAGAAGCACAGCTTTAAAGACTAGAGAACTATCCGAAATAGCGTGCTTTCGGAGTAGAATGTTGTCTTCACCAGTTCACTGCATCTATGGCAGTGAAGATTCTCGGACTCTTATACTTTTCAGAGAGTGATAGTTTGTTGCTTGTAACCATGTGTTTGATCCTTCTCCTACTATTTGGTAGGTTTGGGTAACACAGCGCTACGCCACATGTCAACTCACTTCGGTGAAAACCAGAACCCTAGTAGTCCAACATCGACCGAGAGGTCAATTCTACGGTTTTACGGCAGCGTTCGGGAGATTATGACACATCTTCTCGTCAGGTATATCTTAAAACTTGCAAACAAGAATGACAACCAGACAACCAGTGGGTGTTGCCAGTGAAGACATATGGATCTGAGACGTGGTCCTTCACTGCTGGCCGCTTGAGGAAGATCAAGGTCGCTCAGCGAGCTGTGGAGAAGGCTATGCTCGGGGTTTCTCTGCGTGATAGACTTAGAAATGATGATATCCTCAGTATAACCAGAGTAACAGACTTAGCCAAAGGGTCTAGGCGTGCTCTTCGAGCTCAAAGGGCAGGCCATATAGATCGAACAACCGACAACCGGTGGGAAAGAAGGAAGAAGAAAAAAAGGTTCTCGAGTTACAATCTCGTCCCGGCAAGCAGTGTAGGACGGCCCCCTACTAGATGAAGTGACGACCTGGTAAGATATGCAGGAAGTCGATGGATGCAGGTGGCTCAGGACCGAGCATTGTGGTGTTCTTTGGGAAAGGTCTATGTTCAGCATTGGATTTCTGAAGGGCTATAATGATGATGATGATGGCACAGTATGCCAACACAATGCGCTTGTGTTATTGCGCCAATTCAAGATGTTTTGCTGTGTTACCCAGCCCAGGCTTACAAAATGGAAAATTCCATTAATCCATAAGCAGCCTATCAAAAGTCCACTATCGAACATAGGCCTCGCCCTTAGATTACCATCATAGGAAGATTTTGCCATAGTTGCCACACTTCACAGGCGGGTTGGCAGCCGCATTTTTTTTTAATATTTAGAGTTGTTCAGGAGTGCCGCCCATCCCGTTTCAGTTTCACCACCAGGACGACATAAGGTAAAGGATTCTCTTGCGCCGTCACTACACGGCGGCAAACACATGGAATTTTTTTTAATAATAATAACTTTTTTTTTGTGCAGAATGGCGTAACGGCGTTACAAATGGCGTGCGCACAGGGCTGCAGAGGTATTGTGGAGCACTTACTTGCATTCGGTGCGAATGTTCATTTGCAAAATAATGTAAGATTTATTCTGTGGTAAAACTTTTATTAAATAAATAATAAAATAAGTTAGTAACGCTTAAAATTTCGAGAAGTTTGAAGAACGAAGCCTAGCACACAATGTACACGACTAGTGATGTGGTTGATATGAATTTATTGTCCTATTTGACCACTCAAATTCCTACTTCGAAAGTTCGATTAATATTTGAATTTTGAACCACTACTAACTATGAATACGACTATGGTTACGTAGTAAGATTGTTTAATCAGTGACTATTATTTTATCTATTGTACTATATAAAAAATAAGTAAATTTACCCGAGAACGGCTTCATAGTTGTAACACGTCTGATGTTGCGATCACTAATTCGCTTACCAGATAAACGAAGTAATTTATATATTCGCCTATTTGCATTAGATAGTTGTGTAAGGTTTCCAACAAGAGTATATTCATGGGCACCAATATAGAATCATAATCAAAATTCATAAGCACTCACGCCTTTCACCCAGAGGGGTAGGCAGAGACTATGGACTTTCATTTGGCACGATCCTGACATGATCAAATATATTATATCATTATTAAACAGAAATTTACCAATTATCTGCGTGATAGACTTCGAAATGAGGATATCCGCAGAAGAACCAGAGTAACCGCAGCCCAACAGATTAGTAAGCTGAAGGTGGCTGAAGTGGAAATGAGCCGGCCATATAACTCGAAGAACCAGCGGAATGGGAGGAAAGGTTCTCGAGTGGCAGCCTCATACCAGTAAACGAAGTATAGGGTGGCCCCTCGTTACATGGAGTGACGACCTGATAAGAAATGCAGGAAGTTGATGGATGCAGGTGTGGCATACGACCGTGGTTTGTGGCATTCCTATGTTAAGCAGTGGATTTGGAATGTTTTTTTTTAGAATAAGAATTTAGAACAAGCGAGCACACAGCCCAGCTGATGATAAGTTAATGCAGTGGCGCATAGGTAATCTATACATCTATCCTCGATTAAGAATCAAAATGCAGAGATGCGTTCTCGCCCCTGTGAACTAAAATGAATGTCTCGTTTCCAGTAAAAAGGGTCTCCGGCTCTCTACACTCACTATACGAAAAACAGCAGCATTGAGCTGATATTTTAGGCTGGTATTATGTGAGAGCGTGGTTCTTCCCCGGTTGTGACGACCCTTTTGTTCTTCAACCATAATATAGCTACAACACCATCTACGTTCTACCTCGTAGTAATAATAATAATAATTACCAATTACCAGGTCGGCTCATCAGCCTTGCACGCGGCGTGCGCTGCTGATGCGGCAGACATCGTTGAACTTTTGCTGGCGCACGGAGCTGACCCCGCACTCACTGATAAGGTATGTTAAGAGGACTACAGGAGCTAAACGCAAGTTTTATAATGCCTTGAAGTATATGATCCATTGCAGTAAATAAAATCAGAAAAATATATTATATTTTTCAGTTAGGTAGTGTGTTGCAAACGTGATACTATTAATTTGATATTTGATACGATAGAAAAAAATCACACAGATACCTTTAAAAATTACTTTTAAGGATAAAAAACCTTATTATACACATACAATCATTTCTATTTTTTGTCAGATTATTCTACAAACAACATACTCGTATTAATAATAGGTAGTGTTTTAATTTTTAGTCCAATCAATAGTTTTTTTTAAAAATCGTGCCGGCCGAAGCCTTTTCCTTTACAAAATTGTGTATATATGTGCGTGCGTCTTTCGAGGTCACTTAGCTCTTGTAATTCCCTTAATGAATTGTAATATAATTATAAAACATTACATACAACTAAAGTTTCTACAGGAACTGTACCTGCGACTATAGTCGCAGGTACAGTTCCTGGCTGGCTCTTTTCTCGCGCACAAAGCCACAGATTAAGTATGTACAGTCATTCAACGAGAAAAATTAGGACACATTCTTAGCACTAGACTGCGGGGGCAGTATGATAATTTTAGTTTCTATATTTACACACTAGCGAACCGCGTAATCATCAGAGACCATTTACTTTATAAATTTTTCGATTTCTCAATAATAATCAAATTTTTCTGATCGTTCTGTTCGTCAAGTTTCATTGCAATCTGTTCAGCCATTTCGAAGATTATCTCGAACAGACAAACATATAGACAGACAGATAAAATTATTAAAGTTACAGCCTATACACGTCCCACTGTTGGACACAGGCCTCCTCTCATTTCTGAAAGGGTTTTAGGGCAAGGAAATGACCGCCGCGCTGCCCCAATGCGTGTTGACGAACTTCACATGTCTTCGTACCTAAATATTATTTTCTTATTTCTCAGACATGCAGGTTTCCGCACGATGTTTTCCTTCACCGCCGAGCACGTGGTAAATCAGCGCTTAAAATTGCAATCATTGATGCCGGCGGGGATCGAACCCGGGTTGCTCGCGTACTGTGAAACGTACAGCGAGCGCTATAACCATCTGAGCTACCACGGCTCTTAAAGGTCATCAAAACATGAATAAAATGATTATTCATATTTTAATGACATAAAAATAAACCCTCAGTTCAATAAAAGACAGTTATTTCGATATTACAGACTGACGTCTATATTCTGTGATGTAAGTGCTGTTAGCATATGCGACTCTTACAGCTTTATCTGACACAAAGCATTTAAAAAAAGGGAAAGGCAATGATGGCGATGAGGATGATGTTGGTTTACTCTCACTAGTGACGAGACAGCTAGATTAGTTTATTTCAGTTATTTCCATAGCATAATGTCTTATGGGATTTTGCTATGGGAAAATGCGGCTGATTCAGAAACTATTTTTGTTTGACAGAAGAGGGCCATTACAGCTATTTACAACCTAAAACTGAGAGTCTCTTAGAGATAAATTTAAAGAAATAAATATATTTACTTTGGCCTCTCAGTATATTTACGAAAATTTTATGAAAATTTTATAAAACTACCTTTGTTTTTGTGATATGTTGACAAAAACAAAGGTAGTTTTATAAAATTATATATATAAAAATAATATTTTGACTAAAAAAAAGTGATATACATTCTGTAAACACTAGGAACAAACACAAGCTAGTTATACCAGTTTCTCGACTCCACAGAGTCAGTAATTCATTCTTGGGACAATGTATACGCTATTACAACAAGGTCCCGGAAAGTGTACAGGCTATCTCTATTACCAAGTTTAAATGTTTTGTTAAGTTGAAACTGTATAAAAAGGGTTATTATAGTATAATTGAATACATGGTTGATAATAACCCCTGGGGTGTCGCTTCCAAGCTGTTTCTAAAATAAATTTTGTACTTATATAGTTTGTACATCCATTAATGTAAGATATGCTTTAAAAAAAGACCCGCTGGATTTCTTGCTGGTTCTTCCCAGAACAGAGGTTTTTCTTTCGAACCAGTGGTAAAGTAAAAAATGACTTTCAATAAGAATTACACATGTAATCTATTGAATAAAAATTATTCTATTCTATTCTATGAATTGGTATTGTTGGCAATCATCGTGTACTCCCTGTTGAGTGTTTTTGAGCTATCTAACCGCTGTCCGAGTGGGGCTGTGCAAACCCCCGCCTCTGACTGCTTAGCTCGTGTCGGTCGATGTTCTGGGCGGTGAGAATCGGCCAGTAACGGGTGATTACAGACAGGCACTTGATGACAGGTGATAAACTAAATAAACATTACATATTATTTTGTTGAATAAAAATTATTTTTCTTCGTCAGCCCATAAAAGTCCACTGCTGGACATTGGACATCGTTTTAGAGAGGATTTGACTTTAGCAGACGGATTGACGATCGTAGTTCCAGACGCTGCTGCCGTCCCCGTCCTACCTTTTTTACGCCTGGCGTAAACGAGATGCTTATAGCGCCATCTATCCGAAGCATTTTTCTGGCAATTCTACAATACCTCTTACCACTCCCGTAATGAAATAGCGTGATAGATTCTATTTAAATCACGAAATAATAATTTAAAATTAAACATTTTTTAAAGCCGACTTCAATATAAACTATTAAGAATAACTCAAAAACTATTCGTCTGACCTTGATCAAATTCGTATGGGATCACATGTGCTTTCAAATAAAAACAGAATCATCGAAATCAGTTCACCCAGTAAAAAGTTATGAGGTAACACGGTAAGGTAACACATAAAAAAAATACAGTCGAATTGAGTACCGTCTCCTTTAGAAGGTCGGCAGAAAACTTAAGGAATATAAGCTGCTATTTCACAATTGTCTGAATTTTGGGCAAAATCTACTGCATAAGAAATGTGTGACTTCAACCAGAAAAATAATAGTTGAAAAGAAAGTATGGCACGGTGTTTTTTCGAAAAAGTAAAAAAAAATCAAAATGTATTTTACAAGGGGACACCCGGGTTTGAACCGGGGACCTCTCGATCTGCAGTCGAATGCTCTACCACTGAGCTATATCCCCATATTAAATTAGAGTAAAATTATTAAACATATAAGACGTTTAAAAATAAAATATCAAAATGAAAATTGTAATTTATGATTAATATTGATAACCTTATCGGTACCACTTACTCCACTACCGCCTGTTTTTCCAAAGATTTATATAGTCTTTGTGTTTTTATAATCAATCTTCTATCAATTCCTTTTCATTTTTAAATCAACAATTTTAGGCACACATTACCGTGTGGCGGCCTTGTGAGAATTTACCACACTACCCCATAAGTTATCGTCCCGTCCCATTGAAGGCAACAGAAGGAAAAAAACGGATCAGCAGTATATTCCAAATAACAACCGAAAATAAAAAAAATGCAGTTGCCAACCCGCCTGCCAAGCGCGACAACTAAGGTAAGTATCCCCCTTATGAGGAAATCTATGGGGAGGCCCATGTTCAGCAGTGAACTTTTTATGTGCTGTAATGGAATGTAAACAATACTTACTACCAAGGGGTTTTTAAAAAAGGTTAATTACAAAAATTATAAGTAATAAAATCTGGAAGTATGAAACAATACTATTTGGTACTATCTAGTTACCAGGGCAACATAGCTTATCAATATGTTTGCTAAGGAAACAGTAGAGTAATCACTGTATGACGTGACGTCCGCCCATGCGATATTTGTTTACCTTGCATATTTAGCGCCAGTGACTCTGGGACAACACACGATAGTGTGAAACGCAGACTTTAAATTCGGTCGGCAAAATAAAAGTACTTACTATTTTTATACAAAAACAAGGTCACCAAAATCTATATAATATTGGATATTGGATTGCGGTCGTTTCTTAATTAGTGGATACTTTCTAGAAGTCTCTCTAGAACACTATTATTTATTATGCGTTTAATAATTAGTAGTATAGTTGTAGCACGAATGGGTCGGCTCGACCGGGGAAGGACCACGCTCTCACAGAATACCAGCGTCAAATAGCAGCGTGTTTCGTATGGTGAGTGTAGAGAACCGGAGACCCTTTTTACTGGAAAAGAGGCATTCCATCTTAGTCCTCATGGGTGACAACGCATCTGCATTTTGATTCACAAACGAGGATAAATGTAGATGTCTATGGGCCACAGCAACCACTTACCATCAGGTGGACTGTGTGTTCGTTTGTCACCCATTCCTATAAAAAAAAAAAAACACTAGAGTCTAGACTGGATAAGTATCACACTCTTACATATTATTACATATTACTATACAAATAGCAGTGCATTGTTGTGTTCCGATCGCAACGGTAAAAAGAGCCAGTATAAATGACCGGCTGTAAAGCATTCCTTCTTATTCCTCAGAGGAGATAACGCATCTGAGGCCTTCTTTGTTTGAAGTTGAAGGAGTCTATAGACTGCAGTAGCCACTTACCATCAGGTGGACTGTAAGCTCGTTTGTTACTTCAGTTTATAAAAAAACGCATAATAAATAATAGAGACCTTTTCATTATTAGACACGATGCGCTGCTTTGTTTGCTAATTTATTACATCATATTGTTCTCTTGCAGTACCTACGTAATTAAAAATATTTATAGGTAGATAATATGTAGTTACTTTACAAAAGTAATTAGTAATCAGTGCTCGTAGATGCCGATGTAACCTGTCCTCTATCTATAAAATAATTAAGAATTTGCGCAAGAACTTTTTCATTAAAATTAAATAAAAAGTGTCACATGCCTCGCCGACTCATACCAGGCAATCAGCTGTACGAGGTAGCGATATCGAGACCTTGACGAGACAGACTGCTCATCGCTATCGCACTGACTAATGGCAAAAGGTTCAAAAGGTTTAAAAAAATAAGTCGTGAATCGTGATTGACTCTATTGTACCTGAGTACCTAATGATCATCATCGCCATTATTAGTACAGCCTAATAAAATTCCACTGCTGCACATAGGCCGCCCTAGAGGAATACCACAAAGCACGGTCGTCACACGTCGCTTATATGTACGCGGCTGCCACTCGAAAACCTTACTTCCCCATCAGTTATAGGTTCTTCGAGTTATATGGCCGGCCCATTGCTACTTTAGGTCATTGACCCGTTGGGATATGTACGTTTACTCTGATTCTTCTACGAATATATTCATTACGAAGTCTGTTACGCAGAGAAACCCCGAGCAATGCCCTCTCTATAGAGGCTCGCTGAGTGACCTTGACCTTTCACATGCCTTATGATGATGATTATGCTCAAACAAGTTAGAAGTTATCATATCTTATCAAATAACAATATAATATTATTTTACTAAATTGTAAATCATTTTTACGCGAACACTACACATTGAATAAAACTACTTTTACGGATTCTATCACGTTTAATTAGGATCTTGTTTTTTATTGATTCCCGACGTTTCGTTTCGTCGTTCAATAGAGAGGGAGGCTGGGTACTACCACCTGCTTGGGATCCTGTAATTAATAAAATTAAAACTAAAGCCAAGCATACAACTGCAAGACTTCGAGACATAGTAAGTTCATTCTGGGTAAATCGGACCAAAATTAATAATTAAAAAAACTGAAGGTTAACTCTGACATCGGGACGTCAATTACCTCAGTCCCCTTGTAAACATGGGTGCTGTAAAGTACTCGAAACGTCGGGAATCAATAAAAATACAACATAATTAAACGCGATAGAATCCGTAAAAGTAGTTTTATTCAATAAATTGTAAATCGTCTTCTTTGAGCCCCGACACAGTAATTTACATTCAAGATATATATTTTCCATTTACTGAGTCAAATATTAATTACTTCTTTTAAACATGAATAGCATTTAAAAGATAAATAATTTTATTCTATTGGAATTGCGGTCGCAATACAATTTTTTTTTTCGGAAAAGGCAACAGCACAAGACCCATAAGGTCATTAGCAGGGTACGGCCTGATTCCGATGGTACATAAATGCCTCAGCACTAACATTACAGAATATAGATAAATCCAGATGAAGGAGAGATGGTATAAGAACCTAAAGTTGATGCCCCCTGGTCACGTAGTTTAGTTTTCTTTTTAATAACATTACCACATACATTTACACAATAGTGATTTCTTCTGTGTCATTAAAGTTTTAAATAAGAACATAAATTGCATAAAGACAAATATCCATACCCAAAATAATTATTTACAAGCCATACTAATAATTTGTTCCGTGTGTGAATCAAACCTGCAGATCGTAGCCTTTGCAACTAGACGCGTGGCCACTGCACTTTCAAACCATCAATCTCATTACGGTCACGCTGGTTATATCAGGACACGAGTCTTACAAAGATTCCATGCAATGACACTAAATAAGTTCCTATCGATTCTATGCTTAAACGTTATGGAACCTGGCACATCTTCAGATCTCAATTGTCTTATCGATGAAAGCGGACAACCTCGAACGTCGATTGTACCGAACTTGGCGCCTTTTTACTTTTAATAATTTTTTGTAATTACTAATTATACATAGTTACCGCAATGACATATTTAAAATACATGTTTCTTCTACAATTTGTTTGAAATTCAGCAAATTTTGAAAATCTGGTATCATCGGAGTAGTTATTTTTTGTACGTGATAGAGCCACGCTCTACTCGACTGGCTCGACCAGGAAAGGACCACGCTCCCACAGAATACCAGCGTAAAATGGTAACTTAATACTGCTTTGTTTCGTATGGTGAGTTTAGAGCACCGGAGACCCTTTTTACTGGAAACGAGGCATTCCATCTTAGTTCTCACGGCTGACAACTCATCTGCATTTTGATTCTTAATAGAGAATAGATGTAGATGTCTGTGGGTCGCAGCATCCACTTACCACCAGGACTGTGTCCACGCTTGTCACCCTTATTCTATGAAAAAAAAACAATGCTATAATTTTACTCTTAACCGGATTTTAAAAAGCGAAGGCTTGGTAACGCGTAGCGCAGTGGCCTCCTGCAGTTTTCAGAGAGAAAAAAAACGTATTTATACTCTTTGCGTTTAGTTGCAGCCACGGTTTTAAATTGTATAGACTTCAAACTAAATAATTGTTCCAGTTCCAGGTCTAGGGGTTTGTTTATATTGAAATTATGTATTTAAACGCCCCCATTATAAACGAGAAATATATAGTGTGGAATTAGTTTTTTTTTTTTTTTAAGGAGGAGATTCACTATTCGACTGTACAATTTCATAGCGATCACATATTGAAATGATGTATAAAGCAAACAGATTCAGTTAAGCGTTATTTGGTTTAAGATCTCGTTACTAAATCATGGAAAAACATTTTTCGTTCTTATTCAGTATTTATTTACGAAATTCTGTGATTGTACTGTTGTACATTACTCCAAAAAAGAAAATATTTTTTCATTGTCTGCGAAAAAGGAATGTTATTTACGAACGTAGGCCTATCTTTAATACGAATGTTCGTAGATTTGGCGGGAACTTGATTGCCCACGGTATTCTGCTCCTAAAAGTTAATTTACTCTGTAAGTAGCCTCGTGCCTTGAGCACAGAAAAAAGTACTCGATTTATTTTGTGCTTTGAGGCGCTTGATCGGACATTGATGGACAGTCGATAGTAAATAGTAATAGGTACTATCGTCATCGACTGTCCGTTGAGTTAACATGTCGTTAAAATGTACCAAAACTTCACAATGTATTTAAAGAGTTTTGTGAGCGTTCAAAAATTGTGAAGAATTTTGAGAACACGTCAGACTAGCCTTAAAAGGAAAAGTTGGGTCCTCATCGCCCGTCCTGCAGCAGAGATCAACCAATTAATGACCTTCTATCCAAAGCTCCAATACTATACCACGTTGTGTTCGGGAACAAGGAGGTGGGTGTGACCCCTGAGTAGGCGTTCAACTTTGATCCCGCCTTCCTCTCCCAAAATAAAGTTTAGACGATTAAGATTACAGGTCCCTAAGGAATGGTGCCGGTCTTGGCGTCAGTTATTAGTGGACTGTATACTGGTACTTGGTTCGACGCTGGGTGAATTTCGAAATAAAACATCCTCAATAAAACATAAAACAACATTCCTCATATAAAAGCCCCCTTTGGAAATGCAATATTGAAAATATCATTACTTTGTAACTGCCCCATCACTTTTCCCTGATTGCTTTCTTTCTTTAGTTAAAACTGGAAACGGGTAGCTGGTCCCGAACGAATTGCCTACGTAGTCGTCTGCGTATATGCTTATGCACACAGCAGGTGTCGGGCCTCGGGGCACGCCCCCTTTGCCCGGAATCTCCTCGCGGTGCATCACTATGCACAGGTCGTGGGAGCCGTTATGGCGTTGTTAGATGCGGCAGCGACGCGGGTTTGAGTTCCCGGTCGCTGTATGTCGGTTTAAAATTTTGCTGAAAAGGTGGTATAATATGGCCAATTTTCCTGAAAAAGGCGCCTAATTCGGCCAGTGCCTGAAAAAGGCACCTAATTCGGTCTATGGTGTTCCAGGTGACTTCTCATAGGCGGCTAATGCGGCCAGGTGTCTAAGTTGGCCTGTCAGCGGCATTGAGGGTTGTTACTCGACTCTCTAATCTCGATAGAGAGGAGTTCTCTTGGCAGAGGTCGCCCGTCCGGTGGCCGAGCATGTAGGGGTGCGAAGTTTTGTAGATGTTCATGTGGCCCGTTATCAGCGCGGTCAAACATGCCGCGCGCTAATCGGGCCGCAAATTGCTCGACTGTCTCCATCTTCAAGTTGGCTGCGATGACGTCGTTCCGGACGCAGCGACCTGCACCGACGATGGTCCGTAGTGACAAATTCTGCTGGACCTGCAATCGCCGCTTCTGATGATCGCTCAGGAGCGCGTACCAGGCCGGCGCAGCATGTGTAAATCTTGATCTTATATAGATCTTGTAAATTTTTAGTTTTGTTCTCAGTGGTAATTTTGCGGTTAAGACCGGACGGAGCGCCGCCCGCGCACATTTGGCGTTGCGGACGGCGACATCGACGTGCGCGGTCATGCGCAGCATTCGGTCGATCCGGCATCCCAGGTACGTCACTGTTTTCTGGTACGTAATCTCCTGGCGCCTGAGCGTCAGTGGTGGTGGGAAGTTCCTATAGCGGCGAGTGAGCAGAGCGGTCGTCTTGCCAACGTTGACGGCCATCCTCCACTCATCTAGCCATGGTGGCAGCAGGTCCATCAGGCGCTGCATCCTGGCAGTGGCTATGTGGGCTCTTCTAGACGATGTGAAATAGGCACTATCGTCCGCGTATAGCGCTAATTCAACATCGTCTTCCCATTCGCGCAGGTGGTCTGCCAGGGTAGGGATGTCATTGGTGTAAGCCGCGTACAGGATCGGCGACAGACAGCTGTCCTGTGGTACGCCGGCTCTGATTGGTCTCGCTACGGACTCGGCGTCCTCTACACAGACGTAGAACTTCCTATCTCTGAGGAATGACGCCAACGAATTGCCTAATTACCAGCTTCCTATCCTACTATGATTGCTATACTCGAAAGAGAACAACGCGCCGCGCGCCATTTCGACATAATTTAACACTGATCTTCACTATCACATTTCTATATTAGAATCCAAACTTTATTATGAAAAAGAATGTCATTACACAATTACATGTCACAAAAAGTACAAAAAAGACACATTACAATACATAACAAAAAAAAACATATTAAAATATTTACCAAAATACCAAATTTTACAAGCTATTTTTAAAGTCATAAATCTTAAATATCTATTACACACGTTCAAAATAATGATATTTATTAATAAACATGAATATCTTAACTAATGCAATAGTTTAGTTCACAAATAAAAACCTAAACTTTAACTCAACTTTAATTTTCTTATACAATTTTATTGTTATTTCGCTATTCACAAAATTAGACATTTTAACATAGTTCTTATATTATTATTCTATTGTATAAATATATATTGAAACATTTATTACATACATTTTCATACATTACTGAAACTTTCATAAAATAATAATTTCTTTAATTAGAAATGTTTCTTTATACACATTAAGACGCTGTTTTAATCCCATACAAAATGAACATACACGACCCTCAGCTCCGCTGTAGGAGGCTGTCTCTATCTGATATTACAGCTATCTCTGTTTAGTATATAACACTACTATTATCTAGCCATTATGTAACTTATCTCTTATCACAATAACATAACATATTTTTTATTGAAACAATTAATTTATACATTTAATTCTTTATTCATATTACATAACTGATTACTATATAACGCATGACTCTAAGTTAATTTACAATAAATTTCTATGATGTTGGCTTCCTGACGATGAATCGAACCCCGGTCTCGCGCGTGACGTGCGGTGATTTTTATCACTTTATTGAATCGATTTAATTTTAACATAAATTATTCTTTGATGTGAATAAGAAATATTTTATAAGTGGAAAAATATTCTGAAAACATTAAAGCGCGTCGCCAACAAGGCTGTATGGGTAAACAAAACAAAATGTTTAATTTAAAAAAAAAGAACGTTGTTCGTTTTATCATAGTATAACACATGATCGTTAAATATTTACTACATACTACAAATAGGAAATTACAAAAGGTACATAGGTTAAACGCATACGGATCGCGGATAAATACAACTTAATAATGCATGAGGTCGGAACCGTTGGCCTTCACCCTCTATGTAAATTTCATCTCAAATTGCTCGAAGCTATTTTGGTATAAATGTATGTAAGGCTTCTCATTTTTAAGATACTTTTGTATGTTTATATGTGTTATACACACACGTTCTAATAAGTTTTTTTGACTGTATAGATTACCTTATTTGGCTAGAATCCCTTAGAAACGGTGCTCTTGGGGGATCCCCCTTTTTATTAATAAATAAAATGGGGTAATGAAAATACTAATATAAAAAAGACTAGTGGAATACATATTGTAATTGTATAGACAAAGTAGCGAAGTTAAAATATCTTTAGGTATATCTTTATATATAAAAATTACGGGTCACATTGTTTGTCCTCGATGAACTCCTAAACTACTGAACTGATTTAAATGAAATTTTGAACACTGTGTGTAGTTTGGTCCAACTTGAGAGATAGGATAGTTTTTATCCCGATAAGTGACCCTTAACTTTTTTTATTGCCAATTACAGGAGTTTTCTTTTAGGAAAGCAAATGGTCGTCGGAAAGGGCAGAACGACGTCTGCCTGGTGGAAGCCGGGCGGATGTCTAGTATTTTTATAGAATCAGGATGGCAAACGAGCACACCGTCCACTTAATGATTAGTGGATGCTGTGGCTTATAGACATCTACATCTATTCTCGAATAAGACTTAAAATGCAGATGTATTGTCACCCCTGAGGACGAAGATGGAATGCCTTGTTTCCAGTAAAAAGGGTATACACTCACTATATCAGGCTGGTATTCCGTTAGAGCGTGGTCCTTCCCCGCTAGAGCCGATCCATTCTTGCTACAAACATAATGTAGCTGCAGCGTAGCTCTACCAAGAATTAAAAAAAAATTATACGTATTAATTTTAGCGTGTTTTACTTTCTCTTTGCCTTTGAAATTGCATACAAGCAAGTAATTTAAAATTAATCTAACTCTGCAGTATTAAACCTACATTACTCAGGTACTAACGGTTTATTCCGCCAGTCGAGAATTAAAGACAAATGAGTATATTTTATGAAAATAAAAAATTTGTTGGCATTGTCTTTTTGAGAGAGCTGACAGAGTTGCCATTCTGAGGACTATCAAAGACTAGGAAACGCGATCAATTCGTCAGCACCCATCCTTACATAAGAAGATAAATTATAGTCTTATGTTATACATCTTATTGCTAAACACTGGTCTGCTCTGAATTTTGAGAGGATTACAGAGCTATTAGTTTACCTCGCTGATCCAGTGCGTTTTGAATAACTTCACACTTGTCTTTTTTTATAGGATAGTGTGACAAACAAGTACACAGTCCACCTGATGGTAAGTGGTTGCTCTGGCCCATAGACATCTACATCTATCCTCGATTACAAATCAAAATGTAGATGCGATGTCACCCGTGAGGGCTAAGATGGAATGCCTCTTTTCCAGTAAAAAGGCTCTCCGGTTCTCTACACTCACCATGCGAAACACAGCAGTGTTAAGCTGCTATTTTAATTTGGTATTCTGTGAGAGCGTGGTCCTTCCCCGGTCGAGCCGACCCATTCGTGCTACAACTATACTACTAATATAGCTGCAGCATGGCTCTACCACGTATAAACGTCTTCGAAATGTATTTGAAATATATTTTATTCGTCAAACGTGTAAGTTTTTCACGATGTTTTCATTCACGTGTTAAATCAGCACTTTATTGGTGCCAGTAGGAAATTAAATTTAGTATAACTAGATTTTAATCAGATTAGTGGGGATCAGATTTAGGCTCCTCGCGTAAAGTAAAATTTACAGCAAGCGCTTTCTCCCTGAATTACTACGGCTATTCATCGATCGTGGCTATTAACAAAAGAACATACTAGTACAAAAACAGTTACTTTAATGGAACAAAACAAATTTTAGTACTGTACGTGGCTACGTGGGCAAAATATTAACTACTTTTTTTCGAGAACTGAGTCACAGTAGGCATTAACGCCCACATCGAACAAATAAAGAAAGTGTCCAATTCAAATAATTATAATATCAAAGGTTAAGTCTATACAGATTACGTTTGATTAAGTTCACTGTTGGACGATAGCCTCTTCTCAAAAGGTAAAGTGGTATTGCCACGCTGCAGCTACAACCATAAGGTTGTATCACGAATGAGTCGGCTCGACCGGGGTAGGACCACGCTCTCACAGAATACCAGCACAAAATACGAGAAGGCTACTGTGTTTCGTATGGTGAGTGTAGAGAACCTGAGACCCTTTTTACTGGAAAAAAGGCATTCCATCTTAGTCCTCACGCATGACAACGCATCTGCATTTTGATTCTTTATTGAGGATAGATGTAGATGTCTATGGGTCACACCAACCTATAAATAAATGTAAAAAGAATAGTGAGTTATCGTTACACTGAAAATGTGCCACCCAGTGTTCCACCATTAAGCACATTCTTCCGTAAATGTTTCCTTAGTATAAATTCACAATAATAAATCGTTGTAAAGATAATATTTTATTTGTAAGAAAAATATCTTAGAAACGGTCTGAGCGGAGCGAGTGCGTGTTATTCATAACGTTTGACTCGTTACAAAGTAAGCATTTTCACATTGATGTATACATTTGCGTAGAGTACAGTAACTTCGAATTAAATTAAGGTACATAAACTCTATATTGATCTTAATAAATAAAGTAGAACTACATCACTATGCCTGAAGTAAACACCACGCGTATTTATGATTAAAATTGGATCGGAATCATTTGTCAAAATCTATCTTTCCGTCCGATTACAATGTGGGTGTCTTCAAGGCAAGTGAAGTCTTTTACTAAGCTGTCAGTGAAATTAATCATTTTACGTTGTATCATTATTTACCATCAGGTGAGATTTAGGATAGTAATCAAGCACTGGCTTAGATACTTAAAATATTTTTTTTTTATTTTATTTAAGTGACAAACAAACTTGTTGCCGTTGAATCCGTACATAGACACCAGTTATTACGGCAACAACGACAACGTATTACTTTGGGTAATGTAACTACGATGTAAGTTAATTTTACTTACATACTGCCAGACAATATTATCTGTGACAAATTTACGATAAATAGCATATATCATAAATATAATAGCGCATCGCGTCGAATTATGAAAAGGTTTCTATTATTTATAATGCGTTCTTAATAAAACTGAAGTGACAAACTAACTTACAGTTCACGTGACGGTAAGTTACTACTCAGCCAATGGACATAGGCTACGAATTTTAAATAAAAAAGAATTCATTTGCGTTGTCATTTCCGTTTTATAAAAAGTACTCTGTGGTTGTCACCTCTGAATACTAACGCCCGGGTTACATTTTAAGAAATGACACGGGCCTAAGACAGAATGCCTCTTAGGCTTAGATCTACAGACCGTACTTTGACTTTGCTCAGACTTTACTTTCGAGCTGAGACAATGTCGGTATTTATAGAGCTCACTTCGAAGTCGTGCTAAGTGCGCGCTTAGCAAAGCATAAGTCAACAAAATCGACGATTTACGTAAAACTCAGGATATTATTCAAAACCACCGTATTAATTTTAAGTTGTTGTTTTTATGTTACTCTAATTAATTATAACAAGAAATAGGTAGTCTTAGGCTGTCTTCTTATTAAGCATAATTTCATTTTCTATTTACGTAATTTCAATCATATTTCTAATTTCTTAAAATCCTATTTTTTTCTTTTTTCTTTTTTGATTTTCGACTCATCTCATCCATTCCCGTTTTCTATTTCATGTAATAATAACTTATTTATGAAATACAATTTGGACTATTTTCGATTTTAAATATATATATATATATTTCATTTGTTCGGTAATTTTGATTTTAAATATATATTTTTTTACTTTTATATTTTTTTTTATTTTGACTGTCTGGGCCTCAGCATAAGCTTAGCTTAATCTTAGCCCGATACAACTATAAATTCGGAATCAAAGTTTATGCTTAGCATATACTCAGCTTTAGTTTTTCGTAAAGTATGAGCAAAGTCAAAGTAAGATCTATAGATCTCAGCCTTAGACAGTAATTATACTGGCTTTCTATACACTTAAGACCTGAACATAGCAGGGAGGCCTGAAGGCCTTAAGGCCTGCAGCTAGCAAGCAGCTGCTTGGCATCAAACATAGGTAAAAGTGTGGTACCTACCCAGACAGTGGTGGTACCTACTTATAGCTAGAAAAGGAGTTCTACCACTCAGTAATAGGACATAGGATACCTTTTTATCATTATTACTACTAAAGTTTTAATCTATGCCAAGCAAAATGATCGCATTACAGCTAGTCTTTACATTATATAAAAACTAGCGCCTATCCCTGGCTTCGCACGGTTGATTTCTGGATTTCGACATTAGACAACACCTACCGGGTCTAATTGTAAATCTAAAACATTCTCCAATCAACTTAACCACACACCCAAAATTTCATCAAAAACGGTCCAGCCGTATAGGAGGAGTTCAGTCGCATACACACGGACAGAAGAATTATATAATATATAATATGCATGTTTTATACATGCAAACTTTCCTTTTAAATTATTCTGTCTGTTGATGAAAACTACATCAAAATCAATTGCTTAGTTTAAACAATCTGAGCGTACAGACGGCGGGAAGCGACTTTGTTTTATACTATGTAAAGATTACGTGTCACATTGTTTGGCTGCGAACTACCGAACTGATGTCAATTAAATTTTGCACACTGTGTACAGTTTTGTCGAACTTGAGAGATAGCATATTAATCCCGATGAGTGACTCTCAATATTTTTTATTGCGAATTTAAGGATTTTTAATTAGACAAAGGATCGTCGGAAAGGGCAGAACAACGTCTTCCTGGCCATCTAGTCTATTGTAAATGAATACTATTAACTTAATCAAAATTACTTTGTTAAGTCTTATAAAGTTCGCGAAAAAACTTGTTAGTTAAAACTCATTTTATTTATTTGGTATAACTTTTTATAACTTATACAAAGTAACAAGATATAAGACTGTCAGTTCGTAAGTTTCACGTTAACATATTGAATGGAATGCCTCCAGCGAAATTTCGAGCAAAACATCAACAAGTTACAATACGTTTTAGGTAGATTTTTATCTTTAGACAAGTTTATTTCGTAGTGAAGTTTGAGATAAGCCTATAAAATAATGAAAATTTTATTTATTTATCCATTTATTTATTTAGCAAGCAAGCACTCATAACACTCTTATATGACGTTATCAAAAAGACATACACATTTTTATACTCCCTAATATGATGCATATCAATAACAACGGTAGGTACATAACATTCAAAGACTAAGTCATGCAACTTACTTACTTCCCGCTGGGTTTCTTGCTGGATCTTACCAGGGCAGAGGTTTTTTTCGAACCAGTGGTAAAGTGTTTCAATAAGAATTAGTTAAAGTTACAGCCTATGTAACTGACGTCACACTGCTGGGCACAGGCCTCCTCTAATTTTTGAGAGGGTTTTAGGTCAAGGAATTGTTCGCCGCGCTTCCCCCATGCGTGTTGGCGAACTTCCTCGCGATGTCTTCCTGCACCGCCGAGCACGTGGTAATAAGAATCACATGTTATATATCTATAATATAAAAATGAATCGCTGAATGTTTTGCTAAGCGCAAATCTCGAGAGCAGCTGAACTGATTTCGCTAATTCTTTTTTTATAATATTCCTTGAAGTACGAAGATGGTTCTTACGGAGAGAAAAAATTTAAAATTGCGGCGGTTTAAGAATGTTCATTACCCCATAATATCCTCCCGTGGGTGTCGTAAGACGACACAGGGAAACTGAAACTGTATATGAACAGCAACACCTTCCTGATAACACTTCAAAGTTCTTAATTAAAAAAAACTGCTTTTGCTTCTGTTTCTGTTTCTGTTATGGTAACAGCAGGTTTAAGTATTGTTACTAAACTACTCTCTATTCTCACAAACTCCTTTTCGTAACATTTTTTTTATAACATTCATTATCATCATCATCATATCATTCCACTACGGTAAATAGGCCTCTCCTGTTAGGCAGGGCTTGACGTCCCGACGCCCATAATTATGACACGATGCCGCCCTCTATCGGTACTCACAAGATTTTACGAGCTTTTCCTTAAGACCTCTCTTGCGGCACCACAGGATGAGGTGAAGTTATATACTACGTGTTCTCTTACTTTCTTTTTTATTTTATTTTAATATTGGCAAAAAGCAGTTTACAAAACACTAAATTTATACT
Source organism: Parnassius mnemosyne (assembly GCA_963668995.1). Classification (NCBI taxonomy): domain Eukaryota; kingdom Metazoa; phylum Arthropoda; class Insecta; order Lepidoptera; family Papilionidae; genus Parnassius; species Parnassius mnemosyne. The sequence continues at coordinate 7,524,440 of CAVLGL010000024.1, forward strand.
AGGACTACATAAAGTGTAACCCACTCAAATTTCACAAAGTAATATAATGTATGTACCTTAACCTTATGTTTAACACAGTTGCGAAATTTGTGAATGAGCAGGAAATTATGCTGATTACTGCATAATTAATAAGCCATTACAGTCAGTCAGCGACTTTGTTATCATTGTTTTGAACTTCGTAGATGACAAAGCAAAAGTATCACGGTCTATGAAATGTGTTATAATTATTTATGAAGCCACGGAATGTTGGCACTTTGGCAATTACCATGATAGAGAAGTTGCGTTTAAAATTTAAAGTTTATTGGTTTCTAGAATATTATGTAAACACTAGCTTGCTCACTCTAAGGTAAATATATAAAGCATGCTATATAATTTGTTGCACACTTTTTATTTTTATTTTTTTATTTTTCTACTTTTATCAACAAAAACTATCCGCAGTTTAGTTTACTGAATTCTAACAAATGAATACAAAATTAATATAAAAGTTATTATTTAAATTTGAAAGAAACATTAAACCTTACATTTTTCTAACAAATTAGCTTTCCCGCCATTAAATCTATGAAATATTTCTCCCTATTTCTAAGTGGCGGTGCTCCGGTGGCAGAAAAATTCGTGGATTACATTATCCCGATACACTTGTTGGTAATATAACTATAACCTGTCGGAAATATCTGCGAACCTGGCTTGATGACGTCATGCAATATGGAGAGATGGCAACGGTACTGGATAGACGATAACGGGCGGAAATATCTGCGAACCTGGCTTGATGACGTCATGCAATATGGAGAGATGGCAACGGTACTGGATAGACGATAACGGGCGGAAATATCTGCGAACCTGGCTTGATGACGTCATGCAATATGGAGAGATGGCAACGGTACTGGATAGACGATAACGGGCGGAGGTGCGGGGAAGCGCGAGGGGAAGCGCATTCCAGCGAGGTTCGCAGATATTTCCGACAGGTTATACAGTCAAACCTGTTTTTATTTTTTGCACATATAGCCATGATGTATCCCAACACAAACAACAAATAAATGCACAACCCATCTATAGCATCATAGCCATAATAACAGAGCGTCTCTAGACTCCAAAAAAATTGTGATAATTTGAAAAACCACGCCGGGTTTCTTGCTGGTTTCAAGGCAGAGGTTTTTCCGGACCTATGTTAAAGGTACGAAATGACCCTAAATATATATTTACGATCTATGTTAAATAAAAATATATATATATATTTTCTTAGCCTAATATAATGTTGCGCGCCACTATTAATGTCTTGTACATGGCAACACTAGTTACCACTAGCGCCCCCTAGTATCGAGTAGCAGAACTAGGAGAGTTAAGATCCTTCTAGAAATTTCGGGACCTATATGTACTCGAACATACTAGATGTTTCTACAGTAGAACTATCTGTAGACTATCTGAGGACCTATATAAGGCCGGTGTAGACCACGACCGAGTCAGTATTGAATTGGCGATACAAGCGAATACTTCGAAGCAAAATAACTGCGAACTAAAGTGATCAGTAGTACAATTGTGTTTTATAATTAGTGTGGTTTTAAATTGTAATTAGTGTTCTGTAATTAAAGTGGCAATTTTGGTAATTCAATCGGCAGTTTTTAATTGTCTCGAACCCCAAGCATGTAACAATATTCTTTGTCGCCACCACTTAGCAAACATACGAATAAGTTAATACACATCACTAGAACTCTTATTACAACTTAAGATCTCACAGTCTCACAGTATGCAGCTTAGGAATTAATAGAATCAGGCGTTACTTTGCGGAAATCCATTATATAAAAGCTTTTACAAAAATTTACTTCGCAAATATCCGCGTTATAAAATAAAATGATGTGTCTTACCTAGTATGAAGAAGCACCTCCCGCCCTCCCTCAATTGCGTGCACTAACCCCGTCACCACTAATCCCAGCACCGCTACTCCCAACACCACTACACTAGGCAAGACACACCACTGACGATAATTATCGGGTTAGTGCACGCAATTGAGGGAGGGCGGGAGGTGCTTCTTCATACTAGGTAAGACACATCATTTTATTTTATAACGCGGATATTTGCGAAGTAAATTTTTGTAAAAGCTTTTAGCTTAGGAATTATTAAATCAAATTCCTGTCTCAAGTTTGCTTCAAGTTTTGACAAATTACTGGTCTCAGTTAACAAGTCAAGCCGTTGATTGGTATACTCTATAACTTTGAAGCAAGATAAGTAATTAATACAGATAATTTAAACATGATACTCTCTTCATATTTATTTTATGATGAAGGTTAGTTCTTCATCATTCGATTGTAATTTTCTACGCTTTTTTAAGGTAATATAACGAATTAGAAATAGAGGCCTGAAAATCTATAGAAATAAATAAAATTAGAGTGATTGTTTGTAATGTCAAAATGTCAGCTTTTTACTGCAGTTAGCCGACCCCTTTCGTGTTGTAGCCACAATTCGGCTACAGCGTGTCTCTGTGACGTAAAAAGTTTATCAAATTATAGAAGTTTTTAATAAATTTTAAATCAGATATTACCAACTTCGCAAGCGGGATTTATATATCTATATATAACGCTTCCAAAATAATTTAATTCGGCATTAGCGCTACCACCGCGCCAAATTACACTAACCTTATTACTTGGCCCACGTAATGGAAAATTCAACAGTGAAGCGATCCATATTTTATGATTGAACTCAGCGAACCGATTAATACATTCCACTGTGCCGATTTCTGTATTTTATTGCTCTTAATATTCATTTACTGTTTGCTAGCGTCTGCTTGTGGCTTCGCCTGTTTCACAGATAAACTAATAGTTACTATGTAACCTGTGTGCGAACAAAAACGCTGTCATGACTAGGAAAAGTTTCCTGCATAATAACTTTTCTTTACTCTTAGGAAAAAAATTCATGAGTATAAAACAATTTTACCAAGATTAAAAAATATACTTATAGCACTTAAAATTTCAATTGTTAATTTACCACATGGTCGACGGTGAAGGAAAACATTGTGGGTAAACCTGCTCCTGGAAACTCCCAGAGTATCTACGCAAGTAGCTAGTAGCATCCCACACACGGGCTATCTTTTTCTTATTTTTTAAAAAAACGTTACCACCACACTAAGATTTGCTCCTGTATCGTGGAGGCAGTTTACAAACACAAATTGCACAAGGATAAACATCCAGACCCAGAACAATTATTTGTAGGCCATACAAATACTTGTTCGGTGCGGGATACGAACCCGCGGCCCCAGCGCAGTAACATATTGCTAAGCCACTGCGCCACAGAGCCGTTAAATTTATCTCTCTCCCAAGAAACCTTCGGGTCTCTTGTCATTGTCACTAAATTTTCCACAAGGTTCTAAAACCGAGGGAACGTTTATAGAAACAAGAGCTATTCGGATGAAATGAAATTTTGTTTAAATTTTTGTTTATTAAAATTTTGTTTTAAGTTACGTTTAAGTTAAATTTTTGTTTAAGCAACTTTAAATTTAGGTTAACCAACACCTATATATTATGATAATATATTTTTTAAAATTCACAGTTTTGAGAAATTCATTCTGCTTTAATATCGATTAAAAAAAATATTTCTCTTTGTAGGAATTTATTATAATGAACATATTTTTCCAGTGGTCCCAATCACCAGTGAGTGTCGCAGGCAGTGCAGCAGAGTCGCCACCGGAAGGCTTCCGCCGAGCAGCTAGAGGTTCTTTCTCTGCCATTCTGGATTTGCTCACAGCTACGGCCAACGTGGATTACCATCAGGTACTGTTTTCAGTTCAGACCATCTTTACTTACTACAGCCCTGGTAGGTCATGGGCTAAGCACGTGCTTGCTTTTGCTTTAATTAATTTTAAAATATGATTTACCGCCGGGTTTGCGGTGAAACAAAAAACCAAAATAAAGACACTTGCATAACAGGCAGAAATAAAAAAAAAAAGAAATTTTCTGTGATGTTTACCAATTTATAATGAAGCAAAGCAGTATAGATCATCGATATGTATGTACTACGCACTAGATTTCGCATTCAGAACATGCACTATGTTCAACTGAACTGTACTGCAATCCGTACAGTGTGTCATTTAGTGTGGTTTCAATCTATTAGTTAGTCTGTGGTGGCGCAACTGCGTATGGGCGACTCTACTATCTCCCGCGTATGCGCGAATATATAGAGTAGCGCACATTTACTGTTTAGAATGGCTTCTCTAGTACGTAGTACATATAACTGTATTGTAAGTAATGAGAATCAGAGACCCTTTTACTTCTAAAGTAGTATTCCATATTGCTCCTACATACGGCTCCCCGTTGTAGCTCAAGGGCTAAGCGCTCGCCGTAAATTCCACTTAAAATTGCAATTAACAATTTCATTGATGTTGGGATCGAATCCGGGTTCTGTGCCTACTGTGAAAATTTACGCCAAGCACTTAGCCTATAGATTAAAATGTTTACTTTGGAACAAGTTATATATTATTCAACAATTTTGTTTTTAAAAATCAAGTCCGTAAGCATGTGAAAACATCGTTGCAAGTTTGAACTAACACAGTTCTTATTTTCATTTACTGAATTATGTATATTTCATATTTGTTCTGACATAGATAATATTTATAAGTATTGTGTATATATGTACTGCATGCATGCATGTATATGTGTATGTATATATTTATATATTTTGTGTGTACTTAAGTATATATGTGTATGCATGTGTCTGTATATGTATATTTATATATACAATACATTTTTTAATTTTTTTTAGCCCCTTCTGTTTTGATTACTGCTGCACCGCCTCTTCTTTGTCTATCTCTGTTTAGTCTAATGGTTGACTGGGAGCGAATGCCCTATTGCATTAAGTCCGCCAAATGTACAACTTTGTGCATGAAAGGTTAAATAAATTGACGGCTCCGTGGCGCAGTGGCTTAACAATGAGTTGCTACGCTGGGGGGCGCGGGTTTGAATCTCGTACGGAACAAGTATTTGTATGGCCTACAAATAATTGTTCCGAGTCTGGATGTTTGTCCTTGTGCAATTTGTGTTTGTAAACTGCCTCCATGATACAGGAGAAAATTCTAGTGTGGGGGTAACGTTTTTTAAAAGAAAAAACAAATAAATAAAAAATTATCCTGAGCTACCTTGGTTACTTAATGTCTACATTAGACATTAGCAACATACAGGGTTATTTTTCAGAAAATAGCCAAATTTTAAAGTTACGTTCAAATATGTAAATAATAATATACCGTTATTGCAGTTTTTGATAATACGAGTAAATAAGGCTTCTACTTTTATTTGAAAATATCCCAAATTTAATGTGATTTATGGGCAAACACGTTTTTGCCTACCGACCCTTATGAATGTGTGCGTGCGCAGTAAAACCAGTTAAAATAATGTATTACCACGCATTTTGAATTCAAAACATAAAAAGGACAGAATTATTGAAATATTTTAAATTAATTTTTCTTCACCATTTGCCTGTATTACTTATTCTGAACCTACTCTGCAAATTTGGCCGGTTATTGCAAAATAGCCCTGTGTAACTAAAACAAACGAACGAACAGGTTATTGGTTTTGAGTTGAAGAGCAAACGGAAGTAGTCTGATATTGTACATTGGAGCGCCAATATCCTCTCACCGACGACAATTTCCCGCTTCCTGTTATAACTAACTAAACAGAACTTACTCTAGAAGCTTCAGCATGTTTGCTCAGTATTACGTGACCTACATGTATCTATTAGACAGAAAAAATAAAAATAATAAAAACATTACGTTATAATTTGATGAAGAATGTCCACTACCTTACATCATCGCGTTGGTGCCGTAAGGGGCGACAGAGGGAAACCAATCACGAGAAAGACAGCAGCGTCTTCCCAATAACGACTTAAAAATAAAAAAAACGGGGACTCCTATATGTTCAGCAGTGGACTATGACAGGCTGTAATGAATGAATACGTACCTATACACTGCTATAGGTACGTGGTAAACCTATATTATTGGATGCATTATATATACTTAGAGTTGCCCGACGTACTTTTTATCATACCCTAAAATTGATCTTGTCCCTTAATTTAAAATCTTTAATAAAAGACAAGGTAATATCGCGCGTATTCGACATTCCCTCTCCTAGTTGAGGTCAAAGAACTTAAAAATCACGTTGAGGTGACGCGCGATATTAGGCGCTGCACAAACCTTGTATCCCACACAGACACTTCTGTGTCTTGTGTGGGATATAAGCTACCAATGGATATTTTATTTTCATGTAATCAATATGAAATCAGCCATCCCTTACGCAGATGCAGACACTGTTTGTATGCAGTTCCTTCCACTTGACATACACCGACCGCCAATCAAAGTGTTCGGTGCAGGTAACTAGAAACTTTAAGTCGTCAGAAGACACAAGCAACACAAAGCAAATTTCCTTAAAATTTACGGCGCTGACATTGAATTGGTTGATTTGCCTGTAAATATTGACGACGACGATGTCTATGTCAACGTGTTATCAACACAACAAGCAATGGTAATGTTCCTCCATCGACATCCAAGGTGAAACTGATGGAAAACAAACAACGAATTGTTACTACTTACTGGTGTCCAGGAGTAGCAACCGGCAGCTGTGTCCGATCGCCGCTACCGGACACAGCAACTACGGTTTCTAGCGATGGTGTGCCGTGTCGGTAACAAAAAGTGTACACGTTTGCGCAGCGCTTTAGGGAAACAAATTATGTTACATTGCGTAGGTACATTGCTTTTTTTATTAATAAATGTCGCTAACATAACAATATGTTATTGAAAACAATATGATATCCTCTATTCTTAAAATCTTATGTCCTTTATTTAACCAAATCCTTAAAATATAAAACGGGAGCTGGCAACCATTATTTTACTCCTAAGGTCGGCCACATACATACGGAATTCCGTTTCGGAATCCCAATTCGGGATTCCGTTAATACATCACACACATACGTTTTTTTCCGTTCGGAATAACAAGGGTCAGTTGGGAGACGTTAGGCATTGAGTCTAGACATTCTGCCAGCGAATAATGACGACGATTTTCTAATTGCGATTTCATTGTTGCTGTGTCATTCTTACTAGGTACATCCCCTTATCACCCTAAGCTTGCAATATTTTTTTTTTTTTTTTTTTTTTTTTTTTTTTTTTTTATTTCAAACAAAAGTTTATAGTCAATACTATGTAAAAAGATCTATCTATCCAGAGATATTTTTTAAATATATTTATGTATGTAAATTCTTACGACGAATTATTAAATAAAATAAAATGAAAGGTTACGAAAAGCTATACACCTACAAGATTAAATGTAAAAACATACATAAAGACACCTACTCGCTTCGGTCGTGCAACGACCACTGAGGAGCGCGTTCCATACGGAATTTACGTATGTGTGTTGCGACTCGTACAAAATCTATGGAAGACTTGCGTTCGGACTTCGGAGCGACATTTTTCCGTTCGAGATCCCGAACGCACAGGCGGTCATTACGGAATCTCGAATCGGAGAAATTCCGTACGGAAAAACACCATACGTTTGTGGCGGGTCATTGATTTAATATGGACTTGCTGCGTTCGGAATTCCGAATCGGAATATCGAAACGGAATCCCGAAACGGAATTCCGTATGTATGTGGCCGGCCTTATGCAGGTCATGTTTTCTGAGTGAAGCAGTAAAATTGTTAATATCCTGTCGCCAACATCGATTTCCGATTATATACGTACCTAAGCGTTGAGTTACAGTTTTAAAAGTGTGCATTGCGTATTATGTAGGCTTCTTCGTTTGAAGTTTGTTGCATGTTGCCCGCGATAGCCGGGACGTCCCGTTTCTAGAGCATTAACTGATGCGAAAGATGTATACGGGGCGCCAATTGTCCCGTTATTATATACTAGTAATCCGCCGTTGATTTCTGGATCTCGACAATAACGCCACCTACCGGTTCCAATTGTGAACCTAAACACATACAAAATTTCATTAAAATCGGTCCAGCTGTTTAGGAGGAGTTCAGTCACATGAATACGGACAGAAGAAGTATATAATACATAATATGCATGTATTGTACATATAAACTTTTCCCTTAAATCATTCTGTCTATTGATGAAACTGTATTAAAATCCGTTGTATTGTTTAAAAGATCTAAGCGTACAGACGGCGGGAAGCGACTTTGTTTTATACTATTTAGAGATATAAGAGAGAGACAACGAAATTTTCAACAAAAGTATCTAGAAGTGGTTTTGTTTACTACTCAACTAAAACCTATGCAAATAAAGATTAAAAAATTAAAACAATATAATAAAGAAGTCATAATAATGAAGTTCCCAAAGGACTCTATCCGCGACTGGACGTTTATTCTTTTTTTTTATAGGAGAGGGGGCAAACGAGCATGCGGCTCACCTGATGGTAAGTGACTACCGCCGCCCATGAACAACTGCAACACCAGGGGAATTGCAGATGCGTTGTCGGCCTTTTAAAAAGGAGTAGGCTCTTTTCTTGAAGGTCCCTAAGTAGTATCGGTTCGGAAAAATCGCTGGTGGTAAAACTATTCCACAAGGAAGTTGTGCGAGGAAGAAAACATCTTCTAAATCGCACAGTGGTGGACCGCCAATCATCTAGATGGTGTGGATGGTATCGGGAGTTCTGCCGCGATGTGCGCTCGTGAAATTTGGCGGCTGGGATTAATCCGAACAATTCCTCAGAGCACTCCCCGTGGTAAATGCGAAAGAAAATGCAAAGAGATGCAACATCTCTTCGCAGCGCCAATGAGTCGAGCCGATCGGAAAGGACTCGGTCGTTGACGATTCGAGCCGCTCTGCGCTGGATGCGGTCAAGTGGAAGGAGCTGGCACTGGGGAGCCCCAGCCCAGAGATGGGAACAGTATTCCATGTGAGGCCGAACTTGCGCCTTGTAAAGTTGCAGGCGGTGTGCCGGCATGAAATACTGTCCCGCTCTGCTGAGCACGCCAAGCTTTTTAGAGGCCAATTTGGCCTTCTCTTCCAAGTGACTACGAAACTGCACGTCACTCGATATGTCGACGCCGAGAATTCCGATAATGGCTGAGGCAACAAGGGGAGTACCTTGAAACTGAGGAAATACGACAAAGGGGTTCTTTTTAGCGATAAACGCGCAAACTTGTGTCTTCTGAGGATTAAACTGGACTAGATTTAGTCGCCCCCAATCCGAGACTTTGTCCAACAAAGACTCGACTTCAGACACAAGTTTGTTCTGGTACTCGGCGACGTTTTCCCGAGAAATATTGGCACGACCGGTGTATAGAGCATCACCAGTGCTGTCATCCGCATAGCAATGAATGCTACCGGTTTGCAACATATCATTGATATGCAGAAGAAACAGCGTTGGTGATAGCACGCAGCCTTGTGGAACACCAGCGTTAATAGGCTTGTAGTCGGAGCATGCACCGTCTACAACGACCTTGATGCTCCGATCTGCAAGAAATCTGGTGATCCAATTGCATAATTTCTCGGGAAGCCCACAGGAAGGGAGCTTCGAAAGAAGCGCTTTGTGCCAAACCCGATCGAAGGCCTTCGCAATGTCCAACTAACGGCCAATGCCTCCCCCTTGGACTCTACTGCCTCCGCCCATCTATTAGTTAAGTAGACCAGAAGATGATGCTGGTGATAAGAGGGATGATCAGTTTCTCACTCAAAGGCTAAGTTTAGCCATTCAGCGGGGAAACACAGCCCGCGTTCTTGGCACGATACCGCGGGGAGTAGGACTGTATGATAATTAAGTTACTAGTTTTAGTTTTTTTTATTATAGTTTTTACAATAATAAAAATCAAAAGATCAAAATAATATTTAAATGTGCAATAAAAGTACTTTCTTATAAGGAAATAGATATAAAGGTCTCGATTAATTCAGAGAAGATTTAATGCACTTCAATTATGTAACAAAACGTACGTTGACTAGTACGTAGAGTAGTTTTTTAAAATTGCTTGCTATATTGCTAGTAAAAGTTTTGAGTTCAGTTGGAGAGTAGTCGCCAGATTTTATTATGTTCACGTGCTAGTTCGTTTACAAGCGGTTAGTTTCCATTAGTTTGACTTATAAGTTCAACAGTTGAACTAGGAAGACTGTTGTGATCTGTGCTCGCAGACCAATTCAAAGACTACAAAATTATATAGAAACCTATTTGAGTCAATACTTTTATGTTCAATGGTTATTTTTTTAAGTACTTGTTTACTTGATTTCTACAGGGTTATTTTGCAATAACCGGCCAAATTTGTAGAGAAGACCTATGGAGAAGACCAATTCTGCCGTGACGGTCACCTCAAGCTAATTGTTGTTGATGTATGAAATTTTAAATTGACAAATGAATTAGAATTTGTAAGGTTGACATTATACTAGTTTGACATTATACATTATGACATAACTATGCCTGTATATTTTTTATTTTATATTTTTTTATTTTTTTTTTTGACATTATACTGTTTTATTAAATTTTGATATGAAATGTTATTGTAATTTTGTAATTTTATTTACTTAGTTGCATGTCGACGTAATATTTACATACCGATGAATTGGTAAAACATGCATGTTCACATTATGTTATAAGCCCTTAAAATGTACCATGTTTTATGCTATTTGCATAATATTTTATTATTATTATAAATTAATTTAAAAAATCTCAATAATTCTGTCCTTTTTATCTTCTAAATTCAAATTTTTTTTTAAAAAATTCAAAATGGCGTGGCAACTGGCAATGCATTATTTAACTGATTGTCATTTATAAATATCTAACGCTTACTATTTAACTACGGATGCATACATTCGTAATCAATCGTATATAATCGGTCGGCAAAAAGATCAGACGGATTAGATCATCATTACAGCCCTTCACAAGTCCACTGCTGAACAAAGACCTCCCCCAAGGAATGCCACAAAGCAGGGTCCTGAGCCACCTGCATCCATCGACTTCCTTCTTTCTTCTTCGAGCTATCGTGAGCGATCGTTCTTCGAGCTATATGGCCGGCCCATTGCCACTTCAGGTTACTAAACCGTTGTGCTATGTCGGTCACTCTGGTTCTACTGCGGATATCCTCATTTCTAAGTTTATCACGCAGAGAAACTCCGAGCATAGCCCTCTCCATAGCTCGCTGAGCGACCTTGACCTTCCTCATCCGGCCAGCAGTGACGGACCACGTCTCAGTACCCTAGGTCATCACAGGCAACACACCCTAGTTGTACAGTCTCGTTTTCTAGAGAGGTATACCTGACGGAAAAATGTGTCGTAATTTTCCGAACGCTGCCCAGCCGATTGACCTCTCGGTCGAGTTGGACTTACCTAGTCGGACTATTTGTCCCAGGTAAACATACTCTTCAACAACTTCGAGCTTAGTGCTCCCAACAACTACCGGCGTAGGTGTGACATGGACGTTATACATAATTTTTGTTTTGTCCATGTTCAACTTAAGACCTATCCGTTGGGAGGTACTATTGAGGTCATTGAAAATAGTGCTTAGGTCCTCCAGCGATTCTGCCATATGGACTATATCGTCGGCAAATCGAAGATGAGTGATATACTCACCGTTGATGTTAATGCCGTATCATTTCCAGTCCAGAAGCTTGAAAACGTCTTCCAATGCAGCGGTGAAGAGTTTCGGGGATATAACGTCACCCTGTCTTACACCTCTCTGCAGGTGGATAGGTTTCGTACTCTGCCTTCATGCACGATTCCGAGTCGCACTTGGCCGGTTTTTTTTTCTTACACCAACTTCATTCTACCACCAGCGTAAAACAGCAGCTTAACGCTGCTGTGTTTCGTATGGTAAGTGTAGAGAACCGGAGACCCTTTTTTACTGGAAACGAGGCATTCCATCGTATAATCGTATTCCTCAGGGGTGACAACGCATCTGCATTAAATGTAGATGGTATACACACTATGGGCCACAGCATCCACTTACCATCAGGTGGACTGTGTGCTCGTTTGTCACCCTAATTCTATTATTTATTTCTCTGCATCACCCCAAGATAGACTGATAGAGTATTCCTCAGGTATTAAGTGCGCCTATATAGGTACCACGTGTGTACACAAAGTTTAAAATAAATAAATCGTATGTACTTACGTAAGAACATTATATTTCAATGACGAATAACGCTGAATTTTGTTGTTTTCTCTCACGGCTTCTACTCGGCTTTTGATTTCAACTTTACGTCGGTTTAAGTGGCTTTTTAGAGGACCCATTTTATCCGTCGTAAACAGGATAAAACACTTCACAGAAACATTCTTAAAAAGTAAAAGTTCTTTTTTTTCTTACTTTTTCTTCCTTTTTCTTCTCAAATATATAACGACACAATTTCTTAATTCGTTATGGTCCTTATTTTAAAAATGTTGTCGATTGGTTGGTCATTGTTCTGAGACGTTTATAGGAGAGGGGGTAAACGAGCGTGCGGCTCACCTGATGGTAAGTGACTACCGCCGCCCACGAACAACTGCAATACCAGGGGAACCAGGGGATTGGCAGATGCGTTGCCGGCCTTTTCAAAAGGAGTAGGCTCTTTTCTTGAAGGTCCCTAAGTCGTGTCGGTCCAGAAAAATCGTGGGTGGTCGATCGATTCCAAAAGGAGGTTGTGCGAGGAAGAAAACAGCTTCTAAATCGCACAGTGGTGGACCGCCAATCATCCAGATGGTATGGATGGTATCGCGAGTTTTGTCGCGAGGTGCGATGGTGAAATCGAGCGGCTGGAATTAGTCCGAACAATTCCTCAGAGCACTCCCCGTGGTACATGCGATAAAATACGCAAAGAGATTGAGATTAATCTGACTCAGGCCTCGTGGCCTACAAGTGTTGCAATGGTTACACGAGTGTGTGCGAACACATGTGTACTTTCTATTCACACACTCTGATAGTCCGATGGAACGGTAATCCGACACTCTCGGAGAGATCGTGCGCTGGACCAACGGCTTTACGTGCTTTCCGAGACACGGAGGTGAAACACCGCCAAAATCCTGCTGAACACCGCCAAAAAGCTGCTACTGAGAATTTCTTGACAGTAGAACCTAACAACTAATTTGGGACCGACCCGGGATTTGAACCTGGGACTCGATTACTGGTAATGAATCAGTAATCGCGTTTACAACCACTAGCTCAATGAGACAGATAATACTATATTAAACTTATCCAGTATAAATTATTATGGAATCCATGGTCCATGGACAACCACGAAATGAACAGGGGTGGATGGACTCTCCAATAAAAGTTGAAGAGAAGTTTAAGCTCACAGAAAACCAGCGTAAAATAGCAGCTTAATGCTGCTCTGTTTCGTATGGTGAGTGTAGAGACCCGGAGACCCTTTTTACTTGAGAGGAGGTATTCTATCTTGGTCCTCACGGATGGCGACGCATGTGCATTTTGTAATCGAAGATAGATGTAGATGTCTATGGGCCACAGCAGCCACTTACCATCAGGTGGACTGTGTGCTCGTTTTTCACCCTTATCTTATAAAAAAATAAACAAAAATAAACCTACTTTACCGTACTATTAAGTATTCTGTCTCTTAACTTGAATCAAACTCTCAATATAATGGCAGTCGTCGATAAGTACAAATACAATTGGAGTAATATAAAGAATGTCCAATGAATGGACTACTGTAGCCGAAAAGATGACCCCATATTCTTTGTAGACTGTTCGAATTGGTTGTAGATTTCGACGTTACTAAAGAGAATTAATGAGGATGCTCAAGGTCGCCCAGTGATGTATCCAGACAGCTAGTATGCTGGGAATTTCTCCGCGTGAAAGATTTCGAAATGAACAAATCCGAGGTAGAGCAAGAGTAATCGACATAGTCCACATATCAGTAAGCAGAAGGTGCCGGCTACATAGCACGAAGAACTGACAACCGACAGGGATGAAAAGTTCTCGATTGGCTGCCTCGTAGAGGTCAGAGATTTTGACGGCTCCGTGGTGCAGTTGCTTAGCAATGAGTTGTTGCGCTGGGGGCCGCGGGTTCGAATCCCGCACGGAACAAGTATTTGTATGGCCTACAAATAATTGTACCGGTTCTGGATGTTTGTCCTCGTGCAATCTATGTTTGTAAACTGCCTCCACGATACAGGAGAAAATCCTAGTGTGAGGGTAACGTTTTTTTAAAAATAAGATGAGATAAAAATAAAAGAAGTATTGGGCAGCCCCCCCGGAGTTGGAGTTATGGACTGGTAAAATATGCAAAAAGTTGATGGATGCAGGTGGCCATGCTTTATGTTATTCCTTGCTGGAGACCTACGTTCAGCAGTGGACCTGTGAATGGCTATAACGATGATGATTATGAAAGAGAATTAATATACTCGCGCGTTATTTTACTGAAGTTGGTTAAATCTATACAAATAAATAAAATTGAAGTGTGTGTTTGTAATGTCAAAATTACAGCTTTTTACTAAATTCATATGAAAATATATACGGTACTAATAACAAAAAAACAATTTTTAACATCTTTATCTGTCTGTTTGTTCCGGCTAATCTCCGAAACGGCTGGACCGATTTTGACGGTACTTTCACTGGCAGATAGCTGATGTTATAAGGAGTAACTTAGGACACTTTTATTTTAGAAAAAAGAATCAGGGTTCCGCGCAAAAAAATTAAAACCCTTGAAATCGTAGTAAAATCTACGCGGGCGAAGTCGCGGGGGACAGCTAGTATTTTATAAAAAAACTTGTTTTATAGAATAAAACATTCATGCCCATGCAATAATTCCGCTTTAATTATTGCATGGACATGAATGTGACAAGTTAATTAGATTAACTCAAGGTATAATAATATATTGTTCTCCTTATTCATAACAGCACTTATTTCTATTGTGACGTTTTGGCGCTGCTTTCTATCAATTACTTTTCCATAATTGTTTAAAAGCGCAAGTGAACAAAGGTTCGTTTCGATATATAATAAGGTTAGAGTACGTAATACAAAGGCGAAATAATCTATACAAATAAATAAAATTGAAGTGTCTGTTTGTAATGTTAAAATATCTGCATTTTACTAAATGCCTATGAAAGTAATGGTAAATACGGTACTTATAACAGACACAATTTTAAAAAAAAATGTCTGTTTATCTGTCTGTCTGTTTGTTCCGGCTAACCTCGGAAATGGCTGGACTGATTTTGTCGGGACTTTCACTGGCAAATAACTTATATCACAAGGAGTACCTTACGCTACTTTTTTATTTTAGAAAAATAATTAAGTTTCCGCACAAAAAAATTAAAACCCCAAATAACACGCGGGCGAACTCGCGGTGAACAGCTAGTACTAACATAAGAATCTATACAAATAAATACAATTGAAGTGTCTGCTCTAAAAAGCTGTAATTTTGACATATAATGTCAAAATTACAGGTTTTTACTAAATGCATACGAAAGTATGAACGGTACTAATAACAAAAATACAATTTTAAAGTTTTTTAAGGGACTGCGTCAATAAATCAGTAGGTACTAAACATGGTAACAAATTATATACAGTTTTGCCTACACACGACGTTACTTATTTTGCCTTATTGTTTGCTGTTAAAACCACTCAACCACTTGATACTGAATAAATAAGAATATGTTAGATATGACTTTGTAATATTCGTGAACATGGCATTCAAATAACATATTATTCAAATACCCGCAAACCATTTTCTATATTTAATGTTTCCATGGGTCGTTCACTCGACAACAGCGAGTTTCTTTGTTAAATTGTGGAAAACGGACAAAAGAATTCAAAATAATATGGCAGTTTAAATGATAATGGAAGTTTCGGCCTGAATAATATCTTTTTATATGCCTCTATTTCTATATACTGTCGTAAAAAGTGCACGTGCGACATATATTCTAGTAATTTATTTAAGTCTAGCTGTTCCCTGCGATTTCGCCCGCGTGGTACCTATTTGGATTTCATTTTTGCGGGGAACCCTAATTATTTTCCTAAAATAAAATTATCCTAAGTTACTCCTGCCAGTGAAAGTCCCGTCAAAATCGGTCCAGTCGTTTTGAAAATAAGCCGGAACAAACAGACAAAAAAACTAAAAATTGTGTTTGCACCGTATATACTTACTTTCATTGGCATTTGGTAAAAAGCTGTTATTTTAACATTACAAACAGACACTTCAATTTTATTTCTTTGTACTTATATATGTATTGTTGGGTAATGAGGGTAAAAAAATAAAAGGAAATACGAAAAAAGTAAGGTCGTTACTATGCCCGTTGGGGTGTTCTGCTAGTATGGGCAAGGAAGGTCATGTTGCTGAGAGGCTGCCCTGTGTATATTGAGATGGGTAGTGATGCTGTTGGTTTGCATACTTTGGTGTTATCATGTAATTGGGTCCTGATAGTAAGCAGGGTTTGTTACCGAGTAGCATTCTTTTATTTAAATATTTTTGAGGATAATTTCTAACATCAGGAGTGGAATAGTTTGTTACAGTATATACGTGTGATGAGTTTACATAAAGGAGGTAACTATACAGAACGTTTTATCTCGTCGCTATTGCAGCCCAAATTATATCCAACGCTGGACTATAATTAAGAACGACCATGTAGTCACCTGCATCCACAGAGCCACACGGGTAACCGGCAGATTGGAGGGGAGAGAGAGAGAGAGAAGTTTCCCTCTATTCGTACAATAAAACTAGCTGCAGCCGCACTGCTCACTGGACTAAATCTCGTTGCGCCGTTGAATCGATGTCGTACAAAAGTGCGGCATTGTTCAGTTCTTTTCTGCAAAAAGAGATCTGCCGCGTCAAATCTACAAAAAGATGGCGTTACTATTCATATAAAAGTAATTTTGAAACACATTATTGCTATTCACTTCTTTTTAAAGTTGAAAATTACAATAATAACGGTCGTGTTGTTTCGGATTTGTTTACCAACATAGGCCGCTCGCTGTCATACAATAACATGCACATCGGTTGAACAATACTGTTATTAATGTATTTGTGTGTGTGTGTGTGCGCGTGCGTGCGTGCTTGCGTGGTGTGTGTGTGTGTGTGTGTGTGTGTGTGTGTGTGTGTGTGTGTGTGAGTGTGTGAAATTGTTAATTTGATATTTTAATTGTTGTGTGAGTTACGTAGTGAGTGGCGATTGTTTTTGTGTGCGCAGATTTCAACCTGGAAAAAATGACAAACAGTTCTGTATCGGGGAAAACGACGGACTGGAGGTGATGACTACTCGTCTCTAGTCCGCCGAAGGCCTGTGTTCCATCCTGCATCCATCGTTTCCCAGCATACCTCATCAAATCCTGCTTCATGGGATGAGACGTTTGTCATTTTCTCCTATCCCAGGCCTGTAAAACGTCCACAGCTGTTCATAGGCGGTAGGTCGCTCCTATTGTATGTAGGATTTGCCGTGGGTATTTTACATCTAGATAATTGAAACATATGTGACGACATAAGAGGATTCACTACCCCCATTTCATCTCGTTGGTGTCGCAATAGGCGAGGAAAGTGAAAGACAAGAGGAAAATGAAACATGTTATTGTCAGCAACTTCATCTCCTTTGTCTTATGCCTCACACATAATTGACCCCATTCAACGTCGGACAATGTCAATCTCTAATTTAAATATAAGACTGAATAAAACTTCGCCTTTGTTTTTTAACAATGAAAAATACACAATAGTATACTATTAAATATATAGTATTAAAATAATTCGTGTTCGTGGCTTAGCGCTCATGCGGGAGAACATTGTAGTGTGCGTCAGTGTTACTTATTTATTCTGTGGTGTTACGCCGTTCTAGAGCGATTTTGTAGATTTTCTGCCGACTTCCAAAAAGGAGACGGTACTCAATTCGACGGGTATGTTTATTTTTATTTTTATGTGTGTTACCTCATAACTTTGTACTGGGTGAACCGATTTAGATGATTCTTTTTTATATGAAAGCTGATAGTTCTCGTGTGGTCCCATATGAATTTGATCAAGGTCACACCAATAATTTTTGAGTTATTCTTAAATAACTTATATTGAAGTCGGCTGTACAAAATTTTATTAAAATTATGCGCGTTCTTTTTCATGTGATATTGTTAAAACGTCATAAATGTAGATTATTCAATGAAATATTATTTTAAACTTGAACAGGATCAATCAGATGGATCGTCAACACTTCGTGCTGATGACAAATCAGGCGGTCATTCACCTGCTCCGAATGAAGGTAATATTTTTATAAGATTTTATCATCCACTTTCTCCCCTTTACCCCATGACCAGTCCACAGCTGGATATGGATCTCTCCCATGGCAGGAAGGAGTAGGTACGTAGGATACTCAAAAACTTTAAAGATATACAAAAAGTATTCTAGATAAGTACTATTAATATTACTTATTTTAATACTTATTATAATCTTTTCAAAATATTCTCCATCATGCTCTATACAAAATTCCATTCGCCTAAACCAACTCTGAAAACACTTTTGCCAGTCTTGATCTGACAGGTCGGAAATCGCTTATTCGTAAGGCAACCACGGCTTCTTCGGCGCTTGAAAAAAACTTGCCTTTTAGTTTTTCTTTGACTCTTGGGAACAAAAAGAAATCACAAGGAGCAAAGTCAGGGCTGTAGGGTGGGTGACTTAGAATTTCAACACCAGATTCCTCAATAAATGAACAAAAATCTAAGGGAGTTATGTGAAGAGGCATTATCGTGAAGCAGCATGATTCCCCGAAGCCCGATCTTTGGTCTTCTCTCCCGCACAGCTTGAAAAGCTTTGGGTAATGCAACTATAGTCTACCATTCAGAGTTGACTGACCAACAATTTTCCAGCATTGACGTCGACAAATATCCGCTCCGCGAAAAAAAACTAGCCACCATTTTTTTGCCGACGTTGCGAGGTCTTTGCAGTTTTGTCGGTAACTGTCCTTCTGAGTAGACCCATACCGATGATTGCCCTTTATTTTCCGGATCATATTGATAGATCCATGTCTCGTCACCAGTAACGATTTCTAAAACACGCCTAGATGCCTCGTTTTCAAAATGTAGACGCATTTCATGGCACCAATCCACGCGAGTCTGTTTTTCGCTTTCGGAGAGCAAACGAGGGATCCATTGACAACAAAGCTTCCTCACTCCAAGATGTTGTGTAGGATGGTACGAGTATTTCATTATCAGTAAGACATAGGTCTTTTGTCAGTACAAAATGGTATGAATCCTTCGTGTGTGCTCTTGTGTGTCCTCTGAGTGGTGATAGTACTTTTGCTAGGTGTTGAGCCAATTTGTAAGTTGGCGAATCGATATGGCTCACTAATGGACGTAATGGAGCGTTCGGTTTGTGTATTTTTGGTAACCCATACAACTTCGGTGGTTTCGCACACGCAGGAAATTGACTCTTTAGTACTAGGTTTGGTTTTGTTGGGTGGTTCACATTTTCCTCGCAAGTCGTCTTTAGCACTTCCCGTAAAAGCATTTTTTACCGTGTAATATATACACTTTTATGAAATATCTAATGTTGCTGCCAAAAACTGTAAGAATACAGATCTTTTTCCTTCACCACCAGTAATGCAATACTTATATGTGTACCTGCGCGATTCTGAACTACTACGTTTACGTTTAACGTTTTCTTTGTCAGTCATGCCAACCAACCAGTCTCTACGGCGTTTAGGGGTAAGCGTCTAAAAATGTTTAAATACTTGTTGCCTCTTTTCTTCGGTTATCTTTTCACAATTGTTCCCATATTTCTTACCCTTACATGGATTAAGTTGAATTGATTTTTCTGGCACTAACGGACCATCTTTTCTTACGTACCTATTCTTTTTCTGTTTGTTTCAAAAGAGCCCTTTCCTTTCAATTTTAAAAAACCAAGGACTTTTCAATTAAAAAGATTTTAATATGACAGGAACAGTGGAAATATTCCATTCCCGATAATTTTAGTGCAGCCTATGTATGAATGCTCCCCGAACTAATGCCTACAATCTTTTCGATGTCCGTATATGTCTCGTGGGTCATCTCGCACCAACATTTCAGTAGTCCATACATTTTCAAAATATATTATATAATTTTAAAAAATTTAAATAATAAAATAACTACGCCAGGTTTTACTGGGACCGGGCCATCATCACAGACATGACTATTCTTGCGAATAAAGCCTGATATTGTGCTGATAATAAGATAAGATAAGATGATTTATTTGTTAGAATATGGTACATTTAAGTTGTTACAGAATAATTCAGATTCTAAATATATGGACCGGGTACAGTCAAGGATATTATTATTATTGGTCGACATTACCATTTCGTATTACGAGAACCTCGTGAACACCGAAGCAAATAAAAAACCAAAGTATCTGGACCTGGCTCACGAGGTGACCAACATGCGAGGTGGTCTGCCGACCGAAATTATTCCTGTAGTCGTCTTTGCAAACGGGCTAATCCCGAACAGCCTCTCGGATCATCTGAGGCGCTCTATCGCATGGTACGAATTTGGCGAATGGGGGCTAGGCGAAAAAAAAATAGGCTGATATAGGCTGTAACTAACTTTATACCTAGACATATTACCTTTCTAAAATTAAGGTTTTTCCGTTTCAACAGTTAGGAATACGTATATACAAAGGTGGGTATGAAAGGTCAGAAAAAAGCTAAATACAGATAAAGAAGTGTTAAAAGTTAAAATTACAGCCTATATACGTTCCACTGCTGGGCACATGCCTCCTCATTTCTGAGAGGGTATTAGGGCAAGGATGTGTCCGCCGCGCTGCCCTAATGCGTGTTGGCGAACTTTACATGTTTTCGAAATACTTTTTTTCTTATTTCTCAAACATGCAGGTTTCCTCACGATGTTTGCCTTCGCCGGCGAGGACGTGGTCAGCAATTCAAATTGCAATTAACAATTTCATTGGTGCCGGCGGGGATCGAGCCCGGGTCGCTCGCGTACTGTGAAATTTACCGCGAGCGCCAACCACCTCAGCTACCACGGCTCTGTAAAGAAATGTCATCATCATCATCATTACAGCCCTTCACAAGTCCACTGCTGAACATAGGCCTCCCCCAAGGAATGTCACAAAGCACGGTCCTGAGCCACCTGCATCCATCGACTTCCTGCATATCTTACCAGGTCGTCACTCCATCTAGTTGGGGGAAGCCCTACACTTCGTCCGCCACTCGAGAACCTTTTTTCCCCATCGGTTGTCGGTTCTTCGAGCTATATGGCCGGCCCATTGCCACTTCAGCTTACTAATCCGTTGGGCTATGTCAATCACTCTGGTTCTACTGCGGATATCCTCATTTCTAAGTTTACCACGCAGAGAAACTCCGAGCATAGCCCTCTCCATAGCTCGCTGAGCAACCTTGAGCTTCCTCATCCGGCCAGCAGTGAAGGACCACGTCTCAGTTCCATAGGTCATTACTGGCAACACGCACTGGTTGTACAGTCTCGTTTTCAAGTTTTGAGGTATACCTGACGAGAAGATGTGCCGTAATGTCCCGAACGCTGCCCAACCGAGAATAGAATCCGTCGATTGACCTCTCGGTCGAAGTTGGACTAGGTAATAGTCAGACTATTTGTCCCAGAAAAACATACTCGTCAACAACTACAAGCTTAGTGCTCCATACAACTACCGACATAGGTGTGACATGCGATTCTGCCATAAGGACTACATCTTCGGTAAATCGAAGGTGAGTGATGTACTCGCCCTTGAAGTTAATACCGTATCCTTTACAGTCTAGAAGCTTGAAAACATTTTCCAATGCAGCGATGAAGAGTTTCGGGGATATAACATCACCCTGTCTTACACATCTCTGCAATTGGATAGGTTTCGTACTCTGGTTCTGTACTCGGATAGCCATCGTAGCCCTACTGTACAAACACTTCAGCACTTCGATATACCAACAGTCAACTTGGCACCGCTGAAGGGACTGCAGCACCGCCCAAATTTCGACGGAATCAAAGGCTTTCTCATAGTCCACATACGCCAGACATAGTGGCAAATTGTACTCCTCGGACTTCTGTACAATTTGCTGAAGGGTAATGTATGTATGTGGTCTAAGGTGCCTTTTCGGAAACCGGCTTGTTCGGGAGGCTGGAAGTTGTCAAGTCTGCGCGTGAGACGATTCGTAATGACTCTCGAAAACAGAACGTAGACGCGGCTCAGAAGGGAAATCGGTTTGTAGTTCTTCAATAGCGCTCTATTGAAGAACTACAGACCGATTTTGACCTAATTGTCACATTTCTTGAAGAACAAGACCGCCGCACTTCTGCTCCACGCCTCCAGTGTAATGCCACCATGGAGGTCGGAATTAAAGAGCTTCTGAAAGACTTCAAGTACCGGTTTTCCACCTGCTTTCAGAAACTCCGATGTAATTCCATCCTCGCTTAGGGCCTTGCTGTTTTTAAGGTGCTGGAGAGCCATTCTAATCTCGCTCAGACTGATGTCCGGAATATCATCGGAACGGTGTCCGATAAGACTCGCTCCTGGATCGTTACTCATACTTACGTGTGGCTCCAACGATGATGTATACAGCTGCCCATAGAACCTCTCAATCTCACTCAAAATCTCAGGTGTCCCGGAAACGACGCTGCCACACTCAGTCTTCAGCTTCGACATTGGGCTCTTTCTGGCAGACAGATCTCTAGCAAAGACTTTGGAGCCCTGGTTCCGCTCGATCGCTTCTTCAATACGAGCGGTATTAAAGTCGCTTAGGTCCCGCCGCATGCATTTGGAGATCTGACTGTTCAGTTGCCTGTATGCTGTCAAATCTACTGAAGACTGCAGCTTCATATCCCGTCTAACAGCCATGAGATTAAGAGTGTGATCGGAGTTTTTGTGTTCTTCTGCAGCGGGCCTTGCAGAACTTAGCTCCGACCGCATGGACTGTTTCCACGCTCTTGTCATTCATATCGTCCACTGCATTGCAATCTTCTAGGCACTGAAAACGGTTTTGTAGCTCGAGCCGAAAGGTTTCGGGACTTTGAAGTAGAGCACGAGGGAGACGGAGCGTTGACTTCATTAGACGTGTCCTCTCCAACTTAACGTTTAAGTTCAGTGTGCTTGTCACCATTCGGTGATGCTGCCGATTTTCACCCTCGCGATCACTGAGTCTGGTCGTCATAATGAAGTCAATCTCATTTTTTGTCGAACCGTCGGGGCTCGACCAGGTCACCTTCCTTTGGGGCCGCTTCTGGAAGAAAGGGTACATCATAAAGAGTCCCTCTTTCTCCATGAAGTCGGCCAACTGCTGGCCCCTTCGGTTCCGTTGCCCTGTTCCGAATTTCCCTACTTTCAGCTTACCGTTCTCTCTTGTGCCTAGTTTTGCGTTGAATTCTCCCATTAACACCGTATAGTGGGTTTTGGAGGAATGCATGGCTCTAGAGATATCCTCATACATTTCCTCCACCTCCTCATCGGGGTGTGCCAAGGTTGGCGTGTAAGCCTGTATGTCTTTCAGCGAATACTGTTTGGTGATTCTGAGTATAAGGTACGCAACCCTCGTCGACACACTCCCAATCTTTACAACGTTGTTAACGAGAGACTTGTGGACGATAAATCCGACACCTCCTTGGGACAGATGGTCGCCCTCCCGGTGATAGAACAAGTTGCCGAATTCGTGGGTTATCGTGTCCTTCCCCGCTCTTCGGACCTCGGATAATCCTATGATATTCCAGCGCAACTTGTCTATCTCTTCTTCCAGCTCTAGGATCTTCTCGTCAGTCATCAGGGTGCGTGCGTTATAAGTTGCCAGGTCGAGTCATCGTAGGTGGCAACCGAACCTCCACCAGAGATTCTTAGCACTCCCTGCCCCGCCGTTACCATGGTCGCCACCGTAGCCACGAATAGCGGGGCCGCCGGGGACTGGGGGCCGTTTATTAATGGCATTGCTCATGGGGGTTATAGTGCCATAGTTGCCACGCTTGGCGAGCGGGTTGGCAACCGCAGTCTTTTTATCCTTGTTTTGCTGTTACCAGAAAGATGCTGCTGCCCATCCTCTGCTTCAGTTTCCCTCTGTCGCCTCTTACGACACCCACGGGAAGATATGGAGTAGTGAGTATTCTTACCCGCCACTACACGGGGAAAGAAGTGTACTAGTATCTATATAACTTAGGTCAACTTTGTTATAAAATTGCAGAATGCGGCGAACGGTGATGGTCAGCCTCGACGCTCCTGGATCGACTCGCGCAGCGGGGTTTTGCAGCAGATACTCGGCTAGCTCTTCCGCCGACAGGTAGCTATATTTTCGTAGTTTGAAGAATATAATATAAGTAGACCTGTCTTCGCATATCATTGACAAAAAAGTAGTAGATAATAATATAATATAATACAGGACAGAGGCCTCGACATCTACGCTGTAATCGCCCCACACCTGATACTAACAAATTGGCTGGCCACTGCAGTACTAAACAATATACATTTTAGCAGCAAGCATTAATATTTTAAATCCGGTTCCTGAAAAGATGGTTTTACCGAATATTATTGTATCGGACGCCTCGGGATCATCTTCATTTTCTTTAGTCGCCTCTTACGACACGCGGGAGACAAGATAAGAGATGGATTCTCTTAAGCTGTCAAGTTCTGAACTTACATATGATACATGAGATAATCCAAGGTTACCTTTGCGGAACGCTACAAAGAGTATGGTAATATTTAGAAAGGACCCCTCAGAACCAAATAGTATATAATCACTACGTTTAGTCAGAACCATAGTAATTAAGTGTTCTGAACAATTCTTTTTTAAATGTTATTTATAAGAATTATACAACTAAAATTTTATTAGAATTAGTTTCGTTACTAAATTACGCTTCTCTCAATTAAGAGAATTTGCTGTGTAACAAGGTATGTGTACCGTGGAACAGTGGATCAGTCGCCTCTTACGTAACCCACGGAATGATATGAATATTCATACACCGCGACTTCACGGTAATGGATAAGTTCTCAAAACATTTAATTTATCGACAAATCGTCTTTACTCTAGCGCTCACTTGACCTTCATACGAATAATTCAATATTTTAATTTTTTTTTATTGTCTTTGGCCTGGCTTACTTATACTCTTTGGCTTGACCATAGTTCTGAGTTCTAAGTTTGTTAAATAAAATGTCGAGCCATTAATCCAGCTACACGTCTTAGACACAAAATTAATTCACTAACGCATTTGTATGCCTCCTGTGAGAATGTGATCTTTCTTGTCTGGTCAGCGACTCATTAACGTACCTACTTATAATAGTATTTACAACGTTGGTCAATCACGTTAGGTTGTTTCCCCATCATAAAAATATTATTTAATCGAAAGACAAATCAACAATTTGTTTCGTTTAGGTACTTAAATATAGTATATTGCTGTGAGTAAAATAATATATATATATATTTCCGGTACAGCCATCAAGTCTACTACTAAAGGGCTTATTCTTATAGGGGGATTTTGACATAGGCGCCACGCTTGGCAACCGCAGTTTTTTTAATATTTTGAGTTGTTTCAGAAATATGCTGCTGCCCTTATCCTGTTTAAGTTTCCTCAGCCGCCTCTTACGACACGCACGGTACGATATAGTGTAGTGGATATACTTACACCACCACTACACGGTTAATAAGTAAATATTTTAATCAATGTTTTAAAGAGTGCACACGTGAACTTTCAGGCTGCGCTCGCTACAGGGAGCTGTGCTACAGAGCATCGCAGGCGCATCTTCCAGATGAAATGCCGCCGCATCCATGTGACTGCGTCAACTGTACCTCGCGACGAAATTCTTGTAATGAGCCCTGAAATAAAGTACAACCATGGCGGCCAGCACTTCCAGTCTACGAAGGAATTTTATAATTTCAAAAGCAAAATTAAACAAAATGCTTGTTTAACTTTTATTCTACGTTTGCAAAAAACATTTACCAGTGTTGACATTTATGTTAATTGGATTGTTGCGAGTGATGAAATCGTAGGTAGGTATAGTTTTTGTTTGTATAGTATGTTCGCTTAGATACGGTTGCCTTTGTGTCGCGCCGCATTTTGTCAAAGGCACCGCTGCGACATCAAAGGTCGCCGCGTGAGGCGTACACCCGAAGGAGAATTTGGCATTTTGAAAGGAATCGCCGTAGTAAAAGGTTCTTTGCTACCTAACTTGTTTTTATCATATATTCGTATTTTATTACAATAACCATAATAGCATTCTGTTTTATTCTTAGAATAGAATAACATTTATTTAATAAACACTAAAAACTGACAAAATAAGCAAAATAATAAGTGCGCCTCCGGGTGTACCGACACTATCTTAAACGTTCTACTTACCGTTTAACAAAATTGGTATGTATGTGTTATTATTAGTCCAAGATTATACATGATGCAGAAAGAATTCCTGTACCTAATTGACTAATAATGTTAATCCTTGACCAAAAAAAATTAGAATACCTAATTATAATTTTTTGTTATTACGGAATATCGTACAGGTTTCGTCTACAAATCTTACTTTCTCTTTCCAAAGTATATTTGTAAATCATGCCTTTAGTAGGTACATTAATATCCTATTTATTTGCCAAAGGTTCTTGTATATTGTACTTATTAGTGAAAATAAAAATAAGCCCTATAAGGGACGTTAATATAATTTGGTTATCATTAACTCGGACACAAACATTAATGAAGCAACAAAGTACCTAATTACGTATTGTGAGCGACAGTGGCATATTAAATGAACCACGTGTAAGTATTGTAATTGTAAGGAAAATGCTAGGAACGTCTTATGAATTCCTGACAATCATTTTGAAATATTTAACCTGTTGACATGTGAGCCGCGTCTAGGTGCAAAAGGTATCTGTAAACCCGTCTTGATCCTCAAACGACATGATTGGGCGCCTCGGGCCCCGCGCAGTTTTCTTATTGGCCAATAACAGTATACCGCCGATCTATCCCACTGTAAGACTCAGCCACAAACATCGCGATAAAACTTCGCCTTCAGCCTAGCGCGAAGGTGGCCTGGCCACACTGCGCATTGTAAATTTTATCGCGCTAAACACACGCTAAAAACAAACTGGACGCCAAGGTCACTCTAATTATTTTTTGTGTCAATATTTAAAAAATAAGAAAAATATATAAATAATATCGGCTTGGACTCGTAATTACTTATAAATTCTAAAATTGTTTCAATATGTCGGAATTACGTCGCAAACCCTAGTTTACACATCCGCTACGCACGATTTCTGTGTGATAAAACCCTTTGAAGTGCTAGAATTTAGGATTCATTATTAAGATATGCTTGAAACTTCGCACGAAGTGATGATGTGTTCACGAAGGGCCGGCCACATACCATACATTGCAATAACGCGAATATTCGGCCTAGCGCGATGAGTGGCCGCGGCATAACTGCCACAGGCATCACAGTACCGGGCATAAGGGACACCTCTAACGCTGCTCGCTATATTACCTGTTTAGATACATATCTGGCATAATATAAACACCTCTATCTATCTCAGAGGTCAGCAAATTCTTGTTTGTAGACAAACGCCAATAGTAATTTGCCAATGTTTTCTTAATTTTTAATTTCTTGCATAATAATGAATCTACTAGAGGTTTGTAGGTCTTGCTTTTATTCTAGTGCATTATCGACTTAGTCTTTTTTGTACTCCATCCTCTTTGCTAGCTATTCGATGATTTCCCTTTTTAATACACACATACCTACAGAAAAGCACATTGTAACTTTGATGTTTGTAATCTGAAACTGCTTTGACATTTTAAAGGTACTACTAATCGTTATGTATAGTCAAATTAAATTTTAGATAAGAATATGTAGTGTAGGTAAGTAAGTCAAATTCGATTTGTCTGTCCATTGATATAAAATTTTATAAAACTAATCTTAATTGTTTAACTAAGCTTTAATAATTAGAAATAATGTAAAAATAAAACTTTACACAATTTATTTAGACCAATCATTGCTACATGCGAATTTTTCATAAAAACTATTTCTTATCCGAGAAAACATTGTATTTAAATTAATCACTAGATTAATACTAACTGGTTAGCTTTATCCTTGCCCTATAAATTTAATTTCTTATTTTTAAAAGCTACATAATATTAACGTTAAATAATAAATGTATTAAGAATAAGTTCTGATGTGTTCTCTATATTTAGCTTGGTTCGTCAACAGTTTAAATTTAATAACTAGGTATTTTATGGTACTTTCATTCTATTTTATAAAGTTACTACTATCATTTCTAATTTTTAATTACATTTATTACATCTTGATTTCAGTAATTTCATTTGTACTTACCCAAACTTTAATTCATAAAATTAAAACATAACGAGGTAAACCTATGTCTCTTATCACGAGTGAAATTGAAAAATTCTTAAAAAATTTGTAAAATTATTTAAAAAATACACAAAAACTTTGACTAAATTAGAATTAATATTGTTATAATTCGTAAGACTAGATAAATATTGTAGTAAGGGTACAAGGCGGGAACATACACTTAAATTTAAATAAAACTTAAATTTATTAGTACATTTATTTAAGTAAACAAAAACCACATGTCAAGTGAGAACAAAGAAAAATGGCTGCATATCGCAAAATTGTATATATAACTAGAGATTTATCAGCTCGGTGGAAAGAACACGTTTTGTGAAACCAATATGGAATAAAAATATTCGGACACCTACTTACTATTTTTATAGATTGTATGTAATATATTTGGCGGGAATGCAACCATTATTAACCGGAATTTCCAGTTGAATACGTAATCAACATATTAATATTAGGTATGTTCAAATGAAACTGAAATGGAACGAATACTTAAAATTACTCATTCATCAGGCATACATACACCGAATGTAATTTACCAAAATTTTACTTAATTTTGTCATAAATGCAAATCTTTTGAATATACGTACTTATAACGTACGTTAATTTTAGTTTGACATGATCTCTGGAGACATTTCGTCTAAAAACTATAATTAAAATTTTTGCTTATAAAACATAACATGCGAAATAAAGATTTGGTTGACTATTTGCTTGAAAATGACATCCTAGTTGGTTTTTACATATTTACAAACACGGGTGCGTTAAGATACTTAGTGATTTTTATGACGTGAGTGTTTTTAGTGCTGAAATACAGATATAACTAAATTTTATTTGGTAATTACATGTTTAAATTTCGTGTGTTATAATAATTAGATCTTTAAACATTTTCAAGTAAATGCGAAAACAAAATAGGTACCTATAATATATTATTATATTATGTCTAATATTTTAGAAGCATTTTTTAGAAATCCATTCATTTCTAAACATTTTATAGAAATCTCCTGGGATTTCTATTACACAGCCATATTTTTAAGATAAAATTAAAAAAAAATTGTGAATGCACCCGCGCTTGTTTTTTAGTTGTTGATATAGTTAAGTGTTTTATATTGTCATTAAAATATTCATATAACGATTAACGAACATTCCTAAACTGCAAGAGCAAAAATTGTTGTACAAAAGTACATCAGGACATCATTCACACCTAAATTTTTAGAGAAAAAATAGCATATCGTAAGAATCTTACATTCTAAATTAAATCGAGTAGGTAGCTTTAAAATACTTAATCAACATTGTGTAAACTGGATGAAGATATAAAAAATAAATGTATCCGTTAGTCTATTGGAAAAGTTCGTTACAACTATTAATTTTAGTTCCCAAAGCTTTTGGGACGCTCAACAGTCCGAAAACACGACAAATATATCTAAAAGAAAAACCTGTATTAACTTAAATCCGGGAACGAGATTATAAGAAGCCATATATGTTCCATCATTTTACGTCAAGTCAAGTATTATTTTATTTCGACAAATGCCAGTCAACTTCAGACTTCTCATAAGACCGCCGCCCAGTAAAAACCATTTACAAACTCAATGATTGCGTGAGTACAAAAACTATCATACAAATATTTGATATGTCGGTTCTTTAGAAATTATTTTGCAGTCTGTGGTTGCCAATACTATTTACCATTCTTATCAAAAATATAAAAATATTCGGCTTTTAAGCAATAAATATTATTAGCACTCACAAGAAAAGCACAGAACCGCTAGGAAACGCGTCAAAAGTACCAGGGAGGTATAGAAAAAAGGAGTTTACTCTGTGTCACTCGTTAACGCCGATATGGATGGTATGAAGGTGCCGATGCGGTGCCACTTGACGACGATGCGTGATAGCTTCGCTTCGATGACCGCTGATACCCATCTCCAGAGCCACCGGTGTATTCATAGTCATCACCTATGTTAGTTAAAAATGAAAATATGTTAGAAATTTAAATCAAAATCTAATCCTAAAAAAGCAATATTGCAAGCTTTGTTATTAAAGAAAAAAGTAAATAACTCACCGCACCACACGCCAGTCGTTTCGCCAAATGTTAACCAGCCCAATTTTTGTGTATTATATCATATGTATAATATGTATTTAATAAGTAAAAGAATTATTTATCCTCCTTATGTCAATTTACTCACATGAAACCAAGTTCGAAATTCTAGATATTACTTTTAATAATAATAATGTAAGCTAAAAAGTACAACCCATGGTGGGTCACCCTATTAAGGACTTTGCCTCTATTTCTATAAAAAAAATATTCAAACTCAACTTTTTTAGTTTCGTTTTTGATTCACTCCTGGTGAACCCCCAATGATGCCTAATTACAGGGGACATTAATGGGGAGGGAGGAACCAAAGCATGTGATTCCTGCGCACATTCCTCAAAATGCATCCTATACCATACCGATAGACTGGTTACTCTGCGCAAGTGCTCGAGCCTGACAAGATTAGTCAAGAATGCTTTCAAACAAATCAAGGTTACTAAAAAAACTCTTAGCACGTCTCTCCCCCGAGTACAAGCTGCTAGATGACATTTTGCATCATCAATGGCCATGTAGTTGTTTCATCATCATCATTACAGCCCTTCATAAGTCTACTGCTGAACATAGGCCTCCTCCAAGGAATGCCACAAAGCACGGTCCTGAGCCACCTGCATCCATCGACTTCCTGCATGTCTTACCAGGTAGTCACTCCATCTAGTGGGGGGTCGCCCTTACACTTCGCCTACCGATACGAGGCTGCCACTTGAGAAACTTTCTTCCCCATCTGTTGTCGGTTCTTCGAGCTATATGGCCGGCCCGTTGCCACTTTAGCTTACTAATCCGTTGGGCTATGTCGGTTACTCTGGTTCTACTGCGGATATCCTCATTTCTAAGTTTATCACGCAGAGAAACTCCGAGCATAGCCCTCTCCATAGGTCGCTGAGCGACCTTGAACGTCCTCATACGACAAGCAGTGAAGGACCACGTCTCAGATCCATAAGTCATCACTTAGCTACCTGACGAGATGTGTCGTAGTCTCCCGAACGCTTACCAGCCGAGTTGAATCCGTCGATTGACCTCTCGGTTGGACTTACCTAGTCGGACTATTTGTCCCAGGTAAACATACTCGTCAACAACTTTCGAGCTTAGTGCTCCCAACAACTACCAGCATAGGTGTGACATGGACATTATACATGATCTTCGTTTTGTCCGTGTTCATATTAAGACCTATCCGTTAGGAGACACTATTAAGGTCATTGAGCAGGGAGTGATGTACTCGCCATTTATGTTTATACCGTATCCTTTCCAGTCCAGTAGCTTGAAAATGTCTTAAAATGCAGCAGTAAAGAGTTTCGGGGATATAGTCACCGTGTCTGACACATCTCTGCAGTTGGATGGGTTTCGTACTCTGATAGCCTAGGTAGCCCTACTGTACAAACATTTCAGTACTTCGACATAACGACAGTCAACTTGGCACCGCTGAAGGGACTGTAGCACCGCCCAAATTTCGACGGAATCAAAGGCTTTCTCATAATCGGTCTGTAGTTCTTCAAGAGAGCGCTCTCGCCTTTCTTGAAGAACAAGACCACCGCACTTCTGCTCCACGCCTCCAGAGTAGTGCCACCATGGAGGACGGAAATAAAGACCTTCTGAAGGACTTCAAGTACCGGTTTTCTTACCCGCTTTCAGAAGCTCTGCTGTACTTCCATTCTCTCCTGGGGCCTTGCCGTTTTTAAGGTACTGGAGAGCCATTCTAATCTCGCTCAAACTGACGTCCGGGATATCTTTGGAAGTGTCGGAAAAGACTCGCTGTTGGATCGTTACTCACACTTGCGTGTGGCTCCAACGATGACGTGTTCAGCTGCACATAGAACCCGAAGAATCTCAGGTGTACCGGAAACGATGCTGCCACACTCGGTCTTCAGCGTTGACAGTCCTCTTTCTGGCAGACAGATCTCTGGCAAAGACTTTGGAGCATTGGTTACGCTCGATCGCTTCTTCAATAGAAACTATATTGAAGTTGCTTAAGTCTCGCCGCATGCATTTGGAGATCTGTCTGTTCAGCTGCCTGTATGCTGTCAAATCTGTTGAAGACTGCAGCTTCATTTCCCGTCTAACAGCCATGAGATTAAGAGTGCGATCGGAGAATTTTTGTGTTCTTCTGCGACGGGTCTTACATAACTTACCTCCGACCGCATGGACAGTTTCCACGAGCTTATTCATATCGTCCACTTCATTGCAGTCTTCTAGGCACTGGCTGAAAGGTTTCGGGACTGGACTAGAGCACGAGGGGGACGGAGCGTTACTTCATTAGACGAGACCTCTCCAACTTAATGTTTAGCCTATGTCTCTCTGTATGCCTCTAACCATTCGGTGATCGCTACCAGTTTTCGCCCTCGCGATCACTGAGACATCACTGAATAGTTGTCGCCTGGTCGTCATAATGGAGTCAATCTCATTTTTTGTCGAACCGTCGGAACTCAACCAGGTCTACTTCCTGTGGGGCCACTCCTGGTAGAGAGTTCATCATAAAGAGTCCCTCTTTTTCCATGATGTCCGCCAGCTGTTGGCCCCTTGGGTTCCGTTGCCCCATTCCGAATTTTCTTACTTTCAGCTCACCGTTCTCTCTTGTGCCTAGTTTTGCGTTGAAATCTTCCGTTAACACCGTACAGTGGGTTTTGGAGGAATGCATGGCTCTAGAGATATCCTCATACATTTCCTCCACCTCCTCATCGGGACGTGCCGAGGTTGGTGCGTAAACCTGTATGACCTTCAACGAATACCGTTTGGTGATTCTGAGTATAAGGTACGCAACCTTCGTCGACACACAATCTTTACAACGTTGTTAACGAGAGACTTGTGGACGATAAATCCGACATCTCCTTGGGACAGATGGTCGCCCTCCCGGTGATAGGATAAGTTGCCGGATTCGAGGATTACCGTTTCCTCCCCCTTTCTTCGGACCTCGGATAATCCTATAATAGGCTAGCGTAACTTGTTTATCTCTTCTTCCAGCTCCACGATCTTCTCGTCAGTCCTCAGGATGCCTGCGTTGTATGTTGCCAGGTCGAGTCGTCTTAGGTGGCAACCAAACATCCACCGGAGATTCTTAGCACCCCTGCCCCCCGTTACCATGGTCGCCATCGTAGCCAGGAATAGCGGGGCCGCTCGGAATGTCTCTTCGTAACTTTCATCATGGCGGGATATTTGGCTTAGTTGCCACGCTTGGCAAGTGTGTTGGCAACCGCAGTTTTTTTGTTGTAATATTGCTGTTATCAGGAAGATGCTGCTGCCCATCTCCTGCCTGTTTCCCACTGTCGCCTCTTACGACACCCACGAGAAGATATGGTATAGTGGATATTCTTAACCGCCACTACACGGCAAGAGATTATACAAATGTAAATAACATAACTCAATCTATCGAAGGCGATAAGATGGGACCTCGTGAAATAGTCACTGGCAGAGCCATTGAATAAGTCTTTAAGGATGACATGAACCTACAGACTTATGCCTACAGTTACTACAATGAGGGTAATACATTTAAAAACGAAAGATTACACCTAATTAAAGAACGTATGTAGTAAATGAATCAACATAACGAGACGGCTATCTAGAATTACGACTTTATGAGCTAGAGCATTTATGCCTACAGTTACTACAATGAGGGTAATACATTTAAAAACGAAAGATTATACCTAATTAAAGAACGTATATAGTAAATGAATCAACATAACGAGACGGCTATCTAGAATTACGACTTTATGAGCTAGAGCATAGTTACATAGTTTCTATGAACGTACTACCAAGTTAAATGCGGCACCAATTAAATATACATTGTGCTAATACTAAACCATTTCGTAAAGTATTGATAGAAACCTGACGCTGAAGCCGACATGTCAGACACGTTACAGAACGACGGCTGTGGTGACACCATGCCGCAATACATCAAAGGAACCTGACGGAGTTTGACAGTTATTTAAATAAGAACAGCCTCACGTCGCACTCTGGGCACTGCTACTGCTCTAGATTCGAATTTTAATTATATTTCATTTACATATGCTTGGTAATTTGAAAACATAAACGAATTAATTCTCATAACATTACATTTACCATAACGATTTAAATTACCATCAGACTATAAACTCGCTAGTTTTAGACCTTTCCTAATCATTTTTATCATGCTACTCTTGATAAATTAATGAATAAATTATATTTTTAAAGCCTGGTATTAAATTGTACTTATTACATTCAGGGACTCCAGTTAATCCTATTCCATATCTTACTTACCTAAATATGTATATTGTATTCAATTAAATGGTTTTTTATGGGGTCATGAACCCCTTGGATCCACATCCCTGGGTGGCAATCTCGTACGATTTTCTAATTTGCAGTGTTTAGTAATCTCAACTATATATGAAGTGATGACTTCACACAATTACGTAGTTACCTTACGTGTCGATGAAGCAAGGTGACCCTGGATAGTGCTATGTGGCAATTCATGGTAAGGTGTCAAGTATCAAGGTTCAATAGTTAACTTGTGTACAACTTATGATTTTTGTAATTAAATATTTTCATAATTTATTTATCTATGGGCGCATAGTAGAAAAACAATTTTTATTATCTAGCGCATTACTCAAGACATCGTGTCAGGTTTCTACTGTCCTCTTCAGCATAATAAAGCCAGAAAAAGTTTCCGTATTACGAGCCGTGAAGTGGTGACTGATGAAGTAAGAGAATCCACTACTCCAAAT
Source organism: Parnassius mnemosyne (assembly GCA_963668995.1). Taxonomy (NCBI): domain Eukaryota; kingdom Metazoa; phylum Arthropoda; class Insecta; order Lepidoptera; family Papilionidae; genus Parnassius; species Parnassius mnemosyne. Next base: position 7,559,363 of record CAVLGL010000024.1, read on the forward strand.
TATCATCCCATGGGTGTCTTAAGTGGCGACGGAGGGAAATTGAACAGACGTGCAGTACACAGCACCTTCCTGATATAAACTTGAAATAATAAAAACTGCGGTTGCGAAATGCCTGCAAAGCGTCACAACTATGGCAATGAGGACATCTGTATTTTTTCTGCCACCAGGGCGGCGCCACTTAGAAATGAGGTGAAATATTAGACATGTCCATGTTGAGCATTGGCCTTTTGATAGGCTGTTATAAATAAATGAATGAATACGGGCTTATTGACGATGATAATATTTGTTAAAAAGGCATCCAAAAGTAGATCAAGTCTTAGGCCCTATTTTCACTTCGACAAGTACAGTAGTGAGTTTAGTTACAGGGCAGTTCTTAACCGCCACCGCCGTAAATGTCTACGTGGCGAGTTTAGTTAAAAAAAGTACAATTCTACATTTTGAGGGTCGAACGCGTCCTGTCAACTTATGTACTGAATTTAACTCGCTCGTTCACACGTGGGACGAGTTTAGTTGCGGGGGTGGCGGGAGACGCGCGGGAGGGCAACACTTCGAACTTGTCTCGCCGAAAAATAGACCGACCGGCTATCCCGTTCAACTTATTTGTTAATTTGAGATTTTTACTTAACGCGCCAAGTTCGCAAGATAAACTCACTACTGTACTTGTCGAAGTTTAAATCGGGCTTTATAGACAGTGTGTACACTGTCGTGAAAGACATACATGTGACCTTTTTTAGGGACGCGACTTTACTTACGTAGCGTATTCATACTGTTATCGCACTTCACATAGATTAGGAAAGGTCCAGAAGTTAATATACTGATGATAAAGCTACATATTTGTTTATGTAACCTGTGGTGGCGCCCCAAGAGCCTCATTCATCTGCGGCATTTGTGCGAACTTAGGGCTGCCAGCGTTGCTTCCTACGCCATCACCCTCTAATGCAAGGAACTGAATTAAAATATGTACCCTATATAAAAATTATGAAAACCCTAAGTTATCAATCAGTAAGCTTCATAGTTAATTCAAAATAATTTTAAATTCATGCATTCTGTTAACGGATTCGTTGCGGCACCAATTTTCGACAACTTTTAGCGGTGTTCGCTAAAAAGCGCTTGACACGACAAGCGTGACACTAAACATTTCACGCAACTTTTTATACATGAACACGCGTTCGAACTGTTTCAAGCAAAAATAAACATTATACCATATCTAAAGAGCACATGGTACTTCGTAGGCCGGCCATATGATAGTAATAAGAGGGCAGTTCAACCATTTTAAGCAAAATTAAGCAATGAGACCAACGCATTGTTTTTTTTAAACAGTACACTTGTTTTCCAGAAACTTATTTGAGTTTGTGAGCGATCGCAATGAGTGCCATTATTTGTTACTTTTATTAGACTATTTTTCCACAACATGATTTAAAAAACCCACACAGTGAATAAGAGTAGGTACCATGTATAAGTTAAAAAAAGGTAAACCCCTAAAAATTTCAAATTCTCAAAATATCCAAACGAAGCTGCAGGCATAAACTACTTGCAAAATAATGAATAACATTTTGTTCTGGATAAATCTTCCAAAAACGCAATTGGAGCGAGTTATAACGATTATTAAAATGACACGACTCGGGTGTCATTCGCCATACAAAAAAATAATAGATGGCACCGCGCGCCTGCCGCGACATCCGCACATAATCGGTTAATTTATAGTAAAACTAATAAAACATCGCAACTAAAAACAGCTTTATATAAATTAGACATGGAAAATACTTTCGCGGTAGGTTAATCACTTAATGTGGGTATTTCAACTTTTCGAAGCACTTATTTATATTGTTTAACCTATTCTTGAAATTTTAGTAGCCCAGATATAATTAAGGAAAAAAATTCTTTTTCTTAGAAAATAATGTTTTACCGAAGGAATAACTGACATCCTCTGTGAATGGAGCAAAATAATTGAAATTGAACTATGAAGCTGTTTTATAAAATTTCGTCACACTGGCTAAAACGCAGCAATGCAAGTAACCGACCTTAAAAAATTACAAGTCTTTTATCATTTGACGTTAATATTATGAATTTCGCTCTTCTAATTAATAATAATTTGCTTCGATAACATTGCTACGTTTATCAACCAGCTCTATTAAGTAAGACTGTGTAACTTGGACGAGAATTGTGGTTTACTTCGTTGTAATGTGTAAATACATAATGCAATTGCAGTTATTTCCACTGGCAATAATCCTCGCCACAGTTACACAATCCCTCAAGTCAAGAAATAATATAAGAGGGAAATAATGTGTGTAAGTTATAAGTTTGCGATACTTTACCATATCAAGTGTGTGTGTGTGTTAGCATGCATATAGAGGATAGAATAAAAATGTGTACAGAGAACATAATTATTGGAAACGGCAACGTTTTTCGTTACGTTTCACTTGAGTCATTTAGTAAGACTATTATTAGGGAACGCTATGATCCGAAATGTGTACTTTATGCGATCGTATAAAAACAAAAATTATGATATCCTAATAGGAAGGGAGGGGGTTCACTATTCTAAAGGGGGGAAAGGGGTGAAGGCGAACATTAAAAAGCCAGTTTTATTTTGAAACTTTTGATTTCTTTTAATTATCTACGTTTTATAATGTCCTTATAGTAGATATATATTTCATCATAAGATATCTAAAATATTTGCAGTGGTAATATTAATATTTTAATTAATCAACCAGTAGTATTACTTAAACCATTAAGATAGAAGAAGCTTAATTATAGGAAACTACGACAAAACTGTTTTATTTTTTTTTCATTACATTACAAACTACATACTTATGTTATCTGTTAAAACTATAGCTAATTAATATATACCCAAAATACCTAATATGAATAATGCATAATTTCTACTTCGAAAAACCTTAGTGTTATGATCTGTGGATAGCACTTTTTTTAAATTATTACATCGAATACTCTTTGCTTACAAGCTTCTCGTCTTAATATTTTATTAGTGCTTCGGTTAAAATTAATAATTAAAACCGTAATTAACTAATTATCATTAGGTTATCATCGTAAAAAAAGAATTAACAAGGACGTCCATGTAAGTCTATCATAATTTTCCTTTTTATATAACGAACATAAAGTAAATCGAGCGCGATCGCGCCGGCTGCCGAGGCTGACGCTCTAAAGTGGACCGTCAACGGTGGCCGGTAGACCGTCAGCGATGGCCAGGAGACCGGTAGACCGCCGGTGGTCGCCAATAGACCGTAGCGACCGACAGCCGGCGCGACGCAAAGCGCGCTACGCACTCATTAGGGCTAAGTATAATAGTTTACACATTATAAGATTACAACAAATCTAGATAATAGTCTTACAATCGTTATATACTTAGTTTGTGGCTCGGTCGCGGTCGCCGCTTCCAATTAATTACATTTTAGGAAATTAATATAAATCTGTTATAAATATAACCCCTAACGGGCGTAAAGTAAAACTTATATACTGCCGTAAATAACCATTATTTTTAATATTGTACATCAGTCGATAGTTCACCTAATAAATTTTGTAATCTAATCGATCGAGAATTATGTACTTTTAATCCACTATAATGAAAAAAATATAGTTTAAAAATAATCAACATCAATTTTTTTAATTAAAACAGAAATAAATAACAACTTGCCCTAGTTTTAATGTTATAATTAATCGTAAAGCCCGTGCAATTTTATTTTACGATAAGAGTGTGTTCAATAATTACATTTATATTATAATATTCTAGTATAAACTAGTATAAATATGAGGATTTATATTAATAATACCTGCATTTGCATTGTTTTAAAATAATTTTAGATTCGACTACAGTTAATAATCGACTGCTGGCTGCCGATGCAATTAAATGCAAAATTCCTTTAGACGAGTAGAAGAGTGAACTTAAAACAAAGTCCTGCTAACCTAACGTTAACACTAGGGGTCTTGTATGATATAATTAGTCAATTACGATCATAAGTATATTTAATGTATAACACAACACGCACGGCGGAGTGCGGACGCCTCCGCGCGTGTGCCATATCAAATACCAAAAATACACTTTTACACAAACATGTCTACTGAATAAACATACACATATAAAAACCGCGTACACTATAATATAATGTAATACAAACAAGAGTCGAAAGGTTAACTACACAACAGTACTACTGTTAAGCCATGATTAAAATATTATTCCATAAACATTATAATTAAGATACAGTGTATATCTTATGTCGATATTACTCGGCGTTATATTAAAATGCAGAGGATGCAAGTGTCACTCACGGTTTGTACAATTTTGTTGTATTGAGCGTTGGGTGTGACAAGTCGCCTTTGTTTCCGCAGCCGCTTCACATTTGACAGATGAGCCTCTAACGAGTCTTACCGTATTTGTATTTTGCTAACTATTTTAATTAATAAATTCATCCAATATTTTAATGCTCTTCTCCTATATAATAATAATTAAAAACCCATATAAATAGTTTCAATTGATTTTTCACAATAATTTGCACTAAGTTTAATGTTGAGTAAATCTAAAATTTCTAATACATATTATACTTTATTTTAAATAAATTATACTCTTTATGTTTACTTAGAAGATTGCCACGATGGTTCATTACAAACTAAGTTCTTAAATTGTTCCGAAGGTTTATGAGTTGGGGGACCCAGGCCCGTATCTTAAAACACCTTAGTGCTAATTCAATATCACTGAAAATAACATAATATAAAACATCTATATATTCACTTAACTTTTTGTAAGGCATCGTTTCCTAATATTAAACGGGCATGAACAATGTCATCCGTTATCGGTGGTTGTACATTAAACCTACGGTGAGTAAATTATCATAACCGAAGACATGGAAACGATATCGCGAGAATAGAATGTTCGTACGAACGTTCGCGTGCGCGCACGCACGACGGGCGCGTGCGCGAACGTGCGTGCCAACGGAGGCCGCACAACGAACGGCTAGCGACACTAACGGTGCGCGCACCGTACGCCAGCAGAGGAATGAATCGAGACAAATTAAACCTAACTAACATAGGAACGAACAGATTAAGAGTTATAATAAAACATAGCGGAACAAAGCGGGCATGAGTACATACGTAACCTAGAGGGCAGTTAGGCACCGACGTCGAATATTCATTAACATTATTTCAATATATTGTTTTAAGGTACAAGTTTCAATTTCCTACATAATGTCCTTTGTTTCAGTCGTTAATGTAATATACAGAGCTATAAGAAATGTACCAATATTCGCGTTATCTATGAACATCACAATGTAAAGGCGTTTTCATTTCCTCACTATGTTTTAGCTTTAAATTTGGGACGCCGCACCCGTCACGTCGGACCGTCGCGCTTACAAATTTGCTTATAACCTCACGTAGATAAATTATACTTTACTTATGGTGCGATCTTAAATAACCCTATACTATACGATACCAAATTATGCATTTGCAATGTAATATTCAACAATTCATCTATTTAAAACTTTTATAACAAATCTTATCGAGTGCCTACTGGGGCGTACCTAGCCGTTTCGACCGACGTAAACTCTTAAGTTAATTACAACAAAGAATGTCGGGGCGTCGTTAAGCCGCGCACCAGCTCTCCCCTCCGGCTATTAATTACTTAGCTTATCACTAAAATTTTAATCAGTCGATCGGTCAAATGATTGAGCGATATAGTACAGTAAAGGACTAATATTAAATTTAATCTAACAATGTTATTTTAAATTATAACTCACTTTGCTACGGGAGGAGAGGGCGCGCGGCGACGACGTCCCGTATTTTAAGATAAAGATACTCCTATACCGACGCCCGTATCGGCCATCGGAAGCTCTATACAGTTTTAAAAATATTTGGCAATCCGCATAAATTAAAAAATTTAAAACTATGTGACGAGAGAATCGATTAAAATTATGTTTTACACACAAGTAAGTATATGTACAGTCGTCCGCGCGAGGGGTGCGGCCGGAATCGAGTCCGACAACTATATCCTAAATGATTGAGCTTCATTACTTAACACTTAATCGTTTGCTCGCTTTAACAATTTGGCAGATAAATTTAATTCATATTATAATTATTAAAAAATCAATTATCAACTTAAAAAATTGCGATAAAAAACTAAAAATTCATATCCATTAAAATTACGAATATTTATACAGAATTGCTCCCCTTTAAAGAAATTAAAAAACATGGGAAAATTATAATATATTATTAAATCACGTTCAGTCATTCTCTGTTTTGTTTAAATATTAACACATAATTATTTCATTATATTCCTACCATTTTTTCCTAAGTCTAGTGGGTGGTAAATAACCAAAATTCTAATATTAAACATACATACCGATATATATACCAAATATTTATACAAGTCATTAGCTTAAGTTAAGTTGTTTTAGGTCATTTTCCCTAATTGGCCTTGTTAACAGTTCTGTCAAATGTGCGCGGAAGTGTCGGGCGACTTCACGTAATGTACCAAGTCCCCAATGCTCAATATACGATGTTATTAAAAGAAATCATCAAACTTCCAAAGAACAAAGAAATTCATGATTATAAGTAAAATTAAAAACATTGAAAAGAGCCCACATCCAAACTAAAAGAATTAAAAAAGACAAAAATTGTGTACATTAGATGTACGAAAATTGACCTTCCGGATCAAGAAAGGTGGGGCCGCGAAAACTTTGGGGGAAATATTATCAGAGAACACAAACAATACTTAGCGCAAGAGAGAAACATAATGTAAACACATTAATTTGTATGCCCGTTTAATAGTTTCGTAAAAGTGAAGAGGCCTAATCCTTTAAGGTTTAGTTGACGCGAGCTACAACATCTAGAAAACTTGATTTTTTTATCGTTAAACTACATTTTATATTTTATTAAAAAAAAAAAACACCTTACTTACGCGTGTGGGTTTGTGTTAATGCAGTCGTAAAGGATGCCGTCAATTTTTTATGTATATATTTTTTAAATCGCATGCAATATTCATTTTAAAATCAATGTAATATTACATTGTATAAATCCCTCCCTTTTAAAAAATATACTTAATTAAAACGTGTTGTATAAATGTTGTGTTATGTTTTGTATATATTGAGGTCGTAAAGTGATGGAATGGGGCGGGGAGGGGTGGGGGATCGATCGAACTCATCGGGGCTCGGGCTGTGTCAGAATTCAAGTATCGAGTCGATCATTTAGTGGATTGGGGAACACCGACAGCAGAAACGCGCCCTCGTCGAATACAAGGACATCAAACGTCGAAATGCAGTTTATTTATGTGCGTTAAAATATGGGCCAAGCTAGGCTACTCTCAAAGGGTCCTCTCGCTTATTTGAAAGCTTTTTAATGATGTGGTAAAAGATTATCTAGGAAACAAGTTTATTTTGAGATTAAACTTCTTGTGGATTGATTAGAGAGACAATACAGCTGCAATTAAGGACCCTTTCAAAAACTTTCGACTATATTTAGTAAAACCAGTTCATAAATTGCTATGGAAATTGACCGAATAATAGACGTATCGCGCATGTTACTTTGCCATACACATTGAATTTGAGTAGCAAACTGTAATTTTATATTGAATGTAACAAAACATAGTTAATATATACTACGTACAAGAACGGACACCGCGAACAAAATCTGTGCGGCAGTGCGGGTGGAAGAATACAGAGTTGTATTTAACACAAAATAAGTTTGAGCCCGTGGGCTCTAATGCGTGTTGTGAACTACCAATCAAGGCGTCTCTTTTAGCACGCGATACATATTACTTCAATGGTGGAGTGCGGAGGGACACGCGTTCATAGGGCTGCGTGTTGAAAGGTGCGGGAAGGGGAGATACGCGGGTCGGGGTATGGGTGCGGGCGTGCGGTGTCGCAGTACGCGATAGGCCACTTCTTGTGGTTGGGCGCGTGGTGTAGGTGTCGGGTGCGGGGGGTGCGTGGGGTGCGGGTCGGTGCGGCACTAGGCGGCGGGCCACTCCTTGTTAAAGTCTGCGGCGGCGAAGTGTTTGGGCGCGTGGTGCGGGTGCGCGTGCACACCTGGCGGCTGCGCGCCGGCCGCCGCGCCGTGGTACTCGCCGCTGTAGGCGCGCGACCCGCCGTACGACGACCCCTACCGCGCGCATCGCACACGTTAGCGCACCGCGCACACGCCGCCAGAGCCGCAACGGTACGCGCCCCACACCGCCCAGAGGGCTGCCACCCCCTACTTTACGCCTTACGCTTTACGAACACAAACACTATCCTACGATGAACAACGAAAACGGGCCACAGAAACAAAGCATTTCTGAATTTGTCAAACAAATTGATTACCTTGACAAAGACGCAAGAAAATAGTAAAGATTTTTAATGGTAACGAATGTTTATTAATTGTTTAAAATGTCTAAAAGAACTTTGTAAAAAAATTATAGAAGTTACTAACAATCAAACACAGTGTTCTAAAATAGAAGGTGGCAACCCTAATCTCCGGTCGCGTGGATCGATATCGCGAAACGCAACGTTGCGACTCTACGCGCGCGACGACCGGCCGGCCGAAGCCTCGTAGAGGCCGCGCAATCGGCGGAGACCGTGTTATAGGCGAACCGAATTCTTTGAAAATACTAATATTACCATTCAAATAATTTGTACCCGACTCTGACAGTACCAGAATAGTTATGTTTCATGCGGCTTAATTTGATAATTTCACAATGCAGCGCTGTAATGCGCTAGACTCTGTATATCTTTTAGAAGTATTAATCTTTATAATAGTTTCTTATGAAATAATATTGAACCGGTTCGCTGTTATAACATGACCTCAGCCCACCGCCACGTTTCTACTAAAAACTACGCGCAAGAGTTGCCGTTACTTATTACAAAATAGAACCGCGCAACTGGCCGAGGCTTCGGCTTCGGCGCGTCAGGTCACGTCATGAGGGATCGAAATGAGGCCAAATCATTATAATGTCAATCGATTTAATGTCACAAAAAATTGCCCTTGGAGGCCGCATTCAACGATGCCCCATGATGTTTTAACACAGTTTTGCTCCTACATATTATAATATTATGATCTCTCGTTACATTCAACAGAATTATGGATTTCGTCTCTGAACACTTAAAGTACAGCTCTCTTAACATTATTTTTATCGTTAAAATTAACTATTAATGAACCTGTAACAATACGAGAAAAATCCAAGTTTTACTAATTTGTACTTTAAATGCCAATTTACATGTGTTGAGATGACACAAAGCAATTGAATCATCTCGCACGACTACAAAAATGCAATACGAACATTCTGAATGAAACTATAAGTATAAGCTTAACATCTAGTGCGGTGCGATGCCTTTTAGGTGAGCCCGCGTGATCGTCGCAATAACCGAACCGTCCATAGTGAGAAATCCCCAGAGTTTCGCGACATACCCTCATCCGAACCCACCCTTATCTCTAATTGTCTTTCTGGAGGAGCCACTCTTGTGGACCCTGATCGACCAACTGGAAAAGAAGAATTACAAGACATCAAAGTCCCACTCGCCAAAATGCACGACCTGACTTAGGCAATTTTATGTAAGTAGCGTAACGCGTGAAAATGGACGCGGAGAAAGCATGTAAATTAACCCCTGGGGCGGGATGATGACCAGGGAGGGGATGGCGGGGGGAGTGAAGGGCGGCGGTGAGAGACCTTCAGCGAAAGTTGACAACTTTGTTAATCTTCTTGATTTTTCACTATGGATAGCGGTGCGGTGAGCTTTTTTGCCTCGAGAGAGCCGGCTCGCGGTCGACGGAGTTATTAGCAATATACCGTTCGCAATACGGACCGCAACATAGCTCGTAAAATCAAAAAGACATCGCACGTTTTAATCTCGCCACTGAAAACATGCAGAGAAGGTCGATGTCTTCGATATCGAAAGCGTTTTATTATATCTCAAAACAGCACACAACAGCAGAGGGAGGAGGCAAACTAATATGGGCTCTATGGTATATAATTCATGCTGCATTTCGACCGCAATATTGTTTGTTTGCATTCAAGTAGTAAACTTCGCTGAATTTCACTCGCTCACCGACGTTACATCGCACTATCATTCATGAATCGCAAACAAACTCAGTAAGTACAACCAAATTGAATGCCGCTACAAACTTCATCCATACGTCTCAACAACCATCTTCACAAAAACGGTGAGAAAGTAAAAAGGGGTCAAGAGAATTCGTCAACCATGCATTCTCACATACTGACTGCAATACCACACCAAACAAATGTATGGGGAAATGCAGGATAAAATAAGATAAAGCATGGGCATAGTGGGATATGGGAAGAAAGGAAGCAAGCCCCTGGGTTTCGAGCAAAAATACAATACAATCTAAATCAACTTGGCTGTACTTTAGTAATGATTAATAGAATCGCTCAAAGCGATTTTAAGCGCTATGAGCATAAATTATACAGTATAACTATATCTTGGACAAGTATTTCACATTTGTATTGTTTAAATAAAGAAATGATATATTTATCCAAGATACAGTGACAGGGCTAGCATACTTCTGTTTTCAACACAGGTTGGACAATATCTCATATATTTATAAAGAAATATTTTAATCCAAAATGTGTGTTATTAAACAGAATAAAAAATAGAATGGGCAATAATGCTTCTTCACAAATTGATATGCTTTTTTTATTTACTTGCCCATTTTAAAATTAGATTGTCAGATTTTACACAATCCCCCTGACAAATATGTTTCAATAATTTGAGTCATTAATGTACAATAAATTTATCTTTATTACAACTCCTTAGAGTTCAATGTAAATTGTACAAATTCAAAATGAACCAATTATTGAAACTTAAAACATTTTCGATATCAAAGAATGTGATATAAACATTGTTCAATTGTTATTGCAATAATCAAGAATGCTGCAGAAAAATATTAAGAAAAAAACTAAAAAAAGTGCTACATAACTAGTACGCGAGGCAATGACAATTGAACAAATTATTGTATGAAATTACCTTTTCTGAAGCATGAGGTACACACATAAGGCTCCAACATACCTTTTTCTGGTATCGTTTAATTCTTGAAATGTATGTTGGTGCCTTAAACCATTCTCAATTGCCAAAACCGTCAATTCTATAGGTTATAAAATTGTGAACTTATCCTTCAACCAACACCAGGTTAAATATATGCAGTAAATATTATACATGCAAGGTCAAACAAAAACTTAACTAAGTTTTCAATATACAGTCATCAAAAATTCTGTAATAACTAATAAGTAATAACATAACAAATATAAAATGTTTTATTAATGTTTTATTTCGGAAAAAATAATAATTAGTTAATGAAATAAATTAATTTTCGATTTGATGACTATAAACTGAATAAAAAATAATATTTTTATTATAATATAAATGCCAAACAAATATTAATGATCTCAAATATTAATTAAAGTATCAAATATTTGTTTATTTAACAAAAAATATTAATTTTAAGAAGTGTTAATGAGACCAATGAATTTTATTTGTCGCTTGTAGATTCTAATGTTAAATAAACTAACAAATGATGCAATGCACTGAACTTGTATCATTTCCAATTCAACTTGCAATTGGCTACACTAATATTATTAAAAATGTAAATGTAAAAATATAGTATATACTTGAATAAAAAAAATGTTGTTCCGCAAAATAAGAAATGATACAAATGAATATCATATAATCATTGCAAGTTTGAATTGTTGTTTAGCAATCTATAAAATTTAATTTCTATATAAAATAGATCTTACATTTTTAAACTGCTTATAGTTGATTTGATAAATCAACATAACTTATTTTATTTATATAATAATCCTGCAATGACTATTAAAACTGAGAAAAAGTTTACTTTTAAAATATACGGGTCGTGTCTCGTAATAAATATGGTCGCGATTATTTGTCGTTGACCATTTTAAGTTTTGTTTAAGTGACAAAATACTGAAAGCTATCTCGATAAAAACAAGTATTGATTGTTAACAAAAGCAATGAAAAAAAAATTGAAAATAGACTTTTTAAACGTATAAATTGATTTTTATTATTATTAAATCATTATGAAACTCATATGTGATTTCATTGCTAATGATAAACTTTTTGGACAGAATTTCAGCAAAATATATTAACGAGTTATGGAGATACTTTGGGGGTAAAATTAAAAAAATACAGTTAACTGCATATAGCATTTACTGTATAGTAACAATTTCAAATTATAATAAATGTCATGATTATTAATTATTTATTTTAATTTAGTAATATAATTTGTAATTAATTTAATTTAATGCTTCATTAATATTATACTTTAATGTTTGCGTACGGCCAACCGGTTGACGCAGTGATCTTTTAATTATTTAATATTAGTAGAAATTTTATTATCTTGATGTACACATAATCAAGTGAGATACAAATGTTTTCAATTTACAAAGGCCTGTCATAGTTAGTTCGTTAAATATATGACTGCTGATAGAATAACATCGTTGTAAATTTACTGCAACGTAACATATGCTAAGTCAGAGTTCTTTCATAATCCCTTTTACAGTAATATTTTTCACGTTTTGCTACTATTGGTCAACGTATAAATATATTATTATTATATAAACTTCAACATACAAAAGATCCAACAATAACCGAAGTATTGTGTTTATATATTTTTTTTAAATAAATTTACTGTAATTTAAAAAAAAATCGCTCAAAAATCGACTGTACCATTATCGGCATAAGGTCTTAAAACGGTCAACGCGCGTGCGTGTATGTGTGTGCGTGTAAGTGTGGAGGTGTAGGTGTGTAGGTGTGTGGGTGTGTGGAGGTACCTGGTCCTGCTGGTAGGCGGGCGGGTACTGCTGGTAGGTGGAGTAGTCGGAGGAGGACTTGTTGAGCGCGGCGGAGGACAGCGCGCCGGTGAGCGCGGGCGCCGCGCCGCCGCCCGCGCCGCCCGCGCCGCGCCCGTACATCTCGCCGCTCTCCGACAGCGGCACGTACGACCCTGCCGCGCGCACCACACCACCACACCGCTCATTATCATATTTTATTCAACACCTATTAGCTGTCTATGGCCCACAGCATCCACTTACCATCAGGCGTACAGTGTGCCTGTGTGCCACGCTTATGGCCAAATACTCAAATGCTACTCAATTTTATAATGTTTAGTTTCACGTTGTCACAGTTAATTTGACTTAAAGTGATAGAAACAGCGCGAGACTTACCGGCATCTTAAATTATTATTACCGGTATTATACCATTAAGTAGTAGGACTCCTTTTCTGTATAAGAATCTGTCTGAGTAGTACGACCCTAACCTAAACCACTTATTACTAATCAACCCAGTCCTATGTGGTAGGACGCCTTCTCTAACTAAAATCCGACTGGGTGGGTTTCTAAACCGCAGTTATTGAACTAATAAACTTAAAATTCTACAATTACTTAAATTAGTGCAATAATCTATATGATAAAAATTTTCAACCTAGACGTCCATCTGAATATATTATACCACCCCATTAACTATTTCTGTCGCCAGAGAGCAGTGTTTGCACCACTGTATTCTAGTCTAAAAAGTATAATTAGAAACTGTGAAGCAATTCATCTTCGCCTTCAAAGAAGACAACACATCTGTTTTATTTTTTTGAAGTTGACTGCATCATCCATTGACTGAAGTAACCAGTTACCATCAGATTGACTATGAACTTGTTGGTCTCAAATGTAGTCGAATATTATAATGCTAGCAATATATGTTACACAGCACATCAAATGAAAGTACGAATGCACTTCAACATCACCACAATCTAACACTAGCATATATGGGGCAACTCTACACAGACCAAACAAATTTTTAAACAAGTGTAAACATTGAATAGTAATAATCAATACCATCAAACCCAAATAATAATTAGGTATTATTGCACAAATGGAATGTGAAAAAATGAGAAATCCAAGTACTCTGTCCATTAAGGCTATGCGATCATCACTTTAAATACTCCCTACAAAATATTAATGGTATGTGGTTAGTTAGAATTATTCTCAAATATTATATAAAATAATATAAATGTAATTGTGAAAAAAATAATCTTATCAGCCACCAGTCTGTCTACAACTTCCGCACATAATAATTTTACTTATCATATTGGGGAAAATTTGCCGTAACTTCACGCTTAATAGGCAACACCAAATGCAGTATCAACACGCGAAACGCATTCATTTCAGCTGCCCGTCGACAGTTTATTTCCATGTGAAATATATGATGATATACCACTACTGTCTATCAAAGCCTATGACATCTTCCTAACATCACTTATCTATAGTGAACTTTTACCACACCCACGAGATAGACAATAAATTCTTAAATGCTTTCATCACACTTATTATGTTACACTACGACGCTTATCTTTATTTTCATATGGATAAAAAGGAGTTTACGTGTACGAACAAAGTTTATACAATTGACAACAAAAAAATCTATTCATAAAATGCATCTCACTTAGTTGAATCAGTCAAATGATAAAGAACTGTTAATCTAATAAAAAACCAAGACCAAATGAGTTACCACACCAAAACAACTGAAATGGAATACGTCGGTAACCAGTTATTTGGTAATTAATCAATCAACACTCAATCATTTTTCTATTTAATTTTTTATATGTGGAAGAGCCATGCTGCAGCTATATTATGGTTGTAGCACGAATGGTTCGGCTCGACCGGGGAAGGACCACGCTCTCACAGAATACCAACGTAAAATAGCAGCTTAATGCTGCTGTGTTTCGTTTGGTGAGTGTAGAGAACCGAAGACCGTTTTTACTGGAAACGAGGCATTCCATCTTAAGTCCCCCGCGCACTAGGCAGCCTGGCTGCGGCAGCCAGTAGAACATATGACGGTGTATGTGAGCCCGCGCACCTAAGCACCCACGAACTCCCGGCAGCAACAGCCATAAAAGTGCGCCTGATTGCACGGCAGCCCGTTGGCTGCGCGCAGCCAGAGCGAGTAGGCAAATGTATGTGGCTGCCGTCAGTCACCGCGCACTTGTCGTATCAGCCAGACGTATTTTATGTTCCGAAACCACAAAATAACGAAGAGAGGGTCACAACTGGCCGTCCATTGGCTGTTTAGAAGTGGCTGCTCAAATATTTCGGCCGCCGCAGCTTGGCTGCGCAGCCAGGCTGCCTAGTGCGCGGTAGGCCTAAGTCCTCACGCGTGACAACGCATCTGCATTTTGATTCTTAATCGAAGATTGATGTAGATGTCTATGGACCACAGCAACCACTTACCATCAGGTGGACTGTGTGTTCGTTTGTCACTCTTATCCTATAAAAAAAACCATATGATAAGGTTATTTAATGGTAGTTTTATGTAAAAATGTGATTATAGATCGTATATATAAACACATTTACAATATGATTAATATTAGTGATCTTGTAGCAAGCTTTGTAGACTCTGTTATTCACATGAACAAAGAGTATATGCTTGTTTGCCATTATATTCCACAAACATCTGAACGTACCAAACAACAGATACAGTTGAGGGCACTGCCTGGATGTGGAAAGTAATAAAATATTAACTAGTTTTTCACACATTTTTAAAAGACAAATTTGTCTTTTGTGACCACTGACTGAGGATAAGCCAATTATGGTAGTGCTGTCAAAAACTCCAAAAATAACGCAATATTTTAAAAATAATTGAATACACAAATAATATAATATAAAAAAGATCTTCTGAAAGAAGGGAGCCAAAGATCACTGTCAAAAACCAACTCAATGAAGTTCCCTAGGCTCTAACAACTAAGTCAAAAAACAATTAACTATAATAAATACTATCAATCAGAGAAAACCACATAATGGGTAAAGACACAATTGTGAAATCTGCGTAATTAATTTTCAAACTTTCTTTTCATTGTAACTGACAACATACACGAAATTTAATAAGTCATGGAAAATCACACTACAAGTGAAAACGAAATGCCAAACGTCTTGGCTTTAAATATTTAAGGACAGGGTATGGGTTTGCCAAGGCATCAGTTTAAGGATTGGAGTAACTCACCGGAGCCGGTGGAGTTGGAGTTCTGCGGCATGTTCCAGGTGGTCCAGCTGCCGCCCGCCGACGCGCCCGCCGGCGCCGAGCTGTAGTTCGCTGCACAACAAAACATTACGTCAGCGAGCGGCAATCACTTATTATACCCATGAATTGAATTGGTATATATTTTTATATTTTTTGAAGACAGTGAAGCTGACAGTTCACTAGAAGGTAAGTGAATACAGCAGGCAATAAACCTCCGCAAACAACTTCAAATAGAGGTTTCAGAAGAGTCTTCACTGACAGGACTAAGATATCCTATGATTATCCTCTCTTACCATTCAAACCGGAACACTGCAACGGGTGGTACCCTGCTGCTTGGCGACATAAATAGGTAAGACAGTATAGTACCACACAGCTGGGCTACTATGTAGAAAATAAGACTTGTAACACCTTTTCTAAAGATAACCCATAAGAACACATATAGCTGTTGGTGAAAATATAATGTGTCAACTTTTTCTTCAAATGTCAAGACCTCTTACACGCGGTGAACTCTGCTGATGGCCAAGGCACTGGCGAACTACTATAAAGAACCTAAATCCAATAGGCTGATTATGGAGAGAGGTATTACCAACGCGAAGATATCGGCAATGCGCCTACCGATAGATATGCCTGCCCAGAATATTGAATATGGGCAAAACTTTCAATGATACAGATTGAACATTTTAAAACATCATCTTTCTTTTGACCATAGGGCCCTGTCATTTAACACTGAAATGCAACAAGTCCTTCACTGTAGTGTATTGGCAGACTTTATAATATTCTTTCTTGAGATCTAACCTTGTTTCAAATTTAGTTAGTTAGGAAGGTAACTACCTAAATTTGCAACAAGGCTAAGCAAAGCACACTGAAATATCTTTATTACTTCCAAGTAAGTTTTCTGTTTGTCAAACATATTTTTCAAACATCAGATAAAAGTTATTCACAAGATAAAATACGACATAAAAAATTAAAAATTACAATTGTATGAATTAAATAGTTCAATTGTTTTTTTTATAGGATAAGGGTGACAAACGAGCACATAATCCATCTGATGGTAGTGGTTGCGTGACCCATAGACATCTACATCTATCCTCAATAAAAAATCTAAATGCAGATGCCTTGTCACCCATGAGGACTAAGATGGAATGCCTCTTTTCCAGTAAAAAAGGTATCCGGTTCTCTACACTAACCATACGAAACACAGCAGTGTTAAGCTGCTATTTTAAGCTGGTATTCTGTGAGAGCATGATCGTTACTCGGTCGAGCCGACCCATTCGTGCTACAACAATACTTCTAATATAGCTGCAGCATGGCTCTACCACATGTAAAATGTTTTAATTTTATATTTTATTACATTTATTTCTCTCACAGAATACCAGCGTCAAATAACAGCTTCATGCTGCTGTGTTTCGTATGGTAAGTCTAGAGAACCGGAGACCCTTTTTTACTGGAAAAGAGGCATTCAATCTTAATCCTCACGGGTGACAACGCATCTGCATTTTGATTCGCAAATGAGGATAAATGTAGATGTCTATGGGCCACGGCAACCACTTACCATCAGGTGGACTGTGTGCTTGTTTGTCACTATATCCTATAAAAAAAAATTCATTACCATCATCATCATTACACAGCTCTTCACATGACACTGCTGAATATAGGCCTTCCCCAAGGAATAGCCTAAATAATGGTCCTAAGTCACCTGCATTCTTAGACTTCCTGCATCTCTGACCAGGTCGTCACTCCCACCTATTCGGGGGCCGCCCACCATTTTGCTTACCGAATTGGGCTTGCTATATAGTCAGATTATAATTTATTTAAAAGATAACTTTTTTGATATTTGAAAAATCGGCCCAAAATCTATTACTTTCTCAATATACTTGAAAACATAATATTATTAATCTGTAGAGTTTAAAATAAGTAAATAATTTCATTCTTTCATGTTTTGTAGCACAGTCACTTCAATAAATACATTAAAACTACTTGTATTTATCATAGTATTTGTTGCAAACTTTGTAGACTCTAAGGTTGACATGAACAAAGAGAATATGCTGGTCTGCGTTAATATCCCACAAACATCTGAACGTACCAACAACAGATATTGTTGAGGGCACTGCCTGGATGTGGATACATGTATTTTTATATATTGTATTGTAAAAATTTTGTACTTGATTTGTTGATCAGATATGGTTGAAGTACATAATTTTTATGAATCATACACGCTATGACAAGTTTGGTCTGATTTAACTTTGTAATCATTTTTATTGAATATAGATTACAAGAATACTTATTAAAAGTCACTTAAGCCACTGTGGTTCGGAAAAATACCTCTATCCTGGGAACACCACAGTGGAACTTTTTTTTAAACAATAATTATAATACAATACAATTAAGTATGAAAACATTTAGAAACGGCATGGTAGCTATTGAATTACTACGCATTTTATTGTGTAGTATTTCATACTTTTTTGTTTAGAAATAATAAATTACATTAAATTAAAAACTACTTAAGTAGATTTGTGTAAAGATAAATTGTATATAAACAGCATGGTAGCGATAGAATTACTATGCATTTTATATTGTATTTTTTTCTGTGTAGTTTGTCATTATATTGCGTCGTATGTTGTTTTTTGTTTTGAGGTAATAAAATGTCTGTAAAGGAGAATGAGATTTTTGTGCCTGAAGTTAACTAATTAGTTTGTACTTTAAAAATTGGCTATTTTTCTAAAGTAAAATACAAAAACGTAGCTCCTTTTACAATCTAGAATTCGAAAAAACAATAAAATAAGAAATAAGTTACAAACTCGATTGTATTAATACAATCGATATTATATTTATATGGAACCATAAAAAATAAATGAGAGCTTGCAAGATTTCATTAAAATTCTATTATTTACTTTGAATGATACATTCATTTGAAAATAAAATATATTATTTGCTTATGGAAAGAAAAAAGAAAAAAATTGGAAAGATAAGAAAAAATAATTATGGCAACCGTAAAGAATGCACTAGTGAAATTCTCGTTTCTGAACGTTACCTACCAATAAAGGACTTCATATTTTGAAACTTGACAGTTCAAACTTCAAACTATTTACTTAAGGTGGAAGCTCCAGGGTGGCCCGCGAAATTCAAATATTTTTGCGTTTTTGGAATTTGCAGGTCAGGGTCAGGTTGAATGTTTAATAAAATATGATTCGCGAACGTAACGAGTATGTGTTTATAGAATTATTATCATTTAGAATTATTATCACAGCAAAACCGTAAGAAAATTTGAATTTCGCGGGCCACCCTGGAGCTTCCACCTTAAAAGAAAAAGAGCGATATTCGATTCAATTTGAAGTTTTGAAGCGAGCGCAATATAATTGATTCTCCATTAAACTGAGCATTTTAATATCTATTTTAGATTAACTATGGAGATAAAAATAATAATGTTCGTTATTATTCTACAAAATAATAATAAAAAATACAATAACAATTCAAATAATTAATCATAGATCTATAATATGCCTAATATTCACTTCACTTAGTTGTTGTTGTTTTAACTTTCGTTAATTTTTTCACCATTTCATTTCTTTATTAACCACAGTTTTTCTTTAGTGATTCTATACCGATACTGCTTTTATATTTTTAAGTTAATATAGTGAAAAATAGCCTGTTACAGTGTAATTACAGTCAAAAATCACCTGTTACAGTGTAGGTAATACATAATAACACTTACTTATTCTACAATAGCTCAGCTCCTAGATTGACAAATCTTGCCAGACTTTCAGGTATGGATTGTTTATATATACGCTTTCAAATGGTTCTACTTTCATCTTGTTAACACCTGGGCCCAAGAATGTATGGAAACGTCCCTTTCTCCTTTATGTAAAAATAAATTGTATAGAAACAGCATGGTAGCGATAGCATTACTACGCCTTATATTTTGCATTTATTTCTGTGTAGTTAGTAATTATAATGTATAGAATTTTATACTTTTTTGTTTTGAAGTAGTAAAATATCTGTAGATTTGTGTAAAAATAAATTGTAAAGAAACAGCATGGTAGCGATAGAATTACTATTCATTTTATTTTGTATTTTTTTCCGTGTTGTTTGTCATTTACATTGTGTAGTATGTTGTACTTTTTTGTTTTGAAGTCATAACATGTCTGTAGATTTGTGTAAAAATAAATTGTATAATAGTTTTGTGAGAAAGCTGAATGTAGTTAGGTATTGACCACCCATATTCACAACAAACAAAAATATATACGTAACATCTAATTCTATGCGCACTGCGATGCGGCTACCCGCAAACCACTCCGGTCGCTCAGAGGGCTGCGTCCCGAATGACGGCCAGCCGGACGGATTCTATTCGCACTGTGCGGCTCAATTTGCGGCTGCCCGCCATTGAGTGAAATTGTGTGCACGTGGTACGTTTATGATGGATACCGATAAGTTTATCATCGATTTTTTTTTCTACTGACTTCAAAAAGGTACTCAATTCGACTGTACGTTCTTTTTTTGTAACCTTTAAGTCATAATATATGTCACCGTTTATCTCAACTTTTTTCTGCGTTAACCGATTTCGACGATTCTTTTTTTATTTGAATGCTGGTGCTTCAAATATGGTCCCATATCTTGAAGTCGGTTGTACAACATTTTTAATTTTAAATTATGTTCTTTCTTCTTCACGTAACGTGTAAATGTAGTAAATAGCTGCAACTTCTATCACGTCTATGTTTGAAATGAATGGATATAACCGCAAATCGCAACAGTTCTTGAACCGCAGGTTGCGGTTGCGAAAGCGGCTGCCCGCAATCCGGTTTGGCCGCTGTAGGCACTACTCGCGCGGGACTTGCGGGGGACGAGGCCCGGCTCACTCACTGTCATCACTTTGCCGGCACGCGTCCGTTCGTTTACGTAATTATCTAGTTTTTGTTGAATTTAAGGGATTTTTGTGATTAACTGGTTATTTTAGTGTAACATTTAATGTAATTTGGCATTGAACTATGTCGACAAACTCAAAAACAGTGTACAGTGAATACGGAAGTTCATTAGAAGTTTGGAAATATTGCTTAAGAGCCAACGATGGACTCAGTGCAAAGTGCAAGGTGTGTGGGAAGATTTTGAAAGCTAAAGACCGTTCTCCAAAAGGCTTACACACACACTTGAAGTCTATACATAACATTGATTCGAAAAAAAAGGTTGAGGATGTTCAGATTGAGGAAAATGTAGAAACTTCAATGAGGACTCCGGTTGCCGGGCCAGCGGCGCCAGAGCCAGCAGCTTCCGGACCAGCTTCTTCTTCAGATAGTACTCTTCAGCAATCAAAATCATTAACTGTACCTAAAAAGCGAAAAATTACGGACCATTTCCACAACGAAGATACTTCGAAGGAAATTATGGTTTCAAGAATGGTGTCTAAAGACGGTCTACCTTTTCGTGTATTTTGCACCTCAAAAGACCTGAGAGACCTTTTTTGTTCTAAGGGACACAAATTACTGTCATCTCCTAATTCAATTAAACTTATGGTAATTAATTACGGAATGACCTTAAAAATAAAACTTAAACAAGTACTTTCTCAGCTAAAGGAAGATAACTACAGATACAGATTTACTTTAACCTTCGATGAGTGGACTTCCTCTAGAAATAGACGTTACATGAACGTGAATGTCCACACATGCAAAGAAAATGAAGCCATATTTTGGAATTTAGGCTTGATCAGAATATACGGCAGTATGCCTGCCGAAACTTCAGTAGATCTTTTGAAGAACAGACTTTCAGAATTTGAATTGTCTCTTGACGATGATATAGTCAACATTACAACAGATGGGGCTAAGGTAATGATCAAATTAGGACGTTTGATTAATCCTCTACATCAGCTCTGCTATGCCCACGGCATTCAGTTGTCTATCATGGACGTTCTGTACAAAAAACAAGATTTATCTTTGTCTGAGGACAATGACATTGATGAGATACTTGACGTATCAGGAGAAGAAACCGACATAAACTCCGATGACGACGATGACGTTTTTTACTCTTTTTTCCAACAAGAGAGGTAGATCTGGATACAGAGTACGCGAGTATCATAGAAAAGGTCAGAAAACTGGTCAGGCTTTTTAAAAAATCGCCAACAAGAAACGATCTCCTCCAAGTTTACATTAACCAAGAATTTGGCAAAAACTTACAGCTACAATTAGATTGCAAAACACGCTGGTCAAGCCTTGCTGATATGATATCGACATTTAATAAAGTTAAACTGTGTGTCGGCAAAGCATTGATCGATTTAGGTCTTGACACTAATTCGGATTACTCTTTGAGTGCAGAAGAGTATACAGTTTTGACAAACTTAGACAGAGTATTTCAGCCTGTCAAACTCGCTGTAGAGGTCTTATGCCGTCGAGATTTTGACCTGGTTACTGCCGAAACGACTTTAGGATTTATGATACGCAAACTTGAAGAACTAACGACAACATTGGCAAGAAAACTAGGAGAGTCATTGAGAAACCGCATAGCTGAGCGCCGAACTTGCTTGACTTCAGTATTGATATATTTGAGAGATTATGTCAAATATGAGGAAGATTTGGAAGACTATGCGCGAGACGAAACGTTCAAAATGTCACAGAAAGTTAGTATCCGAAAAGAAATTAAAAAACTTATAGATTGCACTGTAAGACGCAATACTACTATCATACACAAGAAAGCTCATATGTTACAGAGCCACTTCCTTCAACATCAGCAGCTGCTTGTAATGATGTTGCACTTGGCGAAAGCGAAGACGCTAATGATGATGTGCCCCTTCTTTCTGTTCTGTCCACGAAAAAGTATTTCCCTTCAAGAGGAGCTACTAGAATCGTTGACAGCATTGAAAAAGCCCAATCGTTCAACAAATTCATTGGAGATACTCATTAAAAAAGAGATGAATTTGTATGAAGCTGGAGGGGTTAAAGGTGAACTCCTTCAGTTTGTACACAACTGTTTGTCGACTGTGGTTCCGACTAGTGTAGAGGCAGAAAGAGCATTTTCGGCCGCGGGGTACTTGGCCTGTAAAATCAGGAGTCGTCTATCAGATGAAACCCTAGATATGCTGTGTTTTTTGAGAAGCCACTTTCAAAAATAACTTATCCTTTTAATAACACTGTCTAATAATACTTACATATCCTTAAAAATTACAAATGCTGCAGAAGGCTGAATAAGTGTTACATTTCGTATTATTTCGAAGTGTTTTTTTGTTTTATTTTAAGTTTTTTGTTCATAATACTGCAGGAGGCTGATTTAGTGTTATATTTCGAAGTTTTTTTTATTTTTAAGTTTCTTGTTCTTAATAGTGCAGAAGGCTGATTTTCAGTTTATATAATAAGAATAAGACTGACTAATATTATATTATTACGTAATATTGTGTTTTATTTTAAAATAAATGATTATAATATGCCAATTACATGTATGTTTTATTTTTATCTTATATATTGAAAATCAATAAACGTAAAAATACCCAATTGGGCGAGATCTCGGAAATCTCGTAATCTACGAAAGACCGTAAAGCCAGTCTCGCGAGATCTCGGCTAGGTCTAAAATCTCGCGAGATTGCATTCCCTATTTCTAATGTTACACATACTTGGCGTAAAATTGGATGTAGTGTAGAGTATAATGTGTTGATTTGAAATTAAAATTGCATACAGGTTGTATTTCGCTTAACAAACTTTATATTAAATACAGTTTTGTAGTATATACTAAATATAAGTTGTAAGTTTGTGATTAGACTGTGTAGTTTTAATATTGAAAGGAATTTTTAGATTACTTGAGTTTTGCATAATAAATATGAAGTGTTGCAGTTTCGAGCGCACATATCATAATTTAATCTAGTTTTGTATTATAATTTATAATATTAAGTGTAGTTATTAGATTTATAGAATAAGAGTAAAAACAAGTAAACAGACCAAGGTAAGCTGCTATCCACAGGTAGGTAGGTATATCTTCGATTAATAATCTTAGTGTGTTGTCACACCTAAAGGGAAGCTGTGCGGGCAGCTGCGCACGTATAGCTGCCGTAGCCCTGCGTGGTTTGCTACATGTAGATAACTGGTAGCGTTGTGTAATTAGCACGTATAGCACGTGTGGCAGGTGTAGCAGGTGTAGCGAGGTACGTACCGTAGCTGCCGTAGCCCTGCGCGGGCGGCTGCGCGTGCTGCGTGTAGTTGTTGGTGGCGGGCCAGGCGGGCGCGTGCGGCGGCGCCTGCGGCGCGGGCGGCGCGCCCCAGCCCTGGTAGTTGCCCGGGCCCGCGCCGCCGCCCGCCGCGCCGTACCCCGCGTACGACGTCTGCCCCGGCGACGTGCCCCACCCCTGGTACCTGCAAACACGATACTCACTCAAATCACATTTCTTTTGTTGCCTGTTGTTGATCCAATGCTCGTAAACACCCCCAAGAGTTCAAATCCCAGGTCAGGCCAAAATCAGTTATTGAAGTCAGAAAGTTGGTAGTGTTTCAGCCCCGTGCCTAAGAAAACACGTAAAACTGTGGGTCCTGTGCTGTTCTCTCTCTCCCATCGTGTCGGATTGCCGTCCTATAGGACTAAGTCGGGGGAATTAAGTGCACCTGTGCACTTAATTTACGCATACATTTGGGCACATATTCTTCCTTAAGACTGGTCGCAGTGACCAAAATTCAGTCTGGAGGACAATATTATATCATACAATTAAACATTTATTGCAAATACACACACAAGAATAGAATGAAACATGAAGTAAGAAAGATCTATGCAGATCAATAACAATTAATATCACATTATAAACGCAATGAGAACCAATCACGTGAGCTCGTACATCAATCAACATTACTGCTCATCAATACTAAG
Organism: Parnassius mnemosyne; assembly: GCA_963668995.1. Classification (NCBI taxonomy): domain Eukaryota; kingdom Metazoa; phylum Arthropoda; class Insecta; order Lepidoptera; family Papilionidae; genus Parnassius; species Parnassius mnemosyne. The sequence goes on from CAVLGL010000024.1 coordinate 7,584,199, forward strand.
TTGCAAAAGGAAGTAGTTAAGCTTGAATTGGCAAAAGATGCAAATCCCAAATTGGTATGGTAATGATAAATGTTACACTAACCCTTGCATGATGTTGGGGCCGGCCATGGGCATGTTAATGGGCGGGCCGCCCATCTGTCCGTTGTGGCCCTGTATCATGTTGATGGGCGCAGCCTGGGGTGGACCCCATTGGCCGGCGGCGGGCGCATCGCCAGGCGCACCACCCATGGCGCCTCCACCCATGCCACCAGACCCAGAACCCAGCTTTCCAGACCCATCGCGAGGCTCCGCACGCTTAATCTCCACCTGGAAATTCCCAAGCGTTAATATCCTCCAATGTTTAGCTTTCGAATGCTGGACATTTTTATTTATCATTAGCAAATATTATACATATACATGGGCTATGTAACCATTTAGCATATAATTTAAGATCTTTCGAAAACTACACTTAAATTAATTTTATTTATTATATAGATTAACAAACTAATAGATATATTGTGAGTGTATAAAAGAATACACAGGTGTTGGAAAGATATCAACTTAGAAATATAACTGCCTTCTAGAGATATTTTAAATCATGGTAAAAAATAATAACATCCCAAACAGGGTTCTGGAAAGCCATGTCTAAGATGGAAAAAGTCTGGTACTGTGATACAATACCAAATATCATTTTTGTTATACTTATGTCTAGTAGTAAACCACATTGGGCTGATTAAGAATAAAAAGGACAATTTCACGATAAATAATACAATGAAGTATGTAGTATGTATTTATAACACATATTATGATGTTACTATTGAGCACATTGATGTTTTAAAATACTTATTTTAATTAGCCTATAAGAATTCAAGTAAATGTTAACATATTATATAGATTTCTATGAAAAACAAACCAATACAAATTATATACATTAATTTTAAAATATTCAAATAATTTAAAGTAAAATTCAAATGTTTAATCATATTAGACATATTTGGCAAATATATAATACAGATAAAAATTAATCTGTTATAAAATCTTGTAGCAAACTTTGTAGACTCTTATAATCCACATGAACAAAGAGTATATGCTGATCTGCATTAATATCCCACAAACATCTGAACGTACCCAAAACAGGCATAGTTGAGGGCACTGCCTGGATGTGGAGTTTTCATACATTCGTATGAACTTTTAATAGTTATTTCAATAATGTATGTTATATTATTCAGGTCCAGTGTGAAAATAATGAAGTGTTTAATTACCTGCTTCCCATTGAGATTGATGAAATGCTCCTGGGTCACTCTCTCGACTGATACCTCGTCCTCAAATGACAAGAAACCGAAGCCTATAAAAAAAAATAAGTTAAATCAGAACAGTATATTAGATAGATGTGTACTGATTATTTAAACATTAGTTCTAAATTATTTTTGAAAATGACAAAAAACTGAGCATCCCTGAATGTTTGAATTGGACAAACGGAGTAAGAATAGCCTCACTTTTATAGTAAATATATAAGTTCAATTTTAACCATGGTGTTTTCGACAACATTAAGTGTATTGAATTAATTTAATATCATTGATACTATGAAATTTACATTTATAATATTTCAAATAGATTAAAAAAAAAATCAAATTATACAGACAAGTTTAAAAATACTTCAAGGCCTTGTTGTTTATTATTATGTTGTATATATTGTATACAACTAATAATCGCTACAATATTTAAATGACATCCATGATTTTGTGGATTAAAAATTAATATTTATGCATACATTGGGAGCACATACAGACATGAATGCATTTCCACTCACAAACATTTATTTTGTAAAGTTAGATGCATGCTACAAGTTAGAAATAGTACTTCTAATTTACCAGGGAAGGAAGAACACTTATAATAATTGGATAATTATTCTAAGAAGGAAAAATTGTTTACCTATTAAGCCTAAATAGACGAAAACAACAAAAACGACAGTGTGACGTAGCTCTTTCATTATTGTGGTTGTTGTTTATATATAAAATAAAAATATCAATAGTATTAAATATAATAACACAATAAAGCTTTAATATCGTTAATGCCAATCAAATATTTCTGGATAATACATTTTTTAATATATATATATATAAGTCATATTTGCTTGCAGTTAGTTACACATGAAATAACAAGCAAAGATTTTACATATAATATTACAACATTTCAGTTTATATATTTATAATAGATAATAATGCATTTCTACTACAATTATTATCCAGGCTTCATTCACTTTACAAAATATGTCATATCTATTATTACATACCTAGACTTCGTTCAACTAGGTGACAAAAGAAAGTTTGTGTAGAAAATTGTTAATTACCAATAGACTATAGCCATGATACTATTACAAATCTAATATAAAACCCAGTGAAAACTGAATAACAGATCAAATATAGAGCTGAAAAATTGACTATAGCCATGATACTATTACAAATCTAATATAAAACCCAGTGAAAACTGAATAACAGATCAAATATAGAGCTGAAAAATTACTATTCACTACTACGAAAGTTTCAATAAATATCAGGTGCTAAATATTTGTCAAAGAACAAAGGATGCCATCGTAAATATTTAATTACGTCTAGGTCTTTGACCAAGCGTAAAGGCATTTCTCTCACTATAACACTATTGTAACATTCGAGGCTATATATTGTTTTTATTAAAATTTAACGAAAAACACAATTTTATATCATTTAAGGATTTAATCATGAAAATTAACGTAAATGATGTGCCTGTATTGTGGAAGAAGGAATCCAGCAAAAGGGTCGCAGAAAGTTGATGATTTTTAATTATATCCCAAATAAACATTGGTAACTAATATCAAATTTTAAGGACATGGATTTATGTTTTGAAAATGTCATTAATAAATTTTTATTTTTTTTTTATTTTAAAAAACGTTACCCCCACACTAGGATTTTCTCCTGTGTCGTGGAGGCAGTTTACAAACATAAATTGCACAAGGACAAACATCAATTTCATACTACAAGATAAGGTTAATTTAACTTTGTGATTTCTTTTCAACTAAAATGACTTATACACTTACCTCTCGACTTCTTTTTCTCCTGGTCGTACATGATAACGACCTCCATGACCTTTCCGTAACGACCGAAGAACATTCTCAAGTCGGTCTCGGTGATGTTGGACGGGAGACCTCCAAGGAACACCTTGGGGTAGCCGCCACCGCGTTTTGGTTTCTGCAGCGTGCGAGGATTGCACGGCTTAGGGTCGATAGTTCTGTAGACAAAAATTTATGTGTATTTGCTTAGCCACAACACGAATACCGTAGAATATATTATATTAATGCTATACCAGTATTTTGTTATTATTAATTTATGATAATCTATTTCAACAGTTAAAAAGAAACTTATTTTGTATGTTTATTTTAACATTAAAGGGATATCTGATTAAATTTTAGGGAGACATTTCCTCGTAGCATAGCAGTTAATGCAAGGATTATTGTGAATCAAATAAATTAGAAATCGAGTAAGAAACTAAAAAAAACTACTTAAATCGTATTTTATAAACTAAAGTGATATGTTGACTGACAATGTGGTCAGAAAAGAAGTTCATATAATTATTTTTTTTTACACACTTTTTTAAGACATATTTTGATGGTGTAATAGAGGTCAATTCATTTCATGCATTGTTGATAAAACAAATGCCATCCCTCATTTTAAGACCTAGAAAACAACAATGTTGGATTTATAAAAATGAACAATCTTGCAACTGTTTCAAAATCAGCACGACTTAACAACTTTCTTTACATACCGAATTGATTAGGAATACTGCTTCCTCTCGAAGAAAAAGAAAAATTTATTGCCTTAGAGTTATTTTAATATTATTTGGCATTCTTTTTCGCATGAACGATTTTGTTGATGTAATATTATGCGGTGAAGCATGAGTACGCGAGTTGTTTAACTCATTTTTATACATTACCATTTTATTTTACTAATTAGAGCACAATTCAACGAAGGCGAAAAAGAAAAGAGAGAGACTTTTTCAAGCAATGGACAGGACGCGGAGAGCAGATTCCACTGAAGTTGTAATATTGTTTAAAAAATAGTAGTAGTAACGATCTTATTTATAATATAATTCCAGTTAAAACACTAATAACATTAATGCCAGTGCTAAGACTGGTATATGTCTGATGTCGAATAGCGAATTCGAACTCCTTAGCTATTATTTATAAGCTATTATCGATTTTATTGAAATTTGTATGAAAACATCTGCTCTTTGCTTGGGTAAATACACTCAGTGTTTTCTTTTTGTATTTGACAATAAAGTTATGTTTTTGATAACCGCAATCGCACTTACTAAAGAATTTAATTGTTTTAAAATTAATCTAATATGAATTTAAATTTTACTCATTTCATTGTGTACGAGCTACCCGGAGGCGTATTTATTATTTTGCTCTTAAATTATATTGTGTTTGTTAAATAAATGTTTTTTTTTTTCTAGATAAATGTTTCTTTAATATACTAGTATTCTATTTTATTCTTATGATTATTGTAATAAATTACGAATATAAATAAATTCCAAATTCTCCTGCGGGTGTACGCCGCGAGGCGGCGTGACACAAAGGCGAATATATCTAAGCGAACAGACCAAACTTTCGTAGAACAAAATTGCAGCCATTGTAGAGTCCTAACAATCGCGGAATGAGAGATATCACTATGACCAAACGTTCTATGAATAGAACATATTCGTTTTTTTTTTAATATATGATAAATTTTTAGAAAGAAACGGCGTTATTTCAATAGTTATATATTTGTCTCTGTCACACGCATTGAGTGAACAAAAGCAAGTCGCAATATTTGTTGTCAGCGGCCACGAACGGGTGACATTAACGGTACCCCTTACACAACGTAAATCCATATCTAATAGAAATATTAGTAATTTTATGAAAATAACTATTGTTTTTTTTACTGAGTAATGTATACATAAAATCTGTTATATATTTTTGCAAAAATGCAGCATAAATTAAGTAATGTTGTGGTAACGGAATGTGTTCTTTGTAAAGTGCGTTCGGTCTTTACATAGTAAACTCTCGTCCCGAGGGTGTCGTAAGAGGAGACAGAGTGAAAATTAAACAGGAGATGGACAGCAGCATCTTCCTGATAACAACTCAAAATAATAAAAAACTGCGGTTGCTAAACCGCTTTTAAACAATCCACGAAGGACTATGTTCAGCAGTGGACTTCTATAGGCTGTAATAGAATGGATAATGGTATATGATAATTATGTTTTTCCTGACATGAGTAAGAACGACTTGCTGTGGAAGGTTCGCCTGTTACTGGATAGGGTTCTTCAGGTATGCCACGCACAGATTTTGATTTAGATGTGCACATGGGCACATAATATACTGTGGGTGATTCTTCACAAACATCGAGTTGACGACGGATGAGCTGCACAATCCTCTTAACATATAAAAGTCAACTGAGTCCGATGTAGCTGTAAGAGCCGCATGGGCTAACAGCATTAACATCACAATCTAGATAAAAGACAATTTGCAGACAACAAACAATTATTAAGCCCGTGTAAGGACATCTATGATGTTCTTGTTAGAGAAGTTCAGCAGATAGCGCTAACCAAATGGTATGATAACAAGCCCGTTTTATCATACCATTTGGTACGCTAGTACCAATAAAATATTTCGGTTGTTCGTTTTATTTATTTTGTGATTTGATGATAAAAATAAAAACAAATCAATTAAAACTCTTCTTTTCCTTAAAAAAATGTTAACTTACTATACACTGAGACCGAATATTCTTTGTAAAAAACAAAAATATTGATAATTTGATTTAGTGTAAATACATATTTTCTTATTTATGAACAATATTCTAGCAAAAATTTTCAGTTCAGGACTTAACGACGATATTTGTTTCGTTCTTTATGAAGGACATTCGGCTATAATGACATTTCCTACTTCGCAATACCCAGGACTCAATAATGAACGCCAGTTTGTCCTTTGAGAAGGCACCTGGGACTTAGAGAGGTTAAATTATTATTTTGTAAGCAAATTATATCATATGTTTACCTAATAAACCAATCTCAATGTACCATCACACAAAATTATATTTTATTAGAAATATTATAAATGGTAATAACCTGGTCTGATAAAGAAAGGTACATTTGTGATTGTATTATTTCATGCACGTATTTTATCATTAAATTCGATTGTAGTTTTTACTTTTTAATTTGTATATTTGATATATAATTATATGTATTCAAATTAATATTTATTCGGCAATTAAGTATTACATATTTTATGACATTTATTGCGTAGTATATAATACTGAAAATAGGAATTTGTTGAGCAAAAAGTTCCTATTTTCAGATTATACGATAAGCTGTCCAGGGTTGACTAGTAGAGAATGCCATAAGGCATTAACTCTGACCTTTATATCCCTTATTGTAAAGTTTATAATAAAGGTTAAATAATGTGCACGACGCAACAATATTAAACAAACGAAAGAAAATGCTTATTGTAACCGGCGCTAGTTGAACAACCTAGGAGCGGTGGGCGGAGCCATGACGACGGTGTAATTATCAGGCCACGCCTCTGGTTCGACAACTAGCAAGGGTTATACGGCGGGACTAGCGCAACCTTATGTTGAATTTAAATTATAATTTGTGTAAATAATTGTATTACTTGTATCGAACGATAAAAAATAATGATTGTATTATAACTAAGTTTAAGGTTGAGTTGTAACTGTGCAATAACTCTCCCAAATAAAGGCACCGTATGAACAGGGAGAGTTAGCATAGTCTTCTAATGAAAACTGTAATTGTTAAATATAATAAATGTTTACTTTATTATATAATAAATATATTAGGCCGTTAGGCACATAAAATAATAGTAGTAGTGTAACCAAAGAGCATGTTATCGTGACGCGGCCGCGGAGCAAATGAAGCCACGCGCACCGCGCCACGACGTTTTATATTTATAGTGCTGAGGCGGGGGGAAGGATTCTCCGCCTAAAGCAGCTGAAAATTATAATGTAAACCTGTAAATAAGTAAAAATATTGATATGTACACCCTAGTCTAACAAGTAGTTATAAGAATATTATATAGTGAATTATGTTTATTAGTTTATAAGGTTATTAAATAAATAAAGATAGGCGCGGGGGTGAGGCAAGGGTCCGCTGGCCAGCAGCGGCCAAATCATATAAAAGACGGGCCGGCCGCTAGGGTCAGCGGTCGCTCTCCAGCCACCGAAAAGGCATCAGCAAGAAAAGAAAAAGTACAAGTTCCTCCTCACCGCCGCTTGCCTCCAGTTAAAAGCAAGACCAGCGCGTTTTATTCCATTTTTCGCACGGCATTACGGCGATCCGTAATATTAATGGTCCTTCGAGAAGCCGGATTACTAGAAGAAAAAGACAATATCGGTCTTGGTATTGCCGGAAGAAAGAAGCAAACCGCAAGAACGAAAAAATATTATTGTGAAGAAGAATGGTGATTACGCGTAGTAACAACGGAGAATCATCGAAGCGTCGCAAGGATGAACAAACAACCCAGGGGGCCACAGAAGAGGCCTCCGGGGGCGACTCAGCCGCTAGTGGTTCAACAAACACCACTAGCGAAACCACAACGGTCAGCGATACGACCGCTACCTCGGCAACCGATAGAACAACCGCAACGGAAGAAACCCAGCAAGAGGGTGATCAAAGATCGCAGTGCACATTGAAGCCCGGCGAGACTAGGTCACGCCGCTCCGTAGCCTCACGCAAGAGACTCCTCGCGGAGTTAGAGGCGAAAGAGCGGTTAGCCGAACTCAAGCTCGAGCAGGCTCAGTTGCAAGCAAGAACAGAATTGCAAGAAATACACGTGCAGCGACTACAAGCAGAAGCCGGATCAACCGATGAAGATGAAGAAATAGAAGACGATTTGGCATCAGTGCGCATTAGTACATGGTTGCAAGAAAAACCTACATCGCAACCCGCGCCTCAGCCCGCGCCACAACCCGCGCCGCAGCCTGCGCCGCAACCCACGTCGTACTTCACGCCGCAACCAGCACTGCAGATCGCACCACCCGTACTTCAACAGTGTGCGCCGCAATACGCTCCGCAACATACCACGCCGCAGAAAGAAGACTATGGACAGGCGCAGCAGCAAATCGACGTCGCTACCTTAGCCGCTGCTCTATCACAAGCAGTACGAAGCACAAGGGAGCCGCCGAAATATATACAAGAGCTGCCCTCATTCAATGGTAGCAGCAAGGAGTGGCTCAGCTTCAAGACAATGTACGAAGAATCTTCAAAGTACTTCACGGCGAACGAAAACATAGCGAGAATACGCCGAAGCTTAAAAGGGACAGCAAAAGAAGCCGCAGGTTGCCTACTTATAAGCCAACCAGATCCCAGAATTATAATAGAAGCTTTGGAAAGGAGATTCGGACGACCAGAAGCGTTAATTCACTTGGAAATAGAGAAGCTGAAGCTGCTGAACAAAGTTACGGACAATCCCAGGGAGCTATGCATATTCGCAAATCGCATAGCGAACGTAGTGGGCACCGTGGAAGCACTCAAGAAAGCACACTATCTGCATAGTCCAGAAATGACGCGAGTTATCACAGACAAACTCACGCCCATATTGAAAAGCAAATGGTACGACTATGCAGCCAGAAAGAAAGAAGATATCCCAGAGCTTAAGAAGATATCAATGTTCTTAAACGAAGAAGCGGATAAATGCAGCGCGTATGCCTTGCCGGAGTTCATCGCAGAGGACAGCGAAACGAGAGAGCGAAGACCGAGAAAAATAGAACGTGCCTTCGCCACAAGCAAGAAACCATATGAAGAACGCTGCCCTCAATGCAAACAAGAACACAAACTGCCCGATTGCAAGTCATACGCCGCTCTGTCCACAAATGACAGATGGGAAGTAGCAAAGAAGTACAATATCTGCTACCGCTGTCTGCGAGGCAAACATCGTCGATTACTGTGCAAAGCTCCACCGTGCGGAAAAGGCGGATGCATGATGAAACACCATAAATTGTTGCATCACGACAGAACAGCAGTAATGGAAAAAGAACCCGCTATGGAAACCGCAACATCGGCAAAGGAGGTCAACACAGCGACTCGACCGTACAAGCACCGCCGCGCTTACCTAAAGATTGCGCCCGTAACAATAAGGGGGCCGCTAAGCTGCGTCGAAACATACGCATTATTGGATGAAGGGAGCACGGTCACCTTAGTCGATGCCTCAATCGCCGACGTCATCGGCGCCGACGGCCCAGCCCACACAATGTGGATACAAGGGGTCGGCTCGGAGGTGAAACACGAGAAGAGCAAGATCGTCAGCTTTAAAATAAGAGGAACGTACGCGCAAGAAGAACACAACATAGAAGCAGCGCGTACTGTAGAGCGGTTGGACTTCGCGCCAGAATCCGTGAATGAAGATCACTTGGGGAATTGCCCACATCTGTTGGATATCAAAGAGGATATCACCTACGAACGCGCCTCACCGAAAGTACTAATCGGGCAAGATAACTGGCACCTCATAGTGTCTAGAAAACTGCGCGTCGGCCGTCGAGACCAACCAGTCGCCTCATACACCAACCTGGGCTGGGTTCTGCATGGCTGTCATAGCTCATTGACGTCGACGGTCACCTTCTGCGGCAGACTACATCAGAGGGAAGATGCACCACCGATAGAAGAAGAAATAAAAAATTATTTCAAATTGGAGTCGCTGTGCATCGAGCCGAGAAGACCGAAAGAAGATCCCGAGCAGCGAGCCATGCAAATATTGGACGAAACCAGCCAGAGGTCAGCGGACGGCAGATTCGAGACAGGGTTGTTGTGGAAACAAAAGGACTTCCAAATACCAAATAATTATAAAGAAGCGGAAAGGCGCCTGCACACCTTAGAGAAGAGGCTCGACCGAGACAGCAATCTCAAGCTACAGTACGAAGAACGCATCGAGAACCTCTTCAACTCGGGTTACGCAGAGCGCGCGCCAATGCCACCGCCGCAAGGAAGGACATGGTATCTGCCACACTTCCCAGTCATCAACCCTGCGAAACCGAACAAGCCGCCGAGATTGGTACACGACGCCGCAGCGAAGACAGCCGGAATATGTCTCAACGATATGCTTCACTCGGGGCCCGACTTATTACAATCACTGCCCGGAGTGATCATGAGGTTCCGACAGTATCCGTATGCAGTGAGCGCCGATATAAAAGAAATGTTCATGCAGATTAAAGTGCGCAAAGAAGATAGAGACGTTTTACGTTTCTTGTGGAGAGGCAAGCGGCGGGAGGACCAACCGGAGGAATATAGGATGACGTCAATCATCTTTGGAGCGACATCATCACCATGCACAGCATTATACATCAAAAATAAAAATGCTGAAGAACATGCAGAAGCGTACCCAGAAGCTGCGGTCGCCATAAAAAGAAACCATTATATGGACGACTACTTGCAGAGCTTCCACTCTGTCACGGAAGCTCAGCAAACAGTAAAAGCAGTCGATCACGTCCACAAACAAGCGGGATTCGTACTCAGCGGGTGGACATCGAACGAAGAAAAAACATTAGAAGAAATAACGACAGAGCATAGACAACACGACGCGACCGTGTGCCTGGGCGGAAAAGAAACTGAGAAGACGCTAGGGCTGCTCTGGCATGTGCAAAGCGATCATATTGGATTCAATACTAACAATATGAAGATGCCTGCCGACGTAAAAGAAAAACAACGCTTGCCAACTAAACGAGAAGCGTTGAGCGTCATAATGGCATTATTTGATCCGCTGGGGTTAATATCACCGGTGACCACCCCAGCGAAGAGAATATTTCAAGACACATGGCGTTACAAGGCGGACTGGGACGACCCTCTGCCAACAGAATTAAAAGAAAAATGGGAAGGCTGGATTACTTCACTTAACGCCATAGAACAACTAAGAATACCGCGATGCTACGATTACAACCCGGTGTCGACGCGCCAACTACACACATTCGTCGACGCAAGCGAGGAGGCCTACGCAGCAGCAGTGTATTGGAGAACGGAGCGAGCAGACGGCAGCGTTAACATATCATTGGCCGCCGCCAAGAGCCGCGTAACACCACTGAAACCAGTTTCCATACCACGGCTCGAGTTACAAGCGGCACTGCTGGGAGCTCGTCTTGCGCAGACCGTGATCGATGAACACGATGGCGACATAGCAGGCAAGACATACTGGTGCGACTCCCGTACTGCACTGGTGTGGATAAGATCGGAGCCTCGCGCGTACAAAGCTTTCGTCGCTCATCGCCTGGCGGAGATAGAAGATACGACCAAAAAGAACGAATGGCGTTGGCTACCGTCTAAAGAAAACGTGGCAGACGACGCAACCCGAGCCACACCAGAAGGGTTCGACGAGTCGCACCGATGGTTCCGAGGGCCCCCGTTTCTGCAGCGTCCACCGGCAGAATGGCCGCAGGAAGAGAAAACGACACAATATGACACCGGGGAAGAGCGAGAAATATGTAACATCGCTGTTAAAAGTGAAGACTCGACAACAACACATCTTCCACAGATAGGAAGATTTTCTAAATGGATTCGCCTCATAAGGGCGACAGCGAGAGTCCTCCTATTCATCGACATGTGCAGACCAAACAAGCACGTAGTGAAGGCTGGGCGTAAACGCAACAAAGCAAGACAAGGTAGCGACCCTGGCTGGCAGAGAACAAACAAACGCAACACCCCCGCCAAGGAGAAAAAGGCGACTCCTACTGCCTCATCGCTTGTAGGAATACCGGCCGCTTATCATATGAGAGCCGAACAACTGTGGGTGCAAGCCAGTCAGCGGGAAAGCTTCACGAAGGAGCTCAAGAGAATCACCAGCGGAAGTGTTCCGGGAGGCGACGACAAACTAGGCCACCTGAGCACATACATTGATGAAGAGGGGACCCTACGCCTCAGAGGTCGAATAAAAGCGGCATCAGAAGTGGAGGACGACATGTACGACCCTCCCATATTAGACGGGAAGCACGCATACACTCGCCTGTACATAGCACACGTACACGAGAGGCTGCATCACGGAGGCGTAGAAACAGTTGTGAATGAATTAAGACAGAGATTGTACGTAAGAAAAATACGTCCAGTAGTGAAAACTGTCGTCAAAGGATGCCTGCCGTGCCGTCTAAGAAAAGCCAAGCCTGCATCACCGTCTACAGGAAACCTGCCGTCCGCACGCCTCGCTCATCACGCACGTCCGTTCACATACACCGGACTAGACTACTTCGGGCCAATAGAAGTCACAGTGGGACGACATCGCGAAAAGCGCTATGGCGCGTTATTTACCTGCATGACGTCGCGAGCAATACACATAGAAGTAGCCCACTCGTTGAGCGCAGACTCAGCCGTGTCGGCACTTAGGCGTTTTATGAGCAGAAGAGGATGCCCAAAAGAAATATGGAGTGACAACGCTACGTGCTTCAAGGCAGCAGACAAGGAGATGGCCGAAGCAGCACTTGCAGCCCTCGAGCACGAAACCACGTGTCAACAGATTGTGTGGAAGTACATACCGCCATCAGCACCGTTCATGGGCGGCGTATGGGAGCGAATGGTTCGCTCCGTAAAAGAAGCCCTACGCGTCACCCTCAACGAGCGCTATCCCAGCGACGAAACATTGGGGACCCTGCTCGCCGAGGTCGAAAATACTGTAAACTCCAGACCTCTCACACACGTCTCAGTCGACCCAGGAGACCCTGAAGCCATCACGCCGAATCACATCCTCATCGGTCCCAACTCGCACGTACCTGCGCCGGGACACTTCAGCAAGAATGACGTGACGGCCCGCCAGCAATGGAAACGAGCTCAAGCCCTAGCCGACGTGTTTTGGAGAAGATGGGTTAAAGAATACCTGCCCCTACTCCAACACCGGCGGGAGCCCAGCAGCATAGGAGTATCGCCGAAGATTGGAGACCTAGTCATCATTTGTGACTCCAATCTACCACGCAACACCTGGCCCAGAGGGAAAATAAGTAAGGTATATCCTGGCGTCGACGGAGAGGTACGAGTAGTGGACGTAACCACCGGCAGTGGGCACATACTAAGAAGACCAACGAAGAAGATCGTCGTGCTACCAGAGGGATCGCAGCGTGGCGACGGCGGGAGAATGTGCACGACGCAACAATATTAAACAAACGAAAGAAAATGCTTATTGTAACCGGCGCTAGTTGAACAACCTAGGAGCGGTGGGCGGAGCCATGACGACGGTGTAATTATCAGGCCACGCCTCTGGTTCGACAACTAGCAAGGGTTATACGGCGGGACTAGCGCAACCTTATGTTGAATTTAAATTATAATTTGTGTAAATAATTGTATTACTTGTATCGAACGATAAAAAATAATGATTGTATTATAACTAAGTTTAAGGTTGAGTTGTAACTGTGCAATAACTCTCCCAAATAAAGGCACCGTATGAACAGGGAGAGTTAGCATAGTCTTCTAATGAAAACTGTAATTGTTAAATATAATAAATGTTTACTTTATTATATAATAAATATATTAGGCCGTTAGGCACATAAAATAATAGTAGTAGTGTAACCAAAGAGCATGTTATCGTGACGCGGCCGCGGAGCAAATGAAGCCACGCGCACCGCGCCACGACGTTTTATATTTATAGTGCTGAGGCGGGGGGAAGGATTCTCCGCCTAAAGCAGCTGAAAATTATAATGTAAACCTGTAAATAAGTAAAAATATTGATATGTACACCCTAGTCTAACAAGTAGTTATAAGAATATTATATAGTGAATTATGTTTATTAGTTTATAAGGTTATTAAATAAATAAAGATAGGCGCGGGGGTGAGGCAAGGGTCCGCTGGCCAGCAGCGGCCAAATCATATAAAAGACGGGCCGGCCGCTAGGGTCAGCGGTCGCTCTCCAGCCACCGAAAAGGCATCAGCAAGAAAAGAAAAAGTACAAGTTCCTCCTCACCGCCGCTTGCCTCCAGTTAAAAGCAAGACCAGCGCGTTTTATTCCATTTTTCGCACGGCATTACGGCGATCCGTAATAAATAAATAAAACAAGTCTTTCGCAAAGTATTGCTACTCTATATTATTATTGTCTGTCTACTAGGTTAAGTGAATATAAAAGTGACACACAGTCCACAGCTTAGCCCACTTGATGGTAAGTGGTTACTGCAGCCCCTGGGAACCCCCAAGAATCTTAAACCAAGAAGGCCACAAACAGATATTATCACCCTTAAGTATAAGGGTGAAACTTCACCTAATCTGTAATCATACAGCTTTCTTACCCTTCAAACCAAAAACCATGTCAAGTTGTGCGTGCGTTTGGCGGCAGAATTAGGACCAACCAAAACGGCAGTCTGAGCAGAAAAGGAGTCAACTTTTGTTAACTCTTGTTCCTAAAAATATCGGACGCAAGGAATGTGTTGGTGTAAACAAGTAGTCTTTTTGACTACACGGACACAATATGTTTACAATATTCTGCACAGCGTTTACCGAAATTGTGCATGAGTAATTAATAGTCATTCGCTAGAAACCTTCATTGTAAAATAAATATAGCCCTCGTCTACATTTTTAACCGCATAATGGCACATACCCATTCAAGCGGTCACGTGAAAGCTGTCATCACAATGACGCTAAGATAGGAAGAATGCTGCTTGTTCACGGTTAGTGCATCAATTGATCTCAGTTTAGTTTGGTTCAGCAGATCCGGATCTTATCTCTATCGGGACCTTGCGGTCACAAGTGCTATATAAATTACTAGTATTCTATTGTGTCTGTGTCAGTTAAACAGCATCAATATAATCAGTTTTGGAAACCTAATATTTTGTGTTAATTACATGAATGACTTAATAAAAACGTTTTTTTTTTTTAAATAATTACTCAATTAACTTATTGTAGTATACAAGACTTGTGCTGCGAGCACATGAGTAAAGAAACCGACCAGAGGGGAAGCTACATACAAACGGCTCGCTGCGAGTACACCCATACATAGCGAAGCGATGTGTGCGTGAGCTCTCACCGACAGGTTCACCGACGCTCCGTCGGGGTACAAACCGGTTTGCGCCGGCTCAGTCAGTGTCTCCATGAAAGGGCTGTTAGTCGTGCGCATTTAAATAAATAGACCAAAAATATTTCGATATTTTATACATCAATTAATTTATTAAGTATTTTTGCAATTATTAAATAATTAGATTAAAGTTTTTTAATAACAATAATTAAGAATTAAGTTATTATAAATTTATATAGTTAAATAATAAGTTTTCTGTATAAGCAAAAATGCCTAATAGTTGTACAGTATGCATGAATGATTCTAGAGAAAATAAGGATATTTCCTTTTTTTTGTACCCGAGAGATCTAGTGAAGTAAGTACCTTTTTACGTATTATATACAATAATACTAGGTAATAACATTGATAGGTAAGTGAGAATGTGTTAGAAAGGTGCGTCGCCGAGTGATGATGTCGGTCTCACCTACTTGAAACGTTAGTCAGTCTAACCTTGACAGTGCCGTAGATGGCAGAATATCCTACGTAAAGGCTAAATGTGTGACTTTTAGTAGGTTGCTTCCTGGGGTAGGATATAAGTTACTTTTTGCGAGTCGCGACCGCAGGGGTAAATACCACTGCATTATGGTTGGAATACAATCGCCAGGGATTGGTGTTGGTGAAATGGTGCTGGTGTTGGGGTGGAAGTGGTGCTGGTGTTGGTGGATAGTGTTGCTGATGGTGTCAGTGGTGGTGGAGGTGGTAGTATCGTAGGTAATGGTAGTAGGCAGTGGACCAACAGTGACTTCATCAACACCACCACCATCACTACCATTACTATCACCACCACCGCCACTGCCCACGACCACCATCACAGCCACAACTACCACCTCCACCACTTACACCAAAACTCTTGATTTCGAACAATTAATAAATATGTTGTTACATGAATATAAGATGTCTTATGCTATACAATATTTTTATTTTTTCCTTAAAATTTTCACATGCATCAGGTGACAACCCTATCAGAATAGGTATAGATTTTCGACGTTGTTAGGAAGCTTCCCCTCTGGTCCTCTTTACTCTGTGCTGCGAGTCTGCGAGTTAAAATTCTAAATACATAGTACCAAAAAGAGAAATCAAATTTGTCTTATATAAATAACGGCTTGTACAATTCTACATTTCGCGAGACGTCAAATGCAATTAGCCGTTTGCACCCCACTACTCTGTATAAGCCACATCATTATTCTGTTTTTCATCTCAAAATTCGCCAACATTGTATACAAACTTTAATATTGCGTATAATTATAGGGATTAAAAAATTACAAGCAGTAAATCTAAAATAGTCTATTCCACAAAAATAAATGGATGCCGATCTAACGCAATCGACCCGCGCGACCTTAATGCGCACTTCGCATAACTGCCCTTAATCAATTCATGGCAACGCTTTAGCGGCGGCCAGGAATTTGTACTAGTACGGTCATTACTGTCTATATCGCCCTTACCATCGCTCTATAGGGTTTCAATTATTTTTGGTTTCCTAAAATATTGCTGAAAACCATATCTCTGCATTTTACTATGAGGTCCTGCGAGTAAAGACAGCCAATTCCTTCGAAGAAACAAACTTAAGTAATAAGTAATGTGGGTAATGAACGGATGGAATAAAGTTACAATGGTAGCCATACGCAAGCACAAGCTCATCGTTGTGCTCTTCCAATAAACAAACCAATGTTTGAAATATTATTTGTCATACATACGAATACAACTTAAGTGAGATATTAAACACCATCAAATATTGCCTTCATTTACACAACATATTATTGCACACAGCCATTTCGAATTATAATATATTTCGGAAACAGTTAGCCAATCTGGATTTAAATTTAATTCAACTATATCGGTAAATGTTGGTAACTATTTTCGAAGACAAGAGAACGCGGCGAACTAATCGCTCCTTAAGGCATAAAACTTAAGCCGCGTCTCCACATAAAATGTTGACAACATTTATGTTTCCAACTATTGACAAATCAACAGAAGTTGCAAACATTTGTTTCCGAAAATGTTCCAAGAAGCGTCTCCACCGAGGGAACAAATGTTTGCAAAGAGCGTATGATGATGATGATGTTGCCGCCGAAAATGGAAACACGGTTCCCGATATTGTTTCAAGTTTTGTTGTCAACACTAGGTGATTACACAAGCATTTGTTGGCAACACGTGTTAGCAACTGTTGTGTTGGCAACAAAACTTTGGTGGAGACGCGGCTTTAGAAATGAGAGGCCTGTGGCAGTAGGGATGTTTATATAGGCTGTATATTTATTTTTATATTGGTGCCAATAAATGTTTTTGGAATCGATGAACGCGCATGCATAAACTTGCAACAGAAGCACTAGAGTACTTAAATCATAAAATGGCTTTGTAGATTAATAGCAGTGCTATAAAAGTTATAGCTTTATCAATACCACTATATTTTTAGAGTTAAGGAATCAATATCTGCGGCACTCGTGGTACCTCTCATAATTTTACCCGCGTAGACTTATATTAAACATGAATATATAAATATGATAAAATTAAAACTGAAAAATGTTGCACAATCTATTTTAGCAATGATTTCCCTTAAGCGCGTTTACAAACCCTTAGCATCAACAATTTTTATTTATTTATTAGCTGTTCTCCGCGACTTCGCTCGCGTGTTAGGGTTTTTATGTTTTTGCACAGAACCCTAATCATTTTTCTAAAATAAAAGTAGCCTAAGTTACTCCTTATGAAATCAGCTATCTGCCAGTGAAAGTCCTGTCAAAATCGGTCCAGCCGTTTCGGAGATTAGCCGGAACAAACGGACAGACAGACAAAAAATTTAAAAATTGTATTTTAGTTATAAGTACCGTATTTACTTTCATATGCATTTAGTAAAAAACTGTAATTTTGACATTACAAACAGACACATCAATTTTATTTATTTGTATACATTTAATTCTTTATTGAACAAAAAATCTATACAAATAAATAAAATTGAAATGTCAAAATAACAGCTTTTTACTAAATGCATATAAAAGTTTATACGGTACTTATATGGTACTTACAACAATAAACAATTTTTAAAATTTTTGTCTGTCTGTCTGTTCCGGCTAATCTCCGAAACGTCTGGATCGATTTTGAAGGGACTTTAATTTGCAGACAGCTGATTTGGAGTAACTTAGGCTACTTTTATTTTAGAAAAAAAATTAGGGTCCTGAGCAAAAAAAAATATCAGTTTGTATACAATACGAGCTTATAGTATTAATTGGTATTCTCTACCAAATAACCTTGCTCCCAAGAACAGTGAGTAAGTGAACAACTTTTGTTTCGAATTCATTGAAATTTTGGGCCGAAATAGAGTCTCACCTCACATTTACCTTTTAATAAAACCCGGCTCATTTTAGAGTGTTATTCACATTTTAATATAGAGTCAAAGGCAGAGCCGACTGGCGGTTTATTTTCGTTTAAATGGGTCACATTTTGTTACTGGGGTTTAGGCTGAATCTTACATATCAGCGGCAATTGTTTTAATTTAATATTAAATTTAGCCACTGACCGGTCTTATAATTTCAACCGAAATTCTACACACATTGCCGCAACTTCCGTAACAGTTATGATCAATTAAGTAGCTGAAAAATTACTAACATAATTTTGTATTTGCTACTTTTAGTAGTATTTTTTCATGGTCGGCTTTTTTATAATAAATGTTTATTAATTTCATTCTTACATTATTTATAAACAATATTAAGACCTTCTCTAGTAAGTAAATAAGTACATGTAGCAAGTTTCACTAAACTTTCAATAACAAAAAATAATGTTTTAGTTATTCAATAAAATCTGTATAAAAACAAACTATAGGCGTTGCTAGGGCCGGCATTCAGATCCATCATCGTATCAGCTCCATGGTACCATATAATTGCATTATATAATCGGATGTTATAAAATGCTTCAAAAAATGACTAAAAATATTGAACTGTAAAGACTATAATTTAGTTCACCGTGTAAGAGAATTCATCACCCCACTTCGGAAAAATGACTTCCGATAGATATAACTCGGTCACGCCAGGGGTAAGATACCCAGATGGGCGAAAGGCAGCAGCGTCGTAGGCGTGAGTCTGGCACTGCGATAGTACCGACGTCTTATGGTGGATCCTACAGTAGTCCTAAAACCTATATGTCTAAAAGTCAAATATTTAGTGGCGGTAGTTCATCCAAAGGCCATTCCTACAAGTACAAAGTTTAAACTATACTTTTTAGTAACTACATTTACATATAGACCAACTGGGTGTATTAAGATAAGGTATCATAAATACAATGAAGGGATTTGCGCCACGCATTTACAACCTTGAAGTTTGTGCAGTACGAGTGGGTTTTAACCAGATAAAACTAAATCACTATCAGTGTGCCTTCAGGAAGAAATTTAAGGAGCCATTTATTTAGGCGACTTTAACCAGTTTTAGTAGGTTAAGGCTACGGACCGAGAAACTAATAAATCTTGGGTTCGAACCCGTCATTGGACTACTGTCATATTTTTTTAATAAATATATAATATAGTGGTTAAACAAGTAATGTTAATCGTCTAGTTTGATCTATGCAACTTTTTTGTTTGTAATCTAAAATTTTAAGCACAGGTTGCTAAGATTTTTTTTATACTTCCACATAACAAATAGTGTTCAGCGTCTATGCCAACTGTCTAAATGAAAAAAAAAATAAACCTTCAAAACAGCTTTCATTTATCTTACATATTTTTCACAGGGATATTTTCGGAGATTTTAACAACAATAGAGTGGTATACTTTTCGGAAATATCTTAAATTAAAAAATTACCATTTAACTTGTTTCAAAAAATGTTTAAAAAAATATGATCAGAGGTGCTTATATTCCAAAAAATAATATGCTTTTTGCAGCATTTGAGTCATTCTTTCATTTCTCAATGGGTTTTAGGATAAATCCTCGTCCTCCTTGAGTGACTTCAGATGTCCTCGAAATATTTTTTTTTAATTTCTCAGACATGTCAGGTACATCAAGATGTTCTCTTCATGTCGAACCGATAGTAAATCAGCACTTGAAGATTTAAAATAACAATTTCAATAGAGCCGAATGGAATCGAACTGTGTTTAAAATCGACTTATTCCAATCTAATAACATATCTTTTGTTTACTCTATCGATCTTGAATATCGCGACAAAAACAAAAGCTCGTTATGTTTAATAATACGATAAAAGATTTTGCCATAACTATCTAACCTTCCTTAATAACTTTGGTGATAAGAAGTGATTACGTAAATTCGCTATTTACCGTTCCTAAATATAAAGTTAAATTAGAATGGCAAAAAATGAACCTACTACAATATTTTTACCAATAAGAAGGTATAATTCTCAACCATATTATTTAACATAATTACACATATTATTATGAATCTAAAACCTAAATCATCATCATCATTCACTAATCTACTAACATAGGCCTAATGCAAGGGATGCCATAAAACACGGTCCTAAGCCACCTACATCCATGCAACTACTTGTAATATTATCTATTCTGTGATACAACTTACAAACTCTAGTTAAGAATTACATATTTTAATTTGTAACCATGAGACGACTCTTTATAAATTAATATAATTTACCATTACGTGCTCTATTACCGTTACATTTTTCTTTATTCGCAACATATTTTAGACCACAATCTCCGCGATTTCCTTATTACATTTTTAAGACAACAAAATGGAGGCGTTTAATAATTGCTGCCACGCGAGTTTGCCTGCTATACGAGCGCGAGTGATGATAGAAATATTGCTAAAATATAATTTTCATCACTTTCTTCCGTTCAGTTCAGTTCACTACTGAACACGAGTTTCCTATTGTTGGGAGGGTTTGCCGGCATTAGTGATGTAATGTATGTACTTGTAAGTAGTAAAGAGAATACATTACTAGTCGTCATGCTTGGCAGATGGATTGTACCAGACGTCTCGCACCTCTGACGTTCATTTGTAACAGACTTCAAAAAAAAAGGAGGAGGTACTCAATATGTCTCTATTTTTTGTTACCTCAGAACAATTATTTGTAGGCCATACAAATACTTGTTCCTTGCGGGATTCGAATCCGCGGCCCCCAGCGCAACAACTCATTGCTAAGCCACTGCGCCACGGAGCCGTCAATGATCCCAATGTACAAATATGCCAGAGTTGGTCTTATTGGGTTATGGTCATTGATACTCTAGTGGTGGTGCTGGTCGTGTGATTTGAACTAGTGTAGCATAATGAAGTCAATTCACAGTCTTGGTTTTTATGTTATTAATCAGACTAGTCCCTGATTGATTTTTTCAATCTAATCATCTTAACTTCAGAGATATTACTTATGTTGCATTACAAATTATATATCATACTAGCTGTTCCCCGCGACTTCTACCGCGTAGTATTTGGAGTTTTAATTTTTTTGCGCGGAACCCTAATTCTTTTTATAAAATAAAAGTAGCCTAAGTTACTCCTTGTGACATCAGCTATCTGCCAGTGAAAATCCCATCACAATCTGTCCAGCAGTTGCGGAGCCGTTCCGGAACAAACAAACGGACAGACAGACAAAAACTTTAAACATTGTATTTTTGTTATTGGTATCGTATATACTTTCATATGCATTTAGTAAAAAGCTGTAATTTTGACATTACAAACCGACAATTCAATTATATTTATTTTTATAGTATATCGTATTTATAATGTAAAACTAACAATTCCAAGTTAATAATTTACAATCAAAACTAATATTCATTCCCTTGAATAATCATTAGACCCATGGGATGAACTAGGAGGGGAAGAATTCTTTTAAATTACCACATTTTAATTAACTCACTTTCTTCCGTTAGTCTATTTGATACAAAGAACAATGGCAGACTTTCATACATAAAATTAGTTGAGAAGGAATGGTATATATATCTATATATCAAAAATATTTTAAAATGTTAAGCGTCAGTCCCTTAATAACTCTGTCAAAGAATTTTGTCCTGAGAAGGCGTCAAAAAAAAAAGATATTTAGATTTGAACATTTTTAGGTCATGTCTTATGTCACTTGAAAAAAGTCATGCATCCTGTGGTTGTTTGATTTTAGCTTAATATATTATCAACATAATATACCTACCTACATAATTGAGAGTTTTTAGATTATTTTATCTCTATTATATATTTGCATGCTATAAATGTATATTTCTGGCATGGCTCCAGGGCATTTGTCATACAATGACATTCCCAGAAGGGCTAGAACCCAGAGTCGTAAAGCCAGTAAAAAAAACAATGACATTTTGTTTTAGCTAGTGTTGCCATAACATTAAATGGAATTGTTACATATTATTACGATTGAGATAATGTATTATTGTAAGAAGTTCTTTATAAGAGACATATTTTCAACCATATCACTTTTATTCTTATTATTACTGATGGTATAGTTATTACTAATAATAACTATAAAAAAAAATTAAGTCATTTGATATTCCCAAAAATGTTTGTTTTTTCTGTGGCTTTAATTAAAATACATTTTTATTTGATAAATCATAGAAAAATAATAAAACTCATTTTATATGTAACTTATTTCTAGACGCAATAATTTTTGTCAACTATTTTTCTGCCATTGTCCTTTTACAAACAAATTTAAACTAACCCTCTAACTAACTAACTCCATGAGTTAAGGACTTGCAACTTGAAGTATAGCTCAACTGTCATGGCATTCACTTTCTTGCCTGTCGGTTTGTTTGTTTGGTACAAAAATCACAGTAAATTTTAAGTTAATTACCCAATGAGCTAGACTACAAAATTGTCGCCATTTTGAATGCCGTGTTATGGCATATCCATCACCACTACCGAAAAAATATGTGGTTGCCAACCTATCTGCTAAGTGGAGCAACTATAGCAAAATTGGGCTTGATGAAATGAAAACAATAAAAAGTAGAAATAAATATTATATATAAAAAGATATATCTCCACCGATTAATAGCATGTAGTTGTGTTATCTCTGTACTGACAAACTTTGTTGTCAATCTTTAAACAAAAAACAAATTATATTAACAAGTAGTGAGTTCACAATACTTATGGATAAATCCAATTACACACAATTCAGATTTTAGTTTAAAATATATTTGTAAAATAAAATATGATAAATATTATATGTAAATAAAATCTGATTTCATTTGAATTCTATTCACCATACATTTTTTCCTAAACTTAATTTTAACCTGCTTTAGAAGAAAGGTAATGTTTGTGGAGTGTATGTACATATGTATATTTCTTTTACACACTCTGTAGCATGAATGGCTGGATGGTATTTAACTTATTATGGACCATTAGATTCATCTTAATTGTGGAAGTGAAAATAGGGTATTATTTTTTCTTTTCCATATTTTTTTTAAATTGTTGGGTTTTTCTATTTACAGTTTCAACATTGGGCTGTTGCTATTAAATTTTTTGAACAGGGTTAGGTAAAGCAAGTTTTCTTGTTGCACAAACTTACTCAACGGTACCTCTACATCCTAGTATCCTTAGAGCAAATTGATCTACTTATTTTCGATTAAAATTCAACATTATTAAACCAATTTTAAATGCTTATTATTGTTTTAATTAATATACTTGCAGAATCAAGACAGTTTTTTTATTTTAATACATCTAGAAATTTGTTTAATAGGTTAAAAATAATAAAAGAAAAAATAGTTTGTCAAATATCTATTTTTCATAAGTAAATACTATTAATGTGTTTAAAAATATTTTTTTACGTTTTATCTATTAGATAAATGTTTTCATTATTTTACTGAAAATTAGCAAATCTTAATAAGCATGAATTAGTGGTAATAAACCATTTCCAAAAAAATAAACTCAGAATTGAAAGCTTAGTTTCAATTATTGGTACAGTGCAAATTACCCTATAATTATCTGTTTGTGATGAGAAGACAAAAATCATTGTTTATATTAATTTATGAAATTATTTATTTGCATAAAAGAATTAGTACCTATGATAACTAAAATTAAAAGCCAAAAATAATCTCATTTTTATAAATACCAATTATATCAGCATGTCCATAAGCAATGTGAGTTTAATAAGTTGAATGAATTTTCTACTTAAGTTTCAAAATGTGTTTATTAATATTCCTCTGACCATAGAAGAAACAGAGAAGAGAAACCCTTTTTGTCATTCATTACATAAGATTTTTTACTTACATTTATAGAGCAGCTAATAAAATCAACCTAGAGCAAAAACATCACTAACCTTCCATCAAGTTGATGTGGTCCATTCTGCAGCACAACATTGACCAGTGACGGCTCAGCGAAAGTGACGAAACCGAAGCCCCTTGACCTGCCCGACTCACTGTTCTTCATAACCACACAATCAATGACATCTCCATAGCGCGAGAAATAGCGCTGCAGGTTCTCCTGTGACGTCTCCCATGACAGACCACCAACAAACAGTTTTCTGTTATAAGAACAAACATTATTATTACTGAACTACAGACTAGTTACTAATGAATTAAAAAAAATCAAATTGTACAGACAGGTGATGGGAAACAACATATTCAGTGTAAGGGTATTAGTTGTGTTCAGCAACCGTCCTTCTTACCTGGAATGGTAAATATGTCAAAATCTTTTTAAAACCCCTGACAAAAAAAGAGGGGTGTTATGTTTGTAGTGTGTATGTATATGTGTCTGTGTGTGGCATCATAGCCCCTGAACGGATGAACTGATTTTGATTAAGTTTTTTTGTTTGTTTGAAAGGTGCCTTAATTGAGTGTTCTAAGCTATGTTTCAAGAAAATCTGTTAAACCGTTTCAAGATCATCAGCTATCAGTGATAGCCAAAGCCAATATTTTCATATCTTGTTATGATTAATTTTTTTACTTTCTAATAAGAAATGCATTGAAAGTGGAATTTGAAAATGAAAAATGTCAACATAAACAATGCTTTACTGTTAGCTAGATCTTCTCCTTTCTTTAGTTTTATTGTTGTTGTTGTGTGTGTAAGTCGACCTAAATAAGTAGTTCTAATATTCATTAACTTTTGTAAACATATTTGTAATATAGATATAGATGATAAGTACTGATATTTTGACCAGGTGTGATGACAAAACTCATGCTGAAAGAAAATTGAAAATAAACCACATGCATATTGCAACTTTCACTTGGTGTTACAGGAGTATTCTTTGAATTAGTTGTAAAATGTATATTAAACTTGCTACACATCCACACTACAGAACATAATTATCCAAATGGTGAAAGTAACATTCACTTTAATTTTGAATGTGATTGTTCATATTATTTTATGCATGGAAAATTTCTATATACCATATCTGTCCTCATTTTAAAGGACTTATTCTTCGTAATATGAATAATTAAGTAGGATAATCAAAATTCAAACTGATGTTCAAGCTCACATAATAACTTTAATAAAACTTTAAAATGAATCAAGACTATAATGAAACAATGATCCCGAGACTATCGCACAGTTTGCCAGACGTCAATAATGCGCCCGAGCGCGTTATCTTGCAAAGAACGTGCTTTTATAAAGTAAACACATGCCAGATTTGCGAAAAGTGCGTGCAAATGATGAAGACATTTTATACGGTCGACGTAGGTAGCCACATGCAAATGAATCAGCATGTTTTAGCCGTGTCTTGTAAATCAGATTGAGCTACGCGGCACTCCGTCGCTCCAATAACCTCATTCACATTATATTGAAAGTGATTAGAAATTGAAACATAAATTTAAATGTGAAATTAAAAAAGCCATACCTTGAAGTAAACGATAAGAGAAAGTAATAATTCGTCACAATAAGGTTAAATCTTATGTACTTACTGCGACGTTTCCGCATCGCAGGCATTTTGGCTATGTACAGTTACATAAACAATTATATTTAAATATTTCGATTTCAGACGGACATAATGTTAAAATAAGGCAAAAACAATAAGAAAGTAAAGCTGCCATGATCGTTAGCACGCAAGTCGCACACTAAGGCTTGGGGTCGGTGGCCGCTCGCCGGTAAAAGGATAATTGTACAAATATGACTTGAACTCTTACACGCCAAAACACACCATCAATTCTTCGTTAATATTCGTCAAAAATGCTGATTTAATGCAATACTATTTTACACGTAACCCTACTTAGCTAGCTGTGCTGGCCTTTCATGAAATGCGACACAGCAAGCGACATGCAGTTTGACCTATTATAGTTTGACGTTCTCAAAAACCTTAAAACTCTGGAAAAAATATGAGTAAAAATATACTCACCCCTTCTCGTCATCGTCCATGTCTGGATTCATACGCATAACTTATTACTAATTAAAAATAATGCTTGGCACCGGTAAGACACCCAAACCACACAACCACAGACCCACACGGATGATTATGGCGGACCAACCATATCCGCTTTCTCAAAAGTCATGAAAACAGGATGTAGTCAATACAAAGCCTGAAATAATAATTTAAATTTACATCTGTTATGAAAACAAGAAACGTATTAATGGTAACAAGTAATCAAAGGAACCGTAATTTTTTTTTATCTATTTATGACAATTAAGATTTAAGGAACTATGAACAATTATAAAGAAAAAAATTGATTTTAAAATTTTACAAGATGGCAGACTGAAGCAATAGTGTTACCATTAAAATATTAAACACGCAACAGAATGAATTTCGATGTAATCGTGTCATTATACAGATAAAAAAAATTAATAAAAGTATCGAAAAATCATAGATATAAGAGTAATAGTCTTTATTACGCCAGTATATCCTAAGTCTATGGTCTTTATAGTAGTTATATGTACTATTATTCTTATTCTTATGCGAAAAATAAACAATAATATGCAAATAGCCATAGACTTTCCAGTTGGAATAAAAACTAATGGAGATGCATTTTTGAAGTAATACTTGCCGGACGTCGACACCATGAAGCAAATACAAAGAGGAGACGTTGTAATTAAATTTCACTATGTAACAACGCGTGACAATTTGCGGGGTGAGGGGATGCAAAGCCCCGCCCACTTTACACTATCTACATCTACCGATAAATAGTAAAACTACTCGAATCTTTCCATATCGATGTTGCAATGTAGCTTAGCTACCTTGACGGTAGATGGTGGCATGTCCACAAAATGTTATAAACTATAAAAATAATATTTTGGCAATTAAAATTTCTTTATGTCTGAATGCAAAACAAATTTCAGCACCTTCGTATGATTATTTTATCATTACTGAGCTCTACGTACCTTTATATTTTTATTTCACAGTACACAAAGTGTCGCCATCTAGTGTGGAATATATTTAATTATATTTGAAAGTCGACGCAAAGAGATTTTTCTAGAACTATTTTAATAAATTAGGTGTAATTACTTACAAATGAAATGTGATGCCATCCATAGCATCGGAGCGTCTATCTCATGAAGCAAATACATTCAGACAAAGAAATTTTAATCGCCACAATAATATTTTTATAGTTTTCATAATAATTTTGGGAACAGGCCGCCATCTATCGTCAAGTAAACCTCATAAAAAATAACAAAAAGACAGGGCCGCCATTAGAATTCAATTATTTTACCCAGTAATACAACATTCAATATTAAAATGAAGGAAATTGTACTTGGCTGATTTTTACGAAATGTTTAAGTTATATTTAGGTGACATTCTATATGCAAAGAATCACTTAAATATGTTTATCATTTCGTGAAAGTCAACCTTCAAGAAATATTTATTTTATCCATAAAATAAAGTCTCTTTGAAACTAAATATTCTATGTTCAATATTAAGTAGGATATTTAATTTGGAACTAAATATCCTACTTATCTCACTAATATTATAAAGGCGAAATTTTGTGTGTTCTTTCTGTCTCCTTGAGCTTATTCCACACTAAGTATGTGTAATTTTTTCACGCAGTAACGGCTGGACTATTATTTATGAATGGGTTATACTACTTAATATCTTGGGAAGAACAAATAATAGACAAATTATTATAATTTTATTTACAAATCAATTAAAATATAAATATTTTATTCCAAATTAGGCATCCGAATGCACTTTTTGAATGCCAATCAACATTAATTTGTATTTAAGTGATTCTTTGCATATAGAATGTCACTTAAATATAACTTAAACATTTCGTAAAAATCAGCCTAAGTACAATTTCCTGCATTTAATATTAAAAGTTGGATTACTGGGAAAAATAATTTAATTCTAATTAGGCCCCTGTCTTTTCGTCATTTTTATGAGGTTTACTTGACGAGAATATGGCCTGTTCTCAAAATGATTATAAACTATAAAAATAATATTTTGCGATTAAAATTTTTTTGTCTGAATGCAAAACAAATTTCAGCACCTTCGTATATTTATTTTACCAATACTGAGCTCTACGGACCTTTATATTTTTAGTTCACATGACACAAAGTATCGCCATCTAGTGTCGAATATATTTAATTATATTTGAGAGCCGACACAAACAGATTTTTCTAGAACTATTTTAATAAATTAGGTGTAAAAATATTTACAAATGAAATGTGATGCCATCCATAACATCAGAGCGTCTATCTGAGTAGTTTTTACACACAACACTTCATTCTTTTCTTCTTAATACTACGAAAATACACCGATTTGCGATTTTTTCAACACATAAGCGCACAGGACGAATGCTGACAGTATACTAACTAAAGCCACGCCACTATGATGACGTCAGGACCTACTTAGAATCACAGTGCACAGTTGCTTATGCCGTCTCCCCTTTGTATTAGCTTCATGGTCGACACCTAAAAAGGACACAATTAAGTTGTTACGATGCGCGCGCATACTGAGATCTAAAAGCGACATCTTTAGTGGGTAATTGTCTCTCAAGTTTTTTTTTGTTTTGTTACGCTAAAGAAGTATAACTTCCTACGTGCGTACATAAGTACACACACACACACTTTTTACTATAATCATTATAATATATACATTATACAATTTCAAACAAAATAACATCCAAGTTTATATTAAATCATCATGAGAGTTTTGGCGAAAACTGGAGCGCCCGTGGGTTGTTGCTCATATTTTATCGTTTAAATAATAGCTAGAATTGCATTTTGCTTCGTAAAGTAATACAATTTTTGGTATTAAGTGTCAGCGTATGTAAACTAATAACGGAAACTATGGAACAAGTGATCTGATGTTGATATTATATGTTTCAAGTTATTCAGTCCGCTTAGGCGCCTTAAGAACTTGAGATACTGTGGTCATCGACAAAAATGTCCAGATGTTTGTTTATGCTCATTTATAAGTGTCACAGTTCGTATTGCCCAAGGAAATTATATACTACAGTCTAAGTAGTATACACTGACCTCTATAATATATACAAATACGCTGAACTGGCATAGACTTCCTCTATCTACGTAGACTGGCCTTGATATAATGAGGCGATTTGATTTTCGCCATTGGCGCTGATAGCAGTAGTGAGCATCAACGGAACTAATAATAAAGATAAGGCGGTGTGACAAAATTTATTAGTTTATAATTAGTCCTATCCGTAACGTCCATTTAATTTATTTATAATTTTAATATAATGCCATACAATAAATAAATAAATAAATTAAAACTTATACCTTCAACACAACCTTTATACCCCATATAAAACATAAATCGATGCTGCGTTTTTCTTAGTAACTATATAAACGGGTTTTGTTCCGGGTTTCACCATTGGGTATATATGGTTCATTTGAGAGGTTTAAAAAGGTGCAATGAGTGGAAAAAAAAAAGGATAGGTAGCTACAATATATAAAAAAAAAACTTGCGTGAGTGTCGTGGAACACTCGGTTGGAATGAAGTTCCTTTCATAGTATATTATTATTGATAAACGTATTATATTATTGATTAACAAATATAAATAAATTAATTATTAGCGTCTATTTTTTTTTTCTTTTCTTTTTAAAAAAAGTTACCCCCACACTAGGATTTTCTCCTGTGTCGTGGAGGCAGTTTACAAACATAAATTGCACAAGGACAAACATCCAGACCCGGAACAATTATTTGTAGGCCATACAAATACTTGTTCCGTGCGAGATTCGAACCCGCGGCCCCCAGCGCAACAACTGATTACTAAGCCACTGCGCCACGGAGCCGTCAAAATGAAGCATCATTTTAAAATAAAATACACTATGACACAAGGGGTAGTGACGAATAAATCTTACACTTTTTGTCGCCTAGCTCACATGGTTTGGCGGAACTTCGTTCCAATATCTAATTTTTTAAAGAATTTATTGTTAACCATTCATTTAGTCCCCATACTAGAGAAAACCAATAAGCTGCCAAAATAATGCCTATTTCAACAACATTTATGGGTACAATTAGAATATTACAAACTCTAAATTTCATTAAAGAATGAAATTTAAAGTTTACCACAAATCATTACCACATGTTTAGGCAAAAATATTAAACATTTGAAACGTGAATTTTAAACGTACGTTCGATGCATAGCACTGGTAGCAAGGTCACCCGCCCCCCGCCCGGTCGCATTCCACGGGCGGTATCGGACGGACTTCTCGAGAATCATTGTAAAGCTTTTTGCGATCAAAAATGACGTTTAGTGTTTAGCGCCTAATTTGTTACGAACGTATTAAACCCGCGAAAATCGTTGCGTCCGCGAGAACTCGTGTTGTTCTTTAAAGACTTATTAACTTCGGTTAAATTAATTGTGTAACTCTGATAGTGATTTTCCTTTGAAGTTCTTCTTTTGGCTGTACCATTACGTGACTAGACTAAAAAGGGTGTCTCAAGAAGGGAATAGTTCCGGAGCTACCAGAGGATACCTTCTCCAGGACAGTATTGTGTTATCTAGCCCAAGCCACTTACCCACAGCTTCATACAAATAACACATACATTCACTACACTTTCATCAGCCGGGCAGATCCTGGTGAACCGTCTCCGCTCCAGAAACAGGTAAGTGCCTTCCCATTAACTGGCTTTCTCCCTTATAGTTTATTGTAATTAGAGACCTTCCACTTTGGCCTTAGGAGGCCCGACCTGCATCTGCCTGTAGGTTCTTCCTTCATGGGCCTACTCTTGGATAGACAGCTGCACGCCGTAACATTTGGTAGCAGTAGCGTGGCTGATTGACTTTCAATCACGCCACGGCGGTAACATTAATAATATGTAAAAATATTTCTTTATTTTTTTATACGTAATAATAAAATTATTTTTCTCGCTGCTTTTGTTTATTAGCGGGTAGATTGGGAACGCCACGCCCGTAGGTTAACAAGCGGGAATTTTGTTGAGGCTAAGTACTTACCGTAGTTCTTAAGACGAAGTACTTTGATTAGGTAGATAAGGTTGTCACGTAATCGGATAATTTGTTGATCGTACTAGGGTTGTTACTTGCTAATTTGATTTGTGTTTTTTCGTGTTAACTTGTATTTAATTTAATAATTGTGTAATTTCTATTTAACTTGATTGATAGGAACTGTATTTGTTATTTTCTAATTGACTTATATTTGAGCCGCGTAGTAATTGTATTTAGTAGGGATGCTGTCACACAAGCTACTAATTCGTTGCTTGCGGACTGAGCTGCGCTGGGCTACCAGCGCACACGCTTTGATAGGTCGACCGGATAGGGTTTATAACATGAGGAAGAGGCTCGAGCAGGTCGATGCTCAAAGGGCTGCTGTGGAGGAGGCTTACGCTTAGCTCGAGTACTCGGAGGTGGAAAAGGGAGTCCTGGACTCCTGCCGCGCGGACTACGAGCAGTTCCTCGCGCTCACGGACGACTTGATCGAGGCGGGGGCCAAGGACGCGGAGAAGGAGCGTGAAGCTCGGCTGAATGGCCTGCTCGAGTCCCCTCGGAAGCCGCCCACTCAGCCGGAGCTGTTAGGACGACTCCCCACGCTGGACCTGCCAAGGTTCTCCGGGGTCCTCTCGGAATGGCTGACCTTCGTCGGTATGTTTGACAGCCTGGTGGACGCCCGGAGGGACTTGACCCCCTGCCAAAAAATGGGGTACCTCCTGGCACCACTGGAGGGGGAGGCCCTGGGTGTCGTTGGCCGTGGGCCACCTTAAGTTGTCGGACGACGCCTACCAAATCGCCTGGGACCTCCTCGCTGGAAGGTACTCCAACGTCCGGCGGATTGCTGACAAGCATGTTCGGAGGCTGCTGAAACTCCCGCTGATGAGGGACCGGACCAGACTACGTGAGGACATCGTGAATCCAGTCGTCGTAGCGTGCAACTCGTTGCGGCGTCTGGATTTACTGGTGGACGAGTGGTCTTTTTTGTTACTCCATATCGTGCTGTCCCGCCTGCCCCTCGACCTTCGGCTCCATTTTGAGGAGAGCTATGGAGGGGATGGCGCCTCGTACATTCCCCCTTTTAGGGACCTGCTGCGGTTCCTGGAGGAGCAGTGTAGGCAGTTAGAGAACGCAGCAGGCGCCGTCGAGGGCCCCCCAGCCGCCGCCCAAGCGGTGCCCAGGAAGAGGCGGAATCAGACGGCCAAGGCGTCGCCCACCCCACTGAGGCCCCCCCCCCTAACCTCCTATAGTGGCCTAGCGGCCCGGGAGACGCCTCCCTGCTCCTGTTGTCGAGCATCCGACCACCGGGCGACGTCGTGCCCTAAGTTGTTGCGCAAGCCAGTTCCGGCGAGGCGAACCATCGCCAGGGAGCGCCGCTGGTGCTACTCGTGCCTGGAGAGGCATTTACAACGAGACTGCCCGCACCAGCGGCCCTGCACGCACTGCCAGGGCAACCACCACATCATGTTGTGCCTGGGTGCGCGCGGCGCGTCCTCTCCGGGCCCTGCCAGCCCCCCGACCCCCACGGGCGGGGGCGCTCCGCTACGCCCCCTGTCGGGCGACGCTCGACGCTCGCCCGGTTGACCACAGCGCCCCTCGTTCTGAGGGGAGTCCCTCCCCCGACCGGTCGGGGAGTCGTTCCCCCAGGGGCGAGGGGTCTTCGACCCCCCTCAGCGGGTTGAGAGTGGCTTCGCAGCCACTCAGCGGTCAGCTAGACCGTTCTCATCCCCGTTGACTGAGTGGCCGCGACTGGAACACCCCCTTTGGTCGGTGCTGGTATTACCGGGTTCCGGAGACCGCGTATCGGCCCCGGGCTTCGGAGACGAGTATCCCTGAATTTCCCCAGATCGGCCCGTTCAGGGAATTCCAGTCGAGGGTCATCGGGATTCCGTCGGAGTGCCGCTCTCGGGGCCCCCGGTTCGGGTGCCGGTCCGACAGAGGCAGCTCCAGATAGGAGGCTGCCGCCCTAGCTCCCGCCATGGCCGCCTCCACTGAGCCTTTGAGCCGTCAGCAGTCCACCTGTCAAACTGTTCTATTGCCGACGGCCTCAGTGAAGGTGTACAACCCGAGCGGCGACCGCTTAACGGTTCGAGCTCTATTGGATTCGGGTTCCCAACGTAATGTCGCCTCCACTTGGTTGATGGGAAGACTGGGGCTCCCCTGGAGCTCTGAATCACGTCCGATGGTAGGTATCGGAGGTGCCGAGCCTCCTGCTCCTAGGGGACAAGCGGAGTTGGTGTTCAGCCCTGCCAGCGAACACCTTCGCATTTTAGTCAAGGTAAATATCCTCGATGACATTGTAGGGTTTCTCCCTAACGTTCGTATAAATGACAGCGCGGTTCGCTGTGCGTCGGGTTTGAGACCGGCAGACCCTCGGTGGGCCCAACCTGGGCCTATAGATTTGTTACTGGGGGCCGACACGCTGGGGGTCATCTTGTTATGTGAGATACGAGCTCTACAGCCCGATGGCCTGTCAGCCATGTCCACGATATTTGGGCACAGCTTTTTGGACCGGTTAAGTGGTCTCCTCCCCCTCCGACGGCCGACCCGCTCTCCGTTGTGGGCGTGTCCCTTTCGGACGCCGTCCAGCGGTTCTGGGAAATTGAGGAACTACCACATGCGGCTCGAATCAACCCTCTGGACCGTGAGTGCGAGTTGTTCTTCCAGAACAATACCGGCCGTCGGGTCGACGGTCGTTTCGTCACTCGGTTACCCTTTCTGGACTCACGTCCTTCTTTGGGCCAATCTCGTGCACTAGCCGAGAAGAGGTTGCTTTCCATGGAGCACCGCATGCGGCGCGACCCAGCCTTTCGCGACAAATATGTCGAGTTCATGCGCGAGTATCAAGAGCTGGGTCACATGTCACCGTCCAATCGAATGGCGTTCACAGGAGCACTACTTCCTCCCTCACCATGCGGTCTTGAGGACCCCTGAGAGTAAGATTCGGGAAGATTTTGACGGTTCCGCCCCCACATCAAATGGATTGTCTCTGAACCAGTGTCTTCACTCGGGTCCTAAACTGATCAAGGACATATCCGACATCTTGACCCAATTCCGTCGACACCAAGTGGTTTTTGTAGCGGACATTCGGATGATGTTTCGCTAATCAGTGGTCCATCGTGATGACCGTCGATATCAGCTGATATTGTGGCGCGATAAGCCCAGCGATCCTATACAGGTGTTTGAGTTGAACACCACCACATACGGACTCCGGTCCAGCCCGTATATCGCCATGCGAACCCTCCTTGAACTCGCTGAGAGAGAGGGCGTGAGATACGCTCGGGGAGCTTCTATTTTGGAGACTACGGTCTACATGGACGACATTTGTACGGGCGCTTCTACCGTCGAGGAGGCTCTTATCTTGCGAGACGAATTAATTGCCATCCTGATGTCCGGAGGCTATGAGTTGCGCAAGTGGTTGTCGAACTCCCCTCATATTTTGAAGGACCTCCCAGGAGAGGATCAACAAGACCCTCATCTGTTCGAGCACCCTGAGAATCCTAATTTGTTGACTGTGCTGGGCATTCAATATCAGCCTGTTCAGGACACCTTCACGTATAGAGTAAAACTTGACCCACCTCCCAAAGCATGGACCAAACGCTCCGTGCTGTCTACCGTAGCCCGCACCTTCGACCCTAATGGATGGATCACCCCGGTCATCTTTTTGGCTAAGTGCTTTCTTCAAAAGCTCTGGATGTCCGGGTTGGGTTGGGACGAGCCTATTAGCGGAGTCCTCTTGCGAGAGTGGCTCTCCATGCTCTCCTCCCTTCCGGACATCAACCGGGTTTACATGCCAAGGTGATTCCTCCCTCCAGGGAAATGCAGGGATACCCTACATGGGTTTTGCGACGCCTCTGAGAAAGGCTATGCTGCTGTCGTATATTTGCGGACTGTGAGTTCCTCTGGTCATACTGCAGTCCATCTCGTACTCGCTAAAAGCAAGGTTGCTCCCATTAGGTCCCGCTTAACTATCCCTAAATTGGAACTGTCCGGTGCAGCTCTTCTCACGCGACTCCTCAACCACGTTCACTCGTCCTTGAAGCCTGTAATCGACATTACGGACGTCTACGCATGGTCGGACAGTGAGATAGTACTTTGTTGGCTCCGAGCTGCACCTCACAATCTTGAGGTCTTTGTGGCGAACGGCGTGTCTCAAATCCAGAGTTCTGAGACTTCTCTCAACTGGAGACATGTCCCAGGGGAGTTGAATCCCGCAGACTGCGCTTCTCGCGGCTGTGAGGCCCCCTCGCTGGTTGACCACCCACTGTGGTGGGGTCCCGGTTGGTTATCTGAGTCTCAGTCATTCTGGCCACCGGGTAATTACTCCGAACCTATCGAATTGCCGGGCCTACGAGCCCGAGTAGGAGTGGGCAAGGATAAGCCCACTCGGGATCTCTCTCTTCTGGAACGGTACAGCTCTCTCGATAAGCTCTTAGGAGTGACTGCTTGGGTGCGCCGCTTTGTCCGCAATTCGAGAGACCCGTCCAACCGACTCTCTGATTGCGTTTTGTCCCCTAGCGAGCGTCGTGAAGCTTTGATGCATTGGACCCGTGTGGTCCAAACGGAGCATTTTGAGCCCGTTATTGAAAACTTGAAGCGTGGCTCCGTTATCAAGGGCGCTCTGGCCCGCCTGAACCTCTTTCTGGACGACGCTGGGATGCTGCGCGTTGGCGGACGTTTGAAAAATTCTCAACTGCCGTACGGGGCTCGACACCCGTTGCTGCTCTCTAAGGTCGACACCCTTGTCCGGTCGCTGGTAGCCCACCACCATGTTAAGAATGCCCACAGAATGACCTGCTGCAACAGATGACTCAGAGCTTTTGGCACCGATGGTCTCTGGAGTACCTACATCTTTTGCAGCAGCGCATTAAGTGGTCTGACAAGACGGATCCTCCTCGGGTGGGAGACCTCGTGTTGGTTAAAGAACCCAACGCTCTGCATTTGTATTGGCGCCGTGGACGCATTTTTGAGTTGTCGTATGGAGCGGATGGGGTGCCTAGAGTGGCCAAGGTTTTCGTCGGAGATTCGGTCTTGCAACGTGCCGTCGCGACCTTGTCCCGTTTGCCAATCTACTCGCGGACATAATTCCTTATGTCCGGGGCAGGGGTTTGTTTAGGCAAAAATATTAAACATTTAAAACGTACTTGCGAAGCATAGCACCGGTAGCAAGGTCACCCGCCCCCCGCCCGGTCGCATTCCACGGGCGGTATCGGACGGACTTCTCGAGAATCATTGTAAAGTTTTTTTGCGATCAAAACTGACATTTAGTGTTTAGCGCCTAATTTGTTGCGAACGTATTAAACCCGCGAAAATCGTTGCGTCCGCGAGAACTCGTGTTGTTCTTTAAAGACTTATTAACTTCGGTTAAATTAATTGTGCAACTCTGATAGTGATTTTCCTTTGAAGTTCTTCTTTTGGCTGTACCATTACGTGACTAGACTCAAAAGGGTGTCTCAAGAAGGGAATAGCTCCGGAGCTACCAGAGGATACCTTCTCCAGGACAGTATTGTGTCATCTAGCCCAGGCCACTTACCCACAGCTTCATACAAATAACACATACATTCACTACACTTTCATCAGCCGGGCAGATCCTGGTGAACCGTCTCCGCTCCAGAAACAGGTAAGTGCCTTCCCATTAACTGGCTTTCTCTCTTATAGTTTATTGTAATTAGAGACCTTCCACTTTGACCTTAGGAGGCCCGACCTGCATCTGCCTGTAGGTTCTTCCTTCATGGGCCGGGAGGATCCTACTCTTGGATAGGCAGCTGCACGCCGTAACACCACAAATCATTGACGTCATAACTAATTTACTTCGGACCCAAATTCACAAGTTTTATGCTTTTTAGTCACAGTTAAAGTATGGAGTCTGTTGAAAACCTGTAATTTAACAAATATTTTATATTTACTTATACTTATACTTACTTATCTTCACGCACAATCCCTGACGGGGTAGCCAGAGAGAACAGATCGCCAAGTGTCACGATCCTTACATACCTCTTTCGCTTCTTTCAGATTCATTATCTTCTTCATACATGCACGTCTAGGTATCCGAGTACTCTTGACCCTCCCCTCTTCGAGCAATTCGCTCACATGGTCTTCGAAAGTTAGTCTCGGTCTACCTTAACACCTTTTAATATTTACTTTCGCGCTATATATTTTCTTCACCATTCGGTCTTCACTCATTCGCTCAACGTGACCAAACCATCGAAGCACGCCCTTATCAATTTTTGTGATAAGGTCATCTTTCAAACCTGCCATATTGCGAATCTCTTCGTTTCGCTTTCGGTCGACCATGGTAACGCCGCACATTTTACGAAGAGATCGCATCTCCACTGCATTCAACTTGCTTTTATGCTTCTTCTGGCATACCCAGGTTTCGCTGCCATATAACAAAGTCGGTACCAACACTGCGTTATGTATTGCAAGGCGTGCACTCTTCACTACGCCTTGCCTTTTGACTAACGCAGTCAGGGCTCCATTGACTTTGTTCCCAGCAGCGACACGCCTGTCCATATCTAAATCACATCTTCCATCCCGGCTAAAAGTACTCCCCAAGTATACAATTTCATTTACCTGTTCTAGACAAATATATTATAATTATTAAATATTTTATAATTATCTTTTTGACTGCCTCGCCGCTCTAGTAATTATACGCTCTAGTAGTTATAGTGCGACTGCTGATCACGAGGTACCGGGTTCAAATCCTGGGTCGGTCCAACCGGCTTACTGTCCCATCGGACTATGAGCGTGAGGGAATAGAGAGTGCACCTGTGCGTGCGCATACACTTGGGCACTATAATCGTTGTAATCGTGCTTTATAGTCTCCGTTGAGGCTGGCCGCCGTGGTCGAAATTCGGTGTGGAGGACATTATTACATTAGTTATCTTTTTTCTGCAACTTTCATTGTTGTAAACACATATAGGTAGAAAAAAAACATCGATAACTATTATAAACGACGACAGGCGACAAGGAACTCGTCAACCCCATTGAGTGTTATTAAAAATAGGTCATTTAAAGCCAAACATGTTAGTAATTACATTTATTATGATAAGTGACAGATTTTTAAGTGCCTATATGATCAAATGATGACCGAAGAGTACAATCTACCACTTTGTCTTGCGTATGTGTCGCTTCAGCGGTGCCATGTTGACTGTCGGTATATCGAAGTGCTGAAGTGTTTGCACAGTAGTACTCTGGTTCTGTACTCGGATAGCCATCCTACGATGGCTATCCGAGTACAGAACCAGAGTACGAAACCTATCCAACTGCAGAGAGGTGTAAGACAGTGTGATGTTATCTCCCAGAAACTCGTCACCCCTGCATTGGAAGACGTTTACAAGCTACTGGACTGGAAAGGATACGGTATTATCGTCAATGACGAATAAATCACTCACCTTCGATTTGCCGACGATATAGTCCTCAGGACAGAATCACTGGAGGACCTACACAAAAAATTAAATATTATAATATGAATAATTTGAAATCGAATAATAATAATAATATTAACCTGGTTTATAAATTTATTAGTTTTAATTGTAAAAATGTGAATAGATCTATTGAATGTATTCGAACTCTCTGTAAAACTGCAGATATTATAGCATTGCAGGAGACATGGCTATTCCCTACGGAAATACCAATGCTGGGTGATATTGACGAAGACTTTGGTTATTATGGAAAGTCTTCTATGGACGCAACTAACCTAGTACGAGGCCGTCCATACGGGGGGGGGGGGGGGGGGTAGCTCTCCTATGGAGAAAGTCTATCTTTAATACCGTGTCTGTGGTGCAATGTAGTAATAATCGAATCGTATCGGCTGTAAGAATGGATTTGGCGGATAGATCAATTTTAGTCATGTGTATATATATGCCCACTAATAGTTACAATAATTTAGCTGAGTTTTATGAATGTATGAGTGTAATGGCAGCGATAATAGAAAGTTGTAATTTAGAGTCTGTCTTTATACTAGGTGATTTTAATGCAGATCCTATGGAGTTATTTGGTAAAGAGATGCAAATTTTTTGTATGGATCAGAAGTGGTATTGCGCGGATATTTGTAAACTGGGGGTTGATTCAGGCGCGTATACTTTCGTTAGTGATGCATACGGCACTACGAGCTGGCTGGATCATTGCCTGGTAACCGATGCGGCTTGGCGGCCTGTAGATAGTGTTGACATTTACTATGACGTCTACTGGTCAGACCATCATCCATTGGTCCTACAAATTAATCTGGGTACGATTAGGCCAACTATACCTACACTTTTAGAAAGACAAGTTACAAATAAGGTTATTTGGGGGGAGAGAGATCAGTATCAAGTAGAGTCATACCGTAGGAAGTGTACAGAATTATTACGTGATATTGACTTTCCCGAGGAGTTTAGCGCATGTTGTGATAAAATGTGTTCTAATATTGAGCACAGAATGGTCATTGATAATCTTTACAATAAAATTGTAAACGTGCTTAGGGAGGCTGCTGAGTTTAGTTGTGCTGCACCGAATATTAAAAAGAAGAAGCGTTATGTTGCTGGCTGGAACAAGTTTGTGAAGGGAGCGCATGAGACAGCTAGGCAGGCTTTTCTTAACTGGGTCTGGCATGGTCGGCCTAGAGCCGGTCGTCTATATCAGTACATGTGTGTGTCACGTAAAATTTTTAAATCAAAATTAAAATAATGTCAAAAAAATCAGGAACAAATAAAATTAGACATTTTGGCTTCCCAATACAAAGCAAAAAATTTTGGAAAGTTCTGGAAACACACAAAAAAGCTAGGCCCTAAGCCGGCTGTTTCTGTAAGTGTGGGTGGATTATGTGACCCAAAACAGATAGCTAATCTATTTAAGGACCATTTTAAAGTTGAGGCAGTATTACGGCAAGAAGCAGAAGTGGGGATTGGCGATGGTGGGGTTGTCGGGACTGGTGAACCTATCCGTATTACAGCTAAGGATATAAAGCTGGTACTAAAGCAGATGACCAGAGGAAGGTCACCGGGTCACGATAGCCTCAGTGTCGAGCACCTTCATAATGCAGGACCGCATTCCAAGGGTTTTGTCACTATTATATACTTTCTGTATCCGGCACTCCTACTTACCATTGGAGCTAATGAGGACCGTTGTTGTACCTATTTTAAAAAACAAGACTGTAGATATTTCTGACAAGACAAATTATAGGCCTATTTCTCTGGCAACTGTATTAGCTAATGTGCTTGACGGCTTGCTTGAGCGACGGCTTAGTAACTTCATACAATTAAATGATGCGCAGTTTGGCTTTCGACCTGGCCTATCAACAGAAAGTGCTATAGTGTCGCTGAAGCATACCGTCAAATACTACACCCAGAGACAAACGCCAGAGTATGCTGCGTTTCTGGATCTCTCAAAGGCATTTGACCTGGTTGACTATGATCTGCTTTGGTCAAAATTACGTAACATACCTGTACCAAATAAATTAATCACCACGTTGAAATATTGGTATGGCCATCAAGTTAACCAGGTCAGATGGTCTGGTGCGCTATCTGACGAATACATTTTGGAATGCGGGGTGAGGCAGGGGGGGTTATCCTCGCCTTTGCTGTTCAGTCTCTACATTGACGGGCTCTTTGGTCCACTCAGTAGCACCAGGATAGGCTGTTCCATTGACGGACAAATGGATAATAGTATTAGCTATGCTGATGACATGGTGTTGCTGAGTCCATCGGTGAGCGCATTGCGTAAGCTGTTGGCTGTCTGTGAAGTATACGCTGCTAAACACGGTCTCCTCTATAACACCAAAAAGAGTGAGTTAATGGTATTTCAAGTTGGTGCTAAAAAACCCCAGGTTGTGCCTCCAGTCAAGCTCCTTGGGGTGCCATTAAGTAGGGTGTCACAGTTTAAATATTTAGGACACATTGTTACAGAGAATCTCACAGACAACTGTGATATAGAGAGGGAGCGGAGGGCATTGGCGGTTCGATGCAATATGGTTGCCCACATGTTTGCTAGGTGTACTAGAGAAGTACAAATTACTCTTTTCAAGGCTTACTGCCAAACCTTTTACACCTGCAGCCTGTGGTATAGCTATACGCAAAGGGCCTATAATGCACTTCGCGTCCAATATAATAATGCCTTCAGGATGCTGAATGACCTTCTCGTGTTCTGCAGTGCATCTGGCATGTTTGCTGAAGCGGGTGTTGATGATTTACAGTGCATCATACGGAAGCGAATATCGTCCAGCTGGCGCAGATTGCGGGGGAACTCAAACGGCGTCCTGAGGGTAGTTAAAAAAGGCTTGATTGTCCCATTCAAGGGCATTGGACTCGAATGCATATGGGTGGGACACTTAAGTATCTTAATTAATATTTTTAAGTTGTAAGTTATTTAGTTTAATTTACTAACATAGCTTTTAAGAAATTTATAACAAAGGAGATGTTCGATTTTGGGCCACCACTATGTACACTACATAGATAAATAGGAAAAAAATTGAGGAATTTCATAAAAATACTAAGAAATTAATTTGAAAAAGGGTATAGCCGTACAAAAATGATCATTTCAAAAGTTTTATGTTATGATAACCCTATTTGAAGGGCAGCCATGACAGTTGTGTTTAATATGACGTTTGACGACTGTGACAGTTTTAGAAGTGACGTCTTTGAGTCTTGTGATTTGGGCTCTGTCGTGTGTTATTTTATAATAACAAATTCAGTTTCAGGTATGTCCCCATGCATTTACTCGATGTTTTGTTCAAATGCTATTTCTATGTGATGTTTTCTTCCCTTGTTCCATATTCTAAAAGATTTTTACTCATACTTATTCCAGTTTATTGACAATGGCGTGCCTACAGTGCACCTCTGTAATAGATAAAAATGAATAATATTATACTGCCGATAATATGGGTCCCGAAATAATTTCCGTCATCGAGCGGCATCTTGGCCATCTGGTAAAAAACATTTTATTTATCTATATACTGTAACATCTATAAACACTGGTTAACCCCTTTTTTATTTTGTTTTAGGTTGATCGAATGATGTGCTCACAATGCTTTGCTATCATAATGCAAGAAATGTCTAATGATAGTGTTCTTGCACACGGAGTTCATGAACTCCAGCATTGCCATGATAGCAATGTTTATGTTAGGTGTAGGACATCTTTGTTTAGGACGTGTGCTCACTCGATTCCCGAGGGTGCAGAAAGGCAATATATTGCTGAAACAATTGCTCCAAGAGAGGTAAGCACCTCTTTTTTTCTTTTTAATTCATACAAGGCAGGTAAATGCAGATGTTTCTTATTATGGTCCAAGACAATATCTTTTCAGAAAGAAAAAGAACAGTTACAATTTAGTTTTTGGAAATGTGTGTAGACATGTGACTTATATATAACATCACCTTGGATGAGTCTGTAAAAGTGATATTGAAATAACTGAATCTTGATTAATTTAAATTGTTTAGAAATGTTGTGATATAAATAAATAAATCTTAATTTCATATTTTCTGTTTTAGGTACCAGAGGGTGCCTTAATATATTTACTTGTTGGGTACATACAACAACAAGCATACATAGCAGCTTCTACTCGTTATGAATATGAAAGCAGGTGTATGGTGCTGACGGTCTCTTGCCCAGACACATAGCCACTCTATACCTGAAGGACCTGAATGGACCATAATAACAGAAACAATATATCCAAGAGAGGTAACAATAAAAACTTACTTAATTATCTAGTGTTGAAATTAAATAATTGTGTGAATAGCCAATACATATTGTATTCTTTTCTTTTATTCAGATTCCACCAGGAGGACTGGTTTACTATGCTTGTTGGGTAGCAGCACATAGAAATGTGGAGCATGCTACAAGGATTGAGGATAATCGGCAAACTCCAGCCTCATCTAGCCTTCACCAAGACTATGTGTGCATGATGTAGAATGTCGCTACACTGAAGGCTAACACACATGGCTAGTGGTCCTGTGAGAGATGAAGTTCCAGCAAGAATTTACCCAAATGAGGTTAGATTATTTTAATTTACCAAACCACCATACACAAGTAACGTTACTGTACATTCAACTATTAGTAACCCTATCTGTTGCCCCTATGAGTAAATTGTTTTTTTTATTGTTTCAGTTACCATAACATGCGCTTTTTTGTTCCAACTGCTAGACAAATGCACAGGAAAATATAGGAATGGAGCAAGAAGTGGTGCAACAATTTGATATATAGCCACCAAGTGCATCAATAACACTTGATGGTTTTACACACACAACACAGACAAGTGCTCATTGTTTTGTGCCGGCTTGTAGCAACATAGAACGAAATAGAGTGCCGGAATACTTAAGAAAAATTATATTAAAAACTGAAAAAATATTTGTGACTTTGGAAAAAATATTATTGATTCCCAATCCCACAAGAAATGATTTAATTAATAGGAATTTATTACTACCCGAAGGCTTGTTTGGAAACAAAGA
Source organism: Parnassius mnemosyne (assembly GCA_963668995.1). Lineage (NCBI taxonomy): Eukaryota > Metazoa > Arthropoda > Insecta > Lepidoptera > Papilionidae > Parnassius > Parnassius mnemosyne. The sequence continues at coordinate 7,627,835 of CAVLGL010000024.1, forward strand.
GGCAAGAGTACCTATAATAATATGTGATGGTACCTATATATATCTTCAATAATCATCCAACTACATGTTTCAAAAACATACTTATAGCTTGCACAAATATAGAAACCTTGTTAAACCTTTTCTCATTGTTGCCACTAATGGTTACATTATTGATATTTTGGGGCCCTATCCAGCAACAAAATCAAATTCTGACATCATGAAAGCTTTATTCCAAAATGAAAACGAGGGTCTAAGGGCTTTTTTCAGCCCAATGATGTTTTCATTTTGGATTGAGGATTTCGTGATTCCATTCTAATAGTAGAGGGCCCTAACAAAGCCCAACGGCTTCAAAGTATTTAAACCAGAGTCCTTAGAACAAGGTGAGACTCAATTATCGACCATCAATGCGAACAAAACAAGGTGTGTGATACTATGCAGATGGGTGGTAGAGGTAGTTAATGGTCGATTTAAAAGAGACTAAGCTACTGAGACATGAATATTTTAATTTCGCTGCCACCCATTTGATGGACTATGTTCATATTTGTGCAGCTATAATTACTGCCTTCCATCCAGTGATTAAAAATAGACCAGATGTTGATGCTATACTTACTCGAGCAATGCAGAGAAAAAATATGCCCAACCGGTTAGCAGAACTTATAATTGCTAACCGGATCAACCGCTTTACTGACTTAATACTTTTTGGGTTAGGTACCTATCAAATAAAACAGGCTAGAAGCTATTTCGGGGAACACATTAGGCAGCATGGATCATTTCAGATAGAAGTATCGGACGAACTGGGAGTAGTAGCAGAAGCAACCCCATCCCAACTTGATCCTTTTTTAATAAGAGGCCATATAAAATCTCGACATGCTCAGGACAAACATATACCTACATATTACTGGCAAGGGGAGGATCAAGTGGGGATGATAAAATAATTAGCTATTGTAATTGTATCTTCGGACAACGGACAATGGGTTGCTGTGCTCATGTCATGACCTTTGTGTGGTATTTGGGTTGGGCTCAGTACCAAGAGAGCATAGAAGCACCGGTGTCATTCCCTGATGGAATATTAATAAGGGATGATGTGGAAAACGAATAAAATCATAAGTCCCAACAAGTTGTTTTATTTATATACCTCTCATGACTGATTTCTCATCTTTTTGATGTCGCTAATACTAGGAATTATATAACATTGAACTTGTTTGAGAAATTGATAGTATTTAGTTGGGCATTGTGCCGGCATGATGGATTACAGTCCACTCCCTCACAGAAAGGAGGTATATGTGCCAGCAGTGGGAACATTATAGGCTGATTATGCTGCTGCTGCTTAATTGAACTAAAATAGTTGGTATCTTCCCAGTTGTTACTGTGTAATAGGAATAGTTAACTACTTTAACAATAACTTGCAGTTGTCAGATATTGCACAGCTCACTGCTCACCTATGAATTATCGAAGTCCAGAATATATTGATACGCGCTAAAGAATGAAGCAGCAGTGTTACTAAACAAAATAACTTTCAAGCCTTCGTTTCGTTTCGATATAACCAATCTCTAACTACTCTAATAGGTGATATAAGATGTGCTACCGAAATCGAGTAGAATATCCTGTAGTCTAATCACAGAACACTAAAGTCTAATATTATCGAATCGCAAGATTTTCGAAATTCGTATTGTTTTTTTTATTGCAAATATTACGATACACGTCAATCAAATGTCAATGTCAAAATGACATTTTTCGTGTTTTCTCTGTGATCCACCATTTTTATTTTAATGTTGTGTTGCTCTCCTTGACCAAGTTAATTTGAATGTACATTGAAACGAAGTGAAATTAAAGAAAACTAACAATAAAAAACGGTTACTATATTATATAGCGATATTTACAAATAGTGTACATAGTGCTGGCCCAGGCTCCATACATTTCTGGAACATCTCCTTTGTATGGATTTTTTAATCTGAAATAAACGTTTTATTATTATTATATATACATATAAACACTATGCTCAATGATCTCAATAGTGTCTCCCAACTGATAGGTCTTAAGATGACTATGGACAAAACAAAGATCATGTGTAACGTCCATGTCACACCTGTGCCAGTAGTTGTTGCGAGCATTAAGCTCGAAATCGTTGACGAGTATGTTTACCTGGGACAAATAGTCCGACTATGTAAGTCTAACTTCGACCGAGAGGTCAATCGACGGATTCAATTCGACTGGACAGCATTCGGGAGATTACGACACATAATCTTCATACCCCAAAACAAGATTGTTCAACCAGCGCATGTTGTCAGTGATGATGACCTATGGATCTGAGACGTGGTCCTTCACTGCTGGCCGTTTAAGGAAACTCAAGGTTGCTTAGCGAGCTATGGAGAGGGCTATGCTCGGGGTTTCTCAGCGTGATAGACTTAAAAGCGAGGATATCCGCAGTAGAACCAGAGTAACCAACATAGCCCAAAGGATTGGTAAGCTGAAGTGGCAATGGGCCGGCCATATAGCTCGAAGAACCGACAACTGATGGGGAAGAAAGGTTCTCGAGTGGCAGCCTCGTACCGGTAGGCAAAGTGTAGGGCGTCCCCCCACTAGATGGAGTGACGACCTCTTAAAATACTCTAATACGTTTTGAGCAACATAAGGTTTTAACGGTGGTAGAGCCACGCAGCAGTTTTTGCTGTTGCACGTATGGGCCGGCTCGAACCGGGTTGGTACCACGACCTCATAGAATACCGGCGTGAAGTAGAGGCTCTGCTTCTGCGTTTCGTCTGGTGAGTGCAGGTGGCCGGAGGCCCAATTCCCTCCCCCCCATCAACATGGTAGCGAAATTACACGATAGGGAGGAGGGTACCAGTACCTCCGGAGAATCCCTCGCTGAGCATCCACGACCATGTTATTCCAATCTTGAGCGTGGGTGCTCAGGCTGCCCCGCGTATTCTGGCGGGGAGGGGGGGGGGGGGCAAAATTCCGCTCAAAAAAAAAACTTCACGGGGCAAACTGAGCAACAATACCAAGGCGACCCCTGCCACGCTATCCGTGAATTTCTGCAACATCAGGGGACTTCACTCTAACCTGAACGACGTCCACTACCATCTCGAGACGACGAAGCCGGCCATGCTCTTTCTGACCGAGACGCAGGTTTCCTCTCCGGCTGATATTTCGTATCTCTCCTACCCGGGGTACAAATTGGAGCACGCCTTTGTGCCTCGGGCTGGAGTTTGCGTGTATGTCAGAGAGGACATCTGTTCTCGACGCCTCGGCAGTCTTGAAGATTCGGACCTGTCCATCCTTTGGCTACGCGTAGACAGCGACGACCATCCGCGCGTCTACGGTTGCCTCTATAGGTCACATAGCGGTAATGCCGAAACAGACCGACTCATCGACCACGTCCAAATGGCTACAGATTCCTTGCTACAACAGGTCTCATCCGCAGAGATCGTGATCCTTGGCGATTTTAACGCCCACCATGCCGAATGGCTCGCTTCACGTTTAACCGATCATGCGGGGAGATCTGTTTATGACTTTGCCTTGGCATATGGTCTGACACAACTGGTTACTTCGCCTACGCGAATTCCAGATGTGGAGGATAATACACCTTCCCTCTTGGACCTTCTGCTGACTTCTCATCCGGACGGATATCAGGTTTCCGTCGATGCCCCTCTCGACTCTTCGGACCATTGTCTGATCCGGAGTGTGGTGCCACTCATGCTCCCTTCGCGGTTGCGTTCTGCAGGTTGCCGCCGTGTTTGGCATTACAGGTCGGCGGATTGGGACGGAATGCGGTCTTTCTTTGCATCCTACCCATGGGGGCGGATTTGCTTCTCGCCGGATGATCCCAGCGCTGTTGCTGACTCTGTCACTGATGTGGTGCTACAGGGAATGTAACTATTTATTCCATCATCTGTGGTACCCATCGGAGGCAGATCTCAGCCTTGGTTTGGTCGCTCCTGTAAGACTGCATTACGCAGTAAGCAGGAGTGTTATCAAGCCTGGGCTGCGGCTTCGGCGACTCGGGATGTAAAGACCAGCACACTTAAAAAGAAGTATAACTTCGCCTCCAGGTCCTTCAAAAGAGTTATTGCCAAGGCAAAGTCAGAGCACATAGGCAGAATTGGCGAGAAACTAGTTCGCCTTCCTTCGGGAACCCGTGCATTCTGGTCTCTCGCCAAGGCTGTCCAAGGGAATTTCTGTAAGCCATCACTACCATCTCTGCACAAGGAGGACGACTCACTGGCCCAAGACGCAAAAGACAAAGCTGACCTTTTAGCCTCCCTTTTTGCGTCCAACTCGACTCTTGATGACGGGGGAAAACACCGCCGACCATCCCGCGGTGTGAGTGCTCCATGCCGGATGTGATGTTTTCACAGCGCTCGGTTCGCAAAGCACTTCTCTCCCTGGACATCCAGAAGTCGAGTGGGCCTGACGGAATCCCCCCAATTGTGTTGAGGACGTGTGCTCCGGAGTTGGCACCGGTCCTTTCCGTCTTTTCCGGTCCTCCTACTCCCAAGGCGTAGTCCCGAATTCATGGAAGACAGCTTTTTCCACCCGATCCCTAAAAAGGCGACCGCTCAGACCCGTCCAACTATAGGCCTATCGCGATCACCTCCTTGTTCTCCAAAATAATGGAATTCATTATTAACTGCCAGCTCATCCGGTACCTTGAGGATCACCAGCTCATTAGTGACCGCCAATACGGTTTTCGTCGGGTTCGATCAGCTGGTGATCTTCTGGTCTACCTGACCCATAGATGGGCGGAGCCAGTAGAGTCCAAGGGGGAGGCGTTGGCCGTTAGTCTGGACATTGCGAAGGCCTTCGATCGGGTTTGGCACACAGCGCTTCTTTCGAAGCTCCCTTCCTATGGGCTTCCCGAGAAATTGTGCAATTGGATCACCAACATCCTTGCAGATCGGAGCATCAAGGTCGTTGTAGACGGTGCATGTTCTGACTACAAGCCTATTAACGCTGGTGTTCCACAAGGCTGTGTGCTATCACCAACGCTGTTTCTTCTGCATATCAATGATATGTTGCTAACTGGTAACATTCATTGCTATGCGGATGACAGCACTGGTGATGCGCTATACACCGGCCGTGACAATATTTCTCGGGAACACGTCGCCGAGTACCGGAACAAACTTGTGTCTGAAGTCGAGTCTTTGCTGAACAAAGTCTCGGATTGGTGGCGACTAAATCTAGTCCAGTTTAATCCTCAGAAGACACAAGTTTGCGCGTTTACCGCTAAAAAGAACCCCTTTGTCGTATCTCCTCAGTTTCAAGGCACTCCCCTTCTTGCATCAGCCAGTATCGGTATCCTCGGAGTCGACATATCGAGTGACGTGCAGTTTCATGGTCACTTGGAAGAGAAGGCCAAATTGACCTCTAAAAAGCTTGGCGTGCTCAGCAGAGCGGGACAGTATTTCATGCCGGCTCAACGCCTGCAACTTTACAAGGCGCAGGTTCGGCCTCACATGGAATACTGTTCCCATCTCTGGGCTGGGGCTCCCCAGTGCCAGCTCCTTCCACTTGACCGCATCCAGCGCAGAGCGGCTCGAATAGTCGACGACCGAGCCCTTTCCGATCGGCTCGATTCATTGGCACTGCGAAGAGATGTTGCATCCCTTTGCATTTTCTTTCGCATCTACCATGGGGAGTGCTCTGAGGAATTGTTCGGATTAATCCCAGCCGCCAAATTTCACGAATGCACATCGCGGCAGAACTCCCGATACCATCCACATCATCTGGATGATTGGCGGTCCACCACTGTGCGATTTAGAAGATGTTTTCTTCCTCGCACGACTTCCTTGTGGAATCGATTACCATCAGCGATTTTTCCGGACCGATACGACTTAGGGACCTTCAAGAAAAGAGCGTACTCCTTTTTAAAAGGCCGGCAACGCATATGCAATTCGATCCCTGGTGTTGCAGTTGTTCATGGGCGGCGATAGTCACTTACCATCAGGTGAGCCGCATGCGCGTTTGCCCCCTCTCCTATAAAACAAAAAAAAGGCCATTTGCAATATATATATATATATATATAATGAATACATAATATAAATAAATGTATAAATACGACTGTAAGAAAACGAATTAATTTGAGAAGAAGGCAATTGATCAAAGCACAACAACAGAATCAGGTCGCTCGCGCAAATAATGCGCAACTGGCCCTTACTTTACATCTCTAAGTCTTATAAAAATTGTTGTTATATATATATATTGCTTAAAACTTTAATGACTTTATATTAAATGAATATATCGCAATATTTTTTTCTTTAGATAAGGGCCAAGTGTCTAAGAGATAAAACTTAGAAAACTTAATTGAAATCTATCTAGTAATTTTTCCGTGATGTGCGCACAACTGCAAGCCTCTATCATTTTATTTATTTAGATTTAGTTCCCGGTACACTTGATGGCGGCGCTTCAAACCGTCACAAACGTTTGTAAGGTATAACCAGTCCAGCTTACTAGTATATATGGAGGTTAGTGGTACCTAGTATATATATTCCTTGGCGCTATCTACTATCTTAGGCTACTGTCTTAATAGTATTTAAATTCCTTGGTACTGCCAGATTTATGGTAATCTTGTGTAAATATAAATTCAAAACTTAGAGAAATACATACACTTAAGTATGCATAGATGGAATCTAAAATTTTTCTTAAAGTAACATATATCTTAATTTTTTGTTTTGCAATGAACTTGAAAATAGCAATAATTTTAATTACAGTTTTATTTCACAATAATCCCAAATAGAAAACTTATGTCTAACCTTGGTGTTGATTGCGGAAGCAATTTTGGATGCGATAAGTCCGTATATTTGCTAAAGAATGCCAGTTACAATCACCAAACATGCTATTCCGTATAGTATTATAAACAATATGAATGGTATATTTATTTTTTATATCAACTGCCAGATTTTTTTACCGAATTGATCAGAGATCAGACTCTAGTGAAACTAGTGACCAACCTATACTTTATAGAGAAAATGCATTAATTTATTATCGGGCACTTTAAATAACGTGCGGCATTTGTCACTCTTTTCTGCTTCACAAGGCACGTTATGCAGTGGGTGCCGCTTAATACTTAATGTGGTAAGTAGTCATTAAGCAAAGCAGCCCCGCTTTCGCAAACATTCATAGGTAAAGTACAACCTATTCTTTCTTACCTCGATTTGTTATAAAGGACAGCCCAGCATAAGGACGGGAAGAGAGGAAAAGTGGAAGGAACGGGAAGGATTGAACCTCTCACCCGAAATCCACAACTAACGTAAATTTTGGTTTAAAATGCGGCAAATATTAAAATCCAAGACATGTCTCTATACAACGGAACTCGTAAAACAAGAATTTTTCAAAGTTTTTTATTCAGTCTCTATGGCTTTACAAAAACGGTAATATATAAGAATAATATCAAGCTTGGTGTGATTTATAGTATGTTCTTTATAGCTAGACAAAAAAAAAACACCCAAGTACGTGACGAACTCGCGCACTAAAGATTCCGTACATCATAAGCATATAGTAAAGCTTATATTGTGTACCGCATAACCATGTTTGTTTGTAAAAGATTTTTGCTGATATCTAAAAAACACTTCTTCTTAAAGTTCTTAAATAAAAATAATTTTATTTATCCTTTAATATGTATAGCTTGAAATCTTTAAAACCTTTATCAATATTAATTATTGTAGTGAAACTTCCTTAGAACTGTTGTGATTTGAAATTCGATGAAACGAAAAAGCGATAATATAGTTCGGCCGTTCAGAGAATGCGTTCCTGACACGTCGCGATTGAACTGACGACGTAACTTTGTAATGGCGTTGCAGTTACGATAAAAATATTTTTGCTGGTTGTTTACCGTTTTAACAATTGATGAGTATTAAAACAACATTATTATATCAATAATCAATGAATGTTATAATTTTGTGCCAAACTGAGTGTCAAATAACATGGTAAACAATATTTTTCTAAATCTATACTGCGCTATTACAAGGTTATGTCAGCGCTTTATATTTGTAGTGCTGTGCTAACAATAACAGGCAATAACAGTATCGTAATCTGTTCTTATACAGTTATACTTTATAAAATAATACGTTTTGTTTTTCTTTTTAAGAATTTGAAAATAATGGACTATAAGAAAACTTTTATTAAATATAAAAATAAAACTACGACCAAACCGAACGCGCGAAAGAAAGTAGCATTTTTATATTTAGGTTGAAAATGGTAACCCCAAATGGCGTTATGGGCCGCCATTTTGTGACGTTAAAACAGTCGTCTGTTGTCGTTTCGTGCGCATACACCACGTTCTTCAAGTGTTTTCGATCTGTTTTTGTTTGATTACCCGGCTTTCGTTTAATGGACTGTTTCTGCTTTTCAAACTGACATCGGCGCTAAATCAGATTGTAACTTTGTAACAAAGAATAAATAAAACAATTTTATTATATTAATATTACCTTTTTTTGCTTTCCACTTAAATTACTAAAATATAAATTTTAAATGATTCCGCCAATTTAAAACGAAAATAATCTTAAAAATAACGCGGCGGTTCATTTTGGAGGAACGGTAACGAACTCAGTGTTATGTTGTGCCCATCACTAGTCGTGACTAACTGATAGGTGTCAGGAACTCATTCTCTGAACGGCCGAACTATAAAAAGACACAAAAGTGCATTTAGCCTGCAAGAGAATGAGATAGAATACAGTATAGTAAGTGACACTAGCCTAACGGTAGGATGCGGAACGCGAACTTAAAAGCTTGTGGGTTCGAATCCGCCATTCGACTGCTGTTGTGAACTCCTAACGCAAGCATTTTCAGCTTACCAGTAGTGGTTAAAGGGAATATTAGTAATTTTAATAGCACTGCTAGTATTTAAAAATACAGTTCTTATTATCTCGATGTCCGCTTTGTGCGGTGCTTTATGTTACTTAGTATTAGTATATTTTATTCGAGCTCCAGTACATTCAGTATTCAGAAATCTTCAATTGTAAGTTGATGTTTCTAAAGGAACCGCATCCGGGACTGCTTGTCGCCGCTGGGTAAAAGATGGTTGATTGATCACTCATCTAAAGGTTTTAAAGATGGTTAATATAAATTTTAATTGTCAAAATAAACAAATTAAAATTAACAAAATTATTAAATAAATAAAATTGAAAATTAATATTGAATAAAGTTATCTTAATACACCAATCAATTCATAACTATCCAAGATTTCATAACTTCAGGCCATTTAGCGTCTATTTTACGTACCAATTTTATTGAAATAAAATATTCTTTTGACTTATTACACTAAAATTTATTCTAAAAATGAGGATCGCAACCTTTATTTGCTATAAAATTAAACTTTTTCGTTATATTTTAAGCCAACATGTGTTGAAAAAATAAATTATTTGCCGTGAAATATTTTATCTGTCAAGTCGTGCGAAAAAGCGGCACGGCCGTACCATCCTTTTCTCGAAGCAGTTCAGGCCATTTTCGACGCCCTATAATTTCGTTGTGGTTAAAACTAGAAGCTGAATTCAGTAACCAAGCGTACATGGTATAAACACGGTACATTTTAAATTTCATTCACTGACTGACCGATCATCAAAACTCTATAGCATTTCTAGCAGACGCAGAACCTTCAAATTTAGAATACAATTAGTGTTTAGTGTATAAATCACGGAAAAACTAAAATATTTTGTAATTTCGGTCCAGTTCCCCGGGCCAGGCTCAAAGGCCCCCCTTCTTTCAAAAGTTTTCAAAGCGAAAAATCTGTAAAAAAAATATGTACACACGCGATATAAATGAAATATAAAATAAAAATGTGAAGAAGTGAAACCTTCAAATGAAATGAAATATAAAATGCCATTAAAAATTTAATTTGTAAAAAAACAAAGTCTCGCAAATCAGTTCTTCTACCGTTAAAAGTTGTCAGATGCATGTAATACATACAAAGTCGCTTAATTTATTCAGTCCCTACTTAAGGGTCTTTCTGTCTCAAGTTATCACGTAATTAGCTAACCTAACAACATCTTATAGTGACCATATCAATATTAAAACGACGCTCTCAACCAGCGTAAAATTGCAGCTTAACGCTGCTGTGTTTCGTATGGTGAGTGTAGAGAACCGAAAACCCTTTTTACTGGAAACGAGGCATTCCATCTTTTAGTTCTCACTGGTGACAACGCACCTGCATTTTGATTCGTAATCGAAGATAGATGTAGATGTCTATGGGCCACAGCAACCACTTACCATCAGGTGGACTGTGTGCTCGTTTGTCATCCTTATCCTTAAAAAAAAACTTTTATGTTTTAAATACGTAGATTGACTTGGCAATGTCTGTGAATGTGTTTAAAAGATGTGAATCAAGATTACAATAATTTTAAGAATCAAATATTTAACTTACTGATAGCCTAAACTCTCATGCAACGTTGTATTTTAATACACTTTCTAAATGTCCACCACCTTGTTTTTATGGCCCTTTTCTTAAATTATAGTTTAGCAATACCAACCATGTCATCTGGATGATTGGCGGTCCACCACTGTGCAATTTAGAAGAAGTTTTCTCCTTCGTACAACTTCCTTGTGGAATCGATTACCACCAGCGATTTTTCCGGACCGATACGACTTAGAGACCTTCAAGAAAAGAGCCTACTCCTTTTTAAAAGGCCGGCAATGCACCTGCGATTCCTCTAGTGTTGCAGTTGTTCATGGGCGGCGGTAGTCACTTACCATCAGGTGAGCCGCATGCTCGTTTGACCCCTCTCCTAAAAAAAATTTAGAAAGCAATTCAGTGCCATTTTTCACTATTCCTAAAGCGTTTACTATCCTATTTTAGGTCCTCGGCACTTGTTATCTCACTAAAATAAACTAATGATTTAATACGTCCCCACAAAAAAAAGTCAAGACGCGTCAAATCAGCTGATCTGGAGGTCAATGGACAGGGCCGCCGCGACCGATCCAAGGCACTCCAAACTCTGTATTTGTAAAGACTTTAATATGCTTGAAATAAGGTTCAATTTTCTTTATTTTGTATTGATTGACAGTATTTGTATTAATTCAAATAAAACTGCACTTTTAAAAGTCTTATTGCCTCGATTTACGGTCCATTTCAGTTTGTTTTGACTGTACAGGTTTAGTGTGACTGTAATTTACGTAGTTTTAATTATTTTTGGGATGAAAAATTACCTATATTAAAAATGATAGAAATCGATTCAGTAAACGATTCTCAACAAACAACTTACTTCACTTTACTTTCAGGATGTGCGTTAATTATGTTACGTGTTGTACATATATATCATAGACTTAAGAATATACTGGCGTATAGACCAACATAGTGCGCAAGGGAGAAGAAAATTCCTTATGGCAAATATGCAAGATAGAAAAGGATACCAAATTTTATGACTCTGTAACCGATTTTGAATGACAGATCGGCACATATCGGCACGCAAGAAATAACTCCTAGATATTTTGTAATTTTTTTGAGTGTACTATTGGTTATTTTTAGCAAGTAATTTTTTTCCAAAATGGTTACTTGTTCTGTAAGTGATTGTAGTGTTAATAATGGGAATAATCCTGATAATTGCACAATTCACAGGTAAATTCTCAAGACATCGTCAATGAAAAATGTATGTTATATACTGTTTAAAATATAGAATGTTTTTAATTATTTTGTTAAAATTGATATTTTGCAAAGAAAAAAGTCACGTTGTTGATAATTTGCATGAATTCGGTATTTTTTTTATTACGCTAGGGATTGACTCAACTATATCAAAATTAATGTCGATATTTATCCTTGAAGTAATATGTACTTACGATACGTTACGATAAAATTATATGAATTATATCAGGTACAACTTTTAAAATTTGTCATTTATTTTGCATATAATATGTGCTAATTTAATAAATATTACATAATATTATATAAATGATATTTTTATTTGAATATTTTAAAAGGTAACTATGTTAGAGGTAACATACTAAATATATGTGTAACAAAACTTATTGATATAACATATAATTTACAAATAAAAATGGACGAATTTATTTCACTTTTCCCTGTTTTCATAGCTTGGACGTGAAAACTTAAAAATAAAAAGAATAATCAGCAAATTTAAATATCAGAAATTTAGCCTTATTATGAATACTTCTATTTGTTTCTACAAAAAAAAACTTATATTATGCCTAATTTTTCTCACACTTAAATACCTACAGAAACGTCACATCTGAAAAAATTAATTTCTTATTCTCTTTTCTTTGATTCGAGATAGCGTCTTAGGAATAATTTGTTTGATTATTAATCTATAATACTTTTTTATTAATTAAGTATATTACTCAACAATGAAAAGTTATTCCTTGGTATTTGCTAACATTTCTTAAATTATTTGTGCAATATCTAAAATACACTATGGCATATTTTATAAGATTTTTTTTATATCATCAACACAGCTTGTGTCAACTCACTAGCGCTTAGCGACTGATTAAAGTGCGGCGTTATCGCCGCAGTTGAATGGGACAGCATAACTTAATGCGATGTCGCTTCTAGTACGTAGTACACAATAACTCAGTGATATTTATCTCGAATGTTTATAATGAATCAATAAACTTGCCCTCACAGCAAGAAAATAAATCCTCGGTTTGCGTTCTAAAATGAATTTTACTTTGTCTTTTGTCAAACAGATTCCCTCCGGAATCTATAATTAGAAAAAATATTTTAGGTTAATTGAACGGGTTGGTTGGAATCTAAATAAGAACTCAACAATTTTCAGCAAATATTTTCTTGAGAAGTATAAAAGAAAAAGTAGAATAAAACAATTTTATTAAAAGGAGTAATTTCTTCATTATTTGTATCAGTAAGTATAATATTGTTATAATAAGACTAAAAATTTAACTTTCAAAAGTTTGGATAAAAATAGACAGATTTTTATCTATACAAATAAATAAAATTGAAGTGTCTGTTTGTAATGTCAAAATTACAGCTTTTTACTAAATGGATATGAAAGTATATACGGTACTAATAACAAAAATACAATTTTTAAAGTTTTTGTCTGTCTGTCTGTCTGTTTGTTCCGGCTAATCTCCGAAACGGCTAGACTGATTTTGACGGGATTTTCACTGGCAGATAGCTGATGTCACAAGGAGTAACTTAGACTACTTTTATTTTAGAAAAAGAATTAGGGTACCGCGCAAAAAACTTAAATCCCCAAATAACACGCGGGCGAAGTCGCGGGGAACAGCTAGTACATTATAAAACTGTAGTACATTAAAGATAAAAAAATCTTGAGATTATCCTCTTTAAGCCATTATTTACCCAACTAAGTATCTTTATAATTTTGGTGCATAATAATGCCTAAACGTGGACAAACATTGAAAAGTGGAGCCCGTGAGTTAATCATCAAGCTGCAAGATTACTTTGAGCGGGAGCGGCAAAATGGCGGACCCCTGTTAGCTGTCGAACAGGTATAAGAACGCGTCTCTCAGGCGCTTGGAGTTAGCAAACGAACGATAACAAATATTAATAAAGAAAAGTTCGGCTCTACTGGCACGGATTTTACGTGGTAGAGCCATGCTGCAGCTATATTATGGTTGTAGCACGAATGGGTCGGCTCAAACGGGGAAGGACCACGCTCTCACAGAAAACCAGCGTAAAATAGCAGCTTAACGCTGCTGTGTTTCGTATGGTGAGTGTAGAGAACCGGAGACCCTTTTTACTGGCAAAGAGGCATTCCATCTTAGTCCTCACGGGTGACAACGCATGTGCATCTTGAGTCTTTATTGAGGATAGTTGTAGATGTCTATGGGTCACAGTAACCACTTACCATCAGGTGGACTGTGTACTGGTTTGACACTCGATCCTATAAAAAAAAAAACGGAAGATAATATTTTACGTACTCCGAAGAAGAAACGTAACGACTACTGACGAAAGAACTAAACCCGTGACAGATATTGACACCTTTGACGACGATGCAATCTGAAATCATATATATGGTTACTATTCCAGAAATGAATATCTCAACAGGAAGAAGCTTTTGGCATCGTTAAGAGAAGCTGGACTGTTTAGCGGGGGTAAAACTGCTTTAACCAAAATCTTAAAAGATATTGGTTTTTCGTATAAAAAAACAGAGAAAAGAAAAATTTTATTAGAACGATACGACATAATTTTAAAACGGATAAGTTTTTTGACAGAAGCAAAAAATATTGATAACTGGTATAATGTCGTGTTCATTGACGAGACATGGCTAAACGCCAATCACACGGTTTCCCGTTCTTGGACGGATGATACACAAGCGTCGACGTCGAAAGTACCAATGGGTAAGGGGGCCCTGATAATATGCCACGCAGGTTTTGCAAAATACGGCTTTGTGGAGAACGCGTTACTGGCATTTCAATCAAAAACCACAAATGACTACCACGAGGAAATGAATGCCACTACATTTAAAGAGTGGTTCCAGAACGTGCTTTTGCCCAGTCTACCAGAGCCTTCTGTAATATTCATGGATAATGCCTCCTATCACTCGGTTCAAATACAGAAACCACCTACCCAAGCTAATAAAAAAGAAGAAATGGTGGCTTGGTTACAAGCAAAAGGCATTGACGCAAATATGCAGATGCTAAAACCAGAGCTAAATAAATTAGTTAAAGAAAATAAAGCGGCAAATGTGCGATACGAAATCGATGAACTGGCTCTGGAGTACGGTCATCGCGTTCTAAGAATTCCACCGTATCTATGCCAATATAACGCGATTGAGCTAATCTGGGCTCAAATAAAAGGTTACGCTGCCCGCCACAATACTTCCCCGCCATTCAGCACGAAAAAGATGATGACCCTATTAAAAGAAGCCTGCGGGGAAGTCACAAGAGATGACTGGGCAAAGGTTGTTGATAAGACTAAAAACCTGATTGTGGAACATTTTGACCTAGATATCAGGATTGATTCTGTTATTGATAATAATATAATTATACATGTAGGCGAAGATGATGATGAAGACACCACCTGTTCAAGCGAATCGGAGTCTGATTAATATTCTGTACGCACATTCAATTCAATGTACTTTATTGCATAGAAATACAGATTGTAACTTTGTAACAAAGAATAAATAAAACAATTTTATTATATTAATATTACCTTTTTTTGCTTTCCACTTAAATTACTAAAATATAAATTTTAAATGATTCCGCCAATTTAAAACGAAAATAATCTTAAAAATAACGCGGTGGTTCATTTTGGAGGAACGGTAACGAACTCAGTGTTATGTTGTGCCCATCACTAGTCGTGATTAACTGATAGGTGTCAGGAACGCATTCTCTGAACGGCCGAACCATAATTTGTATTTGCGCAATTTGAATTTAACTTGATTTGATCGCACTAGTATTTGTTATTTGTTGATTTGATTTGTGTCTTTCTTTTGTGCCAACTTGTATTTAATTAATAAGTAGTAGTCCGTATTGGTGAAATTCAACTCGATTTGATAGGAACTGCATTTGTTAACTGTTAATTTTTTTTGTATTTGTTATCTGTTATTTTTGTAATTTGTGCTCGAACCGCGTCGTAATTTGTATTTAGTAGTGATGCTATCGCCCAAGCTACTAATCCGTTGCCTGCGGACTGAGCTACGCTGGGCCATCAACGCCTATGCTTTGTTAGGTCCACCGGATAGGGTCCATAACTTGATGAGGCGGCTCGAGCAAGTCGATGCTCGAAGGGCCGCAGTGGAGGAGGCTTACGCTGAGCTCGAGGATTCGGATGTGGAAAAGGGAGTCCTGGACTCCTGCTTCGCGGACTACGAGCAGTTCTTTTCACTCACGGACGAGTTGATCGAGGCTGAAGGCAGAAGGCGCGTGAAGCTCGGATGAGTGGCCTGCCCGAGTTCTCTCGGAGGCAGCCTCAGCCGGAGCTGTTGGGACGACTCCCAACTCTACACCTGCGAAGGTACTCTGGGGTCCTTTTCGAATGGCTGACCTTCGTTGGTCTTTTCGACAGCCTAGTGGACGCCCGGAGTGACTTGACCCCGAGCCAGAAGATGGCGTACTTCCTGGCCTCACTGGAGGGGGAGGCCCTGGGCGTCGTCGGCCACTTAGGATTGTCGGACGACGCCTACCAGACTGCTCGGGACCACCTAGCCAGAAGATACGCCGACGTTCGGCGAATTGCGGACGAACATGTTAAGCAGCTTCTAAGCCTCCCGCTGCTGAGTGACCGGGCCAGACTACGTACGGACCTATTGAATCCAGTCTTGGTGGCCTGTAATACGTTGAGGCGGCTGGATTTACCAGTGGGCGAACGGGCCATTTTTGCTGCTCCGCATCGTGCTGTCCCGTATACCTCTCGACCTTCGAATACATTTTGAGGAGAGGCACGGCGGAGATGGGGCCTCCTATGTTCCGCCCTTCAATGACCTGCTGCGGTTTTTGGAGAAGCAGTGCTGGCAAATTGAGAACGCGGCGGGCACCGTTGACGAACTACGAGCCGTGCCCAGTGAGAGGCGGAATCCGCCGGGCAAGTCGTCGTCAATCCCCCCCCAGGCCTATCGGAGCTCCCGCGGGAGGGCGTCGCTCCCTACCATCTTACAGTGGCCTAGCGGCCAGTGAGGCGCCCCCCTGCTCCTATTGTCGAGCACCTGATCACCGGGTAACATCATGCCCGAAATTATTAAGTAAGCCGGTTCCGGCGAGGCGAACTATCGCCAAGGAGCGCCGCTGGTGCTACTCATGTTTGGAAGGGCACCTTCAGCGAGACTGTCCGCACCGGCGGCCCTGTTTGCATTGCCAGGGCAACCACCATGCAGTTTTGTGCCTGCGTGCGAACGGCGTCTCCTCTCGGGGCTCTGCCAGGCCCTCGACCCCCACGGGCGGGGGCGCTCAGCCACGCCCTCTGACGGGCGACTCTTGGCGCCCGCCGGCCAGCCACCAGGCCCCTAGGTTTGAAAGGGGTCCCTCCCCCGACCAGTCGGGGGTAATTCCCCCAGGGGTGGGGGTGTCATCACCCCCCCTCAGCGTGTGGAGAGGCACTTCACGGCCACTCATCAGTCAGCTAGACCCTTCTCACTCCCGTTAGCTGAGTGGCCGCGACTGGTGTACCACCGTTCCCCATTTGATGGAGGCGGCCCTAGCTAGCTGCCGCCTTAGCTCGCACCACGGCCGCCTCCACTGAGCCTTGAGCCGTCAACAGTCCACTTGTCAAACTGTTCTGTTGCCGACGGCCTCATTGAAGGCGTACAACCCGAGTGGTGACTGTCAGCGGTTTGCGCTCTATTGGTCTCGGGTTCACGCGGTGTGACCTCCACTTGGTGGTGGGAAGATTAGGGCCCCCCTGGAGCGTTGAATCACGCTGTCAAGGGGTATTAGATTTTTTAAATTAAATTAAAAATAAAAATGCTTTTGGGTTTACCGCGAAAATTTTCCTATTTGTAGCGGTTGTGATTAAAAGGTTGAATTTAATATGCTCCTTTAAATGCTGCTGCATATGTTTTGCAAATATATTTGATCATTGTGTTTGTTGTTGCACGGAAAATTGAAATTGAATGCTTGTGCGTATGTTTTGTAATTGTATTTGCTCATTGCGTCTGTTTTGCTGAAGGGAAATTTGAATTCATTTGAGGTTGAATGACGCGCTGTTTGAATATTGGTGTATGTTTTGTGATTGTGTTTAATCATTTTGCTTGTGAAACGGAGGGCTGAAATTGGATAACCCTATTTGTGCCAAATGGAATAAGAGTCACTTCTCTTTTGGTTTACATTTTGTTGGCACTGTCTAAAATATTTAAATGAGAAGTAGGGCTGTCCCTTACGTTTATTGTTTTGTTTAATTTGCAAGTTGACCTATGTGCATCGGTGATTAATTTGTTTGAATTAATTCTATAGTTGGACATTGATGCTTTTGAAAAATTAGTTGAAATA
Organism: Parnassius mnemosyne; assembly: GCA_963668995.1. Lineage (NCBI taxonomy): Eukaryota > Metazoa > Arthropoda > Insecta > Lepidoptera > Papilionidae > Parnassius > Parnassius mnemosyne. Next base: position 7,645,661 of record CAVLGL010000024.1, read on the forward strand.
TGAGCATAGGACTACCTGTCTAAAGGGCTAGCCAGTTTGTAGATTATCAGATGGAAATCAGCTGTCGCACCATTTGGTAAATGATTATATGGTGGATGGCTTGGTTATGCCTACTTGTTGAAAACTCATACTAGGGACTATCTGTACGTTTCGTTCGGCTCTCCACAGACGACGTTCATGGAGAATTTGGGGGTGCTCTCTGCACTGAAGCTTAAGAGGCCACTCTGGGCCGCTTTGTGTCCAGAAGAGCATCCAGTTCAACCCTCCGGCTTGCCCGCGTTGGACTGTTATTTTGAGGCGTGGGTTAGGATTGCAAGATCTGATGGGGTGCCTAAGGTGGCCTAGTTTGGTTGTAGATTCGGTCTTGCAACTTGCCGTCGCGACCCTGTCCCGCTGACCGGTTTTCTCGCGGACCTAAATCCTTATGTCCGGGACGGGGGTTTGTTCACGCCCGAACGCTGGTTTCGGAATTTGACGCCAAAGGGCGCTCGGCTCGGCGCCATACCGGTTTTGACGTTCAGTCGAGCGGTGTGGTGAGGGCGCGCGAACGCAGGAGTCGTTTGCCAGCTGTGCTTGGGACAGCACGCTGTAATTTTTTTTGTGCGGGAACGCGGAATAATTTAGACGTGTCTAGTAAATATACTGTCTAGCATTCGTATCGCGCATTCCTTGTTTGAGAGCTTTTCCCGGGAGTTCTTGTGTCTAACGCAGAATCTGTATAAGGGTAATCGACAATATTAGCTACTACTGCGGCATTTGATATTCTAGAAATAATTGTTGCCACGAGAAACGGTAGTGAACTTTGATCCTGACATTCGTGTTCGTGCGGTGTGTTACGTTTTTGCTTATAGTAACGGGATTTCGTATAGACCGACATTCTGTATTTGTGTTGGGTGTTACGCTTTATAACAAATTAGAGTTAGTGGCTTCTGGCAGTTAGATAATTGTACGATAAAGTTAAGGACTGTCCTCGTGACGAACGAAGAAAGTGACTATGGACGACACCACGGAAGATTACCACAATTTGGAGCGGTGCTGAAGTCCGAGCTGCTGCCGACGGCAACGGTCTCATAAGGTCTACCACACTCAGTCACACACAGATACACATCACTGAACCTTACTTCCCATGCACCATTCAACCACATGCGACCTGACCGAACCCTGAGGGACCAGTCGCCTTGGATATAGGTAAGTAAGCTCGGTTTTAATATTCTCCCTGTTGAATGGCAGTAGAATAGAACGCTCCCTCTTATTGTTTATTGTAATTAGGAATTTCCACGCGGCCATATTGAGGCCCGAACTACGTCTGTTCGTTGAAACTCCGCTGACGGGCCCCGGAGGATTGAACCTTTGTGGGAGCAGCCGTAGGCCGTAAAAATAGGTATATACTTAGTTTAGTATCTACCTATTTAAGTTAACAATATGTCAAAAAAGAAATTCCTGGGAAGCTGTCAGTGGCAGTAAATATTTTTCTCCAAAGATCATAGCTCAAAAATGCAACTTTCAGATCTGATTCTTGGGGAGTTTTTTTTTAAGAATATCGGAACAGTCACCTGGTATTTTATACATTATAATTAAAATCCAACAAAAGGCTGGGTTCAGTTTGGTAGGTTCAGCTTGTCTCCAGGAACATATTATTTGAATATTTTTTAATTATTTTAGAATTATCATGATAAAAATTCAGTTAAATTTGAAGTTATTCAATTGCGATTACTAAACAATTTTTTTAAATCTTTTTACCGCTTCCTTAACAATAATTTAAGTAAAATGTTCATCACTAGCTAACGCACACAATGACAAATCAAAATTAGTCACGCGTTTTCGGGCTGTCAGATCGTCATACGCCAGTATATTCTAAGTCTATGTGTATATATATATATATATATATATATATATATATATATATATATATGTACCTAGTCAGGTCATAAATTCTGTCACAGGTTTAATATAAAATAATTGAAACAAGTTTATTCATTATGTAACCATTTATATACCAAAATGAACTTAACAAAATATAGATTCTTATGACACTAAAGTTTATTCAAAATGACCTCCGCGATTTTGAATACAGGCCTTCAATCTGCGCGGCCAGTCGTCTATCGCAGCACGAACGAGGTCCATGTCAATATCGGCGGCTGCCTTAATCAATGATGTCTTGAGTGACTCCAAATTGGAATGAGGCTTTGAGCACGCCTTTACCTCCAAGTGTTGCCATATCTTGTAATCTAACGGATTCAAATCTGGACTGGGAGGAGGGCCAGTCTTCGTGCCGGATGAAGTCTATTTCACGCGCCGCCAGCCAGTCTTGTGTGCTCTTCGCTCTATGAGCTGGCGCCGCATCTTTTTGGAATACCCAGTGCCTGTTATTGAACATGGTATGAGAAACAAGTTCCACAAGGTTCGTCAGGACTGTATTTTGATACACAACTGCATTTGTTTTTACACCTTTCTCACAAAAATGTACCTCTGTTAAGGCCCAATAAGAAACTCCCAACCATACCATGAGCGAGGATGGAAAATGACCTCGTTGGACACGCGGAATACGGTTACTCGCTTCTTCACTACTGTGTGCGTTTTGTTTGTTGTAGCTCTTTTCTACGGTATAAATTTTTTCATCCGAAAAAAGAATTTCCCGATATTTTTTTCCCGCGTACCGCTTCAACAAAGCGCGGCTCTCTTCAGTCTCAGGTCCATTAGACGAGCATTCAAACGATGTCCTGTTTTTCTTCGATATGCCCGAAGCCCTAAGTCTTTATTTAACACCCTTTTCACCGTGGTTCTGCTTAACCGCTTCTGAAGGGCCAACAGTTTCTGCTTACGTTTGGGATTTCTTTGAATTCGCGCCTTCACAGCTTTTATCACTGCTGGAGTCCTAGCAGACCGAGGGCGACCACATCTTGACCTGTCATCTACACTAGAGTCTTCATTGTATCGTTTGATAGTACGATAAACGAATCTTTTGGTTATATTCAAATTTTTCAGTATGTCAAAAATTTGAATTGGCACGTAACCGCAACGATGCAACGCAATAACTGCAACACGGTCGGTTCTTTAAGCGTCCACTCCATATTTAAAAATGAGTAAAATTCTAAAAAGTATACAGTTTTATTTTCATGAACAATTCGAAATTCGAATTCAATAAACTTTTTTGTGGCCAGCATTCTAAAAGAAAAGTTTTTACTGTGTGACAATACTTATGACCTGACTGTGTATATGTATATTTATATATATATATATATATATATATATATATATATATATATATATATATATATATATATATATGTATATATAATAGGTTTGTCCGCGATGAACTCCTAAACTACTGAACTGATTTCAATGAAATTTTGCACACTGTGAGCAGTTTGAACCAATTTGAGAGATAGGATAGTTTTTATCCCGATAAGTGACCCTTAACATTTTTTATTAGGAATTTAAGAATTGTTTATTGGAGAAAGGGTCATCTCAGGAAAATGCAGAACGACGTCTGCCTTGTCAGCTAGTATGTATATATATATATATATATATATATATATATATATATATATATATATATATATATATATATGTATATACTGTGGTGTCGGGGAGAAACATAATAACTCCAATTTGGTTAAATTTTAGTTAGGTACTACAATGACATTAAAATTTTTCAAATTTTATTTTGGTCTAACCCAGGTAACTCTAACTTGCATAGAAGCGGTAGAATTGTGATGGTAACATTCTGATATCTCTACATTTTACTTATGGAGTGTAGAGTACAAGGTGAACCATCTTATAAGGGGCGAAAGTTGAAAAAGTGTCCTACTATTTACTGAAAATAGAGGTTTCAAAACCTACCACAATAGCGCTGGCGTCTGAAAAACTACGATATGAAGATAGCTGTTGTGAACGGAGTGAAGTCAGCTGAATTCAAATATTTAAAAAATTTCAAGATTAGATTAGTTAGTAAAATGCCAGTATACAAAATCTCAACTATTTACATAGTACAAAACCAAGCGGATTGGTCAGTCCTTGTTTATTTCTCCATCTTATTTTAATTACTTTTGGCGCTTTTTTTTTAAATTTATCTTATGCTACTGCAGCGCCACCCTTATTGGATACGTTTTTAGGGACATTTTTCATTGTATAGAGTTGGTCCTCCTTCTCTCTACACTCCATAATTTTACTCAGAGATTTTTGTCTAAATAAGATAAAACAACTTAACATGCTATTACCTATCAGTAAAATTAAAAGGACGTCTAAATTTATGGTCATTATATAGTATATAGTAACATATGTCATCTTGTTACTAAAATGAAAAAATCAAAACCTGTATATTTTTTGGTACAAATTCAAAAATTGGTAAGTGACTACCGCCGCCCATGAACAACGCGTTGCTGGCCTTTTAGAAAGATGTAAGCTCTTTTCTTGAAGGTTCCTAAGTCGTATCGGTCCAGAAAAATCGCTGGTGGTAATCGATTCCACGAGGAAGTTGTGCGAGGGAGAAAATTTCTTCAAAATCACACAGTGGTGGACCGCCAATCATCCAGATGGTATGGATGGTAACGCGAGTTTTGTTGCGATGTGCGATGGTGAAATTGAGCGGCTGGAATTAGTCGTAATAGATGCGATAAAATACGCAAAGAGATCTCTACGCAGTGCTAGTGTATCGAGCCAATCAGAAAGAACTCGGTCGTCGACGATTCAAACCGCTCTGCGCTGGATGCGGTCAAGTGGAAGGAGCTGGCACTGGGTTGCCCCGGCCCAGAGATGAGAACAGTATTCCATGTGAGGCCGAACTTGCGCTTTGTAAAGTTGCAAGCGATGTGCTGGCATGAAATACTGTCTCGCTGTGCTGACTACGCCAAGGTTTTTAGAGGCCAATTTGGCCTTCCCTTCCAAGTGACTATGAAACTGCACACTATACGATATGTCGACGCCGAGGATTCCGATGCTAGCTGAGGCAGCAAGGGGAGTGTCTTGAAACTGAGGAGATACGACAAAGGTGTTCTTTTTAGCGGTAAACGCGCAAACTTGTGTCTTCTGGGGATTGAACTGGACTAGATTTAGTCGTCCCCAATCCGAGACTTTGTTAAGCAAAGACTCGACTTCAGACACAAGTTTGTCCCGGTACTCGGCGACGTTTTGCCGAGAAATATTGGCATGGCCGGTATATAACGCATCATTTTATACGTGGTAGAGCCATGCTGCAGCTATATTATGGTTGTAGCACGAATGGGTCGGCTCGACCGGGGAAGGACCACGCTCTCACAGAATACCAGTGTAAAATAGGAGCTTAACGCTGCTGTGTTTCCTATGGTGAGTGTAGAGAACCGGAGACCCTTTTTACTGGAAACAAGGCATTCCATATTAGTCCTCAGGGGTTGCAACGCATCTGCATTTTGATTTTTAACAGAGGATAGATGTATATGTCTATGGGCCACAGCAACCATTTACCATCAGGTGGACTGAGTGCTCGTTTGTCACCCTGATCCTATAAAAAATATCTCAAAGTCAGTTATTCCATACAAAATTTCGTACAAACTTGCTCAAAATGTATGGAAGACCTGATTTTTCTTGCGATTTGGAAGATAGATCTATAGTAAAAGTTGTTCATATTGACGCGTAGAATAGAAAGCACTATTTTGATTACTCCATATATATATAACTATTTTTTTTAAATAATTTGTGAATATTAGTTAGAGATGTAAATAAAAAAATTAAAACTGATAAAAAGGAGGCCTTATCATTTATATGTCATTTATTCATAAGAAAAACCTATACATAATATACACAAATATATTGACACATTGGTTATTAATAAACTATTAAATTTTAAGTATTTCTGGAATACATTCATAACTATGAACTTAACTACTAAGCCATAGCATAAAATAAATTTTCTCGTTAATCGGGTAATAGTTAAACTGCTGGCATGTACAATTTTTCACGCACACTAGCATCTTGCAAATTGTCTTATGCACACTACAATATTAAGATGCCGCATTCATGAACCTGTTATTTGCATGGAGCGCGGTATGTAGACAGAGCGCGCGATGACTTATCATTAATCTTAGACAAGAACGTTAGTGTTTTTAAGACAAAAAAAGCACATACACAATCTATAATATACTTTAATCGTGTTTTGATCAAAAATACAATTTTTTTGTCCTACTTTCCTACTTGTTTCGAGACATTTTAGCTATTTTACATAATAAATCTACCTGATAGGCTATAGGTGATATGAGTATATCACAGACTTACTAATAAAATATTAATTGCACTGAAATTAAGGCAAATTCGTCGATTTGAATGATCAAAAGTGGTTTAATATTTTATTTTAACTTATTTCCATACTAGTACAAAACTAGGCCTACGCTTCATACAATTTTGGACCGTCTCCTAAAATGAAAAGGCACAGATACATATTCAAAATTATGACACAAGAATATTTTTTGGCTTCTTTCAATTTTTTAAATCCACATTCATGAAAAGAAACATTAATACGGAAAAACAATAATTTACATAAGAGTAGTACGATTTCTATAAGAATTTTATAACGTCCAACTCAAATTCAGACACTCTAAACGACATTGATGAAAATTATGAATAAAAAGATGGTCTAGTTCAGATAAGTACTAGAATTTTCATTAATTTCTGTTGAATTTAATTTGGTACATTTAAGATAAGTGCATTGTTTTTCCTTTTTCTCGAAAATAGTTATGTTTTGAGTAAAATTTATAATTGTCATAAAATCTTAACTAATAAAACTTAAAAAATACAATAATTGTATTTTCTTTTATTGTTTGAATAGGTCACAATATCGGTCTGTATCTAATCAAAATCTTTGAAGTGCCATACTGAAAAATTGTGTTTTTGTACATATCATTTTTCTTCCCAATGCCACAGATATCATCATCATCATCATTACAGCCTTTCATAAGTCTGCTGAACATAGGCCTCCCCCAAGGAATGCCACAAAGCACGGTCCTGAGCCACCTGCATCCATCGACTTCCTGCATGTCTTACCAGGTCGTCACTTCATCTCGTGGGGGGTCGCCTTACACTTCGCCTACCGGTACGAGGCTGCCACTCAAGAACCTTTCTTCCCCATCGGTTGTCGGTTCTTCGAGCTATATAGTCGGCCCACTGCCACTTCAGCTTACTAATGCCATGGGCTATGTCGGTCACTCTGGTTCTACTGCGGATATCCTCATTTCTAAGTTTATCACGAAGAGAAACTCCGAGCATAGCCCTCTCCATAGCTCGCTGAACGACCTTGAGCTTCCTCATACGGCCAGCAGTGAAGGACCACGTCTCAGATCCGCAAGTCATCACTGGCAACACGGACTGGTTGTATAATTTCGTTTTAAGGTTTTGAGGTATGTCTGACGAGAAGGTGTGTCGTAGTTTCCCGAACGCTGCCCAGCCGAGTTGAATCCGTCGATTGACCTCTCGGTCGAAGTTGGACTTACCTAGTCGGACTATTTGTCCCAGGTAAACATACTCGTCAACAACTTCGAGCTTAGTGCTCCCAACAACTACCGGCATAGGTGTGACATGGACATTGAACATGATCTTTGTTTTGTCCATGATCATCTTAAGACCTATCCGTTTGAGGTCATTGAGCATGGTGCTTCGATCCTCCAGCAATTCTGCCATAAGGACTATATCGTCGGCAATTCGAAGGTGAGTGATGTACTCGCCATTGATGTTAATACCGCATCCTTTCCAGTCCAGCAGCTTGAAAACGTCTTCCAATGCAGCGGTGAAGAGTTTCGGGGATATAACGTCACCCTGTCTTACATCTCTCTGCAATTGGATAGGTTTCGTACTCTGGTTCTGTACTCGGATAGCCATCGTAGCCCCACTGTACAAGCACTTCACCACTTCAGCACTTCGATATAACGACAGTCAACTTGGCACCGCTGAAGGGACTGCAGCACCGCGCAAATTTCGACGGAATCAAAGGCTTTCTCATAGTCCACATTCGCCAGGCATAGTGGCAAATTGTACTCCTCAGACTTCTGTACAACTTGCCGAAGGGTATGTATGTGGTCTATGGTGCTAAAGCACTTTCGGAAACCAGCATGTTCGGGAGGCTGGAAGTCGTCAAGTCTGCGCGCGAGACGATTCGTAATGACTCTCGAAATCAGCATGTAGACGCGGCTCAGAAGGGAAATCGGTCTGTACTTCTTCAAGAGAGCGTTGTCACCTTTCTTGAAGAACAAGACTACCGCACTTCTGCTCCACGCCTCCGGTGTAATACCACCATGGAGGACGGAATTAAAGAGCTTCTGAAGGACTTCAAGTACCGGTTTTCCACCCGCTTTCAGAAGCTCTGCTGTAATTCCATCCTCGCCTGGTGCCTTGCCGTTTTTAAGATGCTGGAGAGCCATACTAATCTCGCTCAGACTGACGTCCGGGATATCTTCGGAATAGTGTAGGATAAGACTCGCTCTTGGATCGTTACTCACACTTGCGTGTGGCTCCAACAATGACGTGTTCAGCTGCCCATAGAACCCGAAGAATCTCAGGTGCCTCGGAAACGATGCTGCCACACTCGGTCCTCAGCCTTGACAGTTGGCTTTTTCTGGTAGACAGATCTCTGGCAAAGACTTTGGAGCCTTGGTTCCGCTCGATCGCTTCTTCAATACAAGCTGTATTGAAGTTGCGTAATATACGTACCACAGATATATATATATATATATATATATATATATATATATATATATATATATATATATATATGCATAGGCTGCACTAAAAGTATCGGGAATGGAATATTTCCACTGTTCCTGTCATATTAAAATCTTTTTAATTGAAAACTCCTTGGTTTTAAAAATCGAGTACCATTTATTTATTTAAAAAAAGATTCTCGGTCTTGTCACAAGGTTTTGTCAAACTTGTTTAGTCGTTGAGAAAATGGAATTGACTCGAGAAAATTCAAGAGCGATGATTTATTATGACTTTCGAAGTGGTTTAACACTAAAACAGTGTGTTGACCGGATGATTTCTGCATTTGGTGATGAAGCCCCACCCAAAGCCACAATTTATCGCTGGTTTGCTGAATTTCAATGTGTACGTGTCAAGCTCAGTGATGATCCCCGTCAAGGTCGTCCAAAAACTGCAGTCACCCAAGAAAACGTTGATGCTGTGCGTAAGCTGATTGAGGAAGATCGACATGTGACATACCGCGAAATTCAGGCAACTTTAGACATTGGCATGAGTCAAATACAAAATTTGTTTGTCTAATTGTTGATGCAAGATTATTTAATAATCTTGCATCAACAATTAGGTGTAAAAAACTTGTTTTCCCAATGTATACCGCATTCATTCTGTGAAGAGCAAAAAGCGGCTCGCGTAACTTGGTGCGTCAGAACTGTCGAAAGATTCCACGCAGGATCCTCAAATGCTATATAAAACATCGTATCAAGTGGCGAATCCTGGATATGCGCGTACGAACCCGAAACAATAAACCAGTCACGAGTTTGGGTGTTCGAAAATGAGTTAAAGTCAACAAAAATTGTTCGTTCACGGAGTGTTGCACAAAAAATGGTGGCCACGTTTGTCTCCAAAACCGGCCATGTTACGACTATTCCTCTTGAGGGACAAAGAACGGTTAATGCAGAATGGTATGCTAGCATTTGTTTTCCACAGGTCGTTTCTGAACTCCGTAAAGAGAACTGCAACCGCCGCATCATCCTCCATCACGACAATGCGAGTTCTCACACCGCACACAGAACAAAAGAGTTTTTAGAGCAAGAAAACATAGAATTATTAGACCATCCGCCGTACAGCCCCGACCTAAGCCCTAATGATTTCTATACTTTCCCTAAAATAAAGAATAAATTGCGTGGACAGAGATTTTCATCACCTGAATAAGCTGTGGACGCCTACAAAATGGCCATTTTGGAGACCCCAACTTCCGAATGGAATGGTTGCTTCAATGATTGGTTCCATCGTATGGAAAAATGTGTCAAATTTCGCGGAGAATACTTCGAAAAGCAATAAATACATTTTTAAATAGTAATGTTGTGTCACTTCCTTGATTCCCGAAATTTTCAGTGCCGCCCTCGTATATATCCAATAAAGAAGTAAAAACAGAGTCGTCGTAAACAACCGTTACGAAATAAGTAAAGACTGGTGTAAGTTTTGTGTGAGAAAATATAAAATTTTATATATGGTAGAACTTTTACGTTTTGGTTGTATGAAATGAAAGGTAATTTAGTATATCAACTGTTATTTATTATTATTAAATTAGGAAAACTCTAAGAACACTTATTTATTATAATAATTAAGGTCACATAAGAGGTGTAATTTCTGGCGTTTGCGTGAACTTATATTTGTTTTACTTCGTTACATTAAAAATCTACGATACTGATAAATAGTACTCCTGGAAAATGAGAGCTGTTTTTTCTTTCTTTGCAAGCTAGGTTACGCTCTTACAAGGATATGTTTCTAAGACAGCCCACACCTATCACACCGATCACATGGTAGTTCAAATTAATTCTAATAAATGGCGCTAGTTTTTCCATTTGATCGGGTCTGGCACAAAGCGCTTCTTTCGAAGCTTCCTTATAGTACATGGTGCATGCTCTGATTTCAAGCCTATCAATGCTGGTGTTCCACAAGGCTGCCTGTAACCCTGTCATGTGATGATTTATAATCTGGTATACAGTAATCTGTGATTTATAATTGTCATAAAAACTTAACTAATAAAACTTAAAAAATACAATAATTGTATTTTATTTTTGTTTTGGAGTTACGGAGTTATAAAGCATTATCAGTTTTAGTTATTTGTTTTTACTGTTTGTAAGTGTGAAAATGGTTAAAAAGTGTTGCATCAAGAAATGTAAAAGTGAATAATATAGTGGATGTGGCATATAATTTCATAGGTAAGCATTAACAAAGATTTTGTTTGCTAACAGAAGCGAGAGTGCTTTAGACGTTTTGTGGACGGCAGATTCAAGACGTTTCGTATATTTGTGATAAAAATTAGTAATTATGCTTCTACTAATTACGATTTGTACATATGTATCCCATAATTAAAAGAAAAAAAATTGTTTTTTACAGCTTTCCATTGAAAGAAGAAATTAAACAAAAATGCTATGACGTAATTCCCGTATCTCAAAAGGTAACCAAAAATTCGGTTGTGTGCAGCCTTCATTTCACTTGGTCCACCGCATCCTAACCAATATATAGCAGATGAAGAACCGCACGAATTACAAAAGTTAAAGCATTGGCTAATTAAAATTTTATAATGTTCCATCACGCAAAATGTAATGCCTTAAGAAACTTATGTAGTAAAACGGCAGAAGTTTAACAAAACGGTTTTTAGCCATTTTTTGATTTTTATTAATTTTTTTCATTACTTAGTTTTATTTTAATTTGCCTTCATTTAAATACCAAAATATCTGCTTTCAGGGGCATACGCAAGAGCAAGGAAAGTCCAATGCTCCCTGAGTGAAATCCTACGTGCGTCATTGCCTACTTTCATAAGCTACGCATGTATTAGCTAGTCTAGCTAACAAAAAAGCAGAAAACACATGTCTTCAAATTGGACAAGTAGCTTATGTGTCCAAAAATACCGCATGTGATACATCGGCAAATAAATTTTTATACAAGTTGCTTCGTGGCATGCGTGTAACTTGTACAAGGCATATGCAAGCCTGTATATCACGCTACTTTGTACGCTACCGACAACATCTATAGCACATTTATTATGTTTTCACAAAGGGTACATCATAGAAAGCATTTGAAGTAAATTTAATAGTGTAATATTGATACTTCTAACGGAATGAGTAGCTAATTTAATTAAATAAAAACGTGGCGGTAGCTAACTAGCTACTATAATTAGGCTCCCCGTAGCTCGCATCGCATGCGTACGCATATTGTCTTTCGGTATTCAATTTACAGCCGAAATTCAATTTACAGATTACATGATCTTACAATTAATATAGAACAGAACACTGTCAAACAAAAATTATTGAATACTACATATTCTAATCTATACATATAATAAAACTGTAAATAGCAGATGTCTGTACATTTTATATTTTTGTAATAAAAGTGATTGAGGGGTACTAAAAATAAGTAATTAAATACATTTCTACCATTTTTAGAATTTTCTGTCTGTCTGTCTGTCTGTCTGTCTGTCTGTTTGTTTGTTAACGTATCACGTATAAAGTACTAATTTATATCATAAGAATTGTTAAGGAAATTATAAAGTGTATCTTCGGGTTACATTTAGTCTTTATTTCATTAAAATCAGTTCATTCCATCAAAAGTTATGATAAATATTCTGAAGTATGGGTAGGGAAGTATAGGTACGAATTTGCTCAACGGTGGCTTTGTTTGAGTCATCAAGTGCATTTTAAACTAATATCATATCATAAATCATAGTTAAATTATGTAAAATAATGATATAATTATGTATGTCTAAAACGCAGTAAACAAAAGTATTAAAGAACGTATTAAATATATTATACAAAAATATATTAACCTTATTAACTAAATCTGAAGCACAATAGTTAACCCATTTCTTCGATAGATGGTGGTGTTGTGAAAATGTAAAGCAATTGCAATGTGGTTTTTTCCTGTAGATGAGTTTTCATATTTACTGCTAATCTTTATTATATTACTCGCTGCCCTACTGCGTGTTGACAAACTCAATTTATTCTTTACCGCCGAGTACTCTATGTGGTAAATCACATTTTAAAAGAGCTATTAACAATTGCGTTGGTTTTGGCGAGAGTCAAACTTTATTTTTTGCTTACTGTGCAGGCACTGATTTATAAGTTCTCTTGCGTTTTATATAATGTATCAATCGCGTCAATTAATCTCTTTTATTTTTAGAATTGATGTTAGCAGCGCCATCTCTCTTTAAATATATACATATAATAAAAATGATGATAACATGTTGTTTCTCTTTCTGTACATTGTATATATATTTTGGTGGCTAAAATCATTATGGGGAACTGAAAATAATTAAATAAGAACATTTTATAATTTTTAGAATTGTCTGTCTGTCTATTTGTCTGTTATTATATGAACGCATCACGTCTAAAGTAAACACCTTTTATTTTCAAAGAAATCGTTAAGAAAATCATAAAGCGTATCTTCGAGTTACATTTAATCTTTGTTTTATTAAAATTGGTTAATTCTATCGAAAGTAATGATTATTATTTTGAAATGTAGGTTCGAATTTGTTCAATGGCGCCATAAAATCTCAGAAATAGTAATAAAAAGATTTGTGTGTAAAAAAAAAACGTTCCATAATAATTAATATATTTATACTTAAAACACAAAAAGAGATTTAAAAAGGATGTTTTCTCACACAAAGGACGTAATAGATGGAGTTGTACAAATTACAAACTTTTCTGAATTGCTATGTTGAGATTTTTCGCCGATGAATCGTATTGAGACTTACTGAAGAAATTTATATCCATCGAAGCCATACAACGGAACCCGACCAAAAATAAAAATTTTGCAACGAAATGTCGTGATATTGTATTTATAATATACGCAAAATCAGTACTGCCATTTTAGCGCTTTGGGAACTAGATTTAGCGCTTTTTTGGAATTGGCATTTCGAAATTATTCCAGCGCTTTTTGGTGTATTTAGCACACATTTCAATATTTTAGCGACTAGCGGGTTATTAACTCTTTTATAGCAGCACTGTTAGTCCACATTACCGATAATAATAATAATGACCTTTATTATTTTTTCCCACAAATAGTACATTGCAGTTTATCTTTTTCAAACATATTTTTCCACAAAACAAAGAGCATGGGAGACGAGTCCAAACTAGGATACCCTGTGCTATGGATCTCCTGGCTTCCCCTTTAGGATGATCAACTTGATTTTTTTACCGACGACTATAAGCGGGGAAATCCCCTTTATTAAAGTTTTCGTTCATGGTTTTGGCAACGCATTTATTTTGCTTTATTCAGTTTCAGTCAGTTGCTTAGAGCACAGCTAAGTTAAAAGTTACTTAGAAGTTATAACACAAAGAAATTGTTTAGCAACCGCAATCAGATGCTGACATCTGAAACTAAGTTGCGAAATACATTGCACTTTAAAACAATTAATGACATTTTTATTGTTCGTACAGTACTAACTACTGTTGACAGCAATTGCCATAATTATAAGTCGATGTCCTGCGAAGTATTGATACATCAAAAAAATATTGCCAGAAAAAAAACTTAATGTTGTTTTCTTTATTATGATTATATAAAAAAACACAAACTTTGTTTGTAGTTAATTTAGCGCGAAATCTAGGGCTTTTTTAAAGCGCTGTTTTCATGAAATCTAGCGCTTTTTGTGTTGTCCTAGAGCTGAATGAGTTTTTTTTTATCTGGCAGCACTGCCCAAAAACCCTCTATTAAGAAGTAACTTTCCTTTCAGTTTTAAGCGCGTTCAGTTCCCAGTTACAGTGAGCGTGTGTTATGCGATGACCGTAAATAAAGCGCAAGGTCAAACTTTACGCGTTGTAGGAGTGTACCTCAGTACTGACTGTTTTGCACATGGCCAACTCTATGTTGCTTTTTCCCGCGTTAGTAGCCCCCGTAACCTTTTTGTGTACACCCCGGCTAAGCCTACTTTTAACGTCGCTTACACGGAAACTCTATCATAAACGACTTAGAACTTTGATGATAATGATTTATTTAGTTACCACTTATTGATACAGTAATGAAATAAATCGTTTAATATTCTCTTACCTAAACGACAAATTCTTTATGTAAAACCTGTATACGCGAGCTACGCCGCGGGCACAGCTAGTGTTAAATAAAGTGATATTTAACTTTTGTCTTTGTATTAACTGGACACAAACAATTCATATTTCAAAGCAACCTTTCCTACGTGTTATAAAAAGTTTGGTCATCTTGCTAGAAAGAGACCGGCGTCAGTAGTACATATCCCTATCGGGTTCTTTTTTTGGTAGAGTATTCAGTCCAGTTTGTATAGTACGTCCGTGATTAATATCCACTAACTGCACTGATGGAAAGGTTTTTGTTTCGAAAGAATATTTCTACGTGGTAGAGCCATGCTGCAGCTATATTAATAGCATAGTTGTAGCACGAATGGGTCGGCTCGACCGCGGAAGGACCACGCTCTCACAGAATACCAGCGTAAAATAGCAGCTTAATGCTGCTGTGTTTCGTGTGGTGAGTGTAGAGAACCGGAGACTCTTTTTACTGGAAAAGAGGCATTCTATCTTAGTCCTCACGGCTGACAACGCATCTGCATTTTAATTCGCAAACGAAGATAGATGTAGATAGTGGCGTAGCTATGTAACCCGAGGGCCCCGGGGCAAAAATGAGATTGGGGCCCTATTTAAACTAAACTAAAACTATAGTCTCCGTCGACGCCCCTCTTGGCTCATTACGCCATTGTCTGATCCGGACTTTGGTACTTACACTCCGATCGCGGTTGCGTTCTGCAGATCGCCGCCGTGTTTGGTACTATAAGTTGGCCGATTGGGACAGGATGCGCATTTTGCATCCTTCCCTTGAGGACAGACACGGGTATGCTTCTCGCCGGATGATCCCATGTGATTCTGTCGTTGATGTGGTACTTCAGAGAATGGAACTCTTTATTCTATCATTTATGGTGCCTGGTTTGATCACTCCTGTAAAATTGCATCGCGCTGTAATAGGAGTGCTTCACCAGCGCTATTAAAAGAAGTATAATTTCGCCTTCAGGTCAGTACGATACAGTTTACACAGCGCTTGGTGCGCATAGCACTACTCTCCCTAGACGTGAAAAGTCGAGTGGGCCTGATGGAGTTCCTCCCATTATGACATGTGCTCCCTAGTTGGCACTGGTCGTAAAGTGTCTTTTCTAAAACTCTTTTTCGCTCCCGAATTCAAAGAAAACAGCTTTAGTCCATTAGTGCACCATATCCCTAAAAAATAACCGAAAAGTCGACCGCTCAGACCTATCCAACTTGTTCTCCAAAATAATGAAAACCATTGTGACCTGCTAGCTCATGAGGTTGAGGATCACCAACTGAAAAGTGACCGCCAGTACGATTTTCGTCGGAGTTGCTCAGCTGATGATCTTCTCTGGCTAACCTGACTCATAAATCGGCCGAGGCAGAGAGGGAGACCCTGGTTAGACACAAAGCGCTTCTTTCGAAGCTCCCTTCCTATGGAGCTTCCCGAGAATTTGTACAACTGGATCGGCAGTTTTATGAGCAGGCACAGTTGTAGTAAAAGGTGCATGCTCCATTTACTAGCCTATTTATGCTGTTGTTCCACAAGACTACGTGGACCATACATACGCTGTTTCTTCTGCTTATCAATAATATGTTGCGATCCAGTAACGTACACTAGTGATGCTTTATACACCGGCTGTACCTGTATTTCTCGGGAAAATGTCGTCGAGTACCGGAACAGACTTATGTCTGGAGTCGAGTCTTTGCCGGATAAGGTCTCGGATTGGGGCGACTAAATCTAATTAAGTTCAATGCTCAGAAGTTTGCGCGTTTACCACTAAAAATAACCCCTTTGTGGTAACTCCTCAATTTCAGGGCACTCCCCTTATTAATTACAGCCTTATTAGAGCCAATATCGGAATCTTCGGCGTTGACATATTGAATAACGTGCAGTTTCGTGGTCACTTGGAAGGGAAGGCTGCATTGACATCTAAAACGCTTGGCGTGCCCAGCAGAGTGGTACAGTATTTTATGCCGGCACACTGCTTGCAACTTTACAAGGGGCAGGTTTGGCCTAACATGGAATACTGTTCTCATCCCTGGGCCGGGGCTTCCTAGTACCAGCTCCTTCCACTTGACCGCATCCAGAGAAGAGCGGCTCAAATTGTCGACCACCGACGAAGACGAAAGTCGAGACATTGCATTTTCTATTGTATTTACCTCAGGGAGTGTTCAGAGGAATTGTTCGGGTTAATTACAGCGATAAAATTTCATCAACGCATTTCACAAATCCACATCATTGGGATGTTTGGCGGTCCACTATTGTCCGATTTACTAGGAGTTTTCTTCCTCGCACGACTTCTTTATGGAATCGTTTACCACCGGCGATTTTTCCGGACCGATACGACTAAGGGACCTTCAAGAAACGAGCTTACTCCTTAAAAAGCCAGCAACGCGCCTACAATTTTCATGGTGTTGTATTTGTTAATAGGCAGTGGTCGACACTTGCCATCAGGTGATCCGCATTCATTTGTCCCCCTCTTCTATGTAAAAAAGACAATAAAACGAAGTAGACAATTATCTTTAACAATGTAATATTTATGTTCTGAAAGTAGGAGTGATTTTTAAGATTTCAGTTCGAGCCGTTCGCGGTCAGGAGCCAAAAACTTACAACCCAAAAATCTTTATACAACTAGGATAATACATAATTTTCGAACGTCCTTCTTGGAGGCTGAGGGGCCCCTTTAGCTTGGGGGCCCCGGGGCACTGCCCCCCCTAGCCTCTGGGTAGCTACGCCACTGGATGTAGATGTTTATGGGCCACAGTAACCACTTACCATCAGGTGGACTGTGTGCTCGTTTGTCACCCGTATTCTATAAAAAAAAAAGAATTCACAAATTGCTCTATGGGTTTTTGGCTAAAGAACATGAAGCCTTGAGGTATATATTATTAAAAATAAATTATTGCCTCTGTCAAGTTGAATTTGTCAAGCTGATAATTTGACAATTGACAATTGGTTTGTCATAAGTTAGATGAAATTGAAAATTCGTCAAGATTTGCGGACTCTTCCTCTGATTTTACGTCATGAAAGCTTTTAATTAGTTTATAATCTACTTCTTTAATTTTTGTTCAGTCTTAAAAGTTGATTTCGAGAGTGTTAGTTAATAGAACGTTATGAGTCTCAAGACCCAAATAATATTAGGTTATGTTGTGTGATCTGTTTTTTCGCCGTGAAGAGTAAGTTAGTTTGATTAATTCATACATTTATATTTTTTGTTCCGTATTAATAAAATATGTATATACATTGAAACAAGAACGTAAAATGCCCTCGAAATTGTTTTCTGCCTGCGCTTTTTGTGCACCGTCAGGATCGATTTGATTATTGCTTTAAACGCAAACATCGGCGTAATAAATTGTACTTTCTGTACATATCTTCTTCAATAACATTATATTGGAATTGTCATCATGCTTAATTGCTCAGCATATATTGTGACATAGGATAGTGTCTATTGATGGTCTATGGATAAAGTAAATAAAAACATAAAAGTGATACCTAATATTTTTTTGGCTATTACTTTTATGAAAAACAATGTAGGAAGCTATATCCTTCCTACATTGTTTTTCATTAAAGTAATAGCTAGTATATAAATATCAAAGGATCCTTAGTTTGAATCCAGCCATTTTCAGTATGATAAGAAAATTATAAGACATGCTGATTTTAGAACCATTTCAAGTTCATTTATAAACCCTATTTTGCTATTAAAGTCTTTTAAAATAAGGAAGGCATTTATTTTATGAAAAATTCATGAATTTTACTATGAATTTAAATGTAACCTGAGGTAATAACGAGTGACTTAAAAATAACAGTTAATTGAATATCCTTAAATAAATTAAAAAAAAATATATATCTTCATAGATATTTTAAAGAGAAGAAAATCCTGAAGCTGGAAGAAGAGATAGGTTGCACTGGTATATTAAAAGATTATCTCAGGTCCGAAAAGAGTGAAGGATAATGTAATCCTCAAATCTGGCTACTTTTTCTATCACCAGGAGAGTGACCATCTATACCAAGGTGTCAGATTTATCATCCACAAGTCTCTTGTTAATAACATTGTAAAGATTGGGAGTGTGTTGATGAAGGTTATAATAATAAACCCTTTAGGTTGGATTTAGAATTGTTTGGCACAAATTATGCAGAGTAAGGCATTTTATTTGGTAGAGATTTAGTCCCTGATTATAATAATACCAATCACATTAAAAGGTAATGCACCATTATCGAAAAAATAAATAAAAACTATTATAACCTAAAATGCGTAAAACATGGAAAATTACTGTGAAAGCTGGATAGCATTCAGAATTTTGTGTAAGTGCGACAAAGACATAAGACTAGTGTCACATTATTCTACTGTTTATACTCTCTGTCAAGAGATACTTTGCTAAAGACAACTATAATAATAGAGAAAATTTTTCTGACTTGATATATGAATATTTATGGAGAAGAAAAATTATCTATACTAATATAATAAAGTGCAAGAGTTTGTTTGTTTTTTTGTTTGTTTAAACACACTAATCTCTGGAACTACCAGTCCGATTTGAAAAATTATTTTTGTATATTATATCCAGATTCATGTGGAATAGTATATCCTATCTAGCATTAAGCTATATCACTCAGCTAGCCTTAAATATGGATATTTGTTAAGCAAGTCAGAAGAGAAAGTGCTCCCGAAATGATTTATCCGTGTACGCTGGTGTTATGGTTAGGGATACGTAAATACAATGTTCTAAAAAAATATAGATCTTTACTCCGTCTAAAAAAAAGTCTGCAATACCATATGTCTATTTCTTATACATAAGCCATAATTAGGTATTTTGTGACAAAAAATATTGATAATTAAAAAGTGATTTATAAGCGTTATTATTAGGGATGGCCTATTTACCAGCCTCAGCTGCTACGGCTCGCTCAGGTGCCTGCGATTCGCTATGCAAGGGCGAAGAGGCTGCACTTCCCGCAGCGCCGAAGCGGTTGTAGAAGTAACTTTGGGTCAAAATTCCTGTGTAAAAAAGTGAGGTTATGATTTTCCAAAAAAAACATTACTCATAAACTATACTTTTCCGCAACGAGGGTATGGTAGAGGGGCTGTTCCTTATAGGGCACACTTCTGCTACCCTCTTCCCCCCTGCTCCCGGGGACGATAAATGTTACTTTCAGGTTAGATCTATGGGATTTTCTTTTTGATTTTTCTCAAGAACGGTGTATTAATGGGAGTGGTGTCGGGAGTAAGGGGACTCCCCCCTTCCCCTCCCCTCAACTCCTGCTCCCTCATCCTGCCAAATGGTTCTAAATTTCAACCAAGCCCTTTTATTCTGAACTACATGCAGTTTAACATTTTTGAATTTTATTTATTTTATTTCGCAATTCGGCTTGCCTCTTGGTATAGGCCTCCTCCAGCTCTCTCCATTCAGCCCGGTCCTCTGCAACTCTGGTCCAGTATGGTCCTAGAGTGTTTTGTTTTCACATGCCCCTATCTTCTGATGTCTCTTCTTGGATACCATAAGGTTACTTGTTTGCTCCATTTATTTATTTTGCAACGTAGCATATGGCCAGTCCAGGTCCATTTTAGATGGTCTATACAAATTATTATATCTGTTACTTTTATCTCCCTTCTTATTTCCACATTTCGGATTGTCACTAAGCCTGATTCCCAACATGCTTCTTTCCATTGTTCTTTCTGTTTTAGCAAGTTCTTCTCTATGTTTATCCATTAATGTCCATGTTTCGCAGCCGTATGTCATGCAGGGGAGAATACAAGTGTTGAAAGTCTTTCTCTTGATATGTATGCCTAGATCTTTGTTCTTCATTATTTCTTTCAAGGACCAGTATTTCCTCCAACCGCAGGCTATTCTTTTGTTTATTACCTTGGACATGGAGTCTTCAGCAGATATAATTTGTCGGTACGACTTTCCATTGACTCCCGTCGAGTTGGAGGTTGATACGTATTTTTACAGAAAAGTTACACTATTATAAGCACACACACAAAGTTACAACATGTGGAAGTGTGTAATTTTTGAGTAAAGTGTTATTGAAAATCAATTATTCTTGCATTGTTTATGTCTAATCCTACAATAAAACTGACACCATTTTTTGTTGTTATTGTCAGTAGGGATGTCAATTCTTTCCGAAAAAGATCGATTTTTTAAATTGATTCGAATTGTAAGCTGATGTATCGATTCCCAAAACATTGATTTCTAAAATATCTATATTTTTTTCATGTTTGCATTTATAATGTTAATATAATTCCATTTTATGAAAAACAAGAAAGATACCATTTGACCTAGGTAAACATATTCTTTCACATATTCGAACTTGGTTCGGTAGATCTCTTTGTTGCTTTCTGTTGAGTTAGTCATAAGTTTTGTTTTATCTGCATTAATTTCTAACCCTACTTCACTGATTTTTTCTTCTATGTCTGTCTGCATATATTATAGTTGTAGTACAAATGGGTCAACAACAGTGGACCGACCAACCAACTGGGAAAGGACATTGCTCTCACAGAATATCAGTGTAAAATAGCAGCTTAATGCTGCTGTGTTTCATATAGTGAGTGTAGAGACTCCTTTTACTGGAAACAAGGCAATCCTTTTTAGTCCTAAGGGGTGATAATGCATCTGCATTTTGATTCTTAATTGATTATAGATGTAGATGTGTATAGACTACAGCATCCACTTACCATCAGGTGGACTGTGTGCTCATTGATCGCCCTTAATTTATAAAAAAAAACATCCCAATGAAGAGGTGGAGGAAATGTATGAGGATATCTCTAGAGATATTCATTCCTCCAAAACCCACTATACAGTGTTAATGGCAGACTTCAACACAAAACTAGGCACAAGAAAGAATGGTGAGCTGAAGATAATTCAATGAAAAATTCAAGATAGGGCAATGGAACCTAAGGGGAAAGCAGCTGGCCAACTTCACGGAGAAAGAGGGACTCTTTATGATGAACTCTTTCTTCCAGAAGAGGCCTCACATAAAGTGGACCTGGTCATGATCCGACAATTCGACAACAAATGAGATTGACTTCCTTGTGATGACCAGACGGCAAATGTTCAGAGATGTCTCAGTGTTCGTGTGAGTGAAAATTTGTAGGGATCACGAAATGGTATGAGGCACCTGTTACTGCTCCAGCCTATTAAGTTCCACTGCTGAATATAGGCATCCACCTACACACTTTTTAGATAGGGGCCTAGTGTCTAAAAAATAAAACTTAGAAAACCTTATATTTTTTTTAATTGTTAGGAAGGCGCTTTGCCCATTTTCTGATTGACTGATTTGTTTCTCTCTGTTGTTTCTTATGACACCCATGGGATGATATGGGGTAGTGGATATTCTTACATTGTCACTACACAGTAAGAGGCATATTGAAACTTAATGTTTAGTTACCAAGGTCACCTCTAATGAAGTCAACGCTCCGTCCCCCTCGTGCTCTAATCATAAGTCCCGAAATCTTTCAGCTCGAATTACAAAACCGTTTTTATAACCTACAAGGTTGCAATTCTGTGGACGATATAAATGATAAGCTTGTGGAAACTGTTCATGCGGTCGGAGCTAAGTTCCGCAAGAAGAATCCGAAAACTCTCCAATCACACTCTTAACCTTATGGCTGTTAGACGGGAAATGAAGCTGCAGTCTTCAGCAGATTTGACATAATACAGGCAACTGGACAGACAGATCTCCAAATGCATGCGGTGCGGCGGGACTTACGCGACTTCAATACAGTTCGTATTGAAAAAGCGATTGTGCGAAACCAAGGCTCCAAAGTCTTTGCCATATTATATCTGTCAACCAAAAGAGCCAGTTGTCCTTCAGAAGCTCTTAAATTCCGTCCTCCATGGTGGCACTACTTCGGAGGCATGGAGCTGAAGTGTTTGTACAGGAGGGTTATGATGGCTATCCGTGTAGAAACGACGAAACCCATCCAACTGCAGAGAGGTGTAAGACAGGATGACGTTATATCTCCGAAATTCTTCACCAGTGCATTGAAAAACTTTTTCAAGCTACTGGACTGGAAAGGATACGGTATTAACATCAAGGGCGAATACATCATTCACCTTCGATTTTATGACGACATTGTCCTTATGGCAGGATTACTGGAGGTCGTAAATAGTGCTTACGTCCTCCAGCTCAATGACGTCAATAGGGTCTCCCAACGGGCAGTTCTTGAGATGAACATGGACAAAACAAAGGTCATGTGTAACGTCCATGTCACATCTATAACTATAACGTCCATGTGACCTATGCCAAATGCTTTACTCTCGAAGTTGTCGACGAGTATGTTTACATAGGACAAATAATCCGACTAGGTAAGTCCAACTTTGACCGTGAGGTCAATCGACGGATTCAACTCTGTTGGGCCACGTTCGTGATATTACGACACATCTTCTCGTCAGGTATACCTCAAAACTTGAAAACGAGATTGTACAACCAGTGCGTAACTACTGCCAGTGATGGCTTATGGATCTGAGACGTCATCTTTCACTGCTAGCTGTATGAGAAAGCTCAAGGTTGCCCAGCGAGCTATGGAGAGGGTTATGCTCGGGGTTTCTCTGTGTGATAGACTTCAAAATGAGGTTATCCGCGATGGATGGGGCATTGGGCGAGCCATATCGCTCGAAGAACCGACAACCGATGGGGAAGCAAGGTTCTCAGAGTGCAGCTTCGTACCAGTAAATGAAATGTAGGGTGTCCATTAGATGGAGTGACGACCTGGTAAGACATACAGGAAGTCGATGGATGCAGGTGGCTCAGGATTGTGCTTTGGAGCATTCCTTGGGGGAGGCCTATGTTTAGCAGTGGACTTATAAAGGGCTGCAATGATGATGATGAATAATCATTCATCATTACAGCCTATAAATATGGTCTACATATTATATTTGTACGTGTACGCGTGTGTGTATTTGTGTGCAGTGTGAATTTTATCAATATTATGTTTTCCCCTAGACCACTGTAGTACTTACTTTTCCACTGATATTCCGGTTAGCTGGTAGAAAATGCCATAGGCATTATTAAATCTGCCGTTTATACCCTTAGTACTTACAAGAAAGTATTCTCGAGAAAATCTACCATTCGCCCCTAAGTAAGCGGATTCAGGCTGTTGTGAAACTGAACCCAATGCTGGTGACCTATTTGGAGTCAGCCGGAACCGTTGCGAGACGACTCAATTCATTTGGCGCCGCATATGATATTCTGCCGTATTATTTACACCAAATTTTCCACGACTGGACGCCCTGAATACTGAATAATGTCGCACCGTACCAGCCTGAAGAATAATAATTGGTCTTTATTGGAGGAGTTATAAGTTTCAGGTTGGGTATTAATAGGCCGAGAGTTGTGAGCTCTGCCAGGCTGGTGATGGACAAATATCAGTTTGTTCCAGCCGGACATAACACAAAACTGACGGAGCACATAGATGACCGGAAGCAGAGAATCGCTGCTAAGGGGAAAGCGGATTCGGTGATACACTGAGAGGTCGACACGGTTCAACCAGAATCGCTTCTTCTAGAGTGATGATAACAGGCTCTATAGATTTATATCCAATGATTATTGGAGCGACCAACACTGTTGCATTCTGGTGCGGCCTGTGGTCAGAGCTCGTAAACTACAGCCGCTTTTAGACAGAAGTTGTGACGAGTCAGTGTGCGATTGTTACGCACATGGACCCCATGTGTTAGAGACCCCAGAGTTAGCTGGAGCGGTCCGTAGAGGTGCTGCATCACTACTGGCCGAAAGGGTTCGTGGTGTGTCACGCTCGCACAACAGTTTCAAGAGGCTCACGACTCGAAGTCGCATCCAAGCCTCTTCACTACTAAAATCACTTATTTGGTCCTTAAACACCAGGATACCACAGACCTGAATAAATTTCGCCGCATTACGTGTCTACCCATTATACGTATAGGGCATTGACATTCATTTTGAGCGTGCGAATCACTCGCCACCTGGACTTAAATCAGGTGAGGTCACGCGCTCAGAATGGATGTCAGGGCAGTGGTCGTAAAACCAAGGCACCGCTGCGGTCATTAGCAAGGTGGTTAAGCGCAACCGTCGAAACTTCTCGGCCGCCTGGATAGATCATAGAAGGCATTCGACTTAATGCCTTATACAGAGGGTCCTTGAGCTGTACAAGGTTGACTGTACAGTAAGAGAGTTCCTCGACCAGTGTAGTCTAGGCGAGTGGATGACTGTTGCGAAGAGCCACATAACGATAACAAGGGGTATCTTCCAGGGCGATTGTTTGAGTCCATACTGGTTCTGCCCCTCTCTGAACCTTCTCAGTACGGCTCTGGGAAGGGATATCAGTTTCGAAAAGGAGACATAAAAGTGACACACCTTTTTTATATGGATAATCTCAAGTTATTCGCCGCCAGTCGCTCCCATAAGGCATTGCTAAACATCTTTTGTGATTTTAGTAGTTCTATAAGAATGGATCTGGGGACGGATAAGCGTGCGGTCCTCCATTGCGAAAGGGGTGGTGACGCTAATTCTGTGGGAATAGAAGTCAATGCCCTCACAAAAGATAAGTTGCTATGCCCTTCAACATAAGGACTCTTTCCAAGGTTGAAACATACCAATATCTGGGTAAGACACAGAACATTTCATGTATTGATGAGGCGTGTATTATGATATAGTCCGTTTCTGATGTGCTTTATGCACACCTGACAAAAGTGCTTAACAACGTTTTGTCGCGTGTAAATAAGATACACGCATACCACCGTTGGGTTATGTCTGTCATTACGTGGAATCAAACAGAACTTAACTCCTTAGATAGAAAACTGCGCACTGAGCCATCCCATAGGATGCATTATTCGCGATCGTCATTAGTGAGGCTGTACTTGTCGCGGGAAAATGATAGGCCTGGCTTTTTAAGCGCTCTCACCATGCATAATCGCAATGTGTGCAACCGAAATTGACGAATTCTGATGAGTCTATAAGCGAAATTCTATAAGGGCGTCATTATGTGAGATAAAGGACTTACTTCGCTATCCTTATCCAACGAGCAGTTGCAAGACCCGGCAGTACAGAGCGTCTCCGACCGGGAGTACTGACCGGGACCGGAGTACCGGTAAGTGGGACATTTTACAGTGTTACACATAATCCGAAGGTTATTATGTATATTTTGACTCTCTTGATTAGTGTAATGAATATCACAAGCTCACAGGAACCAACAAAAATGATGTCTAAAGAGTTATATTAAAAAATTTATCTCCTATTTTTTCAACCTTTATTTTTTTTTTCTAAATTTGTATGGGACCATACAAAGTATAACTAACCTATATAATAAAAAGACATCAAAATCGGGTCGAAATTGACGAAGATATACCTAGTAACAAGTCACATCATATCCTAACATATTCGTGCATACAAAAAAAACATACGATCAAATTAAGGACCTTTCTTTCTTTTTACTTTTTTGGAGTCGACTAAAAACTGTAGCCATAAGACGTAAGTGTGATTTCTTGAGAATTTGACCTTTAACTTCTTAAGAACTTCTTTTACGTGTCACGGCATCGAGTTTTGGTTAGACTGGCTAATTATGAACTCAACTATTATCTCTAGTTACAAACCGACCCAGAGTTTTCTTTGCTCTCGCTAAATTCTGTGAGTCTGGCGGTCATTCTGGCCACCAATTTTACGCACACTTTTGACATACCATTGAAATGGCTGTATCGACTATTTCTTTGAGTTGTTTCTTTTAACAATGGTCAGCTTTAATTATTATCTTCGGATATCTTCCATATCGGGTCTGGATTTGTGTCATTGTATAGTTTATGTATGCAAACCGCCGCCACGATACAGGGAAAAATCCTACTGTGGGGGAAAGTTTTGTAAAAAGCAGAAGAAGACGTACCTATAAAAAGGTGGGTATAATGCTAAAATTCGAAACTAAAGCTTGGCTTATTTAGGTGTTTACTATTAACATGCTGAATAAAACTATTGCGGACTAGCTGATACCAGCGACTTCGTCCGCGTTGCTTGATATATTGACAAAGTTTTCGTATGTGCGAAGTAAAAAACATCAAAAAGACAAATTTGCTTTGCAAACAATGTTATTCGTTGCTCCGTTTATAGCTAAAATATCTGGGTTTGGTAAAGTTATCTGGGTTAGTAAGGCGAGAGCAAGCGACGTACAGTTGACCGTGTTAAAAAACCTGTATAAAAATCGTTGTTTCTTAAAACTTTAGTAACTTTATATTAATTGAAGATATCGCAACATTTTTTTTTTTTAGATAAGGGCCAAGTGTCTAAGAAATAAAACATAGAAAAGCTAATTGAAATATATCCAGTAGTTTTTCAGTGATGCGCGTAGGATTTTCCCCACACTAGGATTTTCTCCTGTATCATGGAGGCAGTTTACAAACATAGATCGCACGAGGACAAACATCCAGACCCGGAACAATTATTTGTAGGCCATACAAATACTTGTTCCGTGCGGGATTCGAACCCGCGCCCCCCAGCGTCACGGAGCCATCAAAACCTCTATCAGATTATATAGATTTTTGCATGTAGTAGAACATAGAGTAGCGCACATTTTTAGTTTGAAATAGTTGTTCTGGTAAATAAGAACATTATACTTCAAAGTACAATGGCTACAAAGTAGCATGCAATGTCCCTCTATCTAGTTTATAAATACTGGGTGCAAATAATCTGAAAAAATCTATAAAAGGCCACATGTGTACTGCATACTTTTGATTAAAATCGTCAACACTAGCAAATCAAATTCGAATCCAACATGTTCCATCCAACCAGCATTCTTACACATATATGACTGAAGAATTGAAGATTGTTTTACTACAGGTAACTGCAATGGATCCAAACATTTATGCCTTGGTATTGGATACACTGAACCGGGCTACGAGTCAGGACACTGAAGTTTTGAAACCGGCTGAAAAGAAATTACAAGAATGGGAGACGGAACCTGGATTCTATTCAGTTCTTCTGGTAAATGTTTATTTTGTATTTTTATCAATTCATAATAAGAATATATATTTTTTTTGTTTTAACTTACATTAATTTTAAGGTAATTTCAGTAGGTTCATAGCTTATAAAATAATTGTTTTGTGGTATTATTTTATAAACTAAAAATCTGAAGAATTAGATATGAAAAGGCAAAATATAAGAACATGGCAGTGATAGATACGGATAGTATCAAAAAAAAATTGTCCTTTGTCATCCACGGACTAAACAAAGGAATACTATGGCATTGCAGAAATGCCGCCGAGATATCGTCTTAATTTAATAAAAAATTTGACAATAATTTTATGAGTGCTACTTCTCTTTTCAGAATGTTCTCTCAAATCACTCAATCAATGTAAATGTTCGCTGGTTGGCGGTAATGTGCTTCAAAAATGGAGTCGAGCGCTATTGGCGCAGGAACGCGCCCAATGCCATAACAGATGACGAGAAACAAAAGCTGAGGCAGGGACTACTCACTACAACCGTCTTGAGTGAACCAGTTGCCCAGATTGCAACCCAACAGGCTGTGCTGATTGCTAAGATAGCAAGGTCAGTTGAGTAATTGCTAAGTTTTTTGTACAAATCTATGATGTTATTTATTTAAAAGGGGGGGGGGGGGTATGGAAATGTCACCGATTATATAACCATTAAAGCTGTGAGTGGCGGTGTAAGATAACCCATTAAACCATATCATCCAGTGGGTGTCGTAAGAGGCAACACAGGTAAACTGTAACAGAAAATAGGCAGCAGCAACTTCCCAATGACTGCTTAAAATGATAAAAAAACTGTAATGCCAACACTCTAGCGAAGAGTCGCAACTATGGCAAAAACACCTCCCATGAGGCAATATATGATGGAGGCTTATGTTCAAATGTATATGTTTAAATACTTATATTATTATTATAATAAAACTTAAACATATGGGCTTCTCGCATAGGGGAGAAAATTTGTATCCGAGTTGGTAATTTCGCAATCACATTGCTATATTTTACCTTTGACGGTTTTGCTATTTTACACCTTATTTACTCGCAAGATGGTCCATTTTTAGCGTCCGACCGAAGCTTCGGCTCTTTTGCAAAAAAAAAAAACATCTTTCGGCGAAAGCTTCGGCTTCGGACAAAGTGGGCCGAAGTTTTGGCCGTAGCTGAAGGTTTCTAGCAAGCGCCGAAATTAAACGAACTTACGTATGAGCGACACCGCGATGGACGTGCTGACGCAATTTTTACCATCTCTACATCTACTTCTAGAGATGATTTAAATTGCCTTTCTAAATTATACAGTCAAAACAACATTTAATTTACGAGTTTAGTAATCATTTATATTATTAAAGTTCGCAATCTTCAAGGCGTTTACCATTATCGGCCATTACGACATTTGTAAAACGAAATGGACTGATGTATCCTTTTACATCTCTACCACGCATTTACAAAATGTATATTATTATAACAATTTTTTTATAATACTTTCAGGTTTGACTGTCCGACCAATTGGCCGAATCTGGTGCCAGAGTTGATTGGAGCGTTAAAAGCGCCACAGCCACTAGTTCAGCACAGGTCCTTGCTGATATTCCATCACGTGGTTAAAGCACTGGCTTCGAAAAGATTGATTGGCGATAGAAGAACTTTTCTGGTGTGTGATCGTTAAAAACATACATTTTAAGTCTTCTTCTTTTCCCCTTCTTCTAATATTTTTTTTTATAGATTAGGGGGCAAACGAGCTTGCGGCTCACCTGATGGTAAGTGACTACCGCCATCCATGAACAACCGCAACACCAGGGGAATTGCAGATGCGTTGCCGGCCTTTTAGAAAGGTGTAAGCTCTTTTCTTGAAGGTTCCTAAGTCGTATCGGTTCGGAAAATTCGCTGGTGGTAATTGATTCCACAAAGAAGTTGTGCGAGGGAGAAAACTTCTTCTAAATCGCACAGTGGTGGACCGCCAATCATCCAGATGGTACGGATGGTAACGCGAGTTTTGTCGCGACGTGCGATGGTGAAATTGAGCGGCTGGAATTAGTCCGAACAATTCCTCAGAGCATTCCCCGTGATAGATGCGATAAAATACGCAAAGAGATGCAACATCTCTACGCAGTGCCAGTGTATCGAGCTGATCGGAAAGAACTCGGTCGTCGACGATTCGAATCGCTCTGCGCTGGATGCGGTCAAGTGGAAGGAGCTGGCACTGGGGTGCCCCGGCCCAGAGATGAGAACAGTATTCCATGTGGGGCCGAACTTCCGCTTTGTAAAGTTGCAACCGATGTGCCGGCATGAAATACTGTCTCGCTCTGCTGAGCACGCCAAGCTTTTTAGAGGCCAATTTGGCCTTCCCTTCCAAGTGACCACGAAACTGCACGCTATTCGATATGTCGACGCCAAGGATTCCGATACTGGCTGAGGCAGCAAGGGGAGTGCCTTGAAACTGAGGAGATACGACAAAGGGGTTCTTTTTAGCGGTAAACGCGCAAACTTGTGTCTTCTGGGGATTGAACTGGACTAGATTTAGTCGGCCCCAATCCGAGACTTTGTTAAGCAAAGACTCGACTTCAGACACAAGTTTGTCCCGGTACTCGGCGACGTTTTCCCGAGAAATATTGGCACGGCCGGTATATAAGGCATCCCCAGTGCTGTCGTCTGCATAGCAATGAATGCTACCAGTTAGCAACATATCATTGAGATGCAGGAGAAACAGCGTTGGTGATAGCACGCAGCCTTGTGGAACACCAGCGTTGATAGGCTTGTAATCAGAGCATGCACCGTCTACTACGACCTTGATGCTCCGATCAGCAAGGAAACTGGTGATCCATTTGCATAATTTCTCGGGAAGCCCATAGGAAGGAAGCTTCGAAAGAAGCGCCTTGTGCCAGACCCGATCGAAGGCCTTCGCTATGTCCAAACTAACGGCCAATGCCTCCCCCTTGGACTCTACTGCCTCCGCCCATCTATGAGTTAAGTAAACTAGAAGATCACCCGCTGATCGATCGATCGATCGAGCTGGTGATCTTCAAGGTACCTCATGAGCTGGCAGTTTATAATGGATTCCATTATTTTGGAGAACAAGTAGGTGATAGCGATAGGCCTGTAGTTGGACGGGTCTGAGCGGTCGCCTTTTTTAGGGATCGGGTGGACCAAAGCTGTCTTCCATGAATTCGGGACTACGCCTTGGGAGTAGGAGTACCGGAAAAGACGCGTTAAAACCGGTGCCAATTCCGGAGCACACGTCTTCAGCACAATGGGAGGGACTCCATCGGGCCCACTCGACTTGCTGACGTCCAGGGAGAAGAGTGCTTTGCGAACCGAGCGCTGTGTAAATCGCACATCCGGCATGGAGCACTCACATCGCGGGATGGTCGGCGGTGTGTTCCCCCCGTCATCTAGAGTCGAGTTAGACGCAAAAAGAGAGCACAACAGATCGGCTTTCTCTTTTGCGGCATGGGCCAGTGAGTCGTCCTCTCTGTGCAGAGATGGAAGGGATGGCTGACAGAAGTTCCCTTGGACAGCCTTGGCGAGAGACCAGAATGCACGGGTTCCCGAAGGAAAGGAAGGCGAACTAGCTTCTCGCCAATTCTGCCGATGTGCTCAGACCTTGCCTTGGCAATGACGCTTTTGAAGGACCTGGAGGCGGAATTATACTTCTTTTTAAGTGCGCTGGTGTTTAAATCCCGAGACGTTGATGCATCAGCCCAGGCCCGGTAGCACTCCTGCTTATAGCGTGATGCTATTTTACAGGAGCGACCAAACCATGGCTGGGATCTGCCTCCGATGGGCACCACAGAGGATGGAATAAAAAATTCCATACCCTGAAGTACCACATCAGCAACAGAATCGGCAACAACGCTGGGATCTTCCGGCGAGAAGCAAACCCGCCCCCAAGGGTAGGATGCAAAAAAAGACCGCATCCCGTCCCAATCAGCTGACCTATAGTACCAAACACGGCGGCAAGCTGCAGATCGCAACTGCGATTGGAGCGTGAGTGGCACCGTGCTCCGGATCAGACAATGGTCCGAAGAGCCCAGAGGGGCATCGACGGAGACCTGATATCCGTCCGGATGAGAGGTCAGCAGAGGGTCCAACAGGGAAGGTACATGGTCTTCCACATCTGGGATCCGCGTAGGCGAAGTAACCAGTTGTGTTAGACCATATGCCAAAGCAAAGTCGTACACAGATCTACCCGCATGATCGGTTAAACGAGAACCAAGCCATTCAGCGTGGTGGGCGTTGAAATCACCGAGTATCACGATCTCTGCGGATGGGACCTGTTGTAGCACGGAGTCTGCAGCCATTTGGACGTGGTCGATGAGTCGGTCTGTGTCGGCATTACCGCTATGGGACCTATAGAGGCACCCGTAGACGCGGGGATGATCGTCGCTGTCTACGCGCAGCCATAGGATGGACAGGTCCGTACCTTCAAGGCTGCCGAGGCGTCGAAAACAGATGTCCTCTCCGACGTATACACAAACTCCAGCCCGGGGCACAAAGGAGTGTTCCAATTTGTATCCCGGGTAGGAGAGATATGAAGTATCAGCCGGAGAGGACACCTGAGTCTCGGTTAAAAAGAGCAAGGCCGGCTTCGCCGTCTCTAGATGGTAATGGACAGCGTTAAGGCTGGAATGAAGTCCCCTGATGTTGCAAAAATTCACGGATAGCGTGACAGGGGTCGCCTTGGTTGTATTGCTCCGCTTGCCCCGAGCAGCATTAGTCACGAGCGGAATTTTGCCCCCCCCCCCCCCCCCAGAATACGCGGGGCAGCCTGAGCACCCACGCTCAGGAGTGAAGTAGTTTGGCCGTGGATGCTCAGCGAGGGATTCTCCAGGGGTGCTGGTACCCTCCTGGGGTAGTCTTGTATTTAATTCCACTACCAAGTTTGTGGGGGGGGGGGGGGGGGATTGGGCCTCCGGCCACTTGCACTCACCAAGCGCAACGCAGAGGTAAACCTACTTCACGCTGGTATTCTGTGAGGTCGTGGTACCACCCCGGTTCGAGCTGGCCCATCCGTGCGACAGCAAAAGCTACCGCTTAGCTCTAGCACTGTAAGAATCCTTAAAGTACAAAAGTATTCAGACTCCATTTTGTAGGAAGGATTTGTCATTATATAATATAAATACTTAAGAGCTATATAATGCACCCTAAAGTGCGAGGAACACATTAAAACAATTGTAGGCGCTTCGTTGCACATTCCATTATAATTTTTTCCATTCCTGTAGACAAACAGTGAAAACATATTCATGCTAACAACTTCTTAGCTTAAAATTGCTGAAATGTTAAAATTGAAGCCATTTTCTACAGATCACTTTCAATCGTATCAATCATCACCATTATCATCATCATCATTACAGCCCTTCACAAGTTCACTGCTGAACATAGGCCTCCCCAAAGGAATGCCACAAAGCTCGATCCTGAGCCACCTGCATCCATCAACTTCCTGCATGTCTTAACAGGTCGTCACTGCATCTAGTGGGGGGTCGCCCTACACTTCGCCTACCGATACGAGGCTACCAAAATCATATCAATACAGAAATAAAAATTGCTCCTTTATAAGATACGTTTGTTTCTTTGAATTGAGATTTATTATATTTTATTTTCTTCATCTATCTTTCTTTCTTTAGACTCTGGACCAGTCTCAGATACAGTTGCGTTTACATACTAAAATAGCTTACATAATTATATAATTTCAGGAGTTAACAAATTCGGTATACGCTTTCATATTGCAACTGTGGCATGAGAACACGGAGTTGTTCCTACGACACATACAAGAGGGCGCTGCGACGGAACAAATCACCGAGCATTTGGAGAAAGCGTTACTCTGCTTGAGGATCCTGAGGAAACTCACTGTATTTGGTTTTAAGAACGCACATGACAGTCAGGACGCGATCGCTTTCCTCAACGTCGTCTTCGATAGAGCCAAGACTAGTTTAGAGTGTCGTGAGTATTCTTATGCCATTAAGTGCTAATGCCGTGTGGTTGTGGCGCAAGGGACTCCTTCACCCCTTTTTAGTTCTGTGGCTATCGTAATATAATGCTAGAAATCTGATCAAAGATGAGATGTAGGCGAAAGTTTATCGACCAAATTGGCAATATATTGATGAGTCAAATTAAGAGTACCCTCAACTAACGAGCGTTTATGCGTAGGTATATGGATGTGAAGGAGGCGAGGGAGGTGTGTCAGGTTCGTGCCAAATGGAAGTCCATAGTCTCTGCCTACCCCTCTGGGTGATAGGCGTGAGTGTTTATGTTATGTTATGTTAAATTTTTCTGTAGAAGTAATATGACTTCCGACAAACGGCGTTATAACCATTCTGTATACACCACTCCAAGCCAAGCGTGGTGTTTATAGCAAATCACCTCTTCAATGGGAGTAGAGAGGAGGAAAAAAGAAAAAATATTGTTATATTGTTGTAAACTTAATAACGTCTTAAATACTGCTAAAGTTTCAAATTATGACAGCAAGGGTTTGTACTGAGGGCGGCTAGGTAGACCTGTGGCTATGCGTTGGCTACTGTGATGCGGATCATGAATTTGATTTCTGCATGGAACAATTTTTTTTTGTATAATCATCATCATCATCATTATCATTACAGCCCTTCACAAGTCCACTGCTGAACATAGGCCTCCCCCAAGGAATGCCACAAAGCACGGTCCTGAGCCACCTGCATCCATCGACTTCCTGCATGTCTTACCAGGTCGTCACTCCATCTCGTGGGGGGACGCCCTACACTTCGTCCGCCGGTATGAGGCCGCTACTCGAAAACCTTTTTTCCCCATCGGTTGTCGGTTCTTCGAGCTATATGGCCGGCCCATTGCCACTTCAGCTTACTAATCCGTTGGGCTATGTCAGTCACTCTGGTTCTACTGCGGATATCCTCATTTTTAAGTTCATCATGCAGAGAAACTTCGAGCATAGCCCTCTCCATAGCTCGCTGAGCAACCTTGAGCTTTCTCATCCGGCCCGCAGTGAAGGACCATGTCTCAGTTCCATAGGTCATCACTGGCAAAACGCACTGGTTGTATAATGCAACACTGCTATTATTTTCTCCTGTAGAGGCGTTTAACAAACATATAATGCACACGGATAAACATCCTGACCCAGAAAAGATTGAAGATTTAAGACCAAACACACACTTGTTCTGTGTGTTTGTCCATAGGCAATTTATTTAGGTTAATAGACCGCCTTTCAGTCTTCGTGGAGTCTGTCTATCTATAGGGGAGGCATATGTTCAGCAGTGGACTTTTATTGGCCTCTCTCTCTCTCACTCAAAATATTAAAAAATCTTCGGTTGCCAGTCCGCCTGCCAAGCATACCAAATATCTTCCCAATGAGGCAATCTATAGGGGAAGCATGGCAGTCGGATTGGGGGTCTCAATGTCAGATGTGAGCGCCTTTGACGCTGTTCCTCGAACATACACACAGACAGTTTTTTTTTCAGGTAAACTGCTAAAAGGGCGCGGTATCTACCCACTAGAGCTATGCGAAAAGTTCATTATACATCTGACGAAAGTAGCATTGGGGGTTTTGTCTTTCCAACCGTTCTCCTACGTGCCCCTCATACGACCTTCACTTGAGTTCGCTCTCTTCTACTGTTTCACCGAGCAAGGCATGTCTCTCATATACGAAAGGTTCACAATACAGTGCTTGAACATTGTGAAGGCAATACTTCAATGCGTCGAGTACAAACTACCCAAAGAAATGGAACAGGTTAAGGAGCCGCGTAAGTACTTATATATTTTAGAATGCACGACCTCACTCGAAACAAGAAGTCAATTTAAGAAATGCTTAAAGTTGCTCTTTCTCTTTTTACTAACTGACAATAGAAAGAGACAAGTATATCTATAATTAATATTTAATTTATCTACGGTTATAAGTAAGGCCGTAAATAATTTATATCTTGTATCATTAATTGGCCAAGCTATTTTTTTTTATAGAATAAGGGTGATAAACCAGCACACAGTCCACCTGATGGTAAGTGGTTGCTGTGGCCCATAGACATCTACATCTATCTTCGTTTGCGAATCAAAATGCAGATGCGTTGTCAGGACTAAGATAGAATGCCTCTTTTCCAGTAAAACGGGTCTCCGGTTCTCTACACTCACCATATGAAACACAGCAGCATTAAGCTGCTAATTTACGCTGGTATTCTGTGAGAGCGTGGTACTTCCCCGGTCGAGCCGACCCATTCATGCTACAACTATACTATTAATATAGCTGCAGCATGACTCTACCACGTAAAAAAGCTATTGATCACCAAGCACCAATCTTGCCGTTTGTTAATATCTATCTTTGTTAGAGAAAACGAAGGTCTACAGTTATCAAAACCCTACTTCATTCACGTAGTAAAAGAAAACTTATAATTCTTTGTTTTATTGAGACAAGTTTGGTCAAAGTATGGTTCAGTAATTGCTATGAAATTTAAGCAAATAATCGCTGGAACTAACTTTATAATTGCCATGAAGAAGCTCATCTTAACTGATACTACACTTTGTTATTAGATAATACTTAAATAAAAAGCAGTGATAAACGAAATTTAATGTCTTACCACAAAAATAGGGCTTACATTTCATTTAATTCGTTTTTATCAATAATGGCTATTTTGAAAATAAGCCTGGACAGACATACAGAGAAATGTTTTTAAAATGGTTATTTATGTCTTATTTATGCATACAAATAACCCACAGTGAAATAGTAGGCAGTTATTTTGCTATTATCTAGCTTTAATTTATTTATATGTATCAATGTGACACACACGCACAAGCACAGGCTAACGCACGCGCACGCACATGCTCACGCACATGCACATGCAAACACACCACACACTCACGCACACTCGCACTTCACACTCGCGCTCACGCACACACACACGCACACACTCATACACACACACACACGCACGTGATTACGTGCACATTTACGCAATCACCAGTTGTGAATAATTTTAAATAATTTTTAAGATTAAATTAGATTAAAAAACCTGTATTTTAAATTTTGTGTGATTGTTAAATAATTCACTTCACATTAAAGCACCTTCTGTGGTACCGTAGTGACACTACAGGCACACCAAGTGAAGTCTGAAGTGCTAGACCAGAACACGGTGTGCCACATGTGCCGACACCTCGTCACTCACTACTTCCTGCTCAGTGCTGACGACCTGGCGCTCTGGGATGCTGAGCCAGAGAGCTTCGCTACCGATGAGGCCGGGGAGTCTTGGAAGTATAGTCTAAGGGTAGGTGGTTGGAAAATGCCCCACATTTGTTTTCGGGCATTGTTTATACAAGCTTATATGAGAGCACACAATCTAGTTGATAATAATCGGATGCTGTGACTCTTAGACACCTACATCTATCTTCAAATCAAAATCAAAATACAGAAGTGTTGTATAGCATTAACTTATGTATTAAGATTAAATGCCTCGTACCTTTACTCGTAATTTCTCGTCACTCACTACACAAAATAGCAGCCTTATACTGCTATTTTATGTTGGTAGTTTTTGCGAGTGTGGCTCTTTTCCGGTCGAGTTTGTAGCAATTTCTTTAAATAAAAATAACTAAAATGTTACCCTACAGGAGGATTTTCACCTGTATCGAGGAGGCGTTTTACATACATAAAATACACATGAGTGAATAACCAGACGCGGAACCGTTATTTGAAAAGAGCAGAGCGTCTAAGTGCCTCCGTACATGCGCCAACACTTGTAGTTCAGGATGCAGTGAGGCATAATTATGAACACAACATAAGCGGACCCGAAAGCAAACAAATTATATTCTGCACTTTGGTGAGATTCGAACTGAGGGTCCGCAGCATATTAGCTTCTTTGACCTTACCCATAACTTGGTCGCAGCTTGCTAAGATATTTTTGTTCTGTTAAATCCATACACTTTAATACCAAGAGATTTTCCGGTCATTTCTTTTTAGTCTTACACTGTATAAAACTTGTTTATCTTCTTTATTAGCTAGTAAAAACCCACTACCTGACATTGACCTCTCTCGTTGATGGGAGTCGTCACATTTCCCAAGCGGGTATAATAAAAAAAAAGAAAGGTTGCCCACATTAACACTAATAAGAACTTAAAACTAAAAATGTTATATTTTCTCACCAGCCGTGCACAGAAGCTGTGTTCATGGAGCTGTTCCATCTGTACCGGGACATCCTGGCCCCGGAACTAGTGCGGCTGCTTGCTTCCTTGCAACAGACTCAAATAGCGCCGGACGACTTGCCCGCCATATTGAAAAAGGACGCAGTATACAATGCAGTCGGCTTGGCAGCCTTCGACTTGTATGATGATGTGAGTGATGGTTTTTGTTAAAAAATAATAGAACATATCCCGGTACCCATATTTTTTTATCCATATTATATGATCCGAGATAGACTTCGAAATGAGGATATCCGCAGTAGAATCAGAGTAACCGACATAGCTGAAGCGGCAATGGGTCAGACATACAGCTCGAAGAACCGACAACAGATGAGGTATAAAGTTTCTCGAATGACAGTCGTACCTGTAAGGCAGTGTAAGGTGGACCCCAACTAAATGGATGACGACCTGATAAATCCCTTTTCCAGGAGGAAGTCGATTTCTGCAGGTGCCTGAGGACCATGCTTTTTGGCATTCCTTGGGGTGGCCTATATTTAGCAGTGGACTTGTAAACGGCTGTAATGATGATGATGATGATGATGGTGAATTTACCGGTTACATCAGACATTAATGATTGAAAGAGCATGTAGCTCGATTTTTTATTTAATTTATGATTAATCTTACCAAGTACATAAACACTTTATTTGGTCAATTGTTTATATTCTAGTAAATCTAGAAAATTGATATTAATAAAATCAGGTGATATACAATATTTTATTATATACAATATTAAAAACTATAATTAAAAAGATCTACTTAAGTCTTGTATTTTCCTCTTAGAGTATTCAACTAACAGGAGCCATGCGCATAAAGTTCCAAACAAAAAAGTCTGTCACTTCTAGCGGGAGGCGAGGTAACGCACACTAAGCAAATCGTAAACATTGAGCCACGTCGTTACGCACGCACACAGCATAATATGAACACACGATTAAGCAAAACGCACACAACCTTGAAAATCTTTCATAAATGTCTCATCGTTACAGTGCATATGGCATAAACAACTAGTGCGAGGGCCTTGTCGATATGGATATGTCGATGAAATTTTATGCAAGTTACATTAGCTAATTAAATAAAATAAAAATGAACAATACGACAAAAGTATGTTTAATGTTTAACATTACATTCAAAGTAAATTAAAAAAAAATACATAAGGTACAAAATAATAATATAAATCTATAATTAACATAACCAATATGACTTTTAGAACTTGCATGGTACTCCGTCAATTGTTTTATTTTCATTTCATCTATCACTAATGAACAATACAATTTCTTGTCAGGATTACTAGATTCCCACTAATAAAAATACTAAAGCATCAGTGGCTTCCTCTGAATTGTCAGAAATGAAGTTAAACCCATAATTAACATAACCAAAATGTCTTTTTGAACTTGCATGGTACTCCGTCAATTGTTTTATTTTCATTTCATCTATCACTAATGTACAATACAATTTCTTGTCAGGATTACTAGATTCCCACTAATAAAAATACTAAAGCATCAGTGGCTTCCTCTGAATTGTCAGAAATGAAGTTAAATCCATAATTAACATAACCAAAATGTCTTTTTGAACTTGCATGGTACTCCGTCAATTGTTTTATTTTCATTTCATCTATCACTAATGTACAATACAATTTCTTGTCAGGATTACTAGATTCCCACTAATAAAAATACTAAAGCATCAGTGGCTTCCTCTGAATTGTCAGAAATGAAGTTAAATCCATAATTAACATAACCAAAATGTCTTTTTGAACTTGCATGGTACTCCGTCAATTGTTTTATTTTCATTTCATCTATCACTAATGTACAATACAATTTCTTGTCAGGATTACTAGATTCCCACTAATAAAAATACTAAAGCATCAGTGGCTTCCTCTGAATTGTCAGAAATGAAGTTAAATCCATAATTAACATAACCAAAATGTCTTTTTGAACTTGCATGGTACTCCATCAATTGTTTTATTTTCATTTCATCTATCACTAATGTACAATACAATTTTTTGTGAGTGTTGCTCTATGCTCTAAGTTTTAAAGCAGCTAACGCTTCCTTTGTGAAGTCAGGTCGGCCATCAATTGTACTATACCACTTT
The DNA here is from genome assembly GCA_963668995.1 of Parnassius mnemosyne. NCBI lineage: Eukaryota > Metazoa > Arthropoda > Insecta > Lepidoptera > Papilionidae > Parnassius > Parnassius mnemosyne. Next base: position 7,685,519 of record CAVLGL010000024.1, read on the forward strand.
CTTATAGTACGTGGTGAGGGCTGACACGTTTCAAATATTTTTCGCACATATCGATAAGCTTTCGGTGAATGGTAATGTAAAGTTAAAGCAAAACATCTGAGTTCTGGAGAATACTTAGTCCTAGGTAGATGCCCCGTTTTAGTTTTAAGCAGTTGTCTGGAGTTCATTTTGTTCAACCCAATATTTTGTAAACAAATTTACTTTCTTTACTTATCAAAGATTTTCCGGATAATTAATTTAATAATTCTTGCAAACCAACAACTTTTTTTTAAATAGCGTTTTTATGATTGGAGCCTTTTAATAGGATTTATTTTTTGTTGTAAGTGTTGCTTCAATTTTCGTTTTCGTGGTGTATCTTGAAATTTATGTGTGAAAACTTGAGGAAAGTGTCACAGGATCGTGTTCCGAAGAAGATGCAACCAGTTTTAAGTCACTCACTATAGTCTTAGGTAGTTTTGATGTCACAAGCGATTGCTCATCAACTTTTCGTTTTTTAATACTTTGTTCTTCAAGATTAACAAACGTGCATGGTTTATTCTAAAATGTAATAAAGACTTATAAATAAAAAAATTTGCAAATGGAGTTACAAAAAGGGTTTAAAAACTCAAACAAGGAACATTCAAGTACTTTCTACGGTTAAACTTTCTCATAGATAAGATAAGATTTACAATATTTCTTATGATTGGAAACAAATTAAATTATACTTCGAATATTCCAGATGTTACTTACTATTTATCTTGAATATTTGAAGTATAATTCATTAACTTTTATTTGTATAAAAATTACTATTTATGTCTGTAAATCTGAGGTATAAACATGATGAAATTGAAAACATGTGATATATCGCAATGGGGGGGAGGGGGGTTCAATATCTATTATTTATTAATTTTGCTATTTTATTTGTTTGATTGGATTACGAAAACCGATTGGTCAAAATGCTCGGAACAAATAGTGCTTGTTCGCTTAGGTACCCAGGTTATATGATTGCCACATGCTTTTATCCAAACTTGGTGCCTGTAAGGATCTTTTGGAAAACTGTAAAACCAAAGATCTTTTTTAAACATTGTACAAAAAAGAATTTTAAATAACACCGTGGTATTATATATCAAGGTATTACTTATAGTCAAATAAAAACATCGACACTAAAGATTACAGTGAACATCACTATTATTGTCTTGATGATACCATTTTATATACCCGAAATTCCCCTTCTTTTCGTTTCATAACGTAACATAACGAAATGAAAATATCTATTTGAAATGTTTTATATACAAAAAACAATTTTAATTGATGTTTTGATTTCGTTAATAACAATTAAAGATAATTAAAGATTATTAATGTTGTTTGAAATAATATAGTTTTGCAAATAGATTAGAATAATATTGATGAATTTAAGACTATTCAATAACACGATTTTGTCTTGTGTAATTAGAACAAAGAAAAACGACATTTGTCTACAATTAAGCAAAATTTAATTATGTCCTAGTGGCGCAAAAGTCCTTACTATAGTATTAATACTTTAAGTTGGCAACACTACCTGCTCAGCTATATTAATCAGAATTTTCGTGATTTAATGCTTATATTTATTATTGAAATCAAAATAAATAGTTACAAGTGAAAGGTCTTTTTGTTAATTTGAGGTCTGTGATCTTTTTTACAAGAAAACACACTGCAATTCGCATTTTTCTGGAGGTTGACTCACGCTTACGACTACTTAGTAACTGACGCCGTACGCGGCGCAACTAGTTTTATATAACGGGAATGATCCGCGCTCTAGTAGTTTTGACAGCGGGGAACGCTCTCCAATGTCGTCTCCTGTTAGTTTAATACTCTAAGATTTTCCTTCACCGCCAATCAATTAAATTAGATCAAACTAGGTTTGTTCAAATACTGTGAATCGTAAGACGAGCATTTTCTCCTGAACTCCAGCTCACATAGTGAAGCAGATTAATAGTAAATTTGTTTGCAGGTGGATTTTGACGAATGGTTCACAAATGTCCTGAGTCAGGAGCTTAAAATTAAAGACAACAATTATAGGATAATCAGGAGGCGAGTCTGTCAATTGATTGGTGAGTAAATATTTTCTGTTAGGTATTACCCTTCTCCAATCTTTGTTTTCAGAGACGACATAACACCTACTATCTTAATTGTTATTCAATGAGAATTGAGTGAGCTGGTCTCCCTTTTTTCATAATAAATTAAATTATTTTACTGAAGTCAACAATTAAGGTAAAGTACGTCAACACTAACAGGAATTGATGACATTTATGTTTGGAGATTCTGTATTAAATCATAATTCATATCTGGTTCAGATATATTAGAACTAGTTTCGTCACAGACAGTTCGAATCATAATTTTTTCATTCACATTTATTGTGATCACAAAATTTTGTCGAACAACTAAAACGACAAGAATTTATATTAACAAACTAGCTGTTCCCCGCGACTTCGCCCGCGTTCAATTTAGGGTTTTAATTTTTTTGCATGGAATGCTAATTCTTCTTCTAAAATAAAAGTAGCCTAAGTTACTTCTTATAACATCAGCTATCTGCCAATGAAAGTCCCGTCAAAATAGGTCTAGCCATTTCGGAGATTAGCCGGAACAAACAGACAGACAGATAGACAGACATTTAAAAAAAATTATGTTTTGGTTATATGTACCGTATACATTTTCATATGTATTTAGTAAAAAGCTGTTATTTTGATATTACAAACAGACACTTCAATTTTATTTATTTGTAGAGATATAAGCTTATTTGAAACAAACTTTATGTTGCATAATGAATTCGCCGAAGATACCCAACTAGAAAACTGTAATTTGTTCAAAAAATATGATTAATATATTAATAGTGTTAATTAAATACTAAATTCTTATATACAATAAATGTTTGTTAACGATACTGTTGTCTAAACACCAATACATTGCAGGCCAATGGAGTGGCGTGCGCGCATCAAAGTCGCTGCGGCCGGCGATGTACGGCGCGCTGATCGAGCCGCTGACGCGCGCGGACGAGGACGCCGCGGTGAAGCTGGCCGCGGCCGAGGCGCTGCGCAGTACGATCGATGACTTCAACTTCGACGTGGACCAGTTCGCGCCGTTCGCACCGCACGCACTCGCCGCGCTTTATGATCTCCTGGTACTTATTTTTCGACGACGTTAGTCCTCGTTTCGAAATTCCATAAAATCTAAAAAAATATCTATTAAACACGGGGCTGCTTAATTTAATCATCGTAAACTGCCACAGAACTCTGAATTCCGTCTACCATGCATCATCTCGACGATTTGAAGTTCACTACTCTACGGCGAGGACTTTTTATGTCATGCAAAACCGTATTGTAGAATTTACCTGTCGTAAGCGATTTTTACGATGATACGATTTAGTGACTTTCAAGAATAAAGGAGCCGTCTCTTTGTTAAAAGGCCGCTAAAGCACCAGATTTCTCTGGTGAGCCGTATGCTTGTTTGCTTCCGCCGCTTTATAAAACCTAAGGTCTTTTTGGCATTTTCGTAGTCCTTTCTTACAATACCTAAGGAATGAAATGTGGTAACGAATTAACTTACACCGCAACTACATAGTAGAGATCCTTAGCTGCTTTTTATTTATAAAACTGAAGTGAGAAACGACCTTACTCTCCACTTCATGGTAAGTGGCTACTGCAGTCGATGTACACCTGCAGTCAACTTCAAATGAAGAAGATTACAAGTGTGTTGTTTATCTGTGAGGATTGAATAGAATGCATCAGAGCCTGTAAATATACTTGCTCGTTTTACCCTTCACATCTGATCACAGCAGTGCAAGCACTATTATTTGACGGCAGAAGTAGGCAGATGGGTTAAATGAAATAATTTGCAGGTTGAGTCGGAGGAGTGCGACACGAAGATGCACGTGCTGCACGTGGTGTCGTACGTGACGGAGCGGTGCGGCGCGCGCGTGGCGCGGGGTGGTGGCGCGGGCCCGCTGTTCGCGTACCTGCCGCAGCTGTGGCACCACGCCGCTCACCACCACATGCTGCGCGCCGCCGCGCTCGCCGCAGTCGTGCACCTCGTCAAGGTAACGTGACGTCACGCGCACTGCCGCACCTGCCGCAGCTGTGGCACCACGCCGCTCACCACCACATGCTGCGCGCCGCCGCGCTCGCCGCAGTCGTGCACCTCGTCAAGGTAACGTGACGTCACGCGCACTGCCGCACCTGCCGCAGCTGTGGCACCACGCCGCGCACCACCACATGCTGCGCGCCGCCGCGCTCGCCGCAGTCGTGCACCTCGTCAAGGTAACGTGACGTCACGCGCACTGCCGCACCTGCCGCAGCTGTGGCACCACGCCGCGCACCACCACATGCTGCGCGCCGCCGCGCTCGCCGCAGTCGTGCACCTCGTCAAGGTAACGTGACGTCACGCGCACTGCCGCACCTGCCGCAGCTGTGGCACCACGCCGCGCACCACCACATGCTGCGCGCCGCCGCGCTCGCCGCAGTCGTGCACCTCGTCAAGGTAACGTGACGTCACGCGCACTGCCGCACCTGCCGCAGCTGTGGCACCACGCCGCGCACCACCACATGCTGCGCGCCGCCGCGCTCGCCGCAGTCGTGCACCTCGTCAAGGTAACGTGACGTCACGCGTTAATTAAAAAGAAACAAAAGCATGTTGTTCGCAACTCTTTGTACGCGGTTCAACCTCAAAGTGTTCATCCATATATGAGCAGTTTGACCTACTTAGGCCCCATATCTGAAAAAGTAGCTAATACTCTTCGATAAAACGGCGTTTATGTGGCATTCAAAACAAACAATTCTCTTAGAAATATCTGTAATAATAAAGATAAGTTGGATATTCGTCAAAAGTCAGGTGTTTACAAACTTGTTTGTGACGAATGCCACGCCGTTTACGTGGGTCAGACTGGTCGCAATTTCGAGACACGTTATAAAGAGCATTTAGCCGCGTACAGGAATTGCAATCCCGATAAATACCATTTTGCCAAACATCTTTTGGACACTGGACACAACCTAGCCAACGACCACCCCTTTAAAGTCTTACATACGTGTAATAAAGGGCTGCGGCTGTGTGTGCTGGAACAGAGATATTAAAAAGTAATAATAGTACCGTTGCATTGCTGAATGAACAAACAAATGTTACTAACTTACCTCTTTTAAATATCTTCAATCCTGCTCTCTAATAATAGAGAGCCTCGCAATATGGTCGTTTGTCACCCTCACGGTGATTGGCGATTGGTTGCGTGGTTGGAGGGTGGGCGTTGCGCGGTGGTTTGTTTTTAATTTTACAAACGGCTGCGTAAGTCCGGCGGTGATTGGTCGCATGTTTTATCGCATGACGCAGTCGCTCGCTCCTTAAGTAGAGAGCGGTTGCGTCATCGGTTTGTATAAAAGGCACTTGTTTTGGCTCGCCGCTCACTTAGCGGTTAGCCACCGTAGAGTCTATATCACCTGAGGATGCCTCGTGTAGAGGCGAAACACGTGTCGTATTATCGTCAGTGGTGTGTCATGCCTAGTGTAGTGGTGTTGGGAGTAGCGGTTCTGGGATTAGTGGTGACGGGGATAGTGCACGCAATTGAGGGAGGGCGGGATATGCTCTTCATACTAGGTAAGACACATCATTTTATTTTATAACGCGGATATTTGCGAAGTAAATTTTTCTAAAAGCTTTTATATAATGGATTTCCGCAAAGTAACGCCTGATTCTATTAATTAAAATTTCTAATTATTCAGACGTCTGAAAGTACGTGAAAACTGAAATACAAAATTACATTGCATTCATATAGGTCAAGCTACTACAAAGTATGTAAACAGTCAACCTTAAAAACTTCTGTAAAACGCAAGAATTCAATCTTGCTTATGTTTATTAAAGGAGATAATATAAAATATTTATTAATATACTTTGAATTTTTAGGCACTGGGCGAATGCGCACCAAATATGCGGCCGTGGATTCTAAATGTGGTGAACGAATCAACTAGGCTCAGCGAACCGGCGCACGTGTATCTTCTAGAAGACGCCCTGGAGCTGTGGCTTGCTATCTTAGAAACATCGCAATCAGCGGACCCGGCGACATTGCAATTGGCTGACAATCTATACCCTATTTTAGGTAAGTCGATATTGTTATACTAGCGATCAGCCCCTGCTTCGTACGGGTGATTTTTCTAGATCTTAACAACACTACACTCTCTACTACACTACTCGAAACAGGTGATGCGCAGCAGCATCTTCCTGAGAACAACTCTAAATAATTAAAAACTGCGGCTGTCAATCGGCCTGCCTAGCAAGGCAACGATACGATACTAAAACCCTCTTATGAGGCAATCTATGGGGGAGGCCTATGTTCAACAGTAGACTTTTATAGGCTGTGATAGGCGGATAACAAGTGCTACTTCGGTCTACTAAGATACTTACGTTTGAAACTTTTTTCAAGAGCATAAAACTTCTCTTGTATAAAACCTTACTAAGACCTATACTCACCTACGGTTCCGAATGTTGGCGCTGAACAAAAAATACGAAAATTCCTTGTTGGTATTTGAGCGGAAAATACTAAGACGCATTTTCTGAGCTGTAATGGAAAATGAGAGATGGCGAACGCGTTATAACCACGAGCTATACCAAATGTACGATGAGCCAAACGTAATTAAGACCATAAAAATCGGGCGCCTGCGTTGGGCAGGGCACGTGTTGCGAATGGACGAGGCCAGAGTACCCAAACGCCTTTTAGAAGGCCGACCGGAGGGCCGCAGAAGTCGAGGCAGGCCTAAGCTCAGATGGTTGGACGGCGTCGAACAAGATATCGAACAAGGAAAGCCTCTAAGAGATCGGACTGGAGAGCTTTGCTGGACCAGGCTAAGGACCACCCGCGGCTGTAATGCCTCAGATGATGATGATGATAGACGGATTGATGGATATATCGATGCAGGTTTAAAATATCGATACGATATACATATCAATTTTTTTTTCTCTTGCTCATCAATAGCTGCTAGGTATGGGAACCATTAATTTAGTCGTAAAGTAGTCGTAGAATCTTCTAGGTCAGAATAAAATAAAATACACACAAATATTTGTGGGAAAATATTCTATTAACAATTTCTGTATTTGTTTAATGGTACCTAAATTAGTCAGTACAAAGATAAATATTTTGATTTATGTTTATTTTTGTTCTCGTATCGGTATTTTTGCAACATGTATGTCTCGTTCTTACTGTCGGATTTCGCTGTCATGGACGTTGGACATCGATCATTAGATATTTATCTAACTTATATCTACCTTGTTACGGTACACTGACTGATCACATAGGTTAGGTGAAATTGTTAGACGCCCATTACAAGCCTACGCAAGCGTCAATCAGTTCTATCAATCATGATTGACGTTTGAATGATAGAATAATTTCGACATTACACGCTCATGCTGACTGATGTCAGTCAAACCCAAATTTTCGGAGGGAAAGGACCTACCTATAAACTAAGTTCATTTTCGATTCACCATTTAAATGTAATTTAATATCTTGAAAAGAAAAGAAAAAGAATAGGTAAATTTCTAATATTTAATAAACCATGCGTGTCACAAGCATGGAATATGTATTAAGATAGACGACAACAATTATTTTATTTTAATACTAGCTGATCCTCGCGACTTCGCCCGCGTGTTATTTGGGATTTTATTTTTTTTGCGCGGAACCCTAATTCTTTTTCTAAAATAAAATTAGCCTAAGTTACTCTTCATGACATCAGCTGTCTGACAGTGAAAGTCCCGTAAAAATCGGTCCAGCCGTTTCAGAGATTAGCCGGAACAAACATACAGACAGACCGACAGACAGACAAAAATTTTAAATATTGTGTTTTTGTTATAAATATCGTATATACTTTCATATGCATTTAGTAAAAAGCCATAATTTTGACATTACAAACAGACACTTCAGTTTTATTTATTTGTATAGATTTTACTTCTTACCTTACTGTGGTTTAGCTTTAAGCAGTTCCATTTTTCTTTTAACACTAAACAATTAATTAAAACAAAATTATAATAAAAATTATGTATTATTATAGTACATCAATTTCTTATAATTTAATCATCCAAGTTTTTGAATCTTCATCATCATTTCAGCCCGTCACAAGTCCACTACAGAACATCATCCTCCATAGACTGCCGCAAAGCATGGTCCTGAACCACTTTCCTTGTTGTGATTTTTTCATTTATGTTCTTAAGTTATAGTAAAATTAGTATTACTAAGTTGTAGTTAATTACATTTATTGTTTGTTTTTTTCTTTCTCAAAAATAATTAAATATGGTATGGTGTTCTTAACAAATACCAAATGTCTGAAAAGCAAGTACGTATCATTTGCTAAACTTTTAAATCAAAAACCAATTTTAAAATATAGACGAATTGATCATAACTTCTTTACTTACTTACTTTAATTATTTACTTATCTTCACGCACAATCCCTGACGGGGTAGCCAGAGAGAACAGATCGCCAAGTTTCACGATCCTTACATACCTCTTTCGCTTCTTTCAGATTCATTATCTTCTTCATACATGCACGTCTAGGTATCCGAGTACTCTTGACCCTCCCCTCTTCGAGCAATTTGCTCACATGGTCTTCGAAAGTTAGTCTCGGTCTACCTCGACACCTTTTAATATTAACTTTCGCGCTATATATTTTCTTCACCATTCGGTCTTCACTCATTCGCTCAACGTGCCCAAACCATCGAAGCACGCCCTTATCAATTTTTGTGATAAGGTCATCTTTCAAACCTGCCATATTGCGAATCTCTTCGTTTCGCTTTCGGTCGGCCATGGTAACGCCGCACATTTTACGAAAAGATCGCATCTCCACTGCATTCAACTTGCTTTTATGCTTCTTCTGGCATAGGTTTCGCTGCCATATAACAAAGTCGGTACCAACACTGCGTTATGTATTGCAAGGCGTGCACTCTTCACTACGCCTTGCCTTTTGACTAACGCACAGGGCACCATTGACTTTGTTCCCGGCAGCGACACGCCTGTCCACATCTAAATCACATCTTCCATCCCGGCTAAAAGCACTCCCCAAGTATATAATTTCATTTACCTGTTCTAGACATTCCTGATTTACCCATATTTTACACTTTGTTCTCTCTTCGTCCCTTTCAAATACCAGAACCTTAGTTTTATTAGCATTCAAACGGAGACCTTTAATTTTACATTCCTCTTTCATACACGTGACTAATGCATGCAGTGCTTATTGCACCATCAGCATACAACAGACAATTTACTTTAATGTCACCCAATTTCACACCCAAACAGCTATCTTTCAGCTTCTGTAAACAGCTGTCGAGATACATATGAATAGCCAGGAAGACATGACACAACCCTGTTTTACGCCCGTTTGGACGCTGAACATGGGTGACAGGTCATGCCCTACCTGCACACAGGGTTTACAGTCATAGTAAAGTGACTGCACAGCCCTTAGCAATCGACTATCCACACCATACCGCGGCAACAGTTCCCACATTTTCTTCCTTACAACTTATCAAATGCTTTCTCAAGATCCACAAAAGCACAGAAAATCTTCAGGTTAGCAGCCAGAAGCTTTTCCGTGATCATGCGGAGAGAAAACATTTGATCCGTGCATCCTCTTCCAGGTCTAAATCCGCATTGTGCCTCCCATTGAAATCTTTCCGATTTCTCTTGCATCCTACATGTCAAAACCTTCGAGTAAACTTTACTTGCTAAACTGGTCAAGCTGATCGCGCGATAGCACCCGCAGTCAAAATGTGAACCTTTACCTTTATATAAAGGCACAATGACTGCGGATCGCCAATCATCCGGAACATCCCTCGTCCGCCAGCACAAATTGCACAGCAGATGAAAGCTGTCCCAGACGCGAGGCCCACCATACTTGACCATTTCAGCAGTAACCACATTTCAAACTTCGAATCGCACGTTCAATCTCTTTCATACTGATGACCTCAGTGTCATCGAGGTCCGGGTCTGGCGTACCAGTCACGGCGTCATCCCCGGATCCCTCACTAAGATCATCACACGCATACATTTCTCTATAAAATTCGCTCCATCGCTGCATGACGTCCGATTTTTCTGAGAGGACGTCATTAGTTCTCGAAAGCACTTTGTTCATTCTTAAGGCCGTCGCACCACTTCGGGTCCTTCCAACCTCTTTCCAGAAGAGTTTGGAGTTCTCCTTAAAGTTGTGCGACAACCTTTCGTCCGTTTCCATTCTACACCTTTCACGCACTTCCTCAATCAATGCTTTCGTGTGAACTTTCTGCAGCTTATATCTTTCTTTCATCTTCTCTCTCATATCCTTATCATTACTAGAGGCCAAGTAGTCTAACCATGCTTTCTTCTTCTTCTTTACAGCTTCTTTCACTTCATCATTCCACCATGCATCTCTTCTTTTACTACTACCTTTTTTTTATCGTTCCACACACTTCTTCCGCTGCACATACCATTCCATCCCTAAGGTTCTGCCATGTTCTTTCCACACATTCTTTTCTGCCAACGATGGTGTCAAGCTTCCTTCCCTCGCATGATATTTGTCCCTAGTATCCGCTTCCTGAAGCTTCCAGCTTCGGATGCGACAGAACTATATATAACTTCCTTAACTATAAAATAAGGTATTTGTTCCAGTTTATGACAGCCCTGATTTATATTACGTGGCTGAAATTAGGTACTTCTTATTATGTACGTCAAACCAAATGTAACCAAATACAAAAGCTTTTACAAAAATTTACTTCGCAAATATCCGCGTTATAAAATAAAATGATGTGTCTTACCTAGTACGAAGAGCACCTCCCGCCCTCCCTCAATTGCGTGCACTATCCCCGTCACCACTAATCCCAGCACCGCTACTCCCAACACCACTACACTAGGCAAGACACACCACTGACGATAATACGACACGTGTTTCGCCTCTATAGAGTCTATATCACCTGAGGATGCCTCGTGTAGTGGTGTTGAGAGTAGCGGTGCTGGGATTAGTGGTGACGGGGATAGTGCACGCAATTGAGGGAGGGCGGGAGGTGCTCTTCGTACTAGGTAAGACACATCATTTTATTTTATAACGCGGATATTTGCGAAGTAAATTTTTGTAAAAGCTTTTATATAATGGATTTCCGCAAAGTAAGTAACGCCTAATTCTATTAATTGTAACCAAATACGTCAAACAGCCGGGCAGCTGACATTAAGCACTCCATACATTTCGTATATCTAATTACAGCTCATTAATTTCCACTAAAATAAAATAAAAAACTTATAGGTTTAAACAAAAATAGCTGCATTACTGTCTATAGTCACATTCATACAAATCAAAAAGCCTAAAGATTAACTAATGTAAAATATGCTTAATTGTATCGGGACCTTAACTTGTCAAAAAATTAGGAAAATGAGCGCTTTTCGTTGCGTACGTGTTTTGATTTTTAAATTAACACTGTTAGGTTTAAAACTGTGAGGTAATATTTGAAATATACTTTCCCATGGTAACGAAGAATTTATTAGCCGACAATATTTGTAGTTGAGACTACTAGAAATCTTATTTACGAAGTAAAAAGGCGGAAAGGCTGGAATTAGAGGCGTGACTGGTATTAGGGGCATCCACCCTACTCGGGGTTTTTCGTGTCCCACAACTCGGGGAGAGCCTCAAAATTTAAAATAAAATCGTTTTCTGACTGAAGCACGTTTGACGGGAGTAGCGACGGGCTTCACGAGCGCGTGGAAGCCGCCTCTTCAATATATTCTGCGTCCGCCACCATCGCTGTCTAAGCATTGAATGACGTTGATTGACGTAAAAATCAAAATATCCAGATATTTGTCAATCAATTTCATGCAACCGTCAATCACCGCATTACACGGTAGGTTATTCGTCAATCACAACCGTGATTGTTGTAAAACTGACAGCAAAACCTACCGTGTAATGGGCATCTTATATTTCAGAAATAATTATTAGAAAGGTACTCATAACATAGCCACGTAGCTTAGGTAAGGAAGGTAATAAAAAATCGACTACTGAAATAAAACCTAATACTAAATCTAAAATGCATATATAAAGTCGTTCTAATATTCCACGTAGTTATCCAACTATATCAACGTGACAAAGTCATGATGATTTTTCATTGTGAATTTTTGGTAACCGGAACGACGATAACAGTAATTTGAAAGTAACACTTTTCTCTAAGTTTAGTCACCTCTTACGAGACCCAGGGGATGATATGGATATTCATTCACCGCCACTACATGGTAATTGATAACTTCTCAAAACATTTTATTTATGGACAACGTCTTGCAATCGTTGTTTCTCTAGCGCTCACTTGGCCTTCATACAAATAATGCGATATTTTAATTGTTTATATTTTTTTATTTTTGGATAAGAACATAGTAATGACTAAGTTATATTAACTTTAATTAAAAAAAAATTGTCTTTGGCCTGACCTACTATATATACTCTTTGGCTTGACCATAGGTTTGACCATAGGTATTTTTCATTACAAAAAAACGGTTTGACTAAGTTAGAGGTGGTTATTGGTTAATTTCGACACCGGAGTGTTTAATATAATTAAATTTTTCATTTCAGAACAATCAACAGAGCACCTTAGGATAGTTGTGTATATAATGCAAGCATACACGCTTCTATGTCCTGAAGAGTATTTCTTAGGAGCCGGAGCAAAGTGCATGGCCTTACTAGATGACATGCTCAGTGACATGAGGACAGAAGGCATTATAACAGTTCTCAAGATGGCAGAGATATGCATTAGTGTGACGTTTCCAGAGAGGAATGCTTTCTTAGGCGTTAAGGTTATTTGGCCGATACTAATTAGGGTAATCAGGTAGGTTTAACTATTTTGCCTATTATTGTTGGTAAGATACATTTTTGTTTGTTTTTACTAACCATTCTTTCTTTCTTTATTTTATTTTATTATCTTACAAATTCAATTCCTTTTTGGAATTAGAATATAAATAGAATATTTTAAACGTGGTAGAGCCACGCTGCAGCTATATTATGGTTGTAGCACGAATGGGTTGGCTCGACCGGGGAAGGACCACACTCTCACAGAATACCAGCGTAAAATAGCAGCTTGACGCTGCTGTGTTTCGTATGGTGAGTGTAGAGATCCGGAGACCCTTTTTACTGGAAACGAGGCATTCCATCTTAGTCCTCACGGGTGACAACGCATCTGCATTTTGATTCTTAATCAAAGATAGATGTAAATGTCTATGGGCCACAGCACCACTTACCATCAGGCGGACTGTGTGCTCGTTAGTCAACCTTATCCTATAAAAAATAGCCAGAGAAGCTTATTACTACATTGCAATTTTATTCATAATAAGATACATAGATAAGTTAGTAAGTAAGAGAATCCACTACTCAATTTCGAGGGTGTCGCAAAGGGCGACGGAGGGATCATAAACAGAAGATGGGCAGCATTCCTGATAACAACACAAAATAAAATTAAAAATCTGCAGTTATAGCGTCCTACCAAGCGTAGCAACTACGACCACCAAAATACGGTTGAGCCACGCTGCAGCTATACTATGGTTGTAGCGAGAATAGATCGTCTCGACCAGGGAAGGACACGCTCTCACAGAATACCAGCGTAAAACGGCAGCTTATTGCATCTTAGTCTTCACGGCTGACAACTCATCTATACATATTTTGATTCTTAATCGAGGATAGATGTAGATGTCTCTGAGCCACAGCATCCGCTTACCATTAAGTGGTGGTATTTGTCATCCTTATTTTATAAAAATATGGTAAATATCTCCGCTATGAAGCAATTTATGGAGGGAGGCCTATGTCCAGCTGTGGGACTTTTGTTAGTCTATACGTGGCACGAATGGGTCGGCTCGACCGGGGAAGGACCACGCTCTCACAGAATACCAGCGTCAAATAGCAGCTTAACGCTGCTGTGTTTCGTATGGTGAGTGTAGAGAACCGGAGACCCTTTTTACTGGAAACGAGGCATTTCATCTTAGTCCTCAGGGGTGATAACTCATCTGCATTTTGATTCTTAATTGAGGATAAATGTAGATGTCTATGGGCCGCAGCAACCACTTACCATCAGGTGGACTGTGTGCTTGTTTGTCACCCTTATCCTATAAAAAAAATGTATTAATTAATGAAATAAAAATGAGTTTTATTAACTTTTAGGTGTCTGTTAGAAGGAGATGACCTACCAATGGTATTATCAGTCCAGTTATGCCTTCTGTCGCGGGTCATACTTCTCTCTTCTGACTTATTCTATAAGGCGATAGAAGAAGCCGCACATGGTCTCGTCGAATATGACTCTGACCCTGTCAAAGTTCTCAATAGGGTTTTGCATGTTTGGACTGAGAAGATGAACCTAGTGACTCAAGTTGAAAGGTGGAAAGTTGTTGGTGAGTATATACTGTTATATCTTGTATCATATTCCTATCATTACTGATAATATAGATCTGAGAATAAGTTTCTATGTTTGTTTCATTTTTACGCCTACACGTTTTAATTTGAACCAATCTTAAGGATCATTTGCATTAAGACAGTTCGTATCCTGAAGATAAATACAGACTGTTATTAACTTTTTTTTTAATTTTTATGCAGACGAAGTCGTAGGTTATTAAACACATGATCATATACATGTTGTCCAAGTGTTAATGTATAGTAAACTACTACCAAGATACATAACAAAACTTTAGTGTAGGGGGTAACTTGTTATAAGAAATATTTAAAAAATAGCTAGAATTCGATACCTGCCGGCACCAGTGAGATTGTTAATCGCAATCATAAGCGACAATTCACCACATACGCTACAGTGAATTAAATTTATCTGTCTGAGAAATTAAAAAAAAATTGAAGTAATGCAATGTTCGCTACATAGAGCAACACGGGCCACCGGCAGACCGGAGGGGAGTAGCCATAGCGTTTTTTCTCGATACAGTACTCAGTCATTTTTTGCGGGGTGAAATCTACGCACACAAAAACAATCATCTGTCACTACAAAACTCACACATAGCAATTAAAACATTGTATGACAATGAATTTTACATTCTTTTTTGTGAATATTTTTTTTAGGATTAGGTTTAGCCGCACTATTGACGACACAGAACGCGACAGTATTACAGCGATTTCCTGCGATTCTGCTGAATCTAACGGAAGTTTTAAATGATATTATGAAAACCGAAGAGAATGGGACATACGTTGAGTAAGTTTTATCGTGAATATTATTTTTATGATTTAAAGTGTGTTTTGGTCAGAGGATACGTACAGGTATATACATATTAAAATGTATTAAATTACATTTAAAAGAAAGTATAATGATAATTTATTGTTAGTGTATATTTACCGAAGCAACTTTTAAAGATTTCTTCAGAGACCCAAAGTTGAAGTTACGTTTTGTGCAGCCCATATCCTCTATTACTCTGGGTCAATCTTTAGCTCTAATGAAGTCCGGAACGTTCTAGAGCTAGGTTTGAGTTGTTTCTGCTTTGTGACAAAGAACGATTTTGGATATAATTTCCTCATTCTATGTCGAGTGGTGATGGCATATAAAAATCCGTTAGCTATCTCTTACTGTGGATGTCGTAAATCTTTGCTTTTTTATAGGAATAGGATCTGAAATGCTTGAATGATGGCGGTATATCAATCTCGTATAAATTCACGGTGAATGGATAGCAGTGTTAAAGTTGGTGCGAGATGTCTGGTACTGCGAACACACCTAGCGTTATCTATGTCCTGAAATAGACTTTTTTAAAGCTTTTACAATATTATACGTGGTAGAGCCATGTTGCAGCTATATTAATAGTATAGTTGTAGTATGAATGGGTCGGCTCGACCGGGGACGGACAACGCTCTCACAGAATACCAGCGTAAAATAGCAGCTTAACACTGTTGTGTTTCGTATGGTGAGTGTAGAGAACCGGAGACCCTTTTTACTAGAAACTAGGCATTCCATCTTAGTCCTCACGGGTGACAACGCATCTGCATTTTGATTCTTTATTAAAGAAAGATGTAGATGTCTATGGGTCACAGCAATCAATTACCATCAGGTGGACTGTATGCTTGTTTGTCACCCTATCCTATAAAAAAAATTACATATTTTAAAAGACCATGTTTTATCCCCCAAACGTGCCGAATAGTGGTTTATCTTTACTATGAATTTGTTCAGAATATTCTACTGCGCAGGATCTATTGTGTCAGTGGTATGTGGATGTTTTTTTTAAATTAAATAGAAATTAATTAATTAGTGGCTAATGTAGCCCATTTTGCCACAAACAGTTTGCGTTGTCACCTATGAGGACCATGGATATTCTGGATAGAGATACTCTTCATACCCCATTTACACTTTCGCGCGAGCGACGAGGCGAGTCGCGAGGCGAGCCACGAGGCGCGAGTGTAAACGCTAGCTCGTGGCTCGCCTCGCAGCTTGCCTCGCCACTCGCGGCGCTCGCGACGGAGCCGGTTTTTTGGGCACGAGGCAAAGGGCCTCGCGAGGGACGCGAGCGTGGTGTTTACACTCGCGTCTCGTTTCAGTATGTTTACGGCGCCCTTCCATAATAACATTCGAATTGCTTTTGTTTTAAAATTACAATTTTAATAAAATAATATTATTTAATATTGCACAATAGGTACTAGCAATTTATATAAAATTATGAAACTGAAAAGGTTCTGTTTCGATGAATAGATATCATCCGTCATATTCTTCTTCAACCACGTATTTTTATTAATTTCCTTTTTTTTTTAAATGTTCAAACATCGATAAATACTTATTAAGGCAAGAGTTGATGCCGCTATTATTTCGACGTCATTCATCGTTGTTGGCTCAACGCAAACTGACCGCATCGCGAGAGTGTAAACAGGCACTCGTTATCTCGTAACAACACGCGAGCTGCGAGGCAAGGTACGAGGCGAGGCGCGAGGCGAGAGTCTAAACGAGGTGCGAGGCGAGATTCTAAACGAGGTATCAGACTGCGTTTTGGCTGCAGAAATGAGTAAAAGGTTGAGTTAGCCAGACGGCTCCTAGGTAGAAAAGTCACCTAGTAAACATTTCTTTTTTTTGTAAATTACCAGTAGCGCATAAGAAAGCGGGCGTTGTTTTTTTGCAGTGGACTGGTAGCGCCGCCTGGATCGCGGCCGGCGTCTCCGCTGGAAGGTCTTGGCGGCGCCGCGCGCTGGGGCGGCGGGGCAACTGGCGACTCGCCGCACGAGCGTCGTCGTCGCCGTCTCTCCGCACTCAATCCCGCCCACGTGGTGGACCTACGTCTTGTCACGCATCACCAGGTAACTTATGTACTCCTAGTAGAACACAAGCACAACTAGACTTAGAAGGGACTGATATTTTTTGACATTGCACTTTTCCATATACACGCTGTGGTCTGATCACTATAACCATCAGCTACATGTATCTTATTCCCGTACGGTGCTGACAAATGTTCGTTCAGCTATACAACCACGAATGTGGTTGACTTGCGTTTCCGTCACGCATCACCAGGTAACTTATGTACTCCTGGTAGAACGCAAGCACAACTTGGCTTAGAAGGAACCTGATATTTTTTCACACTGCACTTCTCCTTATACACGCTGTCGTCTGTCTGATCACCACAACATCAGCTAGATGTATCTTATTCCCGCATGGTATTCCCGTACGGTGCTGACAAATGTTCGTTCAAGCTGTACAACCACGAATGTGTTTGACTTGCGTTTCCGTCACGCATCACCAGGTAACTTATGTACTTCTGGTAGAACGCAAGCACAACTTGGCTTAGAATGAACCTGATATTTTTTTACACTGCACTTCTTATACACGCTATCGTCTGTCTGATCACCACAACATCAGCTTGATGTATCTTATTCTCGCATGGTATTCCCGTACGGTGCTGACAAATGTTCGTTCAAGCTATACAACCACGAATGTGTTTGACTTGCGTTTCCGTCACGCATCACCAGGTAACTTATGCACTCCTGGTAGATTGTAAGCAAGAACAGGTAACTGAAATTACACACTGTATTTCTCCCCCAGCACGCCGTCCACTGTTTCACACAACATCAGGCACCTTATGCCGCCCATAGACGTTCAAGTAAGTTGATCAAACAAGCTAATTCAAAGAGTTTTATCAAGTTGGCATGAATGTCTGTGGGAAAATTAAATTAAATTTTGAAGAACTGACGCCGCTTCAAGCCTGCATGAAAGTGGTGTAGTCGCTTGAAAGATCATGTCAATTTGATAAAACTGTTTAAACCAATCTGTTTGATCTAATTGCTTGAACATCTATGGCCGACATTATGCTCGCTTGGTAGATTACAACTACAGCCAGGCTTGTAAGTCTAGACTCGCGCGATTACAACACACATGTGGTTGACCTTCATCTCGTCATGAATCACCAGGTAACTTATGTGCTCCTGGTAGATTGTAAGCATGAACAGCCTTGGAAGGGATTCTGAAATTTCACGCTACCTCCCCAAGCACGCTGTTGTCTGGTTACACACCACCATTATCTTATACACGCATGGGATTACACCCACATGCTTATTAGATTATACCCACTTCATGTAAGTTTAGACTGGCGGGATCTGCCGCACGTCTAGAATGAATGTTTTATATACACTGCCAAATATTTTCGTGACACTTTCTTTTTATAGATGTTTTCAGTTTTCGATTGTTAAATTTAATTATGTATACGTGGTAGAGCCATGATACAGTTATATTAATAGTACAGTTGTAGCTCTAATGGTTCGGCCCGACCGGGGAAGGACCACACTCTCACAGAATACCAGCGTAAAATAGCAGAATAACGCTGCTTGTTTCGTATGGTGAGTGTAGAGAACCAGAGACCTTTTTTTACTGGAAACAAGGCATTCCATCTTAGTCCTCACGGCTGACAACGCATCTGCATTCTATTCGCAAACGAGGATATATGTAGATGCCTATAGGCCACAGCAACCACTTACCATCGCGTGGACTTTGTGCTCGTTTTTCACCTTTATCCTAAAAAAATGTAGTGTATTCGCATTCGGATAAACAATTTTATCAAAAAAAAAATATGAGAGAAACATAAGCATGGCCGTCATTTGAATTCAATTTTACTTAGTTATAACTATAACAGTAATTCACCATTATATATATGTATTATATTTTTCGAAAACGGCATATAAAATTAGTTAAGTACTACAAAACACGTTCGCACGAACCGCATGTATTGTATAGCAGACTCAGTGAAGTGTTGATCGGCCCGCCCTCTGCTCCCCAGTGCCCCACCATTGCTCTGCACAAGTACATTCGTTTCCCAACTTTAAGGTCTAAACTGTGCTAATAACACAGTTATGTCTTGGTAACATTTTTATATCAGCGATTATTCCAACTGTAAGCAAAATGTACCATTGTTTTCACAAAGATACATTTTGCTATGCTAGATAGGCTAGAAGATTAGATGACTCCTTGGTAGATAGGAGCCTTATAACCAATTATTTGTTTATTTTGTTTACAGTTAGAAACCTTAAAGAATCAAGTTGGAGCGGAAACGTTCGAGCGCCTCCTGCAATCCACGGAACGCGACACTTTGCAACAAATTAGAGAATATATACCGCTTTGAATATGATAACTAACGCATAGTGGACTATGCGAAAACATTACTTATCAAGGAAACATAGGCCTTATTAAGTTGCTATTTTGTATAGGACAAATGGATTCTATTACTACAGTACTGATGTTGCATGGTTACCCTATGAATCTGTTACTAAGTTCGATTGATCGCTAGTTGTTCCGTAGTTCTTTTAGCTATCGGTAGGGAACCGGATAAAAAATGAAAATAGTAGAAATGACAAAAAATCATCCGTGCTTGATATTAAGAAAATATTCAATAGAATATCTAATGCCTACATTGGATAGTAATTTACTAGATAGAATTCTTTCTATCAAATTAGTAAATTATTACGTCAATTATAAAACTGAAGTCCCAAAGTTCTGTTCCAAGGTATACGCTTACTTGAAGTGCCACTTATAACTATAGTCATATTTGAATAAAATAGTTTTAACGATGCAGATTTTTTATACTTTTTATATTATTAAATGCTGATTCTAAATTCGACTGTATTTTTTTGTTTTTATGTTACGCGATATCTTCGCCGATTTTGACCCGATATTAATGATTTTTTATTAAATAGACTTTGAGAGTGATCCCCATTTAAATTTGAAGCAAAAGTATGGAATGAAAATTTTAATGTAATTCTATATAGACGACGTTCTAGATGTCTTTGAGCTTGTATGATTGCCTTTTATTTTTTTTAAGGTTAATTATTATACAAATTTTTATATTGTCTTGTCTAATCTGGATCAGGAATAGTATCCTTGTACTGTCAGAGTTCCTGGTATAACCAGGCATGCAGATCGAACGTCTGGCTTTCGCATACAGTTTATGCGAAGCAGTCATATTTTGCTTAATATAGACTATTATACAGACGCAGACATTCAAAACGCATCGATAACATATGCGCAGACGTTCAAAACGCATCGATACCACATACGTAGACATTCAAAAAACAAAATTAAGCCCCTTTCACGTATCAAAATAAACTTCAAACTATTATTTAAGCGATAATACAGCAGCAGCAATCCATAAGCGGCCAAGTCCCCGCCAAAATCTCCAGCCCCCTTAAAGTTCCCTATTATATGCTATAAAGGCATGCACCAAATGGCAAGATTTTTTTTTTAATTTGTTCGAACTCGCCAAGCTTATTCATCAAATTGCAATTTAGAGTAAGGAATTCACAGATGGATTTTTGCACCAGTCTATCGCGAACGTCTTCCGTTAGTATGATGTTTTGCGTGAACGTAAGTTTACTTTTGTAAAAATGGCGACAATTAACTTGAATTAGGAAGAGTAAACTATTATTTTTAATTACTTTTTTTTAAAATATTTTTTTGTTTAATTTCTAAGTTCTTGCATAGTCCACGTCCTTGTATTAAGCTTTTAAATATTTTAATCCCATCGTAAACCGAAGTTTATAGTACTTAGTTTTATAAATTAAAATATTAAATTGTAAAACTGAGTACTATTTTTAAACATTTTTGACGAAATCCCAAAAGAATCGTTTATTATAACCATACGCTCACGGCGTGTAATTGTCTGTGAACAATGAGTAAAATGACAATATTGCCACAGCCTAAGAACATACGGTCAGTCATCGCGTTTGATGTTGTCGGAAAAGCCGACATAAATAATAAATTTCTAGGGTTGCCAGAACGGGAAGTAATAAAAAAAGAAGAAGAAGTAAAAACTGATTTTATTTTATCTCACGTTTAAACAAATTAATGTATATGTGGAAACTAATGAAACTAATTCCTTATCTTTAAACACAGTTTTTACCGCACATATAGTGTGAATCATTTTAATTTATTTACGTGACAGGACAACCCTAGTGGACAGTGCTCAGCCTACGTCTCGTTTCGTACCGCACCGCACGATTGTCCCGTCTAGGCGCCTTCGATGACCGACTGTTAGTAGTAGTTAGACTGATGTTGCTAAGCGTGATGACGATCTATGGAGAGCGTGTCGATTGTTAATGAAATTGTACGCAAAATATATTTATACACGATAAAAGTTGCGTTTTGCGTCAGATGGAGTCACTCGTTAAGCCACGTGTAAAGCCTCGGTTTTAGAACGTTGAATGACTTATTTTAGAACAGCCTTCATTGTAAGATGAGGCTAAGACCTTGAAGTTTATTGCCGCTGTACAGAAACACGTAGCTTATAACTCAAAGGTCATACATAAAACCAACTTTAATATCCTATTTATAAAATACGTTTATTTGTACATTTTGTATTGATTTTTTTTTGTCGATACGTTTGTAATTTATTATAATATCGATATATTTTAAATATAGCAAGGCCCCTAAATGCTGACTCATATTTAAAATGTGAGCTGCCTAAATATTCGGCCATGTTTATTTTCTACAATTAGCTGTAGTAAGCAATGTTATTGTTATTTTATCTACGTCTTATTTAGTTCTTGATTTGATAACATTTGAACTAAGTATTCTATTTAAAAAACGATAACTTTACGATATTAAAGAACAGAACAGAAAAAGCATAATAATGAGAATTCGATAATTGAAATTCGATAGTGAAAGGTGTGTTCATGTAGCAGTCGATTGACGTAGCCAGCCTGTAATTGGACATAATAGCATATCCTTTAAATGCCGGCATTCGATTGAATGTCTCCAGCAAGCTTAGCTACATTGTGTACCTAACATTTACCAAAAGAGTTAGCCAATATTTAGGTATCGCATTAATCTCGCAAAGTGTAAATTTTTACAGTATTCGCGATTCAAAATGAGTTTGATGGAAGTTTTATTTCAAAATGTTCTGTAAAATTCAATTATATTTGATAAAAAACAATTAAAATATTTATGTTGTTCAAATTTTACCAAAGTGATATTTGCGTTCGTAATATTACTTACTTCATTTGTTCACTTTTATCTTAAACGTCTATTAGCGCCTCATTGTCACAAATAAGGAAATAATTTCAAATTTCAAATCAATGAAAAATGGCGGTTTTTCATTGTCGTTACCAAAAGGGCTGGCTTATATGTGTAATTGCAATTTGTTTAAAAGGCTAGACATTAAGTTGAATGGAGACCGTCGGGCGCAATATCCACACGGCTGTTACGTTTATGTAAAAATCAACCACGAAATTTTGTAAAAAATAAAGATACCCTCAATTATATATTCACATTGTGAATTAAAGAAAAATAAAAGAAATTAATGCAATAAAAGCGGATATTTTTCTGTTATCAATTTGTCTAAATAACGCTTTTTATATTGTAAATTTGTTAATGTAAGAGATTCCTAGTACCATTGAAATTTTGTAAAGTTGAATGTACATTTTGTAAGTTTAATTTTTGACTTACATTTTCTGTTCGTAAACCTTTTAAATCGATTTTTCTATTTAAAATCGATTTTGCTAATTGTTTGAAAATACGGCAACTATTGTTTAATGAATAATATTGAAAATAATACGAAATATGTATACTTGTGATATTCTCACGATTTCCTTTGTTATAGCTTTAAATATAGGGGATTTCGATTCTATAATAATGTTGTTTGATTTCCATATCTTTCCTATATCTTTCGCTGCATTCGCTACTTGTTTAGCGGAATCTTTGCAAAGAGACAGTTGGTGATTAAAGTAACTAAACTTCTAAACATAACTAAACATAAAAAATTGGGTCATGATATACTGAGCTATGTGTTAAAATTTGCTTTTACATACGGCCTTAGCCATTCCGTGTCCAAACCCTTCGTAAAATACCTATAAACATTAGTTCACTGGTACTAACCCAGTGCAAGAAACTTTTTGTTTTTGGATTTTACTGGATCGATGCTGAAGTGATACGACCCGAAACGACCGCAAGCGGTATCAAAATTCGTAGAAAAACTCAAATTGTTGGTTTTCTAATCTGAATGTGTTGTCATCACTCTCAGCTTCTCAGGTTTAATAGGCATCCAAGACCTTTCTTCATCTTTTCGCCGGGGTATATTTTTAGTTATCGGTTAGGCGTTTCATCGGGCTTGTACGAGTAACTCTACCTGTATGTTAGTTAAAAAACTGGTGGTATATGTAATCACCAGTTTATAAGTTTTATGGGTTACGTAAAACACGAAAATAGACGAGAGAGACTTGAAAATTAGGTTATTGAAGTAACTATCGCTGTCGCTCTGCGAGTGCTTCGCCACCGATAAGAACCGCAGCGTATCCGACTGAATAGCCGAAGTATAAAACGGCATAATTCGATGTTTGGCTCTCTAATATTTCCTCCTACAATATAGGACCAATTTAAAAGATATTTCATAAAATGAATAAGAAGGATATACACTGTGTCCCTATGTTTTTCTTTTTTCAGTATTAGTTATTAAATTTGAACACGGCCTCTGTTGACATCGGTCTAGATAGGCAATTTTTGAAAACTTGAACCCTTTTGTAACGGTTCTAGTGCTTAAAGTATAATCAAAAAGGAAAACATTGGGATACAGAAGAGGTTGATATTTATTTTACTGTAAAAACTCATTGCTAGGCTTCCTATAAGGTCATAAACCAGAAAGAAAACAGACGAGAGCATTTGTATGGAGAAAAGACCACCCGCATTTCCTCTTAAGGGGCTACTCCATGCGAACGACCTTGAGCATTTGGTGTGCCGCGCCGACTCGCTACAATATATCATTTAAGAAATATGTAAGACGCCACCTACTCTGTACGAACGTAGTATTTTTTCAACATCAATAAACTATTTTATGGAAATACACACAGCGTACAAGGATAAATGTATTTTAATTTTTTTATTCGGTATATTAGTTGCATTATATTAGAATTATGTATTCTCATATATTATCTAATTATGAAATTTTATAATTAATTACATATTAAAAATGAAGCATTGAAAATTGTGAGTTTAAAAGATACCTACTCACTATAGAAACAAACAGAAACTTTTTTATTCAATATAGATTATAAATAATACTTATTGAAAGTCACTCTTTTGTTTGATTACCACTGGTTCGGAAAAAACCTCTGTCCTGGGAAGAACCAGCATGAAACCCAGCGGGACTTTTTTTAAATAACAGCTTACAATCATGATGTTACACAAATTAACAACACAACAAATTAGAAATAGCTTGGTAGCGATCACCTCATTTCCAGGGGTTATTATCATACATAAATTCCTTAATATTATAATAACTCTTTTTATACAAACTTAGTTTGATAAAGTTTTTGAACTTTGAGCAGGTCAAACTTTGTATATTTTCTGGAATTTTGTTGTAAAAGCGTATACATGGCCCCAAGAATGAATTACTGACTCGGTGGAGTCGAGTAACTGGTACTACTAGCTTGTGTCTGTTCCTAGTATTTACAGAATGAATATCACTTATTTTTGTATAACTACCTTTATTTTTGTGTACGTACATTACATTTTTATAAATATATTGAGAGGCCAAAGTTAATATATTAATTTCCTTAAATTTTTGTCGCAGCGACTCTTTAGGCTTTAAATCATAAATTGCTCTTATGGCCCTCTTCTGTAAAACAAATATAATTTCAGTGTCAGCTGCGTGTCCCCATAGCAAAATACCATACGACATTATGCTATGGAAACAGCTAAAGTAAACTAGTCTAGCTGTTTCAACACTGGTAAGACTTCTTCTTTTTTACAACATATGCTCCAGAACTAAGTCTGCCTGCTAGTTTTGATATATGGGGGCTCCATTGAAGCTTCGCGTCTAGTGTGATTCCAAGAAAAATGGTGGTATCTACAAGACTCAGTTTCTCCCCATTTAAAATTACATTAGTATTTAATTGTTTGACATTTGGAGTCATGAATTTCATACATTTCGTTTTAGTGCCATTTAAATGCAAATTATTAACATTGAACCAATTTACTAATTTAGATTAGTACATTGATATAGGTAAATAGATAGATAGCTCGCCTTTTGTACAAATATTTGGTGCAATAAAGAATAAATAAATAAATAGGATGTTTCGCAGAGTGAGAGTAATATAGAATGAGTCGTGGAGGCAGTTTACAAACATAAATTGCACAAGGACAAACATCCAGACCCGGAACAATTATTTGTAGGCCATACAAATACTTGTTCCGTGCGAGATTCGAACCCGCGGCCCCCAGCGCAACAACTGATTGCTAAGCCACTGCGCCACGGAGCCGTCGCCGGGTTATAGCTAAAGTGACCATACGTCCCGTTTTGAACGGGTATGTCCCTTTTCTCGGTCACCTGTCCCATTGTCCCCAAACAAAGCTCCGGGACACAAAATTGTCCCGTAACTCGTTGGATGGAAGTATTCAAAGTCAACAATCTTCAACATAATTTTTTTTAATCGAATATATTTTATGTCTACCTGGTACGAATGCTCAGGTAGAAAGAGTATTTTTTTATTTTGAATAAATTGTGAACGTCTGAAAGAAACACTTACGGTTCCAGAGTTCTAAAGGCGATGTTGTTAACAAAGATAACAATAAAAAAACTTGAGCAGAATTTTATTCTTATTTAAAATCATCACCAACTTTATTAAAGCAAATTTAATCCACTGACAAATGTAATTAATATTTAAAAAAAATATGTTGCATTTAATAATTACCGTCTATATCGAATATAATTTTACAGTGAACACTAATTGTATAAAGTTATAGTTTTTAGAGTATAAATAAACCCATGTCCTGTTTTGAGTTAAAAAATAAATGGTCAGTTTAGTCTTTTTAGTTAAATTTAGTTTTAAATTTTTTTAGTTAATAGTAAAAAGTAGGTATATTAGTACCTACTTAGATACTTTTTACCGAATTATAAGTATAGAACACCTTATGTTTTCAATTATTTTTGAAAAAGAAGAAAAAACAAGCAATAAATAATATAGTATATTTTAGCAAAAAACTATAACTTAGTAATACTAATTATAACTTAGAACATAAATGAAAAACTAATAACTGACTTTATGGCCCGAGCCAGGATTCGAACCTGGGACCTCATGATCAGCAGTCGCACTACTACAACCACTAGACTAACGAGGTAGTACTATACTTAATAAGATATTGTGGTTAGGCGATAATATTGAATTAGCCTTTTATAGTGTAAATTATAATATTTGTCGAAATTTTAATTATGGATTCGAACCTTACATGCTAATGGTGCTTCATTTTTTTATTTGCATTTACTTCAAAGAAAATACACGCAAAAAGCTTCATAGCTCAGTAAAAAACACAACAAATATATGTATAAGTAATACGAAAAATTATACCCAAAACAAACAAATAATACTACCTATAAATAACCTAATAAGTAATAATATTATAATATTATGCGCGTGTGCGCTGGCAGACGCTCTAACGACACGGGTTCCACGTGTAAGAGCTCAGGGCTCACTGACTCCAGCAAGCCCGTGGGCAGTAAATACGCCCAGATTTTAAAATAATTTCTTAATAAAATCAAATTTTGGTCTTTTGAAAAAAAATTTACTATAGAAATGTTCATTAATAAATTGCCTATCCATTGGTGTAAATCGCAAAATAAAATAATACTTACTTTACGAGGAGATGCATGTTATCAATAATAATTTCACATTTATGTGGTTTCGTTGTAAGGAGATTATATTAATATTTATCCCTGTAAAAAAAAAAAATTGGATATAGCTTTTATGGAATCAAGATTATGTAGAAATATACCCAATGTGTTTTTTATTAGTTGATATATCTTTTAAATAAAAAGTAGATAGCTCCTAAAAACCGCACAAATAACGACTAGCGCGACATTTTGCTCAACCTGCGCCTTAATGGGTTTCGTAAAAAAATCTTACGTAATCTATTGATCACACATACCTAGTGTGAGGATAACAGTACCACACAGTACACACCCTAATTTATACACTTTAGCTTAGTGTGATGACATCATAGAAAAGGAATAGGAAATAAGACTACTTACATTTTACTATATACATTTTACGATTGTATTTATTATAATATGTATCACCTTCTCTACTGTTTTATACTATAAAACAAAGTCGCTTCTCTGTACGTACAAACTACGTTTAAACTACGTAACGGATTTTGATGCGGTTTTCATCAATAAACAGAACGAGTCAAGAGAAACGTTTATATTTATAATAAATGCATATTATTTATTATATAATTCTTCTGTCCGTGTGTATGTGACTGAACAGCAGGATCAAAGTCGGTCCAGCCTGAAAAATAGCAAAATGTATTTCGAAGACATTTGAAGTTCGCTAACACGCATTTGGGCAGCGTGGCGAACATTTTCTTGCCCTAAAACTCTTTGTATTGTATTTGCCTATGTATCTGATAGGCTGCACTAAAAGTATCGGGAATGGAATATTTCCACTGTTCCTGTCATATTAAAATCTTTTTAATTAAAACGTCCTTGGTTTTTTTAAAGTTGAATACCATTTATTTATTTAAAAAAATATTCTCGGTCTTGTCACAAGGTTTTGTCAAACTTGCTTAGTCGTTGAGAAAATGGAATTGACTCGAGAAAATTCAAGAGCGATGATTTTTTATGACTTTCGAAGCCGTTTAACACAAAAACAGTGTGTTAACCGGATGATTTCTGCATTTGGTGATGAAGTCCCATCCAAAACCACAATTTATAGCTGGTTTGCTGAATTTCAACGTGGACGTGTCAAGCTCAGTGATGATCTCCGTCAAGGTCGTCCAAAAACTGCAGTCACCCAAGAAAACGTTGATGCTGTGCGTAAGCTGATTGAGGAAGATCGACATGTGACATACCGCGAAATTCAGGCAACTTTAGACATTGGCATGAGTCAAATACAAATAATCTTGCATGAACAATTAAGTGTAAAAAAGTTGTTTTCCCGATGGATACCGCATTCGCTCTGTGAAGAGCAAAAACCGGCTCGCGTTACTACATCATTATCATCATTACAGCCTTTCATAAGTCCACTGCTGAACGTAGGCCTCCCCCAAGGTATGCCACAAAGCAAGGTCCTGAACCACCTGCATCCATCGACTTCCTGCATGCCTTACCAGATCGTCACTCCATCTCGTGGGGGGTCGCCCTACACTTCGCCTACCGGTACGAGGCTGCCACTCGAGAACCTTTCTTCCCCATCGGTTGTCGGTTCTTCGAGCTATATGGCCGGCCCACTGCCACTTCAGCTTACTAATCCGTTGGGCTATGTCGGTTACTCTAGTTCTACTGCGGGTATCCTCATTCCTAAGTTTATCACGCAAAGAAACTCCGAGCATAGCCCTCTCCATAGCTCGCTGAGCGACCTTGAGTTTCCTCATACGGCCAGCTGTGAAGGACCACGTCTCAGTTCCGTAAGTCATCACTGGCAACACGCACTGGTTGTACAATTTCGTTTTAAGGTTTTGAGGTATGTCTGACGAGAAAATGTGTCGTAGCTTCCCGAACGCTGCCCAGCCGAGTTGAATCCGTCGATTGACCTCTCGGTCGAAGTTGCACTTACCTAGTCGGACTATTTGTCCCAGGTAAACATACTCGTCTACAACTTCGAGCTTAGTGCTCCCAACAACTACCGGCATAGGTGTGACATGGACATTAAACATAATCTTTGTTTTGTCCATGTTCATCTTAAGACCTATCCGTTGGGAGACACTATTGAGGTTATTGAGCTTGTGCTTAGGTCCTCCAGCGATTCTGCCATAAGGACTATATCGTCGGCAAATCGAAGGTGAGTGATGTACTCGCCATTGATGTTGATACCGTGTCCTTTCCAGTCCAGAAGCTTGAAAACGTCTTCCAATGCAGCGGTGAAGAGTTTCGGGGATATGACGTCACCCTGTCTTACACCTCTCTGCAATTGGATAGGTTTCGTACTCTGGTTCTGTACTCGGATAGCCATCGTAGCTCTACTGTACAAACACTTCAACACTTCGATATACCGACAGTCAACTTGGCACCGCTGAAGGGACTGCAGCACCGCCCAAATTTCGACGGAATCAAAGGCTTTCTCATAGTCCACATACGCCAGACATAGTGGCAAATTGTACTCTTCGGACTTCTGTACAATTTGCCGAAGGGTATGTACGTGGTCTATGATGCTAAAGCCCTTTCGGAAACCGGCTTGTTCGGGAGGCTGGAAGTCGTCAAGTCTGCGCGCGAAACGATTCGTAATGATTCTCGAAAACAGCACGTAGACGCGGCTCAGAAGGGAAATCGGTCTGTAGTTCTTCAAGAGAGCGTTGTCACCTTTCTTGAAGAACAAGACCACCGCACTTCTGCTTCACACCTCCGGTGTAATGCCACCATGGAGGACGGAATTAAAGAGCTTCTGAAGGACTTCAAGTACCGGTCTTCCACCCGCTTTCAGAAGCTCCGCTGTAATTCCATCCTCGCCTGGGGCCTTACCGTTTTTAAGGTGCTAGAGAGCCATTCTAATCTCGCTCAGACTGACGTCCGGGATATCTTCGGAATAGTGTCGGATGAAACTCACTCTTGGATCGTTACTCACACTTGCGTGTGGCTCCAACGATGACGTGTACAGCTGCCATTAGAACCTGTCAATCTCACTCAAAATCTCAGGTGTCCCGGAAACGATGCTGCCACATTCTGTCTTCAGCTTTGACAGTTGGCTCTTTCTGGCAGACAGATCTCTGGCAAAGACTTTGGAGCCTTGGTTCCGCTCGATCGCTTCTTCAATACGAGCTGTATTGAAGTTGTGTAAGTCCCGCCGCATGCATTTGGAGATCTGTCTGTTCAGATGCCTGTATGCTGTCAAGTCTGTTGAAGAATGTAGCTTCATCTCCCGTCTAACAGCCATGAGATTAAGAGTGTGATCGGAGAGTTTTTGTGTTCTTCTGCGGCGGGTCTTGCAGAACTTAGCTCCGACCGCATGGACAGTTTCCACGAGCTTGTCATTCATATCGTCCACTTCATTGCAGTCTTCTAGGCATTGAAAACGGTTTTGTAACTCGAGCTGAAAGGTTTCGGGACTTTGGAACCGAGCTCGAGGGGGACGGAGCGTTGACTTCATTAGACGAGACCTCTCCAACTTAAGGTTTAGGTTCAGTGTGCCTCTAAACATTCGGTGATCGCTATCAGTTTTCACGCTCGCGATCACGGAGACATCACTGAATAGTTGTCGTCTGGTCGTCATAATGAAGTCAATCTCATTTTTTGTCGAACCTTCGGGGCTCGACCAGGTCCACTTCCTGTGGGGCCGCTTCTGGAAGAAAGAGTTCATCATAAAGAGTCCCTCTTTCTCCATGAAGTCGGCCCCTTGGGTTCCGTTGCCCTATTCCAAATTTCCCTACTTACCGCTCACCGTTCTCTCTTGTGCCTAGTTTTGCATTGAAGTGTCCCATTAACACCGTATATTAGGTTTTGGAGGAATGCATGGCTCTAGAGATATCCTCATACATTCCCTCCACCTCTTCATCGGGGTGTGCCGAGGTTGGTGCGTAAACCTGTATGACCTTCAGCGAATACCTATTGGTGATTCTGAGTATAAGGTACGCAACCCTCGGCGACACACTCCCGATCTTTACAACGTTGTTAACGAGAGACTTGTGGACGATAAATCCGACACCTCCTTGGGACAGATGGTCGCCCTCCCGGTGATACTCGCCCTCGCGTTACTTGGTGCGTCAGAACTCTCGAAAGATTCCACGCAGGATCCTCAAATGCTGTATACAACATCGTATCAGGTGACGAATCCTGGATATACGCGTACGAACCCGAAACAAAAAACCAGTCACGAGTTTGGGTGTTCGAAAATGAGTTAAAGCCAACAAAAATTGTTCGTTCACGGAGTGTTGCAAAACAAAATGGTGGCCACGTTTGTCTCCAAAACCGACCAAGTTACGACTATTCCTCTTGAGGGACAAAGAACGGTTAATGCAGAATGGTATGCTAGCATTTGTTTGCCACAGGTCGTTTCTGAACTCCGTAAAGAGAACTGCAACCGCCGCATCATCCTCCATCACGAAAATGCGAGTTCTCACACCGCACACAGAACAAAAGAGTTTGTAGAGCAAGAAAATATAGAACTATTAGACCATCCGCCGTACAGCCCCGACCTAAGCCCTAATGATTTCTATACTTTCCCTAAAATAAAGAATAAATTGCGTGGACAGAGATTTTCATCACCTGAAGAAGCTGTGGACGCCACAAAACGGCCATTTTGGAGACCCCAACTTCCGAATTGAATGGTTGCTTCAATGATTGGTTCCATCGTATGGAAAAATGTGTCAAATTTCGCGGAGAATACTTCGAAAAGCAATAAATACATTTTTAAATAGTAATGTTGTGTCACTTCCTTTATTCCCGAAATTTTCAGTGCCGCCGTCGTATGGGTTAGGCCGTAATTTTTGCCACATAAAGTATAGCCTAACTCTCCGGTACTTTTTTTCTTAACTATTTTTATTATTATATTTTTCCCGACCACATCACTGTATTTCAGAAGAAATGGTGTACCGTGGCCACGTAAGATATTTAAATAAATTCATAAACTACGAATGTTATACGATATTTTTTTTAAAAACATTACGAAATTTTCGCAAATCCGCTTCGGTAGGGATGAACTTCCAGCATCTGTAAAATTAAAAAAAAATGTTTTTGGTAATCTGTTTGATTGACGCTATGAAATAATAATTACCTAGCCCCCTTTTAAATAATATTTGGTGTTTCCTAAGAAATTACATTAATTTTCGTACATTTAAAAAAAAAAAACAAATAAAGTAATTTCTTTGCACTATTTATATTGCGCAACTATAATCGGCCCATTTTGTGGAGTTAAACATTGGTATTATTTGTATTCTAAGTAGTGGCAATACCAAAGTAACTTTATTTATGGTCAATAAGGAAGCAGCGGTAATATTTTGGTCAGTTTGAAAATACATCGATGTTTTTTTTCCGATGTGATGCATCGAGACTGTGCATCGATATATTCCGATGCATCGGTTAGAAACATCGATGTTTTTTCAACATCGAGTACTTTTTCTGACTTTACATTATAAATTTGTAGTCAACTTCCTGACACTCCATTCAAACAACCGACAATTTTGAATGATCTACTACTATTACATCAGCACTGTCTTTGTCCGCACGGCTTTTGTGTGTGCGTGCATGTGTGCGTGCGTGCGTGCGTGCGTGCGTGCGAGCGAGCGTACGTGCGTCAAAAAATCTTTAACATGGTGCACAAAAAGAAGAACACAGGTTAAAATTATTACAGAAAAAAATGTATTCGGCAAACTGTCCACACAATCCAGTCTACATCCAGTGAACAATCTACCAATGCGCAAGGTCATACAGAAAACCCTTAAAATGAAAACAATCTGAAAACTCAAAATATTTTGGCTGCACAAGTTCCAGACAGACCTGACCACAATAAGATGGAAGGTAGAAGCAATATGTAAATAAATAGGACTGCAATTAGAAATATTCAGAGAAATATTGAGACAAAAATGCGACGTGAAAATAATCAACTTCGTGAACACGTTCAAAAATTAATGAGAGGTTATAATTGTCTCAAAAGAGAAATGAGTAAAATTAAAGAGTGACTACCGTGATTTAGTGAAGAAACACCAGGAGTTGGAAGCTGAAACCAACGAGTCTTTTATTTTGTACCTACCTCCCTAACTATAACGCAAGTCCTTAGACCCGAATTATTATACTATTATTATATATATATATATATATATTATACTCACTAACTTCATTGGAGCGCCAAATTGTCTCGGCTGTGTGTGGGTTCTTTTCATACAAAATATATTATGAAAAAAAAAACAAGAAACCCGACTCCTAAAATTCAACTTAGAACCAATGCACTAAAAAGACCAAAACAAGATTGAGAATAGAAGAATTAAATTTGGTAGCAGGCGCACCCAATAATTTTCTTACGGTTTATAATTTGCAAATTTTTTTCAGTCTGGTTTTTTGATTTTTGAAATTATTTATTTTAGATTTTTTAGTGGCACTTTTATTCATAATTAAATTTAAACATATGACTTACATATATTTTTGTAATATCCTTATAATTTCCTTCATTTTGATATCCTACTGGATAGATTTGGTTAAAAAAATTTATAACTTACAATTTAGCGACAGAAATCGGCCATTTTGTTTTTTTTACACCTATCTAAGGACACTTGGGTTTTTGAGACGAATCTAATGACAGCTTAATCGTAGAAATCCATCTAGCCGTTTGGAATTAAACGAGGTAATAAAGAAATTTACAAACATACTTAAAAGATACGCGCGCAAAACATAACCTTTCCTTGGAAGTCGGGTAAAAAAACGCACAATGTATGCGCACCTTAACTATTTTGCGTAACCGTTTTGTGTCATTCTGCGCGACCGACTCGTAGAATATTTTGCGTAACCGTTGCGCTATTTGTGGCAAAATCTACGGCCTGACCCATATGAGAGGAGGCCGGTGCCCAGCTGTAGGATGTATATAGGCTGTAACTTTTTTAACTTTTTAAACCATGAATAAGCTTTGCGACGTCAGAGGCGCAAAGTGTTTGGTTGTGAATGTTGGTGTGGCAAAACCCCATACTGTTAATTAAAAATATCTTTTTCATATGGAAAGTAAGAGTGACAAAGGAGTACACAGCTCACCTGATTGGATTGTAATTGGATATTATAATACATAGATTTTACATCTATCCTCGATTTAGAATCAAAAATTTATATATATTTAGAAAAAAAATTAATTGTTCTGTGCGTTCCTGTACTATTCATTGCATTATGACGAAACCTTGGTGAGTTTTTATGCCCGCACCCGTGAAAGTTTTTGACAAAAAAGAGGCATTGCAAGGCATGCCCGGCCCAGTGGCAATACTAGTGTTATGATAATAAATGTTAATTATGACCTGTTTCTACCGACTTCAAAAAGGATACGGTACTCAATTCGACTGTGTTTTTTTATGTGTGTTACCTCATAACTTTTTACTGGGTGATCCGATTTCGATGATTTTTTTTTATTTGAAAGCTGGTGCTTCACATGTGGTCCCAAATAATAATTTATATTGAGATCGGTTGTACAAAATTTATTATATATTGAATTTCTCATAGTCCTTTTAAATTTTTCTGGTTTTTATAAAGCGCATTTAATAGAAATTGAAACATTAAAATCTCTGGTTATCTTTAAATTTAATCGTAGTGTTTAAGTCTTTCTGTGGAGAACCATTATGTTCATGTAAGATTTCGGAAAAAAAAGTTATTTTTTTTATTTTCACTTACTGAGTTTTGATATGGGACAGCCGCTGACGTTAAGGAGATATTCCAATTAATTTTATTTTACTTATTATTCGTGTACTTTACCACATTTCCACCTGGCTGTAAGTGGTAACTACGTCCTAGATGGTAAATCGCACAGTCTTTGCGACTCTAGCCTGGAAGAGCCCAGATTGTATTCGGACGGAAAACATGTCCGCAAATTATTCCACACCTTTACTGTACGCATTACGAAAGACGAAGCAAATTGTTTGGTTCTAATTCGTGGAATATTAACAACAAAGTGATCAAGACCCACCGACCGCCTGGTTGTCCAACGGAAATGCCTTCCCCTTTCCAACACCAGTACTTAAAGCATTAAATAATTCCTGCGCATACTCTCCGAAATGCATCGTATAGAATATTAATAATAATAATGTCCTCCAGACCGAATTTCGGTCACGGCGGCCAGCATCAACGGAGACTAGCCATCGGCGCAGGACAGGATTATAGTGCCCAAGTGTCCACTCTCTATTCCCTCACTCTCATAGTCCGATGGGACGGTAAAGCGACACGACCGGAGAGAAAAAAGGCGCAGGACCAACGGCTTTACGTGCTTTCCGAGGCACGGGGGTGAGACACTGCCAACTTCCTGACTACGGGCAGCTACTGAGAATTTCTTGATGGAAAATCTTAATAACTGATTTTTTTTGGCCTGACTTGGGATTCGAACCCGGGACCTCATGATCAGCAGCCGCACTACTACAGCCACTAGACCAACGAGGCAGTCAATAATCGTATAGAACATCGAGAGGCTGGCTACCTGTGCTCGAAGCTGACAAGATTGATTTCAACCAAATAAAGGTTACCAATAAGCCTTTTAGTACTTCTCTCCATTGAGTCCAACGCTGCTAGTTGGCATTTTGCATCAGTTTCCACTCACACACTTCACAATTCCACATTAATCGTTAAAGGATTCACCTTCCACGTGCGTGGGACTCCAGCGGTCGGTGCGAGTTTGACATGACTCGTTCTTTCTCCTTATGGGCGGGTACGTGTAGGCATTTCCCTTTAAGAAAATTCCCCAAAAAAAGTAACAGACTGGAGAAGAACATAGGAGTTCACGTCGTTCAGGTAATAAGGCCTATCGGCTAGTAAGGCCTAAGTAAGAAAAGTCGTATTTATAATAACCACTCTCGCTCAAGGAGTTTGCCGAGACGCGTTACCCCGCGTCCTGCCATCAGAGTTACATAATTTTTTTATAGAATAGGGTGACAAACGAGGACACAGTCCACTTGATGGTAAGTGGTTGCTGTGACCCATAGACATCTACATCTAACCCGTGAGGTCTAAGATGGAATGCCTCTTTTCCAGTAAAAAGGATCTCTGGTTCTCTACACTTACCAAACGAAACACAGCAGAGTTAAGCTGCTATTTTACGCTGGTATTCTATGAGAGCGTGGCTCTTCCTCGGTTGAGCCGACCCATTCGTGCTACAACCAGGGCTCGGAAACCGGCTTAAATTCTTAACCGGTTTCGGTCATTGACTTCAAACCCGGTTTTTGCGGATTACCGGTTTTCACAAATTTAGGTTTAGGTAGTAAGAAATAACCGATTAAAACCAAGTTTTGTAATGTCCCCCCTCTCCCTTACCTCGTTTGCACCCAACTTTGTACGGCTGCCCTCGGTTTAATTTACGAGGTTTTTAGACACACGTACGATATATTCATTGCATCAACGCGACTGCCTTGTAACGTACTCCCTTATATTTTTTCATCTTTCAGCAACGATCGTATTATAAATAACAGAAGATGTAAGTTCTGTTTCAATTAATTATGCGTTATCTTCACTTTAAAATTAAGTTTCGATATCAAGTTTAATTTGACCTTATATATTTAAATTGACTTTAATTATATTTAACGTTTTCTATTAAAATTACGCTTTGCATCTTTAATTCAATGTCATAAGTTTTAGTAATATATCGCAATAAATGATGAACTTTCTTCTAACAGAACACGATATTTATAAAATTTTATGAAATTATATGTTCTAGTATTTGTTCTTTTTAGGACTAAAGTGAGACAGGTTAATAGATGTTTTTAAATTCAGAAGCTCGTCATTAGGATCAGCCTCTATCTCCGTGTTTGCAAAATCAATAATGACCACTTCTGAGGTGTAAAGTTTAACTCGAAGTCATGTCTAAACACGATAAAAAATTGTTTGTTATGTTCAGAGAATTCTAACAAAAGAAATTACCATTTTTCACATCTCATTTATGAGGAATTGGAGCACATCTTATCATGTTGTATACGTACAAGATGCTACTAAAAATATTAGCGTTTCTAAATAGGGTGCAAGGTAACCACATAGATGATATTAAATTTACTGATACTGAAAGTAATAAAGAAAAATAATTTGAAGCTAACAAATCATTATGATTAAATTCGGCTATACTTTGCTGTCGACTGTAACCAAATACATACACTAAAAAATTCAGTCTTTTATTTAAAGTAATTATTAATAACTCCCAATTAAATAGATCATCAGTATAAAGCACACTGATATCAGTCTATGATCTTGTATTGAATTATAAAAGAGAATTATTAAGAGTGCAGCTAAGTTTTTTCACACTTCAAGATCAAAATAATATAGTAATCACTTTCGAATTTTTTTACAAACTTTCATACTTTACGAATATGGAACTATTCAAATAAATACAATTGAAGTGTCTGATCGTAACGTCAAAATAACAGATTTTTACTAAATATATATTATGAAAGTATATAATACTCGTATAAAAAAATATTTTTTTTTAGTTTGTCTGTCTGCCTGTCTGTTTGTTCCGCCTAATCTCCGAAATAGCTGGAACGATTTTGACGGACCTTTCACTGGTCCAATTACCGACTGCCTCGTTGGTCTAGTGGTTACTAACGCGACTGTGGATCATGATTTGGTCCTGGGTTTGAATCCCGAGTCGTGCCAAGTACCGTTATTGGATTAATTTGGATATAATGAGTGTTCTAGAAACCACCTTGATAGTCGTATTACAACCCTCAATCAAACTAAGTAAAAAAATTAAAGTAAGTGACTACTGCCGCCCATGAACAACCGCAACACCAGGGGAATTGCAGATGCGTTGCCGGCCTTTTAGAAAGCAGTAAGCTCTTTTCTTGAAGGTCCCTAAGTCGTATCGGTTCGGAAAAATCGCCGGTGGTAAACAATTCCACAGAGACGTTGTACGAGGAAGAAAACTCCTAGTAAAACGCACAGTGGTTGCCCGTCAAGCATCCAGATGGTGAGGATGATATCGTGAATTTTGACGCGATGTGGGTTTATGAAATATTGCGGCTGAGATTAAACCGAACCTCAGAGCACTCCCCGAGGTATATGCGATAGAAAATGCAAAGGAATGCAACATCCCTTACACAGTGCCACCGTCTACTACGACCTCGTTGTTCTTCGACTTTCATGCTCCTATCAGCAAGGAAACTGGTGATCCAATTGCATAATTTCTCGGGAAGCCTATAGGAAGGGAGCTTTGAAAGAAGTGCTTTGTGCCAGACCCGATCGAAGGTCTTCGCTATGACCAAACTAACGGCCAATACCTACCCTTTGGACTCTACTGCCTCCGCCTATCTATGAGTTAGATAGACCGGAAGATCACCAGCTGATCAACCCAAGGTAAACTGTTTATAAGGGATTCCATTATTTTGGAGCACAAGGAGGTGATGGCGATAGGTCTATAGTTTAACGGGTCTGAGTGGTCGCCTTCTTTAGAGATCGGGTGAACCTAAGCTGTCGTCCATGAATTTGGGACAACGCTATAGGAGTAGAAGTACCGGAAAAGACGCGTTAAAGCCAGTGCCAACTTCGGAGCACACGTCTTCAGCACAACTCCATCAGGCCCACTCGACTTGTTGACGACGACCAGGGAGAGGCGAGCTTTGCGAACCGAGCGCTGTGTAAACCGCACATCTGGCATGGAGCACTCAAACCGCGGGATGGTCGGCGGTGTGTTCCCCCGTCATCGAGAGTCGAGTTGGACGCAAAAAGAGAGATTAATAGATCGGCTTTCTCCTTTGCGGCATGGACCAGTGAGTCGTCCTCTCTTTGCACATATGACTGACAGAAGTTCCCTTGGACAGCCTTGGCAAGAGACCAGAATGCACGGGTTACCGAAGGAAGGCCAACTAGCTTCTCACCAAGTCTGTCGATGTGCTCTGTACCTTGCCTTGGCAATGAATTTTGAAGAACCTGAAGGCGGAATTTTATGTGGCGGCACTGTCGTCGCGTCACAAGCGAAACACATCGAAGCCTAAATCGTGCTAACAAAGTTCCGAAATTAAAGCAATATATATAGAATAGCTCCGAACTACCAATCGGAGCGTTGGTCACTCCCCGGGCAGAACACTTTGCCCGGCGGGAGATCTCCCCTTTTCCTTCAACCCGCCACAGTAGTGACCAGCCGACGTGGTATGAACACGCAACCAACAAACTTCGGAAACTACACCTTCAAATCTTCATCATCCTCAAGTACCCCATTCATTCGCTCCCGAGCAGACATTGTCTGCAGTGTTCACATTCTGCAAGCCATCTAGCTTTACAAAGGTTCATCGCAGCACTGGAATAATAATGCTTCCTGTTCCTTCAAGTTACTCTCTGCGCTACAGTGTTCGGCACGGCTCTGAGCCTTACTGTTCGCCTCTGCTTCACGGCACTCTCGCAGATTACTTGCCTTCTTCTCGACTCGCCGCAGACTTACAAGGCAATTCCATGGCACTTGCAAATTCATCGACATCTAAACTGCACTATCGACCTCCGGTCTGAGCAGGGGGGTGATGTGGCGGCGCTGTCGCCGCGCCACAAGCGAAACATATCGAAGTCTAAATCGCGCTAACAAAGTTCCGAAATTAAAGCAATATATATATAGAATAGCTCCGAATTACTAATCGGAGCGTTGGCCGCTCCCCGGGCAGAACACCTTGCCCGGCGGGAGATCTCACCTTTTCCTTCCACCAGCTACATATACTTCGTTTGAAGAGCACTGGTGTTTACATCCTGAGACATCAACGTCTCGGGATGTAAAGATGTCGTCTGCCCAGGCCTGGTAGCACTCCTGCTTATAGTCAATCCACCATGCGCAAGCGGGCCGCGTCCCTGGTGCGCAGAGTGCGGGCCAGCTCCAACACTGTCTTAGCGATGATCTCAGGAAGGTTAGACGGTTATATTATCCGGCATTGTTGCGAAAGGCATGTCGTAGACCAGCTGCCTCTGAGAAAGTATTGATTAATCTCGTCTCCTGTCTAATAAAAGTGTGTTCTTATAGTTTTTTTTTTTTTGTTAATTATGTATTAATTTTATTTTATCTGCTTAGATTATTCTATATACTGACATTAATGCTTATTGAAATTGGCCGGATGTATTATTTTAAAGTTGTTATCTTGTTGACATTGATTTATGTATTGTATTGCTTTAATTGTGTAGATTGATTTTAATTTAATTTATTGCAGCACAGTTGCCTCAGAGAAAGTTTTAATTATTGATCTCGTCTCCAGACTGATAAATGTGTGTAATTCTGTTATTTATTTATTAATTTTAATTTTATGTTATTTTATTTCATTATTTTATTTATATACTGACATTACTGCCTATTTACATTGACTGGATTTATTATTTTAAAATTGTTATTTTGTATTGAAATTGATTTAATTATTGCTAAAATTTAGGAGACTGATTTTAAATTTATTGATTTTACTGGATATGGGTGTAATTTGCCTGAATAAAGATGATTATTATTATTATAGTGTGATGCTATTTTACATGAGCCACCAAACCATGGCTGGAATCTGCCTCCGATGGGCACCACAGAAGATGGAATAAAAAGTTCCATATCCTGAAGTACCACATCAGCGACAGAATCAGCAACATTGGTGGGATTTTCCGGCGAGAAGCAAACCCTCCGGCAAGAAGCAAGCCCTCAAGGGTAGAACGCAAGAAAAGGCCGCATCCTTTCCCAATAGGCCGACTTATAGTGCGAAACACGGCGGCAGCCTGCAGAATGTAACCGCGTCGATAGTGTGAGTGAAACCACCAAACTCTCCCCACATAATTGGTTAAATGCGAATCGAGCCATTCGGCATGATGGTCGTTAAAATCACCAAGGATAACGATCTCTGCGGATACACCCCCCCTTCCCCAGAATATCAGAATACGCGGGACAGCTTGAGCACCCACGCTTAGGAACAGTAGAGTAGCTTGGGCGTGGGTGCTCAGCGAAGGATCCTCCGTCACCAGGATGCTGGTACTTCCATATTTTAAGGGGTGGAGGGGCTCCGACCACCTACACTTACCAAGCGAAACGCAGAAGTAAACTTCTACTTCACGCTGGTGTTCTGTGAGGTCGTGGTACTACCCCAGTTCGAGCTGGCTCATCCATGCGACAGCAAAAGCTGCCACGTGGCTGGCTCTACTACGGTTAAAACTTAAACATAGAATAAATTCTATTTACTTTTTTCTGCCCGTCAATAAAAAAAATTAAAATCTAAAAAAGTTTCGAACTTATTAATATTTTTGTAATTTCAATACTCATTATCTGTTCATTCGAATTCATCTCAATTCAACCACAGTTTCAAATTTTTCCAAATAGTGTTTAAAACAAGATGGAACACATAATGTCAAGTGGTATTCAGTTGTAGATAGACCCTAAAAATATATTGATGCCGTTGTTGCATATAAAATTGGGCCTTATGAAACAATTTGTGAAAGCACTGGATCGAATTCTGAAGCTTTCGAATATTTAAAGGGATTCTATTCAAATTATCTGAAGCTAAAATAAAATCGAATATTTTAATCGATCGTCACAAATAATAAATAGAGTTAAATTTACACAATTATTCAATACTATCAAAAAACAAGCCTGGAACAATCTTAAAGAAGCAGTAGTTAATGATTTTCTCGGAAATAACAGAGCTGAAAATTATTAGGAGTCGATTGACACTATGATTCAAAGCTTTAAAATTATGGGTTGCAGAATGTCCCATAAGCTTTACATGGTACACAGAAGCGCAAGGAGAGTATTTTCACCAAGATGTGATAGACTTTGAACGACGCTACCGAGGGCAGTACAACGAGAATATGATGGGAGATAACATTTTTGGGATTTAATACGAGAATGTCCATACAAGCATAAGAAAGTCACTAAAAATATTAATTTTTGAACTTGTTTTTTTCATCA
Organism: Parnassius mnemosyne; assembly: GCA_963668995.1. Lineage (NCBI taxonomy): Eukaryota > Metazoa > Arthropoda > Insecta > Lepidoptera > Papilionidae > Parnassius > Parnassius mnemosyne. The sequence goes on from CAVLGL010000024.1 coordinate 7,727,425, forward strand.
ATCATTATTCTTGAATTAAAAAGACTCCGATGTCCAGCAAAATTTTTTCTGATTGTAATTTGTAAAAAATTATGAAAAAATCAGTAATTTTTTCTTAATATTCGAAAAATTGCTCTGGTTTCTACAAAAAGCAAACTTCAATCAAAACATTATTTTTCCCTTTATCAGTAACGTAGAAAAAAACCAAAATTTGACATTCAGAAGTCAGACCCAAAAATCATGCCGTTCGGTGTTATTAAAATAATGTTGAAGTCAGAAAACGACCTGGTTTCAGCTCCAAACAGTGCAAAGACAAAGTGTGTCGAAGTTGAGGCATTGACATAAGAAGCTATTTGAATTATGTGTATAGGGTTGCCATCTCCTAAAATGAAAAAGCCGGACTCGGCGCTCCAAAAGCCGGACTTTTGGCACTAAAAGCAGTGACGGACAGTAATTTTTAGAAAGCCTACCTGATGCCATGCAGCCAAAAAACTCACCAACTCCAACACACCCAGGAAAAAAAAAACTAAAATACTCCGTTACATACGTTAATTGTTTATTAATCAATCACAGCAGTTTCTAGTGTATAGGTTATTTATTTATTAATCAATCACATCACACATTGAAATAAATTTAAACCACTTATTACTTACAATAAAAACCAACAAAACCAGTCTCCTGTTTGTAGCTGGCTCTACCACTGTTTTTAACAGTGGTAGAGCCACGCAGCAGCTTTTGCTGTCGCACGGATGGGCCGGCTCGAACCGGGGTGGTACCACGACCTCACAAAATACCAGCGTGAAGTAGAGGTTTAACTCTGCGTTTCGCTTGGTGAGTGCAGGTGGCCGGAGGTCCTTTTTACTGGAAAAGAGGCATTCAATCTTAGTCCTCACGGGTGGCAACGCATCTGCATTTTGATTCGCAAACGAGGATAGATGTAGATGTCTATGTGCCGCAGCAACCACTTACCATCAGGTGGACTGTGTGCTCGTTTGTCACCCTTATCCTATAAAAAAAAAAAAAGACTTTATAAATAAAAAACAAATAAAATTACAATACTAAACAAAGTACTTAAACATTTTCACAAAACAAAATTTAAAAAACTTCATATTTCAAGATAAAAAATTAAAAACTACAATAAAGTAAGTTTTATTATTTCAATTAACAGGTACAATTAAAACTTTAAAATAATCTATATTTTGCTGGCAGGTAATAAAGTATATGGATAGATAAATTCGGCATTGCTTCGCTCATTCTGCAAGCGATGCGTGCAGCGCGTTACACTAACAAAAAGTCTTACAAAAGCCGGACAGGCCGGACACATAAAAATTTGGCCGGACACAACCCGAAAAAGCCAAAAATAAATATATATATATATATAATATAGATGGCAACCCTATATGTGTAAATTATTGCTCCTGTGCCTAAGCTCTCGAACCGTGGCGGATTGCGATTTGATGATTGTGCGGGAATAGAGAGTGCACTTGTGCTTGCGCCGTACATTTGTACACTATGATTCTGTGCTGCGTTTATAGGCAATACTTACTCAACTCGAAACACAACCTACGCACTGATTATGTTGATATTCACGAGGAGTGCGTTTGTTCATCTTCATCATTATACTAATGATGTTAAGTGCTGTTAGGCGAGGTAATTAATATTTTTTTTAGATTTTTAAATCTTAATTACTTCATTTATGTGGTTATTGATCACAAATATTAAATATATTACGTATAGTTTGATTATTTGAATTCGTTAAAGCCTTATTACTACCATAGTAAAATAAGGCCTACTAGCAAGATTTTTAGAAAAGTTTAATTTAGTTTTTCTTTATGGCAAATGTTACAATTTTTCATTCATACTTTATAGAAATTGTACTAAACCAATGATTTTTATTAAAATCTGTAGACCTGAATTTCCATTAGCTAGGCTTTATTACCCGCAGGTACCTTACTCATAGATCCTACCTTCCTTCAGTTTTCACTTACTGCCGAGCAATGAATTTGGATTTTTTTTTTATTATTGTTCGCGAAAATTGTATCTGGTTGGTCGCGAATTATATAATATAAGCACCTAGCTTATAAGCCTCCTTGGCTCTCCACAATGAAGAATTTAAAAAGTTATTAAAATTATGTTTATTTCCCCTGTAAAACAAATAGGAAGAAATTGAGTTTTGAACGAAAATGGTTGTGGCATTTATATAATATCTAAATATTATATAAATTACAACATTCAAACATTTAAGAAAGGTAATGTTATCTGTAACCGTTTGTTAAATCTTTATGTACACCTCATCCGGTTATATTTCGTAGTTCCAAGATTTAAAAAAAACACCGAGCTAATAATTATTTCCGACTGGATCATTTGACCTTATCGTATATAAACGAGACGCGTTTTCATTCGTCGACCTTAGGCAAACCGGACGCATTCTCACTCATAACAATTTTTTTTGGATTTAAGTATACCATTGTTATGCACTTTTTCTATGATCCCATTTATTGATATTAATTCAGACTGAGGGCGCGTTCCGACGACATGCACCCGCTACACGCACGCCGCGCGTCAGCACCCGCGTCTAACTCGCTTTGAAATTAAATTTAAAAAAAATTAAATAATAATATAATTTGCCCGAATAGATCTGAGTAATTCAGACTGAGAGATCTGACAACTTATTTATACTGTCATATCATATCAGTTCCGATGCATCTCTAGCAGAGCGATCTCTATTCTGTGTCAGCGATATTTATTCCACAATCACAAAAAAATCTTAATTTAGACAATAAAAATATTTCTAGCTTTTAGTAACCAGTAGGCGAAGTACACGCAACTAAAGTGGTACTTCTTGGATCCAGTTTTAGTTTTAGATCTATGATTTGAGTTAGTGTTGATATAGCTCTTTAGCACGTGCCGAGCCGTTATAACGGTTTGAGTTGAGTAGCATTCCATGTTGCATTCAACCGATGCGATTGTACCTTTAGATTAAGAACTAAGCTGATTAGTGAGTATCAAAGGAGTGATTTCATAACCGTACGGAACGAAAATGCTTCATTTTCTCTTTACGACAGTTATCAAGATTGTTGTTATATTTTGTCATAAAGCAATTGCATTAGCTATTGCACCACTGAAACATTTGACACGCTGCTGGTTACGGGTTCTAATACCACACCGGATTTCTATTACGTATGGGCTACAAATAATTGTTACGGGTCTTGGTGTTTGTCTATGATCAATTTATGTATGTAAAATGTCTCCACAATACAGGTGAGATTTTGTAGCGGTTATTTTTCAAATGACCAATAATGAATTACTGACTCTCTCCAGAGAGTCCGACTTCTCGACTCCATTTGGGAAACTGGTAAGTATTACTTGCTTGTGTTTGTTCCTAGTGTTAAGATAGTGTATATCACTTTTTTATAAAATGACATTACTTTTGTTTTTATGAACATACATTAAATTTTCGTAAATATACTGAGACCAAAGTATTATTGCTTTCAATTTTTCTCTAAGATAACCTCTCGGTTGTCGATGTTTTCTATTGCTGTCTAGCACCTAGTAAATTAGTGCTTAAAACTGCAGTTAGTGGATATTTTTACACCGCCACCATTACTTAATACCTATATATTATGTTCTTTTTCATTTACTTATCAACCCGTAATAGTCCACACCTGGAGATGAGTCTCTCCCGGTAAGAAGGATTTACCTCAATCGCCACTTTTGGCAAATGAATTGGCGATCGCAGTACTAAACACCTCGCAACTTCGACGCTGCTCACCGTTGCCAATTTGGGTATGCCATTGTTGGCAACACAACATTAAGTTTATATTATAGTATTTATAAGTTATTATATGGGACAAAAGCCCATAAGCTATTCCAAAAATATTAATTGTCTAATTTTATCTGTCAATGTCACTAATGTCATTACTGGACAAGAGAATTATTACACGGAACACACGCATTTTTCACCCGATCTGCAATTTTATTATTTATAAATAGCTAAACTCCCAACATGTGGTCCTTCCGAGCAATAACAATATAGTCTATCCAGCGAAAGAACATGGTGGCAGAGTAAGACTATCCACCACCTCATTTCGTCTCGTGGGTGTCGTAAGCGATTACGAGAAACACCAGAAAAAAAATGGTTTCCGATATATGATAGTATAAGGATCTCGTTTACGACAGACGTAAAATTTCAATATGTGGCTATATATATTAACCAGTACAAACTTAGTTCTGCTCGTTGACTGCATCCGAAGATTTCTCAAGAGGCTTTCGAGTCATAATGGGATAGGTTTTGAACTTGTCGGCTGCGGCAGCGTTGGAGAACTGCCAAGATTTACTTTCCGATTAAATATAAACGAGATATTCCACTTGATATCCTATAAAATATTTCGTACCTACTTCCCCTTAGCGTTCTGTTCGCGAAATCATAACTTTCAACACGACGCATTTTGATTCTTAAGCGAATATACATGAAGGTGAACTTTCTGTGTATTCGTTTGTCACACATACTTCGATACTTTGGGATTCATTAAGAGCACTAATATTTGAAGTACATACAATTAACTGGAGCTAAATTAACTGTTAGATACATACAAATGACCTTCCTCCGGGGATAAAGGTCTCCGGATTTCTATATTCACCATACGAACACAGTATGAAGCTACTATTTTACGCTTGCATTCTTTGAGATTTCTTGTTAGTTTTGCTTTGCTTATTACTGTATCCTATCTCTGCTCGTAGGTAGTAACGCGTTGTGGCTCGCGACCCCTAATCGTTAATAATTTTATTAATATATTATTATTACATGATCTAACATTTTCCTTAACTCTTTCGAACAACATTTTAATAATGACAACCATTTTTCTCCGCACAACGACGGTCACCCACAGCGAACGACCGCAGGACTCGTCCGATGAATAATATCAACATATTTATCAAGTAGTAACATTAATCACGAAATGATATATATTTCAAGCGTTAGTTAAGGCGGCTAATTGCCGCGTCCCTGTCCTAGCTTCCGACCATAAATTATAATTTGGTACAAGTTATAAGCGGCTAAGTCTGCATGGAAAAACGTTAGAATTAGCACTAACAAAAGAGGGCTTTATGATCGCATATGTAAATTAACTGAACAGTATCTTTCAACACTGTTTCATCAATGAAATGTACTGATCCGCTTTATGTGTTTTAGGGTCTTTTAGTTTTGGTAAGGTATTAAAGTAGTTTAGTGAATGCCGTTTTGAATGTTGGAACATTGACTTGTAAGTTTTCTAATGTTTGCGCATACACTTGTAGACTGGTTGTCCTATGATTTGTACACATGCTCACAACATGACAAGTTCTGATATAATTCTGGTGAGTTTGAATAAAAAATATGTAACCAGTCCAGACGCCTTTTTTTGTGAAATATACTATGTAGCTTTTGACCGGCATACGGAATCGTTCGGAGCCTTTGACACATTAAGGCTTTAACTAGCCTGAATGACCTTGACGAAACGGCGATCGCAGAGATTTTAGCCGATGTCAATACCGTCTAGCAACTACGTTCTGTATTACTTATAAAAGTGCAAAGATTAATAGACTGCACAGATGACAATTATATAAGTGACATACTGCCTGTTATGCTTGCGCATCACTGAGAATTATGTCGCGGTTACGCATCTTCAATTACATTGCACGGTGTGGTGCTGTAGCTTTGTCCGGTAGGCATCACGAGCTATCAAGTGTTCAAGTTTCAAGTACGTAAGAATTTTTATTATATATGTTAAATCGTATTTATTTGTGTCGTATTAAAAATATGTCGTCAAAGCGTTCGCTGTAAATTTTCCCGGGTTTGATCCCCGACAGCACGAATGAAATTTGTAATTGCAATTTTCGTCAAATTGGGGAAGCGCGGCGGGCATTTCCTTGCTCTAAAACCCTCTCAGAAATAAAAAAAGAGTCCTGTGCCCAGTAGAGGGACTTGTATAGCCTATTACTTTACTTTGTAGCAATATTTATATTCGTTTCAGATATAGAAGGGTACCTTATGCTGACAAAAATATCATGTGGAGGTGACGAAAACGTAAAACATCTTTATACCTAGATAAAACGTTCGAAAGATTTTCAGTCATGTCATACGCCACATTTTCTATAGAGCGTAGAACATTGCAGATAGGGCAAAATAAAAAATAATCCAATATATTATGGGAACTATTTATTAATAATATATACATTTATAGGTATTTATAATAAAAGTAATGAACAAGCTGCAAGGTTCAACTAATAATGTTTTTTTGTAAACACAATCGTAAAATTCCTGTTTTAATTTTTACCAATGGTTAATTGATGAAACGTAGTCAAGATCACTTCATATAAAATATATTTAATTAAAATTGACACGTGACCTATTTGGCCTTCTACTTACAACTCGGCGGAAATTTGAAAAGAAGATTTTGTCTTTTCACACAAGTATTGTTTACAGCTGGCGTGGTTTCGAAAAGCGTGATTAAGTGTCAGCGGTATATAATCAATTAAATACTGAACTTTATTGAAATTTATTTTTTTATTTATTTTTGTTATATCTTCTTAAAAACTGACGCCATCTCACTCTTTTATTATTTGTTTTTTTTTGTACGCATAAGGATAAATTAGACTAAGTTAGATTAACTTGGATAAGTTTATATTTTTTTTAATTTTATCACAAAATTTCCGCAATAAATTATTACCTTTTCTACAGTGATTCTCTCCTCTTAGTTTCGGCGTGACTGTAAGATGTTATAGTGAGTCACTGTCAGTTACTAAGCGGCCATAAATCATTATATTTATGTATAGACATACATATATACATTTTTTGATTTTAATATTTATGTTTTTTGAATTTTGGTTGATATTTTGAAACCTGGTAAAATTATTTTTTTCCATACCAATTGATGGGCCTGAGTATAATGCCAGTTATGCTCTTTGGCTGAAGTTATTTTTTATTTTATGCTCAATTGCAGACAAAACAATATTGATTGCGCATTTCTAAAACAAAATTTTACCTCTTCTCCTTCTAATAATAGCTCCTGCACCTAACACGGCGGAATAGTTATTATTATTTATAGGACCATTTGGGAAAACAGTTTTTGTTAACAGTTATGAGTGTAACATTTTATCAGCTGCTTCGTTTATAGTGCCTTGAGCAACACTTTGCCGGTTTCTGTACAGAAAATGATGCTGGCTTTGCAAATACGGATGGCCGCTACCATTGAATATAATTCCCGCTATGTTACACTTATTTACATAGAAACTTTAATTATCATTTGTATAAAATTCTAAATAGCACTTTTTACACAAGAAAGTAAACTTTTAGATCAGTCCATTTTGTTTTTCACTAATTAAGTAAAAAGTAAAACAAACCAATAGGGCCGGGAATTAAAATTCCTTCAACTTTTTATAGAAAAGCATGACCTTATCATAATTAAAAGTCAATCAATTAGTCATGTGATAAAACTTTTAAGTGTGCCAGTCAAACATTAATGATGATATTCGGGTCATTATACTGGAAATAGTCTTTTAAATATTTTGTAGTACAATTGATAATCTTCAGTATGATTGACCGTGTATATGACTTTTATAAGTCTATGTTATTTTTGATGAAAATTATTATTGCAGATAAAAGGCCTTTCACATTTATTTTAGTCTCGAATTAAATTAATCAAAATGAAAATAATAACATTGGCTCTTTATAACTGATCTTTAAATGTAAAACACTGACTTGAAATTATATAATTATTGGCATTTTTTTAATTCATTGAACTTTTTAAAGATTTTGTTGAAACTCTACTGGTAAAAAAAAACAAATATATATATATATATATATATATATATATATATATATTATAGTTCTTGATGAAAATAATGTATGCGCGTTACATCGCATCCCATCAAGAATTTCTAATGTAATTCTTGGTGTAAAGCTAAGACGTGATAATAACTGTAAACAATAGAATAACAAAATAATGAAAACATTTACATTTACATACAAAACATTTACAAAAATACTTGCTTTATAACCTTATAAATATTATTTGACCGTAATAAAATAAAACAAGGTAGTCTTGGGCATGAAAGTAAAAATAAATATTTTCGATTATTTTTGCAATATCTAACAGCCGGATCAGCGGGCGATTCTGATCCATCTAAAGATGCTAAATTTCAGCAAGCACTGTCAAATTCAATAGGAGTGACAGAAAAATGGTTCTTGATATAGAAAGGTAAACAAATTATTTAACCTATAAAGTAAAATCACTTTATTACAAATCCATATCCAATAGCCCAATAGCTTTATTAACATGAGACATAATTGTACGAGTGCTTACAATACTTAACATTATTTCACTGAAATCTTAGAAAGTTTTTTCTTAAATAGAATAAGGGTGTCAAACGAGCACACAATCCACCTGATGGTAAGTGGTTGCTACAGCCCATACACATCTACATCTATCCTCGATTACGTATCAAAATGTAGATGCGTTGTCACCCTTGAGGATTAAGATGTAATGCCTCGTTTCCAGTAAAAAGGTCCTCCGGTTCTCTACACTCACCATAGGAAACACAGCAGGGTTAAACTGCTATTTTACATGTTATTCCGTGAGAGCGTGGCCCTTCCCCGGTCGAGCCGACCCATTCGTGCTACAACTATATCTAATAAATATAGCTGTAGCAAGGCTCTACCACGTTAAAAAAAATTGACGTTGAAAATTTAAGTATTTTTAGAAGCAACTTTGCAATTATTTTCTATTGAGTTAATTTTTGTGGAATCGTGTTTTGCAAACCGCCACCTGAAATATGTACAATTTTTTTTCGATAATGACGTGAAATAACAAAACCATCCCCATGCATTTCAATGTGGCTCTATTCAGCCTCTTAATATGAACATACCTCGGATTTCAGAGATAATGGAAGATATAATATTATATTATTACTGTTCCGTGTGAGGTAACCTTTATACTTATATAAATATTCTCATCAAAATTTTATGGTTGGTTAGAAATATTTTATCTAAATGCAAACTTTCACAGGGTAATTTTTTTTTTACTATTTTTACCCAGCAAGTAGTAAAGCAACTACAATCCCATCGGTAAGTGGTTATGTAGTCCAAGATGGTGAATTGCACTGACTTAACAAAAACCTATTCACTCTTGCCTAGTAGTACTAGGTAAGTATTATTTGCGACCTATTTGTGTGTGTGTGTGTGTGTGTGTGTGTGTATGTGCGCGTGCGTGCTTGCGCGCGTGTGCGTGTGTGTTTGTGTGTGTGTGTGTGTGTGTGTGTGTGTGTGTGTGTGTGTGTGTATGTGTGAAGAAAAGCGTATGAGAATACGTGAAAAGGAATAAAGGTTGAGTACTAATTCGCTTACCTGTACGAGGTTGCCACTCGAGGACCTTTCTTCCTATTTTTTATATGTTTTCCAAGTTATATAGCTAGCCCATTGCTATTTCACTGTAATATTCCGTTGAGCTATGTCAGTTACTCTGGTTCTAATGCAAATACCTTCATTTCTAACTTTGTCATGTAGAGAAACCCCTCTCCAATTTAAAATTTTTACATTTTTTAGATGATAGTTTGTCTAACAAAAAAAAAAACCATAAACCCAAGAATGTCTTTATATAGTTATTTATACTTAGGTAAGCACCATTCTTTTAGTTATTTAAATTGTTTGATTTAATTTGATAACAGTGTACATAAATGTAAGTATCTGTATATTTATTTCTCTCCCCAATAATATTTTATAAAGTCATACTTATAAAAACAGCGTTTTATTGTAATGCATAATTATAAAATTCATTATCAACTAATTAATAAAAATATGCAACAATAAAATTACATAGGTATTAAAAACTATCGCAATCTAAGTAACGAGAGCATGTTCGTCGTTCCACATCTAAATTATATAAAAATGCATTTTTCAATTTCACTAATCAACGTCGCCGCAAAAATTTCTTCTTCTTTGGGCACTTTAAAAATTCATTTATTTAGAAAATAATATTTACAGTTACCAGTGTACAGATATTAACTAAATTAAGTATTTCTAGTCATAAAAATATTTATAATTGAGTATAAACTTTTAAAAAACTAATATATATTTGAACGAAGTCGCTCCAACACCGACGTGCGGTCCACCCTCGACGATGTCCGAAAACGGACTGTGACAGAGCTTACATGGCGACGGAGCATGCGCGCTCGCGTAAATATATTCAATTTCAGGGAAAAATGATATATTCTCTTATAAAACGGATAATAAAAATAAAACTCTCAATTAAAAATATTAATATTTTTAAGACCTTTTTTTTAGTGTAAGAATTATTTAAAAAGCTTGTGCCGTTTTGGAGAAATTTTGCAAAATATGACAAAGATAGGTACTCTTTGGGGATTTTTTTTCTAATAAGGGGTTGACAAAAATACAATTTTGTTAAATTAAAAACATTTACCAAATCTTCTTCTGTTACCCTGTATTTTTTCTTTGTGGATTAAATGAACAGTTATTGAGATTTTTTTACTTAAATATCCTAGATTTAGGCATTTCAACCTCTGTTAAGGCCTTAATATTTCTTTTCTGTTATTTAAAAAAATCTTAATGATTTAATTTGCTACCCTCATAGAAGTGTTAGCCAATCTGTAAAGACAGAGACACACTATGATTTCTTAAATACATATTTATAATTTTTTTATATTTTATTTCTTTTATTTACGCCAAAAAATTATATATTTTTTTAATAAATATATATTTTTTTAATTTTTGTTCTGTTCTACGCATTACGCATTACTGCATAAATCGAAACAAAATATTAAAAAAAATTTGGACCTGGAGGTAGCCGTGGTTAACTATGACATTGGGGCGTCAAACACCTCAAGTCCCGACGATACCGCGGGGCTCGACCGTCGCTGCTTGCTCTGTGTTAAGGCTCGTGCCAGTGAACTGTACATTCAAGCCAACTGATCTTTCGCTTTGAGAGGCCGCTTGTATACGTGCGGTGCATCTGTGGCGTAGGCTCTGCAAAGCAAACAATGCTGATGCTAGTATAGCTGCTCCCAGCAGAAGATAAATAACCACATATTGATTTAGGTCGTGGGCTGATAACTGATCTGCAGATTGTCAGTGTCACTTTTCTTCTGCTGCTCTATTTGGTGTCCAATACTTGACAAGTGTTTTCGACAGTGTTTCTCCTCATTTTCTGACTCGTCGAATTTCTCGAGCCTCTGGAGAGGAATTGATAGGTTGATGACCTATCAATTCCTCTCCAGAGGAATTATAATTAGTGACCTGCTTTCTGTGTGAAAATATTGTCAATGTTTCACTTTTAATCAAACAGCCGTCCTCGAGAATGATAATACCGGCCTTGCGTTGTTGCTTGCGCTGTAACATGATGCTCGCGTATTATTCTTATCGTCCTTTGATTACAGCAAAAGTACAGGTACGTATTTAGTTTGTTAAGTTCAACCCATATATCTGCAGGGCGAAGTTTTGATTTCACACTGATGTGTGTCTTCATTTTTGATGCAGAGAATATCGTCCGAATTCATACGGAAAATAGGTTTCTGCAGCGGGTGTGGCGGCGCTGTCGTCGCGCCACAAGCGAAACACATCGAAGCCTAAATCGCACTAACAAGTTCCGAAGTTAAAGCAGCATATATAGAATAGCTCCGAACTACCAATGGGAGCGTTGGCTGCTCCCCGGGTAGAACACCTTGCCCGGTGGGAGATCTTTCCTTTTCCTTCCACCCGCCACAGTGGTGACCCCGACGTGATATGAACACGCAACCAACAAACCTTCGGAAACTACACCTTCAAACCTTCATTGTCCTCAAGTACCCCATTCATTTGCTTCCGAGCTGATATTGTCTGCAGTCTTCACATTCTGCAAGCCATCTAGATTTACAAAGGTTCATCGCAGCACTGGAATAATATTGCTTCCTGTTCCTTCAAGCTTACTCTCTGCGCTAGTGTTCGGCACGGCTCTGAGCCATATTGCTCGCCTCTGCTTCACGGCACTCTCGCAGATTACTTGCCTTCTTCTCAACTCACTGCAGACTACAAGGCAATCCCTGGCACTTGCTCCGGCTCATCGTTCTCACCGGCATCACTTGTAAGTGCGTAGTACGGCAAGCATTACACACCGGCATATCGGTCGCACCGGCGTCACTTGCCCTTACGCACACAGCACGCATTCCTCACCGGCATTAAGGACGCACCGGCAGTCAGACTGCACTATCGACTGCACTATGTCTGACGAGAAGATGTGTCGTAGCTGCCCGAACGCTGCCCAGCCGAGTTGAATCCGTCGATTGACCTCTCGGTCGAAGTTGGACTTACCTAGTCGGACTATTTGTCCCAGGTAAACATACTCGTCAACAACTTCGAGCTTAGTGCTCTCAACAACTACCGGCATAGGTGTGACATGGACATTAAACATGACCGTTGTTTTGTCCATGTTCATCTTAAGACCTATCCGTTGGGAGACACTATTGAGGTAATTGAGCATAGAGCTTAGGTCCTCCAGCGATTCTGCCATAAGGACTATATCGTCGGCAAATCGAAGGTGAGTGATGCACTCGCCATTGATTTTAATACCGTATCCTTTCCAGTCCAGAAACTTGAAAACGTCTTCCAATGCAGTGGTGAAGAGTTTCGGGGATATAACATCACCCTTTCTTACACCTCTCTGCAATTAGATAGGTTTCGTACTCTGCTTCTGTACTCGGATAGCCATCGTAGTTCTACTGTACAAACACTTCAGCACTTCGATATACCGACAGTCAACTTGGCACCGCTGAAGGGTCTGCAGCACCGCCCAAATTTCGACGGAATCAAATGCTTTCTCATAGTCCACATTTTATACTCTTCGGACTTCTGTACGATTTGCCGAAGGGTATGTATGTGGTCTATGGTGCTAAAGTCCTTTCGGAAACCGGCTTGTTCGGGAGGCTGGAAGTTGTCAAGTCTGCGCGCGAGACGATTCGTAATGACTCTCGAAAACAGCACGTAGACGCGGCTCAGAAGGAAAATCGGTCTGTAGTTCTTCAAGAGAGCGTTGTCACCTTTATTTACACCCACCGTACTTCTGCTCCACGCTTCCGGTGTAATGCTACCATGAAGTACGGAATTAAAGAGCTTCTGAAGGACTTCAAGTACCGGTCTTCCACCTGCTTTCAGAAGCTCCGCTGTAATTCCATCCTCGCCTGGGGCCTTGCCGTTTTTAAGGTGCTGGAGAGCCATTCTAATCTCGATCAGACTGACGTCCGGGATATCTTCGGAATAGTGTCGGATAAGACTCGCTCTTGGATCGTTACTCACACTTGCGTGTGATTCCAATGATGACGTGTACAGCTGCCCATAGAATCACTCAATCTCACTCAAATTCTCAGGTGTCCCGGAAAAGATGCTGCCACATTCGGTCTTCAGCTCTGACAGTTGGCTCTTTCTGGCAGACAGATCTCTGGCAAAGACTTTGGAGCCTTGGTTCCGCTCGATCGCTTCTACAATACAAGCTGTATTGAACTTGCGTAAGTCCCGCCGCATGCATTTGGAGATCTATCTGTTCAGTTCTCTGTATACTGTCAAATCTTTGAAGAATGTATCTTCATCTCCCGTCTAACAGCCATGAGATTAAGAGTGTGATCGGAGAGTCTTTGTGTTCTTCTGCGGCGGGTCTTGCAGAACTTAGCTCCGACCGCATGGACAGTTTCCACGAGCTTGTCATTCATATCGTCCACTTCATTGCAGTCTTCTAGGCACTGAAAACGGTTTTGTAATTCGAGCTGAAATGTTTCGGGACTTTGGAACAGAGCACGAGGGGGACGGAGCGTTGACTTCATTAGACAAGACCTCTCCAAATTAAGGTTTAGGTTCAGTGTACCTCTAACCATTCGGTGATCGCTAGCGGTTTTCACCCTCGCGATCACGGAGAAATCACTGAACAGTTGTCGTCTGGTCGTCATAATGAAGTCAATCTCATTTTTTGTCGAACCGTCGGGGCTCAACCAGGTCCACTTCCTGTGGGGCCGCTTCTGGAAGAAAGAGTTCATCATAAAGAGTCCCTCTTTCTCCATGAAGTCGGCCAGCTGCTGGCCCCTTGGGTTCCGTTGCCCTATTCCAAATTTCCCTACTTTCAGCTCACCGTTTCTTGTTTATAGGCAGAGCTAATTCCTATGATTATTGGCCAGAGATAATATTTAACTCTTCACTCAGTTGTTCAGGCGTTAATAAATAAATATTAAACTGCCCATAGTGGATGTCTGTGATGGTCTCCACCAACGTTTCTTGAATGTTTTTTAGTTTGGCCAAAATGTTGTTTGCTATCAAAGATGAGAGGATAAATTCATTGATTTCTTTGGTCTGAATTCCTTTTGCTATGATGTTGGCTTCTTTTTCTAGCTCTATGATATGGTTATTGAATGTCTTGTGCTGCTTGTTCATAGTCTTCTCAATTCGACTCAAAAGGTTGTATTCAGCTTCAACTACTGATGTTTGATTTTTCCATAGAAGAGCGAGATGTTTCTGATTAATCCTGATTAGGTTGATATTTTTCTCGTATTTTTGAGCGAACTCGTCTAACACAGCGAACAAGCTGTGCGCTAGATATCCGACACCGTTGATAAGCCCGCGCCGACGTCTCGAGCGCGCGTATTGCTGATTGAGCTACATATGATGATAGTAGTCCAGTTTTGTGGCCTCATGACGGAGTTGCGAGAACATTACTTCACGTTTTGTTTATTTTGCTATCTTGGAGCATATGTTATTCAAATTATCGAAGTATTTGCGAAACAAATCAATGCCTTGCTTGTACGGATTCATTTCGTATTAGACAATGAGATTCCACTGATCTCTGACAAGGTGCATGTTGGAAATTTTGTCCAAATAAATGGTCTGATTATTGCTTATACTTAGTAGGTTGAAGGCACACTGAACGGGTGAAATTATGGTAAGTAAAGTCAACATTGCTAATATGATGAAGTTGCATGATTTTTTGCTTCGCGTTCTTTTTGCTTTGGAGCTTTCTGCTGTAAATTGCTTATTGCTTGATATCGAATTTTGCTTGCTATCAACGCTATTATCTGATAAAAGTGGTATTTTTATGATAGGCCTCTTGATAAGGTTGTTTTTAGTTTTCAGGGACACAACTCGGATCAGATCGTCTTTACCGGGATGAAGTTGAACAACTCTGCTGAGCGCCCACTTGCCGGGAGGTAAGTTGACGTCATGTATGACGAAAGCGTCACCAATTTTCATGTTTCTTTGCTTCAGTTGCTACTTGATTCTAGCTGATAATTGGCACAGGTACTCAGTCACTACTGCCATCTCTTCCAGATGTCGTAGAAGATTTTCTGTAGAAGTTGCCAAACTGTGAGCTCGTCCCTTTTGGTTTCGATGATGATGAGGTTGGGGCTATTCGCTAGAAAATGTGATGGAGTGAGGAAGTAGATGTCTTCGCTCAGGGCACACAGTGGCCTTGAGTTCAGGCACGCTTCCAGCTGTGACAACAATGTTGATAGCTCCTCAAATGTAAGCGTTTGTGCTGCGATGACTGTCCGTAAGTGGAATTTTAGTCTCTTCACCGCCACTTCCCATAGACCTTCTGCACTAAGCCACGAGGGGGTGTTGAAGTGCCATTCGATCTCCATGTCTGAAATTGCTGAGAAGAAATCATCGTCCAAGGTTTGTCGAAGATTGATGAATTTCTGCTGTAAGTGTTTGTTGGCGCCAACGAAGTAGGCTGTCGCTGTACAGGTGATGCGGGGCTCCGCGGCGTGCTGAAATTCGTTGGAGTGCTGCGAGGAAAGCTGATGAGGAGAGGTCTGCTACCATTTCGAGGTGTACGGCCTTTTTTACAGGCCTGTTGCCGCCTATAATTCAGTAATGCTGTCTCAGCTTTGATAGAGTCAGGCGGGCTCCACCGTGGAAGGTGGCTTTGTTTACCTGATCGATTATGAGATCTGTGAAGTGTCCGCTGTGTGGCACAATGAGAATATGCTTCATGTTTTGATGCTTGCGTTTTTGATCATGCCGTCAACTTCTAGAAGATCGTTTTCATCCAAGTATGGATTAAGGGACAGTTTGCTGTCACGCTTT
This sequence comes from Parnassius mnemosyne, assembly GCA_963668995.1. Classification (NCBI taxonomy): domain Eukaryota; kingdom Metazoa; phylum Arthropoda; class Insecta; order Lepidoptera; family Papilionidae; genus Parnassius; species Parnassius mnemosyne. Next base: position 7,743,497 of record CAVLGL010000024.1, read on the forward strand.
ACTTTCGCCTTTCCTATCATTATATATATATATATATAATGATAAATATTTCTTCATAAAAATACTTTTCTTGTATGTGCTTGATAACAATGTTTTTTGCTTGTTTGATTTCAGGTGCAGATTAGATACGGCATCCTCGGTTTGGAATTTGTCACCGCCCGCAATACCCAGGTAAGTAAGTATACGTGTCACTCGCGTCGTACAGCTTTGTTTGCTTATCAACGCTTCGATTACCTCAGAGCTGTGAAGTTGAATAGTGACGTTTGTTTGCATTGCTTTCCTCACTTCTTGATTCGTAGGGTATGTTTTTGTGGTGGTTTCTTTTTGATATGTTTTCAGCCATGATAGCCTCGCCACCACAAGGAATGATCTTTGAGGATAGCTGTCGTGTTACTGTTACGAGTGCATTGCTGCATATTATGTTCTAATTCAATGTATATGCGCATAAAGTTTTTATATATTCCTGCGAGGCCTTCGTTCCGTACCGTTTCCGGTTCATCTCGTCAAGTTTGCTGTCGTTACCTATATCTGCTCGGCTGGTACTGGCTTGACCTGATGGGGTCACTGATGAAGTCAGGCTGTCTAAAGTATTAGCAGGTTTCAGAACTAACTTCTTTTTTTGATCAGTATATATATGTTGCTGGATAATTCTCCGACAGTCGGTGTAATATCGGCTTTTTGTAGAGTTTTTGCTGAAAAGGCGGTAATACACGGACAGCACTAAACGGGCGAAACGAAGTCACGTTGTCGAACCGCGTGATCCCGCTTTGATCTTACCGGCACTAGATCAATGCTTGAAGGACCATTAAAATGTACTAGCTGCTGTGTTTTACTGTGCTTGTACTTTAGCTTAATAGAGGGTTACAAACGTAAAACAAGGTCACCATACTCATTATTATCATTATCATCACTATTATTTTGAAGTCCAACTGTAGGCCGTCCCGCCCAGAACGAGTTCCCACCTTGTCGTGGCGGGTGGGCTTAGTAGCCGTGGCTTTGCCACCCGCGCTGAACAAAGAGAACCCACTTGGCTGGTTCGAGGTGATTAGTGGCTTGCGGCGAGGGGGGTGTCCTCTTCTTCTACTGCTGAGAAGAGTGTTGGTATGGCGCTGCGCCACTCGCCCAATCTTCCGCGACTCTGGCGTGGCCGCACCGTTGCTGCAATAGTAGTGGGGCCGCGTAGGGAGAGAGAGGCGCCACTCTGCCTATACTCCGCGACCGAAAGTTGGTTGGCGATGGAGCCAGAGACTAGATTCGCCGCAAGCGTCGGGAAAGCTAGTGCCTCTGAGTGCTCGTTTTTCCTAGCTCCATGGCCTCTGCGTATCGGACTCGGGGAGGTCCGTTGCGCAGGTGGAGTTAGGGGCCGAGGAGGAAAGCGCATCTTGTGTTCCTGGTGTGCCTTACCTGAGAAGGAAAAAGGGGAGGAGAGGTCCTCCCCGAGGAGGGGCTGCAATACGGCGGCCGCTGCTGATGGGGCCGCGGATGTGTGCGAAAGCATTCCCGTGGTCCTGTTCATATGCGACGAACGTGGAACACCATGGGGTTTTAGTCGGTGCGAGTTCGACATAACCCGTCCTTGCCCCCGCGAGGCGGTTATGCGTAGGCATTTCCCTATGTAAAAAATAAAGGCCGCAAGCCGTGGATTTTTTGTAAAATCAAAGTCAAATACCAACCAGCCTGTTAAGCGTACGCGTTCCTGTCTATTGTGATTCGCACCGCTTCCGCTTTCGCCTATAGCTTGCCCCTCATAATCCCAGTGTCGTGTTGCTAACGCCATTAGTTTTGTTTCTTGTAGACTCGGGGAACGGGGAGGGTTACTCAAGAATTAGTTAATGAACGAGCGGGATACGCCACTGGTTGCGTTGCAGCTACTTGATAAGCAGAGCTTGTTAAGTTACAATTATACTGATCTAATTTACTATGTTAGTAAAATACAATCTTAAATCATAATCTCAAGTACTGTTTACGTTTGATAAGATATGTGTAAAGCATACACAAACTTTATAGTCATATTATTAATGTTTATTACGTTAAGGTTATCAAAGAGCAAATTTTTATTTACATTTCACTGTATATTTCCGGATTAAAGAGAATACTAAATGCTCGAGTATTGTTTCGTATATGCAAGGGATAGAATAGAACGTTAAAATTACAATGTAAGCTAATGAGAACACACCACACCACCACCACAGGGATGTTAGCATAGATAAATTTTATTTAAAGTAGCGTTTACCTGTGTCTCCGCTCGTATTTATTTAAAAACCGACGAAATTTTTATTCCTGAAATTGTTTTAAATAAATGTTGAATAATTCTCTATTACATTAAAATATTTGTTACACTCATCGAAAACGTGCAAATTTTCGGCTCAAAAGTTACGTTGAACTGACCGTGGGGATAATATGCCGTACGTACTTAGATATAATCCCGCTACTTTCAAAGTTCTCGTCTAACGGTGGTAGAGCCACGCGGCAGCTTTTGCTGTTGCACGTATGGGCATGGTCGAGCCGGGTTGGTACCACGACCTCACAGAATTCGGGCGTGAAGTAGAAGTGTGTGCAGGTGGCCGGAGGCCCATTCCCCCCCCCCCCCCCATCAACATGGTAGCGAAATTACATCAAAGACTACCCCAGGAGTGTACCAGCACCCTTGGAGAATCCCTCGCTGAGCATCCACGACCATGTTACTCCACTCCTGAGCGTGGGTGCTCAGGCATCCCCGCGTATTCTGGAGGGGGGATGGATTCCGCTCAAAACAATAACTGCTCGAAGCAAACTGAGCAATAATACCAAGGCGACCCCTGCCACGCTATCTGTGAATTTCTGCAACATCAGGGGACTTCACTCGAACCTAAACGCCGTCCACTACCATCTCGAGACGGCGAAGCCGGCCTTGCTCTTTCTAACCGAGACGCAGGTGTCCTCTTCGGCTGATATTTCGTATCTCTCCTACCCGGGGTACAAATTGGAGCACTGCTTTGTGCCTCGGGCTGGAGTTTGCGTATACGTCGGAGAGGTCATCTGTTCTCGACGCCTCGGCAGTCTTGAAGGTTCGGACCTGTCCATCATTTGACAGCGACGACCATCCGCGCGTCTACGGGTGCCTCTATAGGTCCCATAGCGGTAATGCCGATACAGACCGACTCATGGACCACGTCCAAATGGCTGCAGACTCCGTGCTACAACAGGTCCCATCCGCAGAGATAGTGATCCTTGGCGATTTTAACGCCCACCACGTCGAATGGCTCGGTTCACGTTTTACGGATTATGTGTTTTATACGTGGTAGAGCCATGCTGCAGCTATATTTCTGGTATAGTTGTAACACGAATGGATCGGCTCGACCGGGGAAGGACCACGCTCTCACAGAATACCAGCGTAAAATAGCAGCTTAATGCTTCTGTGTTTCGTATGGTGAGTGTAGAGAACCGGAGACCCTTTTTACTGGAAACGGGGCACTCCATCTTAGTCTTCATGGGTGACAACGCATCTGCATTTTGATTCGTAATCGAGGATAAATGTAGATGTCTATGGGTCACAGCAACCACTTATCATGAGGTGGACTGTGTGCTCGTTTGTCACCCTTATCCTATAAAAAAATCTGTTTATGACTTTACCTTGGCATATGGTCTGACACAACTGCTTACTTCGCCTACGCGGATTCCAGATGTGGAGGATTAAACACCTTCCCTGTTGGACCTTCTCCTGACTTCTCATCCGGACGGATATCGGGTTTCCGTCGATGCCCCTCTCGGCTCTTCGGACTATTGTCTGATCCGGAGTGTGGTGCCACTAACGCTCCCCTCGTGGTTGCGTTCTGCAGGTTGCCGCGGTGTTTGGCATTATAAGTCAGCGGATTGGGACGGAATGCGGTCTTTCTTTGCATCCTACCCATAGGGGCGGGTTTGCTTCTTGCCTTCGGGAACCCGTGCATTCTGGTCTCTCGCCAAGGCTGTCCAAGGGAATTTCTGTAAGCCATCACTACTATCTCTGAACAGGGAAGACGACTCACTGGCCCACGCCGCAAAAGAGAAAGCCAACCTTTTAGGCTCTCTTTTTGCGTCCAACTCGACTTTTGATGACGGGGGGAACACACCGCCAGCCATCTCGCGGTGTGAGTGCTCCATGACAGATGTGCGGTTCTCACAGCGCTCGGTTCACAAAGCACTCATCTCCCTGGACATCCACAAGTCGAGTAGGCCTGACGGGATCCCCCAATTTTGCTGAGGACATGTGCTCCGGAGTTGGCACCGGTTCTAACGCGTCTTTTCCGGTACTCCTATTCCCTAGGCGTAGTCCCGAAATCATGGAAGACAGCTTTTGTCCACCCGATCCCTAAAAAAGGCGACCGCTCCGACCCGTCAAACTACAGGCCTATCGCCATCACCCTCTTGTTCTTCAAAATAATTGAATCGATTTTAAACTGCCAGCTCATGTGGTACCTTGAGGATCACCAGCTGATTAGTGACCGCCAATACGGTTTTCGCGGGTTCGATCAGCTGGTGATCTTCTGGTCTACCTGACTCATAGATGGGCGGAGGCAGTAGAGTCCAAGGGGGAGGCGTTGGCCGTTAGTTTGGACATTGTGAAGGCCTTCGATCGGGTTTGGCACAAAGTGCTTCTTTCGAAGCTCCCTTCCTATGGACTTCCCGAGAAATTGTGCAATTGGATCACCAGCTTACTTGCAGATCGGAGCATCAAGGTTCTTGTAGACGGTGCATGCTCCGACTACAAGCTTATTAACGCTGGTGCTCCACAAGGCTATGTGCTATCACCAACGCTGTTTCTTCTGCATATCAATGATATGTTGCAAACTGGCAACATTCATTGCTATGCGGATGACACCACTGGTGATACTCTATACACCGGCCATGCCAATATTTCTCGGGAAAACGTCGCCGAGTACCGGAACAAACTTGTGTCTGAAGTCGCGTCTTTGCTGAACAAAGTCTCGGATTGGGGGCGACTAAATCTAGTCCAGTTTAATCCTCAGAAGACACAAATTTGCGCTTTTACCGCTAAAATGAGCCCCTTTGTCGTATCTCCTCAGTTTCAAGGCACTCTTCTTGTTGCCTCAGCTAGTATCGGAATCCTCGCCGTCGACATATCGAGTGACATGCAGTTTCGTGGTCAGTTGGAAGAGAAGGCCAAATTGGCCTCTAAAAAGCTTGGCGTGCTCAGCAGAGTGGGACAGTATTTCATGCCGGCACAACGCCTGCAACTTTACAAGGCGCAGGTTCTGCCTCACATGGAATACCGTTCCCATCTCTGGGCCGGGACACCTCAGTGCCAGCTCCTTCCACTTGACCGCATCCAGCGCAGAGCGGCTCGAATCGTTGACGACCGAGTCCTTTAAGATCGGCTCGATTCTTTGGCGCTGCGAAGAGATGTTGCATTCCTTTGCATTTTCTTTCGCATTTACCACGTAGAGTGCTCTGAGGAATTGTTCGGGTTAATCTCAGCCGCCAAATTTCGCACATCGCGGCAGAACTCCCGATACAATCCACACCATCTGGCTGATTGGTGGTTCACTACTGTGCGATTTAGAAGATGTTTTCTTCCTCGCACAACTTTCTTGTGGAATCGATTACCATCAGCGCTTTTTCCGGACCGACACGTCTTAGGGACCTGCAAGAAAAGAGCCTACTCCTTTTGAAAAGGCCGGCAACGCATCTGCAATTCCCTTGGTTCCCCTGGTGTTGCAGTTGTTAATGGGTGGCTGTAGTCACTTACCATCAGGTTAGCCGCATGCTCGTTTGAAAAATTCTCCTATAAAAAAAAGTTTGAACCTGGGATTTGTTAATTGCATTGATATTACTACGGCCACGAACGCTTAGCTTGGTAGATACAGTTTCGAGAGGAGAATTTTTGATATTTATTTATTTTTTATTTTATTTTTCAAGGAAAATCAATGATAATCAGCGTAGTGGTTTACCGTAACTTATACAGTGTGATGACCTTTTTGGCATGATTTACGACTTAGACACAAAGATTTTTTTTTATATTTGTGTAGTATTTTTTTATAAATTTTTGTTGTGTTGTGTACGTCAATGGCTTATACCAAAATAAAGATTTCCTTTCTTTCTTTCTGAACTCCTTTTTAAAGAGGACTATCGTACTAAAGTTAAATCATAAAACTTAAAAAGCAGTTCGCGTATGTGCTACGTCACGGTATATTATCTTTACTGTTCCCGTATGAATTGTTCTTCTAACTTGAGAGGCTTTGAATGGTTTAATCTTTTCACTTTTGACATTTGACTCAATAATATGAAAGTTTTGAAAAAAAATAAACAGCACGCATTGATGTGTTATGTTATTGAGCTGTGATGATGTTATTGAAAATACTAAGACTTAGTTTCGAATAATTTTTTAAATTTAAATTTTTAAATTTAAATTGCTGTGTATTTTTTAAAGACCTTCTCCATACGAGGGCGCATGGGACGTAATGAGACGTCAATACACATGTACATACATACAGGTCAACCTAATTATTCTAAATCAGCAACCTTCCCCGACCTTAATCAAATCAGGGTCGAAGCAGACTACTGGTCACACATTGCTAAAACAGCAACAAAACTGGTTGCAGTGCTTCAGAGACGACGACCAGTGATGACTGATCTTCATGTTAACTAAGATAACTGCGGTTAATGCGTTTATCCTTATTATTTTAAAAATGCATATTGGTTTCCTCTTCTTCGTTAGCAAAAATGCTCACTGCGGGACATGGGCCTCTCTCGTTGAGAGGCCCTAATCCCGACGGTGGATGTGGAATGATTAATAATAAACAGTCAACTTTAATTACTTAGAGAGAAAAAAGTTTTAGAAAATGAATTTCTAATATAATTTTTCACTGTTCTTTCCTGATTGGATAGGGACAGGTAATTTAACAATCATTTTGTATAAGTCAATTATTTACTTAAAGAAACAAGGTTGAACTTTGAACTTCAGCTTTAGGGGAAAAGGGCGGGTAAATTAACGTAAAAAATGGTTGTTTGTACTTTCAAGACGCCTTGCGCCATTCATTATAATCAAAATTAGTTTTATTTTGTTTGCAACGAATTAGGATAAGTATTGGATTAAAAAGTAACATGGTTAAAACTTTTCATTAAATTCATTTTTTATAATAACTAAGTAGGTGTTTTTAATTCCTCTAACTCTTTTAATTTTAAAAATGATTACGAAGCAAAAGAATCCTAACTATCGGACCTATCTTGTTTACGTAAAGGTTTTGATTTTTTTTGTAGAGTAAAGGTGACAAACGAGCACACGATTCACCTGGTAGTAAGTGGTTGCTGCGGCCCATAGACATCTACAACTATCCTCGATTACGAATCAAAATGCAGATGCGTTATCACCCCTGAGGACTAAGATTGAATTTCTCGTTTCCAGTAAAAAAGGTTCTCCGGTTCTCTACACTCACCATACGAAACACTGCAGCATTAAGCTGCTATTTTTTTTCTGGTTTTCTGTGAGAGGTGGTCCTAACTCGATCGAGCCGACACATTCGTGCTACAAACATTATATAGCTGCAGCTTGCTCTACCACGTAAAATGCGTCTATTCAATGCATAAAGTAAATCAAACAATTTTAACTAATGATGTCACGGTGCTGGCAGTGACCGAACTGAAACTGCTCGCGTACTATGAAATTGTGATGTGCTACGTTCTGTAAATATTAGGAACAAGCACAAGTTAGTTATACCAGTTACTCGACTTCAAAGAGCCAGTAATTCATTTATGGGGAATGAATATGCTTTTACAACAAAGTCCCAGAAAATATGCAGGCCTTATCTATTAAAAGGTTTAAAAATTATTAGGCAGAAATCATTTAGTAAAGGTTATTACATTACTAAACATTACGTGATTGATTTTAACACCTGGGAATAAGAAAGTCGCTACCATGCTGTTTCTAAAGGTTTTCATAATAATTGTGTAAAATATTATATTGTAAATTGTATTTTTTCAAGAAAAATGTCCCGCTGGGTTTTTGGTTTGTTGTTCCCAGGACAGAGATTTTTCCCCGAACCAGTGGTAAAGCTTAAATGACTTGCAATAAGTATTATTGTAATATATATATATATATATATATATATATATATATATATATATATATATATATATATAAACGATTCCATTCTATTCTATAATGTTTTAAAGCGAGTAGTAGATATGGATCTGCCACTGCTTTTGTTTATAATATGCTTAATACAATATTATACACTGACCGGCACGAAAAACGACTCACTATGATTTCTTTAAATAAATAATCTTGGAATTGTATTTGTTATTATTTACGGCCAGGAAAAGGTCGCCAAACGCCCTAATCCTTACCCTAGCAATACTACGTAACATGGCCCTAATTGCTGTTGGAGTCAGGAATCGCCTTGCTGAAGTTTTTTTTTTTTTTTTTTATAGGAGAGCGGGCAAACGAGCATGCGGCTCACCTGATGGTAAGTGACTACCGCCGCCCATGAACAACTGCAACACCAGGGGAATCGCAGATGCGTTGCCGGCCTTTTAAAAAGGAGTACGCTCTTTTCTTGAAGGTCCCTAAGTCGTATCGGTCCGGAAAAATCGCTGATGGTAATCGATTCCACAAGGAGGTCGTGCGAGGAAGAAAACATCTTCTAAATCTTTAGTGGTGGACCGCCAATCATCCAGATGGTGTGGATGGTATCGGGAGTTCTGCCGCGATGTGCGTTCGTGAAATTTGGCGGCTGGGATTAATGCATGTAATTGACAGAACTATCAGGAGACGCCTCAATGAAACTGATATCAGAAGACTTTCATTCGCACATGAACATGTGAATTGGGATATGGAACAGTGGAGGCAAGTACTGTTCATAGATGAGTCCCGATTTTGCTTACGAGTTTTGTTTGTCGGATATTCTTTGCCAAAGAATAATTTAAATAATACTTATCAATAAGACATGATACAAAAAAAAATCTAAGACAATTAATTACATAAAATTCAAAGTGAGTCGTTTTTTTGTGCCGGTCAGTGTATTTGTGGATATGCTATCATTCACAATACAACATGCGTAACCTAACAATGGAGCACTGACCACTCCCCGTACTTAACACCTGTTTTCCTTGTAAACTGTGACATACGAACTTACAAAAACTTAAAAAAAAAACGTTACCTCCACACTAGGATTTTCTCCTGTATCGTGGAGGCAGTTTACAAACATAAATTGCACGAGGACAAACATCCAGACCCGGAATAATTATTTGTAGGCCATACAAATATCTTGCTCCGTGCGGGATTCGGACCCGCTGCCCCCAGCGCAACAACTCATTGCCAAGCCACTGCGCCACGGAGCATTCGATGGTGACTACGGCAGTCCATAGACACCTGCAGCTAACTTCATACAAAGAACCCGTGGTAGAGTCATGGCGTAATACGTGGTAGAGTCATGCTGCAGCTATATTAGTATAGTTGTAGCACGAATAGGTCAGCTCGACCGGGGAAGAACATAGCAGTTTAACGCTACTGTGTTTCGTATGGTGAGTGTAGAGTACCGGAGACCATTTTTAATAGAAACGAGGCGTTCCACTTTAGTCCTCACGGGTGACAACGCATCTGAATTTTGATTCGTAACCGAGGATGGATGTAAATGTCTATGGCCACAGCAACCACTTACCATTAGGTGGTCTGCGTGCTCGTTTATCACCCTTATCTTATAAAGAAAATAATATACCTAATGGTGAGATAAGGAGAGTAGGTACGGATGTATACTTCTGGAATTCAGTGAGGTGACGCTATTCTTGAGCTACGATTGCTAAGACACCATTCAATTCAGTTAAAATCATTATTTATAATCGGATGGTCAAATTAAAATTGTCATTTCATTCCAGTTAAACGGGCATTCGAAATACGTCGCAATGAAAATGTCAAAGCTGAAAATAACCACACATCGGGTGAATTCGATATGCATTACTTGAATTGACGTTAAAGGGGCTGATTGATCGATGCGCATCGAAACGATGACGGTTTTATGAAACGCGTTCATGCTTGGCCATTGATAGTTCACTTCGTATTGATATCAATTTTAATCACCTTTATTCATAGCTCTAGCGACCCGCCCCGGCTTCGCTTGGGTGGGATCTATTAATGTAGCATTATTTAAATAATCGTAATAATATACGTGGTAGAGCCATGCTGCAGCTATATTAGTTGTATAGTTGTAGCACTAACGGGTCGGCTCGACCGGGGTAGGACCACGCTCTCACAGAATACCAGCGTAATATAGCAGCTTAAAACTGTTGTTTCGTATAGTGAGTATAGACAACCGGAGACTCTTTTTACTGGAAAAGAGGCTTTACACCAACCCATGGTTACGGGGGGGGGGGGGGGACCATGACTATGGGTTGTTGTAAAGCAACCGAAACGTCGGGAATTAAAACAGTAAGTTAAACGTGATAAAATCCGTAAAAAATAGTTATATTCAATGTCTAGTGTTCGCATAAATATAAGAAATCATTACGGAAAAGAGGCATTCCATCTTAATCCTTACGAGTGACAACGCATCTGTAGTTTGATTTGCAAATGAGGATAGATGTCTGTGGGCCACAGCAACCACTTACTATTAGGTGGACTGTGTGCTCATTTATCACCCTATCCTATAAAAAAAAACATTTATTTTATTGACTTTTCAATCTCTGAAAAAGAACATTATGCAAGATTTTCTAATAAAATCAAAGTACTAGATCACTCCTGGCACTGCTCTCTATCAGTGCGTTAAGTTTCAATACAATCGGCTCAGTAATTCCGAAGATTAGCCCGGACAGACAGACAAACAGTTAGTACGACAAAATTTTTAAAAACGTTTGCTCATGTCTTAGCAGCATGCAAATAACTCCCTCAGCTCAATAATATGTTGAGGAAACTAGATACTCAAAATTATAGTATATGTTCCTAATTACTAGTATCAATATTTTCAAAAAATTCACAATCAAAGTAAAAGTTTTTCCATTCCTTTACATCACCGTATGTAAATACCTCTGTCCACGTTGTTTTCTACACCTCAGAAAAAAAACTATCGCTAAATCCAATTGCGCATGCCCCAAGCGCATTAAAAAAATTACGTATAACATGATTATACGTAATTTTTTAAACTAGTTTAAATACACACAAGTTTTCACTAATAACCTTATTATTACACTTCCAATTTTCCAATAATTTTATATCAAACTTCAATTTAAAAAAATAAGTTAGGAAAATCCAATAGTGCACGACTCATAATGCTCATATTATTCAGCTCACTCCATAAAGACCAAGACGTATAAATATACTTAAATATATACATCCTACTTACTTTTAGTACGTAGTGATATTATTTATTCTGTGCTTTTAAAATATTGTAATAAAAATCTCCCATTATTATAATAATGAAGTATGTATGAAATTTGGTTTTTCGAATATTTTGTCTTTGTACAGCGATCTCTTTGAGCCCCTGCAAACAACCGATACAGTATCCACTGACGACGTCGGTTGATGCTGAAATGAGTGATTGAGGGTAGTCTATTTAGTAAAATAAATTATTACAAGGCTGCTAAAACACCGAAACATTCCGAATTTCTACGCCAAAAAAATTAATTGTAACTAAACAAAAGAAAATTAAACTGCCATTTACATTTAATGGCTTTCCACATGATAGATAAATAGATCAAAAAATAGATTGAGTTAATTGATATTTTCAAAAGTTATCGTGTTTACCACTCCATGCGGACTTGATAAATTTACATCATAAGCCACTAAAACCACTTTTGTATGTATAAAGAGCAATTGATCGATTTAAAAAAATATTAATATTAATAATAAGTTGAACAATCATTTATATTTCTGACAATGTGCTTTTTATATCATTTATATGTTCAATATGATTGTTAGATACGATTGTTAGAAACGTCGGAATCTTGATTTTTAGGCGCTAGTAGAACATACCTACGTTATTTGCGCTTGAGGCATGCAATGTAATATAACCCTGGCTTTCTACCCCAAATTACAAAAACCGTAGATTTATTCTGCTATTTGTTTCTGGATTCTATGAGTCCTTTCCCGGTCGAGCTAGCGCATTCATGCTGCTGTTATAATACAGCCCAGATAATATTTATTAGTAAGTTTGCAAGTACTATACGAATAATCATTACTATTGTGTTTAGTGTTAAGGACAAAAAAATAATAATATCATTACATATTCATGTTAAGAAGTGATCACACATCTGTAGTCTTGCTTGTTTGGAGTTGACGGCCAGCGTTCATTTTGTATTTATATATTTATATTTTTATTTATTTATTTATTCTTTATTGCATTCCTTAAAACAAAAGAATACAAAGGGCGGACTTAATGCCATGAGGCATATAATATTATTTTATTTTTATTTTATTTTATTTCATTCTCCATTTTTTTCTTTTAGCCATTTGATACCTAATGAACTTCGATCTCGTTTGGCACATAAATCTATATTAATATAATAAAGCGGAAGAGTTTTTTGTTTTTTGTTTACCCCCGACTTGGCCACTATTATATTATTTATTCTTAAAATTGAAATCAGACCAACGGAGAAGAAATTTTAATACACCAGTGTTAAACCGTGTGAAGACAGCAGTTTTGACACACTTTGAGGGCGAAACTTCAGACTATTCATAAGGGTATAGAAAAGTGAGTAAAGCGGTGTGAAAAGTGAATGGAAATGAGGGGAGATTATATCTAAAAATAATTATAGAAGTTTGAGATTTATCCTTCATTTCAAAGTTCAGGCCAGAAACTTTTGGACCTTACTATAGGCTGTAACTTTAACTTTAAACGAGGTGTCATGCCGCGCGGCTCAGACGCGTGATATACGCGGGTGAAACCGCGGGGCACAGCTAGTATCATAAATAAAGTGTATTTAGTACGTTACACGTGGTTTTTAACTATCTCCTGGTCGCATGTAATTAATTAGATTTGCTCAATATCTATTAATGTGAATTTGCATAATAGCTTTGACGATCCTACCTAAAAGTAACTAATTTATCAGACCGCAGAAATCCGTCGCTCTTTTTCACGGCGCGGCCAGTGGTAACCGGATTATCCGGTTATGGAGGGCCGGTTTTCCGTCGACGCTCACCGATTTAATTTACTCGGATTTCAAAGGGAGGTGAGTTAAAAATTTTTGTTCCCAAGTATTTATGTCTTCTTTTTCGGCCTTTTTATGTGTCAGCGGCATTATTAAATAAAGATCAAAAGAAAAATAATCAAGCTCACTTATTAACTGTGTAATAAATCTGTACAAAAAAATTTCTATAATACAAGTAATATCAGATTTAGGTGTATTTATAAACAAGAAGCTTCATTTTGATATTTATGTAATAACAACATAGTCAATAAAGTTTTTAAAATTATTCCAATCTTAACACTTATTTCTTTAAAGCAATCCTATTTTACTTATACATAATTTATAAATCATTAATTAAATCTCAGTCAAAGTAGTATCCTACACTCGTTCGGAATCCATTTCATGCTAAATACATCGATATATTATCAGTTCAGATAAAGTTTTGAATTTTACTGTAATCAACTATTAAATAAAACTAATTTTACGGATTTTATCGCGTTTTCACTTTTTAATTCAGCACGTCCCGTATGCCAGTCCTCTATTTGACGTTAAAATGTATGATAGAACGTTGGAAATTATAAAAGATAAAATTAAACGTGATAAAATGCGTAAAATTAGTTTTATTCAATGTGTAGTATTCGCGTAGTTATAAAATCATTATGTAATCAAATTGTTAGTAAAATGTATATTCAGAAGTTAACGAAGTTCACTTCAGCAGTTTTTTTGCATAAATCTTTTTTATCGCATAGGCGTGACATATGAGCACACATTCCACCTGATGGTAAGTGGTTGCTGTGGTCCATAGACATCTACATCTATCCTCGATCACGAATCAGAATGCAGATGCGTTGACACCGGAGAGGACAAAGTTTTTTATTTAATAGGATAAGTGTGACAAGCGAGCACACAGTCTACTTGATGGTAAGTCGTTAGTGTGGCCCATAGACATATACATCTATCCTCGGTTGCGAATAAAATGCAGATGCGTTGTCAGCCGTGAGGACTAAGATGGACTGCCTCTTTTCCAGTAAAAAGGGTTTCCGGTTCTCCACACTCACCAAACCAAACACAGCAGCATTAAGCTGTTATTTTACGCTAGTATTCTGTGAGAGCGTGGTTCTTCCCCGGTCGAGCCGACCCATTCGTATTTCAACTATACTATTAATATAGCTGTAGCATGGCTTTACCACGAAAAAAGATGGAATGAAAAGACTAAGATTGCCACTAAGAACTATCATGAGCCATCTTTTTCTGTCTACTTATACTCCTGACAGTACGTTCGTTTGTTGTCTTTATTTACTTCAATAAATATAGCTTTGAGTTCAGTATCGCAGTATATTCATAACTCTGTCATTTTGTAATTTTTAACATGGAGGCAGTTTTTCAAAACTACGTTACAATTGGTTAAGACTTTTACTTAGGTAATTATTGTGTTTCATAATTTTTAATTTTGGATTTTTCTTTTTTATATAAGGGGGTGGGGGGCAAACGAGCAAGCGGCTCACCTGATGGTAAGTGACTACCGCCACCCATGAACAACCGCAACACCAGAGGAATTGCAGATGCGTTGTCGGCTTTTTAGAAAGGTGTAAGCACTTTTATTGAAGGTTCCTAAGTCGTATCGGTTTGTTTTCTTCCCGATTTATTGGGTCACAGTCACCAAATCTTTTTCCACCAAATACGCGACCATCGCGACTTCTAAATCCATCTCGCTCAGATCGAAAACCATCGCAGCTAAATTGCTCCCTGTTCTCTTCCACGATCATAACCATAGCGGTCATGGGGTGTACCTATATTACCATAGTTGCCACGTTTGACGAGCGGGTTGTCAACTGGAAAACTCCCTCTGTCGCCTCTTACGACACCCACGGGAAGATTCATATAGAAGTATGTAAATTTAGTTATTTATCATTAATTTATACGTAATTTAATTTAATTACAAAATTTATATCAACATTTACACACATAAACTAGTAACATAGAAGTAAACTAGGTATAGATGTCCTGTCTCCCTAAAGGCAAAACTATAATTTCATCAGAGAGACAACATAAAGATAATAATATTTTTAAGATATTGTTACACCACAAGCAACGATATTGGTTGCGAAGAAAAACGATAAACATTCATTTTATCAGTATCTATTATTATTATTAATAATAATAATAAGTATGAGAGAGTCAGTTTGTGTTTTATGCACGCTTGATATAGTGCATAGTGCTTAACAGCCTTTTGTGCGGTGTGAATAAGACACACGCATATAACGGCTGGGTCATGTCTGTATATACCTTTGGCATACTTAGGTGGACTCAAACTGAACTGAACTGAACTGGATAGAAAAGTCCGCACTACTATGACGTCCCATAGGATGCATCACCCGAGATCGTCGATTATAAGGCTGTACTTGCCGCGGAAACATGGTGGGCATGGCTTTTTAAGCGCGCTTACCATATATGATCGCAAAGTGGGCAGCCTCCGTAATTACTTTCTGACGAAAGCGGATGATCCAGAATTTTCTGATGAAAGCCGAAACAGATAAGCGAACAAAATATTTGGGCCTGGCTGACGAGGTGACCGACATGTGGGGTGAACTGCCGACCGAAATTATACCTGTAGTCGTTTTTGCGAACGGGTTAATCCCAGTCATCCTCTCGGGTCATCTGAGACGACTGGGACTCCATGACCGACCGCTCCAAGCTCAAATGCAGAAGGCGGTGCTCCGCGATACCGCCCGCATCGTCCGCCGGTTTCTTTCCATTTCCCCCTAACCGTCGGCCGTTTGGCCTTCTCTACCGGGGGCTTGCATCTGGTTGGGTTTTTATTTATTTATGTATTTTTTATGTATTTATTTTATTTTATGATATAATTATGTATATTTATCATTTTCATCTACAATTATATATTTATTCAGCCCAACCAGATGGAAAAACTATATAGATACCCCATAAATAATAGTTATAAAATCTTTATTTCGAAAAACAAATGAGATCCATATCAGACAAGAAGTTATAAAAAATCACAAAATAGTAATAATCAAACAGCTAGGTGGACGGAGAAGGTAAAATGACACACACACACACACACACACACACAGGTAAGCCAACTACACAGGACCTTAACAATTTGCCTTATTATAGGACAGTAATATTTTTGTGCTATTACACCCTGTATACTATTGGCGCTGTTATATGTTCGTGTGAATATAATTTGCGGAAATAATTTTCCACGAAAGTTTAATTCCTGGAATTGTTCTTGCTCGATTTAATTTTACGAAAATTAAGTTTTACTTTGTTACATCATACATAAAGTATGTCTCTATTATCTAATCTTTTTATTGCTGTAAAATTAATGAATTTTATTTTAATAGTGGAATAAGAAAATAAAGAAAAAGTCTTTTTAAGTAATATTCAACAAGAATTGTTATCACATCATCATATTGTATGCCGTATGGTAGCGGCATAGTAAAATGTACCCGCATCATTACCGTTGATGACTGTGCAAAATGCTTCATTTTGTACATCTGATACTGTGATCGCCAATCGAAATGTCTTGCGTGGCCATTATAACAAATGCTTCCTACAACAGTAGAGGCCCATGTCAAACAGTATAGGACGATGAAGAAGAAAGGCAACCATATTATGTTATCAGCATATATCATTCAGTGGAAGACAAACTTAATAACCAATCGCGCGTGTATCTGTGGACGCGTTTCGTGCGTGATCAGAAACGTTATGAAAGCTTACAATATCCTCTCACTACAATGATTGCTATTTTACTGACGCGTACTGCATCTCAATGCGAAGCACAGATAAAGATATAAGTAATGTGGATTTGTAAAATAATTTTTGAGTAATAATTTAAAAATTGACTAAACTCCTTTAGGTCTGACATTTTATCAATGAGGGGATGAGTCGCTCGCGTCCGTAGGCTTCGACCACCTAATCCTAGGCCCACCCTACACGTGTCCCCCGGGTGGTGCTAAACGAGTGACAAAGTCGAAACGACAGCCTCGGCTCCTCGCCGTATGGTAGCGGCATAAAATCTACCACCCCTTAGTTCGCACCATGAGCCAAGAAGGAAAAGAAATGGCCCCGAGTTCCCGGCGCCCCTTTAATGGGGCAGGGGTGCGAAGAATCTCCGGGAGAAAAACCGGCGACGAGGTTCGCCACCCGTCACGTCCTGTCTCCCGGGGGGGCGAAAAGTGGATTGCGGAGGCCCGTCTGGCCACGCTGAATGTATGTGGAGCAATGAATGATAAGATGGATGAAGTATGCGAAATGATGAATGATAGAGGAATAGATGTGTTATGTGTAAACGAGACGAAACGAAAGGGAAGAGATGTCACTGCACATGGCATGTATACCGCTTACTGGTCTGGAGTAGACGAGACCGAGCGGGCATGTCAGGGAGTCGGTGTCATCCTTTCAGAAAGAATGGGTCAATGTGTGAAAGAGTATGAATGTGTTAGCCCAAGGCTGCTGTGGATACGAATGAAAGTGGGCTTAAAGAAGTTGTTTGTGCTAGGGGTGTACGCCCCAGATATGTCTAAGCCCACTTATATCCGAGAGCAGTTTTGGGACATGGTAAGGCTGGTGTTGATGAAATGTAAGGAAAATGAAAATATTATTATGTTAGGAGATTTTAATGGAAGGGTTGGGGTGAAGAGGTCTGGTTATGAAAGGATATTAGGAGCGTTTGGCGATGAAAGAATAAATGAGAATGGTGAAGACCTCCTCACCGTATGTGTGGAAAAGAATCTTTTTGTGGCGAACACTTTCTTTCGCCATAAGAGGATTCACATGTATACATGGGAAAGAGGGGATGATAGAAGCATGATAGATTTTATAATTGTGGATGAAAGAATGAGGAGCGCAGTGGTAGATACAAGGGTTTACCGGGGGTCCAACGTAGGGACGGATCATTACTTGGTCTTATGCCGAATTAATGGTCTATTCAGACGTTGGCGGCATCGGACATCGGTGTCTACCACTGCGTTACAGCGTATAAGAATAGAGAGGTTACAAGATGAAGGTGTGAAAGAGAAGTATAAATGCAGATTGAGGGAAAATATAAGTGGGTTGAATGAATTATGTATGAATGATTTAGAATTGAAGAATGTATGGAATAATATTAAGAAAGTTTTGGTGGATGCAGCCACCGAAGTATGCGGTGTAAGTAAGAGAACGAATGAAAGGAAAAGTAATACGTTGTGGTGGGATGATGAGGTACGGATGGAAGTTGAAGCAAAGAAGAGAGCATGGCTAGATTTACTAGCAACTAAAGCTGGTAATTCTGGCGGTATGAATGATGAGATTGAAAGAAAAAAGGCAGACTTTAGACGTATAAATAAGAGAGTAAAAGAAGTTGTTGAAAGGAAAAAGCAAGAAAGGATAGATAAGAATGATAGAAGGATATCTGATAACTTCCAGGCAAATATTAAAATGTTCTGGAAGCTCGTAAGAACTGCCAGGGGAAATTCAAAACAGCCTAGAATAAATGCTATACGAGACGAGAATGGCTGCATGCTGAATGATGAAGTTTCGAATTTAAAGAGATGGAAGGAATACTTTGAAAGCGTGTTTAAGAGTGAAGAGTCGTCTGGAATAAGTGAAATAGAAATTCCGGAAGAAGTGGAGAGAGGTAGGGAGATAAGTGTAGATGAAATAATGTAAGCAATGAAAAGCATGAAAGCAGGTAAGGCAGCCGGATATGATAGAATATCACTCGAAATGCTAAGGGCTGGTGAGGGTGTGGTTGCAGGCCTGCTGCACACCTTGTTTAATTTATGTTGGGAACTGAAACGGGTACCGGAAGACTGGTGCAAAGCCGTTATAGTCCCAATATATAAGGGAAAGGGGTCACAGCAGGACTGTAAAAACTACCGTGGTATCAGCTTGCTTAGCATTGTGGGTAAACTGTATGCTAAGGTGTTAATTGAAAGAGTTATGGAAGAAACTGATGGAAAAATTTGGGATGTGCAAGCTGGATTTAGAAAGGGGATGGGGTGTACGGATCAAGTCTTTTCCATGCGCATGATAGCGGAGAAGTTTTTGGCTAAAAACCAGAAAGTTTTTTGTGCGTTCATGGACTTGGAAAAGGCTTATGACAGAGTGGACAGGAATGTGTTATGGCAAACACTGAACTCATTTGGGTTGAGCGCTGGCTTGATACAGGCATTAAGATCTCTTTATAGGGACTCTAGTGCTTGTGTCAGGATCAACGGGGTCTACTCGGACTGGTTTGGCATTCATAAAGGTGTCAGACAGGGATGTGTGGCTTCCCCGTGGCTGTTTAACTTATTTATGGACAGTTGTTTGCAAACTTTGAAAGTTGAAGAATGTGGGTTGAGAATGGGTGAGTCAACCGTCAAATGCCTTTTGTACGCCGATGATCAAGTCATATTTGCATCGTCGGCGGCCGAGTTGCAAATGATGGTTACTTTAATGAATTGGTCATTGAAAGAAAGGGGTATGAAAGTGAACGCAAGTAAAACGAAAGTGATGGTTTTTGAAAGAGAAGAAAGTAAAACTTTATGTGAAATAAGAATAGAAGGGGAGTTGATTGAGCAAGTGGATGAGTTTGTATATTTGGGATGTTTATTTAGCAGGGATGGTAGATATGATAAGGATATAGAACGACGAGTGAACGCAGGAAATAGAGTGAATGGGGCTCTACACGCTATTATGAGGAGTCAGAATGTGTCAACTAAGGCACGTATGGCAATTCATAATGCTGTGTTAGTCCCTACTTTAATGTATGGTAGTGAAAGTTGGGTCTGGCAGAAGAAGCATGAGAGTAGAATAAATGCTGTAGAAATGCGTTCCTTAAGGAGTATGCTAGGGCTGAATCTGAATGACAGGGTGAGAAATAGTGTGATAAGAGAAAAGTGTGGTTTGCAAGATGACGTTGTGACAAGGATTAAGAAAGGAATGCTTCGGTGGTTTGGTCATGTAGAAAGAATGAACGAGGAAAGAGTGACAAAGCAAATTTATGTTGCGGAAGTGAACGGCAGGGTCGGGAAGGGACGCCCTAGACGAAGGTTTATCGACCAAATCGGCGATACATTAAAAATGTGCCAGATTAGGAGTACCCATAACCGACGGGCGTGTATGCGTTGATATATGGATGTAAAAGAGGCGAGAGAGGTGTGTCAGGATCGCGCCAAATGGAAGTCCGTAGTCTCTGCCTACCCCTCTGGGTGACAGGCGTGAGTGTTTATGATTATGATTATGATTTTATCAAACGGCTGATGATTTAGTGCAAAAGTGACTAAACATTTATTTGCACGCACTGTGTGCCGCAGATAAATGTTTGGTTACTTCAATGTGCGTCCGAAAATGAACAAATAATTCTGCCTGATACAGAATTCAATAAACAATGCTGCCTACAACATAAAAACACCCGCCGGAGGCTTAGTTGTTGGAAAGTTGAAGTGAGAGGGCGAAATTAAGTCATGTAATTCCTACTCCGAAATGTATCTTGTAGAATACAAAAAGGATAGGAACATTGCGTCTGTGCTTGAGAATAGCAAGTCCTTTTTTATTTTACGTAAATAGTGATGTAAATAACGTCTAAATTCTTAGACCGATTTCAGTAGATTACAGCCATGATAGCATGAAGTGCCATGGCCCATAGCCACTTACCATCAGGTCGACTGTGAAATTGTTGGTCACACCAGCCTCTATAATCGACATTTGTTTTAGTTATTTTTGAATGTTTATTCATGAAATTTTAATAATAATAGTACGAAAAAATTTCTACAGTTTAACTAAGGGCTGATTTGTCAACCGTCATATAAAAGTTATCCGTCGGATAAGTAAGTAATATAACCTGACTGAATAAAAAATTTAATAATTGAACCATGTACATTTTTTTAAATGAAAACTTTTACTTGTATAATTTTTCATAGAATATTGGTGACTAACGAACACACAGTCCACCTGATGGTAAGTGGATTCGGTGGCTCACAGACATCTACATTTATCCTCGATTAAGAATCAAAATGCAGATGCGTTGTCAACTGTGAGGTCTAAGATGGAATGCCTCGTACCCTGTAAAAAGGGTCTCCGGTATTTACACTCACCATATGAAACAAGATAGCATTACGCTGCTATTTTACACTGGTATTCTGTGAGAGCGTGGTCCTACCCTGGTTAAGCCGGCCCATTCGTGCTACAACCATAATATAGCAGAATCTACCACGTGTAAAATAGTTAATGTTTTATGTGACGATTGAGAAATCAGCCCTAAACATAGTAGATGCTCTTTGGACTGTAATATATGACTATATCAGTATATAAATAAAGAGCCATTCGTGGCTACGACGGTCACTACTCGCAGTCGTGTTGCGGTGCGGTACTGACCGGCGGCAGAGTTAACACCTAAGGGCTATTACGTTGCTTACGTCTAAATAATTGATGTTTTGTGACTTCATAACCCAACTTGAGGGAAGTTAGGGTCATTAAGACCGGTCTTAGTAGTCGAATGACGTTAATTATACTGCCCGGGGCTTAATTCTGTCGAATTAGCATGAAAATGAATATTGTTTGAAGTTAGGTACGTTATTTGATTGCCTTCGAAAGCTAAAAATAAAATAAACATTAGAAAATGCATTTTATTAGAGCTATGTTGCAATTTTACACTATGGCTCTATTACGTACAAGTACAAATACTATCATTAATGAGAAAGCTGCTACGTTTTTATCGCCTCAGTTTTTTGTATATATAGGTATATGTATTTAAATATTTATAGCATTTTATACAAAGTTTTAGGCTTCCAAAACATGGCGTTTCCATGGAGGTTTGTTTTTGTTTGAACCACTCTTTAACCCATTCCTGCCGTCAAGCAGCAGTGCTATGGTCAATGTTGCTTGAGTGAAATAACTTTCCATTGCTGTAGCATAAAAGGAAAATTAATAAGACAAAAATAAAAAAGTAAAGCTTCCACTGTCTTTTGCAACACCCCGAATCGTTTGTTTTGTTGCATTTGTTTGTACTTCTCAAGAATATTTTTTTGTGAATTGACAGGACATGGCTGTTCTCCACCTCTTTGGGCAGGGGTTGGTTCCGCTTTTTGACTCGATTTTATACTGATTATTTATTTCGTCTATAAAACCTTAACATTAAGAAAATTGCCGTAATTTAGTAAAGGAAGTTACACATATTATTTTATCATTGCCTGCCATGTATCGGTACCATTTGGTAAAAGAAATAGAGAAGAAAGTTTATAAGGTGGGTGCATTCAATGTAAGAGTGTTTAGGCCTTTGTCACGCCAAGACGGAGATTGCCATGTAGGGTTTCATCTCCACTTACCACCAGGTGAGATTGTGGTAGATCACTGGCTTATCATAAGTAAAAAAATACAAATAAAAAAGCGTTTTTACTACATACTAAGCGTTGGGTTTGCTGAGTATGTCTGAGAGATATAAATGTTTTGGGGGCATGTGGTTCTCCATTTCGCATTTCGAAAAGTGTGACAGATGCAGTACTTATTAATAATACAGTATTTATTAACTTTAAAAAAAGTCTCCTGGGATGTTAAGAGGTAAGTAAATTTTAGTAGCTGTTGATTGAAATTTTAAGTGCTGATGTATCACGTGCTCGACGGTGAAGGAAACATCGTGAGGAAAACTGCATGACTGACAAATAAGAAAACAAAATTCGAAAACATGTGCCATTACGCATTGGGGCAGCGTGGCGGACATTTCCTTGCCCTAAAACCCTCTCAGAAATTAGAGGTGGCCTGTGCCCAGCAGTGTGACGTATACAGCCTATAAAACTTTTAACTTTTATATCTTACTAGGTATATATGTATATATGGGTAAATAAAACTTACTTTATCACCTTACCGCACTGCACAAACAAAGACCCTTACTTTTGTTTTTCTTCGCCGTCAATCTGGGTATTGCACATTGAACTTTACAAATAAATTATTAAACACAGTTTAAAATTGCGCAAATTTACTTACAGGAAAGAAATATTGATAAATAGATGCAATAATGATTGTATATAAATTCTGTTATGACCATAATCATCATCCTTACAACTCAGCACAAGTCCACTGCGGAAAAAAGGCCTCCCTCAAGGACTGCCTGAATCACCTGCATCCATCGACTTCCTGCATGTCTAACCAGGTCGTCACTACATCTAGTGGGGGGGGGGGGGGTCGCTCTACACTTCGCCTACTGGTACGAGGCTGCCACAAAGAATTTTACCGAACTGTATAATCGAATGGCTGTCGCTATTTATTCTTAATAGCCTAAACTTTACTTTTTTCTTCAAAAATATTGTATTTATTGCACTAAATCCCACCTTGACCCTTGCCTATTATTTTCTTTCGTTTTTTACGTGGTAGAGCCATGCTGCAGCTATATTAGTAGTATAATTGTAGCACGAATGGGTCGGCTCGACCGGGGAAGGACCACGCTCTCACAAAATACCAGCGTTAAATACCAGCTTAACGCTGCTGTGTTTCGTATGGTGGTCAAGAGAAAAGGAGACTCTTTTTACTGGAAAATATGCATTCCATCTTAGTTCTCACGGGTGACAACGCTTCTGCATTTTGATTATTTATTGAAGATAGATGTAGATGTCTATTGGTCACAGCAATCACTTACCATCAGGTGGAATGGGTGCTCGTTTATCACCCTATCCTATAAAAATTAAAAAAAAAAGAACTATTTAGTAAGAAAAAATTTTGAGATTGTGAGATTTTTACTGGCATAATTTAAAAGGGTTTTCGGGAATTGAGTTTCTTTCGCAAAACATTGTCTCTTAAATAATATATAATATAATAAGGTCAATGGCCCTTGGGCCATCCTTAGCTATCTACGCCCCTGCTGTGAGGTTGTGCCGTAGAGGCGCGTTTTTTATTTACATAGGATACAATAGTAGAAGAGCGTTTGTTTGTTTTGCACTACGAACGCCCGCTTTAACGCACGCTCACTGAATTTCTAATTAATATTACGACATTCATAAAATTCTCTCTCCTCTAGTTTAGTGTGTGTACACAAAAATAAAAACAGTTTTATTAAAATAGTGATGTTATTTCCGTAAATACTAGGAACAAGCACCAGCAAGTGAATAAAAGTTACTCGACTGCAAGGAGTCAGTAATTCCTTCATGTGCGTTACAACGAACAAACTCACGCTCTTACAATAAAGTCCCAGGGAATATTCAGGGTTATTTACTAAAAATATATATATATATATTTTTATTACTTAAAAACTGTATAAAAGGGTTACTTATAATAATATTAAGAATAAGTGATTGATAATTATCCATCGGAATGACATTATTGCTGCCATTCTGTTTCTAATGTTTTATTCAATTGGTATATCGTATCTTATTTTCGTGCTCAGCTAAATTAGCTGCCTATCCGCCAGCGCAGATATGTTAGAATACTCTGCACCCTTTTCACAATTCTGAACGATCGATGTGCTCCAGACTATCTGAAATCCAAATTGCAATACCTGGGAGATTGTTATAATTGTTGATAATATTTATTTGTATTATGTATATATGTACTATATGCATGTATCTGTGTATGCATATATTTATAAATTATGTATATTTTGTGTGTAGGTATTTAATTATGTATGTGTATATATAGAAAATATTATATATATATATATATATATATATATATATATATATATATATATATATATATAATGTTTCTAGTTTTATTTATTATAGTCTTTTCTATTTTGGTTACTACTGCACCGCCTCTTGTTTGTCTACCTCTGTTTAGCATAATGGTTGACTGGGAGAGAATGCCCTTCATTGCATTAAGTCCACCATATGTACAACTTTCTGCATGAAAGTTGAAATAAATAAATAAATAACATCAATATTATTTAAAAAAAGAGTCCCGCTGGATTTCTTGCTGGAATTTCCCAGAGAAGAGATTTTCTCCACGCAGTGGTAAACGCATCATTGATAATCAATAAATATCACTTGTTAACCGTGTAGTGGCGGTAAATTAATATCCACTACTCCATATGATTCCATGGGTGTCATAAGAGGCGACAGAGGGAAACTTAAACAGGAGATGGCAGCAGCATCTTCCTAATAACAAATGAAAACTATTAAAATACTGTTGTTGCCAATCCATCTGCTAAGCATGACAACTAAGGCAAAATTGTATGTAACACCAAAATTAGCTCAGTCGAATAACTGTATTAATAAAATAATATGGAGAGAGCGTGATAGTGATCAAATTGATAAATATTATAATGAGTGGAACTCCAGGTTAAAATTAATACATTTTCCAGCAGAATTTTCGGAATGTTGCGATAGTATGTGTAGTAACTATCAACACAAAATAATGCTTGACAGATTGTATGAACATATTGTGTGTATATTTTTGGAGGCCGCTATCTGTACCTATATTTTTAGGACAGAGCGAAAAGGTAAATACTTACCTGGTTGGAACAAACAAGTTCGCGAGGCGCATTGGTGGGCTCGACTTTGTTTTCGAAGTTGGTCACTACGCATTTTTAAAACACAATTAAAATGGTGCCTAAATAATCAGACACAAATAAAATGGACATAATAGCTGAACACCACAAAAGAATGAACTTCGGTCGGTTTTGGAAAGTCACCAATAAAATGAATCTTAAGTCGAGCCTTCCCGTAAGTGTTTTAGGAGCTTGTGATCCTAGTGATATTGCTAATGTATTCAGATGATACATTAGAATGGAATCACCACTGCACTGGTACCGGCAGAGCCGCCGGTATCTGATGCTTGGGCAGGTAGTTCGAAGCGTAGTGTATTTTTTACCGTCAAAGATGTAGCTAAATCCATTAAGTACATGGTGAGGGTCAAGTCACCTGGGCATTGCCACCTTAGCATCGAACACCTGCAGCATGCTGGAGTTCATTTAAAAAGGGTTTTGTCTTTGTTGTTTAATTTGTGTATTGGGCATTCATTACTCCCTGACAAATTGAAGCGAACTATTGTTATACCTATTCCAAAAAACAGGACCAGTGATGCTTCTGACGTGTCCAACTATAGGCCCATCTCCCTTGCTTCTGTGATCGCTGGGGTACTGGACTGAAAAAGCACCCGTGGTAATGATGCTCAATTCGGCTTCAGACTGTGTTTTCGCACCGAGAGTACTATCCTGTGTTTCAATCAGACTGTCCAATATTACACGGCAAGGAAGACACCTGTGTTTGTTTGTTACTTGGGCCTATCACACGCGTTTGACCTAGCAGCTTACCTGTGGGACAAGATGAGATATGAGAATAGCCTGCTCGAAGAATTTATATTGCTCTGTCAGCATTGGTATGGCAACCAAAAGAACAATATCATATCGGCAGGCTCGCTCTCAGAAGAATACAGATTAGAATGTGGCGTAAGGCAGGGCGGTCTAAGATCTCCTACGCTCTTTAACTTATATATGAATAGACTCCGTGATGAGCTCAGCGGTACCGGTATCAGTTGCCACATAGACGCAGTTTGTCTTAATAACATAAGTTATGCAGATGATATAGTGCTGCTGAGTCCATCAAGTGCAGTGGCCCAGAGGCTCAAATACAATGTTGTCAAGAGCGAATTCATGATGTTCAATCTGGACCACAAGCGATACACTAATGAGCCACTTTGTAGCTCTGTGGAACCCCCTTGAAAAAAGTGGAGTCCTTCAAGTACCTGGGCCACTGGATCACAGAAGATCTCAAAGACAACCAGGATATTGAGAGAGAGCGGAGATCGCTGTCCGCTATAATATGTTGGATCGCAGATTTGCTAAATGTACTGATGAAGCAAAGATTACGTTTTTGAAGGCGTACTGTCAGTTATTTTATACGTGCAGTCTGTGAGTTAACTTTACGCAGAGGGCATACAATGATCTTCGCGTACGATACAATAACGCGTTCCGGGTATTGATGGGGCTGCCGCGTTTCTGTAGTGCTTCTACTATATTTGCGGAGACTCACGTAGATGGTTTCGGCGCATTCGCGACCTCTGGCGCATTCGCGACAGCCTCAACAGTATCTTGCGCGCGTTGGCAGACCGTTCGGACTCGCCAATGCTTGCTCGCTGGATACGGCTGCACGTAGTCAAGTAGTCATCTTGCTGGCGGGTGCCATGTTTGTATGTGTGTTTTGTCTGTTTGTCTGTGTTTTATGTTTTATGTTGAATTGTCCAATTGCTAACTTTAGTTATAAGCTAAATTGTTACTAACCCATATGGATCATGATGTTAGAAAGAATCGTTTGTTATGATTATTATTAAAATTCCCTCTATGAGGTAATCTATGTGGGAGTCTTATGTTCAGCAATGGACTTATATGGGTTGTAATGGCAGTTATAAGTGTCAGTTGTAATGTCGAATAAAATTATTGTATTCTATTTCTGTTCAACCAATTATCACTTTATGTTCGAAATAAAACAAGTCGGAAACGCAACATTGTTTCAGTCATAAAACTAAAGACTAGTGAGTACAGTCACGAGCGGCGTCGGTCACGTAGGATCACAATTAGCTGGCGAAATGGAGGAACGCGGTCGCCGCCTACGTGTCGGCTGGTTCACGCTGCATTTACTCTCGGAAAAAGTGTTAATGTGTTAATAGACTTTTATTTGAACGTCATTGATGAAAATAAAGTCTTTCTTCATTATAAAGCTCGTTATTTATTTACAAAGTACTTATATCTGCCTTTTGACAGAGGAAAGTAGTTGTGTGGTTTCTTTTTACAAATAGTGTCAAATGAGCTTGAAGTCCACTTGATGGTAAGTGGCTATTACAGCCTATGGACATCTGCAGCTAATTTTAAATAAAGAAGGCAACAGATGTGCTGTTACTACTGAGGACTAAGATGGAATGCCTTACTGACTGTTATTATACTGGCTCACTGACTCTCCATACCCATCAGGCCGGAACACAACAGTGCACGCACTGACGTCTCAAGAAGGTGCGAGCTTGCCAAGCATGAGGGTAAAGGCCAAGCCTCCCTAAAACGGAAGAGGCCCATGTCAAGCTGTAGATTGTTAGTTGATAAAAAAATGTTACTAAAACACTAATGCAGTCACTATTTCTACGTGGTAGAGTCATGCTGCAGCTATATTAGTAGTATAGTTGTAGCACGAATGGGTCGGCTCGACCGGGGAAGGGACACGCTCTTACAGAATACCAGCGTAAAATAGCAGCTTAACACTGCTTGTTTCGTATGGTGAGTGTAGAGAACCGGTGACCCTTTATACTGGAAAAGATGCATTCCATCTTAGTCCTCACGGGTGACAACGCATCTGCATCTTGAGTCTTTATTGAGGATAGATGTAGATGTCTATGTACCACTTACCATCAGGTGGACTGTGTGCTCGCTTGTCACCCTTATCCTATAAAAAAAGACATCTACTTCATACTAGGTAAGACACATCATCTTATTTTATAACGCGGATATTTGCGAAGTAAATTTTTCTAAAAGCTTTTAAAAGACATCTTGTTGTGACACGGAAAGTGTTAATGGATGCAGGTGGCTTAGATACTTAATGGTGATCTTTGGGAGAGAATTATGATAGGGAGTTTGTTTGGTTATAAAAGTTATTATAAAATTTAATTACACAATGTAGTGGTGGAGCAAGAGAATCTACTATTCCATGTGTGATCATCATGTCGGGGTCACCATTGTGGCAGGTGGAAGGTAAAGGGGAGATCTCCCACCGGGCAAGGTGTTCTGCCTGGGGAGCGGCCTACGCTCCGATTGATAGTTCGGAGCTATTCTATATATGCTGCTTTAACTTCGGAACTTTGTTAGTGCGATTTAGGTTTCGCCGCCACACATGTTATCAAACCGTGGGTGTCGGAACAGGCGACAGAGAGGAACTGAAACGGAAGATGGGCAGCAGCGTCTTGATAACAATAAAAAATAATAAGAAAACTATGGTTACCAACGCGCCTGCTTAGCATGATAACTATGGCGAAATTACCCCTATGAGTCAATCTATGGGGGTGGCCTATGTTCATCAGTGAACTTTCTTAGACACAATAAATGATTGGGACGGATTCAAAATTTGAAAAGTGCATTAGTAAAAGGTGATTCCAAACAAATTTTATGGTCGAAATATTCAGATACCTTCCTATGCAGCTCAGTACAATAAAGTCTCGCGGGAGCACCTCACGTCGCGTGTTGCAGACATCAGCTTGATTTAGTTCACTCGCACACAATGGAAAGCAATTCGACTGAATGCCACTCTTTGGGCTATTAGGAGATACTTTTCTTAGAAATGGTTCGAGTTTAATTTAGATAAACTTCGCAGTACAGTAAACTGAACTTGCAAAAAGTTATTGTTTACTGGAGACGATATTTTTATAAGAATTGTTCTACGTGTTTGGAATTGTGCTTTTATGCCGTGAAGTGCATGTGCTGGCGGAGTAATGGAATCCATTAATTCATTTCGGCGTATACACTTGAGTACTATAATCCTGTCCGGAGCTGGCTAGTCTCCGTTATGGCTGGCCGGGGTACCAAAATTCAGTTTACTTTCAACATTATAATTAAAGTTTTGAATTGAAAAATTTGCCTTTGCCAGGTGGATTGATGAACACATATTATCAAGTGTGACCACTATAGAAAAATGCTCTTTAACGAGGACTTCATTTGTAGCACTGCGCTATGCCGCTAATTGCGCCAACTCAGTTCGCTGCGCCGGATGTGTGAACTAACTTCTCCAAAATGTGTTGGCGCACAGCGTGTTGAGTTGCCTGCGGAATGGAGAGCAGTGTTACTGCAAGAACTTTATTTTATATAATGCAACTCCGTGAAATGTAAAAGGAGTGATAAGTGATAATAGTAATAATCTTTCTTTTCTACATTTATTTTACTTACTGGCCACAAGGTGTTATTTTGACAAATGGCTGAGACGACAGCTGTGAACTTTCATGCGCTTTCATGCATGAGTTAACGTGTTGCGGCGCTGTCATCGCGCCACAAGCGAAAATACATCGAAGCCTAAATCGCGCTTTCAAAGTTCCGAAGTAAAAGCAGTTTAGTTTCAGTTTTTGTTTTCCTTTCTACGACTAAAAACGCAATGAGCGATGCAGTAAACTGTGCCTGAGTTACTGAATTAACATAGGGATGTCGCTGAGTTGCTCGCTAATCGATATATTTGGAAAGAATATTAGGGCTGCGGTTATTCGGTTACGTTGCTGAGCTATGCTGAGCACTATGCTGAGTCGTTGGCCTTTTTGTTGCTGCAATCATTTCTTTTTTGAATATTTTGTTAAGTTTAACTAAAAAGGCAATTAATAAATATGTTCTTTCTGTCTTTGTATATATCCTCCAGACTATTAAGGACTGGTAAAGAAATGCATTTTAGATTTAAAGAGTAAACTAAACTGAAAACATATTTTATTGAAAGTCAGGTGTATAATAGGTACCTACAACTTGAGTTGTAAAAACCTTTAACTACGTCTGAAAGTATGTATTCTGAAAAATTGAATTAACACGATTATAATAGGGTTGGTGTGTTTCCGCAGTACCTTGATTTACGTTCTTTATGGATAAAGAGTACTTTAAAACGGACCAAAGAGGTTTTTATGTCTTTTATATCTGAATTTGTTTTGTTTTTGTTTTAATAATATTGAAGTTATGAACAACATAAAAGTCAACCTTATGGCAGCTGCATCTTGTAATCATCAATTTCAAACACAGATCATTGATTGATTAAAATTAATTTTATAAATACCCGGTAAATTCAAATCAATATAGAAAAATTTCAAGCGAGCCGAAATGAATGCTGAAAGCATTCATTTCGGCTCGATCGCGGAAGAATCTCTCACAGAATATTAGCCTAAAATAGGAGTTTAATGCTATTGTCATTCGTATGGTGAGTGTAAAGAACCGTAGACTCTTTTGACCGATGTAAAGCCTCGTTTCCAGTAAGAAGGGTACAACAGAAATCTCCGGTTCCCTGAACTATGAAACACAGCAGCATTAAGCCTCTATTTCACGCTGCTATTCTGTGAGAGTGGTAGTCTGTAGTTCTACGGTACGAGCCGACCTATTCGTGCTACAACCATGATATTGCTGCAGCATGGCTCTACCAAGTTTAGTCAATTAGAAAAAAGGAGGTGGTTTACAATTCGACTGCATGTTTTTTGTATGTTGTTACGCGATAACTTCGTCAATTGTAATCCGATATTAATGATTTATTTATTTATTTTCGGTGGTAAAATAGGCTATGAAATTATTAATGTAACTAGGTATTTAGACAGCATTGAGATTGTGATTCCTCGATCTACTCAAGATGGTAAAAAAAAAAAACATTTATTAAAAAGCAAAAGTAGACTTCAAGTATTGAAAACGCATATTTTATGGATTTTTAACCAACTTCAAAAAAGGAGGAGATTCTCCATTCGACTGTATTTTTTTATGTGTACTCATATATGTACCTTAGACCTTTCTTCTAGGTGAACCGATTTTGATGATTCTTTTTTATTTTACTTATATTCAATATTGAATAAAAAAATATTATATTCTTTTGTAACCCAAATAGGCAAGGACCTATGCTACAACACAACAATATTCAAATTAAGAAGTCGTACGAAATTAGCGGTCGCGATTAGGTATACGAATATCATCTAAATAGAAATACTGCCTCAGAAAACTCGTTTTTAAGGGAGCTGAATCCGTGTGCGAGCTTACAATTTATTTTTAACTTAATTTTTTTTATTGAATAAGGGTGACAAACGAACACACTGTCCACCTGATGGTAAGAGGTTGCTATGGCCCATAGACATCTACATCTATCCTCGATTACGAATCAAAATGTAGATGCGTTGTCACCCGTGAGGACTAAGATGTAATGCCTCGTTTCCAGTAAAATGGGTCTCCGGTTCTCTACACTCACCATACGAAACACAGCAGTATGAAGCCGCTACTTTACGCTGGTATTCTGTGAGAGCGTGGTCCTTCCCCGGTCGAGCCGACCCATTCGTCCTACAACTGTACCAGAAATATAGCTGCAGCATGGCTCTACCACGTAAAAATATTTCCTATTTCTTTTTGTCATAAAGTAAAGTAATGTTACAGTCTATATATGTATAAGTCGCAGTAAGATAGTTAAAGCGTGATATAGTTATATCCCCAGGGATATAGGTATACACTGGAATATAGTTATATGAAAGCGATTCATCACTATCTTACAAGACTAATCTAGTGAAATAATTATAATTGTAAACTGAATGTGTAGGAGGAATAAATTTCGCGATATTGACAATGGATGTTAAGATCCTGTTGTGTTGTTGTTCATACCCCTTTTTGACAGTAGGTTAAGGTGCGGCTGGCCTAAAGCCGCGTACGTTATAATGATGTAAAATATAATGTAGAAAGAATTGATCTTTTTAATTCAAATAATTCAGCAAGTATAAATCAAAAGTAGTTTTGACTAACGGTCTTGATCAATATATACTTATAAGTATTTCTCTAAATTAGTCTAGTAAGATAGTTATATTACTAGATCGTGCTCGTATCATAGATATATTCCGGTATATAGTTACATCCCTAGGGATATAACTGTTCCCAAATTTGGTAATTTTTGAACGCCATCCAATTGCGTTCGAGCTGGCGCGTCACCCGATGGTATGTAGGTGAAATAAACGCCGCGAGGTGGGGCGGCCGTGTGCGGCTTGCAGTAGCTTGACGCGTGGGCGAAGAAGCGGTAGTTCGCTGGCCGCGATGCGGTGAAGCCGCGTATCTAGGTTATCGCGGCCAAAGTTCACGCGACCGTATAGGGTCCAGATAGTTAGATTTAGTGCGTTTTACTTCGCTACGTGGATATGTGAATTTTGCAATATTTAACTTGTTCGGGTGATGCGGAATTGAGGACGCGCGCGTCGAGTCGAGCGTCTCTCGGTTGATTGTCTGGAAATCATTATAATTGTGCCGTCGCGTTAAGTGCCCTTTTTTGTGTGTTGGTTGGTTCGTTAGTTTACGTGTCAACGAGGCGTATTTTGAATTATTTTCGCGACGTGGTGTTTTGGTGTCGAATGAAGGAACTTAGTTGTGTTTAACGCTGAACCATATGACTCATTAAGAGATCGCGTTAGTTTCCTATTTATAATTTTGTGATAAGTGAATCCGGGACATTGAATGTCGAATTTTGAACTACTGTCCTTACTGTGTCGGGTATCACGTGTTTGATTCTACGATGAATGTGGAATTAGACGAGTTTACGTTAGTTAAATGTACAATGAAGCTAACAGACTGAAATAGTGACAATGAAGAAAGAAATGGTCCAGCGGTGGAGCCTGCTGGAGCGATGCAGCATTGTGGGGCAGCCTGGAACTCGGCCGCTGCTGGTCGCCTAAGCTGGTCCAGGTCTGAGACATTTACACATCGCTAAACACTACTTGCCTTGCACCTCACACTCACTTACGACCTGACCGAGCCTTAGGGCGATCTAAGAGTCGGAAACAGGTAAGTACTATATTTCCCTAGCCTTCTCCCATATAGCTTAGTATTATAGGAAATTCTCCATGGCCATTCCATATGGCCATTGGACCCGACCTGCGTCTGCCCGTCGAGCAGGCTGCTATGGGCCCCAGCCAGGGCGACCTATACAGGGACAGCTGCGGGCCGTAACAATAACTATATCACGGCTTCAACCTTCTTACTGCGACATTTATACGTCCTTACTGTCAGTCTCACAGATTAGTTTATTTTTCTTATGGGATTTTGCTATGGGAAAATGCGGCTGATTTAGAAACTATACTTGTTTTGCAGAAAATGGCCATAATAACTATTTCCAACCTAAAATTGAGAGAATCTCTAAGTGAAAAATTTTAAGAAATAAATATATATAGATAACTTTGGCTTCTCAGTATATTTACGAAAAATTTATGTGTGTTCACAAAAGCAAAAGTAGTTTCAATAAAAAAACAAACACTTTGTGAACACTAGGAACAAACACAAGCTTATAATACCAGTTTTTCGACTCCACAGAGTCAGTAATTCATTAATGGCGCAATGAATACGCTATTACATCAGCTTTTATTTATTTTCTTTTTATTTTTATTTTTTACGAGTAGTTAACATAATTTTATTAAATTTGTTTAACTTTTTGTAACACAACGCATGCTGTGATTGACTATAATTATAAGATCAGCTGATCATGTAAAATTTATATTACTGTTATGTAACCAAACATTTATTGCTGTTTCTTATGTTGGCAATCTAAATAAATTAAAAAAATTACATCAGTGTATCAGAAAATGATTAAGGTCTCTCTATTACCAAGTTTAAATATTTAATAAACAATAACTGTATAAAAAGGATTATTATAATAACCCTTGGAACGAGGTGGTCGTTTCCGAGCTGTATCTTAAATAAATTTTGTAAATAGTTTATTCAACTGAAAGATTAAGGTTGACGATTAAACGTGGTAGAGCCATGCTGCAGCTATATTAGTAGTATAGCTTAACACTGCTGTGTTTCGTATGGTGAGTGTAGAGAACCGGAGACCCTTTTTACTGGAAAAGAGGCATTCCACCTTAGTCCTCACGGGTGACAACGCATCTGCATTTTGATTCCTAAATGAGGTTAAATGAAGATGTTTATGGGCCACAGCAACCCATTTACCATCAGGTGGACTGTGTGCTCGTTTGTCACCCTATCCTATAAAAAAAAAGATTATAGTTATAGGTAATTATTGTATAATTTATATTTAAAAAAAAGTCCCGTTTTGTTTCTTGCTGGTTCTTCCCAGGTCAGAGGATTTTTTCCAAACTAACGGTAAAAGAAAAATGGACCTAATAAGAGTTACTTGGAATTTATATTGTATAAAAATATACTTTCTGTTGTATTCTATTCCCGGTTCCGAATCTTTTTTAGAACAGAATAAAAAAATAAGAAACCAGATCTGGTTCTGCAAGACCTAATTGGGATTAGTAACGGGGTTTGACTGCGGTCTTCAGTCAATTTTTTACACGTAGCGAATATGACAATCTCTCAGTTGCGACAGTGAACCAGTTCAGTAATGGTTATTTAATTATATTTCCAGATGATGATAGTGATGATGAAAAATAAGGAATATAAAGTTCTTAAAAATAAATGACGTAAATAAAAGTTCAAAAAGAATTTACGTCAATTATATACAGAGATATTAGAACGAATACTATGAATTTAATGAAGAAAGTTTTCTTTTCTTGTTAAATTCCGTTGAAAAACTTTTGGGTCTGAAGCTTCGGCGATAATTTAAAGAAATCCGTCTCTTACTTGTTACTTTTCAACTTTTCTCGCCGGTGTAAATTATACCAGCACTAATCTTAATATGTTTTGAAAGAAGTTTACTTAAAAACGTCAATCGTTTTCTATTAAAATAATATAAATAATTTTTTGATCCCATAATATATTTTTGTTGTATAGCAACATAGTAGCTGACACTAATTTCATTGAAAGAATAAATTAAAGAGCTGTCAAAGGACTTTCGATATTCGGTGATGGAGACTGTAATGTCTGTTTGAATTTCGATCATAGCTGTCAATTTCAACGGAGACTAGTGATCTGCGCATGACAGGATGATAGTGCACGGGTGTGTGCACAAATCTAACTCTCATTCTCTTAGCCTAATGGGCTGCCATTATGACACAACCGGAGAAAGTTCAGACATAGGAGCAGGACTAATGGTATTACATGTTTTTCGAGGCACAAAGGTGAAATACTACAAAATTTTATCTTCGGCCACTACTGAGAATTTCTGGACATAAAAACTCAATTACTCATTTTTGGTCTGACCTGGGATTTTAACTCGGGACAACATAGTTAGCAGTCGCGCTTACAGCCACTACACAAACGAGGTTGTAATTTAACGCAGAAATATTTTCAATATATATGTTATGTGATACTAGTGAATGTCGTCATAGTTACTTGTAAAGAAATTAAAATTTTATTTGAATTAATTTAAAAACAATAAAAACGTAATTTAACTATAGCCACAGAGTATATTCAATATAGATTTTTGAAGTATTATTAAAAGTAGAAAATTCAAATTATAAGAAATAATTTTTTGTAGTGTATACAGTGTATGAGTATCCACCATCTCATTTCATCCCGTGGGTGCCGTAAGAGGAGACAGAGGGAAGGAAAATGAAACAAGAGACGAGCAGCAGCATGTTCCTGATAACAATTCGAATATAAAAATAAAATTGCGCCTTCGCCTGCAACTGCAAATATCCCCAATGTTTTGGGGAGGTCTATGTTCAGATGAAGCCGTAAAACCCTGAATTAGAGTGAAACACTCGCTGCCTACGGTGTAAAGAATGCGTGAACAGGACGCCACCTTTTGCGCTCACTGTCGTACTTACAGATCTTATGGCAGGCACTACTGTCGTGTACAACATGTGTATTTTAAGAAAAAGTCATTAATAAGTGGTTATCGATTAGTGACGCACCGCACGCGTCTGTCTCTTAGCGATTTACGGTAACGTGGGTAGCAAGTGCTTAACATTAATATAGTAAGACAAATAATTTTCTAAGGTTTACATTTAAAAAAAAACTCTCACAGCAGAATTTCCTCCTGTATCTAGGTGTCATTTAAGATACATAATTAAATAAGGACGAGCATCCATACCCAGAAGAATCATTTGAAGGTCGTACAAACAAATCTTCCGAGTAGGGTTGGAGGCAGATACTACAATATTAAGCCATAAAAATTTACAATCATTAGATATTGCAACCGTGTAGTGGCGGTGAAAGAATATCCACCATTCCATATGGAATACATGGGTGTCGTAAGAGACATCAAAGGCAAGGAAACAGGAGAAGGGCTGCAAGAGTGTCTTCCAAATAATAAAAAATAACTGGCATGCCTCATAATTATAGTGAAATGGGGAGGTTATGTTCAGCAGTGGCATCTTATAGGCTATATTGGTAATGGTATGGTAATACAGACATAACATCTTAGTTATTACGACGACAACGCTTTTGAGCAATAGCCTCGTACCGGCAAGCGCAATGCAGGTCAAACCCCATTACATGGAAAAAAGATATGATCAGATATTGAGGGAGTCAATGGATGCAGGTAGCTCAGTACCACGTTGTGTCAATCTATGGGAAAACTGTCTATCACTCATATTCTACCGACTTCAAAAAGGAGACTGTACTCAATTCGACTGTATGTTTATTTTTATGTGTGTTACCTTATAATTTTTTTCTGGGTGAACCGATTTCGGTGATTCTTTTTTTTTATTTGTAAGCTTTTGCTTCTCGTGTGGTCCCATATAAATTTGATCAAGGTTTTAAGTATTATTTTTAATAATTTATATTAAGGTAAGTTCTACAAATTTTTAATTTTTTAATTATATCCTGTAGGTGTTGTAAGAGGTATAGATCTACGAGAAAGGCAAAAGGTCGTGTGCCCATAGGTGCTAAGGTGATTGCGGTACAATCATCTCATATTTGTAATATGAAACAGATACAGAAACTTTTTTATTCAATATAGATTATAAATAATACTTACTGAAAGTCACTCTTACACACTGATTCGGAAAAACCTGATGACACACAACACTGATTCGGAAAAACCCTCTGTCCCGGCAAGAACTAGCAAAAAACCCAATGGGACTTATTTTTTTGAAAAATAAACAGCTAACAGTCATATATTATGTTTCACAAATAATAACACTAAA
This sequence comes from Parnassius mnemosyne, assembly GCA_963668995.1. Lineage (NCBI taxonomy): Eukaryota > Metazoa > Arthropoda > Insecta > Lepidoptera > Papilionidae > Parnassius > Parnassius mnemosyne. The sequence continues at coordinate 7,781,222 of CAVLGL010000024.1, forward strand.
CAAATTATAAATAGCTTGGTCCTGATCATTTCATTCCCAGGGGTTATTATCGTCAATAAATTCCTTAATATTACAATAACCCTTTTTATACAAACTCTGTTTAATAAAGTTTTTAAACTTTAATGAGGTCAAATTTTGTATATTTTGCTGTAAAGCTGTATCGCTACATCGCCCCCAAGAATAAATTACTGACTAGGTGGAGTCTAGCTGGTGTCTGTTTCTAGTATTTACAGAATGAAATAACTAATTTTATTTTTGTGTACATACATTACATTTTCATAAATATATTGAATGATGTTTCGTAAATGAAGCCAAAATTAATAATTTGATTTTCTTTTATCTAAGCGACTCTTCAGGTTTTAAATCATAGATTGCTCTTATGATCCTCTTCTATCCTCAGCCCTCTTCTTTCTGAGAAATAATATCATCAGAACAGCGATTAGAATCTGTTTTAAAGGTGCGAGACGTCTAGTATTAGTGTCTAATCCGCCTGCCAAAGGTGGTGACTACAGAAACTCCTCTGTATTATGACAGAAGCCGAAGTTCATTTGTGGTGCTGAGGGGCTGATGAGAATGGAGACATGTTTTTACTTGACTGCCCCAGAAGGAGGGTAAAGTTTTTCGCGTGTCTGTATATATGTATGTATGTATGTTTGTATGTATGTATGTTTAGTGGCTTGATGGAATTTAACATATGTAGACACAGGTCGTAGGCTATGAAATTCTTCTCGTTTTAGTAAACTTTGACGTGACGCAGACGGCTTTTTTAATTACTGTTTTAAGCAATTGTTCCGCGAAATATTTAAAGAAGGAATTTTACGATCGTCACAAATAGTTTTTTTATTTCAAAGGTTCTTTTATTATATTAGGTACTTATGTATGAAATTAGCGTTTTGTCGTACTGACCACTTTGATCTGAAATATCTCCTCTTTGGTTAAGAATTCCAAATTCAAATTTATAAATTCATTTAGCTGGTACATTTGAGTTTGGAAAACAGTCATTGATTTGTTTTTTCCTCACTGTTTTTTTTTCTTTGGCGTCGGTTATTACTGCACAATGGCAAACTTGAAATATCGGTATATTTACGAGTACGAATTCTATCGTGGCACCAGTGCTGCAGAAACAGGTCGAAGGACTAATGATGTGCACGACGCCGGTGTCGTAAAAGAAAGCCTGGTACGTTTTTGGCTTCAAAGTTTTCGTTCTGGAAATTTCGACCTTCAGCCCCGTGGACGACCGGAGACCAAAGTGGAAAATGAAGAATTAAAGGCTATTGTGGAAGCGCATCCATCACAACGCACTTCAGAGATAACTGCAGGCTTCGGGGTAAGTGATAAAACTGAATTAATCCACTTGAAGCAAATCGGGAAAGTAAAAAAACTTGAACGATGGGTGAATCGAACTTTAATACGCGTCGAGTGCTGTGTTACTTTGCTCAACCGACACAATAATGAAGGGATTTTAAATCGAATCATTACTTGTGATGAAAAGTAGATAGATACTGTACGATAATCGGAAGCGCTCATCGCAATGGCTGAACCCGGGAGACCCAACCAAATCCTGCTCTAAACGAAAATTGCCTCAGAAAAAGTTTGGTAGACTAGCGCCGGTGTCGTTCACTACAGCTTTCTAAAATCTGGCCAAACGATTACGGCAGATATCTATTATCAACTGCAAACCATGAAGGAAGAACTAGCTGCTAAACAACCGAGATTGGTCAATCGCTCTAGGTCACTGCTGTTTCAAGACAAAACACGACTATACACTGCACAACAAACAACCACTAAGTTAGATGAGCTACAATTGGAATGTCTGCGACATCCACCGTTCTCCCCGAACCTTGCTCCAACAGATTACCATTTTTTCCGGAATTTTGACTACTTATTACAAGGAAAAAAAATCAACTCCGATGCGGCAGTCCAAACCGCCTTCAAAGAACTTATTGATTCTCGCCTCCATGATTTTTTAAGTAAAGGGATCAATGACCTACCTATGAGATAGCAAAAGTGATACTTTGATTACAACTTTGACAATGTTGCATACTTTGATTAATTAAATATATTTTACAAAAAAATTGACTTTATATTCCTCCTGTACAAAACGCCAATTTCATATATAACGACCTAATATTATTTTCAGCAAATATTTTTTCTGATATTTTCCTGTTTGTTTTTATGTCAATATTAAATAATATAACGAGCAAACGATTGATCTCTATACAACAGCTTAAAAGCAAGAAAATGGGTGTGGTTATAATTTGGGCTGACCTTGTTATCAATTTCTATTCGGTGCCTAATTGTAAGTTCTAATTTTTTGTTACAAATTTTTTTTTGGGAAATTGACGTAACCAAAATTACTGTCTACCTGATGATTAGATGATGACTTGGCTCTAGATAATGGCAACCAACTTTAAAACAAACATGTAATGTCTCAGCCTGTAATTTATACTGGCTCTTAATAGCCTTCTGAGTGGAACACATCAGTGCACGCATCGCTGCTTGATGGCAGAAATAGGTAAGAGGTGGTATTTACTCAGACACCTAGGCACAAAATTAGTACTATCACATAGTGAACACTCAATCAGGTATTATGGATCAGATATTATTAATGTAATTAAGAGTATTTACCATGTAGTGCCGGTGTAAGAATATCTGACGGCTCTGTGGCGCAGTAGCTTAGTAATGAGTTGCTGCCCTGGGGGCCGCGGGTTCGTACACGGAACAAGTATTTGTATGGCCTACAAATGATTGTCCCGGGTCTGGATGTTTGTCCTTGTGCAATTTGTGTTTCTAAACTGCCTCTGCGATACAGGAGAAAATCCTAGTGTGGAGGTAACGTTTAAAAAAAAACCAAAAGACAAAAGAGAAAAAGGTGTTGTAAGAGGCGGGAGAGGGAACCAGGCAGTAGATGGGCAGCAGTATCTTCCTGATAACAGCAAAATTACAATAAAAAACTGCGATTGCCAACCCGCTCGCCAAGCGTGGCAACTATGGCAAATAAAACCCCACATGATGAAAGTAACTTACAGAATACCTACAGGGAGGCCTATGTTCAGCAGTTGACGTTAATAGGCTGTAAAAGTAACAGTAATTAAGCGTTGAATGAAACTGTTTTGAAGACATTCGTTTCTTCTCGATAGATACTCATACCTGAGGTAAATCATTAACGTACAAAACGTAAGTATAAACACACATAATATACAAATACGGAAATTAAAAAAAAAAACATTAAAATTGGATTCTACAGGCTTCAAAATATTTATTTACTACGACTTATAAATAATAACCTTTTAATAGGTAATAGAGCCACACTGCAAGCTATATAATGTTTGTAGCACAAATGCGTCGGCTCGACCGGAGAAGACCACAAATCTCTCACTAAATATTAGCAGCTTAACGCTGCTGTGTTTCGTTTGGTGAGTGTAAAGAACCGGAGACCCTTTTTACTGGAAACGAGGCATTCCATCTTAGTCTCTACAAAGGGTGACAATGCATTCTGCATTTTGCAGAATGCATTGTTGCAGAATTAATGCAGGTTAGATATAAATGTCTACGGGCTACAGCATCCATTTACCATCATTTGCACTGTGTGCTCGTTTGTCAACCTTATTTCTATGAAAAAATATTACAATACAAATTAATCTATTAAGGTAACAAAAATGTGTATATTTTCGTTCGAGTCGCTCACGACGTAATTGCTTTTCATGGAAGCGGGATATTTCTTTGCAATTATAACAAAAAATAAAAAATATACACTGAAAGGAACATTTAAGCAAAATTTGAAGTTATTCAAACGCCTTGAGGTTAACTTCTTGTCGTCCCCAGTCGGACTTGTTTAAGTAAAGTTGTAAAGGTACGAGCTGAATTTATAATCGGTTTTAGTTGTTTAATAAAAAATAATTAATATTTCAGCGTTTTCTTTGGCATTGTTGTTAAACAAATAAGATAATTTCATATAAAATGAAAGTGATAAACGAAGTTACAAATTCCAGTCCTCCTGATAGTGAGTAACTCCTCAGCCCATGGAAAACTGTAACCAACTTTAAACAAAAAAGGCTACAAAATGGTTGTCACCTCGGAGGACTAAGATGAAATGTCTCACAGCCTGTTAATTTATCTGCGCTGAATTAAGGATACAATTTGATTGTATTTTTAATAGTAATAACTAACCAGGTAACTCAAATTCACAATTTAAAATTTCTTTTGTTAATTAATAATAAATAAAAAAAATCCGTCAAAATTCTAAATACTTATGGCACGTAGAGGACGATACTTAGTGTAACTTTCATTTTCTTCAATAACAGCCTTTATCTGTTTTCCAGAAGTTTGGCAAACTGCAATGATGTATCCTGTATATAAAAAGGCCTAAAAACTCTTCAGATAACAATCGACCCTTTTTGGTGAGTGATTTTTCCAAACTCCTAGAGAAATTGGTAAAAGAAAAGACTGATGAATTACTTAGCAGCACATAATCTGCTCTCTTCAAGACAGTTTGGATTTAGGAAAAGAAAATGTACCGAGGACTCTGAGACCACCTTAATTTCACATATATCTTCTTATCTTTACAAAAGCGAATGCTGTATTGCCGTATTCCTGGACTTAGCTAAGGCCTTCGAAACTGTTTCCGTTAGTTTATTATGTAAAAACTTTAAAAACGCAGGAATTAGAGGTTTAACTTTAGACTGGTTCGAAAGCTATTTAAAGGAACGGAAACAGTGCGTGAGAGTGGTCAACTATATAAGTGAAATGCGGAAGGTTAACTGTGGTGTATATAATACAAGTATCCAAAAGTCAAACCATACAATAATAAACTATAAACTTTAAATTAAATAATTACATAAAATTTGGTACACCTAACCATATCAATCAAAACAATGGGGTAGTTATATTTGTTAAAAGCAATCTTAATGCTCAAATAAAATAAATTAACCTTGATCAAGCGTCATGTTTAGAGATAGAGTATTACATATTTAACCATATCATACTAGATGTGTATAACTCCACTGTGTATACTCACGATCATGAACAGGTCACTTCAATCCTCATGAATTTAAAATCAGATAGTGCTTCTGGATTTGACAATATCCCTACAAAATTTCTAAAACGCTTAAAAGACTTAACAATTCCCATTCTTAATTATTTAGGAAATATTTGTTTTACTAAAGGTGTCTTCCCATCGCTGGTGAAGAAATAAATTATTACTCCTGGATGTAAGAATAGGGATAGAGCTCAAATAAATAACTACAGACCAATTTCAGTATTAACGGGTATCTCTAAAAATAAATACTAAATAATCCTACCTAAATAAATCTGGAAAAACTTATTAATAACAGATTAATTCAATGTCTTAATAAATTTAACATTTTGTCAGCCTCTCAATATGGCTTTAGGCAAGGAAAATGTACGCAAGATGTCATTCTAGATTTAATTTCACGTATTATTGACTATCTTGATCGTAAAAATGAATTTCTGACTGTATTTTGGATCCAAAGAAGAGATTTGACACAGTATTTATCCCCTTTTTTTTATAAAAAAAGCTAGATAATATTGGTATTAGAGGAAATCAGCTTAACTTGATGAAGTACTATCTAAGTGATCGGACTCAGCGCGTAAAAATAGGGGACTATACCAGTAATGACCTCGAAAGGACCTTCGATGTACCACAAGGTAGTTTCTTAGGACCTACCTTGTTTTAAAAATATAAATAAATACGACCTATGTAACTTAAAAATTGATAATGGGCATATTAAAAAAATGGGAAGAAGTACATAGTACTGCCGAAATAGGCTTAAAAATATCTAATTGACTTAAGTCTAGAGTTCTGACACCAACATGAATAAGACAAATTATATATGTAATAAAAAAGACTCAATAAATTAAAAAAAAACTCAACCTACTGTATCAAATCTACAAATATACGACTGTAACGACCAAAATGTAAATTTTACGTATCCTACCATTGATAAAATAGATGCAAGTAAATATTTAGACATAATTATTGATCAAAGATATTGTATATTCGCACTCCCATCTGGAATTACTAGCTAGCAGAATTAGAAAACTTGGGTTAGAACTTTAAAAATCCTAATAGGTTCTAACCCAAGTTTATACAGCTCTTGTTGAATCATTACTGTCTAACTGCATTCCAATGTGGGGAGGAGCATCAAAAAATAATTTCCTTGAATTAGAACGTAGTCAACGAGCCTTACTAAAAGTTGTGTACTATAAACCTTATCGTTTCCTTTCAAAAGAGCTATGCTCCATATACTACTTATTAAGTGTGACAAATATATACATATTGCAACTAATACTAAAGAGGCATGAAACAGTAACTATAGATATAAACTCGAAGACGAAGAGAAGAGTAAACATAGGAGTAGAAACAGATTTATTAAAAACTAAATTTGCTAGTCATCAGTAAAATAAGGAAATTTTCTACTGAAGAGCGGGACTTTCTGGCACAGTTATATATTTACTTAAAACAATGTTCCAATAACGGATCAATGTATCTATTTAAACCAACCATGTAATACTAATAAAATAATAATAAATAATAATCTTAATCGCATCGTCCGCCGGTTTCTTTCCCTTTCCCTCTAACCCTCGTCAGTCGGCTTCCATCTGGTTTGCTTTTTATATAATTACGTGTGGTTTATGTAAGTATTTATTTCACTATATTAATATAGGTGTATTTATCATTTCCATTTATATATTAATACAGCCCAACCAGATTTTTTTTTTATAGGATAAGGGTGACAAACGTGCACACAGTCCACCTGACTGTACGTGGTTGCTGCGGCCCATAGACATCTACATCTATCCTCTGTTACAAATCAAAATGTAGATGCGTTGTCAAAAGGGCCTCCGGCCACCTGCACTCAACAAGCGAAACGCAGAGGTAAACCTCTACTTCACGCTGGTTTTCTGTGAGGTCGTGGTACTACCCCGGTTCGAGCCGACCCATCCGTGCGACAGCAAAAGCTGCCGCGTGGCTCTACCACTGTTATAAGAAAACTATTTAAATACATTCCATAATAGTAATAATAAAATGGCGTAGGGAAGTGATGACCCCATCGCCCGCTGACGTTACGGTTATGTGACAAAACTGCTACGGTAACGCAGTCAGTCAGCACCTTGCCAAGAGATGTTAGCATCGTGCCTCGGCAAAATTGAAGGTGCAAAGGCCCGCTTGTGTACATGGCCTCCTCATGAAACGGTGCCGGATCTGAGCATCTCCCGTTAACTGACGCCCATTAAATGGATGATGGAAAATAGAAGAACACGCAAAGGGCCGCTGCCTGGAAGTCGCCAGGGCGCGTTTGGAGCTGGCGCTGGACGCGACAGTATGCGACCCACAGCCGAGCGCGAGATGCTGTACGACCACCCAGCAGTCCCTCGTATCCTTCATTCCCACCAGCTGGCTTGGTGTCGGCTGGGTCTTTTGCGGGCCCAGCAATCGGCACCTGCCACTGGTGGAGTACGTTGCATACGTTGGTACAATGCGGGCGTACTTTAGGGGGAAGGGGCTAGGATGCATCGACTTTTTGCTGAGCTGAAGCCATCTATAACCGTCACCGAGCAAAACCTGGCAGACCGAGTTTAGTATATCTTGCGCTCAAATATATTTGATCGCACTGAACTCGAACGGCTACGACGTGAGGCTGTACCCTCATCGGATGAAAATATTACGGCTGAGGATGCGGCTCCACAAGTTGCAGAGCAACCAACACACGTGAATGCTGCCGTAATTTCCCAGTTGTGGTTGATCCAGACGATGATGGAACAGTCGCCCAGGAACTAGAACTAGAGTAAATGAGGAGTATATTGGAAGAGGCGATTGAAGAAACGCGCAGTATGCCTCTCGAAAATCGATCTCGACTTCCTCGCATAACCCTAAGCAAGCGAAATCAGGCTGTCGCGAGGGCTCTAAACCTGCTGGTGACCCATTTGAAAGCCAGCCGGGACCTTTGCGAGACGGACTCAATTCTTTTTGGCGTCGCACGGGTAGTATGCCGTATTGTTGGCGTCAAACTTTGTCTATGACTGGACGTGCTACTAGATATAGTAGCGTCATCCCAGCCTGGAGAAAAAGAATTGAGGAACCTATCGCAAAGGCTGGGGCTCTCATGGGCAGACTGATGTGCTTCAGGTCGGGCAATAACAGGCCAAGAATTGTGCGCACCGTCAGAATAGCGTTGGCTGGGACAAATGTCAGTTTGCCCCAGCCGGATATAACGCAAAAACTGACGGAGCGCATAGACGACCTGAAGCAGAGTATCGCTGCATAGGGAAAGCGGATTCGGCTATATACCGAGAGATCGACACGGTTGAACCAGAATCGTCTCTTCCAGAGTGATCAGAAGAGGCTTTACGAATCATTGGAGCATGCAATGATACGTGGAACGGGCCTAGCATCAGTGCTGGGTTCGTTCCACGTACCACTGATTCAGTCAGGCCGACACTGTGGCATTCTGGCGCAGCCTGTGGTCAGAGCCCATAAACCACAGCGAGGGCCCTTGGATGAAAGTTGTGGCGAATTAGTGTGCGAGTGTTACGCCCATTAACCCCGTCATCATAACGCCGGATGACGTAGCTGAGGCGGTTCGTAGAGCCCCGAACTGGAAAAGACCGTGACTCGACGGACTGCATCACTACTGGCTAATGGGGTTTGTGGTGTGTCACTCTGTGCTCACCCAACAGTATCAAGATGTTCTCGATCAGAAGTCGCTCCCGAGCCTCTTTACTACTGGGATCACTGATTTGGTTCCTAAAGACCAGGATTCCACAGACCCTAGCAAATACCGCTCCATTACGTGCCTACCCACTATATATAAGACACTGAAATCCATTTTGAGTACGCGAACATTCGTCACCTGGATTTAAATCAGGTGATGTAGCGTGCTCAAAATGGATGTCGGGGCGGTGGTCGTGGAACTAAGGAACTACTCCTTTTGAGGCGGTCATTGGCAAAGTGGTTAAACGCAAACAAGGTTGACTGTACAGTTAGAGACTTAATGATTTCTTATACTCGTATTTACGCGAACACTACACATTTAAATAAAACTAGTTTTACGGATTTTATCGCGTATATTAACTTATGATGTCCCATTGTCATAGCTAACTACAGCTACCTCGAGATTAAAAATTATTAATTTTAATTTTGACATTGGGACGTCATACACCTCAGTCCCCCCCGGGACCATGACTGCTGTAAAGTACTCGAAACGTTATAAGTTAATATACGCGATAAAATTTGTAAAACTAGTTTTATTTAAAATTTAGAGACTCCTTCGGGCGGTGTATGGGCAGTGGAGTACAATCCTTTGTCATCTAGGCGAGCGGATGAAGGATGCGGAAAGCCACATAAGGATAAGAAGAGGTATCTTCCAGGGCGATTGTTTGAGTCCAATCTGGTTTTGCCTCTCCCTGAACCCTTTCAGTACCTTACTGGAGGACTCCAGGAGGAGATTTCAGCTTTGGAAAGGAGGTACAAAAGTGAGTAATTTTTTCTATATGGATGATCTCAAATTATTCGCCTCCAGTTGATCTTATGGAATTGCTAAACATCACTTGTGATTTTAGTAATTCTATTAGAATGGAGCTGGGGACGGATAAGTGTGCGGTCCTCCATGTTGAAAGGGGAAGGGTTACTAATTCTGAGTGCATAGACTATATCATCACATCTATGGGTATATCACAGAACATCGGTATCGATGAGGCAGGTATGAACTACTAAACTGACTAGTTTGCGATGCATTTTATGCACGCTTTACCAAAGTACTTAACCGCCTTTGTCCAGTGTGAATAAGACACATGCATATAACAGTTGGATCACGCCTGTTCTCATAATATAATACATTTGGCATACTTAGGTGGACTCAAACTGAAATTAACGCACTGGATAGAAAAGTCCGCACTACTATGACGTCCCATAGTATGCATCATCAGAGATCATCGATTATGAGGCTGTACTTGCTGCGGAAACATGGTGGGCGTGGCTTTTTAAGCGCGCTCACCATGCATAATTGCGAAGTGTGCAGCCTCCTTAATTACATTCTGACGAGAGCGGATGATCTATTCTATATGGACGTCATTTCTTGTTATAAAGGATTTACCCCTTTATTCTTATCCAACGAGCAATAGCAAGACCCGGCAGTACAAAGTGATTCCGACCGGGAGATCGTATGGAAGGAGAAGGAGCTCCACGGGAGATTCTACAAGGCTCTACATGAGCCTTTCGTAGATACAGTTGCCTCTCTCCACTGGCTACGTTTTGGTGACCTTTTTGGGGAAACCGAGGGTTTTGTCTGTGCGATACAGGATCAGATTATTAAGACCAACAACTATCGGAAATACATTCTAAAGGATGGCGCCGCCGACGTCTGTCGAGCTTGTCGCCATCCCAATGAGTCACTTAGGCATGTTATCTCCAGTTGTTCGGCTTTTTCTAACTCTGATTACTTGCACAGACACAATCAGAATCTCACTCTGAAATACGGTCTCGTGGATCGGAAACTGCCTTATTATAAGTACTTGCGTTAATCCCAGTCAGCCTCTCGGGTCATCTGAGGCGACTGGAGCCCGTGACGGATCGCTCCAAGCTCAAATGCAGAAGGCGGTGCTCTCGATACCGCCCGCAACGTCCGCCGGTTTCTTTCCCTTCCCCCCTAACCCACGGTCGTTTGGTTTCCCCTGCCAAGGGCTTCCATCTGGTTGGGTTTTTATTTATTTTTGTATTTTTTATGTATTTATTTTATTTTATTGATATAATTATGTATATTTATCATTTTCATTTACATTTATATACAGCCCAACCAGATGAGAAAAATTATAGATACCCCATAATAATAATACAGAGATAGTAAAGTACTTACAGTTCGGCAGCTATTTGTCTTATGTGTCGCTACATGTGCTCACAGAACAATATTAAACTGACATAAATAAAGTGAACAGATGAAAAAACGTGTGTTTCAAAAGCAATTACCAAGCGTTCGCAGTTCGCGCAGCCTTCGCAAAACGTTGTAGTCCACTACTATTTAACAAAGTTATGAAGGCATGCGACATAAGAGATTGCTCGACGGACACACCTAGAATAAAAATACGCAATTAGTTGCGTGCACTTAGTTACGAACAAACAGAGAAGCTTGTCATAGTAACTATATGTTGATATTGTTATTATAGTAATAATTCAAAATACTGTAATATTAACAAATTATATTAAGAGCCGTGGTAGCTCAGATGGTTAGCCCTCGCTGTAAATTTCACAGTACGCGAGCAAACTGGGTTCGATATTGTTAATTGCAACTATACCTGTGAGTATTGAAGATTCCCCTAATATGGAAGGGCCGCAGTAGTTGACTGCTTACTTAATAATGATAATGTCCGCCAGCTCCCGACTTATTTTCCGTCACGGCTGCCCGTCTAAACGCAGACTAGCCATCTGAGCAGAGCATGATTTTAATGCCAGAGAATTAATTTATTATTATGCACAAGATCAGGTGCACTCTTTATTCCCTTATTCTTATCTTATAGTTGCTCTCTATCTATAGTAGTTCTCCTGGTTAAGATATCATTGCTTGAAGAATGAAGTTAACTCTAGCGGTCTTGTTTCATCAATTTTCTTCAGTGGAGTATATACACAAGTAGTAATAAAGTAATATAGTATGATACAAGCTCGAAAACCCTAGACAGGACCAGGAAACAAGTATATAGAGGGGGGGGGGGGTAATGGCATTACACTTTTTTATAGTCAAGTAATCATTTGTTTATTTTTAAATATTAAAATCTACATACATAAAACATTTACGCCTGAGGGGTAGACAGAGACTATGGACTTCTATTTGGCACGGTCCTGACACACCTCTCTCGTCTCCTCCACATCCATATACCTACGCATACATGCTCGTCGGTTAAGGGTACTCTTAAATTTGGCCCATTTTCAATATATCGCCAATTTGGTCGATAAACTTTCGCCTGAGGCGTGCCTTCCCGACTCTGCCGTTCTCTTGCAATGCAACATAAATTTACTTTGTCACTTCCTCATTCATTCTTTCTACATGACCAAATCTAATTTAACTTAAAATAGCAAATCGATAATAATATTATATTAAGACGCTATTGAAAGTAACTAATTACAAATTACTTAAAAATGTACTCGTAGGTATTTGTTTATGGTGGTGTCAATTTGTATAAAGATAAATGCGTTTGTCAAGCTTGTAGATTAAGTAACTAACTGCGATAGGAATAGGATATAAGATAAGACAAGGCTGCGAAGAAGAAATTACTGTTTAAGCTTCTTCGAAAAATTTTCCCTAAAGACGCAAGTGAAATAAGGAAGGGAAGCCATTAGTTATCGGAGCGAGAACAATTGGAAAAAGAAACGGTACAAGATAATTATGTAATTGTCAATTTGAACTCGTTTATTAGTCTTTATTTCTCTACCACTGGTAGATATCTGTTACACTAATTTAAATGTACTTATGTAGGTTAGTAATCAGCCGGATTAACAGAGTAAGGTAAGTAACGTCCAAATGAAACAGGTAGTTTATTTTAGTTATTTCGTTAGCATAATGTTGTATGGGGTAACGCGACTGATATTAGAACTACCTTTGTTGATGCGAGCCAGAAGAGTGATTTATAAAAATTTTATTGCATTTAGCAATTGCATTTGATCTACATTATATACTTAAATAAAGTGTAAGTGATTATCTAGCTTATTTGTATGCTATTAAAACAAAAATAATCGTTTTTAAATTTGTCGTCTGTCCGTTTGTTCGGCCCAATGTTCGGAATGGCTGACCCAATTGATATGAAACTACTAACAGATAGAGAGCAATATCAGGAAGAATCTAGGCCATATTCTATTCGAAAAAGTTGAAAATGTTTTTTGTTGCAAAAACAAACAATTGATAAAATAAATGGTCTTTGATTACCTTAAATATAAATAAAGCCAAATTAATAGATACTACTATCCAGGTTTGTCGTTAGTAAATAAATATATGAATAGGGGTAGTTATGTGTTCTGTGCTTATTCATGTGTTTGTTAGTTGTACCTATGTGTACTGTGCCATTTTTGGCACGCAAGAATAGGTACCGAGTGACACTCACGAACTGTCCTGTGTACAGTATTACATGCAAATGTATCCGCAGTGTGCCAGTTCCAGTGCCAATCCCGATTTACTGGCATGTGTATCCCCGTCCATATGTTAATATCCCTGAATAAATTGTTTATACCTTTAGTATTTTCTATTGTTATCAAACACATTTCACAAATGTTTGCACATTGCATCCTTTATTATTTATAGAGGCAGAATTAGGCTGGGTATGTTTTGTAGTATTTTGGCCGTCTTTTGTACGTTTTTGTGTGCAGGTTAAGTTTAATTATATGCATGCTTAAATACTACGTTACACATATATGAAGAAATTTTTAAGTGTCTGTATATTAAATCGAAATAACTGCCTTCAAATAAGCTCATGGGGTTCATGCATGCGCTTAAGACTTGATGAACCATTTTTAAAACTCTTGTTTGTCTGTCTGTTTGTTTTGGCTATTCTTCTTAATGGCTGAATATACAAAACATTTTTTCTGTGAAATGTAAAAACTGATGCGATAATGTGATTTCGATGAATATGTCAAAGTTTTAATTGCTATAAAACAACTTTTAGCTTGCAAATTGATACATAAAATTTCCTTACATTTTGTGTCCTCTCTCGTATGATTTTGCTGCAAAATCGATTTTTAATATATTTTTTAATAAGATCTTCTGATGAATTTGTGTGTTAGATTTACCCTCACTCACCATTTTAGAGAGTCGGGTTGGTGAGTACAGAGCAGATATTCACGCACTGGTAAAACTGCTGCTTATGGCCAGTTTATGACATCCGTTTTATTTGTTGCGACCGCTCTAAAATCAACAAACAGTACACTTCTGGACTATTTTATAGAAGAAAGGGTGCCTAACGATTACACCACAGACTAGCCGATAGCTTAAAATGCTGAGGAAACACCAGCATCTAACCTTAATTAAGAATCACAATATGTGACACTAGAGGACAACGATGAACTGCCTCGTACCCAGTAAAAATGGCCTCGCACACCAAACGAAACACAACAGAGTTATGCTGCTACCTAGGTCACTCAATAAGTTTTGAGATATACAAAAAGTATTCTAGATATTATAAATATTTATTTAACATCTTTTCAAAATATTCTCCATCATGCTCTATACAAAGTTCCATTCGCCTAAACTAACAATGAAAACACTTTTGCCAGTCTTTATCTGACAGGTCGGAAATCAGCAGCCACAGCTTCTTCGGCGCTTGAAAAATACTTGCCTTTTATTTTTTCTTTAACTCTTGGGAACAAAGAGAAATCACAAGGGGCTAAGCTAGGGCTGTAGGGTGGGTGACTTAGAGTTTCAACACCAGATTCCTCAATAAATGCTTTTGTTCTAAGGGAGGTATGTGAAGAGGTGTTATCGTGATGCAGCATGATTCCCCGAAGCCCGGTCATTGGTCTTCTCTCCCGCACAGCTTGAAAAGCTTTGGGTAATGTAACTGTATCATTCAGATCAGACTGACCTACAATTTTCCAGCATCGACGTTGACAAATGTCCGCTCTGCGAAAAAATCTAGCCACAATTTTTTTGCCGACATTGCGAGGTCTTTGCAGTTTTGTCGGTAACTGTCCTTCTGAGTAGACCCATACCGATGATTGCCTTTTATTTTCCGGATCATATTGATAGATCCATGTCTCGTCACCAGTAACGATTTCTGAAATACGCCTAGATGCTCCGTTTTCAAAAAGTAGACGCATTTCATGGCACTAATCCACGCGAGTCTGTTTTTCGCTTTCGGAGAGCAAACGAGGGATCCATCGACAACAAACTTCCTCACTGCAAGATGTTGATGTAGGATGGTATGAATGCTCCCCCAACTAATGCCTACATTCTTTTCAATGTCCGTATATGTGATTCGTGGGTCTTCTCGCATCAAAATTTCAGTAGTCCATAAATTTTCTGCCGTTACTGCTGTTTGTAGGGCTACGGTTCTTTAGTCATTTTTAAGATTAATTTTACCCATTTTGAATTCAGCAAACCACCTAAAAATTGTTACGCGTGATGGAGCTTAGTCCCCTAATGCTGATTGTAACCGTTGTAAACTTAATTGTTCGGTTAAACCAAATTTAAAATCATAATATATCATAGCGCGCAAATGTTCACGGTTAAGATCCATCGTTTTAAATGAAAAGCGCGGGAAGCGTTGCAGAAAAATTAATAGAACTTTTTTTTTTAATATTGAGCAATTGGCTTATGGAGTCTATTTTTAAATAAATTTGCTTTTTAGAAACATATAACACAGGAGTGTTCCATTTTTAAATTTCTAGCATCTCAAAACTTATTGAGTGACCTACGTATTTCACGTTGGTATTTTGTGCAAACGTTGAGCTTCCCCCGGTAGAGCCGATCCATTCGAGCTGCAATCGTAATACTATGTTGCAGCAGGGTCGGCTCGGTCGGCCGGGGTAGTACCACGCTCTCACGGAACACCAGTGTTAAAAGCAGTTTATTGTTGCTGTGCCTTGTATGGTGAGTGTAAAGAACCTGACATCCTTTTTACTGGAAACGAGGCATTCCATCTTAGTCCTCAGTGGTGACAATGCATCAGAAACCATATTCATTTGAAGTTGGCTGCCAGTATCTATAGACTGCAGTAGTTACCATCAGGCATTCAGGTAGACTGTACGTTCGTTAATCATTTTAGTTTTATAAAAAAAAAAACTACCAACATTATTAAAATTTCAAATTCTAACATTAAGAGACAATTTGACAGTTTGACACGATATTCTTAAAACAAAACGCTTTTAAGATCTTCATAATTACTTTGGACTATCTTAATTATCTAACAGGTTCCTAAAGAGTTCTTTTGTTTTGACGTAAAACGAAATTATTAAGACTGTCAGAAGCATGCTGCGTTTATTGTTCCCTTTCGTCAAGTGAACGACTTGAGCGTTTAAAACGTAGCAGTTAATTAATATTACTTATAATTTTTGATTTATTTTACACGGACACTAATATAATATTAGTGTCCTTGTAAATATAAAATATTAGTGTCCGTGTAAATACACGGACACTAATATTTTTGTATAGAACTAAAGTGACAAATCAGCTTATAGTCCACTTGATGGTAAGTGGCTACTACAGTTTTTTTTTATAGAAATAGGGTGGACAAACCAGCACAGAGTCCAACTGATAATAAGTGGTCGCTGAGGCCGATTGACATCTACATCTCTCCTCGTTTGCGAATCAAAATGCAGATGCGTTGACAGCCTTGAGGACTAAGATGGAATGCCTCTTTTCCAGTAAAAGGGGTCTCCGGTTGTCTACACTCACTATACGAAACAACAGCAGCGTTAAGCTCCTATTTTACGCTGGTGTCCTTCCCCGGACGAGCCGATCCATTCGTGCTACAACTATACTCTAAATACAGCTGCAGCTTGGCTCTACTACGTTAAAATGATTTTCACTTTATCAAAACGAGACGCATACAAATGCATTGTTAACTGAGGACTATCATGAAATGCCTCATAATTTGTAATTTTATTAGTTACTATCATACATAATAATGTTACTACGTAACTACTACCTGCAAAATTAACATCGAATAAAATTTCTTTTACAGATTTTCTACCGACTTCAAAAAGGACACGGTACTCAATTCGACTGTATGCTTTTTATGTGTGTTACCTCATAACTTTTTTCTGGTTGAACCGATTTCGTTGATTCTTTTTTTATTTGAAAGCTGGTGCTTCTCATGTGGTTTCATATAAATTTGATCAAGGTTCGACTAAAAGTTTTTGAGTTATTCTTAATAATTTATATTGAAGTCGGTTGTACAAAATTTTTAAATTATTGGCGTTTAGTTTAACTTATTGGCAATCATGGTTCTCCCAAGTAACTGTAGGTGCTGCAGGGCACTCGAAAAAAATATTAGTAAAATTAGTTATATGCAATAATATTAAAGTGTTCAGTTTTGAAAATTAATCAAAATCAATATGAAAACTCCTTTTACTGTACTTTGCATTGTGCTTTTTTGTGCGAGCCACTATGTGAGCCCTACTGTGTTGGGATCGCTGAATATAGCAATATATATATATATATATATATATATATATATATATATATATATATATATATAAAATTTACGTGTCACATTGTTTGTCCGCGATGAACTCCTAAACTATTAAACTGTTTACAATTAAATTTTGCACACTGTGTGCAGTTTGGTCCAACTTGAGAGATAGGATAATTTTATCCCGATAAGTGACCTTCAATATTTTTTATTGCAAATTTAAGGAACGTCTGCCTGGCCAGCTAGTGTATATGTATATCGCTATATCTTCAATAAACTGAAGGAGTTGCTTAGCTGTGAGCATTTTCATTTTTTCTGGGCTAAGTAAGTACGTGTGCGCCGCGCTGCCCATTGCGTTTTGACGAACTTTACATGTTTTCGAAATAATTTGTTTCGATTTCTCAGACTTGCCCCACAATATTGTACTTTACTAACGAGCAGGTGGAAAATCAAGTCTAAAAATTTTTACTAATCATTTCGTTGCTACCGAAGGGAATCGAACTCGGGTTGCTCACGCTCACAGTGGATATTGAGGAATAATAAAAAAAAATTACTATAATTCCCTTAAAATTAAATCATTTTCAGTAAACTCATTCCCTTAAGGACATTTACGAAATCGTATATTTTTAAGAGCTTCATTTCTCTTGTTTAATTCCATTTTAAAACTTTCTGTCGGGAACTCTGGCGATAATTTTGAGAAGTTCGCCGCTCATACTTTGTTACTTTGTAATTTACGTCTGGCTTTGGTAATTGTTTCGTACTTTTGAAATGAGTTATTTATAATGGAATTTCCTTTTATCTGATGTTGAAATCGTAGCTATTTAAATACTGCAGCCCAAATCCTTAATTTGGCGGTACTATTATCATTACAGCCTGTCAAAAGTCCACTCCTGAACATAGGCATATACGTGGTAGAGACATCCTGCAGCTATATTATGGTTGTAGCACGAATGGGTTGGCTCGACCGCTCTGGCACCACGCTTATGTTAATGCTGCTGTGTTTCGTATAGTAAGTATAGGGAACCGGAGCCCCTTTTTACTGGAAATGAGACATTCCGTCTTAGTCCTCAAGGGTGACATAGCATCTGCGTTTTGATTCTTAATCTACGATAAATATAAACGTCTATGTACCTCAGTATCCACTCAGCATCAGGTGGACTGTGAGCTCGTTTGCCACTCTTGTTCTTTAAAAAAATAGGACACCCCAATAGATTGCCTCATAGGTGGGATATTCGCCATAGTTGCCACGCTTGGCAAGCGACTTGGTAATTTCAGTTCGTTATTTTCATTCAGCTGTTATGAGGGATATGCTGTTGCCCATCTCTTACTGCCACCTGCTATCTACATAGCCCTAGACAAGGCAGTGGATATTTTTATACTACCAAGGTTCAGCCGATTGCAGATAGTTAAACTTAGGTGTATTTTATTTATCCGTGGATAAAACTAGGTATGGTTAGGTGCTTTTGGGTAAAACCAGGTATAGTAAAGTCTGAATAATTAATAAATAAACACACAAAATCATCTATCATGTCACAGCGCCAGTAGGTTAATCACTATGGCTTCTGTTTACATTGTTAAACATTCAAAGGCGTCATATTATATTAAATCAAGTAATATCAGCGACAGTATGTTAAGGTCTGACTGGGACGGCCCAAAGCCGTGGACATTTCTACTATTCATAAATTAATTGAACAAATCACAAAGGCACCTAAGTTACTTGAGCCCATGATAAGTTCACTGCCGAACATACTTCAACAAGGAATGTCACAGGTACCTGTAACTCAGAACTGTTCTGAGATATCTGCATCCGTCAACTTCCTGCACATCTCACGTGACCTGCATGTCCATTAAGTGGCAAGTCACCTACCGCTTTCAGGCTGCTACTTCTTTACATCATTTACCCATAAATTGCAACCTTTCACAAGTCCAGTGATGAACATAGGAATGCCACAAAATACGGACCTAAGCCACTTGCATCCATCGACTTTCTGCACCTCTTACCAGGTTGTTAAATCTCTTATTTAATTCTTAACTACTGGTTAATAATATTTTGATAGAAATCGAAATTACAGTACTTGATTATACTTGGATTTATATTGATATAGGGATGGAACACAAAAGTGTCAGGATTTGATAATCTGTAACTGATTAGAGTACCTTCCTTTCTCCCACAATTACGAGCTCTTAGGTTAGCTATTGCAGTATATTTCTCGAAACACATGTCCCATACGACGGTGCTGTGCTTCCTAGTGTAGTAGTAATATTGTTGAGTGTAGTGTCATAGTACTATATACACGTAATACTATTACTTATTCTATGGTAGGGAGTAGTGGTAATGCTAAAAGAAGAAGAAGCTAAAATAAAAGTAATAACTGGAATTTTCATACAGTACATGAAACTATTAATTAACTATGCACTTTTGAAATGAAAACAAAATTAGTGTAACATTCCTTTTTAAATTATTATATTATACTACTAGCTGTGCCCCGCGGTTTCACCCGCGTCATCACGTGTCCGAGGTGTGCGACATGACCTAGTTCAAGCATTTTATAACGGCAAGGGTTTAAGCGTCGTTCGCGGGCCCAGCCAAGTATTGAATTATTTTAATTTTACATTATCTCTTAAACTATGCGTCCAAATAACATGGTATAAAGAACAAAGTTTCTCTTCATAAAATTGTCTTGATGATGAAGTAACTTTCGTTCGTAAGGATAAATAGGCCATGCCTAATAATAACGCTCATAAATCACTTTTAAATTTTCAATATTTTTTTGTCACAAAATACCAAATTATGGCTTATGTATAAGAAATAGACATATGGTATCCCGGACTTTTTTTAGATGGAGTAACGGTCTATATTTTTCTAGAACATTGTATTTACGTATCCCTAACGATAACACCAGCGTACGCGGATAAATCATTTCGGGAGTGCTTTTTCTTCTGACTTGCTTAACAAATATCCATATTTAAGGCTAGCTGAGTAATATAGCTTAATGCTAGATAGCTTATACTATTCCACAAGAATCTGGCTATAATATACAAAAAGAGTTTTTCAAATCGGACTGGTAGTTCCAGAGATAAGCGCGTTTAAACAAACAAAAAAACAAAAACACTCTTCCACTTTATTATATTATAAGTATAAGTATAGATCACACATGTTAAATGCAAAATGTTAAATATTTTGAAATGCATGAAATAACTCTGAACTAGTTAACATACACCTTATTTTTCACGCGAATCTTATTACATACGGTATACATTTTTCGATGTTTCCCGGAGAAGAGAATGCTATATGGAAATGAGTAAGCCCAATGCAATGGTCCTTCACTGCTGGCCGTATGAGGAAGCTCAAGGTCGCTAAGCGAGTTAGGAGAGAGCTATCTATGCTCGGGGTTTCTTTGCGTGATAAACTTAGAAATGAGGATATCCGCAGTAGAACCCGTATGACGTGGCAATGGGCCGGCCATATAGCTTGAAGAACCGACAACCGATGGGGAAGAAAAGTTCTCGAGTGGCAGCCTCGTATCTGTAGGCGAAGGGTAGGGCGATCCCCCACTATATGGAGTGACGACCTGGTAAAACATGCAGGAAGTCGATGGATGCAGGTGGCTTAGGACCGTGCTTTGTGACATAACTTGCGGGAGGCCTATGTTCCGCAATGGTATTGTGAAGGGCTGTAATGACGGTGATGATGAAGGTACTCTTTAAGGTGTTTATATTTTAAAAAATCTTAGCTTTACATAACAAATTTCCGCATAGATTCTATTTATTATTTATCATGTTCAAATTGACATTATTATTTGGTGATCTAATGTAATAACTTTATGTCTAACAATAATTATCGAAAAAAAGTACAGCTTTTATATTTAAGGTGGTCTTTTTAACTCTAATGAAAAGCCCTAAAATTTTTCTTACACACCTTTATTTAGATCTTATTTGTCTTAGAGGTAACTGTGAATTAGTCTATAAATATATTAAAAATAAAAAATAAAAACTTTAGCACAGCTTGTTTTTCGCAGCGACCTGAGTGACTGAACGCTGCAACTTAAGCGGTCATTGATCGCAAGCCATGAGCACGTATTTTAAACAATTTTAAATTTGCTTTGAAAATCTTGAAGCTTTCAATCAATTTAAGTAAATGGCTCTAATCTATTTATAAGCAACCATCCAGATTCAAGTTAATTTAGTTAAATGATTTGGCAATACCTCTAAAGAAATATCTCGCGCGGCATTGCCAACTTTTATACAGTGTTCGCGACGGCCTAACAACTTTAAGAAACAAAGTGATGAAAGAATATTATTTTGTATAAAAAAATGAAATTACCAACGAAATCGAGCAAATAGTGTATTAATATAGTTTTACAGTGTGTTTACAACTCTTAATATATTTGTATAGAATGTCGTTTTGATAATAGTTAATATAAACAACTTTAATTGCAAAGATGTTTTATAGGTCTTAAATTGTTTAATTGTTTAAGAAAAAATCGACCAATCACAACGCGTCGTATCGTAGAACTTTCTGGAAATGAAATTAACTGCACAATAGTTTATACTAAAATAATGAGAATAATTTTGTGTTCTAAATGAGTTGTAAATATGACATTGGTTAGCATATGGTGTATAGATTACGAAAGTAAAGAAATAATTTGTATAATTAAACGCATTTGGTAGTTATAGAAAAATTAAAGAATTAATGTGAAAGAGTAAAGACTGACGTCTAAATCCAATATGGTGGATACCCAAATATAGCGGACTATGTTTTTTTATTGTTTTTACCCCTATCATATGGATAAAAATGAAGGGGTTTGCTGAGAAGAATACAAAATTTAAATGACTTCACTCTAAATCCAATATGGCGGACTATAACTCAATGTGGCGGACTCCCAAAGATGACAGACTATGTTTTTTTTCCATGGTATAGATATCAAATTAAAGAGTTTGCTGAGAACACGAATAACATGACGCCCGTATTTAGCTCTTTCAGGAGATGATGTACTACCCGACTAAACAGTAAGACTTAGCGGGGTCGCGTCTTAACTATTATTAAAATTAACTTACTATTAAAATATTAGTTAACTGCTAGGACGTACTCTGGGCAATTTTTGCGGTGGTGAAGAAAATTCAAAATGGCGGAAAACAAGATGATCCCCATACCAATTTCAAAGAGTTAAAATTCGGCAAAGATTAGGGATAGTTTGGTGGTGCTCGAACGAATGTTGTAGGGATCGACAAGTGACAACTGCTGGCGAAAAAAAATTCGAGATGGTGGATCTAAGATGTCAAAAACCAATAATGATGTATTAAATTAAATTAACAGAATTTCAAACACGTTCAGTAATAACTAAAAATTAAAAAATAAATTAATAGTAAAAATATTTATAAAAAACAAGCTTTTATTGAAATGCTCTAAAAAGACGAAAATAAACTTTAAATTAAATCAAACCCATCAATTTATTACATAACACAATTTACATGATATAAAAGCTTTCGCAAGATTATGACCTGAGATATGTATGGCCGGCCCATTGCCACTTCGGCTAACTAATCACATGAAATTGTATTAATATTATATTTAAAGAATAAATTTTATAAAATTTGTTGGTATAATAAGATGAAAAGCAAAAGTATTTATGAAATAACGTTGCTCTTCATACTTTAAGGAACAAGACACCTGTTGAGTGCTTTTTAACTTAAGTGACACACTTAGCGTCCATTTCTGAACGGAAAGTAACTAATTCGAGTTGAGGAAATAATTTCGACAGTGTTTTGATATAATTAAGATGAAGATTAGTATCGAAAAAGCTTTTTCACTGTTTACTTTGAATAAAATGTGTTGAGAATTAAATAAATTTAGATATTTCGTATAATTAACTCCCCTAATTACTTTTTGGAAGTCCAATTATTAACATAATTACATTGTTTTAAGGTCCTGAGTCTGTTTTAAAAACGATGTCTCTTTGTATTTGTGTACGTGACTGCGTGCGTTAGGTCGTGCATTTGTACATTGCATGTTTGCGAATATGTTTGTTAGTTTGTACTTAGGTAATCTGTTAAGTTCTAGCATGTGCTATAAATATTATTCGACGTGTAATTTTAAAACCATAAGCATTACCTCATTAAGTTATCATTTTCATCTTCATTACAGCCTTTCAAAGGTCCACAGCTGTATAAAAGTTTTGCCACTGATTGTCTCACATATTGCCACAGTTGCCACGCTTGCAAGGCGGATAAGCAACTGCAGTTTTTTATTTTTGGTTGTTATCAAGAAGATGCTGCTCCTCATGTTCTGTTTCAGGTTCCTTCTGTCGCCTCTTACGACACCCACGTAATGATATGGAGTAGTGTATATTTTTACGCTGCAACTACATATGATAAAAGTGTAGTAACATTAAACGATTAAGTTTCATTAAATTCGTGTAGTACCGATGGGCGGTGTAGGTCTGGCAGTAAGAGATGGGCAGTAGCATCTTCCTGATAACAGCTGAATAAAATATAACAAACTGCGCTCGACCACCCGCTTGCCAAGTATGGCATCTATTGTGGCAAGTATCCCTCAATGAGACAATCTATGTTCAGCAGTGGAATTTCGATAGCCGTGGTGGACTCTGTTTCAACATTTTATCTTAACAATAATTAAAAGTTAAAAATTTTGTACAGCCCACTTCAATATAAAATATTAAGAATAACTCAAAAACTATAGATCTGACCTTGATCAAATTCATATGGGACCAAACGAGATATTCAAGCTTTCATATAAAAAAAGAATCATCGAAATCGGTTCACCCAGTAAAAAGTTATGAGGTAACATAACACACTTAAAAAAAAACAAAAAAAAAACTGCCGAATTAAGTACCGTCTCCTTTTTGGTAGTCGGCAGAAAAGTAGTTCCATGTGAGGTGAGCATTTTGAAAATAAGGTGTTAAAACCTGATAGAGTCACGATGCAGCAATATTGTAGTAAAAATGGGTGTTGATACCATACGAATGGGTCGGATCGAACCACGATCTCACAGAATATTAGGGTAAAATGGTGTGTGTGATTTGTGAAGATTTTTTGGTCTATTTTCGATTTTTTTTCTTAATAATTAAAAATTTAATATTTTGTACAACCGACACCAATACAAATTATTAAGAATAACTCAAAAAATATTGGCCAGACCTTGATCAAATTTATATGGGACCACACGAGAAGCACCAGCTTTCAAATAAAAAAAGAAACATCGAAATCGGTTCACCGAGAAAAAAGTTATGAGGTAGCACACATTAAAAAAAAACATATAGTCGAATTGAGTACCGTCTTCTTTTTGAAGTCGGTAGAAAACGTGTTTCTTTTACCCCGCATTAAGATTTTCTCCTGTATCGTGGAGGTAGTTAACAAACATAAATTCCACAAAGACAAACATCCAGACATGGAACAATTATTTGTAGGCCATACAAATACTTGTTCCGCGCGGGATTTTAAACCGCGGCCCCATCGTTCGAGCCGTCGTTAACAACAACAATCGTTAACAAATTCGATGACTGAATGCTAAATAACGTATTACAGAAATCCTATCAGAATATTCGGGCTCTTTTTATAAAAACGGTTACGTCAGAAACAATTTCTTATGAAATGTCAGACGAAAATCCATTAACCCTTTCTTTGTTACACTACAGCTACAAGGTTCGCGATACTGTACCTACTTTTTATGGGTCTGTTTACACCGATGGATTTTTCAAGGTTTATTGCCGCGTAAGGAAAATACGCTATACCAATATTATGAGGATGAAGGTACTTTTTATAGAATAAAGTTAACAAACGAGAACAAGGTCACCTGATAGTAAATGGATGCTGTGGTCCATCTAAAACTATCTTCGATTAAACATTAAAAATGCAGAATGCGTTGTCACCCCTGAGAGCTAAGGTAGAATGTAATAAAAGTATACACTTACCATACGAAACAGCAGAATGAAGCTGCTAGTAGTCCTTCCCAGGTCGAAGCGACCCATTCATGCTAACACCATTACATAGCTGCAGCCAGGGTTTATCACGTATTAAAGATTCTCCGGAATCTCTTCGAATACACACGTTTTCAGTCCATTTAGTACAAATGTATAAAACATTTATTCAATGTGATTTAAAACTGTTTGCTGGTTTCGGATCTTTTCTTTTTTGTCTTTATCCACACGTATAGACGTTTTACCTCACAAATGCGGGCGTGCCTTACTCAGCAAAGGACACATTAATTATTTTTTTTTCATCACTTTTCTCCGTTTACTTTCCTCGACGTTACTCCAAAAATATTTAGTTACGAACACTTAAACAATGTGAATGCCCAACGATCAACCCGCAATCGCCATGTTTTGCTGGCGGGTTGGTAATCGCTGTGCCAGATGCCACATATATATTTCTTCTATATACCGATATGTATTACTTTCCTCGACGTTACTGCAAAAAAAATTACTTTCGCACACTAAAACAATGTGAATGCCCAACGATCAACCCGCAATCGCCATGGTTTGCTGGCGGGTTGGTAATCGATGTTCCAGATGTCACATATATATTTTTACTATATACCGCTATCTATTGCAGACTATGAGTTTTTTGCCTTTGAAATAGTCGTCTCTTAGGGCACTCACGGAAATGAAGGGTATGGTAAACAATTATCATCATCATTACAGCCCTTCACAAGTCCACTGGTCACATAGGCCTCCCCTAAGAAATGCCACAAAGCACGGTCCTAAACCTGCATCCATCGACTTCCTGAATGTCTTACCAGGTCGTCACTCCATCTAGTGGGAAGGCGCCCTACACTTCGTCCACCGGTACGAGGCTGCTAATCGAGAACCTTTTTTCCCCATCGCTGGTCGGTTTTTCGACCTATATGGCTGGCCCATTGCCACTTCAGCTTACTAATCCTTTGAGCTATGTCGGTAGCTCTGGTTCTACTGCGGATATCCTCATTTCTAAGTTTATCACGCAGAGAAACGCCAAGCATAGCCCTCTCCATAGCTCGTTGAGTGACCTTGAGCTTCCTCATACGGCCAGCAGTAAAGGACCACGTTTTAGTTCCATAGGTCATCACTGGCAACATGCACTAGTTGTCCAATCTAGTTTTTAAGTTTTGAGGTATACCTGACGAGAAGATATGCCGTAATTTCCCGAAAGCTGCCCAGTCGGATTGAATCCGTCAATTGACCTCTCGGTTGAAGTTGGGCTTACCTAGTCAGACTATTTGTCCCGAGTAAACATGCTATCCGTTGGGAAACACAATTGAGGTCATTGAGCATAGTGCTTAGGTCCTCCAGCGATTCTGCCATAAGGACTATATCGTATGCAAATCGAAGGTGAGTGATGTACTCGCCATTGATGTTGATACCGTATCCTTTCCAGTCCAGAAGCTTAAAAACGTCTTCCAATGCAGCGGTGAAGAGTTTCGGGAATATCACGTCACCCTGCCTTACACCTCTCTGCAATTGGATAGATTTCGTACTCTGGTTCTGTACTCGGATAGCTATCGTAGCTCTACTGTACAAGCACTTCAGCACTTCGATATACCGACAGTCAACTTGGCAACGCTGAAGGGACTGCAGCACCGCCCAAATTTCGACGGAATCAAAGGCTTTCTCATAGTCCACATACGCCAGACATAGTGGCAAATTGTACTCCTCGGACTTCTGTACAATTTGCCAAAGGGTATATATGTGGTCTATGGTGCTAAAGCCTTTTCGGAAACCGGCTTGTTCGGGAGGCAGGAAATCGTCAAGTCTGCGCACGAAACGATTCGTAATAACTCTCGAAAACAGCACGTAGACGCGGCTCAGAAGAGAAATCGGTCTGTAATTCTTCAAGAGAGCGTTGTCACCTTTCTTGAAGAAAAGACCACCGCACTTCTGCTACACGCTTTCAGTGTAATGCCACCATGGAGGACGGAATTAAAGAGCTTCTGAAGGACTTCAAATACCGGTTTTCCATCCGCTTTTAGAAGCTCCACTGTAATTCCATCCTCGCCTGGGGCCTTGCCGTTTTTAAGGTGCTGGAGAGCCATTCTAATCTCGCTCAGACTGACGTCCGGGATATCTTCGGAATAGTGTCAGATAAGACTCGCTCTTGGATCGTTACTCACACATATGTGTGGCTCCAACAATGATATGTACAGCTGCCCATAGAACCTCTCAATCTCACTCAAAATCTCAGGTGTCCCGTAAATGACGCTGCCACACTCGGTCTTCAGCTTCGACAGTTGGCTCTTTCTGGCAGACTTTGGCGCCCTGGTTCCGCTCGATCGCATCTTTAATACGAGCAGTATTAAAGTTGCGTAAGTCCCGCCGCATGCATTTGGGGATCTGTCTGTTCAGTTGCCTGTATGCTGTCAAAACTACTGAAGTCTGCAGCTTCATATCTCATCTAACAGCCATGAGATTAAGAGTGTGATCGGAGAGTTTTTGTGTTCTTCTGCGGTGGGTCTTGCAGAACTTAGCTCCGACCGCATGGACAGTTTCCACGAGCTTGTCATTCATATCGTCCACTTCATTTCAGTCTTCTAGGCACTGAAAACGGTTTTGTAACTCGAGCTGAAAGGTTTCGGGACTTTGAAACAGAGCACAAGGGGGACGGAGCGTTAACTTCATTAGACGAGACCTCTCCAACTTAACGTTTAGGTTCAGTGTGCCTCTAACCATTCGGTGATCGCTACCAGTTTTCACCTTCGCGATCACGGAGACATCACTGAACAGTTGTCGTCTGGTCGTCATAATGAAGTCAATCTCATTTTTTGTCGAACCGTCGGGGCTCGACCAGGTCCACTTCCTGTGGGGCCGCTTCTGGAAGAAAGAGTTCATCATAAAGAGTCCCTCTTTCTCCATGAAGTGGCCAGCTGCTGGCCCCTTGGGTTCCGTTGCCCTATTCCTACTTTCAGCTCACCGTTCTCTCTTGTGCCTAGTTTTGCGTTGAAGTCTCCCATTAACATCGTATAGTGGGTTTTGGAGAAATGCATGACTCTAGAGATATCCTTATACATTTCCTCCACCTCCTCATCCGGGTGTGCCGAGGTTGGTGCGTAAACCTATATGACCTTCAGCTAATACCGTTTGGTGATTCTGAGTTAAAGGTACGCAACTCTCGTCGACACACTCCCAATCTTTACAACGTTGTTAAAGAGAGACTTGTGGACGATAAATCCGACACCTCCTTGGGACAGATGGTCGCCCTCCCGGTGATAGAACAAATTGCCGGATTCGAGGATTACCGTGTCCTCCCCCTCTCTTCGGACTTCGGATAATCCTATGACATTCCAGCGCAACTTGTCTATCTCTTCTTCCAGCTCCAGGATCTTCTCATTAGTCCTCAGGGTGCGTGCGTTATAAGTTGTCAGGTTGAGTAGTCGTAGGTGGCAATCGAACCTCCACCGAAGATTCTTAGCACCCCCTGCTGAATAATCAAACCCCTGCCCCCTACCCCTGCCGAAAAAAAAGAGTATCATAATCCTTCATTATGACTGTGTTTAATCACTTTTTAACCGACTTCAAAAATGAGAGGTAGGTACTCAATTCGACTGTATATATTTTTTATGTGTGTTGTCTTATAACTTTTCTAGGTGAACCGATTTCGATGATCCTTTTTTATTTGAAAGCTGGTGCTTCTCATGTGGTCCTATATAAATTTGATCAAGTTCTCACCAGTCGTTTCTGAGTCATCCTTAATAATTTACATTGAAGTCGGTTGTACAAATATTTCAATTTTATCACTTGTAATACATATTTTTTTGGGCATTAGATTTCATCTTCGTCTCTCGAGCTATTTCGACTATTACCGTCTGTTTTGGTATGTGGTAGGACACTTTCTGGTTAGGTAACACGAACTTACACTTACAATCAGGTAGAATGTTAGTTTGTTTGTCACTTCATTATAATAAAAAAAAAAACAATAAAGAGTGACGTTTCTATAAACGACATAATACCAGGAATTAATGAAAACAATAGAAATATTAAGTTATTGTGGCCTTTAACGACATAGCTATAAATTTTAATGGAATTACTGCATCACGTAACAAACATTTATTTTGATACAAAGAACTTCGGAATGAAATCCCTCGTGAAATTGCCGAGAGCCTTTTGTTTTACAGCCAACTTCAAAAATGGGAGAGGTTTACAATTCGACTATGTTTTTGTATGTAGATGTAACGCGATATCTTCGCCAATTGTGATTTTTATGATTGTTTTTTTATTAAATAGGTTTATATTTCAAGAGTAACCTAGTTCTATTTAAATTCGAAGAAAAAATTCACTCCTATGGGTGAATATATAATATATTGAAATACATTTAACATTATAATATTATACTTAGATTGGAGTTGAGTTTTGATTTTGATAATTGGTGAATTAAAATGCATAATTAGGTTTACGGTAAACCTTTATATGTATAACAAAAAATTAACGCGCCAGTAAAATAACCAAATAATATAATGACAAAATACTAAATCTGTAACTAAATATCGGTTGTATAAGTTAGAATAATATAATAAACAATAATTTTTATATGATAAGGGTGACGAACGAGCACACAGTCCACCTGATGGTATGGTGCTGTGGC
Source organism: Parnassius mnemosyne (assembly GCA_963668995.1). Lineage (NCBI taxonomy): Eukaryota > Metazoa > Arthropoda > Insecta > Lepidoptera > Papilionidae > Parnassius > Parnassius mnemosyne. The sequence continues at coordinate 7,810,922 of CAVLGL010000024.1, forward strand.
CCATAGACATCTACATCTATCTATCTTCGATTACGAATCAAAATGCAGATGGGTTGTCACCCGTGAGGACTAATATAGAAAGCTTCGTTTCCAGTAAAAAGGGTCTCCGGTTCTCTACACTCATCAAACGAAACACAGTAGCGTTTAGCTGCTTACGCTGGTATTCTGTGTGTATATTAATTAACTCCTTGGGTAGAGGTGATCGCTACTATGTGTCGAAATGTTTTCATAACAATTGTATAAAATATTATATCGTAAACTGTTTTTTTTTAAAAAAGTCCCGCTGGGTTTCTTGCTGGTTCTTCTCAGTACAGAGGATTTCTTGTGAACTAGTGGTTAAAGTGAAACGTGACTTTGAATAAGTATTATTTACTGTAATATATATTGAATAAAAACGAAATAAATCTATTCTATTCTATTCTAATAATTTGAAGGCACATTATGGCAGAGTGATCGTTAGTCAAACTGAACATAATAGTATAGGTTAAAGCTAATGTCTAATATTCCTAAAATTATGTTATAATAAATTTTTTTAAAGGTTTTAATAGGATTTTTAAATGATTTAAAGGTTTTTTTAAAGGTTTTAAAGGTTAGGTAAGGATTGAAAATGTTCAAAAATACCAAAAATACCATGGTATTTAGCGGTGCTGATAATAGAACGAAAATTTAAACCATAACTTAAATAAAAGCCGGTGGGCAATATAATTTGTATAACGATTTACCAATATAAGAGCTAAAACAGATGTAACGTTTTATTTTATAGAGTGACAACCACAGAATGATATTTTCAATATTCGACATCATGCAATTATTTAATGTCCTCCAAACCAAATTACGACCACGGTGGCTAGTCTCAAGAGAAATTAGCCATTTACAAAGGACAGGATTTGCACGAGTGTATGCGTACGCACAGGTGCATTCTCTATTCCCTTAATTTTATAGTCCGATGAGAGGGTAATCCGACATGACCCGATAGACTCAGGTGCAGAACTAAAGGAGTTACATGCTTTTCGATGTATCTGCTTTCATGACTCCGGCCAACTACTAAGAATTTCTTTACAGAAAAACCGGCCCGATCCGGGTTTCGAATTCAGGACCTCAGGTTCAGCAACCGCGATTACGACGACTAGGCCAACGGAGCAGTCAATGCATGCAATTATATATACACTTCTTTGTCTTGTATTAGGATTGAAGTAACACTGTAGCTAAACTACAAGGCCGCAAAGGCTTTCTGCTTCGACCTGGAACCTAAAAAATGTTTGGTTTTTTGTAACCGGTATTTCATAATCGATATCTCAACCAGAATTAGAATGGGAACGACATGTGGAACCAACTTTCCATCCCAGACTATGCGAATTCGGTAAATGATGTGCTTTGTATGTGATGGCGATTTTTCAGGACCGATACCTTCAAGACAGGAACCTCCAAGAAACGAGCTTACTCCTTTTTAAAACGTCCGGTAACACACTTGCAATTTCCCTGATGTTGTAGTTGTTCATAGGCGGTGATCGCCACTTACCATCAGGCTCGCCTGATGATTTAGATGTTCGTTTGCCCACTCTTCTTTTAAAAAATGTAGTAAAGTAAACAAAATTAGCAGCCTTTATACCTCCTGCTGTTGGGCAGAGGCCTATTTTCATTTCTTATGGGATATACAGGGTTATTTTGCAATAACCAGCCAAATTTGCAGAGAAGGTTCAGAATTAGTAATAATAAATGGTGAAGAAAAATTAATCGACCATACTGCTGAATACGTGCTAGCAAAATTTACACGTCCCCCAAATATATTTTTTTAGATTCACCAGGCAAAACAGTAATTAATAATTTCTTGTTACTGGCGAGGATAGAATCCTTTCGAAAGGATAGAATCCTTGTATATGCAATTGCAAAAAAGCATCTACAGCACTGATGATGCTTTATACACTGGCCGTGCCAATATTTATCGGGAAAACGTCGCCGAGTAGGTACCGGAATAACCTTGTGTCTGAAGTCGAAACTTTGTTGAACAAAGTCTCGGACTGGGGGCGACTAAATCTAGTTCAGTTCAATCCCCAGAAGACACAAATTTGCACTTTACCGCTAAAAAGAACCCCTTTGCCGTATCTCCTCAGCTTCAAGGCACTCCCCTTGTTGCCTCATCCAGTATTGGAATCCTCGGCGTAGACATATCAAGTGATGTGCAGTTTCGTGGTTATTTGGAAGAGAAGGCCAAATTTACCTCTAAAAAGCTTGTCGTGCTCAGCAGAGCGGGACAGTATTTCATGCCGGGACACCGTTTGCAACTTTACAAGGCGCAGGTTCGGCCTCACATAAAATACTGTTCCCATCTCTGGGCAGGATCTTCCCAGTGCCAGCTCATTCCACTTGACCGCATCCAGCGCAGAGCGATTAGAATCGTCGACGACCGAGTTCTTTCCGATCGACTTGACTCACTGGCACTGCGTAGAGATATGTACCACGGGTGCTCTGACAAATTGTTTGGACTAATTCCAACCGCTCAATTTCACCATCGCACATCGCGATAAAACTCGCGATACCATCCATACCATCTGGATGATTGGCGGTCCACCACTGTGCGATTTAGAAGAAATTTTCTTCTTCGCACAACTTCCTTGTGGAATCGATTACCACCAGCGATTTTTCCGGATCGATACGACTTAGGAACCTTCAAGACAAGAGTCTACTCCTTTTTAAAAGGCCGGCAACGCATTTGCAATTCCCCTGGTGTTGCAATTGTTCATGGGCGGCGGTAGTTACTTACCATCGGGTGAGCCGCATGCTGTCTCGTGGTGTCACAGTCATTTTGATTTAAAGTGATAGAGATAGATAGATATTTCGTCTCTGAGCTACTTCGGTTTCACATTAACGGCTCAAATATATGTTGGATAATTTAATACATCCTTGCCGCTATGAGGATCATTGCAAGTTATTGGATGTTATTGGCATATTTGCACCGAGAATCCCGCAAGGCCTCCTCATATATTCAGTGAAGCGCCAAACACGGTTAGGACGCTTCACCAAACTTGATTAACTACGTACTTGTTGACGGGTGCGTACGCAATTAAGTTATCTTTGTCGTAAATGAAATACAGAATTTGTTTGACTGCATCACACAGCTTAATAATACATAACATAATCTTCGTAACACAAATATTTAGATGAATTATTATCATTATCATTACAGTCTATAAAAATTCTACAGTTGCACGTTTCGTAAGTATTATAATTATTATAACACAGTGCTAAGCTACTATCCCACTTGATGTACTTACTTAATGCTCAATTGCAAGGAATTAATTAAAGTGGAAAATAAATTATTAATTTCAATTTTTTTTAATAAAATTATTTTTAATAAAATAAAAAATAAAAAATTTATAGAAGAAATTGATCAGTTTAGTAATTCCTTAGTAAAAGTGTGATATTCTATTAAATGTGACCTCTATCACTCATTTAATTCCTTTCTAGAGCTTTTCCGAAAACTTCGGCAATAATTTTGGAGTGAAGGTCTCGAATGTTCTCATACTTTGTAATTTACGTTTGAACTGGGTAATTGTTTCTTATCCCGAAATCGAAACACATAAAACGAAAACATTAAACATAATAACATTAAAGTCATTGTTTACCAACATTTATCTAATTAAGTTGGTGTTGAAGTCCTTATGCTCATGCACGAATAATCGATTGAGAATTATTATCCAATACACATGTATTGTCTTACATTTGAACATTAAGATAGAATTCCTTGTTATTAGTGAAAAGGGCTTCCAGTTTTCGTTACTAACCAATCTAATTTATTGTATTTGTTACTAATAATCAGTGAACTGTACTACATTATATAAAAAAAGTTGAACTTCTAATTTTAATACTTATTATACTTAGGATGTAATTGATATAAAAAACGATTTAATTATATTTTTACTGATATTTGTATACCATCAATCTTCATCTCTCTTTAAGGTTAGTAAATTAAGTAAGTGATAATCAAGAAAGCAAGAAAGAGTCCATTCGTCTGCTTCAATGCGTGTTTCACATGCATCCGTATTATTTTTACCAGGATGTTTTCTTTCATCACCAAATACATAGTTAATCAGCTCTAAATATCATAATTAAAAATTTAATTGAAGCCGACAGGAATCGAATTCGTGTTACTCTCATGCAGCGCTTATTCCCTGAGTTGCCACGGTTTTTGTATATATTTTTAATAGAGTAATATGCAACATTATTAATGCGGCTTAAATTCATTTCAATACTACTAATGTTTCACTTTAATTTATATGTACCGTTCCAAAAAAATATTTTCGCAGAATATAAACTTGATATTATTTCATTTTGCTTTCATATTTCATGTTTCTAATAACATTTCTAGTTTCACCTTACGCTCTCTTGTTAAAAAGATAGGGATACGTGCCCGGAATACCAACACTAGGATTACACATGCAATACTCTAAACTAAACTAGCTGTCGGCTTGACTTGAGATCAACAAAGTAAGTTTGGTTTGCAACCTGAAATTACTAAACAAACATCTTCAGATCGGATGTGGTATAAACAGTTGCACTGTGGCATACTTTGTCTTTCTCTTACTTTTTTATAGGATAAGGGTGACAAGCAAGCACACAGTACATCTGATGGTAAGTGGTTGCTGTGACCCATAGACATCTACATCTATTCTCGTTTGCGAATTAAAATGCAGATGAGTTGTCACCCGTGAGGACTAAGATAGAATGCCTCCTTTCCAGTAAAATAGGTCTCCAGTTCTCTACACTCACCATACGAAACACAGCAGCATTAAGCTGCTATTTTACGCTGGTATTCTGTGAGAGCGTGGTCCTTCCCCGCTCGAGCCGCCTCATTCGTGCTACAACGCATCTGCATTTTAATTCGCAAGCGAAGATAGATGTAGATGTCTATGGGCCACAGCAACCACTCACCATCAGGTGGACTGTGTGCTCGTTTATCACTCTAATTCTATAAAAAAAAAAGTTAATGACGACAACCGGATACTGTTTTCCCTAGTAACGAGAAATTGTACCTTAGTCCTTAGGTGTGACAGACAACACATGCGTATTTTATTATTACATATGACTGCCTCGATGGTCTAGTGGTTGTAAGCGCGTTTGCTGATCATGAGGTCCCGGGTTCAAATCGAGGGTAGGCCCGAAAACAGTTAATGCCGCATTTCATGAACGATTTGTCCATACTCACTAGTAAGGTAGGCGAGTTGGTGAGTGCAGGGCCTGTTTAGTTTTATTTGTTATAATTGTTTATTATCAGCCTTTTGAAGTCTACAAGTCCACTACTGGATATGGGCTCTCCCGTTGTAGGGAGGCCTTAATCGTAAAGGCAAGCGAGTGGATTGACAGTCACAGTACCAGGGCCCGTATTAACAAACGTTACTCAACGACGAACTCAAGTGAGTAATCATTTGATACGCCCTCATTACGATATCAGCATCTCAAGATCATTTAAATAAAACTAATTTTACGGATTTTTTCGCGTATATTAACTTATTTTACTTTCCCGACGTTTCAAGCACTTTACAGCACCCATGGTCACGGGGGGGACTGAGGTGTATGACGTCCCAATGTCATAGTTAACCACGGCTACCTCCAGATCTATTCACATAGCTGATGTGAAGAATAGACGCTCCGGGAAGTCTGCAGTCTGTGAACACGTACAGGATCGCCCCCGTCACTACATTAGATTTGATAGACCACAAATCCTCGCTAAAGAACACCGATTCCTTCCAAGGATGATTCGCGAGGCTATTGAAATCAAAAAACATCCTAATTTCAATAGAGAAGATGGCTGGGTGCTACCATCTGCTTGGGATCCCATAATTAATAAAATTAAATCCCAACCCAAGCATACAACTGCAAGACTTCATGATACTGTAAGTTCATACTGCGTAGATCGGAACAAAAATTAATAATTTTTAATCTGGAGGTAGCCGTGGTTAACTATGACATTGGGACGTCATACACCTCAGTCCCCCCCGTGACCATGGGTGCTGTAAAGTGCTTGAAACGTCGGGAAAGTAAAATAAGTTAATATACGCGAAAAAATCCGTAAAATTAGTTTTATTTAAATGTGTAGTGTTCGCGTAAATATAAGAAATCATTATCTCAAGATCATTCATCATCATCATTACAGCCCTTCAAAAGTCCACTGCTGAACATAGGCCTCCCCCAAAGAATGCCACAAAGCACGATCCTGAGCCACCTGCATCCATCGACTACCTGCATATCTTACCAGGTCGTCACTCCATCTAGTGGGGGGACGCCCTACACTTCGCCTGCCGGTACGAGGCTGCCACTCGAGAACCTTTCTTCCCCACCGGTTGTCGGTTCTTTGCTTCAAGATCATTGCTAATTAATAAACAAATAAAACAGTATCTCAAAACACTGTACTTAGGAATACTTTTCTGCGACTTACACTCAAGTACACATACTTGAGAGTCGAGTTTCGTTTATTAATCAGTGTGGCACTCAGCTGATATCGTAAACCTAAACCGTATCTTGAGATGTTTATTAATAAGATCATAACCTCAATATTGTACTCAAGTGCGTGTACTTGAGCTAAGTAACGTTTATTAATCCGGACCCAGGTCTCTCACCTATGATGCTGCTCCTCGTCATCTGTCTAGGTATTTTACGCCTGTTGTAATCGATTACACCGCCATCTACCGGAGGCCATGAAATATTTCTGACATTATCCACAAGATAAAATGAAGTGATGGATATTCTTACGCTACCATCATACGCCAAGAATATTGTTATTTTGATTAAATATTAAGTGTGCGACAAATATCATACCTTATATAATAACTTTTCTACAACTCCTATTTTAGTAAATTCTATTTATCATTTTAATTTTGAATTTTGATAAGTTATTATTACTTCCGTTTTAAATTTATCAAAGAATAATAAAGTGAGTCGTTGCAACGTTGACAACTTGAATAAGTGCAGTGTACGACGTCTTTTCAGTTTTTGGGACCTGAGAGCTTACTTGAGAAATTGTTTTTGAATTCGATTCTGAAACTGACTTTAAAAAACTTACTCCTGTACCAATTAAAATCAAGAAACACGATGGAGTAACGATCAAGCGTTATCAGCGCCGTTAGGTATATCCGTATATTTAATTATACGAAGATCATTTTTTATAAACTAATAATATTTTATGACAGAAATAGGACAAACTAATCAATAAAAAGCGTTCTCGTTGTATGCGATTACAAACGCCATCTAGCAACCGACAACTGAAGACTTGCACTCAAATAATTATAATATAAACCATCATTCGATTGTGCGGTTTTGAGAAGGATCCGAGAGCTTTATATTTAAATGAGCTCGATTAAAATTCGATTGATTCAGAACTCAATTATGTCGGGAGTAGGCCGGCAGTTCTGTAATGAACATAAGAAGATCAAAAATAATGAAATACATAATAATAACTAAAGAGTCATAAGCTATTTTGACTAAGGGACCTTCAATAGTCTACTTTCCTTTTTATAGGTCTGGCAATGCACCAGCGATTCCTATAGTGTTGCTGATGTCTATGGGTGGTGGTCACTTGACATCAGGTAATCCGCATGCTCGTTAGCGCCTCTAATTACCAATAGGTGGACTGGAAGTTCCTTTATCACTTCAGTTTTATAAGTATAAAATAACGGATTCTTTGTTTCTGATATTTATTTGTTAAATAATTAAAAGTCTAGTTTTTATTACACAGTCAAAATAAATAATTCAAAATTTTATAGGCTTTTAGCCGTATCCAAATATAGTGTGTTAAATTGACCGGAGCACGTAGCGATCATTTATTTTCATGAGAGCGGGACTCCAGAACAAAATCCCCGGTGAAATTGTTGGAAGCTATTGTTGATTTTTTTATTGAACCGCGTTGTGATACTGGCTGGCACGATACTATACGTCTTCTACGTCTGTGCTACTTTTGGAAACACATACATTTAAGTTTAAATAACACGATTAAATAATAATATTATGTTTTCTGTATAATTGAATAAAAATACCAAAGAAAATTGTTTCTTATATTTGGAATTTTCTATTTCAAAAATTTTCCAATTATAAGAAAAGGCGTAAAAAAATAGAAGGTGAATTTTATTTAGAAATCATTGAAACAATTTTTTTTAAATATGTAGTCATTTTCTTGTATTAATTTAAATACGAGTAATAAATATAGTTGTATGGAAATATTAAGCAAAACTAAGGTAGGGCTTCTTTTTTGCGTAAGATACCAAGTGGGCTGTTAGAGACCACGTGGGCTTTAACCTATTTTAATCACTAAGCAGCAGTGGCTCTAAGGCAATTTTGCTGACTTCAAAAAGTGACAAGGTACAATTCGACTGTTTTTTTTTTGTATATAACGCAATGGCAGAAAAATAGTTGACAAAAATTATAGCGTCTAGAAATAAGTTATATATAAAATGAGTTTTATTATTTTTCTATGATTTTTCAAATAAAAATGTATTTTAATTAAAGCCACAGAAAAAGACAAACATTTTTGGGAATATCAAATGACTGAAATCATTTTACTCTATTCAAATGTTGCCATTTAGTATATTCCTACCATTTTCGTATACACTTTGTAACACTACCAACACAACACACAAAATATTTTATATTAAGTTATTATTAGTAATGACTGTACTATCAGTAATAACAAAAATAAAAGTAATATGGCTGATAATAAGTCTCTTACAAAGAATTTCCTACTACAATACATTATCTCAATCATAGTACTATGTAACAATTCCATTTAATGTTATGCCAACACTAGCTAAAATAAAATGTCACTGTTGTTTACTGGCTTTACGGCTCTGGGTTCTAGCCCTTCTGAGAATGTCACTATGGTACAAAAGCCCTGGAGCCATGCCAGAAATATACATTTATAGTATGCAAATATATAATAGAGATACAATAATCTAAAAACTCTCAATTATGTATTATGTATTAAGCTAACACCAAACAACCACAGGAAGCATGACTTTTTCCAAGTGACATAGGACATAACCTAAAAAGGTTCAAATGTAAATATCTTTTTTTTGACGCCTTCTCAGTACAAAATTCTTTGACAGAGTTATTAAGGGACTGACGCTTAAAATTTTAAGATATTTTTGGTATATAGACGCTACCATTTCTTCTCAACTAATTTTATGTATGAAAGTCTGCCATTGCTCTTTACGTGATATCTTCGTTAATTCACAATTGATGACTAATTCTGATAATTCTTTTATATTAAATAGGTTCAGCTTCAAGGGTGGTCCCAAATACATCACATTTTGGGATATCTACTAAAATCAGGAATTAAAGTTTAAATATGTCTGTCTAGATGACATTGTGATATTCTCCAGTCCAGTCAAAGGCTAAAAAACCTTTTGATTAAAGGTTTAACTTCAAATAACTAACAGAATTAAACAATTTCACGTTCTGAAGTTGAGGCTTGAATTCTTCCATACATTTTGTTTTAGCTGAAGGCAGTCTTTAGAATGTGAAATTATTTTATTCTTCTTAGTTCTTTGAAATTTATTTTATTATTACAAGTAAAAAAACTACGCATCAGTAGACTTCTTTTGTGGGTTGCTGGTGTATGTGACGGCTCCGTGGCGCAGTGGCTTAACAAAGAGTTGCTGCGCTGGGGGCGCGGGTTCGAATCCCGCACGGAACAAGTATTTGTATGGCCGACAAATAATTGTTCCGGGTCTGGATGTTTGTCCTTGTGCAATTTGTGTTTGTAAACTGTCTCCACGATACAGGAGAAAATCCTAGTGTGGGGGTAACGTTTTTTTTTTAAAGAAAATAAAATGTAGGCTTTAGAATTGACTTTTATATATTTTCACACACAATACGTGCTGTAACTATATTAATAGTATAGTTGTAGCACGAATGGGTCAGCTCGACCGGAGAAGGACCACGCTCTCACCGAATACCAGCGTAAAATAGCAGCTTATTGCTGCTGTGTTTCGTATGGTGAGTGTAGAGAACCGGAGACCTATTTTACTGGAAAAGAGGCATTTTATTTTAGTTCTCACGGCTGACAACGCATCTGCATTTTAATTCGCAAACGAAGATATATGTAGATGTCTATGGGCCACAACAACCACTTACTATCAGGTGGACTGTGTGCTCGTTTGTCACCCTAATTCTATAAAAGAAAGTTATATTATGGTTGTCGAATGGGTCGGATAGACTGGAGAAGGACCATGCTTTCACAGAATACCATGTTTCGTATTTCGTATATGTTGAGTGAAGAGCACTGGAAATGTGGCATTCTACCTTAGTTCCTAAGGAAGATGAGGCGTATGAATTTAGATTCTCAATCGAGAATAGATTTCATGTCTATGCGCCACAGCATCCACTTACCGTCAGATAGACTTTTTGCTGGCTTGTTACCATTATTTTGTAATATAAATGGTAGTTGGAGCAATCACAAATGCAAGCAATTATTTCCATTCTACTTTTTTCCACCTATCTGTAAATAGTTCACAGTTGGACGGTAGACCTCTCCCGTTGTAGGAAAATTTTGCCATAAATGATACGCTTGGCAGACAGTTGACGATCGCAATGTCTCGGTTTAACGCTTCTGACCGTCGCCGGTCTATACATTTTACGTTTACGTAAAAATAATGTAAACCTTCATTTAATCGAAGCCATTATATGTTTTAGCATAGATAAGATCAGTTCAACTGACTGTGCGCCCGGAAAAATCCGTGGGTTGTCGTCAGTTAAAAATTTCAACTTAAGATATCACACTCACTGTCAGTTTTTGGATTTACGTCAGTTTAACTGATCAGTTATACTGACCGTTTGTGTCGTGCAATAGACGACTTACGACACCAACGAGACGAAATGAGGTGACGGATTCTTTTACAACGCCGTCACATGGACAGTATTACTTACCATTTTAAAATTTTTATTTTTAACTTCCCATGTTTTCTTAAAAACTGTTCTATAATTTATTAAAATATAGGATATAATCATTTCAAATTCTTAATTCAAAAAGCGTGTAAATTGTTTGCATAGAGTAATTAGATTCCTCTGCTTCTAAACTTAATAAGCTGAGCAATGAGTATATGAGACACTACGTTTGAAGCTTAGTGAATATCGCATTATTATCGACATATCTGCTGTGGGTATTATAGAAAATTTATTCATACAGCCGTCAAATTCACTGAGTGTAGTGACAAACACGATGAGATGAATCACCAAACTTGATTAAGGCGTATTTGAGCTCCGTGGTGACTGGTGTGTGGAAATGAACTTACCTTTAAGTATAAGTTGAATAATAGATTACCAGCATATCTCTTTCCATCCGATTATAATGTGGGTGTCATTAATATCTTCGGCAATATCATATCTTACCATTAGGTGGGATTGTAGTCAACCTTTTTTACCACTCTAAGTCAGCTTAGAGTGGTAAAAAAGGTATGAAGTATAAAATGTATAGTGTAATGGACTTTTAGTAAATTTATCTTCCTACGTACGTTAATTTATTAGCCCCCAATGAAAACAGAGAGGTATTATATGTTTGTAGTGTGTGTCTGTCTGCTGTATCATAGCTCTTGAACGGATGAACCGATTTTGATTCGGGGGTTTTTAAATTTTTAAATTTGAAAACAAATGGATGATCTATAGTAATATGTCTATCGTCTATCTATAGTATGTATGTCTATCTCTAATTAAATACCACAGAGTATTAGGTGGACCGGTATCTTTTTTCTACTGTAGTATTAAAAAGTTCTAAAACCGTGCAATTTTAGGAGCAGAGTGATTGTGACGTAAATGCTAACGTGAATGTGTATGTGTGCGTTTGTGCGGGCGTGTATGTGTGTTGTGTGTGCGTGTGCAGTGTGTGTCGAACTAAGTATTGACATGCAGCTTATGCACACAAAAATTGATTTTGTGCTCACTTAAGAGTAAAACGCAGTTTGACTTAATCGTACTACGCGTTCTAATTCGATAACTCGAACTAACGGCCAGTCTAACTGTTTCTTTGCTCCTTCAAAATTGTTTTAACTAGACGAATTGGAATGGAACGGTTGCCAGCTAACGTAATTACTAGTAGTGAAGAAATACCTTGTAGCAATGCAGTAAAGTTTGGTGTAATTTACTAGTATGCGATATTTAACAAGAATTTATTGATTTAGTTCTCATTTATTTCAGGCGTCGCTCAGAGCTAGGGCTCACCGTAATCCTGACGTGAAGCTGACTTACTACGGGCTTCGAAGATGAAGGAAAACATCCGGAGGGATAAAATAATATAAATATTAAATATACGAGGACATGTGATGTCCGCCATGTCATACTGGGGTAGTATGGTGGCTAATTGCGCCATGGCAAAAAGTTTTTTTTTATAGGATAAACGAGCACACAGTCCACCTAATGGTAAGTGATTGCTGTGGCCCATAGACATCTACATCTATCCTCGTTTACGAATCAAAATGCAGATGCGTTGTCACCCGTGAGGACTTAAATAGAATGCCTCTTTTCCAGTCAAAAGGGTCACCGGTTCTCACTTACCATACGAAACACAGCAGTGTTAAGCTGCTATTTTCACTGGTAATCTGTGAGAGCTTGGTCCTTCCCCGGTCGAGCCGACCCATTCGTGCTACAACTGTACTACTAATATAGCTGCAGCTTGGCTCTACCACGTATATAGTTAAAATAAAAACATTACTTTTTGAAGTCAGTAAAAATGTTTATATAGTCTTTCCTGGTCATAAAAGCCCTGATATTGAGGTAAGATTGAATATTTATTTATTTACACTTTATTGTTTACACCTTAACAAAAGGGTTACAAAGGACGGACTTAATGCCTTTAGGCAATCTCTCCCAGTCAACCCTGGGCGAGCTGAGATAACGTGATTGGTGCATTTTGTGTAAGTAAAATTTGTATGGAAATAATATATTGAACACAATAAAAGTCTAACAGAATATTGCTTAAATCCTATTTAATAAATAAATAACAAAATACATTAATTACCAAAGTAAAAATTGTGAAATGAAAAAAATGGTCACGTATATATGTAATATATAAAATACATACATATTCATCATTCATTATCACCATCATCACAGCTCTTCACAATTCCACTGCTGAACATATGCCTCCCCCAAAGAATACCACAAAGCACGGTCCCGAGCCACCTTATACATCGACTTCCTGCATATCTTACCAGGTCATTACTTCATCTAGTGGGGTCCACCCTACACTTTACCTACCGGTACGAGGCTGCCACTCGAGAACCTTTCTTACCCATCAGTTGTCGGTTCTTCCAGCTATACCTACGGCCAGCACATTGCTACTTCAGCTTACTAATCCGTTCGGCTATGTCGGTTACTCTGATTCTACTCTGCATGATATACTTATTTCTAAGTATATCATGCAGAGAAACTATAGCGTACATAAACATAAAATATGTACAACTTAACGACAGCATTGTGAATAATCCATATTAATTATCCCGATGCCTTAAAAATGTTCGCGTATTAACATTTTAAATCCTATAAAAAAAATGTCTTCGGGTAAAATGTTCCAAAGAAGTGTAGCTTGAATGGTGAAAGATTAACGAACAAAATTGGTGAAGTGTTGACGAAATTTTTAACACGTAATTGGAGGAGAAACGAAGATCTCTTCTTGAAACGAAGAAATATACTAAAATGTATCTTTAAGATAAGAAGGCTCCTAGGATAAAAAATAGGATGAGTGTTTATTGACGATTTATGGTATAATAAATACCTGATTAATGTCCAAATACTCAAACGTTACTCAATTTTAAGATGACGTTAAGTCTCGTGGTGTTACAGTCACTTTGACTTAAAGTGATAGAGACAGCAATAGACTTGTCAAGTCTCGTGGTGTTACAGTCACTTGACTTAAAGTGATAGAGACAGCAATAGACTTGACAACATCTTAAAATTGAGTAGCGTTTGAGTATTTCGTTATTAGTTTGTAATATAATCGATTTGATATAATGTTGTGATGAGTAATCCGTTATGCAAGCGTAAAAGAATCCACTAGCCCATATAATCACGTATCATCTAGCCAGTTTCGCAGGTGTTATAACGGAATAGACGGAATAGAATAGTTATAACGGGTGTAAGAATATCTACTAACCCAATATCGCCCCATGGGTATCATACGAAGCGGCAGCGCGAAATGAAACAGAAGGACAGCATTTTCCCGTTAACTCAACATAATAAAAAAACTGCAGTTGCCAACCCGTCTGACAAGAGTGGTAACTATGGCAAAATCCGCCATGTGGCAATCTATAGGGAAGACTTATGTTCAACGGTGGACTTTTGATAGGCTGTAATGAATGAATGAATTAATTATTTGAAAAAAAAATTCTTTTCATACTTTAGACAATAATAACCTAAATAAAATTAGCCACCGAATGATGAAAAAAATATATAAAATACTAACCAAAGTGCCAGTAACATCCAGCTAACTTTTAGGGGTTTATGAAGATATACTAATTACTTCAAATCTAATACCCATCCGATTATTGTTATAAAAAAAATTTGACGATGTGTTCGAACTAACCTTCCATTAATTAAAAAATAGGAAACTATATAGTAAAAGAATTCGCAATCAATTTTTAAATCATAAATAACCAGCAACTGTTAAACTGTTATATTTTAGCCAATATCAAAAAATACAATGCAAATTTAATGTATTAGATGATGTTAACAGTTTAATTTAGTGCGTTCTAAGTTTATGAATTTAATCTAATTCTCTAATTCTAGTCTCTTGACAGATGACACGAGAACATGACCGTCCTCTATAATGCGACACTGGCAGACTCATTCAGTTTAAAGTGACTGACGCCAAAATACAGTGGACATTAATGGATCTTTCATAAGTAATTTAGCCGAAACGAACTTTTATAGACCGTAATGTTTTACGGCAGCAATCAAAAATATTTTGTATCTTAAATTCCATAAAACATTAAGCCCACAATTTATATGTATGTCACAGTGTCTTAATCAACCAGTTAGCTAAATTCGTAGTGATCAAATAAGGGCTAACTGTTCAATCTTTAGATAAAAAAACAAATCGGCAGATAACATACAAATAAATTTTTGAATTGTTCGATAGGATTTATTCGATAATTAATTATTATTATTGCTTTAATACATATGATACTTTACCAGTTATTCGACGTTACACAAAACATTTTCCTTTTAAGTTTATTTATATAAATTTGTTTTTCGAATGTGGCCATAAAGTGATATTTCTTTATTAATTATTTTATATGGTATTTCTTGAATTATTGATTTTGTGTTCGTTACAAAGTAAAGTATTACGGATATTTTTGATAGAATTAACCTGATGACAACTATACTTAACTACTAAAGACTATGTGGGATTTATAATCTATTTAATCGTTTAGTCTGAGTTATGAAAGAGTCTGTGGAATATTTACTTCCCACGCTGAAAGATAAAATATTGTAATAGGTCGGGGAAAAAGTTTCTTCATGTTTTGTTTGTACAAAATTTAAGAAAAATCTCTTTGGTTGTACTGTTTGTATCTGGTTGGTTTTAATATCAATAGATATAGGACATTAAGAAACATATAACACGATAAGTTTTAATCGTTCATAGGTACTGAATCTCAACTGTATTAAAATGAGCTGTATGCTCTCTTTTCTTTGATTCTTTTCTTTGAAAACAGGACACGCTATAATTCTTTGATTCTTTTCTTTGAAAACAGGACACGCTATAATTTGAACAACATAACCTTGAAATTAAACTGACATTTGATACTTGATAATGACGTTTTTCCGTCACAGATACTTGAGATAATTTATTTTGCTCTAACTTTCGCTTATGCAATCATATTTTTGTTTCACCTCCCAGAAGTTGGCGTGGCTAATAAATCGGTCGGATAGCTATTCTGAAATAAACTAGATTTGGAAATAGACAACTAATTATTTGATGATCGACGATTCGAGCCGCTCTGCGCTGGATGCGGTCAAGTTGAAGGAGCTGGCACTGGGGAGCGCCAGCCCAGAGATGGGAACAGTATTCCATGTGAGGTCCAACCTGCGCCTTGTAAAGTTGCAGGCGATGTGCCGGCATGAAATACTGTCCCGCTCTGCTTAGCACGCCAAACTTTTTAAAAGCCAATTTGGCCTTCTTTTTCAAGTGACCACGAAACTGTACGTCACTCGATATGTCGACGTGGAGGATTCCGATACTGGCTGAGGCAACAAGAGGAGTGCCTTGAAACTGAGGTCATACGACAAAGGGGTTCTTTTTAGCTGTAAACGCGCAAACTTGTGTCTTCTGATGATTAAACTAGATTAGATTTAGTCGCCCCCAATTCGAGACTTTGTTCAGCAAAGACTCGACTTCAGACACAAGTTTGTTCCGGTACTCGGCGACGTTTTCTCGAAAAATATTGGCACGGCTAGTGTATAGAGCATCACCAGTGCTGTCATCCGCATAGCAATGAATGTTACTGGTTTGCAACATATCATTGATATGCCAAAGAAACAGCGTTGGTGACAGCACACAGTCTTGTGGAACACCAGCGTTAATAGGCTTGTAGTCAGAGCATGCACCGTCTATAACGACCTTGACGCTCCGATCTGCAAGAAAACTGATGATCCAATTGCACAATTTCTCGGGAAGCCTATAGGAAGGGAGCTTTGAAAGAAGCGCTTTGTGCCAAACCCGATCGAAGCACTTTGCAATGTCCAAACTAATGGCCAATGCCTCCCCCTTGGACTCTACTGCCTCCGCCCATCTATGAGTCAGGTAGACCAGAAGATAACCATCTGATCGACCCCGACGAAAACCGTATTGGCGATTAGTAATCAGCTGGTGATCCTTAAGGTACCGCATGAGCTGGCAGTTTATAATGGATTCCATTATTTTGGAGTACAAGGAGGTGATGGCGATAGGCCATATAAAAGTAACTAGTCAAATGTAAGGCTGGAATTATAATATTATTGGGTAATATATAGTAGTCTGCAGTGTGCTTTTAAATGGGGAAGAGCTGAGCCTTGGTGAATCCACCATTTTTCTTGGTATTGCAGTAGACGCGAAGCTTCAATGGGGCCCCCATATATCTAAACCAGCTAGCAAACTTACTTCTGCCGCATATGCCGTTTTTTTAGTTCATGGTGACAATATTGGATTATATGAGGGTGTGTGCGAAATACTTTTGTTATCAATAAAATTTCATAATCGTGAAACAAAGACACAACTACCAGCAGTTTGCCTTATCTTTATTTGTGAAATAAAATAGGATGTAATTGGTTCAATCTTGCATAATTTCATTCAATGATACGTACTTGTTTGAAACTCTTTTAAGTTTTATATCACGACCGTGTTTCTTTACTTTATTGTAAAAATAAATAACTTGTGGAACTGAAAACAATGGCTCGAGTCGTAATTCATAATGGATCGCTTAAACGAAAACTGATAGACGCAGACTTCTTTTAAGACTAGACTTACACTTAGCAAAAAACACGTGGCATTTTGTAATAAAGTATAAAAAAATTACAAATCTTAACGCATAAAAAGTAAACAAATTTTATTTTTTGATCCACTTTTAACGGGAATTTAAACTGGTATTTGAAAGGGACGAAGAGAGAACGAAGCGTGAAATATGGGTAAATCAGGAATGTCTAAAGCTTATCGTTCTATGAACTACTAACGCCTCTCCTTTTCTTTTACTTATTCTGTTTCAGAAAGTCCCGGGGGTTAGAATGTAATTATAATACTCTTGCTGTGTCACATATATTATATTTATACCCCTTACAGTTAAGGATACATGGTAAGATCAGTGGGATTATAATACATTTAAGAGTATTTTTTGATTTTTAGCAGAACGCTTTTTAAAATTTTCGGAAAAAACAGTATTGAGCGCCACCATTAGTGCCTGGTACATGGCAACACTAGTTACCACTAGCGCCCTCTAGTATTGAGTAGAAGAACTAGGAGAGTCAAGATCCTTCTCGCCATTCCAAAACTTTCTAGAACTATCGACACCTAGTCAGTCGGGCCCGGTATGTACTCGAACATTCTAGATGTTTCTACAGTAGAAGTTTCTGGAAATTATCTGAGGCCCTATATAAGGCCGGTATAGACACGGTCAGTGTTAAATTGACAATACAAGCGAATACTTTGAAGTGATACAACTGCGAACTAAAATTATCAGTAGTATAATTGTGTTTTGTTATTAGTGTGGTCTTCATTAGTGATTAGTGTTCTGTAATTAAAACGTCAATTTTGGTAATTCACTCGACAGCTTTTCATTATATTGAACCCCAAGCTCGTAACAATAGTATTGAGCAATTTTAAACTTCTTCATACGCTTCAATATTGTTTAAAATTGTTTCTTTATATACTTCAACATTGTTTAGGATATCATCGTGGTAAATACGTTATTTTAAAAGAAATATAAAAGCTGCTAAGGTTAAATCCACTTTGAGTAATTGTTTTTACGTTCCCGTTCAACCGTCGGATGTGCCGTCGACACGCCGTGAAAAATGACGCTCGGAATCAATAGGCAATTTTCCGATTATTGATATAGTATGGGAAGATAATTTATGACTTTAGGGAATCTTGAAAGAAGTTACGTCAAATGATAATCGATACTTTTTAATAGTAGTTTAAGATTTCAAATTTCTTACCACAAGGTAAACGTGAAACGTTGCGGACTACGAGTCGATAAAATCCATAGAAAATTCACATGACAATTATTAATGAATTCCCGTTAAAAATGAAACAAAATATTATTTGTTTACTTTTTATGCGTTAAGTTAATTGTAAATTATTTCTTATTTAGTTATAATTTTACTACAAAATGCAAACAAATCCCTCTTTTTGCTACGTGTATGTCTTAAAAGAATTCTCCGTCTACCAATTTTCGTTTAAGCGATCCATTAAGCGTGATGTTTTTTTTTCGACTCCAGCCATTGTTTTAATGTTCCACAAGTTATTAATTTTTACAATAAAGAAACACGGTCGTGACATAAAACGTAAAAGAGATTTAAACAAGTAGGTATCATTGAATGAAGTTGTGAATATCGCATTACTTTTAAAGTCATTGTTTAAAGACTAAAACACAAGCAGCAATACGGCAGCGGTCGAATTCCCGCCAAAACAGATTTGTCACGTCTCAAGAGTCAAGACTAAGATTGAAAGCCTCGTTAGCAGTAAAAAGGATCTACTTACCATCAAAATGATGATTTGCTCGTTAATTGCCTATATTTAATATAAATAAATTACAATAAACATACCTATAAGCTTTCGAAGTGAATACAACCTAGAAAGTTTACTTTGCCTTTGGGCTAATGTGATAAAAAACCTCATACTTTATAAAAATACATCACCCTTTTTAAATGCAAATAAAATATAATAACACCATACATTTTTAATAAACTTTGATTTGAATAGAATTATTTGTATTTTAATTAATTAAGTGGTGGAGCCATGCTGCAGCTATATTAGTAGTATAGTTGTAGCTCGAATGTGTCATCTCAAGCGAGGTAGGACCACGCTCTCACAGAACACCAGCGTGAAATAGCAGCTTTACGCAGCTGTGTTTCGTATGGTGAGTGTAGAGAACCGGAGACCCTTTTTACTGGAAAGGAGGCATTCCAGCTTAGTTCTCACGTGTGATAACGTATTTGCATTTTGATTCGTAATCGAGCACTGAGCAACCACTTTCAATCAGGTGGACTGTATGCTCCTTTGTCTTAAGAAAAGGAACAAAATCAGTGACTTGGCAGTCGGCTACTGTGACCTATAAAACCACTTTGACCTCATATAATCTGGAACCACGCAGTCGCGAACGTATAATAAGGAGAGTTTATCAAGCACCTTTTCCAAATTTTAGTTTTAAATTAACATAAGTAAACACACAAATAAAGTATCATATCATTATATCTACAGTAAAAGTAACTATAAACATAAATGTGTTGTGCTGTTAATCATAAAAACAAAATATAATAGTAGAAAAGTGATTTATTTTCCTCAAGTACATTCATTTGTTAACTTTTATAGAAGCTAAAAGCCAGATATTTTCCTTGTTTACCGTATTTTAGTTCGCCTAAAAGCTTTATCACACTAAAGTTAACTCGTAAAACTATGAGATGTATGCATTCTTCTCTCTACGCACACAATGAATACGCCAAAATATACTTCTGTAGCGGCATACAGAAGCGGAGAGTGATTTATACCAAACATTACAGTTAAGACTGCAGAATAAACATTTCTGTTATATTAAACTCAGATTGAAGGCATTACTTACGTGAGGTTAATGGTAAAATGCAATTTTTTTCTCAAACGCTCCCCTCAAATGTATCCCAGTAGTAAATAAACCGTTGACGACAAGTAGACCAGCCTTGTATCCATTCAATTAAATGAAATATAAAAAGGTGTTTCTTCGACTTAAGAAATTTCAGTTATAACATTTAACAAAAAGTAAAAATCGACGTCGAATTGCTAGAAAAAGAAGATATTTATTTGTTACCCCTAGGAGCGATTTTTTCCTAATTTATATGGCACCATCCTTAAAGTATGAACAAATTAATTAAAAAAAAATCATCAAAATTGGTTCACAATCTGTGAAAATATCGCGTAACATACATACAAAAAAACATACACTCAAAATGAGAACCTCCTACTTTTTGAAATCGGTTAAAATATATAGTTTGTCTTGTGTAATTTTTTTCCAAGTATGAAAATTACCGAACTCTTGAATATGCCCAATCTTTAAGGTTTATAAGAATTCAAAGGTGGCCTAACTATAATATGTGTATTTTTGAAGAGGCCTATGTAAATATCCCAGGAGTGGATTAAAATAAGTTGAACGATAAATAAGTAAGTAAGTTTGGTATTCTTCTGAATATTAGTCTGAAGTATTAATATATTACAAGTGAGCAGATGCTCATGAGGAAACCTGCATTCAGGAAACTAATATATTTTGAGCATATGTCAAGTCTATTAACATGTAGTAGAGCAGCACCACGGATTATCTGCTTCATAAACTGTTTGTCCAGCTGGGTATCAAGTTGTAACTTTACTTAATCTTGAGCCTAGTGGACCGGCGGCCACGATTTAAGAGAACAATTAACAATTTCAGTGGTCCCGGCAGGGATCGAACTGCGGTTGCTCGCGTACTATCAAAAATATGACTTAACAGCCTCGTTGTCCAGTAATCGTAAGCGTGACTGCTGGTCTTGTCGTCCCGGGTTCAAATCCTGGCCGATAACTTTTGGCTTTTTCTGTCAATAAACTCACAGAGGCAGCCCGGACTTAGGAAGTTGGCAGTACCTAAAGCTGTAGGTCTTGCACTTGATCACTCTCCGGTCGTGTCGGATTGCCGTTCTATCAAACTACCAGAGAGAATAGAGAGGGCATATGTGATTGCACACACACTTAAGTACTATAGTACTGTCCTGTGGTGATGGATAGCCTTCATTGAAACTTGCCGCCGTGACAGCAATTCGATCTGGAGGACATTATAAAATTTACTGCGAGCGCTTAGGCCCTAAGCTACAAAATATTCTTTATATATTATGTTTCCATAAATAATAATAATATTTATTCATCGTCATCATCATCATAGTCTAAGTCCACAGCTGAATACAATATGACTACCACAGTTGCAACGACAGAGCTTTATTTTATCATTTGGGGTTGTTATCAGGAAGGCGCTGCTGCCCATCTCCTGTTTTAAAAAAAAGCTAGCAGATAAAAAAAATCGTTTAACAGATGACATTTTCAACGTCTTCGAAACATGAAATTTCATTTCATTGTTACTATGGATCGTACTGTATCCCCATAAATGAA
The DNA here is from genome assembly GCA_963668995.1 of Parnassius mnemosyne. NCBI lineage: Eukaryota > Metazoa > Arthropoda > Insecta > Lepidoptera > Papilionidae > Parnassius > Parnassius mnemosyne. The sequence goes on from CAVLGL010000024.1 coordinate 7,832,751, forward strand.
AAATATCATGTTAAGTATTATATAAACCATTCTTATTATTATTATTTTTGCCGTGTAATGGCGGTTAAGAATATCCACTACCCCATATTTTCCCGTGGGTGTCGTAAAAGGCGACAAAGGGAAACAGGAAGGAGATGGGCAGCAGCATCTTCCTAATAACAACAAACTTACAATAAAAAACTGCGGTTGCCAACCCGCTCGCCAAGCGTGGCAACTATGGCAAATACCCTGCTATGATGAGAGTAACAAAGAAACGGCCCCCAGTCCCCGGCGGCCCCGCTATATTCTGGCTACGGTGGACACCATGGTAACGGCGGGGCAGGGGGTGCTAAGAATCTCCGGTGGAGGTTCGGTTGCCACCTTAGACGACTCGACCTGGCAACATACAACGCACGCACCCTGAGGACTGACGAGAAGATTGTGGAGCTGGAAGAAGAGATAGACAAGGTACGCTGGCATTTTATAGAATTATCTAAAGTCCGAAGAGAGGGGGAGGACACGGTAATCCTCGAATCCGGCAACTTGCTCTATCACCGGAAGGGCGACCATCTGTCCCAAGGAGGTGTCGGATTTATCGTTCACAAGTCTCTCGTTAACAACGTTGTAAAGATTGAGAGTATGTCGACGAGGGTTGCATACCTTATACTCAGAATCACCAAACGTTATTCGCTGAAGGTCATAGAGGTTTACACACCAACTCCGGCACACCCCGATGAGGAGGTGGAGGAAATGTATGAGGATATCTCTAGAGCCATGCATTCCTCCGAAAACCCAATATACGGTTGTGGCGGCGCTGTCGTCGCGCCACAAGCGAAACGCACCGAAGCCTAAATCGCGCTAACAAAGTTCCGAAATTAAAGCAATATATATAGAATAGCTCCGAACTACCAATCGGAGCGTTAGCCGCTCCCCGGGAAGAACACCTTGCCCGGCGGGAGAACTCCCCTTTTCCTTTCACCCGCCACACGGTGTTAATGGGAGACTTCAATGCAAAACTAGGCACAAGAGAGAACGGTGAGCTGAAAGTAGGGAAATTTGGAATAGGGCAACGGAACCCAAGGGGCCAGTAGCTGGCCGACTTCATGGAGAAAGACGGACTATTTATGATGAACTCTTTCTTCCAGAAGCGGCCCCACAGGAAGTGGACCTAGTCGAGCCCCGACGGTTCGACAAAAAATGTGATTGACTTCATTATGACGACCAGAAGACAACTGTTTAGTAATGTCTCCGTGATCGCGAGGGTGAAAACTGGTAGCGATCACCGAATGGTTAGAGGCACACTGAACCTAAACGTTAAGTTGGAGAGGTCTCGTCTAATGAAGTCAACGCTCCTTCCCCCTCGTGCTCTGTTCCAAAGTCCCGAAACCTTTCAGCTCGAGTTACAAAACCGTTTTCAGTGCCTAGAAGACTGCAATAAAGTGGACGATATGAATGACAAGCTCTTGGAAACTGTCCATGCGGTCGGAGCTAAGTTCTGCAAGACCCACCGCAGAAGAACACAAAAACTCTCCGATCACACTCTCAATCTCATGACTGTTAGACGGGAGATGAAGCTATATTCTTCAACAGATTTGACAGCATACAAGCAACTCAACAGACAGATCTCCAAAAACACGGACTTACGCAACGGACTTACGAAACTTCAATACAGCTTGTATTGAAGAAGCGATCGAGCGGAACCAAGGCTCCAAAGTCTTTGCCAGAGATCTGTCTGCCAGAAAGAGCTAACTGTCAAAGCTGAAGACCGACTGTGGCAGCATCGTTTCCGGGGCACCTGAGATTTTGAGTGATATTGAGAGGTTCTATGGGCAGCTGTACACATCATCGCTAGAGCCACATGCAAGTGTGAGTAACGATCCAAGAGCGAGTCTTATCCGACACTATTCCGAAGATAGCCCAGACGTCAGTCTGAGCGAGATTAGAACGGCTCTCCAGCACTTTAAAAACGGCAAGGCCCCCGGCGAGGATGGAATTACAGCGGAGCTTCTGAAAGCGGGTGGAAGACCGGTACTTGAAGTCCTTCAGAAGCTTTTTAATTACGTCAACCATGGTGGCATTATACCGGAGGCGTGTAGCAGAAGTGCCGTGGTCTTTTCTTCAAGAAAGGTGACAACGCTCTTTTGAAGAACTACAGACCAATTTGCCTTCTGAGCCGCGTCTAGGCGCTGTTTTCGGGAGTCATTACGAATCGTCTCGCGCGCAGACTTGACGACTTCCGAACTTGACGGTTTCCGAAAGGGCTTTAGCACCATAGACCACATACATACCCTTCAGAAAATTGTACAGAAATCCGAGGATTACAATTTGCTACTATGTCTGGCGTATGTGGACTATGAGAAAGCCTTTGATTCCGTCGAAATTCGGGCGGTGCTGCAGTCCCTTCAGCGGTGCCAAGTTGACTGTCGGTATATCGAAGTGCTGAAGTGTTTGTACAGTAGAGCTACGATGGCTATCCGAGTACAGAACTAGAGTACGAAACCTATCCAAATGCAGGGAGGTGTAAGACAAAGTGATGTTATATCCCCGAAACTCTTCACCGCTGCATTGGAAGACGTTTTCAAGCTTCTGGACTGGAAAGGATACGGTATTAACATCAATGGCGAGTACATCACTCACCTTCGATTTGCCGACGATATAGTCCTTATGACAGAATCGCTGGAGGACCTAAGCACATTTGTTGGAAGACCTCAATGGTGTCTCCCAACAAATAGGTCTTAGGATGAACATAGACAAAACAAAGATAATGTTTAATGTCCATGTCACACCTATGCCGGTAGTTGTTGGGAGCACTAAGTTCGAAGTTGTTGACGAGTATGTTTACCTGGGACAAATAGTCCGACTAGGTAAGTCCAACTTCGACCGAGAGCTGAGGTCGCTCAGCGGGCTATGGGGAGGGCTATGCTCGGGGTTTCTCTGATTGATAAACTTGGAAATGAGTATATCCGCAGTAGAACCAGAGTAACCGACATAGCTCAACGGATTAGTAATCTGAAGTGGCAGAGGGCCGGCCATATAGCTCGAAGAACCGACAACCGATGGGGAAGAAAGGTTCTTGAGTGGCAGCCTCGTACCGGTAGGCGAAGTGTAAGGCGAACGCCCACGAGATGGAGTGGCGACCTGGTAAGACATGTAGGAAGTCGATGGATGCAGGTGGCTCAGGACCGTGCATTGTGGCATTCCTTGGGGGAGGCCTATGTTCAGCAGTGGACTTATGAAGGGCTGTAATGATGATGATTATTATTATTATTTTTAAAATGTGCTATAAATACAGTTTTCTTATCTGATTAGACTGTATAAATATGTAAAAAAAAATTATTAAACAATAAAATTATCATTGTTATTATTGGCTACATTGCATGCTATTGTTATTCATTTTAAATATTAACTAAATTTAGTGCTATCTTCGTGTATTGTTGGGAAACATTGTTTATTTTTTTTTTATAAAAATAAAGGTGACAAATGAGCATATATTCCACCTGACGATATGAGAGTGCCTTGGTCCACAGGCACTTACATCTATCCTCGATTAAGAATCAAAATGGAGATGCTTGTGTCTTAGGGCAAATGCCTCGTTTCTAGAAAAATTGTCCAAACCAACCCAATTCTGTCGGTTAACCACTATGCGATTAATCAATGTTTCTTCCTCGCATGACCTCTTCATGGAATCGGCGACCACCAGCATTTTTAGACCAACACGACTTAGGGATCTTTAAGAAAAAGCTAAATCCCTTTATAAAAGCTGGTGATGTTCACGGGACTTTCAGGTGCGTTTGTTCATTGGTGCCGCGTGCTCGTTAGCCCTCCCTTCTATAAAAAAAATATAAACAAATTGAATTACCTTTTTTCTCTTCCCTTTCTCTTATCTTCAAATCTTTACAAGAGTAAATCCCACTTCCTTAATAATAAGAATCAAAGAAGGTTTCAAATGTATTGTTAATGCCAATAAAAAAATCTACCGACATATTTTAGGCAATGCTTAAAAGAGCACTGAGATTTATTTTGCTAATAAATCCCACGCCGCTATCTGACCGTCTGAAATCTCGCCGGTCTCATCTCGCTTTGTGCTCCAGACAGCCCTTTGATTTAAGTCTTTCACAAAGAAAGTATTCCAAATATCAGGCTTTAAAGAATTATGCTATAACAATATACTGAAAGCGTAGTATTATTTTATTAATACATGTACACTTTAACATTAATTCAACATATAACTATGAAAAATTAGACGAATTACACAAAAAGGATAACACTCATTATAAAATTAATAACATATATAAATATATCACAAAACTAATCCTTTCTGTCTTACAGTATACTCGTACTTTTATGAAGCCTCAGCAGGTGACAAAGGAGCACACCTACATCTGTCATCAATTGAGAATTAATATGCACGTGCGTTGTTACCCCTGAGGATTAAGATCGAATGTCTCGTATTTAGTAAAAGGGGTCTTCGGATACAGTCATCATACGAAACACATCAGCATTAAGCTATTCTTTTATGTTGGTATTTCTTGAAAGCGTGGTTCTGCCCCGGTTGGGCCGACCCATTCGAGTTGCAACCAATGGATGTAGTCTAGCCCTAAAAGTATAAAATATATGAATATTATACGAATGCAAGCTAAACTAGTAATGTAAATGTTTATTTTCATATCTTACTAGTTATCTAATTAACCTATCTAGCCTGATGAAAAAAAATATTACATGAAACATTCTCCGCATACATGTGCAAGCAATACATTAACATCATTAATAATACGCTAAACAGACCAAGAGAACGAAATGTGTGAGTGTAATGTATGTCTGTTGTAACGTAAAGAGCGTGAGAACAAATTTAAGAGTTCTTTTTTTAGTTTTTTTTTTTGAAAAAGCTTACCACCACTAGGATTTTCTCCGGTACCATGTAAGCAGTTTACAAATTGCATAAGGACAAACATCTAGACCCGGAACAATCATTTGTAAGCATACAAATTGCGGAATTGGAAACCGCGGCCCTCATAGCCGCAACTTAATGCTAAGCCTAAGCTAATGGAGCCGTCAGAGAGATTCTGCGTCTATAATCTAAATGAATAGTCAAGTTCCACTAAGTTACGACAATCGCAATAAATATAAGAAAAATCACCATCTGGTCTATTATCTGAATAGTTCTATATCAAAACCAACCATACAAAGGAAAAAGAAAGTGATTTTTTTTTATTTCATCAGCAATTTTTCAACGAAGTCGAACTGTCGATTGGACATCAACGTCAAAACACAACATACCCTCACCGATAACAATAGTTACGTATTTTATTATAGCGGGACCACGGAAAATAAAAGACGTGAAGATATTTATCGGAAATCTATTCTTAAGCCAAGAGCTTTGAGCGAAAATTATAATATAAATAATTTAGTATCATCATAAATCACTTCTTAGCCGTGGTGGCTCGAGAGTGGAACGTTCGCTTTTCGTAGTACGAGAAAAATCTCAATTCGATCCTCGTAACCTATAAAACGTAATTACAATTTGAAATGGTTATTTACGATTTTGTTGACGGAGAAGGAAAATATCATGAACTTTTTTTAGGATATAAAGACACTTTCATATCTATTTTGGAAATGTATATCGAGTTGTTGTGAAATCCGTCAATAGTCATTACGTACAGCATTGTGATGAACTTTTCTCACCTTAAAAAATGAAATGGATTCTACTTACAATTCACCGCATAACTTTTGACTGCGAAAGAATGTCTTATAGACATTAAATTAATTCTTTGTAAATCTATTATTATAATAATGTGTCAATAATTGTAATATAAAATTTTAGATATTTAATAGAAAATGGATGAAATTTGAGGAATATACCGATTTCTTATCCTATGAGGCCATCGTGCGGGAAGTTTTTGAAAAAACTGTTTTCGTGCCCATTTGTCGCCGCTGGTAATATAAGAATTACATGCTTAAGGTCTAAGTATAGTCATTCAATAAGGAAACGCATATCGCGCGGAGTTTGACTGTATGATATTTTTAGTATATAATTTTTTTATTATTATTAATCAATATTATTATTATTTATATACATTAATAGGATGATTTATAATATTTAACCAACTAACAGTCCACCTGATAGTAAATGTTTTCTGCAATCCGTGGACACCATACCAGCAGCAAACTTAATGCAAATGAGATTACAATCAGTAGCCTTTTTACTCGTATTTTCAAAAACGGTGTATCATACGGTATATCGGCGTATATTTACTTTGTCTTTGTTTTAATTGGCAATGATTTTAGAAGAATATAACTCTTTTTAATTTACAAATTAGCCAACTGCATTTGCGTTGAAGTTTTCTAATATAATATGAATGTGTATTTTTTAAGATGGCTTCGAGAGTACAAAATTCCTGCCACAATATTAAAAAATGCTTCTCACAGGCGAATTGTATAATAAAATCAACGGTAGCGTTAGAACTTCAATTAAAGCTTAATTTTGAATTATATCCACAGTTTACAGATATAGATAACTAGACCCTTCTTACTGGAAACGAGGCATTTCATCTTAGTCCTCAGGGGTGGCAACGCATCTGCATTTTGATTCGTAATCGAGGATAGATGTAGATGACTATGGACCACAGTATCCACTTAACATCAGGTGGACTGTGTGCTCGTTTGTCACACTTATTATATAAAAAAAACTTACTTAGATACCCTATCGCAGTCATTAACCATCATTATAAACTTTAAAATCATTAGCGAAGATTAAACATTTGCTCGATTTGAAACACTATTCGATAATATTATTATATATTATGAAATTAAGGAGGCCTAAATAAGAACCTTGGAACACGTCAGAAGAACATGGGAACATGATTGAAACCCATTAAATTACAACTTTATGCCACCTACTAGTAAGGTAGCTTTTTAAGAAAGGCGAACTGCAGGCTTGTATGGGAATTTCGCACAGCTAATAAAATTTCGTGTTTTGGGATATTTTTTGTTTTAATTGGTAGTTAGTAGGATAGACAAGCCCTTTTTAAATTTAAAACTTAGGACGTAAATGTTATTACCAGTTTTTTAATGTTTTTTTATTTTTATTTTGTACTAGTGTACCAATGCAGATTGTTACATATTATAGGCACATAAACATTGTTTTGGTGATAAAGTAAATGTTCTAGATTGATTGTGACTATCTCTGTAGTGTTTTACTTGCCATTAAGTTGGTAGATTGAAATGAGGATCGTACCTACTCACCGGGGTGCATTATGAGATACCTATATCCAGCAGCGGATTGCAACAGTTTGATAATGGTGAAGTTCTGATGGGGTTTTGAGTGTAGGTAAATAAACAATACAATACTTATATGTAGGAAGGGTAATTGAGTAGTACAGAGACTGATTTTGTAGTTAGGAATAATAATTAGGAAATTCGTTTAAACGAATTAATTATCCAACGAGTCGAGGATAAACTAGTAACGGAATACGACAAGCGGACCGTTCCACGTCAGAGCCAAGACTGTTCTAACGGCGGCAGCTCCGTCCGTTTTATACAAGCTTAGCGGGCGCCACCGCAGGTGCAATGGTGCAGGTGTGCGGAGCACGTGTTATTTACAAGAATTCTGTCTAGCTACACAGACGCCGTCGCAGGTGCAATGGTGCACGTGCCGTCATATATAACACTTTGTTTTTGTAATTGTAATACAATACAATACTTTGTTTTTGTAATTGCAGTCACAAACCACAATCCAAAACAAGAGCAAAGAACTGAAATGAACTGAAAGACAGATTTTCTTTACCTGTCAATAAATAATTGCCATATGAACAAAGAAAACATTGATAACCAAAATCATTCTTATCATTAAATCGTTTACCATTATGATTTTATGCAACAATTATGCATTCTTAGGTTATTTCTATTTCTAAATAATTAATTATCATTTCGATATTTATGTTATTTTACATATGGCAACTTCTTAAAACATTACTGCGTTTAGTTTACGATTATATTACGTTTATTTTTGAAAATCTTTTTATTGATATTATTTATTAATCCGAAGTTCTAAAAATAGTACAATAACATGAAAATAAATGGCTTAGTTGCCTAAATATGTGATACAAATTCTATAACAGAACAATAAAAAAAGTATGCGGTACAAAATCTGCCGTTCACCTTTAACAGTTACTTAAATATATCAAAGTGTTTAAATTTATTTTGAACTAATATAATAATAATAATGTCCTCCAGACCGAATTTCGGTCACGGCGGCCAGTCTCAACGGAGACTAGCCGTCGGCGCAGGACAGGATTGTAGTGCCTAAGTGTATGCGCAAGCACGGGTGCACTCTCTATTCCCTCATTCTTATATTCCGATGGGACGGTCAACCGACACGACCGGAGAGAGATCAGGCGCAAGACCAACGGCTTCACGTGCTTTGCGAGGCACGGGGGTGAGACACCGCCAACTTCCTGACTCCGGGCAACTACTGAGAATTTCTTGATGAAAAAGGTCAATAACTGATTTTTTTGCCCGACCCGGGATTCGAACCCGGGACCTCATGATCAGCAGTCGCACTACTACAACCACTAGACCATTGAGGCAATCTGAACTAATATATACGGTTGCTCAAATTACTTATAATACATTAAATACCTTGTTCATGTTACTTATTCATCAAAATAACATCTACTACATAGCTAGCTAGTATTTTACCTAATTGAGTGGTCTTAGGAATATCACAAGTTCAAGGCAACAATTAGAATGTCGTTTAAATATGTACATTAAAATGTTCATTCACCTACTGGATAGAATTTTTTCTACAAGTTTATTTTATTAAGAATTTATTAAGAAAAAAAAAATTTAATCACTGTTCAGCCGTACAGTGCAACCCCGATAAAAAAAACCAAAGAGTTTTTTTTAGTTCACTTACTTTGTTTTAAAATCCTAATGCTGATCTATGACCCAGATGGTTTGTAGGCAAAGGTTTTTTGGTTGTTTGTCAATTGTCTATACAGCCTTGTGGGAAAAGACAATACACCTCTGCTGTGTCTATATCACAGCTATGTACGAGTACATACATATGTTTGTTTAAGTACTTTTAATTTATTGGATATATAAGATTACTATACTTGTAATCCTTTATATGATTATTTTATTGTAATAGAAATATGTCCGACAACTGCTCGGAAATATGAAGCACCGACAGAGTAACAGAGTAACAGCGCTGTGGCTCTGGGAACCTTTGTGAATGACGAATAAACCATTAAATAAGTCATTCATTAGTTATGTTAATATTTAAACACTATTAAATAGCGTTGTGCAATGATTGAGCAAAACAATTCGCAATACAATGTCCAGAGTCCCTGAGGGCGGGGCACGGCGCAAGACGTCGTCGGTCACGTCGCGCCACAATTTGCCGACGAAATGGAAGAGCGCAGTCACCAGTTACGTGTAACGTTGTTCAATTTAGCTTTTCTTTTGAGGAGAATGCTCTGTTACTTGTAGGAGCCGCGATAGCTTCGGAATTAAACAAAACTCCTTAAATAATATGGTTTGAGCTCGTTTTTACTTACTAACTACTATACTATTAATTATTATTTCGTGATTTACTTACGAGATGCAAGGAAATTAAAACAAAGTGTGTGAACTAAAAAACCTATTTAGCTTTTTTTTACAGAAATGTGTATACGCACACCCGCTTTGCGATCACAAGGACTGAAACCCCATGGTGGCAAACCTTCGCCGCATATTGAGAGGGTCACTGGAACGCGTTCGCACACATCCATTACAGGTAGTGTTGCCCAAAATCGGTCTTGGTCTTGCAGTCTTGGTCTTGTTCTTGCATTTTTGCAAGACCAAGACCAAGAACAAGACCGCCTCTTTTTAGCAAGACCAAGACCAAGACTGACCGTGCAAGATTTGCGCAAGAACAAGACTAAGCTTGCGATACTCTTGCGTCTTGCAGTTAGGACTAAGTGTCGTTTCAGGGAGTATAGGAGTTCGGGTATACGCTTAGGGACTCTATGAGACGCAAAAAAATATAATGAAAAAAAAATTGGAAAATTGGACTTATGCGCATTACGGACAATACCATAAACATACATAGCGAATGAAAATATCCATTAAAAAAAAAAGAGTGCATCCCTAGTTTTGACCATCGGCACTTTGATAGTGCGCGGCGTCTTGTTGTCGGCGTCATCAAAGGTCGGATACTGACCTGTCAAAGAAATTGTGCAGCTATTCGAAATTACAAGGTCAAGATACACGTGCCGGCCGCTACTATGGATATCGCATACAATCGTCGCCGCCGCGCCACACGCACTACATTTGACACTGTTTGATTGCCGCCACAGAGTACATGTTTCAAAGAATAAATTAAGTTTCCGGGTGCTCAGAATGGACGCGAATACATTATCCTGATCTCGCAAGAAATATTGTAATTAGATAATAGGTAGGTATCATAATAATTTATTCTAGTAAGTAATTATTATAAAATTAACTATATGGATTTATAATAACTACTTACTATTATTGTTATTATTATTACCTAAAAGATAAACATGTTCAGTAAGTTCACTGCAAATCTCGACTTTTGCAAGTGTGGGTTTTTCAAACACAAAGTGATCGAATATGTCGTCACTCATTTGATAAATATGGTTGACACCATAGCACTTTTAAAACACTTGAAATATGTAAATATGGATCTGGATCTTGTCTTCAAGGCTTAGTTATTAAGGAGTTGGAGAGGTACCTAGGTAAACCCAGAGCCGTCATCTCGGAAGACATTTTAGACTAATGGAGGACGCATGAGACAAAATATCCGATTCAAAGATGTTTTATAGGTCCAGATACCGTGTACGCTCGCCTAAAACGCTTCCATTTCAAAGGCGCCAATATTGCGTATTCGTTCGATCGTTCCGCCATTACGCCAGCGACGTTCGCTGTGAACATACGTCACGCACCGGTGTTTTTAATTTCGCAAAATGACTGTTTGTGCTGTGAAATCATTTAAAAATTACTCTTGGAAAAAAGATAAGGATAAGAACATCACTTTTCATCAGTAACTATACAATTTTATGGTGTATTTCTTTGTAAAATAATATGAAAGCTAAATGTCAATACAAGTAATAATACTGCGCAATAATATTCGAGTGTTGCCTAGTCTATGAAATGTTCTTACCATTTTTTAATGTCATGATCAACCACAAAGGTTATCTGTATAGGGTTTTTAAACAGTCTAATTTTATAGATTTTACCCAACCTATAGAGTTAAACCGTTTTAAGGGTTAGGGTTGAACTACATCTGGCAGCATGAAATTGCACTTTCCTGTGCTTCTATCCTTTTTGGTCACTCAGAACCGTTATAGTAGTAACCGATATAGTTCCACCCTCAAAAAGCCGATTGTAAACCGGTTTTAAAAGTTTATTTATCATTTTTGACAATTCATACTAATATAATATTATAAATGTGAAAGTGTGATTTTTTTGTTTATTTGTTTTTGTCCTTCCTTCACGCAGCAACGGAACGGAGCAATTTAAAAAAATTAAACATTTTGCTGCATCTCTTGGCTGAAGTTTACGCTTAACCAAACTTACTTTTTTTCGTCATTTTACTTAGGATTGAAAAATAATTTAATGTCTTCGTAAAAAGCGGCAATATTTTGTGTTCTACGGTACAACAGTGTAGTACTCTGTATATATTTAGTAATAATAGATAATAAATATATGTTACATACATAAATATCTATTGTGCTTTTTTATTTATTTTAACTGTTACATTAATTATAGGTTTTATTACATATCTTCAATATTTTAGTGCGATGTTCATACCTACATAAAACACACATAAGCAACCATATCCCCATACATACACACACAAATGCACACGCCACGCACACACATTTTATACTCTTAGAATCAATAGGTACGTCGATAGAAAAGAAATATAAAATCTCCCACATTTTTTGGGTAATCGATTCGCACTGTTATTACCGAAGTCACGCACATTAATGCAGCCATGGTACGTAAGATATGCGCGTCACGTGGTACTCACGCACACATGAATCAAAGACTGTCTTCACTATGAACGTTGCGGTGTGTTAGCAACACGGTATCTGGACCTATAAAACATCTTTGATCCGATTTTATCGAAGATGGCCCGTGATTTTCTTTTAATACCTGCAACTTCAGTACCTGCTGAGAGATTATTTTCTAAAGCATCATTAGTAATTAGAAAACATAGAAATAGGTTAAGTGATGAGTCAGCCAGATGGTTACTTTGTATTAATGCTTTGTCAAAAGGATAAATATAAAGTAACAGTAATGTCAAAGCTGTTGTGTACATACTGTGAAGTAATTTAATTTGCATCGTATTTCATTTTTTATTTAAATAAATGGTATATTGTAACTCTTTTATTCCATTTGATATATGGTGAGGGTCCATCAATCTCTTACTAGAGAGATAATGTTATTTAAAATACAGTGTAGTTATTGCCATTAATTTGTTTTTATATGTATGTTTAACCATGTCTTAGCACATGTAAGCTTATTAAATGTAAACGTTTATTAAGAAACTGACGCCCGTGGCCGTGGGACACGGTAGATAGCTCAGTTGGTTAGAGCATCGGCACGAATCGCTTAGGTCGTGGGTTCAAACCCCACCCGGTGTCAGTTGATTTTTCGAATTTCTCATTAAATGTTTAGACATTTATTAATATGGTTGGTCTTTACTATGGCTATGTTAATTCAAGCTCAATATGTACCTACTCTGTTAAGTTGTTCTAAGATCTAAAGTAACGTTTAATAAATAGTAATAGGCTAATAGGTCATTGCGAGACTTGCGAGACTCTTGCTGCAAGACCAAGACCAAGACCAAGACTGGGAGCGCAATACCAAGACCAAGACCAAGACCAGGTCTATTGGCGCAAGACCAAGACCAAGACTTGCTAAGTCTCGTCTTGTTCTTGCATTTGGGCAACACTAATTACAGGCCCTTTCCAGGCGGACAACAACTCCTACGATTCTTTTCTGGAAGACAAGGCGCACTTTCTTTATTTTCTATTACTACAATTTTAATATTTCCTTGTATTTTGACACACTCGTATCGTACCTACATATTTCGTTCTTTATATCTCGCTACGAAACAAGCATATCGTCGTAGAAACCGGGAATATACTCGTATATCAAAACATAAGAAATGTAAATACGAAGCTTCACAGTTTCCGCACACAATCTGCAGTGAACAGCGTCATGCGGCTGTTTATTTAAATTGTATACATGTAAAGAGAATAACACACTAGCTAAGGAATAATAAAACTAATCAAACAGGAAACTACTTAATAAAATCAGGCGTTACTTTGCGGAAACCCATTATATTAAAGATCCGCGTAATAAAAAAAATGCGTGTTATGCATTAAGGTTAAATTTAGCCGTCAGCTACCGCAGAGTCTATTTCACCTGCGAAAACCTCGTGTAAAGGCGAAACACGTGTCGTATTATTCACGGCGGTGTTCCTTTCCTATTGTTGTAGTAAACACTAACTAAAAAAGCAGCAAAATGCTTCTGTGTTTCGTTTAGCGAGAGACGATACCTTGAGACCTCATTTATTTGTACAGAAGCGTTATATTTTCGACCTTAAGTAACACGCATTAACTTTTAGAGTCATAAAGGTAAAGTTACGTTAAGTTTAGCTTATATACGTACTTATATAGCTTACAGTGCTACTTGTACCACGGCCACTATAAACTTTACAAAGCTAAAGACAATAATAATAATAATAATAATAATAATAATAATCTTTATTGATAAACATACAACAAGGAGAAGAAAGTACCGCGCAGACGTTACGTATCTCCTGCGACGCGGAACGGTGAATCTTACCGCATATCCTCACGCTCTTCTGTGTTCTTTTATAGACGTCTTACATTTCAGTATTATAAAGTTTGAAAGAATTTTTTTTATACGATAAGGGTGACAAACGAGCACACAGTCCACCTGATGGTAAGTGGTTGCTGCGGCCCATAGGCATCTACATCTATCCTCTATTACAAATCAAAATGCAAATGCGTTGTCACCCGTGAGGACCAAGATGGTATACCTCATTTCCAGTAAAAAGGGCCTCCGGCCACCTGGACTCACCAAGCGAAAACTTCACGCTCTATTCTGTGAGGTCGTGGTACCACCCCGGTTCGAGCCGGCCCATCCGTGCGACAGCAAAAGCTGCCGCGTGGCTCTACCAAAAAATACCTAACCAAAAATATGTATTTTTAAAACACTAGGAGATATCATTAATTTAAAAAAAAACATTATACATGATAGAAAAATGTAGAAAAATAAACAAAAATAACCATGATAATTTTTTTTATACGACACGTGCTCGTTTGTCACTCTTATCCTATGAAAAAAAGTCTGCACAACATCGCGATGCGGCTCGTTTTGGTGTGATTTGACCTTAAGATTTGAAATGCGCTTAATTCTGATGTGTTTCGTATGACGAGTGTAACTGGAGTCCCCTTTTACTTGAAACGAGGCCATTCCATTTTAATCCTTAGGGGTAACAACGCATCTGCATATTGATTCTCAATTGAGGACTGATGTAGATGTCCATGGGCCACATCATTCACTTACCATCAGGTGGACTGTGTGCTCGTTTGTTACCTGCTGAGGCTCCATAAAAGTATACTGTAAGACATAAAGGATAAGTTTTGTGTTATATTTGTATATGTTATTATTTTTATATTGAATGTTGATCCTTTTTGTGTAACCTCGTTTTTCATAGTTATATGATGAATTATTGTTAAAGTGTACATGTATTAATAAAATACTACGCTTTCAGTGTAATGTTATAGCATAATTCTTTAAAGCCTGATATTTGGAATACTTTCTTTCTGAAAGACTTAAATCAAAGGGCTGTCTGGAGCACAAAGCGAGATGAGACCGGCGAGATTTCAGACGATCAGATAGCGGCGTGGGATTTATTAGCAAAATAAATCTCAGTGCTCTTTTAAGCATTGCCTAAAATATGTCGGTAGATTTATTTATTGGCATTAACAATACATTTGAAACATTCTTTGATTCTTATTATTAAATAAGTGGGATTTACTGTTGTAAAGATTTGAAGATAAGAGAATGGGAAGAGAAAAAAAGGTAATTCAATTCGTTTATATTTTTTTTATAGAAGGGAGGGCTAACGAGAATGCGGCTCACCTGTATTTTGATTCTTAATCGAGGATAGATGCAGGTGTCTGTGGACAAAGGCACTCACAAATCGTCAGGTGAAATGTATACTCATTTGTCACCTTTATTTTTATAAAAAAAAAAACAATATTACCCACAATACACGAAGATAGCACTAAATTTAGTTATTATTTAAAACTAGCTGACCGGGCGATACGAAGGTATAAATAATAAACATTACCACGGTGGTGGCGGAGTAGGAGAATTCACTACCACATGTCATTCCTGTGGGTGTCGTAAGGAATTACTGAGGGAAATGAAACAGGAGATGGGCAGCAGCATCTTCCTGACAACAACCCCAAATGATAAAAGAAAGCCCTGTCGTGACAACTATGGTAGTCATATTGTATTCAGCTGAGCACTTTTAATAGACTATAATGATGATGATGATGAATAAATATTATTATTATTAATGGAAACATAATATACAAAGGACAATAGATGGACAACGAGGCTGTTAAGTCATATTTTTGGTAGTACGCAAGCAACCGCAGTTCGATCCCCGCCGGGACCACTGAAATTTTTAATTGTTCTTTTAAATCGTGGCCTCCGGTCCACTGGGCTTAAGATTAAGTAAAGTTACAACTTGATCCCCAGCTGGACAGACAGTTTATGAAGCAGATAGTCCGTAGTGCTGCTCTACTGCATGTAAATGGACTTGACATGTGCTCGAAATATATTATTTTTCTGAATGCAGGTTTTCTCATGAACACGTGCTCACTTATTATATTGTAGTGTAGCCACCACGACAGTATATATATTCATACAATATATTCATACTCAAGACTTATATTCAAAAGAATACCAAACTTACTTACTTATATATCGTTCAACTTATTTTAATCCACTCATGGGATATTTACATAGGCCTCTTCAAAAATACACCTATTATAGTTAGGCCACCTTTAAATTCTTACAAACCTTACAGATTGGGAATATTCAAGAGTTCGGTAATTTTCATATTTGGAAAAAAATTACACTAGATATACGATATAATTTAAGTGACTTCAAAAAGAGGAGGTTCTCAATTTTCATGTATGTTTTTTTGTATGTATGTTACGCGATATCTTCGCAAATTGTGAACAAATTTTGATGATTATTTTCTTATTAAATAGGTTATACTTCAAAAACATTGACACCTAAGGGTAGCAAACAAATATCTTCTTTTTTAGCAATTTGAAGTCGGTTTTTACTTTTTGTTAAAATTTATAATCATAACTTCTTAAGTCGAAGAAACACCTTTTTATATTTCATACCATTGAATGGATACAAGGTTGGTCTACTTGTTGTCAACGATTTATTTGCTATTGGGATACATTTGAGGTTACCATTTGAGAGAGAAGTTGCATTTTAAAATTAACTTCGCGTAAGCAATGCCTAAAGTCTGAGTTTAATATAACAGAAATGTTCATTCTGCAGTCTTAGCTGTAATGTTTGGTATATACCATTCTCCGCTTCTGTATGCCGCTACATTAAGTATATTTTGGCGTATTCATTGTGTACGGAGAGAGAAGAATGCATACATCTCATAGTTTTACGAGTTAACTTTAGTGTAATAAAGCTTTTAGGCGGACTAAAATACGGTAAACAAGGAAAATATCTGGCTTTTAGTTAACAAATGAATGTACTTCAGAAAAATAAACCCCTTCTCTACTTTTATATTTTGTTTTTATGATTAACATCACAACACATTTCTGTTTATAGTTAGATACTTTTAATGTAGATATTATGACATGAAACTTTGTGTGTGTTTACTTATTTACATTTAAAGACTAAAATTTGATACTAGTGTTTGATAATCTCTCCTTATTAAACAAAATATATGATAGCACAAGAACCTGTTATAAGACCGTGACTGCTGGGTTTACGAGGATGTGTGGTTCTAGTGGTTATAAACACTGTATCTGAATACTACAGAGTACCTTTGTATAAACCGAAAGTGACTACCAAGTCATCGATTCTAAATCAATTCGGGTCAAAGTTTTTCAAAATGTAAGGTTGTTTAGGCCCAAACATGGGCATTTGAAACGCCATCCAATCGCGTTTGACTAAGCGAATCGCCCGTTGGTGTGAGGTGACGTGCGGTCTCCGGGGGGGGGGGGGGGGGGAGGGCAGCGATATGCAGTTTCCCGGCGTTCGGCTCTCGGAGGGACAGTAGCTTGACAGCAGCGGCGCTATTGAATTTGGGGTTTCGTGGAGACCGCCTCAAGTAAGTTGGTCTGAGTTGTACGTTCGTGACAAGAGGCTTGTATTGAATTTGACTGATTAAAGTACTTTCGTTTGAAAGTGATTGCGTGTTGAAGTGCATTTTGCAATATTTAACTTGCTTGTGTGACGTGGAACCTTGTGCGCACGCCGAGTAGAGATACGGTCTGGAATTTGAAGCTCGCATTCCATTTCGAGGGCGTGGCCCGGTTAATTGTTTTTGGAAGTCATTGTTTAATTGTACCGTCGCGTTAAGAGCCTTTTGTGTGTTGACTCTCTAGTTAGTTTGCGTGTCAGCTAGGCTGATTTTGAATTCTTATTGCGGCTTAGTATTTAATAGCGTACGAAGGAATTTAGTTTGTTGTTTGGGAATACTGAACTTTGAGACTCGAGAAGAGGCCGCGTTCAATCCCGTGTTTGTAAATTTGTGCTACGTGAACCCGGAACCTTGAATATTGAACTTTGAACGACTGTTAGTTACTTGTGTCGGGTGTCATGTGTTTGCTTTCGATGAAATTTGAATTGGTTGACTTTGAAGTTAATTATATGTACAATAAAGTTGATGGATTGAAATAGTGTACAATAAAGTTGATAGACTGGAATAGCGAAATGAAGAACGAAGTTGTAAATTGGTGACGTCCGCTGGAGTGATACAACATGGTGGGGCAGCATTGGACCAGGCCGCTGCTCGATCACCTTAGCTAGGTCAGGTCACATATATAAACACTACTACACACCACTTACATGCACCTACACCTACCTACCGCCTGACTGAGCCTTGGGGCAGTCTTAGCTTCGGAACCAGGTACGTACTATTTGTTTACCTAGCCTTATATCTATTGTGTAGAATGATAAGTCCCCATAGGCTATTGGGCCCTGTCCTCTGCTGCCCGTTGATTGGGCTACTGATGGGCCCTAGTCCAGTCTATCTTTGTTGGGGCAGCTCAGGGCGTGTACAAAGGTGTTATTATATTTTTTGTATTTAGAGAAGTGTAATGTATTTTTCTTAAAGTATGAGGTTTTTAGTCCATTAGCCCAAAAGAAAAGTAAACTTTTTAGGTTGTATTTACTTTAAATATGTATGTGTATATTTTTTTTTATTAATTTATTTAAGTGGAGGTGATTAACGAGCAAACCGTTATTCCGATGGTAAGTAGATCCTTTTTACTGATAACGAGGCTTTCCATCTTAGTGTTGAGAGGTGACTAATCTGTTTGGCGGGAATTTGACCGCTTACGCATTGCTGCTTGTATTTTATCCCTTGAACAATGGTTTGATGCGGATTTTGATATGTAAAATAGTCCGATTTTGTGTATTTAATGTCTCCGCACGTGAACTATTAGTGGAGACGGCGAAGTGTTTTAAGGTGATATAAACCTCAAATTATTTTGTCTGCTTAGGCGTCTTGAAAAATTAAAACAGTATCTTCATTGGCTGTCTGCTGGCATAAGCTACCATCAAAATCTCCCAAAAACATCATAACGTGACGCATCATCATCTTGTGGAGATATATGTTATTGTACTCTGTAAAATATATTACATATATTTTAATATATTTACAACATTACAGGATTTGATAATTGTATTCTTTTAAGCTTAAGGTCTTGTAGATAATACAAAAATGAAAAAAAAAACATTACCAATTTGTGGAAATTGGCCTCGGTGTTTTACTAGCGATTTAAGATTAATTTGCCGCGTTCTGTTCCATTACCAGCATAGATGTGATACTAATTTCAGTCGATCGTCAAAGCCACTTCCGTCACTAATATACTTATCATAAGCATTTTTTTATAGGATAAGGGTAACATATAAGCACACAAACCACCTGATGTTAAGTTGGTTGCTGTAGCCCGTAGACATCTACATACAACCTACATTACGAATCAAAAACGAAGAACCGACAACCGATGGGGAAGAAAGGTTCTCGAGTGGCAGCCTCGTACCGGTAGGCGAAGTGTAGGGCGTCCCCCCACGAGATGGAGTGACGACCTGGTAAGACATGCAGGAAGTCGATGGATGCAGGTGGCTCAGGACCGTGTTTTGTGGCATTCTTTGGGGGAGGCCTATGTTCAGCAGTGGACTTGTGAAGGGCTGTAATGATGATGATGAATACGAATCAAAATGTAGATACGTTGCCACCCACGAGGACTAAGATGGAATGTCTCATTTCCAGTAAAAAGGGTCTTTGGTTATCTACACTCACCATACGAAACACAGCAGCGTTAAGCTGCTATTTTATGCTGGTATTCTGTGATAGCGTGGTCCTTCCCCGGTCGAGACGAACCATTCGTGCTACAACTACACTACTAATATAGCTGCAGCATAGCTCTACCATGTTGGAAAATACAAAGTGCATTGCATTCAAGTAAGGTTGGTATTTAGTGAAAAAAAGACCTAAATTCTCTTACACGCAATGTACTGATTAGTAGTAAAATAAAACATTAATCTTGACGTCCATCCCATCCATCTGAAGTACTTTTACTGCAACAATGTGCTTTGAAATAGACGTAACAAACATCGCTAGTTAATCTTACTCGAAGCATAATAGAAATAAAGCAACGGTATTTTCTCCTCTAAGAGACAATTAAGCTAGAAACGATGCAACAGCTCCCTTTTTGCTATTTAAATCCTTAACCTAACGTAATAAATGCCATATCCGCGTGCAGTTGTGTATATACTTCAAAATGTGACAAAGACTAAGTTAGTTTCTGAAGTAGGTAATTTTGATTAGTTAAGACGTTAAGTGACGAGTAAACGTAAAGCGTACATAAAATAATATGCTGCAACATTTATATGTGGAAGAGCCATGCTGCAGCTATATTACTGGTACGGTTGGGGTACGAATGGATCGGCTCAACCGGGGAAGGACCACGCTCTCACATAAAACCAGCTTAAATAGAACCTTAATGCTTTTCTGTTATGTATGGTGAGTGTAGGGAACCGGAGACCCTTTTTACTGGAAACGAGGCATTCCATCTAAGTCCTCACGGGTGACAACGCATCTGCGTTTTGATTCGTAATCGAAGATAGATGTAGATGCTTTTGAGTCACAGCAACCACTAACCATCAGGTGGACTATGTGCTCGTTTGTTACCCTTATCCTTTAAAAAAACCATTTCTATCGGTAATATTGTTTACAACATATTGCTGAAACTTCTAGTGTGTAATAAGAGGATACTTGTGTTGGCGTCCTTCACTTACACAATGACTATCTTAATCCTGAGTTCATGCCATGTGTATATTCGTATTTTCATGTATTTATATGTTTTTATTCTTATATATTATAATTTTATGGTATTATAATTTTGTTATAATTTTATTTTTCACGTAATCACACAATTTTCTACTTTTTGCGATCCTGTCCATCCAAAGGTTGCCTGGAAGACGGTCGCGCTTTTAGCGATAAGACCACTTGTGATAAGACACTTGTACTTAAAATCTTTTTAATTTTTTTTTCGTTAATGTTTTGTGTGTAGTGCAATAAAGAGTTATCTTTCTATCTATCTTGAAATCGCGTCGATGTTCTTATTCTAACATGCTGATTTTCTCATGATGTTTTCCTTTATCGTCGAGCATGTGGTATATTAGCATTGGTGCCTGCGGGAATATAAATAGCCCGGTTTGCTCGCGTACTGAAAGATGAAAGTGTATATCATAATAATAATAAATAATAATAAATCATTATTATTATCATTGTCTACGGTATTCTGCTCAAATTGCTATAAATACTACATGCATGAGAGAAGGAATACGTCAAGCATATATTCCATCTTAGTCCTCAGGGATGACAACGCATCTGCGTTTTTATTTTTAATTGAGGATAAATATCAATGTCTATGGGCCACAGCATCCACTTACCATCAGGTGGACTGTGTACTCGTTTGACATCCTTATCCTATAAAAAAACCAAGTCAACTGTGTAAATAATCATGGGTAAAACTTACGTGTTTGTTAAATTCGCAGACAGATATATTGAATTTTTTCTTACAGGATAAGGGTGACAAACGTGTTCGTTTGTCAACACAGCAACCACTTACCATCAGGTGGACTGTTTGTTAACAGTCCACCTGATGGTAAGTGGTTGCTGTGGCTCAAAGACATCTACACCTATCTTCGATTAAGAATCAAATGCAGATGCGTTGTCACCTGTGAGGACTAAGATGGAATGCCTCGTTTCCAGTAAAAAGGGTCTGCGGTTCTCTACACTCACCATACGAAACACAGCAGCGTTAAGTTGCTATTTTACGCTGGTATTCTGTGAGAGCGTGGTCCTTCCCCGGTCGAGCCGACCCATTCGTGCTACAACCATAATATAGCTGTAGCTTAGCTATACCACGTAAGATATTCAATTAGATATATTGCTAAATTAAAATAGATATTAGTTTAACGTAGACGATATCAATGGAAATACCAAATATACTTTCTTAATCATCATCATCATTCATCATTACAGCCTTTCATAAGTCCACTGCAGAACATAGGCCTCCCCCAAGGAATGCCAAAAAGCACGGTCCTGAGCCACCTGCATCCATCGACTTCTTGCATGTCTTACTAGGTCGTCACTCCATCTCGTGGGGGATCGCCCTACACTTCGCCTACCGGTACGAGGCTGCCACTCAAGAACCTTTCTTCCCCATCGGTTGTCAGTTCTTCGAGCTATATTGCCGGCCCACTGCCACTTCAGCTTACTAATTCGTTGGGCTATGTCGGTTACTCTGGTTCTACTGCGGATATCCTCATTCCTAAGTTTATCACGCAGAGAAACTCCGAGCATAGCCCTCTCCATAGCTCACTGAGCGACCTTGAGCTTCCTCATACGGCCAGCAGTGAAGGGCCACGTCTCAGTTCCGTAAGTCATTACTGGCAATACGCACTGGTTGTACAATTTCGTTTTACGATTTTGAGGTATGTCTGACGAGAAGATGTGTCGTAGCTTCCCGAACGCTGCCCAGCCGAGTTGAATCCGGCGATTGAACTCTCGGTTGAAGTTGAACTTACCAAGTCGGACTATTTGTCCCAAGTAAACATACTCGTCAACAACTTCGAGCTTAGTGCTCCCAACAACTACCGGCATAGGTGCGACATGGACATTAAACATGATCTTTGTTTTATCCAAGTTCATCTTAAGACCTATCCGTTGGGAGACACTATTGAGGTCATTGAGCATAGTGCTTAGGTCCTCCAGCGATTCTGCCATAAGGACTATATCATCGGCAAATCGAAGGTGAGTGATGTATTCGCCATTGATGTTAATACCGTATCCTTTCCAGTCCAGAAGCTTGAAAACGTCTTCCAATGCAGCGGTGAAGAGTTTCGGGGATATAACATCACCCTGTCTTACACCTCTCTGCAATTGGATAGGTTTCATACTCTGGTTCTGTACTCGGATAGCCATCGTAGCTCTACTGTACAAACACTTCAGCACTTCGATATACCGACAGTCAACTTGGCACCGCTGAAGGGATGCAGCACCGCCCAAATTTCGACGGAATCAAAGGCTTTCTCATAGTCCACATACGCCAGACATAGTGGCAAATTGTACTCTTCGGACTTCTGTACAATCTGCCGAAGGGTATGTATGTGGTCTATGGTGCTAAAGCCCTTTCGGAAACCAGCATGTTCGGGAGGCTGGAAGTCGTCAAGTCTGCGCGCGAGACGATTCGTAATGACTCTCGAAAACAGCACGTAGACGCGGCTCAGAAGGGAAATCGGTCTGTAGTTCTTCAAGAGAGCGTTGTCACCTTTCTTGAAGAACAAGACCACCACACTTCTGCTCCACGCCTCCGGTGTAATGCCACCATGGAGGACGGAATTAAAGAGCTTCTGAAGGACTTCAAGTACCGGTCTTCCACCCGCTTTCAGAAGCTCCGCTGTAATTCCATCCTCGCCTGGGGCGTTGCCGTTTTTAAGGTGCTGGAGAGCTATTTGCTCTAATCATTGGGGGGTGTTCGCCATAGTTGCCACGCTTGGCGAGCGGGTTGGCAACCGCTGTTTTTTTATTGTAATTTTGGCTATTATCAGGAAGATGCTGCTGCCCATCTCCTGCCTGTTTCCCTTTGTCGCCTTTTACGACACCCATGGGAGGATATGGGGTAGTGCATATTCTCGACCGCCACTACACAGCAACTTTCTTAATATTTATGTTAAAATCTTAAATGAATTACAAACTTTAAAATAAAGAAGTTTAGTTGAAAACAAGTGTTAAAGTTGATTATCATAAAACCGTCTCGCGCTGTATGATGTTGAAATAGCAGTTTAACTTTGTAACTTGAAACGTTCCAAGTTATACAAAAGACTACAAGTTTTACACTGAATCGGAAGTTTGTCGCGTCGCCTGCAGACGGTAATTCGTGTTTCTCGTGTAGTGTTAGCTGTTGGTGACAAATAAAACTTCAAATATCGAAGCTAATTAACTGTTGCTAAGACGACTTGGTTTTCTCTATAATTATATGGATTTCATCAATATTGTTTGCATTCACTGAATTATTCAACGAATAGAAATCAAAATGGAGATATGTTGTCATCCCTGAGGACTAAGACGTTACCAGTATAAAGGGTCCGAGGATTTCTCTCTCTCAGCACACGTAACATACCAACACAGTTAAAAAACGGCTTAAGTTTATGGCATCCTGATGCCAAAGTTAATTTAAGCTATCTTCAGCAATAAAATATTAATTTTTGGGCTTATCTACACGATACTTAGTCTTGCAGCAGTATGCTTAGGTTTGGTTTTAATTTTGTTAATTGTGGGATCTTACACAGACATTAGCAAGCAGCTATCTTCTATATTTAATCTAGATTAATATATATTTTCTATATTTATAATATACATAATTTTCCAGCCGATTGTGACACCTTTGATTTCTTAGGTGGTGCTAACTTCTTTATGCCATTGCTCTTCCTGCTTTAAATCAGGTTGTTAGTGATGAATTCAAGCTTCATCATCAGTTAATTAATAGAATCTGGCGTTACTTTGCGGAAGTCCATTATATTAAAGTTGGTAAAAAATTACTTCACGTACATCCGCTCGATAAAACAAAATGATGTGTCTTACCTAGTTTGAAGAGCACCTCCCGCCCTCCCTTAATTGCATGCACTATCACCGTCACTACTAATCCTAGCACCACTACTCTCAACATCACTACACTAGGAAACACACACCACTGACAAATCTAGACACCGGTCAGCCACCGCAGTCTAGATTACCTGAAGATGCCTCGTGTAGAGGTGAAACACATGTCGTATTGTCGTGTAGTGGTATGTACGGCAATACGCTTAAATAATATATAATACTAGCTGACCAGGCAGACGTTGTTCTGCACTTTCCGACGACAATTTGCTTTCCTAAAAAAAACTCCTGAGAATAGCAATAAAAAAAATTGAGGGTCACTTATCGGGATACAAACTATCCTATCTCTCAAGTGTCCAACTACACACAGTGTGCAAAATTTCATTGAAGTCAGTTCAGTAGTATAGGAGTTCATCGCGTACAAACAATGTGACACGTAATTTTTATATATAAAGATAATGTATATTTATTATGCAATACGTTTATGTATAATGTGCAAAATAGGTGATTAATTGAAACTACTAAATTCTATTTACGGACCAATGATGATTAATTGGGACTGCTAAATTAGAAACTGTATTATATTTAGTGACACGAGTTCACATAAGCTACTGGGTTAGAATGTGCCAATTTATAGCAATATAAAATTTTAGAATAATCAGTTTTTTTTAATTACGCATATGTTACACTTGCTAATATTGCGTTAAGGTTATATTTTTTTTGTTTTTTTTTTTATAGGATAAGGGTGACAAACGAGCACACAGTCCACCTGATAGTAAGTGGTTGCTGTATCCCATAGACATTTACATTTATCCTCGATTCCGAATCAAAATGCAGATGCGTTGTCACCCGTGAGGACTAAGATGGAATGCCTCGTTTCCAGTAAAAAGGGTCTCCGGTTCTCTACACTCACCATACGAAACACAACAGTATTAAGCTGCTATTTTACGCTGGTATTTTGTGAGAGCGTGGTCCTTCCCCGCTCGAGCGGACTCATTCGTGTTACAACTATACCAGAAATATAGCTGCAGCATGGCTCTACCACGTAAAAAAATATGTATACCACAAAAGAGTTCGATTATAATAGAATGACTTTATGCTTAAAGCATACGCCTCAAAATCATAACGTATTTCTTTAATGAATATTATTCAATATGCATCATCATCATCCACATTATCATTACAAACCATCATAAGCAGCTGTCCACAGCTGGACATAGGCCTCGTCGCATAGATTGTCACAAAGTACGATCCTGAGCCACCTGCAACCATCGAATTTTTTTATAGTATAAGGGTGACAAATGAACACACAGTCCACGTAATGGTAAGTGGATGCTGTGGCCCATAGACATTTATATTTATCCTCGATTAAGAATCATAACGTAGATACGTTGTCACACCTGAGGACTGAGATGGAATGCCTCGCTTCCAGTAAAAAGGGTCTCCGGTTCATTACACTCACCATACGAAACACAGCAGCATTGAGCTGTTATTTTACGCCGGTATTCTGTGAGAGCGTGGTCCTACCCCAACGTGAGTGGTGCTACAACCATAATATAGCTGCAGCATGGCTCTACTACGTATAAACGTTTCGGCGTTTGCATATTTGTATGTTTCATCAGGTCGTCAGTTCATCAAGTTTGTATTATTATTTGTATTTGTGCGAGAACCTTTCTTCCCCATCGGTTGTTGGTTAAATTAATTAATTAAATTAGTTAGTTAAATATTGAATAAATAAGGTTTTAGTGGTTATTCCGCTCCAGATATTATATTATTAATATAATATGATTTTTTATATTAGGATAGGCCTATAGGATTTTTTATAGATCTATTTATATATTTATCTAATGCTGAAATTTACATCCTAGAAATACATTCTGTAACATGTATTTTATTGAAAGTCTCAATACGTTATTCTTCGGTGGTGAATACAATTTTAGCAGCGACAGCATCGATAGTTGAACTTAGGTTCCCTGTGTAATCGTTTCATATTACTAGATACTATGAATTTATTTTACACAATTCGGCATGTACATAGGTAAATAAAAAAGAGTGCGCCTACCAAAATATTATGGTGTGCCTCTGTGGTAGCAGCGTCGACAAGTTTGGGCTCCATGGACCTTCATGTAAAAAAAGCGCTGGTAGATTTTCACGACACAGTTCTTTGAATGATGTCATCCGAAGGGCTCTTGTTTCTATAAATGTTCCCTCGGTTTCAGAGCCTTATGAAATATTTAGAGACGATGGCAGGAGACCCGACGGTATGACATTGGTCCCTTGGGAGAGAGGTAAAGCCCTAGTGTGGGATGATACTTGCGTAGACACTCTGGCGGCCTCTCATCTCAGGGGTAACTCGTTTAGAGCCGGGGCGGCATCAGAGGCAGCTGAACTGGGTAAGTGATTTGAGTCTCTGAGAATGGAAATATAAGTCTCTGAGAGATAATTACATATTTGAGCCATTTCCTGTAGAGACTATCG
Organism: Parnassius mnemosyne; assembly: GCA_963668995.1. Classification (NCBI taxonomy): domain Eukaryota; kingdom Metazoa; phylum Arthropoda; class Insecta; order Lepidoptera; family Papilionidae; genus Parnassius; species Parnassius mnemosyne. The sequence goes on from CAVLGL010000024.1 coordinate 7,859,701, forward strand.
GTCCGTGGGGTCTACGTGCGGTGAAGTTCCTAAAGGAACTCCATCCGCGGCTAGTCGTTGCTGCTGCTGATAAGAGGGCTGGTTCATTTCTCGCTCAAAGGCTAAGTATAGCCATTCAGCGGGGAAACGCAGCCAGCGTTCTTGGCACGATACCGCGGGGAGTAGGACTTTATGATAATTAAGTTTCTAGTTTTAGTTTTTTTATTATTATAGTTTTTAATATTGTATATAATAAAATATTGTACGTATTTTATATTCACTACCATAAACTATATATTCCAATAAAATTATTTCTTTTCCTCTCCATGATACAAGTTAACCTTAGGGCCAGTGGTAAATGATGGTCGTATTTAATCTATTTTTCAATACTTTTCTCAAATTATGAAACAAAAATATTTTTAAATCAGTTTCATAACATTTGTAGTATTAATTAAAAATATGAGAGATCATTTATAAAGTATATCAAAACAAAATTGGCTTAGAGTAACAAATAAATTTAATTTCTTATCTTACTCCTTTCTTTTCACCCTTTATATTTTTATTTATAAAACTGAAGTGATAAACGAATGTATACGAGTAGCTCACCTGATGGTAAGTGCCTATTGCTGTCCATGGACACCTGGTACCGACTTCAAATAAAGACACCTACACATCGATGTCACCTTTGAGGATTAAGATGTAATGCCCCACAGCCTGCAACTATACTAGTTTACTATACATTTTAGGCTGGAATACAGTAGTGGTACCTACCCTGACGGACTACTAGGCAGAAAAAGAGCCCTACACATAGAAAATTTATTACCATATATTAAAAATAATCCACTTGTATGCATTGATTGAAATATTCGTTCATATTCAAAATGCAAGGGGAGTTGGTAAGTTTAGAGTCAATATCCTTGTTAATACTTTATAAAATTACTTCATAAGCCTGAGTTTGTGGCTTTTAATATCGCAATTCGTCAGTGGCGGGAGCGTCGTTCGTTAGTTAAAATTTAGCATTATATATTAAGCACTACGTGCAGGCGAGGTTTGCATTTGGGGAATTTAGTAAATCCTTCACCTCCATTTATTTATATAACGAAATTGTTTTCAAGATTTGCATTGAGCATCTTGCACCGTCTAGTAGGAAAATTGCGGACTCTACCGGAATTCTCGTTCGTTTTACACCGTAAAGTACCACCCGCAGACCTTTCTTCCTCGACGGTTATCGGTTTTACGAGCTATATGGCTGGTAAATTGCTACTTTAGCTTTAATGTATATTATTATTAGCGTTTGGACAGTCCACGGATGTGGACATGGGACATTCTTATACTGGGAAAGAGTTGAATGAAACTAATTTTTTGTTTTATCGCGTTTTATTGAAATATTTTATTTTCCCGAAATTTCGAATACTTTGCAGCACCCATGGTCACGTGGAGACGCAGGTATTTAACGTCCTAATGCCATAGTTAATCACGACTACCTTCAACTTAAAATTATATATTTTTGGTCTGATCTACGCAGAAAGAACCGATAGTATCTTGAAGTCTCGTTGTGGTATATTTGCGTTAGGATTTAAATTTAATACTTATAGTTGCCATCTTCTCTATTGATAATAAGGAAGTTTTTTGATTTCATCAAATTATGCATGATAGGAATAGTTTAATTTTTGCGTGAATTTATGGTCTATTAAATCGAATGTAATGGTGGATGCAATCTTGAACATGCGCATTGACTGCCAACTTCAGTTTTTTTTTATAGAATTAGGGTGACAAACGAGCACACAGTCCACCTGATGGTAAGTGGTTGCTGTGGCCCATAGACATCTGCATCTATCTTCGTTTGCGAATTAAAATGCAGATGCGTTGTCAGCCTTGAGGACTAAGATAGAATGCCTCTTTTCCAGTAAAATGGGTCTCCGGTTCTCTACACTCACCATACGAAACACAGCAACATTAAGCTACTATTTTACGCTGGTATTCTGTGAGAGCGTGGTCCTTCCCCGGTCGAGCCGACCCATTCGTGCTACAACTATACTATTAATATAGCTGCAGCATGGCTCTACCACGTAACAAAGTTGACTTGACAGTTTTAATTTTTTAATTTGTCCAATATAAGAGAGCCCACATTTATAATAAAACTTGTTTACTCATTTTAACGTATCAAACCATCGAAGTTCTATTGGTCAGCGAAAATACACAGACCCAACGCACCACTCCTGCAATAATGAGCCGGAACGACTAACCAACTTACAGATAGGCTTAATGGTTAGTGAAAATACCCTATCATTACTTAAGAAACTAGTTTAATTCAAAGTGTTAGTTGCTCGTAAATATATATTACAAACATAAATTGCACAAGGAAAAACATCCAGACCCGGAACAATTATTTGTAGGCCATACAAATTGTTGTTCCGTGCGAGATTTGAACCGGCGGCCCTTAGTGCTGCAACTCAATTCCTAAGTCACTGCTCCATGGAGCCGTCTTATTAATCATTAATCAGTCACTTATTTCGAAGGATTGGATTTTTTTAAATTTAATATTCTTTATTGCACACCATGCAAAAATCATTTATACAAAAGAAGTATGCAATAGGCGGTCTTATTACTAACAAAAATTTCTTCCAGACAACCAATAAATGGACAGGATTGCAGGAAGAATGACAGGGGTAGGGCAAGCCGATGGGATAAAAAAGAGGTATAAAGAATATACATACACATACATATATAATATACAAATATATACATGCAAAAAATAAAATATACATATACATTGAAGTATATAATTAAATGCAATAAATATACTAAACATTATATTATATTTAACTAGCGATCGGCCCCGGCTTCAAACTGTTCATTTCTGGATTTCGACTATAACGCCACCTACTGGGTCCAATTCTGACTCTAAAGCATTCTCCAATCAACTTAATCATACACACAAAATTTCATTCAAATCGGTCCAGCCGTTTAGGAGGAGTTCAGTCACATGCAGACAGACAGAAGAATTATATAATACAAAATATGCAAATGTCATACATATAAACCTTTCCCTTAAATTGTTCTGTTTATTAACGAAAATTGCATCAAAATTAGTTAAGTAGTATAAAAGATCTAAAAATACAGACGGCGGGAAGCGACTTTGTTTTATTATTTGTAGAGATGGCTCTTGTGGAAACGAAGTTAAACTAAATTTGAATCTTGGGTGTTAGTTTACCGCAGGAATTTAACTTAATGCCTAGTCTACAGTAGAATAACATTGACGTATATATTATGTCACAACCAACTAGCTTAATTAGTCTTTTAGTTTTCGGTCAGCCTTTTTACTAAACAGCGCCGTTCAACTCATTCAGGCCGCCAGTTGAACGTTACGTTGAACGTTAGCTAGGTTAAGGTTTGAGCTGATCGAATGTCAGCCCTTTCGTACGACTAAATCGAGAACCTCATTTATCTGAGGTGACTACATCTTCTGGGAACTTACACGGCTTAGCTCTAACCCTAGATGGAATAAAATTAATAATAAATAAATTTCCTTACGAAACCTTTCTCCTTTTATACTTCGTTCAATTTTTTTATAGGATAGGGTGACAAACGAGCACACAGTCCACCTGATAGTAAGTGGTTGCTGTGGCCCATAGACATCAACATCTATCCTCGTTTGCAAATCAAAATGCAGATGCGTTGTCACCTGTGAGGACTAAAATGGAATGCCTCTTTTCCAGTAAAAAGGGTCTCCGGTTCTCTGCACTCACCATACGAAACACAGTTGTGTCAAGCTGCCATTTTACGCTGGTATTCTGTGAGAGCGTGGTCCTTTCCCTGTCGAGCCGACCCATTCGTGCTTCAACTATACTACTAATATAACTACAGCATGGCTCTAACACGTACAAATTTAAATTTTAATAAACGGAAAAAAGAGATGGGAAGCAGCATCTTCTTGATAACAACTGTAAATAATAAAAAAAAACTGCGTTTGCCGACCCGCCTGCTACTCAATTAGAGCAAATATCCCACTTATGAATCAATCTAAGGGGGAGACCTTTATTCAGCAGTGGACTTTTGGTTGGTTCTAATAAATGATGATGAATTTAAGACCGGCAACGTACCTACAATTCCCCTAGTGTTGCAGTTGTTCATGGGCGGCTATCGACATTTACCATTAGGTGAATTACATGCCCGTTTTCCCCTTCTTCTATATAAAAAAATCGTATGGGCAGTAACAAGAATCGGATAGAAAGGCAATTAATCTTAGCTTAATTGAATTTCGATTGGATTGGAATGAATTTAAAACATTGTTATACACGAGTGTGTGTCAAACGTGCAGGCTGGACGCGCCGTCCAGTCGAACGCTCTCCACTGACGTCTTACCCTTAATTCTTACAGAATGACAACAAGTTTTTGTTCTTAGGCTAGGATAGATATCCATGGCCGCAGCATCCACTTACAATCAAGTGGACTGTGTGTTCGTTTGCCACCCCTTTTTCAATCAAAAACAACGTTTCACAACAATAAAAGGAAATAACACTAACGTAGTTATAATCTTAAATAGAATAAAATAAAAAAGGTTATATAATATATCCAATTAATAAAAAAAAACTATTGGTAAATCCAATTTCTAGGGCCATTGGAGTGCACACAAGTTCTTCACTAATAACCTTATTATACTTCCAATTTTCCAATAATTTTATGTCAAACTTCAATTTTAAATAATATGAAACTGACGCGCTTCGTGTTAATTAATACCAACCAATATTTCAGCCAATAGCGCAACAACAAAGTACATAAAATTAACATCAGCCACTAATGAATTCAGCCAATTATTACATCTATGTGTTAAAATATCATTTCGCACAGTTTAATAAAAACAACACTTCAATAGATTTAACGGAAAACACTTTATTTAATATGATAATTTTCAACCACAATTTGAGCATAAAACATTGGATATAAGTTTGATTTTATAGCAAATATTTGTTACAATCCTCATTTTTTAGACATGTGAAGCCTAAATTTAAATGTAATAAATCAAAATAATACATATTATATTGGTGTTTTTAAAGAATGTTTCTTTCGAATAACATGGCTTTGTAAACCGCCATCTACTCCATTCAATTAGTAAAGTTATTTTATCGAACGAAAATTGATCGACTCTGACGGCGGTACGAAAGATAGACGCTAGATGGCATAAATGCGGCTAATATGAATCAGTAACGTCGTGGATTGTTTTGAATGAACTGGAATGGAGGAAGGCAAAGTGTATTTAGTAAAATAACACAAAAAATAACAAACTCGGCACATCTAGTTCTCCTCGCCGAGGAGTTCCAGTAGCAGTCATCAAAGTACACTTTCAAGTCACTCCGTCAAGTCCGCAGGTAAGGTTTATTCATAACTAATAAATGGAGCCCAAGCTCGGCACGTCTACTTCCCCTCGTCGATGAGTTCCAGTGGCAGTCTTCAAAGTACACTTTTAAGTCACGCTATCAAGCCCGGAGGTAAGGTCTCATCATAACTAACAAAACGAGGCCAAGGTCAACAGATCTAGTTTTTCTCGTCGAGGAGTTCCAGTAGCAGATACCGACACACCTTCAAGTCTAAGACGTATAAGTATATTTATTTCTATATAAATCCTGCGTGCTTTTAGCGAAACCAAAACTCTACATACATATAATACATCTGTAGAAAAGTCGTGTCTGTAATTCTAATATATTCTTGAAAAAAACAAGTCCAGGGGACTAAACAAAGGGTTCTCAAGCCAAATCAGTGGTTTTTAGAATTTTTGTCTGTCTGTCTGTCTGTGTATTCCGGATTCACGCAAAAACTACTGGACCGATTTACATAAAATTTTGTATGTAGGTAGTTAGTAACCCGGGGCAATTTATAGGCTACCTCTTATCCGATTATGGAACTTCAAAAAAAGAAGGTTAAGTATTTTCCTTCCTTTAAATGTTAATTTTCTATTATATATTAGTTATAGGCGGGATAACGGGTGTTTTTCAAATATTTATAAATCAAATATTAATAATACCATATACCATATTTATAAATAATTTATAAATAAAGTTTAAAATATAGTTATAAACTTGGTAAATTACACTGATGTAGTTATCAAAATAGCGCCATTTATCATCAAATGGAAAAATTTGTGTATTTTGCCTTCAGTTACTAATAAATTAAATAATATAAATTAAAATGTGTATATGTTTAAATAATAAGATTTTTAAAATTATTTAAAAATTTTAACGTTTAGTATTTTTAGTATTCTTGTTATTTTATTTTAAAAGTGTAATAATGTCAATAGATAATAGTGACATCTATCAAAAATATGAAAATTGATAAGGTTTTTATTTCAATTATACTAATCTATATGTAAACTGATTAAAACTGGTCTGTTTGCAATTATTGCAAAATTTTCATTATCTTTATAGCTTTATTAAACATATTTTTATATATGTCGTGACCAGATCGTAGAATTGATCATATACCTATCATAAAGTAGTTTATCATTTCGTGAAATGGTGTGGTCATTTCATAATATTTAGCACTGTTTGTTGACCATCTCATGATATAGCTTGACAAAAAATTTTTATATTAATTACATTAGAAATGAATAAACCAAACTATAAATATAACTTAAAGTAGAAAAATTAAAAAAAGAGTTATAAAGTGCAAAAAATTAAAAATCAAACCACTGACTCAGTGTTGTATATTAATATAATACTCTAGATAATGATAAACTATTACTTAAAACTAATTTCTCAATTAACTGACACTATGTAACGAAAAACTTTACCTCAGTCACAACTAATGATTTGGTAAACTATGGTAATGCAATAATAGTATGATTGGGTTTGAATTTAATTTTATTAATTACTAGCTATTCCCCGCGACTTCACCCGCGTGTAATTTAGGATTTTAATTATGTTGCGAGGAACCTTAATCGTTTTTCTAAAATATAAGTAGCCTAAGTTACTTCGTATAACATCAGCTATCTGCCAGGTCCAGCCGTTTCGGAGATTAGCTGGAACAAACAAACAGACAAAAATTTTATAAATTGTGTGTTTTGTTATAAGTAACTACCGTATATACTTTCATATACATTTAGTAAAAAGCTGTTATTTTGACATTACAAACAGACACTTCAATTTTATTTATTTGTATCGATAGGGTCCTTAGCAGATGATAGCACTCAGCCATCTTCTATTTTAAAATTAGGATGTTTTTTAATTTCAAAAGGCTCGCGAATCATCATTGGTAGGAATTGGTGTTCTGTTGCAAGGATTTATTGTATATCAGATCCGATATAATGGTTGGGACGATACTAAACATGTTGACATACTTTAGACTTCCCGGAGCGTCGGTGTTTCACATCAACGATGTGTTCTTTTAAGCGGGCTTTTATGGAACTTTCATCCAAAGATGCGTAAAAAAAACCCCACGTAAAAAAGTTAAAATTAAACGTGATAAAATCCGTAACATTTTATTCCATGTATAGTATACTGTATACTAAATTTTATAATTTCATAAATGCAGTTCTATAATGATGTATACTGTATTCATCACTATAGAACTGCATTTATGAAATTTTATAGTCTACTCGAACATAAAAAAAAAATATTTACATCTATTTTATGGTGCCGATCAATATAAAATATCTCAAATAAACATTATCTCGTAAATTGATAGAAGACCATGAAACTCATCATTATTTTGTTAAAACTAAATTAACTTTAAGTAAATAAATTAATGTAAAGAGTAAAATGTAAATAATAGATAATAATACATTTTCATTCCGAGACAATTTACCTTTCTTATGGATACATCGGAATACATGCCCGATATAAAAAATAGTAGGTGTTTTCTATACATATAGGTACATTCACGTGTTCCTGTAGCATATTATATCTATGCCAAATATACATAATCTATGCATAATGTACGTCTAATAGTCTTTTAGAATTAAAAAAAAAATCTTTGACAGACATAGAGACACTGAGACTGAGGTGACTCTAAAAGCGGTCGAATTTTTCTAAATTTGCCACGGAATAGCATTTAATGGCGTTCCTAAATTCAAGCTCACGCGAGCGAAGCCGCGGGTAATAAGCTAATATTGTAATAAAAATCTGTGATTATAAAAATAATAATAATATTTCACCTTGGTCAAGTATATTAAATTTGGTTTTTGAAATATTTGTATTTGTATTTTTGGCGATCGATATTTTTCAGCACGAGCCCCTGTAACAAACGACCACTCACGACGGAATTTGAGGCCAGAGTAAATAAAGTATTCTGTGGCTGTGGCTCGCAGTGCGGTTTCGGCCTATTTAGTTAAATAAATTAATACAAGGCTACTAAAACCACCGAAAATTACGTCATTTTAGAGCCGAAAAAAATTAATTATAACCAAACAAAACAAAATTAAACTGCCATTAACATTCTATGCCTTGCTACATGATAGATGGAGAGTTTTAAAAATAGATTGAGTTGAACAATTGATATTTTCAAAAGTTATCGTGATTACGCCATCATACGGACTTGATAAATCCACACCATAAGCCACTGAAACCCCTTTTTTATGTAAAAATAGTAATTAATCTAGACAAAACGTTGGAATCTTAATTTTTAGGCCCTAGCAGAATATACCTGCGCGCTTCGCACTTAAGGCATGCAATAAAACACCTTACATTTTTTTATTTTCCTATATTAAGTATATAATAATGTTATGTACGTTTTATGTGTGAAATGGGCAAATGCTTTTTATTCAACTTCAAAAAAGGGACAAAAAGAACTCAAGAAAGCAATGAAAACGAACAAATGATAAAACATTTTTTTCACACATCACATTACAATACTAACTAAAAGAAAACTCAATTATTTTAAATTTAAGTTTAAGTTTTCTTACTTAGTTTTCTTCACAGCTCGCTCGTATACTACACGTTAGCCAACAGCACCGCCTTGCTTTGCCAAACTTTATAACTTCTGTAACGACTAATCTCTCTATGTATAAAAATCAATTGCTGTCCTTTAGTCTCGCAGAACCTCGAAAATGGCGGGATTGATTTTGACGAAATTTTTGTATGTGTTCGAATAGGTCTCAGGATGGTTTAGATTTACAATTTGACCTGGTAGGTGGCGCTGTTGTCGAGATCCAGAAATAATACGTGCAAAGCCGAGGCGGATTGCTAGTATCTAATACAAAAGAGCTATGCTCACTAAAAAACGAGTTGACATTACAGTTATAAGTAAATGCGATTCGAAGCGAATAAGTACGGATCAGTGCGGATTGTGGAAGACTGCCGTAATCCGTCTGCTAGACAAATCGCTTCCTCAAATAGAAGATTACTGATAAGCTCATCATACTGTATGTTACATAGTTATAAAAGTACCTAAAAATATCTCTGTAAAAATTATAACATTTGGTTGAATTTTGGCGTAGTGGATTACCTAACGCCGCCACGTGTGGGAATGCAGTCCCATCGGACTATAATAATAATAATAATAATTATTATTATTATTCAACTTATTATTATAAATAATAATTGCTCAAATGCAGAAGGCGGTGGTCCTCGATACCGCCCGCATCGTCCGCCGGTTTCTTTCCCTTCCCCCCTAACCCACAACCGTCTGGTCTCCCCTGCCGAGGGCTTCCATCTGGTTGGCTTTTTATATATTTATGTATTTTTTATGTATTTATTTTATTTTATTGATATTTATGTAAGTTTATCATTTTCATTTTCAATTATATATTTATACAGCCCAACCAAATGAGAAAACTATACAAATACCCCATAATAATAATAATAAGCTTTATTGACAATTATACAGTGAATATGTGAAGTCTCTGATCACTGAACTAGGAATTATACCTGTATCTCAGCAATCGGACTACGACAGTATGCGCAAGCAAGACACTATAATCCTGTCCAGCGCAGATGGCTAGTCTCAGAGGACATTATTATCATTATTGTGATGATGAAACATTCAATAAAATTAATTTAGTCTCATTTAATATTACGAGGTAGAACTATGCTGCAGCTCTAAGTTGTAGCACGAATGGGTCGGCTCGACCGGGGAAGGACCACGCTCTCACAGAATACCAGCGTAAAATAGTAGCTTAATGCTGCTGTGTTTCGTATGGTTAGTGTAGAGAACCGGAGACCCTTTTTACTGGAAAAGAGGCATTACATCTTAGTCCTCACGAGTGACAACGCATCTGCTTTTTGATTCTTTATTGAGGATAAATGTAGATGTCTGTGGGCCACAGCAACCACCTACCATCAGGTGGACTGTGTGCTCGTTTGTCACTCGATTCTATAAAAAAAAATCTTATTTTCTGCGGACTTCCAAAAAGGAGACGGTTCTCAATTCGACTGTATGTTTTTTTTATGTGTGTTACCTCATAACTTTTTACTGGGTGAACTGATTTGGATGATTCTTGTTTTATTTGAAAGTTGGTACTTTTCGTGTGGTCCCATATGAATTTCATGTTATTATAGTATAAGTGAATACATGGTTGATAATAACCCTGGGAATGAGGTGATCGCTTCCAAGCTGTTTCTAAAATAAATTTTGTACTTATATAGTTTGTACAACTATTATTGTAAAATTTGCTTTAAAAAAAATAGTTTTTGAGTTATTCTTAATAACTCATATTGAAGTCGGCTGTACAAAAATTTTAATTATAAAATATTTTATTAATTCTCCATGAGCGTAGATGCTGCAAAGTGCTCAAAACCTCGGGAAATAAATGCTTTTATTAAATGAAATTAAATGCAGTAAATAAAGATTTAGGTATGTAACATTTTTTTTATAGGATAGGATGACAAACGAGCACACAGTCCACCAGATGGTAAGTGGTTGCTGTGACCCATAGACGTCTAAATTTATTCTCAATAAACAATCAAAATGCAGATGCGTCGTCACCCGTGAGGACTAAAATGGAATGTCTCTTTTCCAGTAAAATTGGTCTCCGGTGCTCTACACTCACCATACGAAACACAGCAGTAATAAGCTGCCATTTTACGCTGGTATTCTGTGAGAGTGGGGTCCTTCCCCGGTCGAGCCGAGCTATTTGTGCTACAATGATACTACTAATATAGCTGCAGCATGGCTCTACCGTGTATAAATATGTAATATATCTGTCTGGATGTTTATCCGCCTCTTGTCCGTAGCGGGGGCAACAACTCGGAGATTCCAATTTCTTTAGAAATTTCACTGATCGTGAAACTAAAAGTTTATTTACTTTTAAGAATAGAAATTACTGGCTTCGCTAGTTTTAGACTGTAGATAAGTGTCAATCAATTTTTGAAGTTTTTTCTTATATGCAAAATATTATTTTTAATTGCACTGTCTGATAGGAGGACACTAAAAAGCTACGCTCTCTGTGTATCCGCTTGCGAAGGCAACGGTTAGTTTTATTGTTTGTAATTTTATTCTTTTACTTACTTCGAGTAAACTCCCATGTATAGCTTCTTAGCGATTTTATTAGCGATTTTAATAATAGTCGCCTGGGAGTCACAGCTCGATCTCTTTACCGAGTGGGTCTTAGGGCAGGGAATTCTTTCGATGCTACCTTAAGAAATGTATGCAGTAGAGTGCAGTGCAAAAATATGTACAGGCATACCTGTAAAAAGCTGTGTGATAAGGTCAATAAGGAAATGCGAAAATATTTTTTATCTAAGATTATATTTAGCGGTGCCCCGGATAGAACGAGGTTTTGAAAAAAAAAAGGTACGAAACATGTTCATTAATGTAAAACTTTATAAAAAAATCTTTGAAATTGTTCTTCTGTTTTTTGTTTTAGAACACATCCAATGCAATTTGACGGCTCCGTGGCGCAGTGGCTTAGCAATGAGTTGCTGCGCTGGGGGCCGCGGGTTCGAATCCCGCACGGAACAAGTATTTGTATGGCCTACAAATTATTTTTCCGGGTCTGGATGTTTGTCCTTGTGCAATTTGTGTTTGTAAACTGCCTCCACGATACAGGAGAAAATCCTAGTGTGGGGGTAACATTAAAAAAATCATTAGTAATCGTCAGTCAGTTTTACCTTTCAGTCTCGAATGAAATACATATAATAATAATGTTTCAGTCACTAGTAAGCGTTTTAAATACGTATATAAAATACCTAATATTCCAATGATTGTGTGGTTATGTTTACATATGAATGTGGCTGTAAAAAATAAACAAAATTATACTTTTTTCAATATTCTTTAGTGTTGGGCCACTTCAAATATCATTATATTTAACATACTTTATACTCTCATCCACATCCAGCTTTTTACTACTACCCTATTACAAATTTAACGAAAAAATTTATCTCCATACATTTTCACTCTACCCTAGTATGCAGGCTTCACGTATTCTCAAAATAAATTTCAGTTCTTAGACATGCAGATTTACTTACGTTATTTTTCTTCACCGCCGACTCTGTGATACGTACTCTCAAAATTTCAATGTACTGTTCCAGTAGTGCTGGCATAGAATTTATTTTTCATTACAGCGTACCAAAAGTTCACTGCTGACCATAGGCCTCCTGCATAGACAGTTTTACAGGTGATTTTTGCCATAGTTGCCAACCTTGGCAGACGGGTTGGCAACCGCAATTTTTGTTATACTGTATTTTTATATACTGATGCTCATCACGTGTTTCAATTTTCATATCTTTTATAACATTCACAGCCCAATATTGATGACAATATTTACAAAGTTTGCAAGAGTACATCATCAACAATGAAAAAATGTTATTGCTCTTTCAGTTTTCCTTGGCTAGCAGGTTTCGTCGAAAAATGCAAAAAAAAAATAGGATAAGGGCGACAAGCGATCACCCAGTACACCTGAAAGTAAGATAATGTTGTTGCCCATAGATCTCACATAACGCAATAAAGGCCCTATATGAAGCAAATCATTTCTGTAAATGATAAAAAGTCATTTGGAGGGCAATACTGTGATTGGGGCTCCAAATGATGATAAGTATATGTTAATGTTGGAAAGTGCTCAAAACAAGTTTGCTAGATTTTTGTATCTAAAATTATAAGGGTATATCCGGGTTATCCGTTACTGTATTCTAATCTGTTTGTCCCCGGTACAGTCGAATACAATAAACTGGAAGTAAGAAGGGAAGTATCGCTGGCCACATACTTGCTTAAGGTGTTTCGGAGTGTGGTAAACAACCCAGCTATCCTGCAGCAGATGAAGCTGTGCGTGCCAGATTGAAGTACCGAGCGGTGGAGACGAGTGCGACTGCTGGCGCTGCCGCTCTCGAGAACGAACTTATTGCGCTGTGCGCCGCTCACGTGCGGGCGGTGTACTCAGATAGAATATAATAGATAGATAGAAGTTACTAGTAAAACGGTTCTTCAGTGCTCTAAACTGACCATACGAAACACAGTAATCTGCTACTTTGCGCTGGTATTCTGTGAGAGCGTGATCTTACACCGGTCGAGCTATACATTCGTGTTACAACCGTATTATAACTGCAGCATGGCTCTGTTACGTACAATGCCCCCATCTCACTCATTACCAACTTCATTAATAATAACAACTAATTTAAAAGTTAGATTGCAATGGATGACCTCCATGCGTTAAGCTGCAATGGACATACTCGTATATTATATTATTGTAACAAATTTTAAAACGAAGCTTTTATGTTAATCTAGATGAATACATTATAAATGTTAAAATTTTTCTAATAAAATACAGCTGGAGATGCCCATGTTTGAACATGCCTGAGGGAGAAAAAGAATTATTAAAATTTGTAATATGTTTATTTAAAGAGTATCCTGAACTCCTTGATCGAAGTTTTTGAATCAGATACAAATATAAAGTAATCTGCTAAAGCTAAGTTCCACGTTCGAAAGCAATGAAAATGTTTTAAATTGAATAGTGTGGGCTTGGAACTCGACGTCACACAGTTATGTTTGGAAAATTGCCAAGAAATAGTAGTTTTCGATCAAAAACTTAAATTTAATATACATTGTGGTTGGGATTATGATTATCGAAAATCCTCAGTGGAAATATAAAATAATATCACTAAGTTGAAAGTTGAGAAAAATTGTCTACGTTTTTAAGATACTACGGTTGTAGCAAGGTCAATGTTACTTTTGCAAACTTACAGGACTCTATATAAGTCTTTAATTAGTTACGGTATCATCTGTTCCTAGGACGGAGCTTTTAAAATATTTCTTGCTGAAGTTGAACTTGCCCAACGATGTATTTTAAAAGTAATGCTGTTACTTCTTTTTCGCTTTCCAATCACACTGGTGTATGAAAAACCAAGATTAACCGAAATACAGCTATTTGTCTATCAATGTATACAATGGAATTATCGTATAACATAAATTTACATATATAATTGCAACTGCAGCATATATATAAATTCAAGAAAAAGTAGACACAATATTTAGAGACGATGGCAGAAGATCTTTGGCCCCTTGGGAGAGAGATAAAGCCCTATTGTGGTATGTTGCGTTATTATAATAAATTACCACATATGCAAAATATATCACAAAGTTAAAAAAATGTTACTCGATATAATTAACAATACAATCTAAATGAACAATAATTACATCATACTGATCATTCTACCTACGTATAATCTTGTATGATGACAAAAACTAACCGCGCATGTGAGTACATTTTTGTTTGAAATAGCTGTTCCAGTAGGTATACTTTAATGTTTTGAGGATATGCTAAGCCTGCCAACACGCATTGGTCAAGCGATGTAAGCTCTTCCATGTCTCAAAATCTTCTCCGGAATGAGGAGAGACTTTATTTTTGTGAAAATAAAATAGTGAAAATGAATCCAACAAATATGTCTTAAAAGTTAATAATAATAATAATAATAATAATTGGTATTTACTTTCTCCCACATATTATGATCAGTACATCACAATAAACAACAATGAACTATACAACTAAATAACAGCTATAATGTAACATGTAAATAACGTAACAATGAACTATACAACTAAATAACAGCTATAAATATTAGCTAAATAAGATCTATGTGGGAGACTGGTGCCCAAACTAGGTTTCCCTGTGCTATGGGATCACCAGGCCCTCAACAGAAGTGATATTGCTGTAAAACATTTAATAATCAATACAGCTATACGTGTAATAAAATTACATTAAAATATACTTGTTCAGTTTGGAGAAACTGTGTAAAAATAACTTATTAGGTATATAAAAAGTAGTCTACTAGTAAAGGTAAGCAGATGTATTAAGTGTTAATAATGTGGTGTGCGTGTGTGCGCTTCCGCGCACGTGTGTGTATGTGTGTGTGTGTGTGTGTGTGTGCGTGTGTGTGTGTTCGTGTGTGTGTGTGTGTGTGTGTGTGTGTGTGTGTGTGTGTGCGTGCGTGCGTGCGTGCGTGCGGGCGTGCGTGGGTGCGTGCGTGAGTGCGTGCGTGCGTGCGTGCGCGCGTGCGTGCGTGCGTGCGTGCGTGCGTGCGTGCGTGCGTGCGTGCGTGCGTGCATGCGTGCATGCGTGCGTGCGTGAGTGCGTGCGTGCGTGCGTGCGTGAGTGCGTGCGTCCGTGCGTGCGTGCGTGCGTGCGTGCGTGAGTGCGTGAGTGCGTGCGTGCGTGCGTACGTGCGTGAGTGCGTGCGTCCGTGCACGCGTGCGTGCGTGCGTGCGTGCGTGCGTGCATGCGTGCGTGCGTGCGAGCGTGCGTGCGTGCGTGCGTGCGTGCGTGCGTGCGTGCGTGCGTACGTACGTGCGTGCGCGCGTTCGTGCGTAGTGCGTGAGTGCGTCCCCCCTTGCGTGCGTGCGTGCGTGCGTACGTGTGTGCGTGCGTGCGTGCGTACGTGCGTGCGTGCGTGCGTGCGTACGTGCGTGCGCGCGTTAGTGCGTGCGTGCGTGCGAGCGTGAGTGCGTGAGTGCGTGCGTGCGTGCGTGCGTGCGTGAGTGCGTGCGTCCGTGCGCGCGTGCGTGCGTGCGTGCGTGCGTGCGTGCACGCGTGCGTGTGTGCGTGTGTGCGTGCGTGTGTGCGTGCGTGCGTGCGTACGTGCGAGCGTGCGTGCGAGAGCGCGTGCGTGCTTACGTGCGTGCGTGCGTGCGTGCGTGCGGTTATCCGCGTGGGCCCGGGCGTGCAAGTGGGCGTGGGCGTAGGCGTGTGTGTGGGTGTGGGTATTTAATAATTTATTAGCAAGATTATATAGGACTGGGCCTCTGTAATTGAAAAATCTTCGAGCAAATAATAAATTGGTAACAGCTTTTTTTTTTAAAAAAACGTTACCCCCACTCTAGGATTTTCTCCTGTGTCGTGGAGGCAGTTTACAAACATAAATTGCACAAGGACAAACATCCAGACCCGGAACAATTATTTGTAGGCCATACAAATATTTGTTCCGTGCGATTCGAACCCACGGCCCCCAGCGCAACAACTGATTGCTAAGCCACTGCGCCACGGAGCCGTCTATTGTGCATACCATATCAGGAAGTCTTTTGTTTAATACAGGATTGGATTTATTATATTCCGTTTTAGAATGATTTAATAATATTGTCCCAAGAATATAGAGCTGACGTACAGTGAGCAATTCACAGATTTTGTAAAGTTCATTTGTTGAAAATAATCGATGTTTTCTATTAATAAAATAAAATATTGACCTGTTACGAAATAGAAATATATGGAACGATCCTAAGCAATAAACTCTCATCAACTGCAAAAAACGATAAAAAAAAACAAAAACGTAAAGTTTACTTTGTAATAAAAATTTTGCGTAAGGTCTAAAAGTATATGCAAAAATTAAAAATAGTCCTAACACTGACCAGTTTTTAAGTTATGGTTGCCATTAACATGAGCTACGAGCTGCCGTCAATGTGTTGTAAATATTTGTAAGAGAATATCCTTCCAATATCCATCTCAGCCGTAAATAAGAAGCGTTCATATTTTAAGCAGCGATTTAATTGTGTGTGTGTGTGTAGAAATACCATATGTCAGGATTTGGCCTAACATGTCAAGACTTTTGGACTCTTGTCAG
The DNA here is from genome assembly GCA_963668995.1 of Parnassius mnemosyne. NCBI lineage: Eukaryota > Metazoa > Arthropoda > Insecta > Lepidoptera > Papilionidae > Parnassius > Parnassius mnemosyne. The sequence goes on from CAVLGL010000024.1 coordinate 7,876,653, forward strand.
GATTGGGGTCAAGTTTTGGAAATGTCAGGCATTTTCGATTTATCATTAAATACAGAAAGTTTTTGCGTGGGGGTGGTGTGGAATCTGCGACGGCGATTGACAGTGCACAAAACCAATAATTACTCAATTAGTTATTTTTTAAATGTAACAATTTTTCAACGGCTATCTGGGTATTTGCCAGAACTTTTCTATTTTCCACCTGGTAACCCTATGTATCGACACATACTTAGGGTAAAATTGGCCCGATCGTTAAATTGGTCAAAGCGACCGAACATTTAATGAAACGCAACCATTACACGCAGACAATTATTACTACCCACATCTCTATAAAGGCTCAATTGCATAGACTGTACACGTATAGCGACTTAGTACAGAATGGACCATCTAACGTTTGGAATTGGAACTATAGGTTATTTTGAGATTGGAAGGTTTGATGACATTTTCGATATGACAGAAAGTTAGTATTGTGTTTGAATTTATGAAATGGGTCTCTTTTCGCTTGAACAAAGTTGGGAAATATTAATTTATTTCCAAAGTGGTAAATTTTTTACTCAAACTGAAAGAAATTTACAAAAAAAAAATTGACAAAAAGGATGTGCCAAAAACGCAGTTTGTGGATCAATTTGTTAAGCGAGTTCATGAAACTGGATCGTTGTTGGATAAAACAATCCGTGTAAGTACTATTCTATTGCGCTCAACCGAAAACATCGCTGCTGTTGCCCAGGGTGTGCGTGAACAACCATCAACATCAACCCGTCATCGTTCTCAAGAATTGAACATTTCACGCACTTATTTGAGCAGAATTTTGCTTAAAGATCTCGGTATGAATACGTACAAAGTTCAATTATTACAAGAGCAAAAGCCGCATGACCATCCAATGCATTTTCGGTTTGCTAAATGGGCCGAAGACCACTTGATTGAAGATAAGCATTTTTACCGAAATTCTTTTCAGATGAAACTCATTCCCACCTCGGAGGATATGTAATAAGCAAAATTGTTATATCTGGGGCCCAGAAAATTCACACGTCATGGTGAAGAAACCAATGCATCCACAACGAGTGACTTTCTGGTGCGGATTTTCGTCTGGCGGCATTATTGGACCACTTTTCTTCGAAAATGAGCAAGGATACTCCGTTACAGTGAATGGCGATCGCTACCGCGCTATGCTAAGCGGTTTTTTCTGCCAACTTCCAAAAAGGAGACGGTACTCAATTCGACTTTTTACTGGGTGAACCGTGTTCGATGATACTTTTTTTATTTGAAAGCTGATACTTCTCCTGTAGTCCCATATGAATTTGATCAAAGTCAGACCAATCGTTTTGGAGTTATTCTTAATAACTTATAATGAAGTCGGCTTTACAAAATTTTAAATTTTAAATTATTGTTTCCCAAAATTAAATAAGATGGTATAGACGGCACTAGGTTTCAACAGGACAGCGCAACGTGCCACACAGCCAACGATGTAACACTCGATCTTTTGCGCACTATTTTCGAAAATCGCATAATAAGCCGAAATGCTGATGTCAATTGGCCACCTCGAAGCTGCGATTTGACTCCGTTGGACTTTATTTTGTGGGAAGCCGTTCAAAACAAGTGTTAGTACACTAATCATCCAGGGTTTGATTGACGACTTGAAACATGAAATCGAAGTTGCCATTGACGAAATAGAGGCCCAGACAATCGAAAATGTCGCAAAAATTGGACTGATGGAATGGGGTTTTGTAAGGGTAGCCGTTGCAGTCATTCAAATGATGTTTTCTTCCATTCCTGAATGGAAAGGCTTAATCTTTCTAATAAATTCATAACTTTGGAAAAATATTCATTAGTTTTTTTTTGTAGCCAATTCTAATTCCAAACCTTAAATGGCCCACCCCTATACGATAGTGATTTTTGGAAATTTCGTCCTTTTATTTATGCATGACAACATGGCCGAATTTATTTAAAAATTTTTTTTCACAATGGTTCTTGATGATTGGTAAAGAGGATAATCAAGTATGTAAAATATTTATTACTACTCGTATAATCCATCCGTCCTTTCATCCATTGCAGCCTATTAATTCCACTGCTGAACATAGGCCTGTCTCTTAGATTGCCTCATGGGGGGATTTTGCCATAGTTGCCACGTTTGGTAGTACTGTGTAGAAGCTAGGCTAATCAACCCTAAACGGTAATAAATAATGTATACCCTGCTACTACCATAACGCAGGAGGCGAAGGTCTGAAGAAAACATTTATTTCCTAACTACCCCCGGCTACTGAGATACTGCGGGCTGCATATTTATGCGAGATGGTTTGACGTATATGTTTGGCGTCCTAATATAGAAACAAGAAGCAGCCGTAAATATCATCAGCGCCGCATTGTCTTCACACGCCGGCTATATTCATGCATCCGTCGACCATCTTCGAGCCGTTTCTTCAACGCCGCAGCTTCGCTTCTTCTTGCTGTTCCGGAGATGTGTTCCACGCCACCGCCGCTCAGCGAGTGCGCGCGCGCCAGACCGCGCCACTTTTTAACCCCGTCCAGCAACGTAGCGAGAACGTAACGAGAAGCTATCCACGAGTCTACTCAATTGGAGTGTGACATATAATAGTTGTACATAATATTTTATTGATATATCTTTATTAGCGAAAATGTATGTATTGTAATTGGCTAAGTAAATAAAAATTATTACTATTGGTAAATTAAGAATGTAGCCGGGCATATAAATATAGGCAGGGTTGACTGAATAAAATACACCATTCTCCTGCACATAGTAAGGCATATCAAGAAATAGTTTCATCTCTTCGCCACTAGACAAATCGGAGTCTGTTAATGGTGGACCCTTTAGATTAATGATAAGTCATCGCGCGCTCTGACTAGATACCGCGCTACCTGAAAGTAACAGCTCCGTGAATGCGGCATCTTAATATTGTAGTGTGTATAAGACAATTTGTAAGATGTAAGTGTGCGTGAAAAATTGTATATGCCAGGAGCTTAACTATTACCCGATTAACGGGAAAATTTATTTTATTTTATGGCTTAGTAGTTAAGTACATATTTATTCCAGAAATACTTAAAATGAATAGTTTATTAATAACGAATGTATCAATATATTTGTGTATATTATGTATAGGTTTTTCTTCTGAATAAATGACATATAAATGCTAAGGCCTCCTTTTTATCAGTTTAATTTTTTTATTTACATGTCTAACTAATATTCACAAATTATTTAAAAAAATAGTTATATATATATATATATATATGGTGTAATCAAAATAGTGCTTTCTATTTCTATTCTACGCGTCATTATGAACAACTTTTACTATAGATCTATATATTATATTTCGAAAATCGCAAGAAAAATCAGGTCTTCCATACATTTTCAGCAAGTTTGTACGAAATTTTATATGGAATAACTGACTATGAGATGGGGTTGTTATAAATTAATTTGCTTAATTCCGCGTAAAGAAAGAAAATGATGTGTTATGCCCAGTTTTAAGGAGACCTCCCACCTTCCCTCAATCGCGTGCACTATACCCGTCGCCATCAATCCCAGCACTACCGTCCCCAGTACCACCGCACTAGGCACGACACACCACTCTCGAAAATACGACACGTGTTTCGCCTCTACACGAGGCATCATCCGGTGCTGTGTTTTATGTCATTTGAGCAATACTACAGAAATAAACACTAAATAATATAGAATTAGGTTATATTATAATAAGTTAAATATATTATATTATAAAATATAGTAACAATAAATTAACAAATAAAAATCTCAGCCACGGGGAACTTTATTTTTGTATACGCGGCAACACTGAATAGCGTCATTCATATTTTGTGACTTATTTATGGCTCGTGTTATTTTATGGTAAAATTTCGAAATTGCATAATATTTACCTATTATATGTGATTCCAGTGACTTTCTTATTTCTTGTACTATTATTTTTACATAGTTTCAATACGTAAACTGGTATTTTACTTCGAATTATGATCAAAATTTAATAAAACATTCGTTACGTCTAACTCACACGTTGCCTGCAACGCGACTGGCTCGGGTATGCCGATTTTGGCGTAGTATTTGTTGCCGCATTTTACATGAGCGCTGGCGGTATCTAGTCAGAGCGTGCGATGACTTATCATTAATCTAAGGGTGGACCACATATCTCCACTATTACAACTGTAAATAGTTAAGGATTCAATTAATAAAAACTGATTAGTTTTTTACGAATTACTATTTATTTGCATTAATTAATTGATTAATTTATTAATTGTAATGCATATAAATATAATATTGACGTGCAAACTTCTATATAAATATTATATATACAATTTATAATTAATAGTTTACAAATTTAAAGATGTTTTAAAAGTAACGGCCTTTAAGGTTTCCACTGTTGGGCACCAGCCTCCTCTAATTTCAGAGACGGTTATGGAGATGTCAACCTAAACGTGTTTTCGGACTTTACTCTTCGGTTTCACAACTTGGAGGTTTAGCTCTCGCTGTGAATTTCACAGTACGCCTGTAGCCCAGGTTCGATCGCCACCAATGAAATTGTTGAAGTAATACATCGTGAAAATAGCTGCATGTCAGAGAGAGAGTAAATAAGAAATTAAAATTAAAAAAATTAAAAATAAATAGCTAGTAGAGGAATATTTATTTCTGATGAAATATAATGATTTTTTTATATTTACGCGAACACTAAACATTGAATAAAACTACTTTTAGGGATTTATCCGTAATTTTATTTTTATTTTATACCTCGGAATTTAATAAAAATAAGTTAAATAAACGCGATAAAATCCGTAAAAGCAGTTTTTTTCTTCAACCTGATCAAATATTATGTTCTATTTAAGCCCGTTTACATTGTTTCCTCATTGTTTGGTGTTCATACATACTGAAAGGATAATAATAGCAGCGTAAAGCTGATAATACTGTCTTCCGTTTGGAATTACCGATGACCGCATATGATATAATATCAGTGTGTTGTATGTATTTCTCGTTAATTGCACGACTTGTAAACAACATTCAAAATGTTTTTTAAGTGTCGTAACTTTTACGTGAAATTAATTGTGATTTTATTAACAGGTATGATTGTTTCATTATTAAAAAATAAATACTTTTTAATGTATTAATTTCATGTCGTGTAGTGATGGTGTATAACCTATAATATATATATATATATATATATATATATATATATATATATATATATATATATATATATATATATATATATATATAATGTCCACAATTTTATAGTAAATGTAATAGGAGGTAAAAAATTCTATAATTTTTTTGAGCAATGGTCTGTTCTTATTTGCGTTAATTAGCCTTCTACAGTACAGCGTAAATCCCTAAGTTCCTGTACCATTAAATCATCCGTGGAAGTACATTCAATTAATTTATTCAGTCCCTACTTAAGGGTCCTTATGTCTCAAGTTATTACGTAATTAGCTAACCTAACAACACCTTATAGTGACCGTATCAATATTAAAAATCTTTTATGTTTTAAATATATAGATTGACTTGGCAAACGCACTAAACAATCTAATTTAATATAATATTTATTACTTGTGACATATATACATTGTGTTCTGCCTTCTAATGAAGGGGGAACGAAACCTGTAATGAAAGAAAAAAAAATTGAGTACATTAAAAAACCATACCGTGTAGTGGTGGTATAATAATATCCACTACCCCATATCTTCACGTAGGTGTCGTAAGAGGCGACAGAGGGAAACAAACCAGGAGATGAGCAGCAGCGTCTTCTTAATAACAATAAAAAATAACAAAAAAGGAAACCTGCCAACTATGATAAAATCCCCCTATCAAAACCACCTAACAAAACTATGATAAAATATGAGCTAATTATAGAGGAGGTGGTATGTTCAGCATTGGACTTTTGATAGGCTAAAACAGGTACAGTAATGTATCTGTATGTATACCTAGTAACTGATAAAACCGATTTTATTTTGATATTTCCTTATGTTAATGTAATTTTTAAGATATAGTCTGAGATGATGTAGACTAAGATGTCTGCATCATCTCTAAGCCCATGGTTAATATTGTCACGGTAATGCTAGGCTATCTTTAGCTATTAAATATATAATTGTTGTACGTTCTACGCATTATCAATATCATACTCCAATGGTACGGAAATCTGACACGACTGCAGAGAGATCAGGTGCAGGACCGACGGCTTCAGGTGCTTTCCACACACGGGTGTAAAACTCCGCTAACTTACAGCCTCTGCGCTGCTTCTAAGAATTTCTTGATAGAAAAACCCAAAAAACTGATTTTGTTGAAGTTTCATTTGTATTTAATAAGAATTATGAGATTGATTATAAGTAAATATTTATAATTAATTTCCTTCATTTCGCAGAATATACTTTTGGTCAAAAATTAGATCAATTAACAGAAAAACAACGATCGCGAATAAGACCAATTTCCGAAGATGCTGAACATAAAAATGTAAGATAATTTTGTATCAAAGATTGAGAAAATATGTTTGTTATCTAACATAATAATAACAATATCATCCATACAGATATCGGCTACGACGACTAAAGCTTATGCGTCACAATGAATAGAGTTTCGGTGACAAAGAGGTTACTACTTTCTAAAAGGCCGGCAAGGCACCTATGATTCCTTTGGGCGGTGATAGTAATTTACCATCAGATGAGCTGCGTGCTCGTTTGCTAGCTCTTTTATAAAAAAAGACATGCTCTGATGTGGCTGATGTAGCCAATTTTTTCAATCATGTGCGTAAGCCGTTAAGCTAATATAATAAGCATAACGTAGACTGATAGAGTAGGCCGTAGGCCGGCTTTGTAGCTCGAAGAACGGACACCCGATGGGGAAGAAAGATTCTCGAGCGGCAGCCTCGTACCTGTAAGCGTACTAAAGGGCGGTCCGCCACTAGATAGAGAGACGACATGGTAAGAGATGCAGAAATTCAATCGATTCATGTGGCTCATGTCATGTTTTGTGGGATTCCTTAGTGGAGGCCTAGTAGTTAACTTGTGAAGGGCTGTAATGATGATGATGAAGCTGATACCATGGTTAATTCTGCAACTAATAATAATAACTTTATTTAAATCTCGTAGTATTTTATACCTATTTCTGTACTATCAACTCTTAGTAAGATTTTTGAAAAGATAAATGTAGATTAATTGATAATTTTTTTAAACAAAAATAAATTACTCCATAAAAATCAATTTAGTTTCACAAGGGATCGCTCGACGACTAACGCAGACGTTGAGCTTATGAAATATATTTTTAAGGTGTTTTTGGTGATCTTTCCAAGGCTTTTGATTGTGTTCATTTAGATATTTATCAGAAAACTATAACATTACGATGTCAAAAATATTGCGCTTAGCCTTATTATTTCATATTTAAATAACAGAACTGAAAAAGTCGTTCTCAATGGTAAAGGTTTTTTCCGGGTCAGTAGTATCAATCGGTGTTCCTCGGGGTTCGATTCTTGGTCCATTCCTGTTCTTAGCCTATATTAATGACTTACGTTATATTGTAGGGGACCATCACGATATAGTATTATTTGCTCAAACGACAGTCAATTAATTTTGACAATGTAAATAATGCTCTATCAAAATTAGTACATTGGTTTAACGCCAACAATTTGCTCTGGAACGATAATAAGACAAAATGTATTAATTAAGTTTACCATATCTAATGTTAAACATTCATATACCAATGTGGTTTTAAATGGGGAGGAGTTGAGTCTTGTGGATACCACTGTTTTTCTTGGTTTTACTATTGACGCGAAGCTTCAATGAGGCAATGAGGAACAAAACTATTGTAACGAGAAAAAGAAGATTCTGTTTTATTTTATTTTATTATACTCTACCTGCAACATTGTTATGCCAAGAATGAGGGAGTAAGAGAATCTACTATCTCATATCGTCCCGTAAGTAAAAGGCGATAGTAAAAAGTGAAACAGGAGGCAGCAGAATATTAATAATTACAACTCAAAATAATAAATAAATATTGTTATGAGTTGTAATTACTAATTTAATGCATTTTAAGGCTGTGTGTGTTGAAAAGTGATTATTTTTTGGCTTATTTCAAATGAAATATATAAGTTTAGTAAATGCATTTTGAATTTTGTGTCATATATAAGTAAGGGGAGTACAGGAGTTCACATTCCACCTGTTACACACAAGCTAGTTGCTGCCGCTCATGGACACCTACATTTATTCCTCGATATAGAAAAAAAGCGTCAAGTGCGAGTCGGACTCGCCCATAAAGGGTTCCGTAGCAGCAAGTAACATAATATAAAACTTCTTGTAATTCGTTGTAACCTTGATCGATGTTTTAATAATAGTGTATTTTTTTATTTTTATATTTGAGTTAATTGAATGAAAGGTAAATTGCCGTTTAGGATTTATGACGTATTAAAAAAAAAACTTTTTACTAGATCTCGTTGAAACCAGTTTTCGGTGGAAGTTTACATGGTAATGTACATCATATATTTTTTTTAGTTTTATCATTTTCTTATTTTAGAAGTTACGGGGGGGGGGGGGGGACACATTTTACCACTTTGGAAGTTTCTTTCGCGCAAACTATTCAGTTTAGAAAAAAAAATATATTAAAAACCTCAATATCATTTTTGAAGGCCTATCCATAGGTAACCCCACACGTATGGTTTTGAAGAAAAAAAAAATTTGAGTTTCAGTTCAAAGTATGGGGCACCCCCAAAATTTATTGTTTTTTTTTCTATTTTTGTGTGAAAACCTTAATGCGGTTCACAGAATACATCTACATACCAAGTTTCAACGGCATAGTTCTTATAGTTTCGGAAAAAAGTGGCTGTGACATACGGACGGGCAGGCAGACAGACGTGACGAATCCATAAGGTTTCCGTTTTTTGCCATTTGGGTACGGAACCCTAAAAATGCTCATGCGTTTTCATCCCTGACGACTAAGATGGGATGTCTTGTTACCCGTAAAAAAGCCTTTCTGTCTCGCCACTCACCATACAAAACACAGCAGCATTATGCTGCTGGTTTACGATGATATTCTGTGATGGTATAGAGATCCAGTATAACGACAGGTGAAATGTAAGTTCATTTGTCTCTCCATGTTTATAAAAAAAACATATTTCCCGGTCGAGATGACTCATATATGCTGCAGTGAAATACTACAGCGGGGCTACCGTTTAAAATACTTCTCAACAACTATTAACATTATAATCTAGATATCTTATGTTATTACAGCTGACTATTTTCGACAAGAATACTAAAGACTTATTCAAGATAATTCACGGAAGACCAGAAAATAAAGATCTGGAGGCTGGAAATTGCGAAAATCAAGAGCTAATTATGCCTGACTTTCGTGCACCAGGTCGTCGTATCAGTGACGTTAGTAAGTAATTGTAAAGAATATATTCCGTTAAAATAAAGTAAAAATAATCACATGGTTACATTTCTTCCTTTTATTTTTATTTTATAGAATAAGTGTGTAAAACGAACACAGAGTCCTTCTGATGGTAAGTGGACGCTGCGGATCATAGATCTTCATGCATTAATTAAGAATCAAAATGAGTTGTCGTCCTTTAGAACTAAGATGGAATGCCTCATTTCCAGTATAAAGGGTCTCCGGTTCTCTACTCTCACGATAGAAACATTCACCTCCTATTTTACGTTGCGATTTGCTTTGACTTTTTAATGCGCACAGCGGAGGAGTGGTATATTTTGCTGGCGTGTGGCTTTCGGTCCAATTACAATCTGGCTGATCCTAAGGCACGAGTGAAGTTAACTATAATAAGTTTTTGTTACGCTAAGACAATGTGATTTACCATTTAGGGCTTTATCACCACATAACTGGGACTGTTGTAAAGTACAGGTTTATAATAAGTTAAAATAAAATTAAGCACGTACTTAGGCAGCCATAATAGTTGATTGACTTTTATTGCACGAAGGACCTCTTCTTAAGTACCTGGCCGACCGAGCTTGGCTCGGCCCTAAAAGAAAGATATAATTTTATTGGGGATTACACATATCTAGAAAAACATGTAAAGTAAAATATTATCTAAGTACAAAATTTATTCTAAATCGTTAAGGCCGTTTGCGTGAAACCGAGTATACACATTAAAAAAGTTTGAGATTACTAGCAAAAGCTGATATATTTTTAAAATTTAACTTTATCGAGAGAAAGTGTTTACGATATATTTTTTTTAAATAAAATACACAGTTTCAAATTAAAAAATAAAACACTTTTTCATTTTTAATAACAAAAATTGAGTAAATCAATCCTAATGTAATTGTAACAGAAATTTGACGGAAAGAAAAAGATTGCAAACTTATACAACGATTTATTAATAGGTTTTTATTTAATACAATAAAACTCCTTCCCTGCCTCGAAAACATGCGGAGATCCTGGGCATGCTGACGATCAAGTTATTCAGCATTTCTTGTGGTAACCTGTCCCATTTTTGAATAGCGGCTTTCCTGATCTCTGGCACTGTCTGGGCTGACGGTTCCAAGCATTTCGCTTAAGAGGGATGCTCTTAAGTGAACTGCTTGGAGCGCGTGCTTAATTGGGTTTAATTCAGGGGAGTCGGCAGGCCAGTCTAACCTTGTGATGTCGTATTCTCGGAGAGCAGCATTGACTCGTTGAGCTCGAAGTGCGGCCGCATTATCATCATCATGATCGACCAGTAAAAATTGGTGCCCATGGTTTACTCAGAATGTTCTGACAATTCCATCAATAGCGACTGTTTAGTACCTATCTGCCATCATGGAGCTTCGATACAGGATCAAAGGCGTTCTAACTCCAATCATAATTCCATCCCAAAAGTACACCGATTTTTCGCCTTGCTGAACGGTTTCAGTGGCAGTTCTTTGCCTTTCGGAGTCTCCATGTCTTTTCTAGACACGGATACGTCGGTTATCTTGGTGAGTGATTCGCGATTCGTCAATGTAGAGACATTTTTGCCACATGTTTTCCTGCTCATCTTCTTCATTTTGCCGAAACCTAGCCCACTGCAATTTCCGTGGTTTCAGAGGTGCTCGCCAAAACCTCCTCGTAGTTCAGTCTGGTGTAAGCAATTTCGAATGGTTTGAGTGCTAACTCCAAGTCCAAGTTTTACTGTAGTGGCGTTGATTGTTGGATCACGGGCTGCCAACAATCTGATATAGCGTTTCTGAGCAGCAGTTATAATAAGCGATCATTGCGGGGTTGTTCAGCTAAATTATTCATGCCGTGGTACCTCTGAAATGTGGCCACGATACAGGATTGAGATACAGCAACTCTGCGTACTATTTCTCTGTCTTCTGAGGATTAAGCTAGACTAGATTTAGTCGCCCAAATCCGAGAATTTGTTCAGCAAACACTAGACTTCATACACAAGTTTGTCCCGGTACTTGGCGACGTTTTCCCGACAAATATTGGCACATCCGGTGTATAAAGCATCACCAGTGCTGTCACCCGCATAGCAATGAATGTTACCGGTTTGAAACATATAATTGATATGCAGAAGAAACAGTGTCATATTATCGTATAAGTGCAATATATTTATGATGCAGGCATTTTAAGAACGTAAAATTGCTTGAATATGACCTGTCGAGAATAAAGCCTAATAACGTTTCTCGTTATGAGGCGTGCAATACATATTTTATTTTGATTACTCAAAAATTTATTAAATGGTTTTAACTGTATATTTAAAAACATGATTTTCTGTAAGAAAACTATAATAAAGTATTTCTCGACCGAAGCTAGTACGCATAGCACCATAAAAATCTACATAACTCCGCAAACAACATTTTATTAGCCTTTACTAATTTATTTTTAACAGCTGTTAGGCCGCGTGGGCGAGAAAACTAAAGAACAAAACACAAAAAATAGAAAAGTTAATAACATTGCAGGGTTAAAATTGTGGAGAAATATGCATGTCATTTTTTTTATAGAATAAGGGTGACAAACGAGCACGCAGTCCATCTTAAATGGTAAGTGGATGCCGTGGGCCATAGATATCTGCATCAATCCACGAAAAGAATCAAAATTCAGATGTATATTATGGTATATTAGGGTGTTGCCCCTGAAACCTAAGATGGAATACCCTCTTTTCCAGTAAAATGATCTCCGGTTCTCTACACTCATCGTAGATACACAGCAACATTAAGTTGTTATTTTTTCTTGGCATTTTGTGAGAGCGTGTTCCTTCTCCGGTCGACCCGACCGCCTTGTTGCATCCATAATATAGTTGCAGCATGTCTGTACACGTAAAAATATAACTAGTTTTATTTGATATAGATCATAAATAATACTTACTAAAAGTTAGACAGATAAGATAGTCAATACTTGTTTGAACATTTTTTCAGAATGCTTGGAAAACTTATGGAAAATACGTTTTTACGACGAAGCTCTAATAAAAATGGTGTTGTGTAAGTTTTTGTTTAATTTTAATGTTTATTGTTGTTTAACGTATGAATCAAAGTTATTTAAATTGTTTTAGGCGGAAAACCCTACGATACTATACAACTTAATGAACACTTTGGAAGATATGATGCTGCACTTGGAGAATTTCCTCATATGGTATAAAGTTATGAAATATTGTGCGAGACCTTTTGATATTCCAAAACTTAGTCGTTTATATTTTCTGAAAATTAAATTTTTATTACTTTTTATTAAATTCGTTTAAATGTATATATGATTGTAAGAGCGTCAACAACAGCGGTTAATTTCGAATTGAAATTTAATGTTCTGACGTTACTGTTATGCGTACAGTGGAAACGTACATTCGGCTGCCAGAGGTCACTGCTAGTTTCTACAGAACTATGTTTAGAGTGTTCTACGAACATCAAAATGCCGTCAGCCTTGAAATCACCGCGAAGTCGCGTCGTTAGATACTGCCCGTAGAGTCATCAGAGACCGCTGACGCCGTCTGAATGGCCCTGCCCATTTGGGCGAACTTTGAGAAAACACGCTGAAGGATGATGATGTCCGGATCATTGCCACTCGGGAGACATCGTTCTTTCCTGAGAAAAGTCGAATTATGCGACTCAAATGTCCACTTGAGAGCAGATAGTTTTTCTTCTTTGACGATCATCATAGTATATTCGCAAAAAATTCAATTTATTTGTGAAATTAGAACGTTAACAAATATATATTATACTATATCATATTCATCATCATCATCATCATTACAGCCCTTCACAAGTCCACTGCTGAACATAGGCCTCCCCCAAAGAATGCGACAAAGCACGGTCCTGAGCCACCTGCATCCATCGACTTCCTGCATGTCTTACCAGGTCGTCACTCCATCTCGTGGGGGGACGCCCTACACTTCGCCTAACGGTACGAGGCTGCCACTCGAGAACCTTTCTTCCCCATCGGTTGTCGGTTCTTCGAGCTATATGGCCGGCCCACTGCCACTTCAGCTTACTAATCCGTTGAGCTATGTCGGTTACTCTAGTTCTACTGCGCATATCCTCATTTCTAAGTTTATCACGCAGAGAAACTCCGAGTATAGCCCTCTCCATAGCTCGCTGAGCGACCTTGAGCTTCCTCATACGGCCAGTAGTGAAGGACCACGTCTCAGTTCCGTAAGTCATCACTGGCAACACGCACTGGTTGTACAATTTCGTTTTCAGGTTTTGAAGTATATCATATTAGGAAAACAATATTATTGTAGTTTTTGATTTATAAGAGAAAAGGTTTAATGAGTCTCATTTGTTTTCTTTAGGTTTTTAAAGAAGTCAGTTCAGGACTATTGCATGTTAAATTAATATTAAATTAAACTAATTTTACGGATTTTATAGCGTTTATTTTTCAACTCGTGACGTTGGGCGGTGGATTTTGGTGTTTGACATCCCGAAATCATAGTTACCACGGCTACATTTGTTTTTTGAATATTAATTTTTGGTCTGATCTACGCAGTACGAGATAACAGTATCTTGAACTCTTGCAGTGGTATGCTTAGGTTTCGATTTAGCTTTAGTAATTATATAGGATCCCAAACAGATGGTAGCACCCATCCTTCTCCTCTATTGAAATTAGGATGATTACAATAGTCTTGCTAATCATTCTTGGTAGGAATCGGTGTTCTTTTGCGAAGGTTTGTGGTCTATCAAATCTGATGTAATGGCGGGGATAATTATCACGACGACGACAACAGCATTATTATTTAACAGGATGGCGATGAAACGTCCGGAATTAAAAAGTTAAAATTAAACGCGATAAAATCTGTAAATGAATGTCATTTATTGTGTAGTGTTCGCGTAAATATAAGAAATCATTGTGTTATATAAATATTTTAAGAAAGAAAACAAAAAATTTCGTCTCATTCGCATAAATGGGAAAGAGACGAAATATAGCAAAATACTATGATGTCATATTCTGTAATATTGTCTTCATAAGAAAAACGATTGTTTCTTACAAGTTTGACGATACTATGGTATCCTTTAAAGCTAAATTTTAATATTATATAGAACACCAATATATCTAGAATGTTATTTAAAATATACAATGTTAATGCTGTATCTATAATATTGAAGTTTTAGATCGATTTTTGGCGAAATTATGACTAAATATCCAGACAGATATCTTAATATTTACTTTACTGATATTCATTGCATGTAAGCTCATAGATCGTTTTTGAATGTAAAACTAGCGGCGAAATGCTTGACTTTTTATTTTTTTATGTATAATAAAATATTTATTGAACTTTTTACTAGAGGAAAATTTAAGATATCTCCTCAAATCAGGTATGTTTTTAACACACTAAAATGTCTCACAGGGCGCTATTGGTTGGGAAACAACAGACGGTTCGTGGCTATTCAGGTGTGAAGGAGCATTGATCAGCGAAAAATTCATGATAACCGCAGCGCATTGCTCACGATTGACTATCCCTGATGTGAGGGTCGTCGATCCTCTGCCGAAAATTGTCCGATTTGGAGAACCGAATATTTCTGACAAGGTTTGAAGAACTATGAAAAAAACTAATCGTTTTTAGATCAGAGTATACACAGCCGATCGTACATAGGTATCTCTGTAACGAGTTTACAGTAATACACCTGTTGTACATGATCATCATCATCATTACAGCTCTTCACAAGTCCACTGCTGAACATAGGCCTCCCCCAAGGAATGCCACAAAGCGCGGTCCTGAGCCACCTGCATCCATCGACTTCCTGCATGTCTCACCAGGTCGTCACTCCATCTCGTGGGGGGTCGCCCTACACTTTGCCTACCGGTACGAGGCTGCCACTCTAGAACCTTTCTTCCCTATCGGTTATCGGTTCTTCGAGCTATATTTTTTTTTTTTATTGGATCGGGTGACAAACGAGCACACAGTCCACCTGATGGTAAGTGGTTACTGTAACCCATAGACATCTACATCTATCCTCAATAAAGACTCAAGATGCAGATGCGTTGTCACCCGTGAAGACTAAGATGGAATGCCTCTTTGCCAGTAAAAAGGGTCTCCGGTTCTCTACACTCACCATACGAAACACAGCAGCGTTAAGCTGCTATTTTACGCTGGTTTTCTGTGAGAGCGTGGTCCTTCCCCGGTCGAGCAAACCCATTCGTGCTACAACCATAATATAGCTGCAGCATGGCTCTACCACGTTGATATGGCCGGCCCACTGCCACTTCAGCTTACTAATCCGTTGGGCTATGTCGGTTACTCTGGTTCTACTGCGGATATCCTCATTTCTAAGTTTATCACGCAGAGAAATCCCGAGCATAGCCCTCTCCATAGCTCGCTGAGCGACCTTGAGCTTGATACGGCCAGCAGTTGTACATACATCATATAAACTTGTGAGTAACCTAAACGTGTAAAGGCGTAGTAAGAATATCTACTATTACATATTGTTCCGTGGGTGTTTTAACAGGTGACAGAGGGAGACTGAAATAGTAGATGGTTCTTCTGGCATCTTCCTGATATCAACTCAAGATTATAAAAAAGCGCGGTTGCCAAACCGCTTGCTTACCGCGACTACTATGGCAAAATTCCCCTTATGCGACAATCTAAGGAGGAGGCCTTTATTCTGACGAGCACTCTGATAGGCTGAAATGGATGAAGTATATCTGTTACTAGGATCACTAATCCACCTACCAAGCTTTCTGTTAATTACAGAATTAACTATGGTCGTGAAGATTCCGCTGCGTCACTACAATTTGTTTGGTGGACGTTTATTTTTGTTTAATTTCATAGACAAGCAGGTTTACCCTACATTTACTTCACTACCACAAAGCATGGGGTTAATTATCATTTAATATTGCCATCAACAGATTCATTGGTGTCAGCGGGGATCAAGTTCAACTTACATCTTGTTGAAATAATGATTTATGCTTACATTTTTTTTCATTAATCCATATTTATTTTATACGTTTGAACAAAGTGGTGTTTTTTATTGATGGGTGTTTTGGGACAAGGAAGATCAGAGTGTTCGTGCTGCCTCGAATGTGTGTTGGCGGTATTCATGTTTATGTAATTGAATCAAAGAATTCTATGTTTACAACGTGGTAGAGTTATGCTGCAGTTATATTAGTAGTATAGTTGTAGCACGAATGGGTTGACTTGACCGGGGAAGAACCACGCTCTGACAGAATACCAGCGTAAAGTAGCAGCTTAACAGTGCTGTGTTTCGTATGGTAAGTGTAGAGAACCGGATACCCTTTTTACTGGAAACGAGGCATTCTATTTTAGTCCTCACGGGTGACGACGCATCTGCATTTTGATTGGTAATCGAGGATAGATGTCTATGGGCCGCAGCAACCACTTATCATCAGCTGGACTGTGTGCTCGTTTGTCACCTTATCCTTTAAAAAATAAATATTACCAGACTAGCAATGCAGAACAAAACTGCGGGTCATCCACGCGATCCACAGGTTTTGTACATAGTTATAGGTAACTGCCACAGTAAATATGCCACGCTGTTGTATTTTAATTTATAACAGCTTTTAAGCAAATACGAAATAAAATTGCATACTTATTTCGAAATAAACTGAAAACGTTTTTTTTATAGGAGAGGGGGCAAACGAGCATGCGGCTCACCTGATGGTAAGTGACTACCGCCGCCCATGAACAGCTGCAACACCAGGGAGGGAATCGCAGATGCGTTGCCGGCCTTTTTCGGGACTACGCCTTGGGAGTAGGAGTACCGGAAATGACGAGTTAGGACCGGTGCCAACTCCGGAGCACACGTCCTCAGCACAATTGGGGGGATTCCGTCAGGCCTACTCGACTTCTGGATGTCCAGGGAGAGGAGTGCTTTGCGAACCGAGCGCATCACATCCGGCATGGAGCACTGACACCGCGGGATGGTCGGCGATGTTTCCCCCCGTCATCAAGAGTCGAGTTGGACGCAAAAAGTTACGTCTTGGGCCAGTGAGTCGTCCTCCCTGTGCAGAGATGGTAGTGATGGCTAACAGAAATTCCCTTGGACAGCCTTGGCTAGAGACTAGAATGCACGGGTTCCCAAAGGAAGATAAACTAGTTTCTCGCCATTTCTGCCTATGTGCTCTGACTTTGCCTTGGCAATAACTCTTTTGAAGGACCTGGAGGGGAAGTTATACTTCTTTTTAAGTGTACTGGTGTTTACATCCCGAGTCGCCGAAGCCGCAGCCCAGGCTCGATAACACTCCTGCTTACTGCGTAATGCAGTCTTACATAAGCGACCAAACCAAGGCTGAGATCTGCCTCCGATGGGTACCACAGATGATTGAATAAATAGTTCCATTACCTGTAGCACCACATCAGTGACAGTGTCAGCAACAGCGCTGGGATCATCCGGCGAGAAGCAAACCCGTCCCCATGGGTAGGAAGCAAAGAAAGACCGCATTCCGTCCCAATCCGCCGACCTGTAATGCCAAACACGACGGCAACCTGCAGAACACAACCGCGAGGGGAGCGTGAGTGGCACCGCACTCCGGATCAGACGATGGTCCGAAGAGCCGAGAGGGGCATCGACGGAAACCTGATATCCGTCCGGATGAGAGGTCAGCAGAAGTTTCAACAGGGAAGGTGTATGATCCTCCACATCAGGAATCCGCGTAGGTGAAGTAACCAGTTGTGTAAGACCATATGCCAAAGCAAAGTCATAAACAGATCTCCCCGCATGATCGGTTAAACCTGAACCGAGCCATTCGGTGTGGTGGGCGTTAAAATCGCCAAGGATCACGATCTCTGCGGATGGGACCTGTTGTAGCAAAGAACCTGTAGCCATTTGGACGTGGTGAATGAGTCGGTCTGTTTCGGAATTACCGCTATGGGACCTATAGAGGCACCCGTAGACGCGCGGATGGTCGTCGCTGTCTACGCGTAGCCATAGGATGGACAGCTCCGAACCTTCAAGACTGCCGAGGCGTCGAAAACAGATGTCCTCTCTGATATAAACGCAAACTCCAGCCCGAGGCACAAAGGAGTGCTGAGAGGAAACCTGCGTCTCGGTCAGAAAGAGCAAGGCCGGCTTCGCCGTCTCGAGATGGTAGTGGACGGCGTTTAGATTCGAGTGAAGTCCCCTGATGTTGCAGAAATTCACGGATAGCGTGGCTTTGGTCTTGTTGCTCAGTTTGCCCCGAGCAGTTATCTTTTTGAGCGGAATTTTGGAGTTTTTTTTTAATTATGGAGAATTGACCGTAACTTAGTGCGCAAAGTATTCTTACTCTAGTCCCTCTATTAGTTAACATAGAAGTCTTTGGCTTGAATATTTGAATTTGCCAAACATGCAGGCTTCCTTAAGATGTTTTCTTACCACTGAGCTACGAATTCGAAAATCAAAATTTATTCCAAAATATCTTAAATGTTGCTTGGCTAAGTTCGAACTTGGTTTGCTCACAAGGATGAGCAATTTCTTAGCAAGTACTTCTTACTAATAACTTTAATGGTTACTTCTTATCACCCACGGTTTTAAAAATGTCGTTTTGTTTTTGCATTATTTAAGTAAGGATTTCAAAAATCGTCAAGCCTTGCCATAATCGAGTCTTTCAGGCAAAAAAGTTTTTATTATTTTATACTATCCTAAGTGTTTTAATGAGAATCTCTTGCAAAGTTCAATATCTTTATTTACAGGAAGCAATAGATAAGGCACCCGAGGACGTTTTTATACATAGACTTATAATCCATCCTAACCATCGTTTTTTCGAGAAATATTACGATATTGCTATAGTTGAATTGCAGAAGTCTATAACTTTTTCAATCAAAGTTCATCCCTCATGTATTTGGACTGATCTATTTCCCGTAGCAGGAGACGCTAAGCTAACTGGATGGAACGTTATAAAATCAAGTAAGTCGTAAAGTTTTATTTTGGAATACCTTAAATTAGATTCAAAAAGTTATTTTCTAAACACACGGAGGTGTGTCCTTTTCTATTACAAAATTTGCTTGTAAAAGAAAAGGACCGCAAATATGAACCTTTCCGAAACCCCATAGCATTGTAATTTTGTACCTGGAATAATAACTCCTTGATGAATTGTCATTACTATTTTGATAATAACCTACGTACCCAATGATATCTTTACAGCCTATCAAAAGTCCACTGTTGAATATAGGTCTCCGCCATATGTTGCCTCATATGGAGAATATTTGCCATAGTTGCCATAGTTGCCACGTTTGAAAAGCAGTTTTTTTCAGCTGTTATCAGGAAGATACTGCCCATTTCCTGGTACAGTTTTCCTCTATCACCTCTTACGACACCCACGGAATGATATTGGGAAGTGGATATATTTACACCGCCACTACACGGTTAACCCCAAATTTTATGATTATTTGTTAAAGCTAGTAAGGTCTAAAAAGTTGTTTCTTTTTTGTCACTCACTGTTTTTCTGATTGACTGATTGACCGACTCATTCATTGAAAACTAAGACCACTTCTAGATGACTCAGAAAATTGACAATGGACCAACGCAGATTATTAGATGTATAAAAAGAAAGACATGAAAACTATAAATTATACCTATTAAATTAGTACCTACGGTATAAATGAAAATAGAACATATAAAAGCGTAAAGACAAGTAAGAACGTTGAGGATCATGTTGTATTTATTAAAACTATTTTTGAGAACTGCAACACTTAGCAACTGTTATGAAACTTGATACCAGTTCAGATCATAACTCTTTTAATATGGGTGAAGCCGAAAACCTCGAAGGTTGTTTGTGCCGTATTTGACCCACTTTTCAAATTACACACTAATTTTAGGTCAGTTAGGGTAAGAGGAACATAGTTTATTTTGAGCCTGAGGTTTTGAGCTCAAGAAAGAACATATAATGTTTTACGAGAATTTTGAGATACATTAAACTTGCCTTAGTTTATCAGCTTTTCATGTTTTAAGAATCATAACGCTAATTTGAAAACTTACGACAGTATCGGCCAAAACATTCAACTTGTACTAACGTTCCTCTTCCCCCTCATCTGGGGTAAGAGGAACATTCATCGTATATCCTAAGATTGTAATGTTTATTTAAATGTACCTGTTGCTACATTTTAAGCAAAATTTATTTAATAGAATTTGATCGTAACGTAATTGTTACAAGGTACAGTTTTGAAGAAAAATAAAATAATAAATTTAAGGTCACAGAAACATATATTTATAAACAAAGGTTCAGGTCAGGGGTGACAAACTAAAAAAATAATCGTTTGTATTTCAAATTATAATTTTATTCTTACTCCTAATCGGCCTCGTACAATTCAATAAACTTCAATAAAAAGTTTAAATTTCAATGGCGTTTTGTAAGTTTTGTAGAACCTTATTTCATAAGTTACGACACTGCAACTAGATTGTGGAGATATTTTATTAGTTATATAGCCAATATAATATGTCCATTTGTTTCTCGTGTAGTACCTGACCATCACATTGTTACTAATTGCACAATTTATTTCCTTACGTCCTTCCTTCTCTATTTTCTCATCCCAGTTGCTATGAACCTCTTCTGCTACCATTTTCCTTCCTTCTGATTCACTAACTACATCTGTTGCCTTTTTTCTTCCATCTGTTATATTACTAACTAGCTGTTCCCCGCAACATGACCCGCGTGCAATTTAGGGTTTTAATTTTTTCGCAAGGAACCCTAATTATTATTCTAATAATAAAAGTAGTCTAAGTTACTCCTTGTAACATCTGCTATATGCCAGTGAATGTCCCTCCAAAATCAATCCAGCTGTTTCGGAGATTAGCCTGAACAAACAGACAGACAGACAGACAGATAGACAGACAAAAATTTAAAAAAGTGTATTTTTGTTATAAGTACCGTTTATACTTTGCATAATTTAGTAAAACGCTGTAATTGTGACATTACAAATAGATACTTCAATTTTATTTATTTGTAAGATAACTGACTCTGCCTCTATTGTCCTTATTTCTGATCCACTAAGTCTCTGTTGCTTCGATTTTTTTCATCTGTAATGTTATTATTTTCAAGGTTTGGAATAAAGTTTATGTAATCTAAATCTCTAATAATGTCAAAGTCTTCCTTAAGAAGGTCTGAGTCCTCATTAATCAAGTCTACAATATCAGAATCATCATGCAAGCTCACGCAATCGGATACGCTGGTAGATGAAGATCTTTTTCTGTATTTTTTCTTTGCAGGAAATTTCACATTCTTTATATTTTCCTTCAAACTTACTTGACTTTTTTTCCAGTGCCTTTACCCTTTTTAGAATTTATAATTGACATTTTATTATTTTTGTTTATTACCGATTCAAACTTGTTTACTAAAATTATATTTTGTCTTTGTTATTTGAAACTATTAATACATCATAATGTTTATCACCCCTGATATCGGCGAAGAGGAACATACTGTTTCTCTTACCCTGTAAGTACCGTTTCTCTTACCCCAACAATGTTTTTGGAGGTAACGATTTTAAATTCGATGAAACTTATATTTTTTGTAGGGTTTAATCTAAGATATGAAACAAAAGGTAAAGCTTACCCTTTTGTCTTACAATTTTTTCATTGAAATGATCTCTAACAGTAAAATTTTCACAATTTTAGCGCGAATTAAAGTTATGTAGCCAACTCGTGTTCTTAGACTTTATAACTGTCAAATTGTTTTTCTTTTTTTTTCGACTTTGGAACATCGTAGCGACATCTTTTACAAGCCGTTTTTTTTTTACTACACTTATTTATCTACTAATATACCATACAGCTAAACTCTATAGTTTATGAGTTATGGTGTTGAGTTCCTCTTTCACCGGTGTTCCTCTTACCCTAATTGACCCCTATTTGTCCTTACGATTTGAATACCTTGCACTCCTGGTTAGTATTAAAATGGCAAAGCTCTCGAAAAGTCGGGTGTTAAAAGAGAGCTAAATTTTACCATGTTTTTATTAAGTCACTTTCTTGTATGTCTGTCGTTCCGGGTGGAATTTAGTAATTGATTTTTAACTTACTTCTCGATGAGCTGGCAACTTGAAATTTTGATTATAGCTCGAATTCGGATGCAAATGCAAGAATATGAAAAAAAAAAACGTGGTAAAAGTAAATATATATATACACTTACATATAAAAATATATAAACACTTTTTATACAATAACATCTGTGAAGTAAATTTTATTCAAATGGCTCACGAATTTTCGCTTAGAAAAACACACTGAAGCAGTGCAGCGGATTAATTGCCTTATTAGAAATGACTTATGTAAAGACGTTTCTATGAGCACTTACAATATTGTAACGATATATCTACGAGTATTTACAATATTGTCAAAACGTAATCGACGAGTATTTACAATATTGTCAAAACGTAATCGACGAGTATTTACAATATAAAAAGTGAAGTCTTCTAAATGCTTCACCTTTTTACTAAGATTGAAATTTCCAAACATCAGAAATTAATTTTAAATAGATATAACATTATCGATGAACCGTGTAATATTGGCGTATGTATCCATCACCCCGACTTTGTCCTTCGGTGTTTTAAGAGACGATTATGGGATGTGGAGAAAAGTTTTATGGTTTCCGAAATATTTTAGTTATTTATTTATTTACGCAAATGTGCCATCTATCCTTACCGGTCGAACCAAATCCAATAATGTCCTCTCTTATACTAATAATTATAAAAAAATATATGTAGCTAAATAACAGCTTAATGCTGCTGTGTTTCGTATGGTGAGTGTAGAGAACCGGAGACCTATTTTAGTTGAAAGAGGCATTCTATCTTAGTGACAACGCATCTGCATTTTGATTCGCAACCGAAGATAGATGTAGATGTCTATGGGCCACAGCAACCACTTACCATCAGGTGGACTGTGTGCTCGTTTGTCACCCCAATTCTATAAAAAAAAAGCTAAACAAATTTATATTAAAAAACTAACATCATTAAAAATATCCTTATAGTAACGTACAATATATAATATGACCATTGCTAATTCACTATAGTGGCAACTAAATATGTCAATTTTAACATGCACATGGTTGACCATGTAGAGTGCTCGAGTTAGAGGCGTTTTTGGAAGGAGATTAGTGTGTGCTGAAGGCAAGGCGAACAGTGGCGGTCGCTTCCGTCTCGTCACGTCAGCTGCGCAGCAGTATGGCACACAGTGACTCAAGTGCTAAGATGGTGATATTCCATTGTCAGACGTATAATACCCAGTTAGGTGACGGGAACCAGCGTCGTGGGTGCGAGATGTCTGATACTGCGATCGTTATTCCGCTGTCAAACGTGATGATAAGGCAAGTCTACCGTACAATGGAAGAGGTCGGCAGAAGTGGACTTCTATGGGTTGATGATGACGATGAAGAAGAAGATAATATTATTGATAGACTAGCTGTTCCCCGCGACTTCACCCGCGTGTTATTTGGGGTTTTAATTTTGTTTTTCGCGGAACCATGATTCTTTTTCAAAAAAAAAGTAGCCTAAATTACTCCTTGTGACATCAGCTATCTGCCGTTATATTAGATATCTGCAGTCTATAGCCGTTTTAGAGATTAGCTGGAACAAACAGACAGACTGACGGATAGACCGACAGACAGACAAAAACTTTAAAAATTGTATTTTTATTATTAATACCGTATATATTTTCACATGTTCAATTAATACGTGGTAGAGCCATGCTGCAGCTATATTACGAGAATAGTATAGTTGTAGCACGAATGGGTCGGCTCGGCCAGGGAAGGACTACGCTCTCACAGAATACCAGTGTAAAATAGCAGCTTAATGCTGCTGTGTTTTGTATGGTGAGTGTAGAGAACCGGAGACCCATTTTACTGGAAAAGAGGCATTCTATCTTAGTCCTCACGGAGATAGATGTAGATGTCTATGAGCCACAGTAACCACTTACCACCAGGTGGACTGTGTGCTCGTTTGTCACCCTTATTCTATAAAAAAAATGCATTTAGTAAAAAGCTGTAATTTTGCCATTACAAACAGACACTTCAATTTTATTGATTTATATAGATGATTATGATTCTCGAATATGAAATGTTGATAAGGAAATTTAGTGCAGGTGATTGATATGCCACCCGAATCACCGGAGTTTCAATCTATAAAAATAAATAATGAAAATTTTGCGTGACAAAAATCATGTACCTTTCGTATATGAGTTTAAAATTTGAAGAAAGATAATATTTAGCTACCTTACGTCCGAAATATTGTGCATATTTCTTAATATTATAATTTTAACTTTGATCTTGTGTATTTATTAGATAAAACAGTTTCCAAAAAGGAATACAATATTGATATGTTCGATGTTTTTACTCGGCTAAAATTGATACAAATGGCTACTCAACAGGAAACAAATGGAAGTAAGTGTTTTTAAAAAAAATATTTCATACTCCATTATATTTTTTAAATTTTTTATGCGTATTCTTAAATATGAACATTTATTCAGTAAGACGAATAAACCGGTTGTATATTTTAAATTTTTATACTAGCGATGCTGCAGCAGCATTACTGCTATGTTTTTATGGTGAGTATAGAGAACTGGAGATCCTTTTTACTTTAAACCAGGTATTCTATTATAGTTCAATAGGTAACAACGCATCTACGTACATTTTGATTTTTAATAGAGGATGATTGTAGGTGTCTATGGGCTACAGCATCTACTTACCATCAGTTGAAATAATTCTATGAATAATAAGGTTGTAAAGAGTCTAGAAAACCAGATACCCCTTTCACTCGATACAATTCATTCCATCTTAGTCCTCAGGGGTGATAACGCATCTTCATTTTCATTCCTAATCGAGGATAGATGTAGATGTCTATGGGCTATGTCATCCCGTTATTATGTTTTCGATTTGAATTCTTTTTAGATGAAAGCCTCAATAGTCCTGTGATGCAACTTGAGAAAGTCAATATTTTAAATATAAAGGAATGCGAAAAATTGACTCGAAGCAAAATGGATAAAAGTTGGAAAGGTTTACTATTCCATCAAATGTGCGCTGAACGTTCGGTGAATGTCAACAACACTTGCCAAGTGAGTTATCCTATTAATTTTTTTTAATAGTTAGAATTTTTTACTTTAAAGGTCACCATTAACATTTTTGCTGTAATGTCATATGTCTGTGATGTCAAGTTTGACGACTCAGTAGCACAGTACGTAGCTAAGCAAACTGCGGTTTTAATTCCGCACGGAGTATCTTTTGCATGACATATAAATAATTTATACTGATCTATATGTTTATCCATTATCAATTTGTGAATGTGCAATGCCTCTTAGATATACCAGAGATATCTAGTGTGTAGGTCACTTTTTTAAATAAGGGAAAAGAGAGATATTATACAACGAGATGACAAATAAATATCTAGTAACTTTCTTTTAACAGTCTATCTAAGGTATACATACACACATACACACACATATATATATATATATATATATATATATATATATATATATATATATATATATATAATATTTATATATATAATGCTAGTAAGTTTAGATTTTTCAGATGTCCGGTTTTCTCAGGGGACAAAATTAGCTGTTAAAAATAATATTAGATCAATCACCACTAACATGTTTTGCAATTTAATGTAAGTTCTAATTGTCTGTAAATCCCTGACCCTGCATGCAGATTTTTTTTTATAGGAGAGGGAGCAAACAAGCATGCGCCTCACCTGATGGTAAGTGACTACCGCCGCCCATGAACAACTGCAACACCAGGGAGGGAATTGCAGATGCGTTGCCGGCCTATTAAAAAGGAGTACGCTCTTTTCTTGAAGGTCCCTAAGTCGTATCGGTCCGGAAAAATCGCTGATGGTAATCGATTCCACAAGGAGGTCGTGCGAGGAAGAAAACATCTTCTAAATCGCACAGTGGTGGACCGCCAATCATCCAGATGGTGTGGATGGTATCGGGAGTTCTGCCGCGATGTGCGTTCGTGAAATTTGGCGGCTGGGATTAATCCGAACAATTCCTCAGAGCACTCCCTTGTCAAATCTGAGAGCAATATGTAGCAGTTGAATCGACGTGATCGTCATGTGCATGTTAGCAGACTTTTAGGAAATGTTTAAATTTTTAGAAACGCAGGCAGGTCTAACTTGGTTGAGCCATGGTGAAGCTATATTATGATTGTAGCATAAATGGCTCGGCTCGACCACTACGCTCTCGAAGAATACCAGGGTAAAAAAGCAGCTTAATGCTGCTGTGTTTCGTATAATGAATGTAGAGATCCGGAGACTCTTTTTACTGGAAAAGCGGCATTCATATAAGTTCTCAGGGGTGACAACGCATCTCCATTTTGATACTTAATCGAGGATAAATGTAGATGTCTATGGGCCGCAGTATCCACTTACAATCTGGTAGACTGTGTACTAGTTTGTCACTCTCATTCCATAAAAGAAGGTAATCTCACGATTTTTTCTTTTATTCTCGAGCACATAATACACACACATACACAAGTAAATTAGTACTAAAATTGTACTCAACAGTTTCAGTGGTACTGCTATGAACTTCGTTCGTTAACGTAGGTACTAAGATATTTATGGAGAGTGGTTAGTCCGCTGAGGTACTTTGGCTTTTTAATTAAATAACCCATAAAGATTATATTTTAACTCTTTAAAATTCAACGAATCATTTTATTTCAGATGGATATTGGCGGCGTATTACAGGCACCAATTGACATTCCAGAATACACGGATTGGAAAATTCATTACATTATTGGTGTGAGGTCTTTCACATTTGGTTGTAATCTTTCCAAGACGCTTGATGTTTATACAAAATTGTCAACATTTGTTGATTGGATAGAGAACGTTGTATGGGGAACGGAATCTTAAGAAGAGATTAGTAAGTAGGTCGAAGTATGAGAGAAAAAGCGACGAAATGGAGTAGTTTTGGTAGCTTTTCCCATGACATCTTACTCCTGTTTTTAAATATAATGAAAATATTATTTAGTATATTTGCTTATTAATTAATACAATAAAGGTAATTAATAATAGTAAATTAATTAATATTATTACGTGAACGTGAAATTAATTTTAAAAGTTATTAAAGTTTATTTTATTTCTAATTTTAACTTTCAATGTGTTCTACACGATACTACCAAACGCCTTGACTTTAGTTATTGCTGATACGGCCTTTGTCGTAGTTAACAATTAGAGATGATACGAATATCCAGCAACTATCTGGTATTCAGCCTATCCGGTATTCAGCCTATCCGGCCTAAATTACTATCCGGCCGGATACTGTATATAAGAAATACCAAATAATAAAATTTTGTTAAGTACTTTATTTATGTCACTTAACAAACATAATCAGTAATCACAAAATTTTCATATTTAACCTTAGGAAATTAGTGCCCGTAAGGCCAATTTCTTTGTATTCAAAGGTGACAAGCGATTTCGCCTGTCTTCATATTTGTATATGAGGCCAGCTTGAGAAAAAAGTCTTTCGCTGTTTCGCTGTACACACTGCTGCAGGATGCTTAAAGAAAGATTTTGTCGAAGTTTAATAAATTTGGGAATTGTGTAGCATTAGCTGTCCAGCAAATATAAGAGTCACGCGAGCAATTCGCACTGACTTCAGATAAAAATCAATCTAACGTGTAAATTAGATACATAAAAATTTCGTTTCTATCTCCATGGTGAGACTGCCTAGTATTGTTTCCATTGGCTACTTCAGGAAAGCAATCGCAGAACATGTAATGAGCTTCGCGAGATACAGCTGACTCTGTCTTCTTTTCTCTACATTTTTAAGCCGGTGTTGAAGATGAACTGCTACTGGAGGACTCTTCGCAAGACATTTTTAAGTATTCCAATAAAATTTCCTGGTGAGCTCTTTCACTTTCAACCACTCCCAAGTAGCTTATTTTGAATCTCGGGTCTGGGTAAGTAGTAATCAAGTGGTTAGAGTGTTGACTTAAGGAGTTTTTATTTCTTTTTTTTTTAAAAACATCACCCACACACTAGGATTTTCTTCTGTGTCGTGGAGGCAGTTTACAAACATAGATTGCACAAGGACAAACATCCAGACCCGGAACAATTATTTGTAGGCCATATAAATACTTGTTCCGTGCGGGATTCGAACCCGCGGCCCCCCAACGCAACAATTGATTGCTAAGCCACTGCGCCACGGAGCCGATGAAATTGAAGGTTGTTTTTAAAGCAGCAACGTGTGGTATTACTTCCGACACGTAGGATAGACCAGAACCTGTTAAGTTTTTTTTATAGGATAGGGTGACAAACGAGCACACAGTCCACCTGATGGTAAGTGGTTACTGTGACCCATAGATATCTATATCTATCCTCAATAAAGACTCAAGATGCAGATGCGTTGTTACCCGTGAGGACTAAGATGGAAAGCCTCTTTGCCAGTAAAAAGGGTATCCGGTTCTCTACACTCACCATACGAAACACAGCAGCGGCTATTTTACGCTGGTTTTCTGTGAGAGTGTGGTCCTTCCCCGGTCGAGCCAACCCATTCGTGCTTCAACTATACTACTAATATAGCTACAGCATGGCTCTACCACGTAAAAAGTAGGTTATTTCTTTAAAAGGTTTCAATAAATTGATGCATTGCTCCATCAAACTCCACTGTTGAGCCGTCAATTTGGTGAGTGTATTATGATCAGTAACAAATAATGACATGGCTGGGTGATTGTTAGTAACTATCATCAGCACACCATCACCACCAGCAATTTTAAGCAACTAGAATCCCCTAGTTCTAATTGGTTTAAATATCTGGTGATTTCAAAAGTAAAAATTAAATTACTATGAATTTCTTTTTTCGTCTTTTCCAGTAAAATGGGTTTCCGGTTCTCTGGACTCACCATTGAAACGCAACGAAATACAGCAAGTGTCAAGCTGCCATTTTCCGCTAGTATTTTACGCTCTATAGCTTTATATCAAATTAGGTGATTGTGTTAAGTGTACCACGCACTAACTAGGTTTACACGGTTTAGCGCACAGCCCACAGGCTCATCTACCTAGTATCTCTTATACTAGTCTACTTTTAGCAGGCGAAATAAAAAAAGAATAGCTTACAATCATTTATCAAGTTGACGGCTCCGTGGCGCAGTGGCTTAGCAATGACTTGTTGCGCTGGGGGCCGCGGGTTCGTATCCCGCACGGAACAAGTATTTGTATGGCCCACAAATAATTGTTCCGGGTCTGGATGTTTGCCCCCGTGTAGTCTATGTTTGTAAACCGACTCCACGATACAGGAGAAAATCCTAGTATGGGGTTAACGTTTTTTAAAAAAAATTAAGTTGTAATAATAATTATACAAATCATATTAGAAATAGCTTAATAACGATTACATTACTCTCATGCTCTTTTATAATTAATATTATTTCATTTTTATCCAGCCGTTGCTTAATAATTTATTTAATCTTGATAATATAAAATTGAGTTTAATTTTGGGATAATGTAATAAAAGTGTAAACATTGGCCCTTTCAATGAATTACTGACTCTGTGGAGTTAAATTCCTGGTATTACTTTCTTGTTGCCGTTTTATGCGTTTACAGAATGAATATTACTTTTTTTTTTTTAAATAAATTAAGTTTTTTGTACATACAAAAGTCCAAAGTTAATATATTCAATTGCAAACTTTTTGTTAATTTGAGATTTAAGCTACCAATAATTCTTTAAAAATTTTTTTAAACCACAGTTTAAGCCCCAAGCAATGAATAATCCACGTTTTCTAGAAAAGACCGTAGATTTTAAATCATTGATTGCTCTGTTTTTATCTGATTCTAAACTTTATACACTATGTTTTATTGTCGTTTAAATTTAAACTGTTATAGTTAAACCATGTTCCATTGGATGGTATTTACCTATGTCATATTTAAATGAGGGTCCTTTCTAATTTCAAAATCAGTGAAGTATCATCTGGA
The DNA here is from genome assembly GCA_963668995.1 of Parnassius mnemosyne. NCBI lineage: Eukaryota > Metazoa > Arthropoda > Insecta > Lepidoptera > Papilionidae > Parnassius > Parnassius mnemosyne. Next base: position 7,906,871 of record CAVLGL010000024.1, read on the forward strand.
CATAATACTATATGGTGTGAATGTACCCTTAGGAACACCTACCCGAAATAACTTTTACCATTGATAACGATTTTCTGTACACTGTTACTCAAAATAAAATATTAAGTTTAAAAGCTTTTAGCGTCATAATGTACGTGAAATAGGCATTTATACGAATAAAATATTATATCTATGAATTTTTCACCTTTCATGACTGTGTAAAGAGCGTGACTGCACTTGAAAAAAAAATAGGCGTGAGTAATGCTACTCTGAGGCGTAACTGACGTTCGAAAGCGACCCGAATGCCAAGGAGGGTTATGCATGCGGTGTATTTGCTGATTTATGAACGAGTCTTTGTCCACCGACGCATAGCCGAAAGTCTATTCAAAAGGCTGAATCGAAATTTCACAGACTGGCAATAGAGAGCAACCTTAAAAAAAATTAAGTAACGCCCTTGTACTTACCAACATACTTCCCGTAGTAATGCACACCAGTTGATGCTTTAAAGAGACTTAAATGACCTTTTAATGATTATGAAGAAGGAAATAAAAAGCGCGGATTTACTTAATACTTTTATATTAGGTATATTTACATTATATTAGTCGACTGGCATACTTATGTTTGACTCTCCGCGCCATACAATGTCCTCTATCCAGTCTATAAAACTTGACACTCTTGTGTAGACACCCGGAGTATTTGCACGGGCACATCCAATGCCAAAAGATGTAACGCCAATCAAATAGTGAATGGAGCCTTGATTATTATTAGGTAAATTTATCTTCACTTGTAAAGGTCCTCCAGAATCCCCCTAAAATAAAAAAAAAGGTAAAATGATTTATAGCGAAACAAAGGTACCATTTATAATATGGATAAATTCATTGAATTTTTCCAAAATTGTTTTGGTCTGGGAAATATAGGTTCCATGTTTAAATTAGGAATTATAATAAAGAATTGTGACAACGAATGGTATATTGGGTTTTGTGAGTATACAAGCGATGGACTAGCCGCCTATCATTTCTTTTACAATTGTAGCTCACTGATCTTTGGGTTCTGCCTACCACTTAAGATGTGAAAAAAAAACGAGAGAGAGAGGTCTCAAGATCATGCCGAACGGAAGTCCGTAACCTCTGCCTACCCCTTTGGGTGACAACTTATTTATGTATATAAATACATATAATATATAACTGATAAAGGGTTTGTATAAAATTGTTATCAGTAAGATGCTGCTGCCCATCTCCTGTTTCAGTTTCCTTCTGTTGCCTCTTACCACACCCATGGTACGATATGGGGTAGTGGATTTTCTCATATTGTCACTGCACGGTTGATCAGGAATGAAGATCTAGTCTAGTCTTTATGTATTGTCATTACCTCCTCACCTATACCTAAAGCTTCATTGATACCATCACAGAAGTCTTGGTTGTGAAAGTGAAAATGAGAACTGAAGTGATTATTGTTTGCATATACCTACGGCGCCGATGTGTAAGTAGTGCGTAGTATTCACATATAATAGATAAGTTTACTTTGTTTATGTTTACACGTGGTAGAAACATTCTTAAATGAACGGTAGAGTCGGAAAGCGACGCTCTAGACGAAAGTTTATCGGCGATATATTGAAGATGGGCCCGATTAAGAGTACTAGTAAGGAAACTCCACGAGCATGTATGCGTATAGGATGTAAGGTATATGGATGTGGAGGAGGCGAGAGAGGTGTGTCAGGATCGTGCCATATGGATGTCCGTAGTCTCTGCCTACCTCTCTGAGTGACAGGCGTGTGTTTATGTTGTCATTGCCTAAAAGTTTCTCGTTGAACCGGTATACTTTGCAGTGTATAGTATATTTTGATACCCTTTTGAATAAACAGTCTTAAAGATGTTAAATAACTTTTGATGGTCAACGGTTTCAATTCCGAAGAAGCTGTGTGAAAGAGCAAGAACACTTACCGCCTACAAATGGCGGGAATGTGTAGTGCGTGCAGTCTAGGCAAATATTTTGAGTAATTTAAATTCTATTTGTAAAGTAATTCATTTTAATTTTGCCCTACAAAACGGCAATTGCATACATAAAGAACTGGGAGAAAGATGAAATAATAAAACTTGTAATTATAATTCACCTGACAAGCGTCAAAGCCACCAGCTAATATTCCAGCGCAAAGTTGACTTTCCATCATCCCGCACCATAATCGATTACATAAGGACTTCAGTAAATTGTCGCATAGTGTTGAATCAAGTATGTCTACTACGGCAGCTTGTAGTTCCGGAGACGTTAGTAACTTTGCTAAAAAATATCAAAAAGGTATGAAATAAATTATGCGTATTTTTCTATAAAAAAATTCCGGAAAAACGCCTAATAATAGGAATCCCTCAACAGTTTCACGTCTTCCTCATTTTATATGATGTCCCCCACACGGAAATTCGGTCAAAGCTGCCAGTCTCACGGAGACCAGCCATCTGCACAGGATACTACTGCACGATTATGTGTGCAGGTACAGGTGTATTCTCTATGCTCGCACTCTTATAGTCTGATGAACCGGCAATCCGACACGACCGGAGAGAGATCAGGCGCACAACAGATGGTTTTACGTGATAAGGTAGGGTGGGGAAACATCGCCCAGGGTGAATACGACCTGGCTGATTCTAACCCGCGACCACATGATCAGCAGCTGCGCTTACACTAACGAGACAACCGACAAATGTTTTGGTATAAATGATGTATGGCGAATAATTTGAAATCAAACACTGTGGAATAAGTGAAAATTGAGGGACGCAATTGAGGGAGGGCGGGAGGTGCTTCTTCATACTAGGTAAGACACATCATTTTATTTTATAACGCGGATATTTGCGAAGTAAATTTTTGTAAAAGCTTTTTTTTAAATTTAGTTTAATGTGGGACTAATGATGCAAGACACTATTGAATAAACGTAGTTTATATTTAAGTGTTCATATATAGCAGGAAGTAGAGTGATGGATCTACCACTCTATTGGTAGTATTGTATTTGCATTAAGAATATCCCGTTGATATCCAACTCAACTCTAACTACAACAACAACAACAACAACAAAAACAAACACTCACGCCTGTCACCCAGAGGGGTAGGCAGAGACTACGGACTTCCATTTGGCGCGATCCTGACACACCTCTCTCGCCTCCTTTACATCCATACATTTACGCATACACGCTCTTCGGTTAAGGGTACTCCTCATCTGGCCCATTTTCAATGTATCGCCGATTTGGTCGATAAATCTTTGTCTAGAGCGTCCCTTCCCGACTTTGCCGTTCACTTCTGAAACATAAATTTGCTTTGTCACACTTTCCTCGTTCATTCTTTCTACGTGACCAAACCACTGAAGCATTCCTTTTTTAATCCTAGTCACAACGTCATCTTGCAAACCACACCTTTCTCTTATCACAGTATTTCTCACCCTGTCATTCAGATTCAGCTCTAGCATACTCCGTAATGACCGCATTTCTACAGCCTTTATTCTACTCTCATGATTCTTCTGCCATACCCAACTTTCACTACCATACATTAAAGTAGGGACTAACACAGCATAATGAATTGCCATGCGTGCCTTCTTTGACACATTCTGACTCTTATTCATAGCGTGTAGAGCCCCATTAACTCTATTTCCTGCGTTCACTCGTTGTTCTATATCCTTATCATATCTATCATCCCTGCTAAATAAACATCCCAAGTATACATACTCATCCACTTGCTCAATCAACTTTCCTTCTATTCTTATTTTACATAACGTTTTACTTTCTTCTCTTTCAAAAACCATCACTTTCGTCTTACTTGCGTCCACTTTCATACCCCTTTCTTTTAATGACCAGTTCATTAAATTAACCATCATTTGCAACTCGGCCACCGACTATGCAAATATGACTTGATCATCGGCGTACAAAAGGCATTTGACGGTTAACTCACCCATTTTCAACCCACATTCTTCAACTTTCAAAGTTTGCAAACAACTGTCCATAAATAGGTTAAACAGCCACGGAGAAGCTACACAGCCCTGTCTGACACCTTTTTGAATGCCAAACCACTACTAGAGTCCCTATAAAGAGACTTTAATGCCTGTATCAGACCAGCGCTCATCCCAAATGAAGTCAGTGTTTGCCATAACACGTTCCTGTCCACTCTGCCATAAGCCTTTTCCAAGTCCATGAACGCACAAAAAACTTTCTGGTTTTGGCCAAAAATTTCTCCGCAATCATGCGCATGGAAAAGACTTGATCCCTACACCCCATCCCCTTTCTAAATCCGGCTTGCACATCCCAAATTGTTCCATCAGTTTCTTCCATAACTCTTTCAATTAACACCTTAGCATAAAGTTTACCCACAATGCTAAGCAAGCTGATACCACGGTAGTTTTTACACTCTTGCTGCGACCCCTTTCCCTTATATATTGGGACTATAACGGCTTTGCACCAGTCTTCCGGTACCCATTTCAGTTCCCAACATAAATTAAACAAGGTGTACAGCAGGCCTGCAACCAAGCCCTCTCCAGCCCTTAGCATTTCGAGTGATACTCTACCATATCTGGCTGCCTTACCTGCTTTAATGCTTTTCATTGTTTTCATTATTTCATCTACACTTATCTCCCTACCTCTCTCCGCTTCTTCCGGAATTTCTATTTCACTTACTTCAGACGACTCTTCACTCTTAAACACGCTTTCAAACTATTCCTTCCATCTCTTTAAATTCAAAACTTCATCATTCAGCATGCAGCCATTCTCGTCTCGTATAGCATTCATTCTAGGCTGTTTTGAATTTACCCTAGCAGTTCTTACGAGCTTCCAGAACATTTTAATATTTGCCTGGAAGTTATCAGATATTCTTCTATAATTCTTATCTATCCTTTCTTGCTTTTTCCTTTCAACAACTTCTTTTACTCTCTTATTTATAAGTATAAAGTCTGTCTTTTTTCTTACAATCTCATCATTTATACCGCCAGAATTACCAGCTTTGGTTGCTAGTTAATCTAGCCATGCTCTCTTCTTTGCTTCAACTTCCATCCGTACCTCATCATCCCACCACAATGTATTACTTTTCCTTTCATTCGTTCTCTTACTTACACCACATACTTCGGTGGCTGTATGAACCAAAACTTTCTTAACTTTATTCCATACATTCTTCAAGTCTAAATCATTCATACATAATTCATTCAACATACTTATATTTTCCCTCATTCTGCATTTATACTTCTCTTTCAAACCTTCTTGTAACCTCTCTATTCTTATGCGCTGTAACGCAGTGGTAGACACAGATGTCCGATGCCGCCAACGCTTGAATAGACCTAACTAACTATCATACTATTTTCTTTCATAACTATTTTTTACGTGGCAGAGCCATGCTGTAGATATTTATTATTATAGTAGTACAGTATAGTTCTATATATACTATATTGTGGTTGCAGCACAAATGAGTCGGCTTGGACGGAGAAAGACCACGCTCTCACAGAATGCCAGCGTAAAATAGTAGCTCATTGCTGCTTTGTCTCGTATGGTGAGTGTAGAGAACTGGAGACCTTTTTTACTGGAAACGAGGCATTCCATCTCAGTCCTCGGGCTGGCGGTGCATCTGTATTTTGATTCTTAATCGAGGATAAATTTAAATATCTATGGGACACAGTACCACTTACCATCAAGTTGACTGTGTGCTCGTTTGTCACCCTTATTCTATAAAAAAAACTTTAATGCCCAAGTCCCTTTTTCAAGGAACGTTTCGTTTTTCATTACGATCAGTTTCACTATATGCGAAGTTTAATAGGCATAAACTATAGTAAATTTTAGTAATCGGTAACGATAACGAAGAACTTCATTTAAATAATATAAATTTTGTTCCAAAACCAGATCTTTGATACTTTAAAAATATTTGCTACTTTAATGTCGAGAACTTACCCGTTTCTATTACGCCCCAACCAGTTAATGTGGCTTTCGTTCCAAGAGAACTGGTATCGGAATGGGTCCAAAGGCAAGCGGGTTGTATATGTCTAGTGAAATACACATCATGCTCCAGTTGTATAATAGCTATATCGAAATACTTTTTCGGAGCCTTGTACTGAGGATGTACGATGAATTGTTGAATTTTTACATCATATGGATAACGTCCTTTGTCAAACTGAAACAACGGGTAATTTATGTGATGTCATATAGTGCCGATAAAAAAGGACTAAATGTAATAACTCATCAAAATATTATTTAATATGCTAGAAGGCCCGGCAAATGTTTTATCCTTTCCCGAAGGATATTACAATGTCGCAGACAACTAGCCGAATTAGCTTTTCAGTTAACAGCCTTGTCGGGAACACACACTAAATATGGGTAGAATTAATGTTGATAAGAGGGCAACACTGGTTGACAGAGAGGTGGAAGTGACTTAAATGTTAGTGGCATATTAATAGTCAGTTTGAAGTTGCTGTTCGAAGAGGCTACCACTCTCTAACAAGACTGCTGCGTCTTGAGAAGGAGATATTGGAAAGTGTTATGTCTATTAATATCATAATGCATTTCATATTGTTGAATGTTACCTAGTTTTGGAGGTTTGGGAGAGCTATAAGGGATGGTTGGAGGATCTTCAGGGACAGAAGTCCCGACAAAGAGAGTGTTGATAAGAGATATTACCGTTAATAAAAATGTAAGGGTATATACCATCTCTTTCATGTAGTTTAAATCGCACAAAAAGATTCAGTTCGAACCTAGGCAATAACAAAATCGCGATGGAATAGGATAGGCCCTCGCGATAAGCCTAGTCTTTTTACCTAACTCGTTTTATGAAATTTACTAATTTCATGAAACGAGTTAGGTAAAAAGACTACCTTGTCACGTAATGTCACTAATCTGTGGTTAATTATGAGTTATGTGATATATCTGCTGTTTTCGAGAAGAATTACGAATCGTCTCGCAAGCAGACTCGAGGAATCTGGGATTCATCGAGTCTTTCCGAACAAGCCGGTTTTCGAAAGGGCTTATCACAATAGACCACATACATACCTTTCGGCAAATTATACAGAAGACGAAGAAGAAGACAATCAGCCACTTTGTCTTTCGTATGTGGACTATAAGAAAGCCTTTGATTCCGTCGAAATTTTTACGGTGCTGCAGTCCTTTCAGCGCTGCCAAGTTGACTGTATATTGAAGTGCTGAAGTGTTTGTACAGTAGGGCTACGATGGCTATCCGAGTACATACCCTGAGTACGAAACCTATCCAACTGCAGAGAGGTGTAAGATAGGGTGAATTTATATCCCCGAAACTCTTTACCGCTGCGTTGGAAGACGTTTTCAAGCTACTGGACTGGAAAGGATACGGTATTAACGTCAATGGCGAGTATCACATCACTCACCTTCGATTTTCTGACGTTATAGTCCTTATGGCAGAATAACTGGAGAACCTAAGCACTGTGCTCAATGGCCTCAATAGTGTCGCCCAAAGGATAGGTCTTAAGATGAACATGGACAAAACAAAAGTCATGTGTAACGTCCATGTCACACCTATGCCGATTGTTGTTGGGAGTACTAAGCTCGAAGTTGTTGACGAGTATGTTTACCTGGGACAAATAGTCCGAATAGGTAAGTCCAACTTCGACCGAGAGGTCAATCGACGGATTCAACTCGGTTGGCAGCGTTCGGGAAATTACGGCACATCTTCTCGTCAGGTATACCTCAAAACTTGAAAACGAGTCTGTACAACCAGTGCGTGTTGCCAGTGATGACATACGGAACTGAGACGTGGTCCTTCACTGCTGGCCGGATGAGGAAGCTCAAGGTCGCTCAGCGAGCTATGGAGAGGGCTATGCTCGGAGTTTCTCTGCGTGATAAACTCAGAAATGAGGATATCCGCAGTAGAACCAGAGTGACCGACATATCCCAACGGATTAGTAAGCTGAAGTGGCAATGGGCCTGCCATATAGCTCGAAGATCCGACAACCGATGGGGAAGAAAGGTTCTCGAGTGGCAGCCTCGTACCGGCAGGCGAACCCTCACTAGATGGAGTGACGACCTGTTAAGACATGCAGGAAGTCAATGGATGCAGGTAGTTTGGGACTGTTTTATTTTTATTTTTTTATAGAATAAGGGTGACAAACGAGCACACAGTCCACCTGATGATAAGTGGATGATGTGGTCCATAGACATCAAGATCTATCCTCGATTAAGAATCAGAATGTGCATGCGTCGAAAAAGGGTGGCACCCTTGAGTACTAAGTTGGAATACCTCATTCCTGTAAAAAGGGTCTCCGGTGTTCTACACTCACCATACGAAATATATTATTTAAATGTACGCGCCTTTAGGATGGCCCTGATGCCACCCCTGCCACACCTACTGTCGCTGATATTACAAGACAGATGCAATGTTGTATTAGACGCATCGACTGAATATCATTCAGGCCCCTAGTTGAACGACGCCGTTTAGTAAAAAGGCTATTAATTGATAGGCTAATTAATTTTAATGCGACATAAATATAAAATTCAGTAAAGATCAAAGAGTATATTATAATCAATATGTTTCAGTAAATATTTTATGATTTTCATTTTTTTTACTGTGCTATTATTTATTGTTAATATGTTATTTTGATTTATAAGTATATAATCCGTTAATATTTGACTATCCCACTCATCATCTCGACAAAACTATTTTGTGTGAAAGTGACCTCAATTATTCAAGTCGTTAGGAAGTTACACGATCTTAAACAGATGCACTAATTTATATATAAAGAAGATAATACTAGTAATGATAGAGTAATACTGTGGTTATTATACGTAGTTTATTATGATTTTGCTGAAGTGATGATCGTTTGGAAAAAAAATTGAATTCTACTCTCATTTCACTAAATACACACAAAGGGTTACTTTGAATGTTGTATAACCGAAAACCAGCGTAAAATAGCAGTTTAACGCTGCTGTGTTTCGTACGGTGGATGTAGAAAACCGGCGACCCTTTTTACTGGAAACGAGATATTCCATCTTATTCCTCGCGGGTGACAACGCATTTGCATTTTAATTCGTAATTGAGGATATATCTCTATGGGCCACAGCTATCACTTACCATCAGGTGGACTGTGTACTCGTTTGTCAACCCGTATCCTATAAAAAAAACCACATCCAATATAATTTTTTCAATATTCAATGAAAATGGATGGGTATATTGAAGTTAACCTTCCTGTCAACCTGCTTCTAATGATCCAAAAACTTCTAAAAATTCTCTTCTTACAACTTTCATATTCAACTATCTATCTATATATATATATATATATATATATATATATATGTATATAGTGCCGTGTAGTGGCGGGTAAGAATATCCACTACCCCATATCTTCCCGTGGGTGTTGTAAAAGGCGACAAAGGGGAACAGGCTGGAGATGGGCAGCAGCATCTTCCTGATAACAGCAAAAATACAATAAAAAAATTGCGGTTGCCAATCCGCTCGCCAAGCGTGGCAACTATGGCAAATACCCCCCAAATGGATAAAGTTACTAAGAGACGGCCCCTAGTCCCCGGCGGCCCCGCTATTCCTGGTTATGGTGGCGACCATGGTAATGGCGGGGCAGGGAGTGCTAAGAATCTCCAGTGGAGGTTCGGTTGCCACCTACGATGACTCGACCTGGCAACATACAACGCACGCACCCTGAGGACTGACGAGAAGATTGTGGAGCTGGAAGAAGAGATAGACAAGTTACGCTGGCATATTATAGGATTATCCGAAGTCCGAAGAGAGGGGGAGGAAACGGTGGTAGACGGCTCCGTGGCGCAGTGGCTTAGCAATCAGTTGTCGCGCTGGGGTCGCGGGTTTGAATCCCGCACGGAACAAGTATTTGTATGGCCTACAATTAATTGTTCCGGTTCTCGATGTTTGTCCTTGTGCAATTTATGTTTGTAAACTGCCTTCACGACACTGGAGAAAATCCTAGTGTAGGGGTAATGTTTTTATAAAAAAAAAACGGTAATCCTCGAATCCGGCAACTTGCTCTATTATCGGGAGGTTAACCATCTGTCCCAAGGAGGTATCGGATTTATCGTCCACAAGTCTCTCGTTAACAACGTTGTAAAGATTGAGAGTGTGTCGATGAGGGTTGCGTACCTTATACTCAGAATCACCAAACGGTATTCGCTGAAGGTCATACAGGTTTACACATCAACCTCGGCACACCCCGATAAGGAGGTGGAGGAAATGTATGAGGCTATCTCTAGAGCCATGCATTCCTCCAAAACCCAATATACGGTGTTAATGGGAGACTTCAATGCAAAACTAGGCACAAGAGAGAACGGTGAGCTGAAAGTAGGGAAATTTGGAATAGGGCAACGGAACCCAAGGGGCCAGCAGCTGGCCGACTTCATGGAGAAAGAGGGACTCTTTATGATGAACTCTTTCTTCCAGAAGCGGTCACACAGGAAGTGGACCTTTTCGAGCCTCGACGGTTGGACAAAAAACGAGATTGACTACATTATGACGACCAAACGACAACTGTTCAGTGATGTCTCAGTGATCGCGAGGATGAAAACCGGCAGCGATCACCGAATGGTTAGAGGCACACTAAACCTAAACGTTAAGTTGGAGAGGTCTCGTCTAATGAAGTCAACGCTCCGTCCCCCTCGTGCTTTGTTCCAAAGTCCCGAAACCTTTCAGCTCGAGTTACAAAACCGTTTTCAGCGCCTAGAAGACTGCAATGAAGTGGACGATATGAATTACAAGCTCGTGGAAACTGTCCATGCGGTCGGAGCTAAGTTCTGCAAGACCCGCCGCAGAAGAACACAAAAACTCTCCGATCACACTCTTAATCTCATGGCTGTTAGACGGGAGATGAAGCTACATTCTTCAACAGATTTGACAGCATACAGGCAACTGAACAGACAGATCTCCAAACGCATGCGGCGGGACTTACGCAACTTCAATACAGCTCGTATTGAAGAAGCGATCGAGCGGAACCACGGCTCCAAAGTCTTTGCCAGAGATCTGTCTGCCAGAAAGAGCCAACTGTCAAAGCTGAAGACAGAATGTGGCAGCATCGTTTCCGGGGCACCTGAGATTTTGAGTGAAATTGAGAGGTTCTATGGGCAGCTGTACACGTCATCGTTGGAGCCACACGCAAGTGTGAGTAACGATCCAAGAGCGAGTCTTATCCGACATTATTCCGATGATATACCGGACGTCAGTCTGAGCGAGATTAGAATGGTTCTCCAGCACCTTAAAAATGGCAAAGCCCCAGGCGAGGATGGAATTACAGCGCAGCTTCTGAAAGCGGGTGGAAAACCGGTACTTGAAGTCCTTCAGAAGCTCTTTAATTCCGTCCTCCATGGTGTTATTATACCGGCGGCGTGGAGCAGAAGTGCGGTGGTCTTCAAGAAAGCCGACAACACTCTGTTGAAGAACTACAGACCGATTTCCCTTCTGAGCTGCGTCTACGTGCTGTTTTCAAGAGTCATTACGAATTGTCTCGCGCGCAGACTTGACGACTTCCAGCCTCCCGAAGAAGTCTGTTTCCGAAAAGGCTTTAGCACCATAGACCACATACATACCCTTCGGCAAATTGTACAAAAGTCAGAGGAGTACAATTTTCTACTATGTCTGGCGTATGTGGACTATGAGAAAGCTTTTGATTCCGTCGAAATTTGGGCGATGCTGCAGACCCTTCAGCGGTGCCAAGTGGACTGTCGGTATATCGAAGTGCTGAAGTGCTTGTACAGTAGGGCTGCGATGGCTATCCGAGTACAGAACCAGAGTACGAAACCTATCCAATTGCAGAGAGGTGTAAGACAGGGTGACGTCATATCCCCGAAACTCTTCACCGCTGCATTGGAAGACATTTTCAAGCTTCTGGACTGGAAAGGATACGGTATCAACATCAATGGCGAGTACATCACTCACCTTCGATTTGCCGACGATATAGTCCTTATGGCAGAATCGCTGGAGGACCTAAGCACTATGCTCAATGACCTCAATAGTGTTTCCCAACGGATAGGTCTTAAGATGAACATGGACAAAACAAAGATTATGTTTAATGTCCAATGTCACACCTATGCCGGTAGTTGTTGGGAGCACTAAGCTCGAAGTTGTTGACGAGTATGTTTACCTGGGACAAATAGTCCGACTAGGTAAGTCCAACTTCGACCGACACGTCAATCGACGGATTCAACTCGGTTGGGCAGCGTTCGGGAGATTACGGCACATCTTCTCGTCAGGTATACCGCAAAACTTGAAAACGAGTCTGTACAACCAGTGCGTGTTGCCAGTGATGACATACGGAACTGAGACGTGGTCCTTCACTGCTGGCCGGATGAGGAAGCTCAAGGTCGCTCAGCGAGCTATGGAGAGGGCTATGCTCGGAGTTTCTCTGCGTGATAAACTCAGAAATGAGGATATCCGCAGTAGAACCAGAGTGACCGACACAGCCCAACGGATTTGTAAGCTGAAGTGGCAATGGGCCGGCCATATATAGCTCGAAGACCCGACAACCGATGGGGAAGAATGGTTCTCGAGTGGCAGCCTCGTACCGGCAGGCGAAGTGTTGGGCGTCCCCCCACTAGATGGAGTGACGACCTGGTAAGTTATGCAGAAAGTCGATGGATGCAGGTGGCTCAGGACCGTGCTTTGTGGCATTCCTTGGGGGAGGCCTATGTTCAGCAGTGGACTTGTGAAGGGCTGTAATGATGATGATGATGTTAGATAGTAACTTTTTTCTTTATTTTACTTTTGTACTTTTCATTACATTCAACATTATTCAACAATACAAAAAATACTTGACTTATTTAACAATATACAAATATAATTATACAGCAATGCATGAGTTTTTGGTCACTACTAATTATATAATAGCAAAATGAATAAGATATTGCAATATATTTTTATTTTTTGCGACATTTAATTATCCATTGTTTATCTGATGTACCAGTCATTTAAAACCAACTTTAATTTAAAGCGATTAAAATGAAATTCGTTCGACTTAATTATCAGTAAACAATTTTAGTGGCAACAAACAATCTCCTCACTTTAACAATATGTATTAAACTTTTATAAATTACTAGCTGTTCCCCACGACTTTGTCCGCGTGAAATTTATTACAACTGGATTTCATGGGTTTTAACTTTGCGCAGAACCCTGTTTCTTTCTTTTATCCTAAGTTACTCCTTATAACATCAAGCTACCTGTGAGTGGAAGTCCCGTCAAAATCGGTCAAGCAATTTCAAAGATTTATAGCAAAAATTTAAAAATTGTATGTTTGTTGTACGTACCGTATATATACTTTCATATGCATTTAGTAAAAAGCTGTTATTTTGACATTACAAATAGACACTACAATTTTATTTATTTGTATGGATCATGAGACATCTATGTTGGAAAATCCTCCCAGGGTCATTGAAATATACACCTCAACTTACCACATCAATGATATTTTTGTCGCCTAATCGAACGATCTCCGGGGTAGTGTTTGCTATACTTGTATCTCTTGACGATACTCTTGAGCAATGTGCAGCTGTCAGCATAAACTTAGAACTGATCAAGGAGCTACCACATTTAAATACCCAAGTCCCTGATGTCGCTTTCCATCCTACTGCACCCTAAAAATCAATACTTCGTAATTTTTAAGAAATAAATACCCAGTATTTCATATTTTTAATATTTATTAACATAGTACCATATGCGGAAATTCTCCAGGCTCTGTAATCCTACCACCAACAACAAAATGCGGTTTGTTTGGACCTGGTTGGCTTAGTTTATATTGTAAGCCTGAAATTATTAGAACAGTTGTTTTTATTAACACTCTATTTGGTACTTTGGGATTAACCCGTCGACTTCTTAAAGTTATTTTATGCCCGGTTTACATGTGTTGGTTGTTTTACGGACTGCGAAGAAGAAAGTATTTAACAATGGTTAATCGAAACTGATCTCTTCTTGAAATCATTGTCACTGTAGTATTCTCACTTCTACGGCTTCTAAATTACTGGAATAATGTAGACGATACAGATCCAGATCTGGACTAGATTCTCGCTGGATCACTGTACTAGAATAATGTAAACCGGGAATTAATTTAACGATTATATCAATATAATGTACGCGGCTACAGGATGGTCCAAGAGTCACTCCAGTCACAACCTGAACCTAATGTTACTGATATTGCAAGATTGGTGTAATGTTTTATTTCTATTTGGTTTATGAGCGTTGAGAAGTCTACGGGATAATCCCAAAGTACCCTCTTTTCTATTTACTTCACCTGTATGTATGTTGTTTTCTACGTGGTAGAGCCACGCTGCAGCTATATTATTACTGCATCACGGTTCGACCGGGGTTGGACCACGCTCTCACAGAATATCAGTGTGAAACAGCAGAATCTTGCTGTGTTTCTTTTGACGAATGTAGAAAGCCGAATACCCTTTTTACTGGTAGCAAGGTATTCCATCTTAGTCATCAGGGGTGACAACGCATAATTGCATTTTGGTTGATAATGTCTATGAGCCAAAGAATGCTTTACTTACCATCATGTGGACAGCATACTCTCTTGTAACCTTTATTCTATTACAAATATATGTATTGCCGGATGTGTGAGTATTCTAAAATTTAGCACCCGTACGTAGAACCGACGGCAATACAATAATTTCATTACAATCATCCTTCTTCTTCATATTTCTTTCCTCTTTTTCCTTTTCATGCGTTTTATTTGTAGATGTCTATGTGCCGTCCAACATAATATTCTCAAACGAAATTGATATTGCAGTCAATAATAACCATCTTTCAACCATAATTTGAAGAAATTTTACGATTTCTAGATGTATTTCAATACTTTTTTCAATCATTTATTTAAAAAGTATTGAAATACATCTAGAAATCGTAAAATTTCTTCAATTTATGGTTGAAAGATGGTTATTATTGACTGCAAACTATAAACCACAAAGTTTTGTAAATAATGCTGATCTATATCGATATTTTCACGTTTGATAAGGATAGTTTAAAATTAAAAATTTTGTACAAATTTTGACTTCAACATAAATTATTAGGAAGAACTCAAAAACGATTGATCAGACCTTGATTAAATTCAGGAACTACATAACAGGCACCAGCTTTCAAATAAAAAAAAATCATCGAAGTCGGTTCACCCAGAAAAAGTTATGAGGTAACACACATAAAAAGAAGAAAAAATAACATACAGTCGAATTGAGTACCGTCTCCTTTTTGAAGTCTGTAGAAAAATAGAATAGACGATATATTACATTGTGTTGCAAATAGTTTAAAAATCGATCTAAATTTATAATTTTGATAACTTAGGTAATTAAATAACTAGATGCTTGGTAAGATCATTTCTAAGTGTAAATAGAAAGTAAGATTTAATTTCGTTTTAATATTTTCTCGTGTATTATTACGTAAATTAGAGGGTAAGTTGTTTATAAATCGGGGAACTAAATAAGTAGCTAATCGTTAGCCGTAGATGTTATTAGCACGGGTAGAATAAAACCAGTTTATACGACTGCTCGCCTTTGTTTAATTTTTTCAGTAAGTTTTTCTTTAAAGAATTGTTCTTTGAGTAAGCTATATTTAAATTGTGTAAAAATGGGTAAAATTTTACAATGTTTAAATAACTTAACGTTATTGCTTTCAAATATTTCCTCAATGTTTGGAG
This sequence comes from Parnassius mnemosyne, assembly GCA_963668995.1. Taxonomy (NCBI): domain Eukaryota; kingdom Metazoa; phylum Arthropoda; class Insecta; order Lepidoptera; family Papilionidae; genus Parnassius; species Parnassius mnemosyne. The sequence continues at coordinate 7,922,457 of CAVLGL010000024.1, forward strand.
ATAGTATATGTTTAAGAATTTTTAGTTGAAGCCTATATATTTTATTGAGATATGTTTTATATATACTTACAGTCAGCATTCCTTTTGGACTCATCTTCGCGCCTCTTTATTTCCCAAATGTATTCATAACATTCTGCAAAAAAGAAAATGTCATCATAACTCATACAAGTATAGCTAAAATAATCGTAGAGCTTACGAAATGAAAAAAAAAGTTTACAAAAATGACCATGGTATTAATATTTCAACGTGGTACAGCCACGTATATATATTATGATTGTAGCACGAATGGGTGACCGCGACTGAGAAAGAAAGACGCTCTAATAGAATACCAGCCTAAAGCCAAAGTTTAATGCTGCTGTATTTCGTGCGGTGAGAAACGGAGACCCTCTTTACTGGAAACGACGCAATTTTGTCCTAGATCTTTGTCCTTCCTAGGTGGCAACGCATCTGCGTTTTGATTCTTAATTGAGGATAAAATGTAGTTGTCTATGGGTAACAGCATCTATTTACAGTCAGGTGGACTGTGTGTTCGTTTGTCAATTTTATTTTTTTACAAAAATTAAAATGTAATCAAATGAAAACATAATTCCTTTTAAGTTAATTATTGGATTGATCATTTTAATTGTAGTCGTATTGACACGTCTAAGTTTTAATAATTTGATTTTTATTGTTCTGCTAGTATTCTTGTGACTTAAGTGCCAATCAGTATCCAATTAAAAATCATAGGTTCCTTGTTATTTACGCCAATTTATCCAAATTAGAATATTTTTAATAATATTTTTAATAATAAAAAAATGTCAAAATAAACTCAATTAAAAAGTTCTAAATTACTTAGTTTTATAGATATTTGTACAACGTACTTGCTTCGCTTATTCTGCGACCAGGAGCGTCGAAGTTTGGCTTTACAATTTCTATAGAATTACATGGATTTTCCTCGATGTCAGAAGTTCCAGAATCCATTGCTTGCTGGTTAATTGGTAGGTTTCCCTGTAAAAGATTTAAGAGTGTCCTTCATATGTGGGTGATAAGATCTAAGAGATCTCTCTTAGGATCCATGACGGCAGTTAGATAGCTTGAAAACTGGAAACCCCATTCAAGGAACCTATTTCTTTTTTATAACCTATACTCTTTTTATAACCGAACAAATTTAGTTTAAACAGATAATTTTTAACATGGAGAATATGCCTTGGTAGGCTTGTCTACTTATTTCTGTTAATGGCTACCTGGCAAGCAAGTATGAACAGATAAGTCAATATACATAACTACACCGATATGTTAACCAATAAAAACTGATACTCGTATCAGAAGAAAGACAATATTACGGAAATAATCGTATAGACTTGTCTGGAGAAAGCCTTTCGTGGTATATTATTGCCATGCATTAAAATTTTAAAATCGGAGTAATTGCAAATTTAAAATTTTCGTTGAAAAGAAAGTAAAAAGTTTCAGCTCTAACATAATGCCACCGTGCTGGTCTTCTTTAATACAAAAATTGGCATGATGTCATCTATCTTCAAAGGTGTTTGGTACCCAATGAATCCAATTGGTTTTAAATACTTATTTTCTATAACACAACCGCTGTTTTCAGGGCGCAATTTTATTATTAAAAATGTTTAAAATTAATTTAATTAAAAATAACCATAAACACTTTCGGAAGGCAAGGTCATATAATCATAGGCATGTTATCTGGTTATCAGATGGGTGAAGGTTGACCTTCAACAGTCTCTTAGACTATAAAATGCGGCCAACGGAAGAATGCGATCCTGATGTCAGTCATGACTAGTGATGGGAAATAATTAAAACTATTATTTATATTTTAACTAACCCAATAAAAAAGGAACCTAAGTTTCATTTCCTACTTTTCTCTGGATTCTAATTTCTGAATGTAACTAAAGTAATAAAGAAAATAGAAATGCGATAATAATATTCAGAAATATTTTAAACCACTCGATAGCTAAAGGATTAAAGAATTCGTTGCGTTGAGCGAGGAATAAGAGTCGTAAAACACACGGCCGTGTCGACGACACAGCCACACCACTAGGGCTAGATTTATATCATAGAGTCATATTGTTGTAGAGTGAGAGACACCGATATAATTATGATGATGCACGAGAAAGAATAATTACACAAATTCATGATTGTCTCAGCATCGAGCATTTGCAAAGTGCTGGCCCATATACATATGCATAATCGTAGAGCACTGGCTATGTTTTACTCTTTTTGAATAAGGCACTAGCCGAGACCCGGTGCGTTGCTGCTGTAGAAGAAATAATTGTGAAAATATTGTATTAAATTTTGAATAGTTATATTGTTTAATTAGGAATGATAATGATAATGATATATAACTTTTAAATAAATTTGTCGGTACGATACGCGTACCACCTACAATAAATTTATTATATGCCTATAACCTTCCCGCAAGTGCTAGGAATAAGTTTACAAAGTTTTACTGAACTTCTGATGAACGGTATGGCAGTCATTAATATACGAGAAAACAAAAAAAATATTTTTATATTTTTAATTAATATTTACTGTCCGATTTGATGAAGACCGTAGTGATTCCGGTAGTTAAAAAAAGAGCGATATGTAGGACAAATATAACTTTAGGCCAATATATTCCGCAACAATCATGGTGGTAGTGTCAAATAGCTCATTGAAGAAGCTGCATGATAATACGTTCGGAATGTCTTCTGAAAGTGCAATACTGTATCATAAGTACACTGTCAAATACTGCATAGACAAGAACACATCTGTCTACGCCCATTTACTCGAGCTATATAAGGTGTTAGATCTGATTTCCTATGATATATTTTGGAGATACCTAAAGGAAATTAAGGTACCAAGAGAACTAATTCAGATTTGGAAATATTTTTTTATTTTATTTACACACACATACAACATACACAATCATTACAGGGTGAGTACCCTAATTCGACAGTGTAGCCAACGATACAGTATGATATGCCATTTTACTGAGCTCACTCAGCGAACATGAAAATAAATGAGTTCGCTCCGAAATGGTGTTGATCACACGCAGCGCGCGAATTAAGATCATGAACCCAAATTCAATAAAAAATATATTTATTTATTTTGACAGAGTTACAGTAAGAAGTTTATTACTACAATATTCAATATTAAATGATTACCATTGTCTATTTATACTTAAGTTATATGCAACAAAACTATTAACTAAGCTTATTTACTGCATACGCTTGACCCAGATGGGATTGCCGATGATGTGCGAACGAATGAGATTTGGCAGGGGTGCTCAGCCTTAACTCCTCCCCCCTCAAGAGAGAAATTATCCGAAGGTGGCTCAAGCGACTTCGGAGAATTTCGACAACATAATTTGAATTTAATTAAAATGCTACATACTATACAGATTACTATAATGAGATATAAACTTATGGTCCATACACTGATTTCACTTGTTACTAAGAATTTTGTATTTATTTCGTTATCACTGAATTTAGCACCATTTATTAGTTCTTTTATATCACTGAAGTCCACGTTTCTTAAATCTAACTGTTTTGCTTCTTTCTTGATGTCATCCTCTCGTACGGTTAGCATCTCGATTGTGGGAAGCTGAAGTTTGATATTCGCAAAGTACCTCGGAGCGTTGATGAATGTGTCTCCAACCTGTGTTCTGCATTCTTGATTAGGTATCATTATATATGTGCCTTGCACTTGGTATTTTTGTACATGTTCTGGACAGTGTTCAGTTATTATCAAGTCCTTAGTGGTATACAGTAGCCAATAGTTCTTGAAGATCCTCTGAATTTTCAAATTCTCCAATCGTATATTATGTTGCTGGCAGCTACTGTGGTTGGTTTTTATCTGCATTATTTGCTCAATACATGTTTTAGTTGGATACTCTGCGAGACTTTCCTTTGGGCATAAGAACTTTTCATCGTCGATTTCTTCACAGGGACTCACCGCTGATCGGTATTTCAATCTTTTCACCAATAGGAAAGGATATGATGGGATTACGATATGGGTAACATCGGAATTAGATATTGGAATTGGTATTATTTTGTAGTATGTGTATATGTCTGATTCAATTAGTGGGATATCTAATACAAAAACTAAGTTATTCCTATTGACATACGATTTAACTACTATATTTCTTTCTAACTTAATTAAATTTTCCTTATTTGCTGCGTAAATCAATTTGGCATATTTGTCTATATTTATTAACATATTTAATAGTTCTGTTGAATTTATGATTGATTGATGTAAAGTATGTAATTTACTAAAAGCAATAGCTGTTTCTATTTCTTGTATTACATCTAAAATTGTTCGAAAATGGTTCGAAATTTGATATAAAGTATTTAATATTGTTACAATATTTTTTAGAGACCTTTCCTTATGAAGTATAGAATTTATTTTCTGATTTTGTAAACGATTGACATTCGAATTTATGTCTTCCGACGCATTAACAAGCTTGTTAAATGCTTGTTGTAGCAAAGTGACTCGGTGTTCGACCAAATGTTCTCTATTATTCACCTGACTTATTTGTGAGTCGAAGTGCCTAGCGTCTTCTTCGTCTAAGTTACCTGAGATAACTTTAACTAAGGAACCTAAAGGACTAAATATGGCTCGTTTACTTATTTTAGATATAGGTAAAATCTGATGTATTTTATTATTTGTTAAATCTATGGATGTTTCTATTTGCTTAATTAACCCCCTAAATTCATCTCCAACTTCACTATTATTACTAATAATCTTACTAACGCAATTATATTGTTCAGTATTAATATCTATTTGTTCAACTACCAACTTTAAATCTAATGTTTTCAAAATGGTCCACGAGTTATTCCTGATCACTGCCATCCCAACTTTCAGAGGAGCTATCCCCGGATTGGTGTTCAGGTTCTGTAGATCTAGGCCGTTGGACAGTTTTGCCAATGCCAGAAGTACTAGCTACGACCTGTGGAGGACGTTTAATATTTTTTATAGCTACTTTAGTTTGTCTCTTATTAAGTTTAACGGGTATTATATTATGATCCAGTTTCCCTATGACTTTGGCTTTTTCAAAACGTGGCTTATCTTTTGCTTTTCTTGTCCTAGTAGTTTTGATAAAAATATCGTCCCCTTCTTTAATTTCTGGGACTTCCTCACCTCCTCTTTTTTCTCTAACCTTAATCTTATCTGTCTGTAATTTCTCGGCTACATATTCAAAAAGAACTTTAAGACGTTTTCTATGATCTTGTAAGAGCTTTTGCATCAAATTACGTTCTCTATCTATATCGAAGACGTTACCTGAATCGGTGGTACCGAAAACAATTTCAAATGGTGTAAAGGTTGTTGCGGAATGAATACTATTATTATAAGCCATTATCGCATATGTCATCACAGAGCAGGCATCAAGATCTATTTTATCGTACTTAGCTAATCTATATATTTCGTTAATGGTGGAGTGGAATCTTTCAACTATTGCCATGGAACTAGGGTTATTTGGTGTTCCTATGTGGAGCTCTATTTTATAAAGATTTAAAAGTTCTTTTATTAATTCGTTATTAAACTCTGTACCCGAGTCGCTATTTATTTTTTGTGGTAAACCATACATACTAAAGTACTTAATTAAGGCTCTTACAACTTCAGGGGTACTGCGATTTGGGATGTTTATTGCTTGCCCTAACTTACTGAAAGCATCAACAATTGTCAAATAATATTTACTTTCTATGAATAGTAGATCTATGAAAACTTCTTGGAACGGTGTGCTTTGACTCTGTGTTAATTGAATATGAGGTTTTATAGGTTTCCTTTCATATTTCATCTTTTTGCATTGTTGGCAAGAATTTATTATAGCTGTTATTGTTTCTTTCATATTTTGCAACCAATAATGCCGTTTTAATTTATTAAATGTTTCTTGGATCACCCTATGACAAGTTTTACCCTCGTGATATTTTATCACTAACTCTCGTTGGTCCTGCTCGGAATCGGTTAACTTAATAATTCTTTTGGTACATTCAACAAGTTTGCAAGCTCCTTTCTTATATAATTGAATTAATACGTTTGAAAAATTTATCCTAAAAGCTGGGTCTTCGAAATAGATGAAATATTTGTTTTTAAAGTCTACATATTCTTTCAGAAAGTCTTTAACTAATGTTTCATTATTTATTGGCATATGAACTTCTAAAATACGATGCTTTTTGTTAGACATGTCCTTGACCGAAAATTTATCAGAGAACCACGAATAAACTAGTATTTGACGCAGTTTTGAGTCTATTGCTTCGTTTAAAATCGGAATGCCTTCGTGTTCCCTATTAGATACGGAGTTCGCTGTAATACCATCGTCTGAGATTTCCATCAATTCATGATGTGTTTCACTTTCCGTATCTGAGATTGACACAACTGGTCCTGTCGAGGCTAATATGTGAAAATTCTCAATTCCAGTCGATTCCGAATTATTATACTGATTTGATTCAATAAATTGTTGCGAATTGCAAGGTTGATTTATTTCGCTATTGGTATAGTTTATTCTCCTTGAGTTAGCAGTTCGCATTGTTACATCGGTGTTCGAACTCGACACCACAGGTGGCGATTGATATTGCGTTAGACGCTGAGTATGCGCAGGGGCATTGTCCACGAAATACTGACAACGATGTATCGGGCCCGGCGCCGGCGGTACTGGTGACCTAATGGTCGATTGTTGTTGATAATTATTGCGATGGCTATTGTTATTTTGCCTAAATTGGAATGAATTATTTGACGAGTTAAAAGAGCGGTTATTATTAACGTAGGGTGTCAAATTATTCTGATTATTAAATGTATTTGCACTAGATTGCTCCGTATGGGGAACATTTCTAGGTGAATAAGTGTAATTATTGTTGGGACTCGGCCTAAAGTTTGTTCGATTAGACCGTGAATTTTTACTTTCATAAACTGACTGAAAGTTTTGTTCTTCTAAGACAATTTTCAAAGCGTCTTCTAGAGTAGTCACGTTCCGTAATCTCACAAGTCTAACTAAATATGAATAAATATAATAAATAAATTATAAAGAAACGCATTTAGTGAACTATGGTTATAAATAGATTGTTTCGCTAGACGTAAGTTCGGATCGTCAATCGTTTCGCTAACCTTAGAAAATAAGACACTTCTCAAATGTTGTATCCTGTGACAAAATTCCTGGTAATTTTCATTACGGTTTAATTTTAAGGATTCGACTTCCAAAGCCAAACATTCCTCGGATCTCGGGTCACCAAAATGTTGGCTTAGTAATGTTTTTAATTCGTCCCAATTATTAATATGATCCCGTTCTCCAACTAGGTTCGCAGTTTCCCCGGATAACCTACTTGTAATAACGTGGAATAAATATTCGTTTTGCAACTGGCTTCCTCGGAATGAATGGAGTATGTACTCGCATTTTTTTATAAAGAGTGGTAAAAGTCTAGTATCACCATAGGAACTCTCACTAAATTTTCCATTTTTATTTCTTTTTGTTACAGAATACACAACCAATAAAAAAATAAAAAAAATACTCTTCGGTTATTATTAAGTGAATTTATAAGGAAATTACATAAAATAATTTAAATTCCTCAATTACTTAACTAATTAGAATAATAACTAAGTGTGAATTTATCTAGTAATTAGGCGTAAATAATCCCACAAAACCAGAATATAAACACACACAAAATAGGAGAATAAGAAGGGTAGGAAAATACAGATTGGTGAAGAAGATCTACTCACAGTGCTGCAGTTTTCCCCATGCTCCTTCTGGAATATTGGTGCCCCGCCCTTGAAGTTGGCCTGTTCCTTAATAAATTTGTTTGTTCCTTTTTTCCCGATTAAAACGTAGAGACGTACTACCGATTTTTCTGCGAAAACTTTTATTCGCCACGAATAATACTTGGTCTTACGGGTCCCTACCGAATGCGCCAATTAAGATAATGAACCCAACTTCAATAAAAAATATATTTATTTATTTTGAAAAAGTTACAGTAAGAAGTTTAAGAATATTCGATATTAAATGATTACCATTGTCTATTTATACTTAAGTTATATGCAACAAAACTATTTACTAAGCTTATTTACTGCATACGCTTGACCCAGATGGGATTGCCGATGATGTGCGAACGAATGAGATTTGGCAGGGGTGCTCAGCCTTAACTCGCGCGTGAACGGTGCTTGCTGCATCAGTGCGGTGCGCCGGTGCGGCACCGCCAGTAACGACGGCCGCCGCCGGCGCCCCGCGCTTCCGTCTGGCGCATTCAGTCGCACCATCTCCAACACTCTCGGGCTGTGTATCCTACCCCTGTTCACCTTCAACACGTATACAGCGACAGCGACTTCTCTTCTGACTTCGAGCTTGTAGTACCCTACCTTTTGTATGAGAGCCAGAAAAAATGCTAGAACAATGTATTTAAATGGATCACTACATTGTCCTCGCTCTATATGTCAAAGTACGGGGTGAGACAAGAAGGGTTGAGCTAGCCTAGTATTTTTAAACTTCACGTAACTAGACTCATTAAGACACCCAGCAGCATGCGCGTCGGTTCTCACATAGATGTGTTATAAGTAAATGTTAAAAATTTTACAGATCTTATGGTGCTGTTGATATGTGGTTTTAAAAAATTATAACGTATTTGTAATATATTCGAGCCTTCACGCGGGGTTAAATACAACGTGTATAAAAGTGAGTATGTGATCGTTAGGGCCGGACGTGACCGTAGGAGTGATGTGCCGCTTATTAATTAAAACGGTACTTCACTAACTAGGGGTGACTTCTTTATAATATCGGGTCATATAGCCACGTCTGAAGGGAATACTGACATTGAACGGGGGCGGAGGGCTGTGTCAGCAAGGTTAAATATGTGGGTTCGCAGTTTTGCACGGTTCTCTCGGAAGGTGAAATTAACTCTATTTATAATTAATAGAAACAGGCGTTACTTTGCGGAAATCCATTATATAAAAGCTTTTACAAAAAATTTACTTCGTAAATATCCGCGTTATAAAATAAAATGATGTGTCTTACCTAGTATGAATTACTGGTGATGGGAATAGTGCACGCAATTGAGGGAGGGCGGGAGGTGCTCTTCGTACTAGGTAAGACACATCATTTTATTTTATAACGCGGATATTTGCGAAGTAAATTTTTTGTAAAAGCTTTTATAACTCTATTTAGACCATATTTACCTGTCCATACACGTGTTGCACGTGGAGGTATTGCACGCAACGGGTTCTCGGAGTCATTCGGACTCATTATAGTAAAAGTTTCTGGGTGTTGATAGGCCTGTAGGCTGTACCTTGATTGTTTTCACGCAACATTACATAAAAAATGTGCATACCTAGAGCGTCGAGCTCAGGTCGATCTCAACATAACTCAGAATAGTTGCGGTTACAGTTAGCAGGTTCAATCAAAAACCACCATCCAAGTAATACAAAAAAGTAAGGAAGTAGGTTACAGTAATACATTTAATGTAAAAGAATCGTACAACTAAATATTGATAAAAGATGGTCTTTGATAATCTTTTCCAGGCGAAGCGGTCGCGGTTCGATAGCATAAAATCAAATGTAAAATTACATTGTCGACCGGTATGCCTTTCAAGTGACGTGATATTGTGTGTAGAATTCTAACGGTGAGCATGAACACTTCGGATAAGTCTAGTGTGCAAAGAAAATTGCCCCTATTTACATACATCACTCCTGTACGTGCCACTTATTAGGAAACCGACTTCTGTTGCTGCCTTTAAGAGAACTGTGTCGGATCGTTACCTTTCTTCTTCCAGCAACTTTCTCATTTAAATGTTTCATACAGAAATAATAAATTATTTATGTTGATTTTGTATAATATGTATGGACATAGATAGGTATGCTTAAAATGTGTGTATTATGTTTTATTTAAAAATTGCTTCCAATATGTACCAGGTATAGAGTATATTATTTAGGTTATTTGTAGTTATTTATATTTATAATTGTACTTACACGTATGGCATGTGTGTTTTATATTTATATTAACGTATGGTTAACTAGTAGAGAATGCATTAAGGCATTAATTCCGCTAATTGTACACTTTAAGTGCAATAAAGATTTTTAAATAAATATAATACATAGGTATACCCAGCAGTGGAATTTATAACATACTTTTTTGATAATTTTTAAAATGCTACCAACGCATCTTTACTAATCTAATTAATAAAATTCTATGAGTGTAGCTTGAAGTTAAATAGTCTAATTAATTTAATTGACGGTTCCGTGGCTCAGTGCTTAGTAATGCGGCGCTAAAGGCAGGAGTACGAATCTCGCACGGAACAAGTATTTGTATGGCCTTCAAGTAATTGTTCCGGATCTGGATGTTTGTCCTTTTGAAATTTATGTATGCAAACTGCTTCTAGATACTTTGCTTTTTAGAATTCAAAATATAAATAAGATTGTATTGAATTGCTTTAAATATAAAAAAAAGACGTGATGTTATCAGTTTCATACAATTATGTATTATAATATTTTATACTCAGTTTGTAAGATCTATGTAATGTATATAATGTAATTTATCTATGTATGTATCAGTGTTAATTGAATTAGACACTATTTATATAACTAAATAGTTATTAGAATTTAACACAAATTTAAGATTTAATATTGAAATCAAGAAAAATAAATCGGAAGATGGTGGTAAAAAAAATATCTTTGCGTCATACTTACATTGGACGGATTTAAAACATTGTCGAGCCATACTCCAGTAGTGTTTTGCTAAAATAAAATGATTGTAAATAAATTTTTAAAGTAATATAATATAAGTTTTAAAATTAAAGTGACAACGGGCCATCCATAACTCTAAGAAGTGACAACCGATGAGGAATAAAGGTTGTCGAGTAGCAGCCTATCGGTAACCGAAGAGCGAGGCGGCCCACTGGAGTAACTACCTAGAGGAATTCGATGCATGCCGGTGGTTTTGGACCGTGCTTTGTGACATTCTTTCAGGAAGCCTACGTACACCAGCGGACGTGTAAAAAGCTGTAATGGTGATGATGAAGTTTTGTATAATTTGTTGAAATATTTCGTTTGAAGTTTACCGTAATCGTCACGTTTACAGGCACCTTGGCAATGACAGCACCAGAAAATTTAGATATTTTAAATCTGGTATTTATAGTGATAAACTTAGAAATGAGGATATCCACAGTAGAACCAGAGTGATCGACATAGCCCAACGGATTAGTAAGCTGAAGTGGCAATGGGCCGGCCATATAGCTCGAAGAACCGACAACCGATGGGGAAAAAATGTTCTCGAGGGGTGGCCTCGTAACGGTGTACGGCGTCCCCCCACTAGATGGAGTGACGACCTGGTAAGATATGCAGGAAGTCGACGGATGAAGGTGCCTCAGGATCGTACTTTGTGGCATTCGTGGGGGGAGGCCTATGTTCAGCAGTGGACTTGTGAAGGGCTGTAATGATGATGATGAATCTGGCATTTATTATACGAAATGAACGACTGTGGTAGCACTTGTGTAACCAATCAAAGGGATTTCTTGTATCCGAAGAAATCGAGTTAGATTTCAGTCAGCATCGATAAAAATGTCGATTGTGATTTTTAAATGCTTATTTGCCACATGCGAAACATCGCGGGGATACATGAAGGTCTGTGAATTAAAAAAAAAACTCAAATATGTAAAATTCTCAGAATATTTACATACATATGTTGTAAAATTAGCAATCTATCTGAGGCCTGCGATCATTGTGCCATTTAACCCAATCGCTGATTACATCATTCTCGGTCTGATATGATGCGATGCATTCACTTACGAAACCATGACACAGTAAAATAGAGATGTATGTAAATTTAATATGATATTATATATCCTGCATAAAATATCATATTAAATTGTGTCAATTTATATGTGTGTGTATTTAAAGAAATATTTTTTTATATAATAGGATAGGGTGACAAACGAGCACCCAGTCCACCTGATGGCAAGTGGTTGCTGTGGCCCATAGACATCTACATCTATCCTCGTTTGCAAATCAAAATGTAGGTGCGTTGCCACCCGTGAGGACTAAGATGGAAAGCCTCTTTTCCAGTAAAAAGGGTCTCCAGTCTTTTCCAGTAAAAACACACACCATACGAAACACAGCAGTTTTAAGCTGCTATTTTACGCTGATATTCTGTGAGAGCGTGTTCCTTCCCCGGTCGAGCCGACCCATTCGTGCTACAACTATACTACTAATATAGCTGCAGCATGGCTCTACCACGTATTAACTAATAAAGAAGGTAAACTTACTTACTCTTTTTAGTCTTGATGACGCAATAAATTGTGACTCATGCAAACCACTTAATGGTAGCACCTGAGCTAAAAAATAAGATAAATTGTTTTAAAGGGCGTAAGTAAACAACCAGTATTTATCACACAAATCACTTCTATAGTACATATACTCTAATGTATGATGTTATATAACATTTTTACTACTAGACGGGAGTCCATTTGGTTAGAAACCACCCGCTTACCTATTTGTTTTGAGAAATAGCTGTGCTTTCACAGCTGCGTTCTGAAGGGCATAGAGTCAGTATAGTTAAAGGCTGCAAGGCATTTAGTCCTCAGAGGTGACAACACATCTGTAGCTTTCTTTATTTACAGTTAGCTGCAGGCGTTCAAGAATTAAAGTAGCCACTTAACGTTATGTGGACTAAAAGTTAACTTGTCACTTCTTTTTTTTTATAGGATATGGTGAGAAACGAGCACACAGTCCACCTGATGGTAAGTGGTTGCTGCGGCCCATAGACATCTACATCTATCCTCAATAAAGAATCAAAATGCAGATGCGTTGTCACCCGTAAGGACTAAGATGGAATGCCTCTTTTCCAGTAAAAAGGGTCTCCGGTTCTCTACACTCACCATACGAAACACAGCAGTATTAAGCTGCTATTTTACGCTGGTATTCTGTGAGAGCGTGGTCCTTCACCGGTCGAGCCGACCCGTTCGTGCTACAACTATACCACCAATATAGCTGCAACATGGCTCTAACACGTATAAATCTTCGTATAAATACTTCGTATAATACCACGTATAAATACTTCATTTTCATATAAGAAAAAACACTCACCACAAGAGAATATTAAAAGAAATTTTGTAACGTATTTCATTTTGCTTACTATACAATACGCTGTCAATAGGAAATAGATAAAATTACATAACAATGAAAAATATTTTAAGAATATTAACTGTAAAACAAAATAGAAAACAACGCGATTGAGCACATACGATTCACACGTGTTTTTAAGATATACTGATGGTTAAAGTTATTTATTAATCAAGCTGGTTTTGTTGCTAGATTGCGCAAACCTGTTTCCTTTTATTCACGTAATAATCATAAAAACAACAATGTAATGGCGGGAAAGAAAATGATGGTCACTCTACATAACAGGTATCATTACACGATTGTGCTTTTTTGATATTATTTTTTTATTTATTTAATACAAACACTATAATATGAACATTGCATACGTGGTATAGTCACGCTGCAGTTATTTTATGGCACAAACATAAAATATATATGTGAACAGATTGGCTCAACCGCGGAAAGTCCACGCTCTCATAGAATACCAGCGTAAAATAGCAGCTTTTTGCTGCTGCGTTTTGTATGGCGAGTGTAAAGAACCAGATACCGTTTTTACTGTAAACGAGGCATTCTATCTTAGTTATTAGGGGTGACGACGCATATGCATTTCGATTCTTAACTGAGGATATATGATGTCTATTGGCCATATCTGTTTTTTTACGATTAGGTGGACTGTGTCGCACTTATTTTATAGAAACTAACTGTTCAATCTGTTCAAAATATTAAATCTAGTATCTGACAATGTATTAATTACAGAGGCTGATACAAAATGTACATAGTTATTAAATCTATTTATCCTAGTCATGTTTAAAATCATGTATCATCGCTTTGTACTGAAACTATTCACCCATTGTCCAAAATAGTATATTGCCCATAGATTACACACTGTATAATTGCTCTTTTGCATACGTACCTTCTAAGCGGAAGCAGTAGCGTAGAGTTACCGTGATAGTATTGTCTCATCTGAGGAATGCGTAGTCTATATACAGGTTTATTTTTCAAATAGTAGCCAAATTTTAAACTAAGTTCAAATATATAAATAATGATATACCGTTATTGCAGTTTTTGAAAATACGAGTAAATAAGGCTTCAAATTTTATTTGAAATTTTCCCAAATTGAATTTGATTTATGGGCAACAATGTTTTTGCCTATCGATTCACCCTTACGAATGAACATTAAAATCAGTTAAAATTATGCATTACAACAAATTAAAGATAAAAAGGGCAGAATGTTTGAGATATTTTTTTAATTAATTTTTCTTCATCATTTGCTTATATAACTTATTCTGAACCTTCTCTGCAAATTTGGCCGGTTATTGCAAAATAACCCTGTATATAATTCTCCATTTATTTTGTTTTATTTTTGTATCTTATTAAATAATTTAATTGTGTGCCTTGTGCCTTGCATATGTTTTGTTTTTTGTTTTGTTACGGTTTTTTTTGCGTTGGCTTATTATTGTGCCTTTCTTTTCTAAATGTCAACAGTTTTTTTTATTATTATTATTTATAAATTTTATAAGAGTGTATTTTTTATTTTTATGTTGGAGCTTATGATTGGCTAAGTTTATTTTATTGCACCTATGCCTCTGGCGTTTACTGAAAATCAGCGTTATAGTTATCACTATGTGGTTTCTATAACATTTGTGCTGAGTAGACGCCATTTTAGTTCCATTCCATTAATTTATTTTGTTATGTTAATTTGTGTTTTTGTTTAGAACTAAATAAATTATATTATTATATTATTATTATTATTATTATATTAATACCTGAAGAGTAAGCTTTGTACCTATTTTTAAGCATATTGCGCGCACAAGGGAGTGTGTGATTTGGAATAGTAAAAGTTCTTATGGAGAAGGAGTACAAAAGGTTAAAATTTAAATATAAAACGTGTTACAAATACATTAAATAAAATAAAAGAAAACAAATATTGTTTACATTAACACTGCCAAAATGTGATCAAGCAGTCGTACGGAGTAGAAATTGTCGCTATAAATGTAATGTGCAGTTAATGCATAGATAATATGTATATGTACAAAGAGTTGAAAGTGAAATACAGCTTGTTTAATATACAAACCTAAAAAATTAATGAGTTGATGGTTGAACATAGCATCACAACATTTGAAGAGGTGACTATGTGCAACGCTAAACAATCTTATGTCAGCCGATAGTTGTAAGTGAAGATAGCTGTGAATTTCTACAATCTGATGATGAAAAAGACATTGTTTATTTTGTAATAGCTTTTAAAAAAGTAAATTAAAAATGGGCACGGGCCTCCTTTTACTTCTGAGAGGGTTTTAGGGCAAGGAAGTGTCCGCCGCGCTGCCCCATGCGTGTTGCCGGACTTCACATGTCTTCAAATTTCTCAGACATGTAGGTTTCCTCACGATGTTTTCCTTCACCGACGAGCAGGTGGTAAAATTAGTAACATAAAATTGCAACTAATAATTTCATTGGTGCCCGCGGGGATCGAACGCAGATTGCTCGCATACTGTGAAATTTACAATTAAAAAAATTACAATTTACGCGATAAAATCCTAAAGTAAAAGTAAGTAAAGAATACCTTTTCCTGTGTCCTCGTTTGCGTGGTTATTTTTTATAAGCATTTGATATTATAATTGTAGTAGAACCATGCTACAGGTATATTATAAGCTGGAGCATGAATTTGTAAGGACCACGCTCTCATAGAATACGAGCGTAGGATAGCAGCTTAATGCTGCTGTGTTTCATATGGTGGATGTAGAGAACCGGAGACCCCTTTTATTGGAATGAGGCATTACACTTAGTCCTCAGGGGTGACAACACATCTGCATTTTGATTCTCAATCGAGGAAAGACGTTTGTGTCTATGGGCCGCAGCATCCACTTAACATCAGGGGGACTGTGTGCTCGTTTGTAATCCTTATTATATAAACACAAATATATATTTTAATTGCAATACTTCAGAAGTAACAAGTACGACATAATTTTAGAGGTGGCAGGCATGATTCGTTTCATGCATTAACAATCCGTCTGCAGTGCGCTAATTGTCGCATTTTAGATTTTAAGAGTGAAGACATCAAGCATATTAACAGGCTTTCCATTTTAGTCTCCAGGAGTAAAAAACATAACCGTAGAGAAATAAAATATTTAGAGTGGTTCGTGGTTTCTTTTTAATAAGCAAAAGTTTAAAGGAAATGTACATAAATTTCTTTTTTTTTCATTTCATCGATTTTGGGTAAGGGCCAGCTCTAGTCCAATCGCACAAAATGAATATATTTTTTAAATATTTTTATTAAAGTCGCCCTTTTCTGTGCGTTTTATTTTTTCGTTTCTTAATCCTCTTGCAGATAAAGTTTTACGTAGTCTAAAAACTCGCAGCACGTTTAGGTAAGGTAATCTCCTTAAGGAACGTCATTTCCATAGCAAAAACAAATTTATTGCAGACAACAAAATACAAAACAGGTTAGATAAGCTTGGAGCTAAAACAAAGAAGATAAATGTAAGATAACTTTAAAGGTTTATACTTTGGTTTTGAAGCTTTGTTTTTTTTTTTAAATGACGTAAAATGAAATACGAATTTATATTTTCCTGTCAACTTTTTTAATAGAACTTGTACGTGGTAGAATACGCTGCAACGTATTGTGTATGCAGCAAGAATGGTTCGACTGGGGAAGACAACAGGATCGCATAAGATACCAGTGTAAAATAGCAGCATATAATGTGGTTCTTAATTAGAGTGCCGAGAACTGTACACCCTTTTTATTGGTAACGAGAAATTCCACCTTCGTTTTCAGAGGTGACAACGCATCTGCAATTTAATTTTTAAACGAGAAACTACAGCATCCACTAAGTTATGGGATGGACTGCGTGCACGTTTGACACCCTTACTTCTATTTCAATTTAAAATGGAATAACGAAATAATATTTATTATACTGGTGACTGCATCGTTGGTCTAGTTCTCGTAAGCGCGACTGCTGATCAAGATAATAGATCGGAGAAAGAGTTTCTTCGTATTTTGTTTGTATAAAATTTAAAAAAAATCTCTTTGGTTGTACTGTTTGTGTCTGGCAGGTTTGAATATCAATACATGTAGGACCCGGCTTCCCGGCATTCGGCCGCGTGGGCCGGAAACAGTGTCTTGCACGCCGCGGCCTTGTCGACTAGTATTGTCTTCGACCGCTGAGTTGGTTACGCGCGGACGGTGTTGATTTAGACGGTCTAGATTTTGAGTTAGTTGGGCGTGGCTGGTGTCAGGAATTGTGCGCGTCGTTTTGAATTTACTATCGAATATTTGGGTTCGGTTAAGACCGCCTCGAATTGAGTTGCATGTTTTAATCGTTACGTGACAAGAGGCCTAATTTGAGTTTTGAGTGATTAAATTAACTGATTGCCATTAATTTGCGCCGACGAGTTGTTGGTTGTGTGGCTTTTAATATTGTACGAAGGAATTTTGCTTTGTCGGGAGAACGCTGTACTTTATGACTCGAGAAGAGATCACATGTGCTCGATTATAATTTGTTGTTAAGTGAACATGAAACGTTGAACTTTGACCGACCGTTCTTTGGTTGTGCCGTGTGTCACTTGTTTGATTTCGATTGACGTGGATTTGGTTGAATTTGAAGTTAATTAAATGTACAATAAAGTTGATAAACTAATATAGTGAAATAATAGCGGAAGTTTTCAATTGTTGAACGCCCACTGGAGGGATCGCACATTTGGAGAAAAGCAGCGCCGTAAGTTTTGTTTACTTAGCAACCATTAATAATAATCCATAGGCCATTGGGCCCGAACCCTCGGCTGTTCGTCGAGGAGGCTACTATGGGCCCTAGCTCAGTCGACTTTTGCCGGGGCAGCGGAGGGCCTTACCACAATCCTACCTGTTTCTGCCGTCAAATAGCAGTGCTCGCAATGCTGTTTTTCGGTTCTGTAGTTTCGGTCTTAAGTGTACAGAAAGGTAGTGTAATTACAGGCTGTGAATGACTTCATCTTAGTCGTCAGAGGTGGCCAACGCATCTGTAGACTTCTCCTTTAAAGGTTGGCTACATATGTGTATGCGATGCAGTAGCCAGTTACCAGCAGGTGGATTGTAAGTTTGTGTGTCACTTCACTTCATTTTTAATTTTACGTGGTAGAGCCATGCTGCAGCTATATTAATAGTATAGTTGTAGCACGAGTGGGTCGGCTCGACCGAGGAAGGACCACGCTCTCACAGAATACCAGCGTAAAATAGCAGCTTAACGCTGCTGTGTTTCGTATGATGAGTGTAGAGAACCGGAGCCCAATTTTACTGGAAAAGAGGCATTCTTAGTCCTCACGGCTGACAATGCATCTGCATTTTAATTTGCAAACGAAGATAGATGACATCTATGGGCCACAGCAACCAGTTACTATCAGGTGGACTGTGTGCTCGTTTATCACCCTTATTCTATAATTTTTTTTTAAATAATTTTTTTTAATTATTTTTTGTAAACAAAAGGTTTGCTGATGGAACTAGAAATTAATCTGCTACACTTGACACATTGGGAGTCGTTAAATCATTGTTTCCTCTAAGAAACTTAGGTAGTTAACAATTTGATTTAACAATGCTTAGCTCAAATTGGGCACAAACTTACGAGTCCTGGCTTGTAGCTGCGGTAATTTAACTGACCTTAATCCAAAACCAATTAATTTGCGTTCAAATACTCCGTGGTAAGTTTTGAGTTGTTGTTAATGCTTATGTTTATCGTGTAAACAAACCATTCACAAGAATAAATCACTCACTGTGTATTGTCGTATGAGGCGACGGAGGGAAACAAACAAGGAGATGGGGTAACAGGGTTTTACTAAGAACAACTGAAAAATATTTCCAACCCGAATGCCAAGCTGGGCGACTATAAAGCGTAGACTTTTGATAGAATATAACGGTTAATCATTCAGATCTTATTTCACGTGGTAGAGCCATGCTGCAGCTATATTTGTGGTATAATTGTAGCACCAATGGGTCAGCTCGTCCAGTGAAAGACCACGCTCTCACAGAATACCAGCGTAAAATAGCAGCTTAACGCTGCTGTGTTTCGTATGTTGATCTTAGAGAACCGAAGACGCTTTTTTACTGGAAACAAGGCACCATCTCAGTGTTTGTTATTTGTATGGCCTACAAATAATTGTTCCGGATCTGGGTGTTTGGTCTTGGGGAAATTTATGTATGTAAGATGCCCCCACGATACAAGAAAAAAATCCTAGTGTGGAGATAATGTTTTTTAAAATACATACACGTCGTTCCGTAGGTATCGTAAGAGGGTGACAGGGATGCAGTTTTTTTTATTTTAAGTTATTTCAATAACTTAAAATTAAAAAAAAAAACTGCAGTTGTCAATGGCAATATTTCACCTATGAGGCAATCTATGGAGGGTACTTCTGTACAGCAGTGATCTTTTATGGGCTGTGTAGATGGATGTATAGAAGATAATCTACCAGGAGCACATGACCCACTGAGAGGTGAAATTTTCTAATCAACAGTAACATTACAACTATGGCAAATATCAATGAGGCAATCTATGGGGGAGACTTATGTTTAGTGGTTAGACACTGTTTCAGTTCCATCTTAGTCCTCATGGGTGACAACGCATCTGCATTTTGATTCTCATTGACGGCTCCGTGGCGCAGTGGCTTAGCAATGAGTTGTTGCGCTGGCGGCTGCGGGTTCGAATCCCGCACGGAACATGTATTTGTATGGCCTACAAATAATTGTTCCGGGTCTGGATGTTTGTCCTCGTGCAATTTATGTTTGTAAACTACCTCCACGATACAGAAGAAAATCCTAGTGTGGTGGTAACGTTTAAAAAAAGGATTGAGTATAGATGTAGATGTCTATGGGCCACAGCAACCACTTACAATCAGTTGAACTGTGTGCTCGTTTGTTACCCTTATGCTATAAAAAAGTTAACATTTGAATTTGAACATTTTATCGGTGGTAGGTAGGTCCTTTTTTGTCTAGTCGTCCGTCTGGGTACGTACTACCCTCTTACCTGTTTCTGACGTTAAATGGCAGCGCTTGCATTGTTTTGTTTTGGTCTGAATGATATAGTGAACTGGTATAAGTACAGGCTGTGAAGCGTTCCATCTTACTCCTAAAAGGTGACAACTCACCTGTAGCCTTCTTTGTATGAAGTTGGCGCCCCGGCTTATTTGAATATGGGCATCCACAACTTTTTCTGCCACCAGGGCGGCGCCACTAGAAAGTGAGGTATAATATTTGACAGATTTCATAGCGGAGAAGTTAATTTGTTCGGAAAATGTAAATGTTATTGTCTCTTTCTGTACTATTAGCTATATTTTATATTAATATAATTAAAAATAAATAGACCAAACCACAGATATTCATAAAAGTAGAAAAATTAAAAAAAGTAAAAATGTGCAAAAAATTAAAGAGCAAACCACTGACGGATTGCTTTGTGTATTAATATAATACTCTAGAAACTGATAAACTTTTATTTTAAACCAACCTCTCAATTAAATTACATTGTGTAAAAAAAACTTTAGAATAGTTTTTAAAAAGTCTTTTAAACTTTAAAAAGTCTTCATCATTACAGCCCTTCACAAGTCCACTGCTGAACATAGGCCTCCCCCAAAGAATGCCACAAAGCACGGTCCTGAGCCACCTGCATCCATCGACTTCCTGCATGTCTTACCAGGTCATCACTCCATCTCGTGGGGGGACGCCCTACACTTCGCCTACCGGTACCAGACCGCCACTCGAGAACCTTTCTTCCCCATCGGTTGTCGGTTCTTCGAGCTATATGGCCGGCCCACTGCCACTTCAGCTTACTAATCCGTTGGGCTATGTCGGTTACTCTGGTTCTACTGCGGATATCCTCATTCCTAAGTTTATCACGCATAGAAACTCCGAGCATAGCCCTCTCCATAGCTCGCTGAGCGATCTTGAACTTTCTCATACGGCCAGCAGTGAAGGACCACGTCTCAGTTCCGTAAGTCATCACTGGCAACACGCACTGGTTGTACAATTTCGTTTTAAGGTTTTGAGGTATGTCTGACGAGAAGATGTGTCGTAGCTTCCCGAACGCTGCCCAGCCGAGTTGAATCCGTCGATTGACCTCTCGGTCGAAGTTGGACTTACTTACTAAGAGTTTCGGGGATATGACGTCACCCTTTTTTTTTTTGCAGATGGAAAATCATCAAATGACGCCTTTCGCTCTGGGTGGAGCGGAAGGGAGTGTCAGACTTTTACTGACTAAAAACCATCCGTGTTCCTTCAGTACCCTTCCGGAGCCGCGGTATCTCTTTCGAACAGCCCGCAGCCCCGGCAGGCATCGGCCCTTGCGGGCCCCTTCACGCTGCTGACAGCTCTTTGAGGCGCGCTTGGAACAAATCGCGCCGTTGACACGGCCTGTCGTCGTTAGATGGACGGACGGCGAGCTACCCATTGCTCGCCGTCCACAGGCCCGCGCCTACGGTGGCCGGGGGCCACGACGTAGCCCCCAACGCCTGGGGCGTCTCCCGCGGCGGCCGGGAAGGAAAGCTGCTGCTCTCTCCTTCTCCCGCTCCGCCACCTCCTTCGCTAGCATCACTGCTTCGCAGAAGGTGGTGACGGCATCCCATTCCGTCTCGCTCCGGACCATGGCTTCGACCAGGGCCAGACGCGAGAGGTCGCCGCCGCCTATCGCCGCTACGAGGACACGGCGGTGCTTCGCCCAGGCAGGGCATACCTCCACGGTGTGCTCCACCGTGTCATCCGGTCGATCCTCGCAGTGGGAGCACCCGGGCGTTTCCTCCCGCCCTGCGTCCTGCGTCACCTGAGGTGACTGTGACGGTGAGGACCTGCGTCAGGCGGAAGGTGAGGACGCCGTGGCGTCTCTCAAGCCACTCCTCAAAGAGGGGTCTTATCGCCGCTATAGTGGCGTGCCCAGCACGGGGTTGCGACAGTCGCTCTCTCCATGTCGCCATGAGATCATGCCGGAAGTCTGTCCGCTGCACGACAACTTGCTGCGGCAGCGGGGTTTCCCCCCGGCATAGTGCCTCCGCGCGCCATTCGTGCAGGCGCGCGAGGACTATCGCCTCCAGATCCCATGGCGGCAATCCGGCAAGGAGGCACGCTGCCTAGCGGGAGATCGTGCGGTAGCCGCGAACCATTCTCACGGCAACCACCTTATGGGGCGCGTTCAGGTGGTGGACGGCAAGCCGCGCCAAACCACGCGCCCACACCGGGACCCCGTAAAGGGCCATGGACCGCACAATCCCCGCGTAGAGCCTCCGGTAGGAGGCGTTTGGCCCCCCCAGGTTCAGCAGGAGCCGCCTGAAGGCAGCCCCGGTCCGTTCCAGTTTGGGAGCAAACGTCGGAAGTGCTCAACGAAGTTCCATCGGCCGTCGAGGACGAGTCCTAGGTACTTCAACGTTGACTCGACGCCGATGGATACCCCTCCTACCATCGCTGAGGATCCCGGTGGTGGCCTGTTCCGAGGACCATGGAAGTGCATGGCCTCGGATTTGTGCAGAGCCACTTCAAGACCCAGCTGCCGGATCCTCTCAACGACTATCGCAACCCCGCGTGTCATAGTTTCCGCCGCCGCCTCGTACGACCCCCCCTGTGCCAGTACCAGCGTGTCGTCAGCGTAGCAAACTACGCTGACGCCGGTATGGAGGTCGGCGCGCAGCACCCAGTCGTAACCGATGTTCCACAGGGGCGGCCCCAGAACCGAACCTTGTGGGACACCACACGACATCTCTCGCCGGTTCCACTCAGCGTTGCGACCGGGGTAGATGACGGCCCTATCCGTCAGATAGTCCCCGACTATACGACGGAGATAGGTCGGCACCCGGTGATACCGGAGTGCCTCCCTAATGCAGCTCCAGGGCATGGAGTTGAAGGCGTTGGCGATGTCGAGAGACACCGCCAAAACAACCCCCCCCCCCCTGGGCACTGCATCCCCCCTCATGAGGGCTCTCACGCGCATGATGGCGTCCACCGTAGAGCGCCTCTTGCGGAAACCAAACTGGTGTTCCGCAAGATCCGGCCCCGTCCCCGCAAGATGCTCGGCGAGGCGGAGCCATAGGCGGGGGCGGATGTTCCCCTCGCGCAGGAAACAGAGCGCTCACCACGTCCTCCACGAGCTGAGGCCGGAGACTCTGCGTCAGCGGGGGGGCCCAGGTGCGGAGTTTATCCCGCACCATCTTGTAAGGGCGCCCCCCACGGATCTCTGTCGAGAGTCTCCAGCATCTCCTCACGGGCCCGATCCCGGGCCCGCATGACAGCCTCCCGGAGGGCGGTCTTCGCCGCTCTGTATCCCTCGTACAGCTCCGCCTCAATGGCTGCCGCATTCGGTGGACGAATGCGGAGCCTGCGATGCCTGGCGTACAGGTGCCGCGCGGCGACACACGCCTCGCGCAGAGACGTCAGCTCACGCGACCACCAATACACCTGACGCCGGGCGCTTCCTGGCCGGACGCGGGGCATTGCCACGTCACATATCTCGGACATGGCCTCCTAGAACCACCCTGCCTCATCATTGACGTCGGCAGGCCTATCCGGTGATGACACCCAGGCCTGCACGATCGAGGCTTCCAGGAGGAGCTCCCGGTCCAGCTGCTTCAGCGCCCAACGCGGACCACTCGGGGCCTGTTGGACTGGCGCGCTCGAGGGCTGGGTGGAGACGTCAAACCGTATGTACAACCGGATGTACCACCGGGTCGGAGAAGGTCTCCACCCCCTCCATGACTCGCCAGTCAATGGCACGCGGCGACAGAGCGGGGCTAGCGAACGAAATGTCCACCACCGACTCGCCCCGCATCCACACACACGTGGGGACAGAACCCCGATTTAGGACGACCAGGCCTGTCTCCAGAACCCAGTCTTCCACCATCCTACCCCGCACATCTGTACGACGATAACCCCAAGCCAAGTTCTTGGCATTGAAGTCCCCGAGGACAAGCACGGGGAGGGGATAGCTTCCGACGACGACTGTTCTCAGCTCTGCAAGAGAGTTGTGGAGCTCGGCGAGAGATCGGTTCGGGGAGAAGTACACCCCCACAACGATGATCTCCCCGAACCGTGCTGCTACGCACCCCTGACCCCTCCTGATACCTTCAAGGGTCAGGGTACCGGCGGCGGCCGAAGAAATGATGGCCACTGAGCCGTTAAGGTCCGCCACCCAGTCCTTTCTAGGCCAGACAAAATACGGCTCAGCGACCACAGCGATGTTAATCGACCACTGCGCCATGCTCTGGAGCAACAGATCCTGAGCGCAGGCGCAGTGGTTGATATTCGCCTGGAGGAAGCTTAATGGGGCCGTTATAGGCATTCCATTTCAGCTTCCTCCACGGGGCGCCCCTCTGCAGGCGTCGGTGTCGCGGCGGCGGCGGCGGCGACAGTGACAGCGGCGGCGGCGGCAGTTGCAGCTGCGGCGATAGCCATAGACGCGGTGGCGGCGGAGGAGGGCCCTCCCCTACCCGCGGCCTTGGCCTTGGCGGGTGACACGCAGGCCCTACTTCCGGACCAGTGATCGGCTGGCTTGCCGGTCGCCGCACATGCATCACAGTGCGGCGTGGCGCAGCAGGTTGCCGATATGTGTCCGGGCTGACAGCAGCGGAAGCAGAGGCCACTGCGGTCAACCTCCGAGGCGCATTTCACTGATACGTGATGCCCCACGAGACAGCGGTAGCACCTCAGAGGTCTGGGCTCCAGCAGCTTAACCTGCGCTGAGACCCAACCCACCAGAAGCCTTCGGCCCTCCACTATGGTTTTGGCCGCCGTAACAGGGCAGCACACCGTGGCGGCATGCATACCCTGTTGCTCCGGGCGTATGGCGCCTGACCTGACCTGGTCAGTAGTGCAACCCCCGGACCTGGCGACGGCGGCCACCAACTCCTCCTCCGATACCGAGTCGTCCAGACCCATGATGCGCAGGTCTGGGCATCTGACGGGCCTGGACACTCGGGCCTCGTCCGCGTTCAGGGACGCTCTGAGCTTCGCAGCCAGAGCGTCCGCAGTCGCGCCACTGGATTCCCCGGGGATCTCCAGCATACGGGCCCCCATCTGGGTGACTTTGAGCCGGAGGCCACCAGTGATCCCGAGCTCCCCGAGATCCACCGCCTCTTTCGCCTTCGCGAGCAGATTGCGGTAGGTAACGCCCTTCTTTTCCGCGTCCGGCTGTAGTGTAACCACTACAGCTGCGGTCTTCGGGGCGCGGAGCCTAGCCGCGATCTTGCGCGCCCTGAACTGGCGCTGCCGCTCCTGCTCTTTGGCCTTTTTGGCTGCCTTCTTCCCCTTATGTTTGTCCCCGACCATCTGCCAACCGGCTTCTGCCGCGGGAGGTGTAGGGAGCTGGGGGGGCGGTGGCGGCGGCGGCAGCTGGCTTGCCGCTGGCGCTAGCCCATTCGCCGCAGGCACTGGGGCTGGCGCAGCCATCACCTGTGCTGCCGCCTTGCCCTTTTTCGCCTTCGCCTTGCCTCTCTTTCCCGTCGCCGGCTTAGCCGGAGCCGGTTCAGCCGGTATCGGTTTTGCCGGAGCCAGCTTTTCAGGGGGGGAGGGGCAACTGCAGCCCCACCCGAGGGCTGGCTGGACGGCCCCGGCCTGGATGCGGCAGCCGTGGCCGTCGCGTAAGAAACCGTTGCCGGCCTCGCCGCCGTCTTGTTTGCCCCTAGGGGGGGGGGCGCAGGACGATGCCCTCCAGCACGGAGAACCGGTGCTGGAAGGCAGCCAGCTCCTGCCGGACCAGGTTCAGAACCTGGTTCTCCACCGGCACGGGCTGGCTTGGGCGCTGCGTCTGGGGCGCCGCGCGAGATGCAGGCTCATGTAGACTGGCCAGGTCTGCGCGGAGCTTCTCATTCTCCTTCTGGAGAGTCTCCATGGCGGACGTCAGGCGGGCCACGTCCGCCCGCAGCTTCGCCACCTCGTCCGCATTAGGCCCGGCCCCAACAAAGTTGGCCTCCGCAGCCGCCATGATGGAGGCGGAGGCCGCGGGAATGGCCTTGAATTTTGAGGAGGACTTTTGCTTGTTGGCCACGACCTTGATCGCGGCCTCCACCTCCTTTACGAATCTGGCCTTACGCTCCACCTCGGAGCCGCCGGTCGCATCTGTTTCTTCGCCTGATTCCCGAGCCGTATCGTCAGGGTGGCGCCCCTCCTCGGCAAGCTTTGCCGCTCGTTCGGCCCTCTGATTGGCAGAGAACTCCCTCCCCTTGCCTCTCAGCCCGCCCCGCCTGTTGGTGGGGATTTTCCGGGCCGAAACCTCCTCTTCACCGGATGCCGACTCCTGGTCGCCATCCCGCCTGTACCGCTTGCGGAAGAACTTGCTGGTCTCCGCGGTCCCAGGCTCCACTTGTCGGGAGCTCTCTGAGCCTCCCTCGCTGCTCGATGCGGCGTCGGGCTCTGTCCCCGCATCGTTCCTCCTCTCCTCTACGTTGCCGTTGCCGACGGTTTTGGTTTTTTGTTTGTCTTGGTTTTCCATTTTTTGTACCCACGAGTATGGGGGAATTAAAGGTCCACCTTGGCAGAGACCCCTTACCAAGGTAAGCAGATTTAGAGGATTTATTACTCGCCAGGGGGTCTGCAGGTACCCTGGCGAGGAGCGCACTAACGACTGATTTGTTCATAGAACCCCGTCAGCCATCCATCCCCTCGCGGTGCGTCGCCGCTTGAGATTCGGGGTAACTTTTTATAGAGGTTTTCTCCCTCGCGGTCCGGGCAGTTAAGCCAAGACCCTCGGTCTCTATCAAAGCCGCGAGACGTGATCCACGACACTTCGATACTGGGATTACGAGACCGGCGGTGACAGCAAAGGATGAATCCTTCACTGTCTGCCCGGAGGCAGGGTAAGTGCACACCGAGCCCGCCCTCACTCCTCTGCTATGCCCTCTGCTGATCAGAGAGTCACGCAGTGGAACGCACCGTTGGTCCAGGACGGACCCCCCCCCCTCATGTCAGAATAATTAGCCGCGGCAGTACCATTCCCCAAGGAGTAAGAATTTCTTCTCATTTCTCGAGGAAGATTACTGCCGCGCCCAGGGTGCACCGGCCCAGTATCTGCTCTTCCCTCCAGACGTATCGAGAGGGACCCGCAACTACCAGGCACACGTGGAGGACTTCTGACTTCGCATGCAACGGTGAAGAGTTTCGGGGATATGACGTCACCCTGTCTTACACCTCTCTGCAATTGGATAGGTTTCGTACTCTGGTTCTGTACTCGGATAGCCATCGTAGCCCTACTGTACAAGCACTTCAACACTTCGATATACCGACAGTCAACTTGGCACCGCTGAAAGGACTACAGCACCGCCCAAATTTCGACGGAATCAAAGGCTTTCTCATAGTCCACATACGCCAGACATAAGGGCAAATTGTACTCTTCGGACTTCTGTACAATTTGCCGAAGGGTGTGTATGTGGTCTATGGTGCTAAAGCCTTTTCGAAAACCGGCTTGTTCGGGAGGCTGAAAGTCGTCAAGTCTGCGCGCGAGATGATTCGTAATGACTCTCAAAAACAGCACGTAGACGCGGCTCAGAAGGGAAATCGGTCTGTAGTTCTTCAAGAGAGCGTTGTCACCTTTCTTGAAGAACAAGACCACCGCACTTCTGCTCCACGACTCCGGTGTAATGCCACCATGGAGGATGGAATTAAAAAGCTTCTGAAGGACTTCAAGTACCGGTTTTCCACCCGCTTTCAGAAGCTCCGCTGTAATTCCATCCTCGCCTGGGGCCTTACCGTTTTTAAGGTGCTGGAGAGCCATTCTAATCTCGCTCAGACTGACGTCCGGGATATCTTCGGAATAGTGTCGGATGAGACTCGCTCTTGGATCGTTACTCACACTTGCGTGTGGCTCCAACGATGACGTGTACAACTGCCCATAGAACCTCTCAATCTCACTCAAAATCTCAGGTGTCCCGGAAACGATGCTGCCACATTCTGTCTTCAGCTTTGACAGTTGGCTCTTTCTGGCAGACAGATCTCTAGCAAAGACTTTGGAGCCTTGGTTCCGCTCGATCGCTTCTTCAATACGAGCTGTATTGAAGTTGCGTAAGTCCCGCCGCATGCATTTGGAGATCTGTCTGTTCAGATGCCTGTATGCTGTCAAGTCTGTTGAAGAATGTAGCTTCATCTCCCGTCTAACAGCCATGAGATTAAGAGTGTGATCGGAGAGTTTTTGTGTTCTTCTGCGGCGGGTCTTGCAGAACTTAGCTCCGACCGCATGGACAGTTTCCACGAGCTTGTCATTCATATCGTCCACTTCATTGCAGTCTTCTAGGCACTGAAAACGGTTTTGTAACTCGAGCTGAAAGGTTTCGGGACTTTGGAACAAAGTTCTTGGGGGACGGAGCGTTGACTTCATTAGACCTCTCCAACTTAATGTTTAGGTTCAGTGTGCCTCTAACCATTCGGTGATCGCTACCAGTTTTCACACTCGCGATCACGGAGACATCACTGAACAGTTGTCGTCTGGTCGTCATAATGAAGTCAATCACATTTTTTGTCGAACCGTCGGGGCTCGACCAGGTCCACTTCCTGTGGGGCCGCTTCTGGAAGAAAGAGTTCATCATTAAGAGTCCCTCTTTCTCCATGAAGTCGGCCAGCTGCTGGCCCCTTGGGTTCCGTTGCCCTATTCCAAATTTCCCTACTTTCAGCTCACCGTTCTGTCTTGTGCCTAGTTTTGCGTTGAAGTCTCCCATTAACACCGTATATTGGATTTTGGAGGAATGCATGGCTCTAGAGATATCGTCATACATTTCCTCCACCTCCTCATCGGGGTGTGCCGAGGTTGGTGCGTAAACCTGTATGACCTTCAGCGAATACCATTTGGTGATTCTGAGTATAAGGTACGCAACCCTCGTCGACACACTTCCGATCTTTACAATGTTGTTAACGAGAGACTTGTGGACGATAAATCCGACACCTCCTTGGGACAGATTGTCGCCCTCCCGGTGATAGAGCAAGTTGCCGGATTCGAGGATTTCCGTGTCCTCCGCCTCTCTTCGGACTTCGGATAATCCTATAATATGCCAGCGCAACTTGTCTATCTCTTCTTGCAGCTCCACAATCTTCTCGTCAGTCCTCAGGGTGCGTGCGTTGTACGTTGCCAGGTCGAGTCGTCTAAGGTGGCAACCGAACCTCCACCGGAGATTCTTAGCACCCCCTGCCCCGCCGTTACCATGGTCGCCACCGTAGCCAGGAATAGCGGGGCCGCCGGGGACTGGGGGCCGTTTCTTTACTGTGATTCATACGGGGGTATTTGCCATATTTGCCACGCTCGGCGAGCGGGTTGGCAACCGCAGTTTTTTTATTGTTAGTTTGTTGTTATCAAGAAGATGCTGCTGCCCATCTTGTGCCTGTTTCCCTTTGTCGCCTTTTACGACACCCACGGGAGGATATGGGGTAGTGGATATTCTTGACCGCCTTTTAAAAAGTCTTATTCTGTACTATTAGCTATTTTTTATATTAATATGATTAAAAATAAATAAATGAAACCACAGATATTCATAAAAGTAGAAAAATTAAAAAAAAAACTTACGGATTGTTATGTAAATTAATATAATACTTTAGAAACTGATAAATTTTTATTTAAAACCAACTTGTCAATTAAATTACATTTTGTAACAAAAAAAACTTTACCTCAGTCAACTAGCGACATCTGGTGAGCAGAAAATTATTAGCCCTCACTGAACTGCAGCAGCTACTTACCATCAAATTAACTATCAGTTCATTTGTCACTTTGGTTCTATAAAAAATAATCCCTAACTTCAATGAATATTGGTAAAAATAAAGTAAGAAAACAGTGACTAATAAATACCACTTTTATTTACTATTTATTCAAAACTAGCGACCATTTTTTTTTTTGTTATTTATTATATAGTTAAATTATATATTTTTTATATTCGATATCAATGGCTAACACCAAAATATTGCATTATGTTTTTGTTTAGGCGTTACTCTAAAAAAATACAAAAGCCTTATTTATCTACAAAATTCGTAAATGCATGTAACTAAATGACAATACAATAGTTATGGGATGTATCTAAGTGACCTTTATCCGAACGTTAAATGTGAATAGCGTTTATTGGTTTCGGTGCGAGAAGTTATCGAATCCGAGTCGAATTCGCTTTCCGAGACGATTGTGAATAGCCCGGCAGAAACCAGTTATTTCAATATTACAGACAGACACTTTAATTTTTATTTTATAGATCCTTCAAAATAATCATTGCCAAGGCAAAGTCAGAGCACATAGGCAGAATTGGCGAGAAATAGTTCACCTTCCATCGGGAATCCGTGCATTCTGGTCTCTCGTCAAGGCTGTCCAAAGGAACTTCTGTCAGCCATCTCTTCCATCTCTGCACAGGGAGAAGGACTCACTGACCCATGCCGCAAAGGAGAAAGCCGATCTGCTAGGCTCTTCTTTTGCGTCCAACTCGACTCTCGATGCCAGGGGGAACACATCGCCGACCATCCCACTGTGTGAGTTCCCCATGTCAGATGTAGGGTTCACACAGCACTCGGTTCGCAAAACACTCCTCTCCCTGGACATCTACAAGTCGAGTGGGCCTGACGGAATCCCCCCGTTGTGCTGAGGATGTGTGCTCCGGAGTTGACACCGGTTCTACGCTGTCTTTCCCGGTACTCCTACTCCCTCGGCGTAGCCCCGAAATCAGGGAAGACGACTTTTGTCCACCCGATCCCTATAAAAGGCGACCGCTCAGACCCATCTAATTTCAGGCCTATCACCATCACTTCCTCGTTCTCCAAAATAATGGAATCCACTATAAACTGCCAGCTTATGCGGTACCTTGAGGATCACCAGCTAATTAGTGACCGCCAATACGATTTTCGTCGGGGGCGTTCAGCTGGTGATCTTCTGGCCTACCTGACTTATAGATGGGCGGAGGCAGTAGAGTCCAAGGAGGAGGTACTGGCCGTTAGTTTTGACATAGTGAAGGCCTTCGCTTGGGTTTGGTACAAATCGCTTCTTTCGAAGCTCCCTTCCTATGGGCTTCCCGAGAAATAGAGCAATTGGATCACCAGCTTTATTGTAGATCGGATCGGTTTTCGTTTTCTTCTGCAGCTTGTCTTGCAGAACTTAGCTCAGACCGCATGTACAGTTTCCACGAGCTTATCATTCATATCGTCCACTTCATTGCAGTCTTCTAGGCACTAGAAACAGTTTTTTAACTCGAGCTGAAAGGTTTCGGGATTTAGAACTCGAGCACCAGGGGGCCGGATCGGTCACTTCATTAGACGAGCTAACCTAGCTGGCTAATCTAACCATTCGGTGATCGCTACCAGTTTTCACCCTCGCGATCACTGAGACATCACTGAACAGCTGTCGTCGGGTCGTTATAATGAAGTCAATCTCATTTTTGTCTAACCGTCGGGGCTTGACCAGGTTTACTTCCTGTAGGGCTGCTTTTGGAAGAAAAAGTTCATCATAAAGAGTCCCTCTTGCTCCATGAAGTCGGCCAACTGCTGAGCCCTTGGGTTCCGTTGCCCTATTCCAAATTTCAGCTCACCGTTCTCTCTTGTGTCTAGTTTTGCACTAAAGTCTAACATTAATACCGTATAGTTGGTTTTGGAGGATTGCATGGCTTTAGAGATATCATCAGACATTTCTTCCACCTCCTCATCGGGATGTGCCGAGGTTGATGCGTAAAGCTGTATGACCTTCAGCAAATACCGTTTGATGATTCTGAGTATAACGTACGCAACCTCCGTCGAAACACTCCCAATCTTTACAACGTTGTTAACGAGAGACTTGTGGACGATAAATCCGACACCTCCTTGAGACAGATGTCGCCCTCCCGGTGATAGAACAAGTTGCCGGATCTCGAATAATCCTACAATATGCCAGCGTAACTTGTCTATCTCTTCTTCCAGCTCCAGGATCTTCTCTTCAGTCCCTAGGGTACGTGCGTTGCATGTTGCCAGGTCGGGTCATTTTAGGTGGCAACCGAACCTCCACCGGAGATTATTAGCACTCTCTGGCCCGCTGTCACCATGGTCGCCACCGTAGCCAGGAATAGCGGGGCCGCCGGGGACTGGGGGCATACACACACTGGCTATCTGCCAGTGTGTATAAATAATTATAATATTGCCATAAAGATAAGGAGTAACTTAGGCTGCTTTTATTTTAGGGTTCCGCGAAAAATAACTCCACGCGGGCGAAGTCGCGGGGAACAGCTAGTGTAATATAATTATGTGTAAAATTATACCTGTGCATATCTTTCATTTAAATTGTAACAGCTGTACAAGATCACATGATTCGCAACCAATGGGAGCGCGAAGAATGACTAAGGGCATATCGGCGACCGTCGCTCTCTGTCGCACTCATTACCAGCCGTAGTACATTTGTCTCCTATCCACGCAAGATTTATTTTTAAATATTGAGAAAATTTTAACCTCCGGAGAAACTGTCTGCCTTTTGTGAGAATTTTTTATTATACATAACAAACATGCTGTAAAAATGACAGATTACATCAAACACTTTTCTGGCATTTTTGAAAATACAACTTTGGGGTAGTTTGCCCCTATGTCAACCCCCTTCAGAAGCGTCTACCATTTTTTTCTTAATTCTTTATCAACTAAGCTCATGGGTAGTCATTATTATTATCTGAATCAAACACTTTTGTTTGGGTGAATTATTTTGCGACTTACCTGTATGCGCAGTACCAGGTGTCCCCAGGTAAGCTAGGCAAACAGTCACGACCTGCTTATTCAGTGGACTGATACTTTTCAACAAAGTTTCATGAGGTATCAAACACTTCATGAAAAATGCGTCCTGAGCTCTCGGACCAGTCTGAAATGAAGTTTTTTCGACAAAATAATAAAACGCTGTTTAAGTCAGTATCATGTCGCCATTGTTCGGTTACAAGTTTTTTATTAGATTCAATAAAATTTTGTTTTCATTAAAACAATTATTGTCATTTACACAAACTTAAGATTTAAATAATACAAACCGTACAAGTACGTTGAACTTAAGATACTTATGTCCTTATTTGTATTTGTTGAAGCGCCTGTCAAATGATATTAGCAGTTCTCATGCCAATATTAGTCCGTAAGCTGTGTAGGTATGTTTAAAAAAAAAATGTTGTACCTGTCGTCGTTGTGAAATTTAGAGATCAAGTAAAGGTCGATTGAGCAAATTACTGCATTTTACTATTAAAAAGAGATCAAATTCCTATTCATGGTCCTAAATCGAAGCCGGATTTGAAAAAACGTAATTGGACAAGATACTATTTAGTGGAATACGCTTGGGAAGTCTTAAATATTCGTTGTGGAAATACCACCGAGGGAGTGAAGATATTTAACCAAGAAATCTGGAGTCTTAGCCCCTTAGATATTGGACTATTATTTAATTTATTTAACCCAGCACTCATTATCAGGTAGTATTTTGTGTAAATCGACTGCTAATTTATCAGGTTAGTACCAAATTACCTATAAAATAATTACGTATAACTTAAAGTATTTAATCGGCTAAAATTCATTTAATATTGATTTATATAGTTTCTAATAACCGTCAAATCATGATTAAATCAAATTATAAAGCTTAGTTAAATTATATTGACGATATTATAATTTTTTTTTTCTCTCTTTATTGGTTTAAACTGTTTTTTAAAAAATAAGTCAAGAGAGTGTATAATTGAAAAAATTGCATAATATTATTTATTACATACTAAGGCATACCTGTGAAGCTGTTTGATGGTCTGAATTGTATTTGTTACCCTTAATTGTTGTTAATTATAAAGTTAAATATCAAGGTAGTACATGTACCATTTTGTTTAATTATTTAAGAGTTTGAAAAATAAGTAAGGGAATTAGTTTTCATTTCTTTACAACTGTAAGCAAAATTGTATAAAACTACTTATGAATTATATTTGATAAAATATAAAATTCTTGTTTGTATAAATTTCAGGCATTTGCACTAGTCTCCCAATACCAGCCAGCATGCCAGAAGATAAGGAGCAAATTAGGAAACGAGCTAGTTACAAGGGACAAATAACAGCTTTTTCAAATTATTTAAATTCACTGAAGGTATCTTCATTGGCTGCTACTGAGGTAAATGAGTTGCAATTACGTATTAGTAGGATTGAGTCAATGTATGAACGATATGATGAGGTACAATTATCCATCGAGTGTAATACTGATAATATAGACGCCCAGATATCAGAACGAACTGATTTTGAATCCCTGTATTTTAAATCGCTTTCTCTTGCAAAAAGGATCTTAGCAGATTGCATTAAGTCAGATGACGTAAGCAGTGACGGTGGCTCTCATTCCGGCAATCATACATTTGTTAAACTGCCCACTATTCAACTACCTAAATTTAATGGTTCTTATGATAATTGGTTAGAGTTTCATGACACGTTCATGAGCCTCATACATTCAAATGACGAGATAGATGACATAAATAAGTTTCACTATCTGAGAGCGTCGTTGGAAGGGCCCGCTGCTGTGGTAATACAGTCAATCGAATTCTCGGCAGCTAATTACACCGTCGCATGGACTATATTATGTGATAGATATGATAATAAAAGACTACTAATTCAAAATCACGTGACAGCCTTATTTAATATAGCACCAATTAATAAAGAATTGTCTGTCAACTTAAAACGTCTTATTGACCAAATAAATAAAAATTTACGAGCACTAGAATCTCTCGGTGAGCCAACTAAACAATGGGACACACTTCTCATTCATATTATTACTCAAAAATTAGATGCTAAGACATATCGTGAATGGGAAGAGTCTAAAGGTCGTTTGGAGAAAGATACACCTATTACGTTCGATATATTTTTGATGTTTTTAAAAAATCGAGCCGATTTAATCGAAACACTAGAAATGTCTAATTCTGGTGCTACTAACCGTTTAAATTCTTCTATAAAATATGCTCCAAAAGTTAAGGCAATGGTTTCAGTGCGGGATACCGGTAATAAAAACGGTTCGGCCTTTTCCGCCAAACTGTGTCCTAAATGTAAGGGTGACCATAAGTTAAGCAGTTGTCCTCAGTTTCTTGGATTAAGTAACGATGTGCGTCTACAGTTACTGCCAGAGTATAAAGTATGTTTCAATTGTCTTAATTCAGGACATTATGCAAATCACTGCAAAAAGCCAGGATGCAAAATATGCCACCGAAAGCATAACACTCTCGTGCACGTCGCAGATTACCAGTCAAAACCAATTACAGATATTAATACATCTAACACGAGTAGTGGTAATAATAAGCCCGTTATGCAAGGTCATTTCGAACAAACAAACAGTTCGACAGGCTCACAGTTGTCATCCAATTCTAACGCACATCTGTCATTATCCGCAAAGGTAGGCACTGCATCGTGTAGTGAACAAGGCGACGTATTGTTATCGACGGCATTAATTAAAGTTATAGGTAAGAATGGTTGTCCATATATTGCTCGTGCTATTCTTGATAGTGGCAGTAACGCTTGTTTAATAACTGAAGAGTTATATCAAAGGCTAGGTTTGCCCGCTCAAAATGTAAATCAGTCGGTAGTCGGTATTAATAATGCTTCGGCACACATCAAGAAGATTTGTAAGGTATCGATAAAATCATTGAATGATAACTTCTCTAGTAATCTTCATTGTTTTGTCCTACCATCAATAACCCAAAATGTACCTACTAGATATGTTAATTTGTCAAACTTAAAAATTCCATCTAATATTTCTCTGGCAGATCCTAATTTTCACTCACCTGCTCCCGTTGACATGCTTATAGGTGCTGATTTCTTTTGGGACTTAATAGGAACGCAGAGATTAAAATTAGGGGACGGTCAGCCGATTCTTTGTGAAACTAGCTTAGGATGGTTAGTATCAGGTCCGATAGATTATAGATATGTAAAGAAAGGGGTTAACTTTATTAAATGTAATTTTACAAGAATATTTCAAGATGAGGCTAGTAAAGATTTAGATGAAGATATACAAAAACAATTAGTACGCTTCTGGCACCTCGAAGAGGTAAGCCCTGCGTCTCTTTATTCAAACGAAGAAAAATTATGCGAAGAACACTTTTTAAAAAACACCACGCGACTGGCAAATGATCGATTTTGCGTGAGGATACCCTTAAAACATAATCCTGACGTATTAGGTGATTCTTGGCCACGAGCTAAAAAGTGTTTACTATCGCTAGAGCGCAGGTTAGCAGGTCAATCTCAGGTCTATGAAATGTATAAAGAATTTATGTCAGAGTATGAAAGTCTGGGTCATATGGAGAAATGTGAGAATGATAATTTACCACGTAAGATGCATTTTATACCACATCACGGTGTGCTTCGGGAAAGTAGTACTACTACTAAATTAAGAGTCGTTTTCAATGCTAGCAGTCCGACTTCTTCGGGTGTTTCCTTGAATAATATACAGATGGTAGGTCCCGTGGTACAGGACGACCTTTTGTCCATTCTTTTACGCTTTCGGCTACACAAATACGTTCTCACAGCTGATGTTGAGAAAATGTACCGGCAAATAGTCATTCATCCCGATGACCGCTATTTGCAACAAATTGTCTGGCGTGATAACCCTTCAGAACAGCTTCAAGCTTATCAACTTAACACCGTGACTTACGGCACCTCTAGTGCTCCCTTTTTGGCAACTAGGTGCCTCCAACAATTAGGCTTAGAGTGTACCGATGACAAGGTTGCTCAAGTGATCATTCACGATTTTTACGTTGATGACTTGCTAACGGGAGGGGATGATATTAACGAGGTTACAGATTTGCGCCGTAAAGTGACTTCCACACTTGCATCAGCTCATATGGTTTTGCGAAAGTGGAAGTCGAATGAATCTCACCTGGTTAGTGAAAATGATATTTCTCCGCTTGATTTGAATATTGGTGGCTTTGAACCGACTAAAACTTTAGGCCTTGGTTGGCAATCACATACTGACCAACTTTGTTTCCCTATAGGAGGGCTATTCTCAGGTAGAACAAAGCGTGATATGTTATCTGTGATTTCTCAGATTTTTGATCCACTAGGACTTCTATCTCCCTGTGTAATTAAGATGAAAATGCTTCTTCAACAGTTGTGGCTGCTCAAGCTGTCATGGGATGAGCAGTTGACGCCAGAAATCAGCAAGATGTGGGCTGAGATAATAGTCGATTTACCTAAATTAAATACTCTACGTATTCCACATCGTGTTATTTGTGACTCGCCTAGTTTGTTTGAATTTCATATTTTCTCGGACGCTTCTGAGCGAGCATATGGCGCCTGTTTATATGTGCGTAGTGTTAATGATCAGGGTGAGGTTTTAATTCAATTATTGATGGCGAAAAGTCGTGTCGCGCCGCTTAAACCTATAACAATCCCAAGACTGGAACTTTGTGGTGCACTTGTTGGAGCTCGCCTTTACCAAAAGGTTGTAGCATCGCTGAGACAACAGGCTAAGCGCACTTTCTTTTGGAC
Organism: Parnassius mnemosyne; assembly: GCA_963668995.1. Lineage (NCBI taxonomy): Eukaryota > Metazoa > Arthropoda > Insecta > Lepidoptera > Papilionidae > Parnassius > Parnassius mnemosyne. The sequence goes on from CAVLGL010000024.1 coordinate 7,959,867, forward strand.
AGATTCGTCCATCGTGTTAAGATGGTTAAAGGTGTTACCTAGCAAGCTACAACCCTTTGTCAGAAATAGGGTTGCTGAAATATTAGAGAAGACTGGAAATTGCGAGTGGAGGCATGTCCCAACAGAGTGTAATCCGGCCGATCATATTTCTCGCGGTGTGAGTTGTAAGGATATTTCATCCATGAGTAAGTGGTGGTCAGGACCTGAATTTTTAAAGAAAGAGGTCTCTCACTGGCCTGCAAATTTCTTAAGTATTAATCACGAGTTGCCTGAGATTAAATCGTCAAATGTTATCCTCCACGGAATACTTCATTCTAGCAACAATGAAGATTTAGGTGGGAATAAATTAATTGAATTTAAACGCTTTTCTAAATATACTAGATTAAATCGGACCGTTGCTTATGTGCTGCGTTTTATTAATAATTGTAGAAAGCAATCCGTTCACGGTCCTCTAAGCAATCAAGAGTTGCAAACCGCACTCAATGTTATTATAAGAATATCCCAGAGTGAATCATTTGAGGAATACACCATGTTAATTAAAAATAAAAGTTTACCCACTAAAAGTCCGTTGCATAAATTTAATGTATTTCTCGATGATAATAAAATAATGCGTGTTGGAGGGCGTCTTGAAAATTCCGATTACTGTTATGAGAAAAAAACATCCCATACTTATACAGTCCACTCATTATTTTACCAAATTGCTCTTCAATTATGAGCACATAAGGTTAATGCACGCGGGACCACAGCTAATGTTGGCCACTATAAGAGAGATGTACTGGCCGATTAGAGGTCGTAATTTGGCCAGATCTTGTTATCGACAATGTGTAAGATGTAATAGAATGAAAGGAAAAACCATCTCTCCAATAATGGGCAACCTACCACACCAACGCATCCTTTCTGGTTTTCCATTTCAAAATATTGGACTAGACTATGCGGGACCAATTCAATCTGTTTCTCGCCATGGCCGTGGTTGTAAAATTGTAAAGGTGTATATAGCTATTTTTATTTGCTTCGCGACTAAGTCAATTCATCTTGAATTAGTGGGTGATTTAACTAGCAATACCTTCATATTAGCTTTGCGCAGATTTATGTCTAGAAGAGGGAAACCTCTTAATATTTATTCGGATAATGGTACCTCCTTTGTAGGCGCATACAATGACATTTCAAAATTTATTAGGACGTATTGTAATTCTTTATCTGAGGTAATGGCAAATGAAGGAATTAATTTCCATTTCATACCGCCTTATTCTCCCCATTTTGCTGGGCTTGCGGAGGCTGGTGTCAAATGCATTAAATATCATTTAGTTAGAGTGCTGGGCAATTGTAATGTGACTTACGAGGAACTAAATACCACATTAATACAAATTGAGGCTATACTTAACTCCAGACCACTCACACCTTTGTCAACGAATCCTGAAGACTTGCTACCACTAACGCCCGGTCATTTTTTGATTGGACGCCCCTTGACTTCCTTGCCGACACCAGACTATAAAGATCATTCCGTAAGCTCTTTAACCCGATTTCAACGAATAGAACAATTACGTCAACATTTTTGGGCTAGATGGAGCAAGGAATATATATCAGAGCTTCAACTGCGGATGAAATGGCGTTCCTGTAAAGGCTCTTTGAAGTTAAATTCACTGGTACTCCTAAAAGAGGAGAATTCACCGCCATTAAAGTGGAAGATGGGTCGCATCGTCGCAGTCCATCCAGGCTCGGACGGCGTATCAAGGGTGGCGGATATCAAAACATCGACTGGTATAGTTCGCCGATCATTTAGCAAAATTTGTCCGCTTCCTGAACCTGAAGAATCTGGTTGAAAGGTAGACTTTCAACGCCGGGGGGCATGTTGAAGCGCCTGTCAAATGATATTAGCAGTTCTCATGCCAATATTAGTCCGTAAGCTGTGTAGGTATGTTTAAAAAAAAAATGTTGTACCTGTCGTCGTTGTAAAATTTAGAGATCAAGTAAAGGTCGATTGAGCAAATTACTGCATTTTACTATTAAAAAGAGATCAAATTCCTATTCAGTATTTGATAAGGATGACAAACGAGCACACAGTCCATCTGATGGTAACTGGTTGCTGTGGCCCATAGACATCTACGAGTACATCTATCCTTGACTACGAATCAAAACGCAGATGCGTTGTCACCCGTGAGGACTAAGATGGAACGTCTCGTTTCCAGTAAAAGGCGTCTCCTGCTCTCTACACTCACTATACGGAACACAGCAACGTTAAGCTGCTATTTTATGATGGTATTCTGTGAGATCGATTGAGATACATTTATTATTTTTTTAAATTCTGCACATAATAGTATTTAAAAATATTTTTAATTTTAGACTTATGTAGTTTAGACTTAAATAAACAAAGAGTGTTGACATTTTTTACATCCAATGGTAGGCTGTTGAATAATTGCAAACACTCTATATGTAATCATTTTCTTTCCCCAATTATTCCTTGTTAGATAGTCGGCGAGTTTTACATTTGTAGGTTTGTTTTTGTGAACCGAACGTGATTACAGAGTGTATTTTTTTTTCTCCAGTATTTTGTAAATGAGTTAACGTGTAGTATATTTTTGTAATTGATTTATATTCATCAGCTTTGTTTCTCTGTATATTTTCTTCATAGGTTTTAAATGTGAGTAGTGAAATTACATATTAATTAATTTGATTTGTGCAACCCGCAGTTCTGATAATTTTTGGAGGCGCAGTCCCATACATCAGTAAGATATAGTAAATGTGGTTTAGTTACAGAATTATAAATGATTAGAGGAACCTCTGTATCTCTCTGTATCTTTCTGAACCTGTGTTATACATTTTATTTTGAGTACCCAAAGTTAAATATGCATGTATCCTCCGCATATAAGGTGAGTTAATCATGATGCCCTATTTGATATATATTATTAATATAAATAAGAAAAAGCAGATGACCCGATAATAACAATTTGATAGCGATTTGTTAGCTAAGACTTAAATATTTTAAGGACATTATCAGTAACACCAATATTCTCGAGTTTGTGTAAAATAATTTTATGACTTAAGATCTCGAAAGCTTTTAATAAATTAAAAAATACCTAAAGCAATCTTTTAACTACATATATTACATTTTATTTTAGATATTAAGTCAACAGAAACTGATACTGTATTGGATTTAGGTTGTAATAAACCGTGAAGTTGTTTACATAGAAAATCAATTGAATTTAAATAATTTAGTAAACTATCGTGAACGATTTTCTCTCTTTATTTGCTCGTTTAGTAATTTCAGTTTTTAGTCATTAATTTTATTTATTTCATAAACAAACACATGATATAGCGCAATCGACACTACCAATACAAAGCGTTTTGATATGCAAATGCGCCGAGCAACAAATGCGACGTTGCTTTACCATTCTTGCTGCCAGTTTGGACAGCTCTATTCGAAGTGCTGTGTTGTCCTACTAATATCATAAACGTGAAAGTTTGTGAGAATGTATGGATGTTTGTTACTCTTTCACGCAAAAACTACTAAATGGATTTTAATGAAAATTTAGAATTATATAACTCATACATCAGAATAACACGTAGCTAAAATTAATAAAGATATTGTGTACATTGGGCAACATATAACGATAAATGTTTAGTAAGTCTGCAAAAACCTGTGAACCGATTTGTATGGGACTTTCACTGGCAGACAGATGATGTTCTAAAGAGTAACTTAGGCTACTTTTATTTTAGGGCTCCGCGAAAAATAATTCCACGCGGAAGAAGTCGCGGGGAACAGCGAGTATTAAATAATCTTTATTTATTTATTTATTTATTTACACACACACTTAACTACTATCATTACAGGCTAAACAAACCCACTACGATAGTGTCGCTAATCTACTTAAATATATTACGTATTTACAAGTAACTTACATAACTAACTATGTATAAAAGTACCTTAACGAGTTCACTCAGATTACTCGAAAATATGTCAACCTTCTCGTGAATTTTATTCACTACGAGGATTGTTCGGACTATAGGTGAGTTACTAAGTAAATTAGTCCTGGCCACGGGCAGCGCAAGCAGCGGCGGGCGGCGTCGCCTCCACACGTACCAGTCCGGTGCGCACAGCTGCAGGTGGCGCAGCACCCCCGGGTTGCACGTGGCGCTACGGAGCAACTTCACTACGTGTGCAGCCAGGGCAAACTCCCCTCTCACTCTGAGCTGATTGTACCCGACCATCCTGAGCACGAATAATGTGGGGTACCTCAAACGGTAAAACGGATATGCCCAATACAGTTTGAAGTACATGTGCCTCATAAATTTGTTATGGACACGTTCTAGCATTTGGCTGTACTTTTCTTCGTGCGGAGTCCTTATAACAGCATCGTACTTCAAGTGACTCCTGACCAGAGCATCGTATAACACTTTCAGTGTGGTAATATTTGTGACATCTTGGAATTGTATACTATTTACCATTGTAACAATAAAGAAATGGTGAGTGTCAGCTACGACACGCGATTGGAGTTCACTGCTTAAGGAGCTTAGAATTTTTAATTAATAATTAATTAAGTATTCGCAATTTCAATTTAAATTTGTTGTTTATTCTTTACTAGATAACGATATTTTTTTCGAATTATATTTTTTGCGAATAGGGTAATGTTATTCGTATATGTTGAAAAAAAAATCATTTCAGTTCTGAAAGCTATTACAAAAATATCATGAAACCACGACCAGTACACAAACACAAACCTACAATCATAAAAATAAAAAAAGCCCCGAAACAAAAAGAGCTAATGATCTTTAAACGGATGAAAAACTTTTCTTGAATCACAAGCTAAAAACACTCTAGATCCAGTTTTTTATTTTTTAATTCATAGGATAAGGGTGTGAAACGAGTACACCGTTCACCTGATGGTAAGTAGTTGCTGTGGCCCATAGGCATCTACATCTATCCTCGACTACGAATTAAAATGTAGATGCGTTGTCATCCGTGAGGGCTAAGACGGAATGCCTCATTTCCAGGAAAAGAGGTCTCTGGTTCTCTGCACTCACCTATACGAAACACAGCAGTGGTAAGTTGCTATTTAACGCTGGTATTCTATGAGAGCGTGGTCCTTCCCGGGTCCAGCCGACCCATTCGTGCTACAACTATACTACTAATATAGCTGCAGCTTGGCTCTACCACGTGTTAAACTTCACCTTATTAAAAGTTAACCTTCAAACAAAAATAATCTAAATGGGTTAATCTGCTTGGGAGTTGCGATGCCACAGACAGCACACAGGTACACAGACACACACTTTACGCCCGGCTCTGTTTGCGTTGGGGGTTAAAAAACTCACCGAGCAGGCTATCTAAACATATCGAATACAAAGACTAATTGCGGAAAGAAAATTATATAATCCAATTATTCAACAGCCTACCATCTGATGTAAAATATGTCTCAACTCTTTGTTTATTTAAGTATAAAGCATCGGCCAAAATGTGGCGAATCCACACGCGGGATGCGGGACGCGAATTCGCGCGATTCACTCGCTGGCTTAGCCTCCCAAACTGGGGCGAATCCCGCACGTCATTAGTTTTGGTTTCTCAATAGGAAAACATATCTTTTGATATTGAAGCTGAGGTTTTGTTTTTATTAGCATTAACTGAAGAAGAATCTCAAGATGGGAGGAAGAAAATAAGAAAATGGGTTCATGAGCTGAGTACTCAACGCATAGAATTTGGAGAGTTTCACACTTTTGATACACACATCACGAAAAAAGAATAATAAATTTATATATATTTTCGTATGCCGGAAGAATGCTATAACGAAATTTTATTAAAAATTGAACAAAATATACGGAAACATATTTTGTTCGATTCTTGATAAGTCTTCCCATACCCTATCTTTTTACCTATTATTTTTATAGTTTTCGTGGCTGAGGTCGTATAGAAACTTGTTTTCTTTTACTTTATGTAAAAATAATTCAAGGTTCAACGACATTTCAAAAAATCAGACAATATCCCGCGTTTATTTCGTTGCAGATCGTGCGACTATTCGCGCCAATGTGAACACCTCCATAGAAGTTAGCTGACGCAATCGGCGCGAGCGAATCGCCTCCCGCGTCCCGCGTGGATTCGCCTCAGTTTGTCCGAAGCTTAAACTAATTAAATTCATAACTCAAAATTTTTGTTAAATATTTTGTAAAAACACAATAAACATAGCATAATTGTGTGCAAATAACGATATAAGTTAATAACGTGCAACGATCTTGTACGATCTTTTTTATTATTTAAATCTTAAGTTTTTATGTAACTGACAATAATTGTTGTTATTGAGAATAAAATTTCTTCGAACCTAAACTAATACATACATAACAATATCAACTTAGTATCATGGTGTTTTAAAAACAAAGTAATATTTTGAACCATTTAAATTATTACTTAATTTTTTACAAATAAATTATAATTTTAACTAATAAATAAATTCAACCATAATCACCGTTCAGTATAAGATACTACAATGTATTGCCCGGTACAGAAGTAAACTTCAAAAAAATAATAAAAGAATAATGATAATGTGTAATTCACATGAAATATGTTTGTGTCCTTCTACTTACTGCAATATGTGATAGTAAAAAGAAACAAATACATTCTAATAAAATCCCATATTTAATTGGACTGAATTAATTAATAAGGAAGGAAACAAAATCATTTACTTATAACAATTACATTTATAGCCGTGTATAGCTTAATAGCTATCAATATAAAGATACACCGTGCAAACACAATAGAAGGAAAAACGTATCATAAGAGAAACAGGTTGAACTAAAACGTGTTTTGATGAATAATAATACCTATATGAAATATGTTTTATGGAAAATGTAATAACATATAAAATACCTTACTATAACTAAAACAATGATATTCTTTGGGAACATCATACTTTATTTATGTGATAGCCACACTGCAAGTTGTTATGACTGCAATACGATTGAAATGGGCCGAACGAAAATAGTAAAATATATTTTGTAGTACAAGGGTGACAAACGAGCACACAGTCCACCCGGTGGTATGTAGATACCATGACCCATAGGTCTATTATCTATCTATCATCTTTTAAGCATCAAAATGTGAATATGTGTCACCCTGAGTACAACACAGTAAATAATAGAAGAGTGGGGAAACGAGCCTACGGCTTAATTGATAAGAAGAGCACGTGGTTGCGCACAAGTGCAATATAGAGAAGTTACAAGTGCGTTTCCGGCCTTTTAAAACGAGCAGACTCTTTTATATGAAGGTCCGTACCGTAAGACTGTTGTAAATTGTTGGTGATAGCAGTTTCAAAACATAGAATATAATATATTCCACAATAGTTTAAATACTGCCAATGTCCTATCGTGTCTATTAAAAACTACCTATGCTATTACTTACAGCAGGTTTAGAAGATAAGGGTGACAAACGAGCACACAGTCCACCTGATGGTAAGTGGTTGCTGTGGCCCATAGACATCTACATCCATCCTCGTTTGCGAATCAAAAAGCAGATGCGTTGTCACCTGTGAGGACTAAGATAGAATGCCTATTTCCAGTAAAAAGGGTCTCCGGTTCACTACACTCACCATACGAAACACAGCAGCGTTAAGCTGCTATTTTACGCTGGTATTCTGTGAGAGCGTGGTCCTTCCCCGGTCGAGCCGACCCATTCGTGCTAAAACTATACTATTTATATAGCTGCAGCATGGCTCTACCACGTAGAAAAAGACAAGACCGTGTTTTGTGGTATTCCTTGAGGGAGCCTTATGTTGACTTGTGAAGGGCTGTAATGATGAATGATAACGTTATTACTTTGCAATAAAACATACTATCTGATAACGACTGCATGGCAGATGTTAGAGAAACTCGCTAGTGATTCACAGGATTACAGTAAAAACTCAATTGGTACCGATGTTGGTTTAGTTGTGTAGTAATTGTTGAAGTGTAAAAGATTTTTTATCGAATTCGGCTAGATTAGGTTGAAAAATTACCTTTGTGTTTGTGTGTAAAATTATTGTGGCATTTTATTATGACTTGCAATTATAATTTGGCAAATAGTTTCCGGGTAGACTGCGTGAATCAGTCGGGATGCAAAACAAAAAAGTTGAAGGGTTCAGATCAGTCATTGTTTTGAAAGTTACGATAAACAAGCACAAAGTTCGCCTGATGGTAAGTGGATGTTTTGACCCAAAGACAGCTACGTAATTCCTGAATTAAAAATCAAAATGCGTTGTCTCTGCTTAGAACTTAGATGGGATGTATCGTTACCAGAATGAAAGATTCAGCATTGTGCTACTATCTTAAGCTAGTGTTCCCCTGTCTAGGTGATCCTTTCGTGCTGCAGCCACCAAACGCTCTACATGACTCTACTACGTAAAATTCGACTACTTACGTAAATTGCTCCTATCGCAAGCATTTACAGCTTATTTGAAACTAGTAGTCAAAATTCGACTGTAATTCATTAAATTTTTAGGCTTACATTAATATATTAAACACAGATATTTAATATACAAAATATAAAATAAACGTTTTTTTTTTAACTACACTTCCTACACCATAGCGCAACACGGACCACCGGTGGACCGGAAGGAAGTATTTTTGCGGGGGGAAATCTGCGCACACAAAAACAAATCACTAAGAAACTCACAAGTAACAATTAGAATAAACTAATAAACTAACAATGTCACATACGTAGATGCATAATAACACTATCGGTCGGTGACAGCGACAACTCGGATAACACTGACTCGGGCTAGTCGCTAACCAATCTGCATTTTGTGTGAGGGCGGGCGGCCTGTGTTGGTAAACAAATCCAAAAGAACACGACCGCTATTATTCTAATTTTGAAGATCAAGAATAAGAAAAAGAAAAAGTAATAATGTGATTAAAAATTACTTATATGTATATAAGACCGATAACGCTAATCTTTTTGTAAATGTGACGTGGCAGATCTCTTTTTGTAGCAAAAAATTGAACAATACGTCATTTTTGTAGGATGTCGGTTCTGCCGAAATGACAGTTTAATTTTGTTTTGTTTAGTTATAATAAATTTTATCGGCTGCAAAATGTTGAAATTTTCGGTGTATTAGCAACCTTGTATGAATTTTATTTTACTAAATACACTGTTTCACCCGTCATTCCTCATTCCGGCCTCGGCCGCCGTCATAGATAATATAGTAAATAGGACAGCCGCCGTTGTGAGTGGATATTGTATCGCTTGTTTGCAGCGAAAGAGATTGCCGTAGAAATACAAAATATTCCAAAAACCAAATTTGATACATGCTTGACCAAGGTAAGATATTATTATTATTTTTATAATCACAGATTTTAATTACAATATTTTGTTTCCCTAAAAGCACGCAGGATTTATATATAAATATACTTATACGTCTTGGATTTTATAGACCTGATAGTGTACTTCGGTATCTGCTACTGGAACTCCTCGACGTGCGGAGTTTGGCCTCGTTTTGTTAGTTATAATGAGACCTTACCTCCGGACTTGATAGAGTGACTTAAAAGTGTACTTCGGCGACTGCTACTGGAACTCTTTGACGAATAGAACTACAATTTATATATTTTTTTATTTTTTTCACGAGCATTATGAGTCGTGAACACTTTAAAAATTACGTATAATAATATTATAAGTAATTTTTTTAATACGCTTAAGGCATGCCCAATTCGATTTACCAATAATTTTTATATTCATTAATGTATTTGTAATACATATTATATATAAACTATAGCTTTATGGACTCCTTTTTCATATAACCTTTAACGTTGCCAAATTACACATATCTTCGTGCGCTCAGTATGTTTTAAAAATTTGTACAAAGTATTTCCCTTCACGTAATTATATATAGATAAATAACAATAGTACTTTTAACAAATGTACCGTTGCTATTAATTTTATATGAAATAATAAATAAAATGGTATAATATACAAGTATATTCCTAATCCTAATAATTAGTATTAATACCATAAATGTTTACGTAATACTAGATACGAGGTTATGAGAAACGTTAGAGATGAATTTAAATGAAGAGACTCCATTTAATGTTTAAATAGAGATAATTCGTACGCGAGTCGTGAACGGCTACGCTGTATGTGATATAGTATTATAATGTAGGAACGTGTGAATTATAAAGAAATTGACGTAGGAACATTATTTATGCTCACACGGAGACCAGGGAAAGACCATATACGCTCAGAATACCAGTGTAAAATAACAGCTTATCACTTCTGTGCTTCTTATGGTGAGTGACGATAACCTAATTCCATTTTTAACACACATTTTTTATCTATCTATGTAACGGAATCTTTTAATGCGATTTCAACTACTTGTTTTTTTTTTAAATAAAATTAGGGTGACAAACGAGCACACAGTTCACTTGATGGCACAAATTTGCCTTTTGTACAAAAATTTGGTACAATAAAGAATAAATAAATAAATAAATGGTACGTTGATGCTGTAGCTCATAGACATCTACATTTATCCTCGATTGAGAATTAAAATGCAGATGCGTTGTCACCCCTGAATACTTACATGGAATATCCTGTTTCCAGTAAAAAGGGTTTCCGATTCTCTACACTCATCATACCAAACACAGCAGCCTTAAGCTGCTATTTACGCTGGTATTATGTGAGAGTGTGGTCCTACCTCGGTCGAGCCGATCCATTCGTGCTAAAACCAATATAGCTGCAGCGTGGATCTACAAAGTAAAAATAATTAATTACCACGTAAAATTGTAGACGGTCGATTGAAAATTTGCACTCGTATCTAAGAGCGATGATAATACAATAATTTAATAACTTTAACCGAGTATGCTGATCAGGATCACCAGGGTAAAATAAAATAATTGCATCATTTTTTGTAGCTATATTTTAAACTATAATTTAATTTTTTAGTGACGAGACAGGCAAAGGAATACAATCTTAGTATGAAGGGCTGACAACACTTGATCATTTAGGTTTTTAATCGAATATAGGTGTAGGTGTTTGTGGGTCATTCACTTATCATCATGTGAACTGACAGCTCTTTAGTCACCGTAACTTCTACTTAAACTAGTTATTAGGTTATTAACATGATTTTTTTTTCATTTTAATCTGTTTATATTTAATATCCCAAATAAATGTAAATACATTTATAACGGAGAGAACAGATAATAAATATACTTAAGGCTTTAACTAGCCTGAATGACCTTGACGAAACGGCGATCGCAGAGATTTTAGCCGATGTCAACACCGTCTAGCAACTACGTTCTGTATTACTTATAAAAGTGCAAAGATTAATAGACTGCAGAGATGACAATTATATAAGTGACATACTGCCTGTTATGCTTGCACATCACTGAGAATTATGTCGCGGTTACGGATCTTCTATTACATTGTGCTGTAGCTTTGTCCGGTAGGCGTTACGAGCTATCAAGTGTTCAAGTTTCAAGTACGTAAGAGTTTTTTATTATATATGTTAAATCGTATTTATTTGTATCGTATTAATAGATCTGGGTCAAAGCGTTCGCTGTAAATTTTCCCGGGTTTGATCCCCGACAGCACGAATGAAATTTGTAATTGCAATTTTCGTCAATACGCATTGGGGAAGCACGGCGGGAATTTCCTTGCCCTAAAACCCTCTCAGAAATAAAAAGTGTCCTGTGCCCAGTAGAGGGACTTGTATAGCCTATTACTATACTTTGTAGCAATATTCATATTCGTTTCAGATATAGAAGGGTATGCTGACAAAAATATCATGTGGAGGCGACGAAAACGTAAAACATCTTTGTACCTAGATAAAACGTTCGAAAGATTGTCAGTCATGTAATACGCCACATTTTCTATAGAGCGTAGAACATTGCAGATAGGGCAAAATAAAAAATAATCCAAAATATTATGGGAACTATTTATTAATAATATATACATTTATAGGTATTTATAATAAACATAATGAACAAGCTGCAAGGTTCAACTAATAATGTTTTTTGTAAACACAATCGTAAAATTCCTGTTTTAATTTTTACCAATGGTTAATTGATGAAACGTAGTCAAGATCACTTCATATAAAATATATTTAATTAAAATTGACACGTGACATATTTGGCCCTCTACTTACAACTCGGCGGAAATTTGAAAAGAAGATTTTGTCTTTTCACTCAAGTATTGTTTACAACTGGCGTGGTTTCGAAAAGCGTGATTAAGTGTCAGCGGTATATAATCAATTAAATACTGAACTTTTTTGAAATTTATTTTTTTGTTTATTTTTGTTATGTCTTCTTAAAAACTGGCGCCATCTCACTATTTTATTATTTGTTTTTTTTTTGTAACGCATAAGGATAAGTTAGACTAAGTTAGATTAACTTAGATAAGTTTATAATTTTTTTAATTTTATCACAAAATTTCCGCAATAAATTATTACCTTTTCTACAGTGATACTCTCCTCTTAGTTTCGGCGTGACTGTAGGATGTTATACTGAGTCACCGTCAGTTACTAAGCGGCCATAAATCATTATATGTATGTACATTTTTTGATTTTAATATTTATGTTTTTTTGAATTTTGATTGGATTTTTGAAACCTGGTAAAATTATTTTTTTCCATGCCAATTGATGGGCCTGAGTATAATGCCAGTTATGCTCTTTGGCTGAAGTTATTTTTTATTTTATGCTCAATTGCAGACAAAACAATATTGATTGCGCATTTCTAAAACAAAATTTTACCTCTTCTCCTTCTAATAATAGTCCTCCTGCACCTAACACGGCGAATTAGATATATTATTATCTATAAGACTATTTGCGGAAACAGTTTTTGTTAACAGTTATGAGTGTAACATTTTATCAGCTGCTTTGTTTATAGTGCCTTGAGCAACACTTTGCCGGTTTCTGTACAGAAAATGATGCTGGCTTTACAAATATGGATGGCCGCTACCATTGAATATAATACCCGCTATGTTACACTTATTTAAATAGAAACTTTAATTATCATTTGCATTAAATTCTAAATAGCACTTTTTACACAAGAAAGTAAACTTTTAGATCAGTCCATCTTGTTTTTCTCTAATCAAGTGAAAAGTAAAACAAACCAATAGGTCCGTGATTTAAAATTTATTGCAACTTTTTATAGAAAAGCATGACCTTAACATAATATAGTCAATCATTTAGTCAATTATTTAGCCATGGGATAAAAGTTTTAAGAGTGCCAGTCAAACATTAATGATGAAATTCGGGTCATTATACTGGAAATAGTCTTTTAAATATTTTTTAGTACAATTGACAATCTTCAGTATGATTGACCGTGTATATGACTTTTATAAGTCTATGTTATTTTTGATGAAAATTATTATTGCAGATAAAAGCCCTTTCACATTTATTTTAGTATCGAATTAAATTAATCCAAATGAAAATAAGAACTTTGGCACGTTATAACTGATCTTTAAATGTAAAACACTGATTTGAAATTATATAATTATCAGCAGTTTTTAATTCATTGGACTTTTTTAAGATTGTATTGGAACTCTACTGGTAAAAAAAACAAATATATATATTATAGTTCTTGATGAAAATAAAGTATGCGCGTTACATCGTATCCCATCAAGAATTTCTAATGTAATTCTTGGTGTAAAGCTAAGCTAAGATGTGATAATAACTGTAAACAATAGAATAACAAAATAATGTAAACATTTGTAAATACTTGCTTTATAACCTAATAAACATTATTTGACCGTAATAAAATAAAACAAGGTAGTCTTCGGCATGAAAGTAAAAATAAGTATTTTCGTTTATTTTTGCAATATCTAACAGCCGGATCAGCGCGCGATTCTGATCCATCTAAAGATGCTAAATTTCAGCAAACACTGTCAAATTCAATAGGAGTGACAGAAAAAAACGGTTCTTGATATAAAAGGGTAAATAAATTATTTAACCTATAAAATACATTCACTTTATTAAAAATCAAAATAGCCCAATAGCTTTATTAACATGAGGCACATAATTGTACGAGTGCTTACAATACTTAACATTATTTTACTGAAATCTCAGAAAGTTTTTTTAATAGAATAAGGGTGACAAACGAGCACACAGTCCACCTGATGGTAAGTGGTTGCTACGGCCCATAGACATCTACATCTATTCTCGATTACGTATCAAAATGTAGATGCGTTTTCACCCGTGAGGACTAAGATGTAATGCCTCGTTTCCAGTAAAAAGGTTCTCCGGTTCTCTACACTCACCATACGAAACACAGCAGGCTTAAACTGCTATTTTACATGGTATTCTGTGAGAGCGTGGCCCTTCCCCGGTCGAGCCGACCCATTCGTGCTACAACTATACCAACTACTAATATAACTGCAGCATGGCTCTATCTACATAACTCTAAAAATTGACGTTGAAAATTTAAGTATTTTCAGAAGCAACTTTGCAACTATTTTCTATTGAGTGAAATTTTGTGGAATCGTGTTTTACAAACCGCCACCTGAAATACGTACAATTTTTTTCGATAACGACGTGAAATTACAAAACGATCCCTACGCATATCAATGTGGCTCCATTCAGCCTCTTAAAATGCACATACCTCGGGATTGAGAGATTTTTAAAAGTTTTCATGCGTAGATAATGGAAGAAATAATATTATATTATTACTGTACCGTGTGAGGTAACCTTTATACTTATATACATATTCTTATCATATTTTTATAGTTGGTTAGAAAAGGTATATCTAAATGCAAACTTTCACAGGGTAATTTTTTTTTTTACTATTTTTACCCAGTAAGTAGTAAAGCAACTACAATCCCATCGCTGGTTATGTAGTCTAAGATGGTGAATTGCACTGACTTAACAAAAACCCATTCACTCTTGCCTAATACTCGTAGTAAGTATTGTTTGCGTCCTATTTGTAACCTATTAGTGTGTCTGTGTGTGTGTGTGTTTGTGTGTGTATGTGTTAAGAAAAGCGTATAAGAATATGTGAAGAGGAATAAACGTTGAGTACTACTTCGCTTACCTATACGAGGTTGCCACTCGAGAACCTTTCTTCCTATTTTTTATCGGTTTTCCAAGTTATATAGCTAGCCCATTGCCATTTCACTTTAATATTCCGTTTAATGTCAGTTACTCTGGTTCAACTGCGAATATCTTCATTTCTAACTTTATCACGTAGAGAAACCCCTCTCCAATTTAAAATTTTTACATTTTTAGATGATAGTTTGTGTAACATTAAAAAAAACCATGAACCCAAGAATGTCTTTATATAGTTATTTATACTTAGGGAAGCACAATTCTTTTATTTATTTAAATTGTTTGATTTAATTTGATAACAGTGTATCTAAATGTAAGTATTTGTATCTTTATTTCCCTCCCCAACAATATGTCATAAAGTCATACTCATAAAAACAGCGTTTTATTGTAATACATAATTATAAAATTCAGTATCAACTAATTAATAAAAATATGCAACAATAAAATTACATAGGTATTAAAAACTATCGAAATCTAAGTAACGAGAGCATGTTCGTCGTTCCACATCTAAATTATATAAATTTGCATTTTTCAATTTCACTAACAAACGTCGCCGCAAAAATTTCTTCTTCTTTGGGCACTTTAAAAATTCATTTATTTAGAAAATAATATTTACAGTTACCAGTGTACAGATATTAACTAAATTAAGTATTTCTAGGCATAAAAATATTTATAATTGAGTATAAACTTATAAAAAACTAATATATATTTGAACGAAGTCGCTCCAACACCGACGTGCGGTCCACCCTCGACGATGTCCGAAAACGGACTGTGACAGAGCTTACATGGCGACGGAGCATGCGCGCTCGCGTAAATTTATTCAATTTCAGGGAAAAATGATATATTCTCTTATAAAACGGGTAATAAAAATAAAACTCTCAATTAAAAATATTAATATTTTTAAGACCTTTTTTTTAGTGTAAGAACTATTTAAAAAGCTTGTGCCGTTTTGGAGAAATTTTGCAAAATATGACAAAGATAGGTACTCTTTGGGGATTTTTTTTCTCATAAGGGGTTGATAAAACTACAATTTTGTTAAATTAAAAACATTTACCAAATCCTCTTCTGTTACCCTGTATTTTTTCTTTGTGGATTAAATGAACAGTTATTGAGATTTTTTTACTTAAATATCCTAGATTTAGGCATTTCAACCACTGTTAAGGCCTTAAGGCATACAGAAATAATAACAGGAAAGTAAATATGTTTTCAGATATTGACTGTGTTCACGGCGCTTAACTACACAATAACGTTGGCGATCAAAACAGCATAAATAATACTGCTATATTAATATAAAAATATACTAATACATATATGGTTAATTATATGTGTCATTTGTTGAAGGATTTCAATTTTTGTCCATGGCTGCATATTAGCTTAGGACCACATTTGGCGGTAGTCGTTGGGGTGAGACACTTATTTTCGTTAGTGGGCTTATGATGGGTTGTAATGATAACTCATCAGCTCATCACAATATGATTCACTATTCTTTTTTATAGTTTTGTATTAAATGAACGTCTTTTTTGACAGAAGGGGAGACCTATGCCACGGCTGATTTACAAAGGCTGGAACTTAATTTTTTTAAACGTATTTTAAAGTCGAAAGCGACGAACATTCTGACAATATATTTGATAGTAAGTACAAGCAGGCAATAAACATTGATCACTTGCAATTGTAATCGGCTTCAATCAAAGAAGACTACGGATGCGTTGTCACCACTGGGTGCTGAGATGGTATTCCACAAAAATCATTATTTATACTGGCTCTCGATAGCCTTCAAGTTGAAGCAACTGTCTAGAACATTCGAACTGGAACACAAAAACGGATATATTGCTTACTATACGTTTTCCTATCCAGATGGAATTTTGAACATAATGGTAGTCTGCATGTACATTTATAAGAGACACCTTTATTAGCATGGGACTAATCATACAATCACACTATTAATCACTACGTGGAAATTTAGATTAACTTACGATGATCACTTAACATTTAGTTTTTTATTATGTTTTATTTTATTGTTATGTAACTAAATAATAAATTAACTTAAAAATCTCTGTGCCTATTCTTTTACACAGGCTAGAATGCATACGTATTAGGGACACTCCAATCATGCTGTTTAAAAGTTACCTACAGGACAGAACTCAAGAAGTAAAAATAAATAATTTACACAGTGATAAAGCCACGCCTAGTTTTGGAGTCCCGCAAGTTAGTGTCCTGAGCCCAACTCTATTTTTAATATACATAAATTATCTATGTAATCCACGGGATGTCGGGGCAGGATATACTCCTACGTGGACGACACAGCGCTTGTTTTTACTGGTAGCACCAGAAATACTGTCCAAGGAAGTACTGAGGGAGGATTAATCAATGTAACTAATTGGCTCAGAGACAACCTTCTTATTTTGAACACTCAGAAAAAAAACTGCATCTGCTTCACTTCTGCTAACAAATCCCAACCTCACCATAACTTTGCCATAATAATCAACACTTGCTTTAACCCTGGTAACCTACTTTGCGACTGCCCTACTATTGAAAAAGTCAGTCAAACTAAATACCTAGGTATAAAGCTGGACTAATGACTTAGCTGGAACTCACATTTGGAACTCTTAACAAACCGCAGTAGGAAACTCGTCTGGGTATTCCAATCACTATGGCTAGTATTGTGCAACAAACTTAAAAACGAATCCACTACTAGGTGGCCCTGGCCCAATTTGTGCTCACCTACTGTGTCTCGATTTGGGGAGGAGCAGACAAAACGCACTTCCTTGCACTCAAAAGAGCTCGGACATAGCTTATCGAAGTCATCTACTCTAAACCTTATCGTTTTCCTACTGATAAACTATATATAATAAGTGGTCTACTCACAGGCCTAAAAGGCTATGTTCTGAATCTCATCTTAACGTTCCACAAATCTCTGCCTTGACATAAGGCTTGTCATAAGGATGACTTGACATAAGGATATCGCTGCCAATATGATGCGTTGACAATATAGTGATCAGTCCGCCCATATATACAATAAAGTAAATAAAATACTTAAAATATACCCCATGTTATCTTACACTTGCAGAAAAACTTCTATAGAATTTTTGGACTCACTTAGCTATGAAGATGTTGGAAAACTTTTCATAAGAATTAGTTAAAACTTCGGTTAAACTTAACGTCGGTACCTATATGCGGAATACTCATATCGATTCCAAGGAACCTTATTCGTAGGTTCCGACATATACACATACATGAACACTCACACACACCCACACACAGACTCGCGCCCATGTGCACACATGCATACGCTCATTCACACACCACCTGCACACACACGCACACACGCACACACAAGCACGCACACACACACACACACACACACACACACACAAACACACACATACACACACACACACACACACACACACACACACACACACACACACACTAGCATATATACACACTCACTAACCACATTTATACTAACATACACGCTTACATGAACATGGTTCATCACGCCACTAGAGTTGCAATTTAAATTAAACCAAACCATTATGCATGTTAATCATTCCAACCTTGTAGATGTAATATAGTTTATTAGTCCTATTTAGCCAACCGTAAGGGAAGTAGCGAGTTCTTCCCAACACAAGTATCTACGACTACTTAAAGGGAAAACTCGACAAATCTTTGTAATAAGACCCTTGAAAATAAAGGAATTTTATTTTTATTTTACCTTTATTAGCATGGGACTAATCATACAATCGGTATGCCGTCGCCGAATCATTACTTAAACAAAATGTAAATGCGTGTACAAAGAATTTTACATTTCATAAAGTATTATCAAAAGATATTTTAAAATATTTAAAAACTATTGATATTAAGAAAACTGCAGATCTGTGAGAGATATCCGTTACAGTTATTGCGTTTATCTATAATAGATATAATTGCGCCTCATGTAGCTATTATTTTTAATACTAGTATCGAATAAAGTAATACGAGTACCTTTAATCAAATCTGGCAGTACATTAGACCCCGCCAATTTTAGACCAATTTTTGTACTGCCAACACTTAGTAAGATTTTTGAAAAAAATATTCTTGATCAAAAGTAAAAGTAAAGTAAAGTTGCAGCCTATTTACGTCCCACTGCTGGGCACAGGCCTCCTCTCATTTCTGAGAGGGTTTTTGGGAAAGGAAATGTCCGCCGCGCTGCACCAATGCATGTTGGCGAACTTCACATGTCTTCGAAATATTTTTTTCTTATTTCTCAGACATGCAGGTTTCCGATTCCGTTCCGTTCCGTTACGATGTTTTCCTTCACCCCAGAAAACGTGGTAAATCAGCGCTTAAAATTGCAATTAACAATTTCATTGGTGCCGGCGGGATCGAACCCGGGTTGCTCGAGTACTGTGAAGTATACAACGAGCGCTAACCATCTGAGCTACCACGGCATTCTTGATCAAATGTTAAATCATTTTAATGTAAATAGTTTACTTCATAAAAATCAATTCGGTTTCACAAGAGGTCGCTTGACAACTGATGCTGGTGTTGAGCTGATTAAATATATTTTCAATGCATGGGAGAATTCATAGGATGCTTTGGGTATATTGTGTGACCTATCCAAAGCCTTCGACTGTATTCACCATGCAACATTAATCAGGAAACCACAACACTATATGGTGTAAGAAGTAATGCTCTTAAATTAATTGTTTCATATTTAAGTAACAGAACGCAAAAAGTTGTTATTAATAGTATGACCTCTTCCGGGTCGATAGTAGAAATGGGCGTGCCTCAAGGACTTACCTTACAAAGTAGGGGATAACCATAATATAGTATTATTTGCTGATGCCACCTCATTAATTTTCAAATTAAAACGACAATTATTGAAATATGACGAAGTAAATAATGCTATATCTTAATTAGTAAATTGGTTTAATGTTAATAACTTACATTTAAACGGCACTAAAACGAAATGTATGAAATTCATGACTCCAAATGTCACAAAATTAAATACTTATGTAATTTTAAATGGGCAGGAAATAAGTCTTGTCGTTACCGCCATTTTTCTTGGAATTACACTAGACGCGAAGCTTCAATGGAGCCTCCTTATATCAAAATTAGCAAGCAGACTTACTTCTGCAGCATATGCTGTAAAAAAGTTTAGAAATATTACCAGTGTGTAAACAGCTAGACTTGCTTAGTTTAGTTATTTCCATAGCATAATGTCGTATGGTATTTTACTATGGGTACACGCGACTGACACTGAAATTATATTTGTTTTACAGAAGAGGGCCATAAGGGCAATTTATGATTTAAAACCCAGAGTCGCTCCGAGAAAACTTTAAGGAAATTAATATATTAACTTTGGCCTCTCAATATATTTATGAAAATGTAACGTACACAAAAATAAAGGTAGTTATACAAAAATAAGTGATATTCATTATGTAAATACTAGGAACAGACACAAGCTAGTAGTACCAGTTACTTGACTCCACCAAGTCTGTAATTCATTCTTGGGGCGATGGATACGCTTTTACAACAAAATCCCAGAAAATATACATTTAACCTACTGAAAGTTCAAAAACTTTATTAAACAAAATTTGTATAAAATAGGTTATGAGAATATTAAGGAATATATAGACGATAATAACCCCTGGAAATGAGGTGATCGCTACCAAGCTATTTCTAATTTGTTTTTGTAGTTAATTGTGATTACATGATTGTAAGCTGTTATTTAAAAAAAAAGTCCCGCTGGGTTCCTTTCTGGTTCTTCCCAGGACAGAAGTTTTTTTTCGAACCAGTGGTAATTAAACAAAATAGTGACTTTCAATAAGTATTATTTATAATCTATATTGAATAAAATAGTTTCTGTTTCTGTTTCTGTTAATCACACTATTAATCACTCTCCCTCTTAACATGGTAATGTAATTAAATAAGGAACCATACCAGCAGCTGGTGTTGGAAAATCACTAGCTGAGCATCCACGCCCAAGCTACCCTACTCTTCTTTAGAGCGGGTGCTCAGGCTGCCTCGCCAGACTAATACTGCTCGTGGCAAGTAGAGCAACAAGACAAAGGTGACCCCTGCCACGCTATACGTGAGTTTCTGCAACATCAGGGGATTTCATTCGAACGTTAACGAAGTCCGTTAGGTACCACTCTTTCTAACTGAGGCGCAGGTGTACTCTCCTGTCGATACTTCTCTCCTATCCCGGGTACAAATTATAACACACTTTTGTGCCTCGGGCTGGAGTTTGCGTACGTCAGAGAGGACATGGGGATGCCTTAGCAGTCTTGAAGTTCAAGGACGACAATCCTTCGTGCTTCGTGATAGGTAATGCTGACACAGACCAACTCATCGACCACGTCCAAATCGTTGCAGACTCTGTGCTACAACAGGTCCTGTCTGTAGAGATCGTGATCCTTGGTGATATTAACAGCCACCACACTGAATGGTTTGGTTCTCGTTTAACTGATCGTGCGGGAAGATCTGTTTATGACTTTGCCTTGGCATATGGTCCGACACAAATGGTTACTTCTATTACGCGGATTCTAGATGTGAAGGATCGTGCACCTTCCCTGTTGGACATTCTGATGACCTCTCATCTGGACTGGTATCAGGTCTCCGTTGACGCCCCTCTTGGCTCATTGGACCATTGTCTGATCTGAACTATGGTGCCACTCACACTCCCATCGCGGTTGCGTTCTGTATATCACCGCCGTGTTTGGCACTATAGGTCGGCCGATTGGGACAGGATGCGGCCTTTTTTTGCATACTTCTCTTGAGAACAGGGGCGGATATGCTTCTTGCCGGATGATCCCAACGTGCTTCTGTCGTCACATTCTATTATTTGTGGCACCTAGTTTGGTCACTCCTGTAAAATTGCATCCCGATATAATAGGAGTGCTTCACTAGCGTTGTTAAAATGAAGTATAATTTCGCTTTCAGGTCGGTACGATACGGTTTACACAGCGCTCGGTGCGCATAGCACTACTCTCCCTAGACGTCAAGTCTAGTGGGTCTGATGGAGTTCCTTCCATTGTGCTGCAGATCGGTACTTCCTAGTTGGCACCGGTCGTAACGTGTTTTTTCTAAAACTCTTTCTCCCTAGGGGTAGTCACGAATTCAAAGAAGACAGCTTTAGTGCACCAGATCCCTAAAAATAACAAAAAATCGACCGTTCAGCCTATCCTATCCAACTTGTTCTCCAAAATAATGAAAACCGTTGTAAACTGCCAGCTCATGAGGATGAGGATCACCAACTGAAAAGTGACCGCCAGTACGGTTTTCGTCGGGGTTGCTCAGCTGGTGATGTTCTGGGTTACCTGACTCATAAATCAGCAGAGGCAGAGAGGGAGACCCGGCCGTTAGTTTGGACATAGCAAAGGCCTTCGATCGGGTTTGACACAAAGCGCATCTTTCGAAGCTTCCTTCTCATAGGATTTTCGATAATTTGTGCAACTGGATCAGCAGTTTTCTTGCACATTGGAGCAACAAAATCCTAGTAGAAGATGCATGCTCTATTTACAAGCCTATTTATGCTGGTGTTCCACAAGGCTACGTGCTATCACCTACGCTGTTTCTTCCGCTTATCAATAATAAAACTTATTAATGTTGCAAACCAGTAACGTACACTAGTAATGCTTTATACGCTGCCTGTGCCTATATTTCTTGGGGAAATGTCACCGAGTACCGGAACAAACTTGTGTCTGAAGTCGAGTCTTTGCCGGATAAGATCTCGGATTGGGGCGACTAAATCTAACTACGTTCAAAGCACAGAAGACACAAGTTTGCGCGTTTACCACTAAAAAGAACCCCTTTGTTGTAACTCCTCAATTTCAGAGCACTCCCTTTGTTACCTTAGCCAGTACCGGAATCTTCAGCGTTGACATATCGAATAACGAGCAGTTTCGTGGTCACTTGAAAGGGAAGGGTGAATTGGCCTCTAAAAAGCTTGGCGTGCTCAGCAGAACGGGACAGTATTTTATACCGGCACACTGCTTGCAACCTGAGCCGGGGCTCCCTAGTACCAGCTCCTTCCACTTGACCGCATCCAGAACAGAGCGGCTCGAATCGTCGACGACCGATGAAGACGAAAGACAAGACGAAGAGATATTGCATCCCTTTGCATTTTCTATCGTATTTACCACGGGGAGTGTTTTATAAATAAAGAAAAAGAAAGAAAGAAAGGAGTGTTCAGAGGAATTGTTCGGATTGATTTTCAGATTAAAAAACCACAAAATTTCATCAACGCATTTCACAAATCCACGTCATCTGAGTTGTTTGGCGGTCCACTACTGACGGAGCAATACGACTTAGAGAGCTTCCAGAAACGAACTTACTCCTTTTTAAAAAGCCTTCAATTCCCCTGATGTTGTTTTTGTTAATAGGCGGTGGTCGACACTTGCCATCAGGTGAGCCGCATCCTAGTTTGTCCCTATCTTCTATATAAAAAAGACAATAAGACGAAGTAGACAATTATCTTTAACAATGTTCTATTTATGATCTGGAAGTGGGAGTAATTTTTGTGATTTAAATTCGAGCCATTCGCGGTCAGATGCCAAAAAGTTATAACTCGAATATTCTTTATACAACTAGGATAGTACATAATTTTTAGAATTTCGTTCTTGGATGCCGAGGGGCCCCTTTAGCTTGGGGGCCCCGGGGCACTGCTCCGCCTAGCCCCTGAGTAGCTACGCCACTGGTCCTCTTGTTTCTGAAAAGAGCTTCGGAGCACAGAGGCTGCAGATGCCCTCGAGATATTTTTATTTATTTAATTAATATAATCAGGGGTTAATTTGCGGAAATACATTGTATTAAAGTTCTCAAAAATGAATAAGCTAAGAAAGATTTCTTCTTTCCTAATGTATGGTGTTAGGAGTAGTGGTACTGGCATTAATGCTGTCGGGGATAGTGCACGCAATTGAGGGAGGGCGGGAGGTATTTGTAAAACTAGGTAAGACTATATATACTACATATATATAATATATTTTATTTTACTACGGGAATATTAGTTAATTAATTTTTAACGTCTTTAATTTATTATTTATTTCTTAAGAATACCTTTTTCTTATGATTTGTTGCGACCTTCAACGCTGAATGCGAGGTAAATTGAAATTTTAAAATTGCAAATAATAATACCATTAATGGCGGTAGGGATCGGATTCGAGTTGCTCGCGTACTGTGTAATTTACGGTGAGCACTCAGCCTTAGGTATGGCTCATGTTCAAGATTTTCACTGAATTTTTATACATTACATATCTATGAATACTTCGATCGCAATTTACTTTTCTTATTAATTGCTTCTCTTATGCAACAATCTTAAATAATATTTTTTTCATTTTCAGGATAAAAAGTTTTTTTTTATAGAATTAGGGTGACAAACGAGCACACAGTCCACCTGATGGTAAGTGGTTACTGTGGCCCATAGACATCTACATCTATATTCGTTTGCGAATTAAAATGCAGATGCGTTGTCAGCCGTGAGGACTAAGATAGAATGCCTCTTTTCCAGTAAAATGAGTCCCCGGTTCTCTACACTCACCATACGAAACATAGCAGCATTAAACTGCTATTTTACGTTGGTATAAGTAAGTTTTTTAGTGTCAACAATTTGTTTTATTTTGTTTGGTTTTTAACTATTATAAGTCAGAACTTGACTATTTACTGACCCGATGGTAAGTAAGGATGTAGCCGAGGATAAGAAAGCGCATAATAGCTTAACAAAAGCCTGTTCGTTCTTATTTTGAAAACATCGACGTTGTTATCGAATAGAAGGACTACTATAGACTCTAGAATTATTCCATTTCTTAGCTATATGCATTACGAACGCTATAGCAAACCATTTGGTTCTAAAGCTTATTATGTTTACAATAAGGGCGTAAACCTACTAAACATCTGATTATCTCGTGGTAGAAGGATGAGGCGGGGAAGAAATCTTGTAAATATGTTCCTTACATAGGCTAAAGACAAACATTTTTAACATGTCAAGTTAAAAATATATACGAGTTATATTTATTTATTTAATCTTCATCTTCTACACTATATATATATATATATATATATCTAAGGTTATAAGTCTAAGGAGTCGCTACTAGATATGTTTTTTCATTATCGCATAATCTTCTTCCCAAACAATACTTTCGATCCAGTCAAGGAAAGTAGATACTCTTGTGTAAACACTCGGAGTATTCGGGCGACCACAACCGTAGCCAAATGATGTTATACCAACGATGTAATGCATATTCCAGTCTGTAAATTCTGGCATTTCAATTTTCATTTGTAATGGACCCCCGGAATCTCCCTGAAATAAATTAGGTTAATGATTCAGTAACAAATCATTTTTAATTCGATTTAATTTAAATTCTGTATTGTAACATTTCATCAACATCATCATTACAGCCCTTCACAAGTCCACTGCTGAACATAGGCCTCCCCCAAGGAATACCACAAAGCACGGTCCTGAGCCACCTGCATACATTGACTTCCTGCATATCTTACCAGGTCGTCACTCCATCTAATAGGGGAACGCCCTACACTTTACCTGCCGGTACGAGGCTGCCACTCGAGACCCATTCGTCCCCATTGATTGTCGGTTCTTCGAGCCATATGGCCG
This sequence comes from Parnassius mnemosyne, assembly GCA_963668995.1. Lineage (NCBI taxonomy): Eukaryota > Metazoa > Arthropoda > Insecta > Lepidoptera > Papilionidae > Parnassius > Parnassius mnemosyne. The sequence continues at coordinate 7,985,445 of CAVLGL010000024.1, forward strand.
GCACTTCAGCTTACTAATCCGTTGGGCTAAGTCGGTCACTCTGGTTCTACTGCGGATATCCTCATTTCTAAGTTTATCACGCAGAGAAACTTCGAGAATAGCCCTCTCAAGAGCGCGCTGAGCGACCTTGAGCATCCTCACCCGGCTAGCAGTGAAGGACCACGTCTCAGTTCCATAGGTCATTACTGGCAAAACGCACTGGTTGTACAGTCTTGTTTTCAAGTTTTGAGGTATACCTGACGAGAAGATGTGCCGTAAGTTCCCGAAAGCTGCCCAACCGAGTTGAATCCGTCGCTTGACCTCTCGGTCGAAGTTGGACTTACCTTACTTGCTTGTAACATTTCTAAATTATCAATTACTAGCGATCCATCAATTATTCTTTATCGGCCCGTAAAAGTTTACCGTTGCATATCTGCCTTTTCCTTTGTTGGAAGGATTTTTCATATTCATAACGCTTGGCAGGTGTCAAGCGTCAAGTGCCAGCCATCGTAAGTTGAATCTTTGAGGCGTTTCCCTGTTGCCAGTCTGGGTATTTGACGCCTGTTGTAAAGGGACGATCACATCGCCATCTATCGAGTTTCTCAGTTCTTCATTCCATCACAGCCTATCCACAACTGATCATAGGATTATCTCATAGATTGCCCCATAAGGAGGATTATGCCATAGTTGGCACCCTTTGGTTGGTAATCGCAGCTTTTTTTAAGGTGCTGCTGCCCATCGTCCGTTTTAATTTAACTCTGTCGCCTCCTACGTCACCAAAGGGACGAATGGGGTAGTGGATATTCTTACACCGCCACTACACGGTTCTTCATAGTCGCTTCATACGGCACTCACTGAACGAATTTGAGTGACGGATTCACTTATACTAACACGATAGACCTTTATAAGTGCCGTCAGTAGCCATTTATTTACTGGTGCACTGCAAGTTTGTAACTCTAGTTTCGTAAAAAAAATACGATACCTGACAGGAATCAATACCACCGGGCAAATGGCCGGCACACATCTGATGATAAACTAGTCCTCTCCAGTGTCTGTTACGTCTGGATTTAAGCATATTATCACAAGCATGCACACCCACAATATCCACCTCAGCTACTTGTAGTTTTGGATGAATTTCTTTATTACCTTTAATAGTTTAAGAAAAAAATTAAAGAAGATAAATAAATTTCGATAAACTAAGGAGTTCCTAGCATATGCCACTCACATATGGGGTGAAGCCCTCGAAAGCAGTGAGGAGGCAATTGCTGTTTCCCTTGATTTTTCGATGGTCTTTGAAGGGGTTTGGAACGCTAGCCTTTTTGGCAAGCTTCCAGTGTACGGGCAATTCCTTGGTCTGATTGACTGGGCGAAGGACTGTCTGAGTGAACGGCCTCTTTGAGTCATTGTCACTGGCTGCCCGTCTGACCCTATAACGTCTAATACCGAAGTTCCTCGGGGGTCTGTTCATTAGAATATAATATAATAGAATAGACTGATCATTAATAGCGATCATAGCTAATCACTTAATTATAATAAAAACAAATAACTCATAATTGTCATTATTTTTCTATTTGCTACCATTTGCTCATATTTGCTGCTACTTGGACTTAGAGCTAGGAAAGTTATTCTTTACTATTATGTAACAATCCACTACTGGACATTGGCTTTTTCACTGAAGGAAAGATTTACAGGTAGATTGGCGATTACAGTACCGGATACATCGTATATTTGTGTAACAAGCTGTTGCAATGTTTACGTGGTAAAGCCATGCTGCAGCTATCTTATGGTTATACTGTAGGCTCGACCGGAGAAGGACCATGCTCTCACAGAATACCAGCGTAAAATAGCAACTTTTTGTATGGTGAGTGTAGAGAACCGGAGTCCCTTTTTACTGGACACAAGACATTCCACCTTAGTCCTAAGGGGTGACAAGGCATATGCATTTTAACTCTTCATCGAGGATAGATAAGATGTCTATGGGCCACAGCACCCACTTACCATCAGGTTAGTTGTGTGCTCGCTTGTCACCATAATAATTATAGTAATATATATTAATAAAAAAGGTATATCTGTTATACACGAGATTGTACACTGCTATCTATAAGAGACCTGGATGTCTTTCTAACCTTGGCATAGTTAATTATTACAATTACCTCAGAATTTTCTCAGCCCCATGCGGTATACATAATAGTTAAACAAACATCAGTTGAATGCTACACTACTTTTCACTCTTTTGACTGTCCTGCATTTTTATGAGATGAGACGTCGCAAGTTCCAATTAAAAATAAAACCTACGTAATACATAACATTTTAAACGTGGTAGCGCCATGTTGCAGCTATAGTTGTAGTATGAATGGGTCGGCTCGACCGGGGAAGGACCACGTCCTCACAGAATACCAGCTTAAAATAGCAGCTTAACACTACTGTGTTTCGCTTGGTGGTGGTGAAAAGAGACATTCCATCTTAGTCCTCACGGGTAACAACGCATCTGCATCTTGTGTCTTTATTGAGGATAGATGTAGATGTCTATGGGTCACAGTAACCACTTACTGTGTTCTCGTTTGTCACCCTATCCTATAAAAAAACAGTTTGGTGGCGGTGTAAGAATATCCACTGCCCCATGTCCTGTGGCTACCATAAGAGACGACAGAGAAAACACATCAAGAGATGGGCATTAGCGTCTACCTAATAGAAATTAGAAATAAAAAATTGCGGTTGCAAGCCGAACAGTCAAAATTACATTATGAGGAAGGCCTTGTTCAGCAGTGGACTTTTGATCGGCTGAAGCGGTAACGCTGTAATACATACAATACTTATGATACGGCAATTAACATTATAAGAGTTTTTAAGTATTGTACACGTCGTTGAACAAGATGTCAGCGACTTAAGTGCGAAAAATTCAAGGATTACACCGGGTTAATCCTTGAATTTTTAATGAAAAATTTATCTGCTTATGTTGTGTATGCTTGGAAAACTAAATAATTTTGAGGTAATCTCTATACATCTAAGGGATAAAATGTATTCCGAAGACGCATAAAGTTCGCTAACATGTAATGGAGCAGAACGGAGGGTATATTACCATTGCAAATATGAGAGCAAACCAGTGCGCAAATAATAATTTTAAAACAAAATAAAAAGGTATCTAACCTGCTTCTACTATACCCCACCCAGTCAAAGCGGCTACTCCAAATACTTCTTGGAATTGATTAGTCCAGATACAAGCGGGATGAATTTTAAGTGTAAACATGACTGGAGTTTCAAGTTCTATTATAGCAATATCGTAATATTTCTTTGGGGACCGGTAGTAAGGATGCACAATGAACCTTTTGATGACCGCATCTTCTGGTTTCTGATCGTTTTCATTCTGTAATAACAAAGGTATTTTAATACAACATTTCAATTACAACACACAAGTGATCTGAGCATTGTACGTAAGTACAAGAAATAAAATACACGTACAGACTCTTTGATTTCACCGACATCGATGTTCAAACGAGCTAACAGGTCAGCTGAAGATAGGTGCAGCCTATGTGCACGTGCAACCAGCATTTATTAAATAAAAGAGCCAACCCATTCCATCCCCAACCCATGGCTCTACCACGTATTTTTTTGGTGTTGCATATGTTTACGGGAATTGGCAGTCACTTACTTTCAGGTGAGCAGCATGCTCGTTTGTCCCCTCTTCTATAAAAATTAATAATGGTTAATCTCCCAACCTCCCGGGGTGCAATAACTTCTACGGTTTTCCTAAAAAATTAAACACATCCTTCGCTCGCACGTGTCGCTACTCACTCACTTTGCGGTCATACACTACATGGCGCGCCGCTGCCGGTGTAAATCTGTTTGTCTCGTCGTCGACGTTGTCGATTCGGCAATGTCTGTCCGGTCCGGCGAAGATCCGGAATACCAAGTAATGAAAATTTTATCTCTAAAAGAACCAATCACATGGACAAGCATTACTATACTCCTAGAATTATTAAATATTGACTTGAATAGTGACAAACTGTACGATGAGGTTGAACTTTTGCGTGAGATCGAAAGACAGAAATCCCTGTCCTGAATTGAAAAAATGACACATTTGTTCTTTCCATTCGTATCTCTAATTTTCAGCATCACGGAACAAACATGGAACATGGAAAGAAACCGAATGAGTATTTCTTTAGTAAAAGCAAAGTTACAAGTACTAAGAAACTTCGATTTTTCATGTAAAAACTTTTAAGATTTTGTGGTGAAAAACCTACAAATATGAGATGCTGCTCGAAAGCAAAGTAAATACAAATTTAAAAATTAATAAATTATAGAGATTTTCTTTCAATCATCTACTTTATTTTATAAAATTCTCCCGGGTTGGTCCTTTCGAGAATCGGTAACCCTAGTTCTGACCCCCGACACTTTGAAGCATTGATATTTTTAAAGCTCAATTATTTTTCTACGTCCTTATCAACTCACAACATTCCTCAGCGGGCCTATTTCATAGGAGGAAATATTAGCCATGATTGTAAACTTTGTCTGACAAATAGGTGATCGTAATACCACAAACCTGTGAAACTGCTCCGTGTAATCAATCTGGGTGTTTTATATTTGCTAATAGTCTAACCGCCATATATCGAAGACCATGACACCCATTTGGAATTTTCCGTACTTGTCTCTTATGATATCAGGGAACAATATGATTCCTATATTAAATTCCACTCTGACCATAGGCCTCCCCTATAAATTGCCTCATAGGAAGGATATTTGCGACGCTTGGCAAACGGGTTGGCAACCACAGTTTTTCTTAATTTTAGTCGTTATTAGGAAGATGCTGCTGCTCATCTCCTGCTTTATTTCCCTCTGTCGTCTCTTACGATACCACGGGATGATATGGGGTAGTGGATATTCTTACACTACCACTACACGGCACATAGCGCATCTACAAGGTAAAGCTTAACAACAAATATTAAAAAAATGCCATAGATACTGAAAATACTCTAGTTAATTAGGTTTTGTAGCCTTTTAAAACGCCAAATTAAGCAATAATATTATCCCCCTTTTGAAGAAAGTCCTCATGATTCTTACGTATACTCTCGGAACTAAGAACGTGTTATTGAGGATAGCGTAACTTCAGGCTAAACCTCATGATATTCACAACCTTGAATGTGATATACATTGACTGGGCCTCGGAGACGCTTTTGATTTTTTGATTTTTTATTTAAAAAAAAAACGTTATCCTCACACTAGGATCTTCTCCCGTATCGTGGAGGCAGTTTACAAACATCCAGACCCGGAAAAATTATTTGTAGGCAATACAAATACCTATTCCCTACGGGATTCAAACCCCCGGCCCCAGCGCAACAATTCATTGTTAAACCACTGCGACCTTCTAAGAGAAAAGACTTATTTATATACCTTCTCTGTGGAAAAGACAAATCCTCCTACATTTCAGATCAGGCAAGGTATGCCTGAATATAAGACGCGCCTTCCTATGCTACCTCCATATATGTGGAAGCAAACCACTAACCTCCGAGTCCGTTACAAAGATGCCAAACGACCAGGAAAAACGAGTAGCTGGCAGCAACAGCTTACCTTTCTAGCCTAGAGTATGCGGTCTGTGACACCGTCAACCATATCAACGAGCGGCAAATCGTAATGGCTACTCTGCTCTTTTACCTACCATATCTAAAATATTTGTTTCACCAATTCGCACTATTTTGGGCTCAGGGTCAGCAACTTTAATATCGGTTCTCGATGATCGGGAACAGTGAGCCGCTGTCAGCATGAACTTTTCGGTTATGAGTGTAGCACCACACTTGAATATCCACGTGCCATTAACTGCTTTCCAGCCTATTGCACCCTAAAATAAATACAGATTATATAACCAGAAACGAAATCCACCACCCTGATTAAAATCCATCTATTACAGTCTGTAAAGTCCACTGGTGAACACAGGCTTTCCCCATTCATTGCTGCATAGGGGTATTTCGCCATGGTATCCACGCTTGGCAGGCGGGTTAGTAGCTGCAATTTTTTTAAATTTTAAGGTGTTATCAAGACGATGCTGCTGCCTATCTCCTGTTCCAGATTCACTATTCACTCTGTCGCCTCTTATGACACACACGTGACGAAAAAGGGTAGTAAATCGGTGCCACTGCACAGTACGCGGGGAGTCCGTTTTTATACAGAGTAGTGAGTGTTGGAGTGAGAGCTACGTCGATTAAAATATAAGCCATTAATTATGTAACTTAAGGTAGATCAGTAGTCTTAATAACAATATATGCTTACTAGATACTTCTTATCTGAATAGATGTTCTTCTGGGTAGATACAACCCTCAGGGGTTTGACATCGGCTATACTCAGGATTTGCACCCGGGATCTCAAGGTCAACAGTCGCACTTGCGGCCACTTGACCATAGTTGCAGTCATCATTCATCATCATCATTACAGCCCTTCACAAGTACACTGCTGAACATAGGCCTCCCCCAAAGAATGCCACAAAGCACGGTCCTGAGCCACCTGCACGCATCGATTTCCTACATTTCGTCCGCCAGTACGAGGCCGGCACTCGAGAACCACTTTTCCCCATCGGTTATCGGTTCTTCGACCTATATGGCTGACCCATTGTCACTTCAGCTTACTAATCCGTTGGTCTATGTCGGTCACTATGGTTCTACTGTGGGTATTCTCATTTCTTAGTTTATCACGCAGATACACTCCGAGCATAGCCATTTCCATAGCTCTCTGAGCGACCTTGAGCTTCCTCACCCGGTCAGCAGTGAAGGACGTCTCAGTTCCATAGGTCATGACTGGCAACACACACTGGCACAAATAGTTGCAGTCAATAATATAATATTAAATAAATGTTATAAAATAAATAAATACCATATGGGGGAATTCTCCTGGTGCAGCATCATGGCCTCCAAAAATTATACTTATGCTGTAGTCGAATTCAATCCCACCTGCAAGATATACGAGATCTGTATTAATATATATGTGTATAAATACAAATATGAGTTATAATAAATATATAAAAGCACCGTTAAACTTACAACGTATAGATCTTGACAGGACTTCGTCATAAAATCGCATCTTCCATAAATATTCAAGGCATTCTGAAAACAAACAAGGTTAATACAGTTTTAAAAAAACCCGACTGCTTAAAAATACTAATAATACATATTATACCATTATATAACAATTTTATTACAGCTTTAATATACGTTTTGAAGATTTAAGCGAGAACGGTCGCTAACTAACTTTAAATCGATATAGATCCTAAATGCTCATTCAAAATTAAAAATGACTGGTAAAACCTAAATATGATTTTCAAACAGAAACAGGAAGAGCTTTTTTATTCAGAGAGTTCTGAGCGACCTTTCAGCGGAGCATTCATTGACTAGTCACTCCATCTAGTGGGGGGTCGCCCTACACTTTACCTACTGTGTGAGGGTGCCATTCGAGAACCTTTCTTGCCCATCGGTTGTCGGTTTATTTATTTATTTAGATAGATACACCATCGACAATATCAATATATTAATATGTATTGTTACAAACGAAATACTATTTTTTTTTTAAAAAAGGTGTCTTTACTGGTGTATACATCATTATAAGAAAAAAAAAACGAAACGACATTCTTTCTTTAAGGTTTTTCGATCTAAATGGCTAGCCCATTGCCACTTCAGCTTAATAATTCGTATAGTATTAATATGGCCCACGAATTATTGTTTCGAATCTGAATGTGGTAGAGCCGTAGAGCAGCTATATTAATAGTATAGTTGTAGCACGAATGGGTCGGCTCGACTGGGGAAGTACCACGCTCTCACAGAATATCAGCGTAAATAGCAGCTTAATGCTGCTGATTCGTATGGTAAGTGTAGAGAAACGGACACCCTTTTTACTGAAACATTGGAATTCCATCTTAGTCCTCACGGATGACAACGCATCTGCATTTTGATTCGCAAACGAGGATAGATGTATATGTATGTATATGGGCCACAGCAATCACTTACCACTAGGTGGACTGGGTGCTTGTTTGTCACACTTTGTGCAATTTATCTATGTAAACTGCCTCCACAATATAGAAGAAAGTTCGAGGAGGGAGGGGGGAAGTAGTTTATTTTAAGGGAATAAAAAAAATGTTTAGAATACAGCAACCCTGACTTACTGATTTCACTTATTCTTCTACCAGGTACCTTAAAATTTGGCATTTTGAATTCCAATCGATCGCAAGATTCAGGATCGAAATCGTCATTCTCAGAGAGTTCATTTAAAACGACAAATAAATTTTCAGCCGTTCTATCAACAAGAGGCGCCTGTGAAAATAGGAAAGAGAAAATACAAACACATTTTTGTAAAGATTTTTGGGTGAGCATTATGACGCAATGAAAATAGCATGAACTATGTGATAATTTTATATAACTCGTCCAGTATTATCTTGATATTTCTCGTAAAAGGTAAAGGCAAACGCGAAAAGCAGCATGTATTAGCAAACACTGATATGTTGCCTTTCACGTGGTGATCTAACGTATCGTGGTAGACAGTAATATAGGCCTAAGGGCCGACATAACGCATTGTGGTAGATTGTCAAGTAGTACGATTCACCATTAAATTAAAAATTAATTGCTGTTTTTTCTTTTCTTAGCTTTTGATAGCCGGCCAAGTGCGAATTTTACTCACACATGAAGGGTTCCGTACCATCGTAATACTCGTTTCTAGTATATAATTTATTTCAATTTTTATTATTTGTTGTTATAACGGCAACAGAAATACACGTTCTGTGAAAATTGCACCTGTCTACCTATTACGTATCATGAGATACAGCCCGCTGACAGACAGACGGACGGACGGACGGACTGACAGCAGAGGCTTAGTAATAGGGTGCCGTTGGTACGAAACCCTGAAAAATAATATGCTGCACCTTGATGCTAACTAAAATTTTGATGCTGTAATGAATGACCAGTAAATACCGCTTATTGGTAAGGAAGCTTCAAATATTAGTGTTTATATCAAGTGCTGTATATAATAATGATTTCTTATATTTACGCGAACACTACACATTGAATAAAACTATTTTTACGAATTCTATCGCGTTTAATTAACTTATTTTATATTCCCGACGTTTCGGTTGCTTTCCAGCAACCGTGGACAGCAGTGTCCCCTGTGACCACGGTTGCTGGAAAGCAACCGAAACGTCGGGAATATAAAATAAGTTAATTAAACGCGATAGAATCCGTAAAAATAGTTTTATTCAATGCTGTATATAATGTTTCACCATTACTTACTATGTTAGTGTTACGTCTTTTAAATTGATATTTTTTTTAGATTGATTGACTTTGTGTGTTATCTTTTTAATAAGTACTTCTTTTAGCAACCAGTAAATATGACTAAGACTATGTATTATTAAGGTAGTTTCGGAATATAACTGTTTATATCAAATACTAAATTATGTCCTAGAATTACTTACTTTGCTAGTGCTATTTTCTTCCTTTGGTTTAAGACGTGCAAGTCTCTTTGCTGATGCTCCATTTGAAGTTACTGACAGAATTGTCGCTGCAAACAGAAAATTTGTGTTATTAGTGTAATTCCTGTTTTTCCCCCTGTTTTATTAATGTAGGTTTTCTAATGTGAGTTCAAGCAATTTATATTGTCACAAAAAAACTAAAGTTGCGATAATTTTAATTAAATTACTTCTTAAATAAATAAATATATGAATAAATAAATTATATATAACTAACAAAGTACTCAGAAACAAAGGAATTAAATTGTGGCAGCTCATAAGCAAGACAGTATAGTCATATTTTACGGGTATATAATATTTGTGACAAACGAGTTAAGAGTAACCAGTCTATGTGGTCACAGCTTGTTACAATACTGACTGTTTGTCTGTGTATACACAGCCCATAAGGTTTTCTATTAAGTAGAATGCTCGACTGGTGGCGTCAGCGCCTTTGACGTTTTGCCGTCGCTGTCGTTGTATTTTACCTCTGGTGTAAAACAATTAGTAATATCGCTATCCATCGAAAACAATGATATATCTCTTGGTTTTCCCATAGTCACCTTTATAACACTAACAGAACACTATGCGATGATGTATTTTATTTAGCACAATATTTTATCAAACATTTTCAATTGGTATATTCAATTGGCTTTTGAATTATTGTAAAATTTTTAAATTAAAATAAGATATTATAAGATAAAGTATTTAATATTTTATACGTGGTCGACTCGACCGAGGGAGGATCTCGCTCTCACAGAATATCAGTGTAAAATAGAAGCTTATTGCTGTTGAGTTTCATATTGTGATGAGTGTAGAGAACTAAAGACTTATCTTTGGAAACGAGGCATTACAACTTAGTCTTCAGGTGGTACATCGCATATGCATTTTAGTTTTTATCGACTATCGGTGTATATCTATGGGCTTCAGCATCCACTTACCATCAGGCGGACTGGGTGGACTATGTCGACATTAAAATATAAAAAAAAGCATTTTTACAATTTATTCGCACTTATATCATACCTATTTAAATATAGACAATACTCAAGTTCTTTCAATACGTACCATAAGTTAACGCTAGAATTGAAACAGAGAAGTCTACCCTAGGTTTGAAGAACATTTTCGTATCTGCTCACGATGCGGACGATACGTGTGCCTCTGTTTAAATGTTCATTGTTAATGCAAGCTTAAATGGCTTACTTCAGTCCTAAGAAGATGCTTTTAGCGTAATAACTGCATACGTCATTACGTATGCAGTTATTGGGCATAGTCAAAGTATTTATACTCCATTGATGGATCTGGCAAAGTCATTTAAGATTTGGTATCTCGATTGTTCGACGGGGTAGAAAGAATTAGTTTATGTCGAAGTTGGACTTTTTTATAGAATATGTGTGATATCCGAGCACACTGATGTTAAGTGCGTTTCTATTGCTCATGAATCTCTCCTACATTAAGAATCAAAATGCAGATGCGTTGTCACCACTGAAGTCTAAGATAGAAAGCCCAGTAAAAAAAAGTATCAATTTCTCTGCACTAAGAAGACCACAACACAGCAGCATTCAGATGCTATTTTATTCTAGTATAATGTAAGTGCGTGGTCCTTCCCCGGTGGAGCCGCCCCATTCGTACTACAATCATAATATAGCAGCAACGTGATTCTACCACGTAAAAAGTCTCGGGTTGGGATATTTGGTATTGGAACTAGGGAAATTAGTCTAATTATAGATATTATTCATGTATTCTATAAGAAGTTAGAGGAGAGAGAGAGAGAGAGAAAGGGAGTTTGTAATTTTTACGCAAATAACTGAAATTATGGATTTAATCACGTCTTCAGTTAGATTTATTTTAATTCCCGACATTTTCGGTGCCTTAAAACAGTGGTATGATCAAAGTTTTTATTTAATTTTTAAAATTATTATCCACGCAATAGGTTAGCCTTTCTGATGGCCCGCATTAAAACTTTTCGAGACCTTCTTTGATTAAAAAAAACATTCAGGTGTGTGATTGTTAGATGCCGAAGTATATTGTGTAATGGTAAGAAACAGAAATGGTACTTAGCTCCTATTAAATTACACAAAAGTATTTATAGGATAAAGAAGAATTACGTGATGTGCAAGGCAATGACAGATAAATTAGTTCAGGAAAATATTTTATTCTGTAAACAATGATAAGACATTCTGTACGTGACCACATCCGTGGCCCCGTAATATCCGGGATTATAACTCATATTAAATTGATTAGCATTATGTCTCTCTAGTAGTTCAGTGTGTAGGTATGAAAAGTTAAAAACGTTACCTCGTTTTCCGCATTTGTCGAGTCAATTAATACGAAAGCGGTTAAAATATTTATAATTTCAATAATACGTAACATATTTTAAAAAAGTTTATTTTAAAAAAGTTTTGGCGGGTACTGGTCGAGGCGGTCGCAAGCGTTTGAATTGTTCGATTTTGTTTACTTTTTTTTATATCAAAAATAAAAATAAAACTTTTCATTTGATGGAAGTTTTGAGCGGTTTTAATGAAATCACTGCAAGTTTACACGTTTGAATAGCAATTTAGTGTAATTTTTATGATTGATTTCAAGCCAATTATTATGATTTGCGTTTCTGTTTTTATACAATCCTTGTCCGTATGTTTAGTTTATGTTACATGATTTTGTTTTTGAGTAATAATTACCTAAAATTGAAGCCTTACTTTAGTACATTTTTAAGAATAATGGTGACGAACGAGCACACAGTCCACTTCATATTAAGTTGATGCTGTGACCTATATACATCTAGATTTTTATCTTCAATTAAGAATAAAAATGCAGATGCGATGTCACCCCTAAGGACTAAGATGGAATTCCTCGCCTGTAGTAAAAAGTGTCTCTGGTTCTTTACCCTTACCATACGATACACAGCAGTATTAAGCTGCCATTTTAAGCTGGTATTCTGTGAGAGCGTGGTCTTACATCGTTCGAGCCGACTCATTCTTGCTACAATCATGATATAGTTGCAGTGTAGCTCTACTGCGTATAAATGATAAGAGGCTGTAATTTTACTTTACTGTACTACTTTAACGGTGGTAGAGCCACGCGGCAGCTTTTACTGTAGCACGTATGGGCCGGCTCGAGCCGGGTTGGTACCACGACCTCACAGAATACCGGCGTGAAGTAGAAGCTCTGCTTCTGCGTTTCGTCTGGTGAGTGCAGGTGGCCGGAGGCCCAAATCTCCCCCCCCATTCCATCAACATGGTAGTGGAATTACATCAAAGACTATCCCAGGAGGGTACTAGCACCCCTGGAGAATCCCTCGCTGAGCATTCACTCACGACCATGTTACTATACTCCCGAGCGTGAGTGCTCAGGCTGCCTCGCGTACTATTGGGGGGGGGGGGGGGGGGGGCAAAATTCCGCTCAGAACAATAACTGCTCGGAGCAAACTGAGCAACAATATCAAGACGACCCCTGCCACGCTATCCGTGAATTTCTGCAACATCAGGGGACTTCACTCGAAACTAAACGCCGTCCACTACCATCTCGAGACGGCGAAGCCGGCCTTGCACTTTCTGACCGAGACGCAGGTGTCTTCTGCGGCTGATACTTCGTATCTCTCCTACTTGAGGTACAAAATCGAGCACTCCTTTGTGCCTCGGGCTGGAGTTTGCGTATACGTCAGAGAGGACATCTGTTCTCGACGTCTCGGATGTCTTGAAGGGCAGGACCTGTCCATCCTTTGGCTACGCTTAGACAGCGACGACTATCCGCGCGTCTCCGATTGCCTCTATAGGTCTCATAGCGGTAATGCCGAAACAGACCGACAGACAAACCAAAGACAAACAGACTCATCGACCACGTTCTAATGGCTACAGATTCCTTGCTACAAGAGGTCCTATCCGCAGCGATCGTGATCCATGGCGATTTTCACGCGCACCACGCCAAATGGCTCGGTTCACGTTTAACCGATCATGCGGGGAGATCTGTTTATGACTTTGCCTTGGAATATGGTCTGACACAACTGGTTACTTTACCTACGCGGATTCCAGATATGGAGGATCATACACCTTTCCTATTGGACCTTCTGTTGACCTCTCATTCGGACGGATATCAGGTTTCCGTCGATGCTCCTCTCGGCTCTTCGGACCATTGTCTGATCCGGAGTGTGGTGCCTTTCACGCCCTCCTCGCGGTTGCGTTTTAAGCTGCGGAAAATTGTCTTTTTCTAGGTATTTTTTGTAGAAATCGCACAACTTTACGTCTTCAGATTTCGATTTTAGGAGTGAGTCTTTTTGAATCTCGATCAACTCCATTTGTAAGTGTATTGGAGCATTTTGTACATTATATTTTGTAGGAGTAGCAAATAAACTGAAACAGTCTTCCATGTTTTTAAGTCGCTAAATCTGTTCGAAAATTGTTCCGACAGTAACTTGAGTTCTTCAGCATATTGAGCATAAGCAATATTTTCATACGCAGAGAGCGTGTGGAAATGGTAACTGTTACCAGACAGCATCTGTGACTCCCAAAAGCGTAGTTTGATCTGAAACGCTTTCAAATGGCTGTACAAATCATTCATTAACTGTCCTTGAAGTTTCAAATTAAAATCATTCAAATAGCCTGTAAGATCGACCAAAAATGCCAAGTCACATATCCATTTTGAGTCACTTAATTCAGATAGTGGTTTATCTTTCATTTTCATAAAGTCTGCTATCTCTTTTCTAAGCTCGTAAAACCGTTTCAACATTTTTCTTTTGCTCAGCCATCTGACTTCACAATAATATGTTACGTCGTTATATTCAGCTGATATTTCATCCAAAATACGCCTTGAACTGACGATGGTTAAGCCCTCGGGATCGAATAAAGTTGATGGTTTTTACTACCACATTCATAACATTCTGGAGTCAAATGAACTTAGAACACAAGTTCTGTTTGTGGATAATGCAACGAAGGACTATCAAATCATCTTTTTGTACATTTAATTCTGTTGCTTTTTCATTCAAAATTCTGATGAAACCTTTACGTAAGCCGACCATAGAAGGTGCACCATCAGTGCATACTCCAATTAATTTTGACCATGGCAAGCCAAAATTTGTGAATACCTTTTGAACTTCAATAAAAATATCCTCTCCTGTAGTGGTACCTTCTAGCGGCTGTAAAGCAAGCAATTCCTCAGTAACAGTGAACCTTATCAACTCCTCGAATAAATATAGCCAGTTGAGCTGTGTCAGACAAATCGGTGCTCTCGTATAATGCTATGGAAAATGATTCAAAACCAGCCACACGGTCAGTCAATGTTGTTTTTGTATCATTAGCCATCATTTATATACGTCGAACAATAGTTCGTCTTGACAAACTAATTTTTTCAAATTCATTTTTCTTTTCAGGACATAAAATACCGCAAACTTCTAACATACACTACTTGATAAATTTTCCTTCGGCAAATGGTTTTAATGCCTTTGCCAATTTTGAGCTAAGTATAAAACATGCTTTCACAACATTATCAAGTTGTGTTCTTTGTTTATGAAACATTTGTTGCTGTTTTTCCAAATTTGCGGTAAGCTTCTGGATTTTTTTTGTTCTTAATTGTCCTGTCAGTGAATGCAGCGTAGCATGCTTATTTAATTAATGCCTCTTTATATTGAATTCTTTCGTTACTGAAATGGATTCATTACATAGCAAACAAATAGGCTTACCATTGTGCAAGATAAAAAAGCGGCGGAATTACTTATTAAGGAAACATATCATGACGGTTATTTTATTCGCTTGCAACGTATTTTCGATCTTTCAAAAACAATAAACGATGCCGCTATTCAGAATATGTTTATATCACAGGGTGAAACCATCGATGATATCAGAAGTGAATATCTCAATTGCATCCATGACATTAATTCTATAAATATGGAACTAGATCCCGAATTTACTCATGAGTTCAACGCCTGGTGTAGCTTTGAAGACCTGTACTGCCATGTTAGACATATTAAGAACCAAATCGACTTAATTAATTAAAAACCGCAAACCATGAATGCTCCCAAGCCTACGATCGCGTTACCTAAGTTGCCTCCTATAGAAATTCCGGAGTTCCACGGAGTTCCAAATGGAGCCTCTTTTATGAAACATTTAATTCGATGATTAATTCTAATACTGAGTTAACGAACTTGGAAAAAATCTATTATCTAGTTAGCAAACTTAAAGGCAAAGCGCAACATGTTTTTTCGGGTATTAACCCCACCGCTGATAATTACGATTCTATATGGGATGCTTTAATCAAAAAATATCAGGACAAGCGTTACCTCGCGAGTACCTTTCTCGACTTAATATTAGAGATGAAAGCTTTACCTAATCCCGCAACTACAAATCAATTGGAAGCATTCATTGATAAATACGCCGCATCAATTGCCGCTCTTAAAGAATTAAATATACCAAATCTTTGTGATTATGTGTTTATTCATTTTGATCTCAAGCGCTTAGATCGCGACACTTCAAAGGCGTATCAAATGTCTGTCCGAGACGTGGACATACCAACTTATGACAGCTTTATTAATTTTGTAAAAGGTCAAGTCAAAATAATGCAACGCGTAAATGCACCCGCATACAAAGTGTCAACGAAAGAAAATGATAAACCCAAGTTGCTTGCCGTTCCAAAGATCTCGCATTCTTCGAATTCTAATGATGTTACATCGACAACATGTAGACTTTGTAATAAATCGCACGACCATATTTATAATTGTCGCGAATTCATGAATTTTTCACCCGGGCAACGCTATAAATTTGTGAAAGAAAATCGTTTATGAACGCATGCAAAAGCACTAATGTTTGTAGTATATGTGGGTCACGCCATCATTCGTTAATTCATTTGCAAAAATCTAATTATATCAATAAGCGAGATAAGGATTCTCAAATTGTTACAAATCACGACATGGTTGCAATGCGCCCGCGCTCTCCCGCTCCAGCTCGACAGCCAGAGCTTAAGGATTCATCCGGTGGTGTAGCCTTTCTATCGGCTCGCAGCGTAGACAACAAACTATGTTTTATTTTAAAGCCACAAAATATTAACACATTATTAGGTATTGCGCAAGTTAATGTGCTAGACAGCTATAATAACATCGTTACTTGTAGGTGCATCATCGATCCAGGTTCACAAAATAATTTTATCACGACCACATGTTGCCGCAAATTAGGGTTGAATGTTAAACAATTAAATCGCAAAACTATCATGTCTTGCAAAGGGAAAGGTGAATATCAACTTATTTAGTCGAATAAATCCCTCCAAAGCATACGCTATTGAAGGTTTGGTTTTAAATTAAATTACGGGTAATTTACCTACAGCGCCCATTGATACCAGGTCGCTAGATTATCTTAAATGCCTACCGCTTACTGATGAAGAATTCTCTATGCTGTCAGAAGTCGAAATACTTCTCGGG
This sequence comes from Parnassius mnemosyne, assembly GCA_963668995.1. Lineage (NCBI taxonomy): Eukaryota > Metazoa > Arthropoda > Insecta > Lepidoptera > Papilionidae > Parnassius > Parnassius mnemosyne. The sequence continues at coordinate 8,002,289 of CAVLGL010000024.1, forward strand.
GCAAAATTATTTATTGAGATTTCGCTGCCCGGTAAAATAACTGGACCCCCGCAACAACCCTCTGCGTTTTTTACGACATTAGGCTTCGTAGTAATGGGTTACGCGCAGGTTGATGTCAACGACTCTATTGACGTATCTCATTCTTATCTGTCCAGCGTTTCCTCCCCGCATTCAATTCATGACCAGTTAGCAAGTTTCTTGAGATAGAGAACCTCAGCGATGCCCCGATTCTGTCTGAACAAGACAAATATTGCGAGGAGTTTTATTCTGCCACTACTCAACGTGAGGAGACTGGGCGCTTTGTTGTAGGTTTAGTAGGACGAAACTATCCTCTTAGGAGATTCGTTACAAACGGCTCGTAAACGTTTCCTTCATTTAGAACGCAAATTTCATAAAAATCCCGCATTTAAATCGCAATATGATGAAGTCATCCGTGAATACCTATTTAAGGGTTATCTTAAAGAAATTCTTGGACCACAAAATTATAGCAAGGGTTATGTTATACCGCACCATGGGGTGATCCGCGAGGATAAGCTCACTTCCAAACTGCGAATTGTCCTTGACGCAAGAACTCACACCGACTCTGGAGTATCGTTAAATGATATTTTACATGTCGAACCGGCGCTACAGTGTAATTTATTTGAAATCTTATTAAACTTTCGCCTTTTCGAAATCGCTGCAAATATATACGTCAAATGTATTTACAGATTGTAGTTCGTGAGGAAGATCGACCTTATCAGCAAATAATATACCGCTTTGATAATAGAGAACCGCTAAGATATTTCGCTTTCCAACGCGTATGCTTTGGCTTGCGATCTAGTCCCATCATAGCCATCAGAACCATTCGTGAATTAGCTAAACGTGAGGAAACTAATTTTCCCCTCGCTGCGCAACTCGCTACTACCCAACTGTACGTTGACGATATAGCCTGCTCTTTTCGCAATAAATATATTGCGCTAGACGCATTACAACAGCTCATCAAAATGTTCGCATCGAGTGGTTTCGAATTGGTAAAATGGTCCAGTAACTTTCATGAGTTATTAGAAAATATCCCCGAATCGCATTGGTTAGCTAAATCAATTGACCTTACAAAAGAAGAATCTCTTAAAATTCTTGGCATGCAATGGTTGCCGGCTTGCGATCAATTTTCGTTTACTATTTTACCATCCAACCGCACTTGCACGAAACGCAATATACAATCAACAATGGCTTGCTTGTGGGATATACTTGGGCTAGTAGGTCCGGTTATTACATACTCAAACTCCTTATCAAGGAAGTTTGCATAATGACGTTAGATTGGGATGATACCCCTCCCGACAATCTTGTTAGTGCATGGACTCAGTTTCAGTCAGAGTTACCGCTTATCGCTGATTTAAAAATATCGCGGCATGTTAAGGTGTAATACCAATATCACCCTTTTAGGTTTTTGTGACGCAAGTGAACGTGCATATGGAGCCGCTGTATATTTACATGCGAACAACCACGGCAATCAAACGACTACCTTAGTGTGCGGAAAATCCAAGTAATCGACTTATTACGACGCCGCGACTCGAACTTATGGCCGCCTTACTACTTGCAAAGCTACTACGCGCGGTGTCAGACAACTATTCATCGCGTTGTAACATTAACCGCATTTATGCATTCTCTGACTCCACCGTCGCACTACACTGGATTAACATATCTCCACATCGCCTGCAGGTTTTTGTCGCTAACAGGGTTTCCAAAGTTCAACATCTCTTACCCACGAAACATTTTTATCTTATTCCTGGGTATGACAACCCCAGCGCCTGTTTATCCCGCGGTTTATTACCTTCGCAACTCTTAGTTCATCCACTATGGATGGTCGGTCCTAGTTGGACACAAAGAGAAGAGACTGATTGGCCCATGTTTTAATCTGGAACCTTCTTACGACGTTCCAGAACTGAAATCGGTTTCTCTCACCACAACCACCGAAGATATTCCATTATTGTGTCATATCGCTTCTCGACATTCTAAATGGACCAAACTTTTGAACACAATTGTGTATATTTATAGATTTCTTAAATATTTACCGCGCAGTAATTTTATTTCCGTTTCCGATTTAGAGTTTGCTGAAAGTAAACTTCTTATCGCTGTGCAAATAACCAATTTCCGCGAAGAATTTAAGCAATTAAAATTAAGTCCGTTTCTTCATAACGGGCTTATCCGCGTTGGAGGTAGATTAAGTAACTCTAACTTAACCTTCGACCATCGGCATCCTACTTTGTTACCTAGGAAAGATCATGTAGTGAACCTCATTACATACATACATAATACATAAACACTCACGCCTGTCACCCAGAGGGGTAGGCAGAGACTACGGACTTCCATTTGGCGTGATCCTGACACACCTCTCTCGCCTCTTTTACATCCATATATCTACGCATACACGCTCGTCGGTTAAGGGTACTCCTAATCTGGCCCATTTTTAATGTATCGCCGATTTGGTCGAAAAACCTTCGTCTAGGGCGTCCATTCCCGACCCTGCCGTTCACTTCTGCAACATAAAGTTGCTTTGTCACTCTTTCCTCGTTCATTCTTTGAACCTCATTGTAGATCATTATCATCGCATGCATTTCCATACTGGTCCTAATTTATTAAATAGTTTATTACGACAGAGGTATTGGATTATTAACGCTATATGAACGATCCGTTCGTTAATAGATAAATGCAATCAATGTTTACGCACATCACCCAAATCTATTTGTCCACTTATGGGAGATCTGCCCCCTGTACGAACTCAAGTTGTACCTAAAGCGTTTGTTCAAACGCGTTGCGATTACGGAGGCCCGTTGTTCATTAATCCGAAACGTGGCCGTGGCGTTCGTAGCCATAAGGCGTATATATGCCTATTTGTGTTTGACAACTCGCGCGATTCACATTGAGCTCACCACCGACTTGAGTACTCCTGCTTTCATGTCTGCTATCAAACGATTTGTATCGCGTCGAGGACCTGTGTCGGTGATGCATTCTGATAACGCCAGTAATTTCCTGGTTGCAAAATCATACATTGACGAGCTTTTTAAATGCATAACGTCAACGCAATATCGCTCTGCTTTAGTGCATCAGCTTAATGAATATAAAATAGAATGGAAAATCACACCGCCTAGTGCACCTCCTTTTGGATCATGGGAACCATTAATTAAATCAGCAAAATCGCATCTTTACTGATATATTGGCTCACAAATATTAACTCACGAAAAAATGAACTTAGTTTTATGTCAAATTGAAAATGTAGTCAACTCGCGTCCGCTTTGTACAACGTTAAGCCAAGATCCAAGTGAGCCGCTAGCTATAACTCCCTCTCATTTTTTGACCTTAACATCGCTTAAGTATTTACCCGCCGCCCCGGTGGAAGACCGAGCGAAACATTTGTTAGAGCGCTATCAGCTGTTAGACAACCTAATGCAGTCGTTCTGGGACCGATGGTCACTCGAATATCTAAGCACACTACAGGCGCGCGTGAAATGGAATGTTCAATCTGCAAATATCAAATCAGGTACAGTAGTGCTAGTAATACAGGATTCCAAGGTTCCGCCATTACAGTGGGAGACAGGAGTTATAATTGACGTTCATCCAGGTCCAGATGGGATTGCACGAGTAGCTTCTATCAAAACTACCCGCGGTATCTATACGAGACCTGTAGTACGCTTGTGTCCACTGCCTACACAATAGTGATTATTAAAACTAGATATTAATATATTAAATTTAAGTATTGTTAGTCAGTCTCGCAACTTTGTAATACAATTTATATCTTGTTTGCAAATTTTAATTAGTCATCACACACTGTCCGTACTTCTGCATCATATCTCTCTATTTCAGATATATTTTGTCACTTATGTAATTAATAATAACTTACTCTTAAAATATTTTGAAAGGGAACCTTTCAAAGTCCGGGAGTATAGTCGCGCCGAACATGCGCTCGAATTAATCTATTCGTATTTATCATAGATGACGGTGGTGTGAGTAAAATTGTCACATCACTTCACCTTCAAAAGGAAAGGGTCATTAGTTCAATAAAGTCTTCGCTAATCCGCGCCCGCTGTTGAACCGTGTTGTGCTTTTACCGCATTATCAATTTAATTAGTTTTTAATTTTATAATCGCTAGTGTTTTTCGGCTATACACTATCATAGACATACACATGACATAGTAACACATACAAAATTACACACCACAATATTTAGGATTAATGCCGATTAGTGATTGTGAGTACGAGCTTCTCGGTAAGTAAATTTAATTCCTCTAATTTAAGATACATATATTCTCCCTCGCAATCAAGAAATTTATCGGTCACAATGTGATATCTCGTGCCCGGCTTGATTAGTAACATTTTGCCCATTGGGTGCCGTAAGAGTATAATCTTACGGCATCCAATGGACCAAAAATATCATAATACGAAATATATCCAGTCTCCCTTGATTTTTGATAGAAGAAAATTACACGTACAGTAATAAATAAAGTCTGTATAGCTCCCACTGCTTGACACATGCCTCCTCTTGTTTCTGAAAGAGCTTGGTAGCAGTGAGGACAATACAGACGTCAATTCGAAAATTTTAAAATTCCGTTTAGTAATATCATTAATTCCGGTAGGGACTGGACTCAAGTTAATCGCATACTATGTAATTTATGGCAAGCGCTTAGCCTTGAGTATGGGTCATTTTTAAGAATGTTATTGCAAAAATTAGGACATCTTATTACGATGAATAGTTCGATCACCATTTGCTATTCTTATCAATTACAGTTTTTAGTTGGTACATAACAAATTCACAGCTGAATCTAGGCTTCTCGCATGCATTATCTTAAAGAATATTTATTAAAGGGTTTTTTAGAGACCCCAAATCCTTTTAGCTCTTTACCTTTAACTTTGTTAGCCAGTACTTTAGTATTGACTACACTCGTTGTATAATCTTTTGGTAAAGAAGTATCTGGAATCAAAGAATGTAAAGTGCACTATAGCTTAACAAAAGCCTGTACATTCTTGTCTTGAAAACACTGACGTCGTGATCGAATAGAAAGACAGAAACTAGCAAATTATTCCATTATTTAGCTGGGCGCATTACGAACGCTAAAACAAGCAGTTTGGTTCCAATGCGTTGTATGTTGACAACAAGTGGTAAAATTAAAATATTGTATAACCTACTTCAATATAAATTATTAAGGATAACTCAAAAACTACTGGTCAGAACTTGATCAAATTTATATGGGACCTCATGAGAAGCACTAGCTTTCAAATGAATCATCAAAATCGGTTCACCTAAAGAAAAGTTATAAGGCAACACACATAAAAAAACATACAGTCGAATTGAGTACCTCTTCCTTTTTGAAGTCGGTTAAAAAAAGTGTAGACCTGCAGAATATCTGATTACTCGGTCGTGGAAGGAAGGGACGGGGAAGAATTCTTGTAGAAATATGTTACTTACATAGGCTAAAGACAAATATATTTAGTTGCAAACTAATTGTTAAAGTCAAGTTAAGTGTTTAACACTTAATGTTTAAAAACAAATATATTTTTGTGTTATAAATTTTCACTTTTCATCTTTGCATAATCTTCTTCCCAAACAATACTTTCGATCCAGTCAAGGAAACTAGATACTTTTGTGTAAACACTCGGAGTATTCGGACGACCACAACCGTAGCCGAAGGATGTTATACCAACGATGTAATGCATCTTCCAGTACGGTATATTCTGGTATATCGATTTTCATTTGTAATGGTCCCCCGGAATCTCCCTGAAATAAATTAGGTTAATGATTCAGTTACACATAATTTTTATTTCGGTTAAATTTTAATTCCGTAGTGAAAATTTACAACACAAAAATATATTTATTTATAAACACTGAACTTGACTTTAACAATTAGTTCGCAACTAAAAATATGTGTTTTTAGCCTATGTAAGTTGTTACGGCGTGCAGCTGCCTATCTCATAGTAGGATCCTCCCGGCCCATTAAGGAAGAACCTACAGGCAGGTGCAGGTCGGGCCTTCTAAGGCCAAAGTGGAAGGTCTCTAATTACAATAAACAATAAGGGGAAAAGCCAGTAAAAAGGGCACTTACCTGCTTCTGGAGCGGACACGGTTCACCAGGATCTGCCCGGCTGATGGAAGTGTAGTGAATGTATGTGTTCTTTGTATGAATCTGTGTGTAAGTGGCCTGGGCTAGATGACTCAATACTGTCCTGAAGAAGGTATCCGCTGGTAGCCTCGGAACTATTCCCCTCTTGAGGCACTCTTTCCGTTTTGTGACGTAATGGTACAGCCAAACGAAGAACTTCACAGGAAAATCACTATCGGAGTTGCACAATTAATTTAACAAAAGTTAATAAGTCCTAAGAACAATACGTGTTCTCGTCGACGCAACGATTTAAGCGGGTTCTATACGTTCGTAACAAATTAGGCGCTAATCACTAAGACGTCAGTCTCGATCGCAAAAAACTTTACAATGCTTCTCGAGAAGTCCGTCTGAGACCGCCCGTGGAATACGACCGGGCGGGGGGCGGGTGACCTTGCAATCGATGCTACGCTTCTAACGTACGTTTAAAATTCACGTTTCAAATGTTTAATAATTTTGCCTAAACAAACCCCTGCCCCGGACATAAGGAATTATGTCCGCGAGTAGATTGGCAAACGGGACAAGGTCGCGACGGCATGTTGCAAGATCGAATCTCTGACCAAAACCTCGGCCACTCTAGGCACCCCATCCGCTCCATACGACAACTTAACAATGCGCCCACGGCGCCAATACAAAGGCAGAGCGTTGGGTTCTTTAACCAACACGAGGTCTCCCACCCAAGGAGGATCCGTCTTGTCAGACCACTTAATGCGCTGCTGCAAAAGATGTAGGTACTCCAGAGACCATCGGTGCCAAAAGCTCTGAGTCATCTGTTGCAGCAGGGCAAACCTGCTCAGCCGCGAAGCGTTCGTTTCCCTGAAGGGGTACTCGGGCAGAGCGTTAAGCGGCTGACCAATCAGGAAGTGTCCCGGGGTTAGAACCTCCAAATCATTCGGGTCGGATGAGAGGGGACAGAGGGGCCGAGAGTTGAGTACCGCCTCAATTTTACAGAATACAGTGGCGAGCTCCTCAAATGTCAAAATAGTTTCACCAATAACGCGACGGAGATGCGTTTTTGTCACTTTAACCACCGCCTCGAAAATACCGCCCCAGTGGGGACACGCCGGAGGGTCGAATTTCCACTGGATGCCCCTTTTTGACATAGCATTGCCTAAATAAGTCCGGTGGCTGGACAGAATTTCAACGAACTCTTTTAGATACCTATCCGCTTATATCCTACCTATAGCCCTTATAATTCGTTCCGCAATCCGACCGGATCAAGTCCGGCAAACCGCGTCGCGATACGAAACGGCCAAGCGTGGCCAAGAAGGCTTCCGTGCTGAGGGCGCTTACAAGTTCCAAGTGAACGGCCTTAGTGGAGAGGCACACGAAGACGCAAAGATAGGCCTTATGCGAACGCGCGTTACGAAGGTTAGAGGACTTGACGAGGAAGGGGCCAGCAAAGTCTGTTCCGACTCCAGCGAATGGTCGGATGGCCCGGACGCGGTCGGGCGGCAAGTCACCCATCAGAGGCTGCGATATGGTGGCCTTCAGTTTATAACAAGATATGCACTTAAAGATGACGCTCCGAATGGTGCGTCGGTCAGCCAAAATCCAAAACTCCCGCTGCAAAATAGCCGAAAGAGCGTTACACCCAGCATGGGCATTCTTAACATGGTGGTGGGCTACCAGCAACCGGACAAGGGCGCCGTCTTTAGGGAGCAGCAACGGGTGTCGAGCCCCGTACGGCAGTTGAGAATTTTTCAAACGTCCGCCAACACGCAGCATTCCAACGTCGTCCAGAAAGAGGTTCAGGCGGGCCAGAGCGCCCTTGATAACGGAGCCACGCTTCAAGTTTTCAATAACGGGCTCAAAATGCTCCGTTTGGACCATACGGGTCCAATGCATCAAAGCTTCACGACGCTCGCTAGGGGACAAAACGCAATCAAAGAGTCGGTTGGACGGGTCTCTCGAATTGCGGACAAAGCGGAGCAACCAAGCAGTCACTCCTAAGAGCTTATCGAGAGAGCTGTACCGTTCCAGAAGAGAGAGATCCCGAGTGGGTTTATCCTTGCCCACTCCTACTCGGGCTCGTAGGCCCTGCAATTCGGTAGGTTCGGAGTAATTACCCGGGGGCCAGAATGACTGAGACTCAGATAACCAACCGGGACCCCACCACAGTGGGTGGTCAACCAGCGAGGAGGCCTCACAGCCGCGAGAAGCGCAGTCTGTGAGATTCAACTCCTCTGGGACATGTCTCCAGTTGAGAGAAGTCTCAGAACTCTGGATTTGAGACACGCGGTTCGCCACAAAGACCTCAAGATTGTGAGGAGCAGCTCGGAGCCAACAAAGTACTATCTCACTGTCCGACCATGCGTAGACGTCCGTAATGTCGATTACAGGCTTCAAGGACGAGTGAACGTGGTTGAGGAGTCGCGTGAGAAGAGCGGCTCCGGACAGTTCCAATTTAGGGATAGTTAAGCGGGGCCTAATGGGAGCAACCTTGCTTTTAGTGAGTACGAGATGGATGGCAGTATGACCTGAGGAACTCACCGTCCGCAGATATACGGCAGCAGCATAGCCCTTCTCAGAGGCGTCGCAAAACCCATGTAGGGTAGCCCTGCATTTCCCTGGAGGGAGGAAGCACCTTGGCATGGAAACCCGGTTGATGTCCGGAAGGGAGGAGAGCATGGAGAGCCACTCTCGCAAGAGGACTCCGCTAATTGGCTCGTCCCAACCCAACCCGGACATCCAGAGCTTTTGAAGAAAGCACTTAGCCAAAAAGATGACCGGGGTGATCCATCCATTAGGGTCGAAGGTGCGGGCAACGGTAGACAGCACGGAGCCTTTGGTCCATGCTTTGGGAGGTGGATCAAGTTTTAGTCTATACGTGAAGGTGTCCTGAAAAGGCTGGTATTGAATGCCCAGCACAGTCAACAAATTAGGATTCTCAGGGTGCTCGAACAGATGAGGGTTTTGTTGATCCTCTCCTGGGAGGTCCTTCAAAATATGAGGGGAGTTCGACAACCACTTGCGCAACTCATAGCCTCCGGACTTCAGGATGGCAATTAATTCGTCTCGCAAGACAAGAGCCTCCTCGACGGTGGAAGCGGCCGTACAAATGTCGTCCATGTAGACCGAAGTCTCCAAAATAGAAGCTCCCCGTGCGTATCTCAAGCGCTCTCTCTCAGCGAGTTCAAGGAGGGTTCGCATGGCGATATACGGGTTGGACCGGAGGCCGTATGTGGTGGTGTTCAACTCAAACAACTGTATAGGATCGCTAGGCTTCTCGCGCCACAATATCAGCTGATATCGACGGTCATCACGATGGACCACTGATTGTCGAAACATCATCCGAATGTCCGCTACAAAAACCACTTGGTGTCGACGGAATTGGGTCAAGATGTCGGATATGTCCTTGATCAGTTTAGGACCAGAGTGAAGACACTGGTTCAGGGGCACACCATTTGATGTGGGGGTGGAACCGTCAAAAACTACCCGAATCTTACTCTCAGGGGTTCTCAAGACCGCATGGTGAGGGAGGAAGTAGTGCTCCTGTGAACGCCATTTGAAGTTGGACGGTAACATGTGACCCAGCTCTTGATACTCGCGCATGAACTCGACATATTTGTCGCGAAAGGCTGGGTCGCGCCGCATGCGGCGCTACATGGAAAGCAACCTCTTCTCGGCTAGTGCACGAGATTGGCCCAAAGAAGGACGTGAGTCCAGAAGGGGTAAGCGAGTGACGAAACGACCGTCGACCCGACGGCCGGTATTGTTCTGTAAGAACAACTTGCACTCACGGTCCAGAGGGTTGATTCGAGCCGCATGTGGTGGTTCCTCAATTTCCCAGAACCGCTGGACGGCGTCCGAAAGGGACACGCCCACAACTGAGAGAGGGTCGGCCGTCGGAGGAGGAGGAGACCACATAACCGGTCCAAAGAAGCTGTGCCCAAATATCGTGGCCATGGCTGACAGGCCAACGGGCTGTAGAGCTCGTATCTCACCTAACAAGATGACCCCCAGCGTGTCGGCCCCCAGTAACAAATCTATAGGCCCAGGTTCTGCCGGTCTCAAACCCGACGCACAACGAACCGCGCTGTCATTTATACGAACGTTAGGGAGAAACCCTACAATGTCATCGAGGACATTTACCTTGACTAAAATGCGAAGGTGTTCGCTGGCAGGGCTGAACACCGACTCCGCTTATCCCCTAGGAGCAGGAGGCTCGGCACCTCCGATCCCTACTATCGGACGTGATTCAGAGCTCCAGGTGAGCCCCAGTCTTCCCACCAACCAAGTGGAGGTCACACTACGTTGGGAACCCGAATCCAATAGAGCTCGAACCTTTAAGCGGTCGCCGCTCGGGTTGTACACCTTCACTGAGGCCGTCGGCAATAGAACAGTTTGACAGGTGGACTGCTGACGGCTCAAAGGCTCAGTGGAGGCGGCCATGGCGGGAGCTAGGGCGGCAGCCTCCTATCTGGAGCTGCCTCTGTCGGACCGGCACCCGAACCGGGGGCCCCGAGAGCGGCACTCCGAAGGCGTCCCGATGTGCCTCGACTGGAATTCCCCGAACGGGCCGACCTGGAGAAATTCGGGGATCCTCGGCTCCGAGGCCCGGGGCCGATACGCGGTCTCCGGAACCCGGTAATACCGGCACCGACCAAAGGGGGGCGGGCGGCGTTCTAGTCGCGGCCACTCAGCCAACGAGGGTGAGAACGGTCTAGCTGACCGCTGAGTGGATGCGAATCCACTCTCAACCCGCTGAGGGGGGGTGAAGACCCCCTCGCCCCTGGGGGAATGACTCCCCGACCGGTCGGGGAAGGGACTCCCCTCAGAACGAGGGGCGCTGTAGTCAACCGGCGAGCGCCGAACATCGCCCGACAGGGGGCGTGGCGGAGCGCCCCCGCCCCTTGGGAGTCGGGGGGCTGGCAGGGCCCGGAGAGGATGCACCGCGCGCACTCAGGCACAACATGATGTGGTGGTTGCCCTGGCAGTGCGTGCAGGGCTGCTGGTGCGGGCAGTCTCGTTGTAAATGCCTCTCCAGGCACGAGTAGCACCAGCGGCGCTCTCTGGCGATGGTTCGCCTCACCGGAGCCGGTTTGCGCAACAACTTAGGGCACGACGTCGCCCGGTGGTCGGATGCTCGACAATAGGAGCAGGGAGGCGCCTCCCGGGCCGCTAGGCCACTATAGGAGGGTACACACGGCGCCCTACCGCGGGGGCTCCGGTAAATCCAGCAGCCGCCGCAACGAGTTGCACACTACAACGACTGGATTGACGACGTCCTCACGTAGTCTGGTCCGGTCCCTTATCAGCGGGAGGTTCAGCAGCCTCGGAGCATGCTCGTCAGCAATCCGCCGGACGTTGGAGTACCTTCCAGCGAGGAGGTACCTGACGTTTTGGTAGGCGTCGTCCGACAACTTAAGGTGCCGACGACGCCCAGGGCCTCCCCCTCCAGTGATGCCAGGAGGTACCCCATTTTTTGCAGAGTGTCAAGTACCTCCGGGCGTCCACCAGGCTGTCAAACGTACCGACGAAGGTCAGCCTTTCCGAGAGGACACCGGAGAACCTTGGCAGGTCCAGCGTGGGGAGTCGTCCTAACAGCTCCGGCTGAGTGGGTGGCTTCCGAGGGGACTCGAGCAGGCCACTCAGCCGAGCTTCGCGCTCCTTCTCCGCGTCCTTGGCCCCTGCCTCGATCAAGTCGTCCGTGAGCGCGAGGAACTGCACGTAGTCCGCGCGGCAGGAGTCCAGGACTCCCTTTTCCACCTCCGAGTCCTCGAGCTCAGCGTAAGCCTCCTCCACGGCAGCCCTTCGAGCATCGACCTGCTCGAGCCTCTTCCTCATGTTATAAACCCTATCCGGTCGACCTATCAAGGCGTGTGCGCTGGTAGCCCAGCGCAGCTCAGTCCGCAAACAACGAATTAGTAGCTTGTGTGACGGCATCCCTACTAAATACAATTACTACGCGGCTCAAATATAAATTAATTAGCAAATAACAAATACAGTTCCTATCAATCAAGTTAAATAGAAATTACACAATTATTAAATTAAATACAAGTTAACACGAAAAAACACAAATCAAATTAGCAAGTAACCACCCTAGTACGATCAACAAATTATCCGATTACGTGACAACCTTATCTACCTAATCAAGTACTTAGCCTCAACAAAATTCCCAGACAGTATTTCATGCCGGCATATCGCCTGCAACTTTCAAAATAAGGCGCATGTTCGGCCTCACATAGAATTCTATTCCCATCTCTGGGCTGGGGCTCCCTAATTGATCTTCCCATTTGATCGCATCCAGTTTAGAGTGATTCAAATCGTCGACGACAGAGCTCTTCTCGATCGGTTTGATTCGCTGGCACTGCGAAGAGAAGTGGCATCTCTTTGCGTATTTTATCGCATTTACCACGAGGAATGCCCCGAAGAATTGTTCGAACTAATGCCAGATGCTCAATTCCACGTTATTTCACACATCGCGACAAAACTCGCGATACCATCCATATCCTGCGGATGATTGGTGGTCCGCCACTGTGCGATTTACAAGAAGCTTTCTTCATTGAACAACTTCCCTGTGGAATCCGATACGACTTAAGGACCTACAAAAAAAGTGTTGCACATGAACAAGTGAAGTGAAGTTGCAAGCTGCATGCTATTTTGCCTCCTCACCTTTAAAAAAATTGAGGATTTCCTAACAGCAATAACGTAAAAACTGACTTTGACCATGTCCATAAGTTGTACCCGGGATCACAACGTCAGCAGTCGCACTTGCGACCTCTAGACCAAAGATGCAGCCAGTAATAAAATAATGTATAAATATGATAAAATAGGTTAATACCAGATGAGGGAATTGTCCTTGTGCATAACATAGTAGCATAACGGCCTCCAAAACCGCATCTGCAGGATATCCGAGATATATATAATAAATTTATATAAATAAAAATATGAATTATACTATAAAAACAGACACAACGTAAACCTTCAAACATTATTTCGTCTGAAAATCGCATCTTCCATAAATATTCAAAGCATTCTGAAAAATACACAACTTTTTAAATTGTAACAACTAAACATTTGTATTAAGTATTTGTAATATCAATTACGTTTACGGTAAATGTATTTTGATAAAACCTTTTTAATTGGCAAGTGACAAGAACGGTTATTTTAGTTTAGACTCTAAGCCCTATCAAAATTATGGCGGTTCTGTGATGCTGGGGCTTAGCCATGAGATGCGGCAGTAACGGCTGCGGGTTCGAATCCCGTACGGAATAAGTACTCGTTATAATTTTGGATGTTTGTCTATGTGTAATTTATATATTATGTAAGCTGCTTCTTTTTTTATGTAAGATGAAAGTCTTTTTTAAAAAGGGTAAAAAGAAATGCTATACTATAGCAACCCTAACTTACTGATTTCGCTTATTCTTTTACCAGGTGCGCTAAAATTTGGCATTTTGTATTTCAAATGACTGCAGGATTCAGGATCAAAAGCGTCATTGTCAGTAGCTTGACCTAACACGAAAAATAAATTTTCAGTCGTTTGATCAACAAGGGGCGCCTGTAAAATAGAAAAGAGATAAGTAACATACAAACTCATTTTTGTCAAGATTTTTGGGAGAGCATTATGACGCAATGAAATTAGCATAAGCTAGGTATTTTTTGTCCAATCCAATCCATTATTTGTCCAATGTTATCTTGATATTTCTCCTAAAAGATTACTGTAAAAGACGATGCTCAGTCACCTGCATCCATATGTTTTCCTTTTTAATATAATATGTCTAAGTAAGTCACTCCATTTAGTCGGGTCGCTCTACGCTGCGGCGCTAAGCAATACAAGTTCAAATACCTTTCTTCCGTTATATTTTTATGGCCGCAAACAGGAGACACAACAGACAACAACTTAAAATGATAAAAAGAAGACTGTGGTTGCAATTTTTTCGCAAACAGTAAATATTATTATTGTTAAAGTACCTTTAGTATAATATTAGTGTTTATATTTACTATGATAGCACTAGGTTTTTTTTTATTTAATCTTCATATTTTACCGTTTAAATGCGAACTTCTTCTAACCAGTGAATATGGCTAAGGCTTTGTATTATTAGGGATTTAACTGAACTTTGTTTCAGAATTACTTACTTTGCTAGTGCTATTGGTTTCCTTTGGTTTTAAACGTGCAAGTATCTTTGCTGATACTCCATTTGAAGTTACTAACACAATTGTTGCTGCAAACTGAAAATTAGTGCTATTCCTGTTATTTTTTTCTTTCTCATTAAAATAAATGTAAGCACAAAGGACACATTTACATTCCGCGAATTAAAGATGTGACAATCAACGCGTAAAAATTAATATGGTGTGTATTACGTAGCTTGAAGAGCACCTCGCTCCCTCTCAAAATGTGACTATACTCGTCCTGTACGGCTGGACCGATTTTGATAAAATTTTGTGTGTGTGATTAATTGATTCAATACTAGTTTAATTTCACAAATGAACCCATTAGTTGTCGCTGTTGTCGAGGTCCAGAAATCACCCGTGTGAAGTCGGGGCGGATCGCTAGTATTTTATATAATATTTGAGACAAACGAGGTAAGGGTAATTAGTCTAAGTGGTCACAGACTATTATCACACTGATTATTTTTCTGTGTGCACTGCTGCACAATCGAATAACCATATAGTAAATTGCTTATCTTATCTAACATATAAAAAGTTATTTTTGTTTGTTCGTATTTTATGCGCTGCCATACTTTACCAACTTATTATTTAAATTTTTCTAACTTATTTCTTGCACTAGTATTACAGGATTTTAACAAACGAGCACACAGTCCACCTGATGGTAAGTGGTTGCTGTGGTCCATAAACATCTACATCTATCCTCGATTACGTATCAAAATGCACATGCGTTGTCACCCGTGAGGACTATGATGGAATACCTCCTTTCCACCGGTTCTCTACACTCACCATACGAAACATATCAGCTCTAAGTTGCTATTTTACGCTGGTATTCTGTGAGAGCATAATCCTTCCCCGGTCGAGCCGACCCATTCGTGCTACAACTATACTACAAGTATAGCTGCAGCATGGCTCTACCACGTAAAAAGGTTGCACTTGGCAGGCACTTATGAGAAGGTTATAGGCATATTACAACTTACTTAAAATAGGTGGTGCAGTGTATCGTACCGAGAAGTTTATTTAAAAGCTATATTACTCAACTTCAATGAATGTATTATCATTCCTAATTAAACACTATAACTCTTCCAAATTTAAAACGATATTTCGACAATATTTTTTGTGGCAGCAACCCGCCGGGTACCAGCCAGTTTTTTTTATAATTGTTCCTCGACAACAACAACCCGTAAGTTTCTATATTTAAAAGGATTGGCCTTAATTACCACACTTCCGCTGGCGGATTCATGATCGAGGTACTAGACGTTTGGGGCCTTTGACGTTGCCTACCGTTGCAGGTCAGTGCATTTAAAATAACTGGTTATACCGCTGTCCATCGAAAGCAAAAATATATTTTTGAGTTTTCCCGTAGTCGTCTTTTATCATCCACGGAACAAAATAGGATGATGTAATTAATTAAAATTTTCTCATCATTACTCATTCCATATCCATTCAAATATCATCAAGTTCCATTAATTAATACGTACTATAAGTTAACGCCAGAATTGAAACAGAGACATCTACCCTGGGTTTGAAGAACATTTTTATATTTAATGTTTTCTTATATTTACGCGAAAACTACACATTAAATTAAACTAATTTTTACGGATTATATCGCGTTTAATTTTAACTTTTTTAATTCCCGACGTTTCGGGTGCTTTACAGCACCCATGGTACCCCCGTGAAAATTAGTTTCATTTTATTTTTGTATCTGCTCACGATGCGGAGGATGCTTTTGCTTCTATTGTTCAATGTTCATTGTAAAGTTCAATATTAGGGATATGCAATAACGTAAAAAGTTATTGCACGTATTCAGATAAACAAAGATTTACTTCATAGTTGGATTTGGCTAAATTATTTGAAAGGGTAAAAAGAATTTGTGTATGACGTAGTTGGACTTTTTTTTAAAACAAGGGTGACATACGAGCACATAATCCATCTCATGGTAAGTGCGTGCCGTGGCCAATGGATATCTAAATCTATCCTCCATGAAGAATCAAAATGCAGATAAGTTGTCACCACTGAAGTCTCAAAAGTTTCTCCATTTCTCTTCACTCACCATACGCAGCACAGCAGCATTAAGCTGCTATTTTACTCTAATATAATGTAAGAGCGTGGTCCTTCCCTGGTGGAGCCGACCCATTCGTACTACAACGATAATATAGCAGCAGTGTGGTTCTACCACGAATAAGTCCTGGGCATATATAATTCTAACTCTTAAAATTCTTGTAAATTAGATAAATATTCTAACGTATTATTTATCTAATTTACAAGAATTTTAAAACATAGAGTTTGTCATATTTTCGGAAATAACTGCAATTGTGGATTTAACCGCATCTACACTTACATATATTACACATATATTTTTTGTGCCGACTTTTTTGTGCTCAAAAACATCCAACGCCGGGGAACAATTTGTTCAACATACTCATGTCAGAGATAACCCGGGTTACCTTTAGCTTATAAATATTAATTTCTGGTATGATAAAAGTTTTTAATTGTTCAAATTATTGTCCGCGTAGAAAGTTAGTCTTTCTGATAGGCCGTATTAAAACTAAGGTCTTTTCAAGTCCTTCCATGATAATGATTACTGTTTAGGCCAAATATGGGCATTCGAAATTTGCATCCAATAACGTTTGACTCGGCGCGTCATCCGATGGTGTTGAGGTGACGTAAACGCCGCCGGGGAGCGGGGGGCGGCGGTGTGCCGCTTCCCAGCTTTCGGCGGCGTAGGCCGGCTACAGTGTCTTGAACGCCGCGGCTTTGTCGACAAGTTGCTAGCGACCTCGGTGTCTATGAAACGGTTAAGAGTCGCGCGCGCAGCCTTCTTTGAAGAGTTAAATTTGAAGTTGTCTAATCTCGTGCATTTTTGTGTGACATATGGTTTGCAACCGTTAGTAGGTTGAGCGCGGCCGGTGTTTATTTGGACGGTATAAAATTTTGAGTTAACTGTGCGCGTCGTTTTGAATTTACTATTGCATATTTGGGTCTAGTTAAGACCGCCTCGAATGGAGTGTCTGTTTTAAGCGTTTCGTGACAGCGAGGCCTAATTGGAATTTTCGAGTGATTAAATTAACTTCTATGCCATTAATTTGCATCGACGAGTTGTTTGTGCGTCATTTTGATAGCGTGTCTTGTGAACTTTGTCGTGAGAACGCTGAACTTTGTGCCTCGAGAAGAGACCGCGTTCGTTCTCGTGTTTATAATTTTGTGCAAAGTGAACCTGGGACATTGAACCTTGACCGACCGTCCTTAAGTTGTGCAGCGTGTCACTTGTTTTAATGTCGATTAACGTTGATTTGGTTGAATTTGAAGTTAATTAAATGTACAATACAGTTCATAAACTAATATAGTGAAATTAAAAGCAGAAGTTTTCAATTGGTGAACGCGCACTGGAGTGATCGCACATTTTGGAGAAAAGCAGCGCCAGTGGATCTGCAGTCCGACTACATCGGTTAAGTCAGGTTACATGTATACACTACTTCACACTACTTACATACACATTACTTACCACCTGACTGGTACCCTGTGGTCAACCCTACCTCCGGAAATCGGTAAGTTTTTGTTGCTTAGTAGCCGTTAATAATAATCCATAGGCCACTAGGGCCCCGCCCTCTGTTGCCCGTTGAAGGTGTTACTCATGGGCCCTAATAAAGTCAACTTTTGTCGGGGCAACTAAGGGCGTGAAGATTTCTGGCAGCAAAGCGTTGGTTGATTGTTTCTGCAATCACGCCCGGCCGTAATACGTAATAAAAATATTTTTTGTTTGCTTCCTTTGTTTGTTAGCGGATAGGTGGGTTGAATTAGGAACCACGCCCGTTAGGTTGCGCAAGTGGGAGTGTAGTTTAGGGTTAGGTACCGGCACGCGTCAGGTATTTCGGGTACGTAGATAATTATCGTTATCACATAATCGTATAATTATCGTTATCGTATAATTATAGTAGATTAATTGCCGAAGGATCGGTCGCCAGAGCGAGGCATCTTTGCTGACCGACTGTAGTGTGTACTTGTATTTGTAGTGTAATTTGTATTTAATTTAATAAATAGTAATTTGTATTTGTAGTAATTTGTATAGAATTTAATTTGATAGTAATTTCTATTTAGTAGTGATGCCATCGCACAAGCTACCGGCGCTTCGCCTACAGGCGGAGCTGCGCTGGGCCGCGAACGCCCATATTTTGATAGATCGACCTGATCAGGTCCATAGTTTAGGGAAGCGGCTTGAGCAGGTCGATTCCCCGAAGGGCGGTAGTGGAGGAGGCTTGCACAGAGCTTTTGGCCTCGGATGCGGAACAGGGAGTCCTAGACTCCTGCCTCGCGGACTACGAGAAATTTTTTTCGCTCACGGAGGACTTGATCGAGGCGGGGGATAAGTTTGATAATGAAACGCGTGAAGCTCGGCTGAGTGGCCTGCTCGAGTCCCCTCGGAAGCAGCCCACTCAGCCGGAGCTGCTGGGACGACTCCCAACTCTGGACCTGCCAAGGTTCTCCGGGATCCTCTCCGACTGGATGACTTTTGTTGGCCTTTTTGATAGTCTAGTGGACGCCCGGAGGCAATCGACACCAAGCCAGAAGATGGCGTACCTCCTAGCCTCAATGGAGGGGGAGGCCCTGGGCGTCGTCGGCCATTTGAGATTGTCGGACGACGCCTACCAGACTGCTCGGGACCTCATCGCCGGAAGATACGCCAACGTCCGGCGAATTGCGGACGAATACGTTAGGCAGCTTCTAAGCCTCCCGCTGCTTAGGGATCGGGCCAGACTACGTCCGGAGATCGTGAATCTAGTCTTGATGGCCTGTAATGCTTTGAAATGGCTGGATTTACCGGTGAATGAATGGTCCTTCTTGTTACTCCACATCATGCTGTCCCGCCTGCCTCTCGACCTTCGGATACATTTTAAGGAGAGGTACGGCGAGGACGGCGCCTCCTATATTCCGCCCTTCAGTGATTTGCTGCGGTTCTTGGAGAAGCAGTGCCGGGAAAATTGAAAACGCAGCGGGCGCCGTCGATGACTTACGGGTTGCCAACCTAGCCGTGCCCAGGGAGAGGCGGAATCCGCCGGGCAAGTCGGCGCCAACCCCCCTAAGGCCGATCGGAGATCCCGCGGGAGGGCGCCGCTCCCTACCATCTTACAGTGGCCTAGTGGCCAGGGAGACGCCCCCCTGCTCCTGTTGCCGAGCATCTGATCATCGGGTGGCGTCGTGCTTGAACTTATTGGGTAAGCCGGTTCCGGCGAGGCGAACTATCGCTGCTGCTACTCGTGTTTGGAAAGGCACCTCCAGCGAGACTGCCCGCACCAGCGGCCCTGTCCGCACTGCTAGGGTAATCACCATGCCGTTTTAGGCCTGGGTGCGAACGGCGTCTCCTCTCGGGGCTCTGCCGGGCCCTCGACCCCCACGGGCGGGGGCGCTCACCACGCCCTCTGTCGGGCGACGCTCGGCGCTCGCCTGCCTGCCACCGTTAAAAGGGGTCCCTCCCCCAACCAGTCGGGGGGTCATTCCCCCAGGGGCGGGGGGGTCGTCGCCCCCCCTCGGCGTGTGGAGAGGAACTTCACGGCCACTCAGCAGTCCGCTAGACCCTTCTCACTCCCGTTAGTTGAGTGGCCGCGACTGGGGTACCACCGCCCCCCCTTTGATGGAGGCAGCCCCAGCTAGGTAGCTGCCGCCCTAGTTCCCACCACGGCCGCCTCCACTGACCCTTTGAGCCGTCAACAGTCCACTTGTCAAACTGTTCTATTGCCGACGGCCTCAGTGAAGGTCTACAACTTGGTGGGAAGACTAGGGCTCCCCCGGGAGCGTTGAATTACGCTGTCAAAGAGTATTAGATTTGGTTTTGGTCGAGCACTTAATTAGAAAAAAAATTGCTTTGGTTGTCCCGCGAAATGTTTCGTAGTTGTAGCGGTTCTGAGTAGAAGGGTGAATTTGATATCCTTGAATACGAGTACATATGTTTTTGAAAAAATTTTTAATCATTATGTTTGCTTTGTTTTTTTTTTTTTTTTTTTATAGAATCGGGTGACAAACGAGCACACAGTCCACCTGATGGTAAGTGGTTACTGTGACCCATAGACATCTACATCTATCCTCAATAAAGACTCAAGATGCAGATGCGTTGCCAACCGTGAGGACTAAGATGGAATGCCTCTTTGCCAGTAAAAAGGGTCTCCGGTTCTCTACACTCACCATACGAAACACAGCAGCGTTAAGCTGCTATTTTACGCTGGTTTTCTGTGAGAGCGTGGTCCTTCCCCGGTCGAGCCGACCCATTCGTGCTACAACCATAATATAGCTGCAGCATGGCTCTACCACGTTGAAAAGAAAATTGAAATTGAGTAACACTATTTGTGCCGAAGGAAATAAAAATCAATTCTCTCTTTGTTTTCACATTTTTGTTGGCGTTGTCGAAGATATTTACACCTGACTTAGGTACTCTGATGATGATGCTGCAGGAGCAAGCCCGCCGACAGGAGGAACAGGCCCGTCGGTTGGAAGAGCAGCTGCAGAGCGGTATGGAAGAGCAGATGGTCCTCAGGAAGGACCTTCACGCTACCTTCGGGAAAGAGATAACGGAGGTGAAGGATAGGGTTGCTCAACATGACAGCCGCCTGTCGGAAGCTGAAACCCGAATCGACCAAGTGAACAATCGGGTTGACAATGTGATAGCTGACGTGAAAAAAACGCTGGACGACCTCAAACTTGGGGATGGAATTACAGCTCCCGTGGTAGCTACAACACCTACGCTACGTGGATTCAAAGTGCCACCGTTCGACGGGACTTCTTCCTGGTCGGCCTAAAAAATCCAATTCGAGGCTGTCATAAAGGCGAACGGCTGGAATAAAAGTCAGGCCATGACTGCTCTCGCCCTAGGCCTGCGCAACCAGGCCTTAACTTTTCTGGAAGCTCTCGGTAAGGAAGTGACTTACGAGCAGCTCCTTGAGGCGTTGGAGGCGAGATATGGCAACACTCACCTGGAACACGTCTTTCGTGCGCAGCTCAAAGATCGTGTGCAACGAAGTAACGAAAACCTGCAGCAGTGGGCCCTTGAGGTGGAGAAGCCGGTTCGAAAAGCATACCAGTCTGTACCTGCGCTCATTGTTGGGAACCTGGTGCAGACATTCATCGACGGCATCCGCGACCTTGAAGTCAGAGCTGCTGTGAGGCTCGGGCACCACGAGACGCTTAAGGACGCCTTGTCCCATGCAATGGAGGTGAAAGCCGTGCGGCAGGATCATCGTTCCCATCGCGTCAGGGAGATTGCAGAAGCTACAGTTCGTGACCGCAATAAAGGATACAGGCCTAGGTGCTACGGCTATGGGGAAACGGGCCATCTTCGATTCAGCTGCCCTAAGCGAACTGTAGAAAGGGAAGGTGATTGATCTCGAGAGGGCAGTACGGCTAACAGCACCGCCCAGCGCAGCGGAAAATCTCATGGCAATGCAGATGCATTGGCCGATTCTAGAATGGATGAAGGCGGGTGCTACTAAGCCCAAGTGGAGCGACGTCTCAGCAATAAGTTCGACCATGAAAAGCTATTGGGCCCAATGGGACAGCTTGCTTATTCAGGATGGAGGCCTGTGCCGTAAATGGGAAAATGGTCGGGGAGACAGATGTCATTTGCAAATGGTTGTCCCTAAGGCTAAAGTACCGGATGTTCTACAGCTGTACCATAGTGGTTGTTTTCTTTTTTTTTACAGGATAAGGGTGACAATCCAGCACACAGTTCACCTGATGGTAAGTGGTTGCTGCGGCCCATAGACATCTACATCTATCCTCTATTACAAATCAAAATGTAGATGCGTTGTCATCCGTGAGGACTAAGATGGAATGCCTCATTTCCAGTAAAAAGGGCCTCCGGCCACCTGCACTCACCAAGCGAAACGCAGAGGTAAACCTCTACTTCACGCTGGTTTTCTGTGAGGAGGCCACCTGGGAGTTAAACCAACTCTACTGAAGATCCGAGAATGGTTTTACTGGGTCCATTGTCGTGATGATGTCGAGGACTAGTGCCGCCAATGTACAAGTTATGCGGCTGTAAAGGGACCTTAAACTCGTAGTTGAGGCGCATTGAAATTGTACAATGTTGATGCACCATGGGAGAGGATAGCCATTGACGTTGCGGGGTCGTTTCTGGAAAGTGAAAGTGGTAACAAGTATTCCATGGTTGTGATGGATTACTTCACTAAGTGGCCAGAAGTCTTCGCCATTCCAAATCAAGAAGCTTCAACAGTTGCAGATAAACTAGTTCATGAAGTCTTCTGTCGTTGTGGAGCACCCTTAGAGATTCACAGCGATCAAGGAAGGAATTTTGAGTCTCAAATATGTCAGGAAACTTGCAAAGTTATGGGTACTCATAAAACACGAACAACTTCTTACCACCCACAATCTGATGGAATGGTAGAACGATTTAATCAGACATTGGAAAGGTACCTGGCAAAGTTGTGGAAAAACAACAACGAGACTGGGACAGGCACATACAACCGTTTTTGTTGTCATATCGAAGCGCTGTTCACGAAAGTACATCAGTGACGCCAGCTTTCGCAAACTTTGGGAGAGAATTACGGCTGCCTGCAGACCTGATCACCGAAATACCACCTGATGCCCCACGCAGAATAACCGATTATGCAAATGACTTGCGGAACAAAATGAATGACATTTATGAGCGCGTCAGACAGACGGGCCAGCAAATGTCTGAGAAGATGAAAACACGGTATGACCGCAAAATGAACAACAAGGGGTTTGACGAAGGTTCACTAGTGTGGTTACCCAATCCAGTTCGCAGCAAAGGGAAATCTACTAAGCTTCAAGCTAATTGGGACGGACCGTACCGGATTGTGACAAGGATCAATGACGTAACCTACCGGATATAGAAAGGTGCTAGAGGTACTCCTAAGATTGTCAATGTGGATCGACTGGCGCGTTATTATGGGGCCAATAATGCTCGGGACGAGCATGTCTTAGGAGGGGGCAGTGTTGCGTGCCACTATTAATGTCTTGTAAATGGCAACACTAGTTACACTAGTGCCCTCTAGTGTCGAGTAAAAGAAAGTGTTGCGCGTTACTATTAATGTCTTGTACATGGCAACACTAGTTACACTAGCGCCCTCTAGTGTCGAGTAACAGAACTAGGAGAGTCAAGATCCTTCCAGAAATTTCGGGGCCGATATGTGCTCGAACATTCTAGATATCGCTACAGTGGAAGGTTCTGGAAACTGTCTGAGGCCCCATATAAAGCCGATATAGACCACGATCAGGGCAATATTGAATTGGCGATACAAGAGAATACTTCGAAGCAATATAACTGCGAACTAAAGTGATTGTGTTTTATTATTGGTGTGGTTTTAGATTGTAATTAGTGTTGTGTAATTAAAGTGTCAATTTTGGTAATTCAATCGGCAGTTTTTAATTGTCTCGAACCCCAAGCTCGTAACATTAATTTGTTGCAATTTATTTTCAAGTTTTACATAGTGGTTTGAGTATTGATGCTTTGAGGCTTGGTTGAAGCATAAGCACAGAACTGCATGTTTGGAAAAGCTAGCTAATTATGATATTTTCAGATTGAAATCAGTAAATGGTTATATGGTTATGCCTACTTGCGTGAACAAAATCATACTAAGGCCTATCTGTGCGTTTTCGTGTGCCTCGCCATTTAGGCCGTTCACTTGGAACTTGTAAGTGCCCTCAGCACTGAAGCCTTTGTGGCCACGCTGCGCCGCTTCGTATCGCGTCGCGGTTTGCCGGACCTTGTCCAGTCTGATTGCGGAACGAATTATAAGGGGCACAGATAGATATTTGAAGGAGTTCGTCGAATTTCTGTCCAGCAACAGGACTTACTTAGGTGCTGCGATGTCCAGGAAGGGCATCCAGTGGAGGTTCGACCCTCCGGCTTGCCCACATTGGGGCGGAATTCCGCGGCGGTGATTAAGGTTGCAAGATCTGATGGGGTGCCTAGGGTGGCCGAGGTTTTGATTGGAGATTCGGTCTTGCCATGTGCCGTCGCGACCTTATCCCGTTTGCCAATTTGCTCGCGGACATAAGTCCTCATGTCCGGGACGGGGGTTTGTTTAGGCCAAATATGGGCATTCGAAATTTGCATCCAATAACGTTTAACTCGGCGCATCATCCGATGGTGTTAAGGTGACGTAAACGCCGCTGGGGGGGGGGGGGGCGGTGTGCCGCTTTCCAGCTTCCGGCCGCTTGGGCCGCCAACAGTGTCTTGAACGCCGCGGCCTTGTCGACAAGTTGCTAGCGACCTCGGTGTCGATGATACGGTTAAGAGTCGGCATTTTTGTGTGACAGCGAGGCGTTTCGAGTATTGTTTGCGACCGTTAGTAGGTTGAGCGCGTCCGGTGTTTATTTGGACGGTCTAAAATTTTGAGTTAATTGTGTGAGTCGTTTTGAATTTACTATTGTATATTTGGGTCTAGTTAAGACCGCCTCGAATGGAGTGTCTGTTTTGAGCGTTTCGTGACAGCGAGGCCTAATTGGAGTTTTGAGTGATTAAATTAACTTCTATGCCATTAATTTGCATCGACGAGTTGTTTGTGCGTCATTTTGATAGCGTGATAAGATTTTTACTTTGTCGGGAGAACGCTGAACTTTGTGCCTCGAGAAGAGACCGCGTTCGTTCTCGTGTTTATAATTTTGTGCAGAGTGAACCTGGGACATTGAACCTTGACCGACCGTCCTTAAGTTGTGCAGCGTATCACTTGTTTTAATGTCGATTAACGTTGATTTGGTTGAATTTAAAGTTATTATTATAAGTTAAGAATTAAATGAACAATAAAGTTCATAAACTAATATAGTGAAATTAAAAGCAGAAGTTTTCAATTGGTGAACGCGCACTGGAGTGATCGCACATTTTGGAGAAAAGCAGCGCCAGTGGATCTGCAGTCCGACTACATCGGTTAAGTCAGGTTACATGTACACACTACTACACACTTCTTGCATACACATTACTTACCACCTGACTGGTACCCTGTGGTCAACCCTACCTCCGGAAATCGGTAAGTTTTTGTTGCTTAGTAGGCAATTAATAATAATCCATAGGCCACTTGGGCCCCGCCCTCTGTTGCCCGTCGAAGGTGTTACTCATGGGCCCTAATACAGTCGACTTTTGTCGGGGCAACTAAGGGCGTGAACAATTACTTATATTTACGCGAACACTACACATTGAATAAAACTCCTTTTTTTTTCTAAGTTAATCCCGATTACCTTCAGCTTTTTTAATCAAAAATATTTAAGTAAAAAAGCTGAAGGTACCCCGGGTTAACTCTGACATCGGGACGTCAATCACCTTAGTCCCCCGTGACCATGGGTGCTGGAAAGCACCCGAAACGTATATATAAGCAAAATAAGTTAATTAAACGCGATAAAATCCGTAAAAGTAGTTTTATTCTTTCTATGATTTTAAAACAACACATGGTTATGTTATTGTTAATGCCAAAGCTTGTGTAATTGTAAAAACCGAAATGGTATATACTTAGAGATTATGAAAATACACAAGATTATATAGGGGATAAAGAAGTATTATGTGAAATGTAAGACAATGAATGATAAATTAATTCAGGAAAATATTTTGTGGTGTAAACATCTCTTATCATTGTCTAAGTGACCACTTCCTTTAAAATATAATTCTGTTTGACGACATTTTAATAACAAACAGGATGATACTGCATATATTGATTAGAATTTATGCAGTATCATCCTGTTTGTTATTAAAACATTTCGACGGCTCCGTGGCGCAGTGGCTTAGCAATGAGTTGTATTTGTATGGCCTGAAAATAATTGTTCCGGGTCAAAATGTTTGTCCTCGTGAAATGTATGTTTGTAAAATTCCTCCACAATACAGGAGAAAATACTAGTTTAGGGGTAATGTTTTTAAAAAAAATACTATAAAAAATTAGGGCACTCTTGTAATACTGTGTGTAGGTATGAAAAGTTGAAAACATTACCTCCCTGTTCGCAATCGTCGAGTGAATTAATACTAAAGCGGGGAGAATTTTAGATAATGTACGTCTAATTTTAAAGAGGATTCGGCGAGTAGGTAGTCGAGTTTGTTTGCTTTTTTTCTATGATAAAAAAAAGTTACATGTGTTTCGCACGTGATCTAGAAAAAAAACCTTTTCATTTGATTTATGAGCAAGTTTTAAGCGCCATTATTATGACATCACTGCAAGTTTCCACGTTTGAATAGCAATTTAGATATTTTTTAAGCCATTTATTATGATATGTTTTTCGGTTTTATACAATCCTTTTCCGTGTGTTTATAAAATGATTTTGTTTGTAGCAATAATTATGTAGATTATAGCTTTAATGTATTACATTTTTTACTCTTCTACTACCACCATTTTGACGGTAAAGGAAAACATCGTGAGGAAACCTGCATGTCTAAGAAATTAAAAAAAAGTATTTCGAAGATATGTGAAGTCTGTTAACACGCAATGCAGTGCGGCGATCACTTCCATGCTTTGCTTGTTTCCAGGATCCGGACATATATAGGCTTTTTATAGAATAAGGATGACAAACGAGCACATTGTCCACCTGAAGGTAAGTGCATGCTTGGACCCATATACATTTACATTTATCCACAATTAATAATCAAAATGCAGATGCGTTATCACCCCTGAGGGCTAAGATAGAATGCCTCGTTTCCAGTAAAAACGGTCTCCGCTTTTCTACACTCACCATGTGAAACACAGCAACAATAAGCCACTTTATGTTGGTATTCTATGAGAGCGTGGTCTTACCCCGTTTGGACTGACTCAATCATAATATACATAACTGTAGTATACCTCTACTATGTTTAAATTTTATGTATTTATAGATTTTGTATATAAGCTACCCGTTTATATATTTATTATTTATTCTATATTATATAATGGATATTACGTTTGTATATTTTTACTAACTCTATTCTATTTGTTTGTATTTGATTGTATCTTATATCATTATTACTCATTTATTAAATATATGAAGTGACTGTTTACACCAGGGTTGACTGGTTGAGAATGTCATAAAGCATTAAGTCCGCCCTTTATATTCCTTATAACAAGGTGTATGGTCACCCGAGGCAAGTGTGATACAAATTAATTAAAACTATAATGGACATTTAAATACTTCTACAATCCTTACAGATTTAACACAGAGAATTCAGTTTCATAACATCAATTATGGATGTGTGTTTGATCAAGCATTTTAGTATCTACAAGTAGCGTTTAGTAATTTAAGGTAATTAATACTAATTGAGGTGGAAGAAAATCACACTTACCACATTAATGAGGCAAGTATAACAGTACGCTTCTTATTATAATAATAATAATAATAATTCATTTATATCAGACTAATTATCCATATTTGTTAAAAAATTATAATCTAAATACCTATAACATTAAAGAAAATTAAAATTAATAAATATAAACAATACAAATAAAATTAAAAACTAAAATTAAAATTACAATTAAAATACTATTCTAGGTCGTGACGTGTTTAATTTACATTATGCAGATTTATCCAGCGCCCTAACATTGGTGAATCCCATCTGTCCGCTAGTACACTGAGAATGATGTTGGTGCTCGTCCGCATGCGATTCAGCATGGAGGCAGATCTTTTGCGCATTATGGCTTTAAACCCATCAACATGAGCCTCTGCAAACATGCCAGAAGCGCTACAATACCGAGGCAAACCCATTATAATTCTCAACGCATTGTTGTATTGGACGCGCAGATCATTGTATGCCCTCCGTGTATAGTTAACCCACAGGCTGCATGTATAGAAGGACTGACAATATGCTTTGAAAAGCGTAATCTTAACCTGTTTTGTGCAGCGTGCAAACCTGCGAGCCAACATATTACATCGGACAGCCAACGACCTGCGCACCCGTTCTATATCAGTATTATCAGTTAGGTTTTCGGTGACCCAGTGGTCCAAGTACTTAAATTTCTCAACTCTATTCAGACTACTACCACAGAGTGTGACATTTGGTAGTGAGTAGCACTTACTGCCTGATTTGAAAATTTTTGTTTCACTTTTCTGTGTGTTGTACTTGAGCCCGTGGGCCGCGGCGTAAGACTCACATATCTTTATCAGTCTCTTTAATGCACCGATTGATGGGCTTAGCAAGACCATGTCGTCTGCATAGCTTATATTATTGATGCATACACCGTCAATATGACATCCGACTTTGGTGCTACTAAGCTCTTCGATCAATTGATTCACATATAGGTTGAAGAGACGAGGAGAGGTCAACCCACCCTGTCTTACCCTTTATTGTAGTTACTTTTTTATTATCTGTGGTTTCCGACAAAATTGAAGACATAATACTAATGTCAAAATATTTTAGATCTATAAACGATTTGAACGTCCATTTTTGTGTAACAATGCGTTTTTCCCCACATTGGGCAAGTTTTTTGAGTAGTTTTAAAAAATGACGTCTGTCGATAAAATAGTTGAAGGTATGTACGTAACTATCGGCAGTCAATAGCGTGAACGTTCCTACGTTGTCATAATAGATCGAATTTAACCAAAAAACTTGTTTATGCCTCATAATTTACATTTGTTACATTTGCCCCACTATCACACTTGCCTCGGGTAACCATACAATAACGGTTAAATAAATAAATCTCATAAATAGCAATTAGTCAGATTAACATGAACACCAATTTTCAAATACGTAATCTATATACAGATAAATATTAAACAACCTTGAGGAGAATGAGAAGTAATGAGAATTTCAATGTAGTCCAATTTTTAAATTTAAATTTTAAGAATTCTAATTCGTTTTCGAACAGTAACAAGGCTAGAATTCAAATAAGATACAGCTAGAGGCGTGTAACTGTAGGCAAAAGATTTACATCGTTACTGTTCGATTTTTTTGGCTTTATGCCCATTAAATCCACTTGAATATTGACCTGAACAGTTTTTAACACAAAATCGGTTACAGTATTCAATCTTTCTTTTTATTGTGCCATGTCAAATTTGTCAAAACGGCACCAGGTAAGGTTAATTATGCCCTTAATTGTATGTTTCTGCGTAGCCAGTTTTCTGGAAGATTTCAGTGCCATTCACCACGTGGTACATATGCATGTACGTATTGCGTGCGTGCCGACGCACTATGGGAAAACCGGATGTGTTTCGTCTCAAAACTTCATATTTCAATTGTTTCAAAATTAATTAAGGTGAAATTTTACATACGTATACTTGGATATACAGGGTCTCTATAGAATTTGTGTTTTTTTATTTTATTTAATTGACCCTAATAGATAGAAAACAATTACATAAAGTTGTGTGGTCAAAATTTCACCACAATAAATATCAAATTCAAGATATAATTTTTTTGATCACAGGTAAATTAGGTCTTGAGAACTGTTTAACATATCTCATTTTAATAAATTTATAAATACACCGTCATCCATGCTATTTTATAAAAAGTAAGTTTGTGAAAAAAAAAATATTTTTATCTCGCGATGTATTTTGGATTCGTCCGTATCAAAAAAGGAGCAAGTAAGTGCAATTTTTTTTTATCCCTAAACAGAGTAATGTGTGAAGATCTTAATACAATAAATACCTCGACATCGGCAAGCATCGGTAAGAGTTAAATCTCTTGTTAAAAAAAAAGTGTAAAAATATACCATCTTAAACTATATTGGTTATTTTTTGTTTACTGAATTAAAATAATATAATATTAATAACAAAACATTTTGAGAAGCATATAAGCATTTCAAAAATGTATAATACTTATATACTTACATGGAAAACTTTCAAGTAATGTAGCATTGAATTGTAATAACGTATTTCGTCAAAATCATCGAATCGAATATGACTAAAATTTGATGTTGTATAAAACATATGTTATATAAACACAACACAAACACTCACGCCTGTCACCCAGAGGAGTAGGCAGAGATTACGGACTTCCATTTGGCGCGATCCTGACACACCTCTCTCGCTTCCTTTACATCTATATATCTACGCATACACGCTCGTCGGTTAAGGGTATTCCTAATCTGGCCCATTTTCAATGTATCGCCGATTTGGTCGATAAATCTTCATCTAGGGCGTCCCTTCCCGACTATGCCGTTCACTTCTGAAACATAAATTTGCTTTGTACCTCTTTCCTCGTTCATTCTTTCTACATGACCAAACTACCGAAGCATTCCTTTCTTAATCCTGGTCACAACGTCATCTTGCAAACCACACTTTTCTCTTATCACACTATTTCTCACCCTGTCATTCATATTCAGCCTATATGTTAGACATACAAAATAAAATAAAAAGACCTAAAAATATACTTTATTTATAGTATATTAATTTATAATTTTCATCACGTAACAACGACTTTCGTTAAAAACAGTTATGAGACGGCTTTGTATGAGGCTTTCCCATAGTGCGGCGGCGCAATCCCTTTGACATTTCCACTAACTACCTCATCCTTTAACACTAGCTTCAGTAGAGTTTAATTCTTCCATTTAAAATAATGAAACCACCTACAAAACATGCTGTGACGAGGATAGAAAGGGTTCCCATGTAGATGACAGTATTACACCAAATGAATTTTACTACTTGCTGTTTACTAGCTTTGGTAAATTGCAGTTGTTTTATTTATAGTCATTCAACCATCTAGTCTCGATAATGGGAAAAATAACGTAGCAGTCGTTTTTATATAGCTAAGGCCTTTGACGCAGTTTCTGTTCCTCGTTTGTTAAATGAACTAGCAGGGGTAGTTGTACGATACGTAGCATAAAAACAATTTTATTTACAAGTTATCTTATCAACCGTAGTCAGAGTCAGGTTTGGTGATTTTCTTAGTAAGGAGCCTTTAGTTATTTATGGAGCGAGTTAAGACTGAGCACCCCTGCCAAATCTCATTCGTTCGCACATCATCGGCAATCCCATCTGGGTCAAGCGTATGCAGTAAATAAGCTTAGTAAATAGTTTTGTTGCATATAACTTAAGTATAAATAGACAATGGTAATCATTTAATATTGAATATTGTAGTAATAAACTTCTTACTGTAACTCTGTCAAAATAAATAAATATATTTTTTATTGAAGTTTGGTTCGTTATCTTAATTAGCGCCTCATGGAAACATTTTAGGTCCAATGCTTTGTCCAATGCTGTTTCTCATTTTTATTAATGATCTGTGCGAGATCCAGCTACTTCATGGGAGGATCGTTACCTTTGAGTTCTCTTTGTCAATTCAAAAAGACTCATGGAAGAAGCTTTTTTGAACTTAAACAAAATGGGTTTAACATTGTTTATAAATATAATTAATAGAATTAGGCGTTACTTTGCGGAAATCCATTATATAAAAGCTTTTAAAAAAATTAACTTCGCAAACATCCGCGCTTTAAAATAAAATGATGTGTCTTACCTAGCTCGCCATACTAGGTAAGACACATCATTTTATTTTAAAGCGCGGATGTTTGCGAAGTAATTTTTTTTAAAAGCTTTTGTTAATAAATGGTAAGTTGATAATGTTCTTACCATCAATGTTACATAAACAAAAACAAATTACCTTTGCCTTAAGGAAGTCGAGTCTACCCACTTCTGGCTACTCCTTTTTAAAAGGCCGGCAACGCATCTGCAATTCCCCTGGTTCCCCTGGTGTTGCAGTTGTTTATGGGTGGCGGTAGTCACTTACCATCAGGTGAGCCGCATGCTCGTTTGCCCCCTCTCCTATAAAAAAAGAAAATCTTTCCACACTACTGCGATACTCCAAATAATACCTCTTGCTTGTACCCTACACTGGAGAGAGTTGAATTCATCAAATACTTAGAAGTCATTGTTTATTCTACTCTCACCTTAAGTCACACATCGATTCCCTGGTCTCTAGACTAAGAAAATTTATTTATATTTTTAAATCCCTCCAACATATAGCTGATCGTTCTATTATTAAGTCGATTTATTATGCTCTAGGACCATATATAATCTGCTATTGCATCACAGTGTGGTGAGGTGCAGTTAAAGCTCACTTGGTTGAAGCTGAGAAAACTCAAAGAGCAATCCTTAAAACTGCAGCTAGTCTCTTTTACTGTAGACATGTTACTACAGAGCTGTACAGGTTATGGGATGTCTTCACCGTTAGCAAATATTTATCCTATAAATAATAACCAAAAATCATTCCCAACTGAGTTACGATCCCAATCTCAGCGTTACTAAAAGGAGAAAGGGCAAAGTATTTTCTACAACGGTTAAATGCAGCTTAGCCAAGAGACAATACATCTATCTTAGTAATTATATCTACGACGAAATGAGCAGGCTTTTATGCTATGTATATAATATAAAAAATATAGCTGAACAAAAATGTAAAACAAAAACACAATAAACTGGCTCAAATTTTTAACTTACAAAGCCACTGAAAGTTTCTTACATCCTCAACTACTCGTATAATATCAGACACATAATGAAAATATATCTTTAAAAACTCTTTACTTCAAATATTAATATTTATATGCATACAATTTAATCTATATGTGTATAATCTAAATGTGTATACAAATGTGTATACATAAATTGGCTTTTTCATATTAATCCTTCTTTTTACTAAATTTCGATTTTCTCATAACTAATTCAATGAAAGTAGTGATCTCTTCAATATATTTTACAAACGTGTAATTTAAGGATGTATAATCCGAGTCCGAGTGGAGGGATCTGGTGACCTATAAAACAGGTATTTTTAAATGCCTTTATTAGGTACCAGCCTCTCACAAACTAGGGTTCAATACGTTGATAGTTTAAACTTCAACATGTTTGTCATCAATTCTATACCTGTTTGTGATGGGAAAATAAATTTAAATGCTTTTTCTAATTCTAATCACAAGAGGTAGCAAACAAGCATGCGGCCCACTTGAGGATGAGTCTCGACGCCTGCCCATGAACAACTGCAACACCAATGGAGTTGCAGGTGCGTGGCCGGCCTTTTAAAAAGGAGTAGGCTCGTTTGTTAGCTTTGTTTGTTTGTTACCAGTTGGGAGATTGGATATCAAAGACTACACATTCAAATGTCTTTAAATTCTAACGACCACATTACCACTTATCACTAGGTGAAATTTAAATCAAACATTTTTATTCAGTAAATAAATAAAAAGTTTTTTTTTTGACTAAGGCAAGAGACGGAGAATTACTTGAGCAATTTTCGCAAGATAATTTGTTTTTTCGCTGTTAAACTTTGTACCTTGTATACAATTTTCAAATGCATTAAATTAGATAAGAATCATATTTAATTCTTAGTGAAAAAACGGCCGATAAGTTCTGCGAATTATAAAGCTGACCTTAACTACCTATTGAGTCTTAGATCAATAATTTAGCTTTCAAAGAAGGTAAAAACTAACTATAAAAAAGTAAAAGAGTAAAACAATTTCTACACAATTTAATTGGATATCTACGTGTCTCTAATATTATTTACCTCTGATCTTATCAAGCAACTATTTTGTTGTATGCAGCTAGATATCTTATTTGATAGAAAAAGGGTGACAAGCGCAGATTCCTGATAATAAGTATATATTGTAGCTTATTAGCTCCAATATGGACTTATCGAGGATGGTTATAGGTAGCTAGATCTATTAACCTATCTACGTCTAAGATAGAATGCCTCATACAAGTTAAAAGGATCTCCGGTTCTTTACCCTCACCATACAAATACATTTGTACATTTGTACGTAGTAGAGTCATGCTGAAGTTATATTATAGTTGTAGTACGAATGTGTCGGCTTATTTGGGAAAGAACCACGCTCTTACAAAATACCAGCGTAAAATACCAGCTTGATGCTGCTATATTTCGTATGGTGAGTGTAGAGAACCGGAGACCCTTTTTACTGGATACGAGGCATTCCATATTAGTCCTCAGGGGTGATAACGCATCTGCATTTCGATTCTTAATCGAGAACATATGTAGATGTCTATGGGCCACAGAATCCCCTTACCAACATGTGGGCTGTGTGCTCGCTTGTCACCCTTATTATATAATTAAAAAAAACATTTAGCAGCATTTTTACTTTTTACAGGCTGCTGTTTTACTCTAATATTCTGTGGGAGCGTGGTTCTTCCCCGGTCGATACGATCCATGCGCAGTGCCTCCATAATATACTCGTAGCTGCAGCGTGGCTCCGCCATGTTGAAAAAAAAACTGGCTTTACGGCTCTGGGATCTAGCCCTTCTGAGCCTGAAGTTACAATATTATATTATAATAATTATTCTTCATAGTATACTGCTTCACAATAATATGTTGATGCGTCACATTGTGCAGCCCTTGGGAGATTTTGACGGTAACTTGAGCCATCAGACAGCTGACGGTTGACGATGGTATCTCAAGGCGCCTAAGCAGACAGGCACCTTATTTTGAGAATCACATCACCATCAGAGCACTTGTTTCACAGTTTTCACTAATAGTTCACATGCGCAGACACTTAATACACAAAATCGCACCACTTTTACATATCAAAGTCCACTTCAAACCATTATTTAAACAATAAAACAGGAGCAACAAACCGCCGCCGGTCAAGTTCCCGCCAAAAACCTCAGAGGTATGGTCATCTACTCGAATTTAAAGTCTTCAATTTCAAATTTAAACTTCTCTGGCAATAAACCAAACACTCGTTTAATTTAAATTACTCAAATATAACCTATACCTAATAAAATGGGTCACAAATGAATTAACGCATACTGGTTTTGCTTCAAGAATTAGAATCTGAGTCTGCGTTTTTTAATCGCCCTCTTGTGCGGAATCGAATTGTGTCGTATCAAATGCTAATGTACGACTCCCATCGGAGCGATTCTGGGAGCGAGTCGAATTGGATGGTGAAATCATTGGATATTTATTAGTCTGGGGATTCAAGAGTACTCAGGTTTCCAATTGTTTGCGTCTGTTCGTTATTAAGAGTTTAACAAGAAAACGTTCTAATGAATTCAGTTTTGGAAACAATTTGGTTTGTAATTTTCTTCGCATTTCACGTTTCAACAAAATTATATTACAAATTTTTTTTCAAAATGATTTACTTTATTCTGAATAAATTATTATAAAGAATAAATTAGAAATGTTCAGAAAATGTAAAATGTATAATATAGCGGTACAGATTCATTGATAACATTACCTTTACAATAACATCTTGGAACTCTATGACCTATAGTCACAATTTTTAGAGCTGTAGTTGAGAATATTTTCACCTATAATTAATAACTAGCGGCCCGCCCTAGCTCTGCCCAGGTTGAATTATTTATATTATATCCATCTCGCACCGACATCCCCGCCACCGTTACGCCGTCCACCACCATAACTGTTTTGTTGCGCGAGAGTTTTATTTATTATATAAAAATGGTTACAGTGAGTTATCCTTAGAAGAGAGACATATGCTGTCGCAAACTTTTTTTAGAACTTTTCAAGACAAACAATTCAGCCATACATTATTCTCGTGCAACTTTAAAAATTAACGCATCACACGCTATATAAGCGATCAAGAGGTACGCCTTTCACCGATTTAGTTGATAAAATATTATCACAACTTTTGGCCATAATATACTAATATAATTACATACATAATATATGTTCAACCAATGTTCATCTGGAAGAGTGTACATTCCAAATGGTGAAAGTATTTTTCAAATAGGTGCAGTGGTTTCGGATATTACCCTCGACATATACACAACCTCACAAATTTCGCACTCTCTCTTTGTATTGTATATATTATTATAGTATTGTAAGTATGAAAGAATAACTAAAGAATGTAGAACATGTTATTTTAACACACAGCTAACATGTAGAATGTAGAGTTACTCCAATATAGAGTTACTTCATTATTTATTTATGCTTTATTTGCACACCAAGTATAAAAATGCGAACTTAATTGCAACAGCGCATTCTTTATTAGTCTACCTCCAGGCTAAGCAGAGAAGATATTGTGGATGCAAAGTGCACACAACAACTAAGTTAAAAATATATCTGTCTACATAATATGCATATATTGATATATAATGATAACCATAACTACATACTAACACAAATATATCACGTTACATACAATGTACATGAATATATACATCATTAAATATAGCCGTTTCTGAATCAAACACCTATAAAATTTATAAAATTATAACAGAAAAAGGGAAAGTTACAATTTGAAGGATATTAAAAAAATCGAAAACTACAAACTACCCCTGCAATGTCGGAAAATGATTTCAGTCCTGTCAACTACTTCGAGCGTAGTGTTCTTAACTAGATGTGACATGGAAATCCATGTGTACCTTAAAACCTATCCGTTGATATATTGTTAAGATCATTGTTCATAGGTCCCCTAGCGATTCTGTTATACTAATTATACCGCATGCAAATTGAATTTGAGTGAGATACTCGCAATTGAAGTTGATATGGTATCCTTTCCAGTGTAGAAATTCGAATACGTCTTCCAACGCAGCGATGAAAAGTTTCGGGACTTAAACGTTTTCACACCTCCCTACAGTTGAAAAGATATCGTACTCTGATCTGACTTAGAAGTGCCATCGTAGCCTTATTGTATACTTCAGTATCCCAGTTTCAAACGAGACTAGCCGTCTATACAGGACAGCATTATAGTGCTCAAGTGTGTACGCAAGTGCAGATGGACTGTCTATTTTCTCACTCACATATTCCGATCAGACGCCTTCTGCATTTGAGCTTGGAGCGATCCGCCACGGAGTCCCAGTCGCCTCAGATGACCCGAGAGGCTGACTGGGATTAACCCGTTCGCAGTGACGACCACAGGAATAATTTCGGCCGGCAGACCACCCCACATGTCGGTCACCTCGTGAGCCAGGTCCAGATATTTTGTCAACTTATCTGTTTCGGCTTTCACGAGGTTCTCGTCATAAGGAATGGTAATGTCGACCAAAAATATCCTTGACTGTGCCCGGTCCATCAGCACAATATCAGGCTTATTCGCAAGAATAGTCCTGTCTGTGATGATGGCCCGGTCCCAGTAGAGCCTGGCGCGGTCATTTTCGAGCACGGCTTCCGGCAAGTAATTATAATATGGCAGTTTTCGATCCACGAGACCGTATTTCAGAGCGAGCTCCTGGTGTAGAATCCTGGTTACTAGGTTGTGTCTGTGCAAATACTCAGAGTTAGAAAGCGCCGAACAACCGGGGATGACATGCCTAAGTGACTCACCGGGATGGCGACAAGCTCGACGGATGTCGACGGCGCCATCCTTTAGGATGTATTTCCGATAATTGTTGGTCTTAATAACCTGATCCTGTATCGCACAGACAAAACCCTCGGTTTCCCCAAAGAGGTCACCGAAACGTAGCCAGTGGAGTGAGGCGACTGTGTCTATGCAAGGCTCATGTAGAGCCTTGTAGAACCTCCTGTGGAGCTCCTTCTCCTTCCATACGGTCTCTCGGTCGGAAATGCTCTGTACTGCCGGGTCTTGCCATTGCTCGTTGGCTAAGGATAGAGGGGTAAGTTCTTTATCACAAGAAATAACGTCCCTATAGAATGGATCATCTGCTCTCGTCAGAAAGTAATTATGGAGGCTGCACACTTCGCGATTATGCATGGTAAGCGCGCTTAAAAAGCCCCGCCCACCATGCTTCCGCGGCAAGTACAGCCTCATTACTGACGATCTCGGATGATGCATCCTGTGGGACGTCATTATAGTGCGGACTTTTCTGTCCAGAGCGTTCAGTTCGGTCTGAGTCCACCTGAGCATGCCAAAGGTATACATGAGAACAGGCATGATCCAACCGTTATATGCATGTGTCTTATTATCGCCCGACAGAAGACTGTTAAGCACTTCTGTCAAGCGTGCATAAAACACACCGCAAACTGACTGTTTCATGTCCGCCTCATCGATACCTATGTTCTGTGACATACCCAGGTCGGTAGGTTTCAGCCTCGGATAGGGTCTTTATGTTGATGGGCATAGATAAGTCTATGCCCTCAGAGTTAGCAACCCTACCCCTTTCGACATGGAGGACCGCACACTTATCCGTCCCCAGCTCCATTCTAATAGAATTGCTAAAATCACAAGTGATGTTTAGCAATTCCATAAGATGAGAGCGACTGGAGGCGAATAACTTGATGTCATCCATATAGAAAAGGTGGGTCACTTTTGTACCTCCTCTCCGAAGCAGAAATACCCTCCCGGAACCCTCCAGTAAGGTACTAAGAGGGTTCAGAGAGAGGCAGAACCAGATTGGACTCAGACAATCGCCCTGGAAGATACCCCTTCTTATCATTATGTGGTTCTCCGCAGCCGTCATCCGCTCGCCTAGATGACAAAGGATCGTACTCCACTGCCCCATACACTGCCCGAGGAAGTCTCGAACTGTACAGTCAACCTTGTACAGCTCGAGGACCCTCTTCAGCCATGTATGAGGCACCGAGTCGAATGCCTTTTTGTAGTCTATCCAGGCGGCGGAGAGGTTCCGACGGTTGCGTTTTACCACCTTGCCAATGACCGCGTCAATGAGGAGTGGTTCCTTGGTTCCAAGACCGCCGCCCCGACATCCATTTTGAGCGCGCGACATCACCTGATTTGAGTTCAGGTGACGAGTGATTCTTGCGCTCAAAATGGATGTTAGTGTCTTGTATATGGTAGGTAGACACGTTATGGGGCGGTATTTGCTTGGGTCTGTGGAATCTCGGTCTTTAGGAACCAAATGAGTGATCCCAGTAGTGAAGAGGCTCGGGAGCGACTTTTGGTCGAGAGCCTCTTGAAACTGTCGGGCGAGAACAGCGTGACACACCACGAACCCCTTCAGCCAGTAGTGATGCAGTCCGTCGAGTCCCGGACTTTTCCAGTTCGGGGCCCTACGGACCGCCTCAGCTACGTCATCCGGCGTAATGATGACGGGGTCCATGGGCGTAACATTCGCACACTGACTCGCCACAACTTCCGTCCAAGGGCCCTCACTGTGGTTTACGGGCTCTGACCACAGGCTGCGCCAGAATGCGACAGTGTCGGCCTGATTCGGTGCTTGACCCGTTCCACATACCATTGGTCGCTTCAATGATTTATATAGCCTCTTCTGATCACTCTGGAAGAGACGATTCTGGTTGAACCGTGTCGACCTCTCGGTATATCGCCGAATCCGCTTCCTCCAAGCAGCGATTCTTTGCTTCAGGTCGTCTATGCTCTCCGTCAGTTTTTGCGTTATATCCGGCTGGGACAAACTGATATTTGTTCCAGCAAACGCCATTCTGACGGTGCGCACAATTCACGGCCTATTTTTGCCCGACCTGAAGCTTAAAAGCCTGCCGATGAGGGCCCTTGCCTTAACGATACGGTCCTCAATCCTTCTTCTCCAGGCTGGGATGGCGCTGCTTTGTCTAGTAGCGCGTCCAGCCGTGGGAAGTTTGGCGCCAACAATACGGCAAACTGCCAGTGCGGTGCCAAAAAGAATTGAGTCCGTCTCGCAAAGGTCCCGGCTGGCTTCCAAATAGGTCACCAGCATTGGGTTGAGAGCCCTCACGACAGCCCGATTCCGCTTGCTTAGGGGTATGCGCGGGAGTCGCGGTCGATTTTCAAGAGGCGTACTGCACGTTTCCACAATCGCCTTCTCCAATTTATTCCTCATCTGCTCTAGTTCTTGGGTGACCATTCCATCATCGCCTGAATCAACCAGAGCAGGGAGATCCACGGCGCCCTCTATAAGTGGCTGCTGGTCTGTGGCCTGAAGAGCCGCATCCCCAGCTATAGCTGGTTCATTCGATGAGGGAATAGCCTCACGTCGTAGTCGTTCGAGTTCGGCATCATCAAATATTTTCGAGCGTATGATGTACCGAACTCGGTCTGCCAGGTTTTGCTCCGTGACGGGAAGTCGACTTATAACTTTCGCTATGAGGGGTATGTTGTTAAAGCTTTTATTCTTATTTTTTTTATAGGATAGGGTGACAAACGAGCACACAGTCCACCTGATGATAAGTGGTTGCTGTGGCCCATAGACATCTACATTTAACCTCGTTTGCGAATAAAAATGAAGATGCATTGTCACCCGTGAGGACTAAGATGGAATGCCTCTTTTCCAGTAAAAAGGGTCTCCGGTTCTCTTCACTCACCATACGAAACACAGCAGTGTTAAGCTGCTATTTTACGCTGGTATTCTATATATGGTATATCTCTACAACTATACTACTAATATAGCTGCAACATGGCTCTACCACGTATAAACATTTTGCTCGTATAATATTTGGCTGTTATCAGAAAGATGATGCGGCCCATCTGCCTTATTTTCCCTTTCTGGCCTCTTGCTACACCCACGTGAAGATATGGGGTAATGGATATTCTTACGCCATTACACGGGATCCCTCCACGGTTGAGAGGTTAAAATACTCTTATTTATAATGAATACTTTGCGGAAATACATTATATTGAAGATGTTAAAAATTATTAGCTAATTACTTAGAGTTCAGGCACCGCAGAGTTACTTCACTTTAAGATGCCTCGTTTAGAGGCGAAACACGTTTCATATTATCGACGGTGGTGAGTCTTTCTTTGTGTAGTAGTATTGGGTGCTGGGATTAGTGGTGGTGGCGATAGAGCACGCAATTGAAGGACAAACTTCTTCAAACTAGGCAAGACATGAATTTTATTTTACTACGCGGATCTTAGCAAATTGATATACACACTAACACAATGTGTATGTGCACGGCTAGCAATAACCAAAGTCGAAACTTCATCGTCAAATAGAAGAACTATACACGTTTACATTTTTCTAACGACTTCAAAAAGTAGACGGTACTCAATTCGACTGTATGTTTTTTTACGTGTGTTACCTGATAATTTTCTTTCTAGGTGACCTGATTTCGATGATCCTTTTTTATTTGATAGCTGGTACATCTCATGTGGTTCTGTATAAATTTGATCATGGTTTGACCAATAGTTTTTGAGTTGTTCTTAATAATTTATATTGAAGTCAGTTGTACAACATTTTTAATTTAAAATTAATAAAACTTTTGGTATATAAGCTGTGTTCATTAGTTTGTTCGTGTTAGACGACAAACAATTCGTATTAAGTGATATTTCAGACGGCAAAGGACGCAATTTACAAGGTAGCGATAATATATTTAAAGCTGTGAATGAGAAACTGAATAAGCAAGAAAAAATAATATAGTACGGTATTTTCTCTGTACTACGAATGCTAAAAGATTCATTAAATTATTTGTTGTCTTAAGCTAAACACAAGAACCGATTAAAGATTCTGTAATGCAATGTGTATTATAAGAAAAATGAAAATTATATATTATGTAATTTTATTGCACGTTTCAATTCAACAACAACAATTTTGTTGTTATATAATATTTTATCGTTACTGGAAATAGTTTTTTCTTCAAGTATTCTTGAACAAACTGTACCGTAGTATCTTCTACCCAATTCTATGAACGCTCCGCCAATTTAATTTTTATTATTTATTTAACTACATCTTGTATTGCCCGCGACTTTAACCAAAAACTAGGCAAAATTCTATTCTGCTTATTTAGTTGCTCGTTAAATTTTAAATTGCAACTTCCTACTAAACTCATTGTTTTTATCTAAAAATTTTTAACAACAATTTTGAAACACAAAACACAAAAACAAAAAAAAATTTGTGAATTGCCTGATTATTTTATACGTGTCAGCTTTGTGGGTTATATTTTAAAATACTATTAATTAAATATAATTTTACCAGCAGAAACCTTTTAAACGTCAAAACGATATTCCACGTAACTCCTTTGACCACTTTTCTGAATAGTCAGCATAGTAATGGAATTCTAAGGAGAACTATTTTATCATAATTCATTTTGTATCTACAGGAGCGCCGAGTATTCGGCGTATGGCAGCTTCAAAGAAGATAGCTGGGATAGTTGTCGCTGTTTAAATGTACGTTGTTTACAGCAGACGTTGTCTTAGAAACGCTTAGCGAAATTTGCGCAACGTTAAATACGTTAGGAGAGTGATCCAAGGTTCTTAGAAATTATATAATATTTTAGAAAGCGGTGCGGTTCTAGTAATTTTTGTACTGTATCAAATCTATATATGTAATATAATATATAATATAAAGTAAATATATGTATTTGTAAAGAACAATGGCAGAAAAATAGTTGACAAAAATTATCGCGTTTAGAAATGTTATATATAAAATAAGTTTTATTATTTTTCTATAATTTTTCACAGAAAAATACAAACATTTTTGGGAATATCAAATGAATTAAATCATTTTACTCTACTCAAGTGTTGCCATTTAGAATATTCATACTATTTTCGTTTGTAAGACTACCAACACAACATACAAACTATTTTTATATTAAGTTATTATTAGTAATAATTATACTATCAGTAAAAATAAACATAAAAGTGATATGGTTGAGAATAAGTCTCTTACAAAGAACTTCCTACAGTAATACATTATCTCAATCATAGTACTATGTAACAATTCCATTTAATGTTATGGCAACACTAGCTAAAACAATATGTCACTGTTTTTTTTTTACTGAATTTACGGCTCTGGATTCTAGCCCTTCTGAGAATGTCACTATGACACAAAGGCCCTGGGGCCATGCCAGAAATATACATTTATAGTATGTAAATATATAATAGATATTCAATAATCTAAAAACTCTCATTTATGTATTATGTATTAAGCTGACATCAAACAACCACAGGAAGCATGACTTTTCGATTTGACATAAGACATAACCTAAAAAGGTTCAAATCTAAATATTTTTGACGCCTTCTCAGGACAAAATTCTTTGACAGAATTATTAAGCAGCTGACGCTTAACATTTTAAGATATTTTTGATAAATAGACGCTACCATTCCTTCTCAACTAATTTTATGTATGAAAGTCTGCCATTGTTCTTTGCAGGCGTTGATTACTAACAAAATTCCATTCAATTTTAGATGTTATTTTTAGAATAATTTAATTGCATTATCCATCCATTACAGCCTACAAAAGTCCACCGCTGAACAAAGGCCTCCTGCATAGATTGTCTTATAGTTGCCACACTTGGCAGGTGGGTTGA
This sequence comes from Parnassius mnemosyne, assembly GCA_963668995.1. Lineage (NCBI taxonomy): Eukaryota > Metazoa > Arthropoda > Insecta > Lepidoptera > Papilionidae > Parnassius > Parnassius mnemosyne. The sequence goes on from CAVLGL010000024.1 coordinate 8,045,492, forward strand.
CAACCGCAGTTTTTATTATTTTACGTTGTTATCGATTTACTTTTGCGACTCTAATGCCTGTTTAAGTTTATTTTATTGATGCGCATAATGTTTTAGTTCCCTATTGACTTTTGTTATTTTATTGTCATCATCATATCTTCATCATCATTATTTTTCTCAGTTGTAAAAAGATAGGATAGTATTTAGCGGGATAGTAACTGTCGTTATAGCCACTATCACCGTGAGGACTACCGATTACATTAATTCTCTCACATTTTAGTATCTTTTTATTCTGGTTCTTAATCAGCGACCCGCAAAAGTACACTGCTTTAAATTGGCCTCTCCCGTTATAGGGGCGATTTTCTATAGTGAAAATTCTGAGAGAGGTCTTTGGCAGCTGTATACTAGTGGGAGATAATATAAATATTAATTTGAAGATTGCCTGTTTAAAAAGTGCTTTGAGAGCCTCATGCAACGCTAGGTTTGCGCACTAGGATATCTCCATTCATTTTATAACCCAGTCGGGAGAAAAGTGGATGAAATTCTCTTTTTACAATTTGCAGTGCGACGTCTCGTTCAAACAACGATTACGGGACTCCATTTGTAATATCTCAAATGTCCGTGGCTTGAATTCCAAGTTGAGGATTTGAAAACTTAATATATATTTTTGTTCACGTAGAATATTTCTAAAGTATATTTCTATTTTCCTTCCTAAGTTTTTTTTTTTGAGGATATTTAGGCAAATTAACAAAAGCGCACAGCTCGTGGAAATGTTACTTTAGTTATTAAAAGTAAGGTTTAACTTGTGCAATATTGTAAGCCTACTTCGAAATAATGAAAGTTGTACATATATTAAAAAAAGTAAAGATATATCTTTATATTAGCAATCCGCCCCGGCTTCACACAGGTAATTTATGAATCTTTACGACAGCGCCACCTACCGGGTGCAGTTTTAAAGCTAACCTCCAGGGACCTATTTAATCATACACAAAAATTTCATCAAAATCGCTACATCTGTTTAGTAGGAGTTCAGTGACAAACACGTACAAAATATTTTTTATAGAATGCGGGTGAGAAACGAGTACACAGTCCACTTGTGGATAGTAAGTGGATGATAGATAGGAAGTGGATGCTGTGGCCCATAGACATCTACATTTATCTTCGATTAGGAACAAAATGCTGATGCGTTGTCACCCCTGAGGACTACGATGAAATGCCTCGTTTCCAGTAAAAAGTGTCTCTGGATCTTTAAGCTTACCATACGAAACGCAGCAGCATTAAGCTGCTATTTGCTATTTTACACAGCTACACATTTTAGAGCTGACCCATTCGAGCTACAAACAATAATATAGCTGCAGCATGGCTCTACCAAGTATAAAACTTGGTAAGACTTTTGAAAATACCCCATTTCATTAAATCTTTGTTCGCGTAAAAATAAGAAATCATTATATATATGTCATAATTAGCAAAATGGGGCATCATTATGCCAATTCCTAATCCCATAGTTAGTTGAGGAGTAAATCAGCATTTACCAGTGCGAGGGCATTGGCTTGTACGCTTGCGCTCAATAAATAGTTGGCTCACTTTTGAAAAGGATGTTCAACAATGGATAACATAATTTAAAATTTTACAAAAAAAATTTTAAAAAAATTTTGTACAACCGAGTTCAAAATTAATTATTATGAATAATTCAAAAAGTAAAGGTCAAACCTTGATCATTTATATGGGACTATATGTGAAGCAACACCTTTCAAATAAAAAAAGACTCATCGAAATCGGTCCACCCTGTAAAAAGTTAAGAGGTAAAACACATAAAAAAAAACATACAGTCGAATAGAGTACTGTCTCCTTTTTGAAGTCGGCAGAAATGCTTAGTGTTATTACAAAAAATAAAAGTTGAATCTGTAAACAGTTTGAACACTTTACTGAATCTTTCTCTGTCAGACACTTCGTCACTTTTTATAGATTGATGATTTAAAGCGCAAACTGCGGCCTCACTCTCTCTACACGCGATTGGCAAGTTACCAAATCGTTTGAACTGTTACAGTTCAGATTTTGCTGCCGAGAATGCGACAGGTTTTAATTCAATGTCATTAATCAAAAAATGTGACTTCAACCATTTTACCTTGGTAAAACAAATTAAATTGCAGTAAAATAATTATAACTTTTAATAAAAAGTAAAAACCGATTATTTTTCTCCAAATTTGTAGAGGATCGCCCTTAAAGTATATGCTATTTAATAAAAAAAGAATCATTAAAATCGGTGTTTAATCTGCGAAGATATCATATTAAATTCCTTAAACAATGGTCCAATATGAAACTTTTTCCCCTATTTTCTACCCTTGGGGGCGGAAATTTTTCTTCAAAATTTAATGGTACCGTCTTTTAATTAAAACCTATTTAATAAAAAAAGGAATCATAAAATCGACGCAAAATCTGCGAAGATATCGCGTAGCATAGCATACATAAAAAAAGAACATACATTCAAATTGAGAACCTTCTCCTTTTCGAAGTTATTTAAAAAGGTTAATACAGTAATAAGCCATGCGTGTCGTAAGTGGCGAAGATGACTAATGAGACAAACTTATTTCCAGCAGTGGGTTCATACGGTATATGTTGACACAGTGCGTACATATATATCTTACATATACTAGCGTAAAATAGAAGCTGAACACGGCTGTGTTTCGTATAGTGAGTGTGGAGAACCGGAGACCCTTTTTAGTGGAAAAGAGGCATTCCATCTTATTCCTTACGGGTGACAACGCATGTGCATTTTGATTATTTATTGAGGATAGATTTAGATGTCTATTTGTCACAGCAACCACTTACCATCAGGTGGACTGTGTGCTCGTTTGTCAAAAAATCAAAATCAAAAAATCTTTATTCTCAAACCAGTAATACGAGTACTTAAAATTAAATACATTATTGGAACACTCCTTTTAAGTTAAGAAACTTGTGTTAGGAGGCGCCGCTCTTCCCGTCCTTCATTTATATAAATTAGTGTTTAGAACTTGAGTAACACATAGATTTTTGACTTACAGTTAAACATATGTAGTATTTTTACAATAAAATATCCGTTGGTGTTAGTTGTGTGATTGTGTAGTGTATGTGTATGTGGTGTGTGCATGTTGAGGTATGGTATATTTAGTAAATTATTAATTACGTGTAACAAGTTAAGTAATTTTGTCTAAAAGTGTTTCGGTTTCGTTGTAATTTAAAGTTTTCTTCTATTTCTATTCTATTCTATTGTTTTCTTTTTAACTTCTATGCTATTCAATGGATATATGCTTAAGATTTTATTTATTTTATTATATAAGTATACTGCCCTTTTCTCATATTGTACTGAAGCAAATGTCGTTTTACAGCGATCGGTATATAGAACTAAGTCGTTTCTTCTTTTGTTTGTCTTGTCACGTTCATACCTAGTAGATTTGTGAATTTTAAGCAATAAGAAAAAATATATAACTTTCGAACTGACAAGACACCAGACAAGAAACCAAACAAATTATAAAGGTCAATAGTGGGGAATCGGTATGGTTTGAAATAGCAGACCTTAAGCAGGGCTCTTTGAGCTCGCTCAACCTCAAGGAATCTTATTTTTAAAGCTCCTCCCCATACTGGGATACAATAAGTAAGAACAGATTGAGCCAGTGCTGTATATACTTTGTTCAGTAATTCGTTGGTTGTTACATGTCTTAACTTTTTGATAATCCACATTAATTTTCTTATGCGGCCAGTTATTAATTCAATATGGTTATACCAAGATAGTCTCTGGTCAATAATAACACCTAAATATTTTGTTTTGTCCACTCTATCAATAACAGCACAGTCACAATTAAAAAGTAGGCTGTCTTGGCAAGTGTGTATTTTAATGCTAAAGTTAGCTGGTGGTTGAGTGTGATTGCAAATAGCAAAACAAATATATTTTGTTTTATGTGTGTTTAATGAGAGTAGGTTGTTATTTAACCAGGCTGCTATAGTTTTAAGTCCCGATTCTGTACGCATTTTCACTTCATCCCAAGTGTCTCCCGAAAAAGTAACAGCTGTATCTTGAGCATAGGAGAAGATGTGACCGTGAGGAATATAAAGTTTGCACAGCTCATTAATATAGATCAAAAACAGCGTAGGCCCTAAGATGCTACGAAGAAAATGTTATTTTCGGCGTCCCTCCCATGAGGGACGCCGAAAATAACATTTTCTTCGTCACTCAACACAGCGCCCACATGAACACGCTGAGTGCGCTCATGTAGGCAGCTGAACATCAGGTTTAGCAAAGTATCCCTGAAGCCGATAAGCTCCAAAAACTTTAAAAGATCAGGAATAGAGACCGTTTCGAAAGCTTTTCTCAGGTCTAAAAATACTGTAACACACTCTTTGCCATTATTTAAATTCTTTACGATTAAAGAGCTTAATGTGAGAATAGCGTCTTCTGTGGAAAGTTGTTTTCTAAAGCCAAATTATTGCTTTGATAAAACATTATATTTATTTAAGTAGTTTAATATCCTAGTATTTAAGATTTTCTCTACAATTTTGGACCAAGCTGGTAGGACAGATATTGGGCGGTAGTTATTTATATCGTATCTGTTTCCACTTTTATAAACAGGTGTTACTAATGATTGTTTAAGTGCGTAAGGAAATATACCACTCGTAAAACAGAGGTTTATAAGGTAAGTGAATACGGGCACAAACAAATCCGTTCCCAACTTCAAAAACCTGTTTGGAATTTTATCCCACTCGGGAGCGCTATCAGAGTCAAGACTCATCAACACCCGCTCTTCTTCACCATTATCTGTTTCGAGCAAAACAAAAGAGTTTAGGAGTACAGTAGTAGAAGCGGATTTAGGAGTCGAGCTGTATATCATCTTAGACTAAATTTCTTCAGCCAGGCAACTACTCGTACCTATTCCGGAGAAATATTTATTAATATAATTAACTGAATCCTGGGGTGTAGGTTTTATATTTAATAAACACGAATTTGAAACATTCTTTTTTTTAAATTGTGTAACTTCATTTATATTTTTCCAGAGACCTTTATTATTTTTACAAGATTTAGAAATGACGCAACAATCATGTTTACGTTTTTGTTTTTTAATTAGTTTATTACAAAAATTTCGGTAACGAAGGTAAGTGATCTTTAATATATCATTAGTTGGGTCTTGTTTTAGTTTTTTTTGCATTTCTGTTTCTTATGCATCGAAGTACACCTTCTGTCATCCAGAGCTTGATAAATATCTTTGTCCTAGGAACAGCTAAAATTTTGTGTTTAACTAATGCAATAGATATTTTATCGATCAATATATAAGTTAGAGAATTTGGGTCTGTACATAAATATAAATCGTCAAAAAAGTTTGAATGTAGACTGTTTAAGGTGACATTAAAGCCAGTTACAGATTTTGTTTTATTAGATTTGCTTAAACTATTATTGCCCACTAGGCTAAGTAGAGTCATATTGTGGTCTGTTATAGTTGTATCGAGAATTGCGACGAAAGCGGTTGTTCTTTTTTTATCAATTTTTAGCACAAAATGGTCCAAACAAATCTTCTGGTAGGAAAATGGTGGCCTGGAAGTATTTCATGAGTAGCCAAAGCGGTCAGATAAAGTTTTCTGTTATTTCTTTCATAGCTTTGCTCACACATAATAGGTAATAAATTTATATAAATGTCACCCGCTATAATAATATGACTAGTTTTAACTGAATTTAGATGTAAATCAATAGAGTGAATAAATTCGTCAACTTTTGTGATGGAAGGAGAACGATATATACCTAAAATTGTGCATTGATTTATAGTTATTTGTAAACTTGAAGCTTTGTATTAATTTATTTCCTTGACAAGTGCTCTGTAAACTTTCTTTATGTAAACTACCACACCATCGTTTTTATTTAACTGAGTATTTGTCGAATAGGAACAGTAGTTATGTAAAGTTGGTTTATTTTTATCTAACCAGCACTCCGTCAAAATTATTATATCAATGGAAGGTTTAAGTTGCGCTAAGTGTATTAATAGACTGTCAAAATTACAATATATACTTGTTATATTTTGAGCTATAATATTCAGATTTCTATATTTAAAAACAGCGTTTGAAGACAAATCATCTATTGAACATTTTATAGACCGTGAAATTTCTGTGTCGTCTAATTCCTGTAGTGTATTCAGAGAACTATTCATGGACGAAGTAAGAGAACTGCTGGGTCATTAGCATAGAATTTGTATTAGGTTGTGTAATGTAAATGTAATGTGAATATGTGTGTGTAGAGTAAATATGTGATTTAATTATTAAACGTATAATTTTATTAAACAGTTTGAGTTTTGTTTGTGTATGAATGTTTTGTACCTGTTTTTTGTATTTAATGCAAGTTTGTAAGCAATATAAATTAATTTTGAAGTAACAATATAATAAACCAATTAAAGAAAAAATCATAAAACATGCAGATATAAAACATAGTAATAGTCATGCCTCATTATGCAAAGTTAGCTGGTGCAATTGTGCTTTCATTTGTTACATGAATGATGGGTGAATTATCACTTTTTCTCAAGTACACCTTGCCGTAAGATGTCCAACAAAACTGAAACCTTTTAGTTTTCACTAGATCTCTTGCCAAAAAGAATAGTCTAGAGCTCTAAGGTGTTAATTGCTCCGATACTAAAATCGGGGTGTCTTCATCACGAGTGAAACCTAAGTGTTTTGCTTGGAGTTTTGAAGATTTATTCTTATTGTTGTAAATTTTACACGATCTAAGCAAGGCTGTCTTTTGAATCGTGGAGTTAAGTTCCACGAGAATAGGTGTTTTCTCTTCTCCCTCTTTTTCTCCCCTGGTTCTGAAAACATCTTTAACATCTGACTTTAGTATCTCGTAGTTCACTGATTTCGATAAACAGACAATCATCTTCACAAGGTCTTCTTTGGTTTCATTCTTCGTTTTAGGAACATTCTTTTTTGTCACTTTATCCTATATAAAAAAACATAACGATGATAATCATGATGATGAATCAAATGGTTTAATAGTCCTATTATTACCGATATTTATTAATTAATTTGTAATTATCTATGCCTTTTTTTTAAAAAGGCGCCTTTTCTTTAAAAACGGTGGTAGCTAGGGGATTAACGTAAATGTGTAAATTTCACAGTACGCGAGCAACCCGGCTTCGATTCCCGCCGACACCAATGAAATTGTTAATTGCAATTTTAAGTGCTGATTTACCACGTGCTCGGCGGTGAACAAAAACATCGTGAGGAAACCTGCATGTCTGAGAAATAAAAAAAATATTTCGAAGACGTGTGAAGTCCGCCAACACGCATCAGGGTAGCGCGGCGGACACTTTTTCTTGCCCTAAAACCAACTCAGAAATGAGGAGAGGCCAGTGCCCAGCAGTGTGATGTATATTGGCTGTAACTGCTTATTTAAAGTTTGTTTAATTACTTGTGAACTATGTTAATTTGGCCTCTTTTTTCACCTGTTATTATCCAATAAATACTCCTATATTTACTTTCTTAAATACAGTTACACTCGAATAGGATATAAAGATAGATACTGGCTTATTATTCTACTCCTTTGTTGTGTGTGTTACAAATGACAAAAGAAACCATTTTGTCCAAATGCGTGGTACTTTGGTAACAATAGGATTACGACTCACCGAGCGTGTGGCTGTGTGATAGTATAGAGGAAGTAAGGAATTAGTTAGATAATACCTACGTTTACTGAAAAATACCGCGAGTCTGGCATCACCATTATTATCATTACAGAATTATTACAAGCCCACTACTTTATCTGTATAGTAGGACTTCTTCTCACACCTAGACAATTAGTGAATCGTCTAGGTACTGCCCTTACTGTCTTAATTTCTGTCGTGTTATCTATCGGGTATTATGAGATCTTTCCCGTATTTTTAAAAACTATAACCACGGGTCGCAATAAATAATTTTCCAAGGTGTTAGGGTTCCTTCTCTGCCTATGGAACCCGTCTGGGTTGGTACTATTCTTTTACCTATTACTACTTGCTGCTTGCACTGCTGTATTTCCGTCCGGTGAAATATTGAGAGTCAGTATAATACAAGCTGTGAGGCACTAACTTAGTCATCAGAGCTGACAACGCATATTTTTGTTTGAGGTTGTCCGCAGGTATCCAAGAATCGGGCTCTGGAGGGCCCGTTACGCAAGTAGAGTTGGAGGCCGTGGAGTGGGGCGTGCCTTGTGTTCCTGGTGCGCTTTGCCTGAGGAGGAGAATGGGGAGGAGAGGTCCTCCCCGAGGTGGAGCTGCCATGGGGCGGCCGGCGCTGGTTAGGCTACGGATGTGTGCGAAAGCGTTCCCGTGGTCCTGTTAATATGCGGCGAAGGTAGAACACCATGGGATTTTAGTCGGTTCGAGTCCGACATAACCCGTCCTTGCCCCCGCGAGGCGGGTATGCGCAGGCATTTCCGCAAGTAAAAAAAAACGTATCCAAGAACTGCTGTAGCCTCTTACTATCAAGTGTACAAGTTTTTTTGTAACTTCAGTTTTATAAAATAAAAAAAATAAAAAATATAAAAAAAGGAATTATTTCGGACGACTAAGATCCATAGTAAATAACTAACAGATTAAGACGTATAACCGTCCATAAACCGTAGCGTAGACTATCCACTTCCCCATATTATCCCGTGGATGTCGTAAAAGGTGACAGAGGGAAACAAATCAGGACCAACTAAAAATAAAAAAATAAACTGTGGTTGCCAACTCGCCTGCCTAGCGAGACAACTATGGCAAATATCCCCTCTAAGAGGAAATCTATGGGTAGGCCTATGTTCAGCAGACAACTTTTAATAAGCTGTAACGGTAAGCTTACCTCTAAGCTTACTTCTGGAACATGGATTTGCTTTGTCACTCTTTCCTCGTTCATTATTTCTACATGACCAAACCAACGAAGCATTCCTTTCTAAATCCTAGTCACACGTCATCTTGAAAAGCACACTTTTCTCTAATGACACAATTTCTCACAATATCATTCAGATTTAGTCCTAAGATACTTCTTAATGAATGCATATCTACAACATTTATTCTATCCTCGTGCTGCTTCTGCTACACCCAACTTTCACTACCATAGATTAAAGGAGGGATTATTAACACAGCGTTGTGAATTGCCTACGTGCCTTTTTTGACACAATCGGATTTCCACAATAAAATGTAGAGGACCATTTACTGTATTCTTGTTATATTATATTATCTCTGTTTACTCTGTCTTTTCTTTTCCATGCCATTTCTGGGCCCGTGAACTTCTCCGCAATCATGCGCATAGAAAAGATTTCGTGATACCTTTATGGTAAAATTGCGAATGTGCGCTACCACAGATTTTACAAGACAGCAAAAAAACCCATTTTTTAAATTTTTTAAATGGTTCCCTTTGACTGGTATTAGATTAAATAGGTTTTATAGTTATTAAATGTTAATCTCAACATTACGATTTACATAATAACGTGATATTTTAGCGCATTAAGCAAGTAAATCACATTCGCTATTCTAATTCCTCTAAGAAAAAAATTAAAAATATAATAATATTTTGGCCCAAAATAAATTTACCTAAGTGTCACATTCGCATTATACAATAATTATTTGTGGGTATTTTTTTTATAGGATAAGGGTGACAAACGAGCACATAGTGGCTGCTGCCCATAGACATCTACATCTATCCTCTATTACAAATCAAAATGCAGATGCATTTTCACCCGTGAGGACTAGGATGGAATGCCTCATTTCCAGAAAAAAGGGCCTCCGGCAACCTGCACTCACCAAGCGAAACGCAGAGGTAAACCATTACTTCACGCTGGTATTCTGTGAGGTCGTGGTACCACCCCGGTTCGCGCCGGCCCATCCGTGCGACAGCAAAAGCTGCCGCGTGGCTCTACCACAATTGCGTAAAAGTGTGCAATAATTATAGCATTTTAAACTTGCGAATGGAAAAGGAAACTGTATGCTATTGTTAGTAAGATAAAATATTTTAAATGAATTACAGCGGCTAATTTACCCTCTAATCGTCTTTTTTTGAAAGTGTAACATTATGCATTATTTCACTGAATCGTTAATGACATGAAATGAAAAACTGTCCAGAGTGTGAAAAGTTTATTCTTCTTTGAATTTTTTTTTGAACTTTTACATAAACTATGATCTTTTTTAAAATTGTAAACTTAGTCTTACAATAATCAGTCATTTATAAAAAAAATAATAACATCTCCGCTTAAAGCATATATTACTAGTATTAACGTTTTTTTAAAAATAATATTATTAAAAATTAACAAATAATCAAAAGATGAAAAAAGTTGAATCCTAAAAATTTAATCTTCTTCACTGTCGGGTTCTGGTAAGCGATCCGTTACTGTTTCAGATACTGGCAGGTTCTGATAATATGGATGTTGGCTCCTTGGTATTAGGAGATCCTGGCACAGTTTTACTAAATCTGTCTTTTTCGCCTTTGAAATAGGCAATCGACCACTGTAAGCAGGTTTAGGTATTACGCAGTTACTTTTTCCTTTCTTTGCCTTTAGTTTTAACTCAGTGAAGCCTTCACTATTGTAGTCAGTTTTTATAAAAATTGATTTCGGGTTTTCAGGTCGATATTACGGATAGTATATACGGATTAGTAAGCTGAAGTGGCAGTGGGCCGGCCATATAGCTCGAAGAACCGACAACCGATGGGGAAGAAAGGTTCTCGAGTGGCAGCCTCGTACCGGTAGGCGAAGTGTAGGGCGTCCCCCCACGAGATGGAGTGACGACCTGGTAAGACATGCAGGAAGTCGATGGATGCAGGTGGCTCAGGACCGTGCTTTGTGGCATTCTTTGGGGGAGGCCTATGTTCAGCAGTGGACTTGTGAAGGGCTGTAATGATGATGATGATGATGATGAAGGTCGATATTAAACCCATACTGCATCTTGAAACTTTAGGAAGAGTTTGCTGACTTTTTTGTGTTCTTATTGTTTCTGCTATAAACTGAGAGCCGAAGAGTTGAAATAAAAAAATCATCCTGCAGTAATGTTATGACATTAAACGGGCGAGGGTTAGTTCTCGCCATCCTTCCGGTGTATAAACAGGCGTGTTTTTTTTGTTTTTTTGTACTATTTTAGAATAAAAAGAATCGCATTCCATATGGCTATGCCCTAATTCAAAAAATACGTGGTCTATAATTTTTATTGTTGGGTAGTTCACAACTAGGAAAGAAACATAACTAAAGTTTAAATTTATTTTGTTGTCCACTGCCGACGATTGTCCGACATCATTCTTACGTGTGTTAAATCAGATTGACTAATAATATATTTATACACAGATGTTGCGATTTCAACGCTTCTTCTCTTCCGTCTCATCCCATGTATAGCAATCGACATTTTGGTTCCCCAAGTTATACAATGTTACATTGTATACTGCAAGCTTCCGTTCATAAAAATATGGGCCAGCGGCTCATTTTGAAGACTGTAGAACAGCTTGTAGATCAAGATTGAATTCCAAAATATTAGTGTAACTTTTTGCAGCTTGTTTGTCAAAATATCTGTGCAGTAAGCACATAGATATTGATTTTCCCTACCCTTAAGATGCTTTTCATTACGCTCTTTTTTGGTGTTTCCTGGTTCTATGCTACGTAATAAATTCGAATAAGCTACACATTTTTTTACACAAATCCTTTTTCGGGACATGAAATTTTAATTATTTAATTAAGATCTGAATACTTTCTGTACTTTTCACATCCCACTGGGATTTTATCTTCTTGTTGGCATTTATCCCTCTACAGTAAATATTTTATTACGTTAAGTGTGGAATCAAGATATTTGTACTGAGAATTTTTTCCTACAATAATCATACTCCATTACCGTTAAAGACAAAATGTATCAAACTCTTCATCTTCAGAACTAAGTTTGATAGAGGGCACCTTTCTGCCTCTCTAATCGCGCAGAAATGTGCCTGCTGACGAAACTTTGTTCAGAGCTCCTCTAACCAACCCTTCTGTAATAAATACCTTTACTTTCTTACTGAGGTCTATTGTTAGGGAATAGTTGTTAGTATATTTCTTACGTGAGGGTCCAGATTTGGTTTGTCTTTTTTTCTTTAAGTCCTTGTGACATGTTATATTATAAATTGACGCTGTGCTTTGTACTTTCTAATGATCCAAAGTTCTGATATATATTTTTTCTAACTTCTCCTGGGAATTCAATATTACATTTATGTTTTAGTAATTTTACACAATTAGGTTGCTTCGTAGGTCTTGCTGCAACTGATTTATCTTTAATTGTTTTTGTAGGCAGCACCTTTGAGATTTTTATTTCTTTAAACTTGTGATCCTTAGAATCAGAAACATGTCTTTTTAGGTGATATGGTTTTTGAATTATCATTTAAAGCACGTTTTTGTATGAAATACATATTTCCAGGTGCCGATGAACGTCTAAGAATGTTTATGAGTGCTGTTTCGTTAAGGTTATTTCAGAAACCTGTCTTCTAAGTGGTCATGTAGGAAACCTGTCAAATTGACCTTGTGAACTGCGAGCCTGTGTCTGCGCAGCAATGTTAACAAATTATGAGAAGATGATATTTAGCATAGTTGACCGTGGCACATTTAATATCTCAGAGTTTTTGTGCTGCCACAGCAAATATGCGAAAGTGATATAATTGTTAGTTCACCGTGATTAAAGTAATTTTTAGAAGGTAAATTATACCATAGCAATAATGCGAATGTGACACGTAGGTTAATTGACCATGGGCCATCAGACACTTTGTAGTGAAAATGATACCATTACTAATTCACGGATATGGTACTTAGGCAAGTTAGCCATGGTTAAATATATGCATAAAACATTAAAATGCTTCGGTAAAACACGAATAGACCCAATATTCGCATGTTTACTATTGACTTAGAGGAGTACATAAATAATTAGCCCTTAGTAGAATATCTTATCTGCACTTTGTAAATTTACAATGGTGGTAATTTCTATTATATGTGATTCGCACATTTACTGTTATAATATATCATAATCTATAAAAGATACAGCTTCGAAAATTTACCACAGTATGTATTACTACATTGGGGGTGGATAACACCAATAAACAGTTTTAAGCGAAAATGACAGATTCGCAAGTTTGCCATAGATGTGACGATTTGATCCGTACACTTGATTCCCTTTCTAAATCCAACTTGCACTTAACAACATTTTCCATGACTTTCTTTCATAACTTTTTCAATTAGTTAGCATAGAGTTTTCTCACAATGCTAAGCAGGCTGATACCACGGTAGTTATTACAGTCCTGCTGTAACCCTTTTCCTTTATAGATTAGGATTGTACCGGCTCTACAGTCTTCCGATACCCGCTTCAGTATGTAACATAAATTAAATAAGGCTTACAGCAGGCCTGCCGCCACTCCCTGTCCAGCACTTAGCATTTCGAGTGATATTCTATTATATTATCCGACTGAATCACCTGCTTTCATGCTTTTCATTGCTTTCATTATTTTATTTATCCTTATCTTACTACCTCTTTTCTCTTCTTTCGTAATTTATAGTTCATTTAATGCAAACGCTCCTCACTCATAAACACACTTCCAAAGTATTCTTTCCTAGTAAGGAATTATATAGGATAGAAAGATTCTCCGATGCCGCCACTACACGGCTATATATACATAGATTGTATCGTACAAAATATTGCTCTAGTGTTTATTGTCCAGGGAAAATACAAGGGATATATTTGTATGGTATTATCTCAGCCCCGATACTCACTTAAGTAGGCTTACAATTTAACTTCATCATCATCATTACAGCCCACTGCTGAACATAGGCCTCCCCCAAAGAATGCCACAAAGCACGGTCCTGAGCCACCTGCATCCATCGACTTCCTGCATGTCTTAACAGGTCGTCACTCCATCTCGTGGGGGGACGCCCTACACTTCGCCTACCGGTACGAGGCTGCCACTCGAGAACCTTTCTTCCCCATTGTCGGTTCTTCGAGCTATATGGCCGGCCCATTGCCACTTCAGCTTACTAATCCGTTGGGCTATGTCGGTTACTCTGGTTCTACTGCGGATATCCTCATTCCTAAGTTTAACACGCAGAGAAACTCCGAGCATAGCCCTCTCCATAGCTCGCAGAGCGACCTTGAGCTTCCTCATCCGGCCAGCAGTGAAGGACCACGTCTCAGTTCCGTATGTCATCACTGGCAACACGCACTGGGTGTACAGTCTCGTTTTCAAGGTTTGAGGTATACCTGACGAGAAGATGTGCCGTAATTTCCCGAACGCTGCCCAACCGAGTTGAATCCGTCGATTGACCTCTCGGTCGAAGTTGGACTTACCTAGTCGGACTATTTGTCCCAGGTAAACATACTCGTCAACAACTTCGAGCTTAGTGTTCCCAACAACTACCGGCATAGGTGTGACATGGACATTAAACATGATCTTAGTTTTGTCCATGTTCATCTTAAGACCTATCCGTTGGGAAACACTATTGAGGTCATTGAGCATAGTGCTTAGGTCCTCCAGCGATTCTGCCATAAGGACTATATCGTCGGTAAATCGAAGGTGAGTGATGTACTCGCCATTGATGTTGATACCGTATCCTTTCCAGTCCAGAAGCTTGAAAACGTCTTTCAATGCAGCGGTGAAGAGTTTCGGGGATATGACGTCACCCTGTCTTACACCTCTCTGCAATTGGGTAGGTTTCGTACTCTGGTTCTGTACTCGGATAGTCATCGTAGCCCTACTGTACAAGCACTTCAACACTTCGATATACCGACAGTCAACTTGGCACCGCTGAAGGGACTGCAGCACCGCCCAAATTTCGACGGAATCAAAGGCTTTCTCATAGTCCACATACGCCAGACATAGTGGCAAATTGTACTCCTGGGACTTCTGTACAATTTGCCGAAGGGTATATATGTGGTCTATGGTGCTAAAGCCCTTTCGGAAACCGGCTTGTTCGGGAGGCTGGAAGTCGTCAAGTCTGCGCGCAAGACGATTCGTAATGACTCTCGAAAACAGCACGTAGACGCGGTTCAGAAGGGAAATCGGTCTGTACTTCTTCAAGAGAGCGTAGTCACCTTTCTTGAAGAACAAGACCTCCGTACTTCTGCTCCACGCCTCCGGTGTAATGCCACCATGGAGGACGGAATTAAAGAGCCTCTGAAGGACTTCAAGTACCGGTTTTCCACCCGCTTTCAGAAGCTCCGCTGTAATTCCATCCTCGCCTGGGGCCTTACCGTTTTTAAGGTGCTGGAGAGCCATTCTAATCTCGCTCAGACTGACGTCCGGGATATCTTCGGAATAGTGTCGGATGAGACTCGCTCTTGGATCGTTACTCACACTTGCGTGTGGCTACAACGATGACGTGTACAACTGCCCATAGAACCTCTCAATCTCACTCAAAATCTCAGGTGTCCCGGAAACGATGCTGCCACATTCTGTCTTCAGCTTTGACAGTTGGCTCTTTCTGGCAGACAGATCTCTGGCAAAGACTTTGGAGCCTTGGTTCCGCTCGATCGCTTCTTCAATACGAGCTGTATTGAAGTTGCGTAAGTCCCGCCGCATGCATTTGGAGATCTGTCTGTTCAGATGCCTGTATGCTGTCAAGTCTGTTGAAGAATGTAGCTTCATCTCCCGTCTAACAGCCATGAGATTAAGAGTGTGATCGGAGAGTTTTTGTGTTCTTCTGCGGCGGGTCTTGCAAAACTTAGCTCCGACCGCATGGACAGTTTCCACGAGCTTGTCATTCAAATCGTCCACTTCATTGCAGTCTTCTAGGCACTGAAAACGGTTTTGTAACTCGAGCTGAAAGGTTTCGGGACTTTGGATTAGAGCACGAGGGGGACGGAGCGTTGACTTCATTAGACGAGACCTCTCCAACTTAACGTTTAGGTTCAGTGTGCCTCTAACCATTCGGTGATCGCTACCAGTTTTCACCCTCGCGATCACGGAGACATCACTGAACAGTTGTCGTCTGGTCGTCATAATGAAGTCAATCTCATTTTTTGTCGAACCGTCGGGGCTCGACCAGGTCCACTTCCTGTGGGGCCGCTTCTGGAAGAAAGAGTTCATCATAAAGAGTCCCTCTTTCTCCATGAAGTCGGCCAGCTGCTGGCCCCTTGGGTTCCGTTGCCCTATTCCAAATTTTCCTACTTTCAGCTCACCGTTCTCTCTTGTGCCTAGTTTTGCATTAAAGTCTCCCATTAACACCGTATATTGGGTTTTGGAGGAATGCATGGCTCAAGAGATATCCTCATACATTTCCTCCACCTCCTCATTGGGGTGTGCCGAGGTTGGTGCGTAAACCTGTATGACCTTCAGCGAATACCGTTTGGTGATTCTGAGTATAAGGTACGCAACCCTCGTCGACACACTCCCGATCTTTACAACGTTGTTAACGAGAGACTTGTGGACGATAAATCCGACACCTCCTTGGGACAGATGGTCGCCCTCCCGGTGATAGAGCAAGTTGCCGGATTCGAGGATTACCGTGTCCTCCCCCTCTCTTCGGACTTCGGATAATCCTATAATATGCCAGCGCAAAGATCATCAGTCCTCAGGGTGCGTGCGTTGTACGTTGCCAGGTCGAGTCGTCTAAGGTGGCAACCGAACCTCTACCGGAGATTCTTAGCACCCTCTGCCCCGCCGTTACCATGGTCGCCACCGTAGCCAGGAATAGCGGGGCCGCCGGGGACTGGGGGCCGTTTCTTTGTTACTGTCATTTATAGGGGGGTATTTGCCATAGTTGCCACGCTTGGCGAGCGGGTTGGCAACCGCAGTTTTTTTTTTGTTAGTTTGTTGTTACCAAGAAGATGCTGCTGCCCATCTCCTGCCTGTTTCCCTTTGTCGCCTTTTACGATACCCATGGGAGGATATGGGGTAGTGGATATTCTTGACCACCACTACACGACAATTTTACTTACTTCTTTGTATATTTTATATATTATTTTTGCTTCTGATATTATTTTTGCTTCTTTAATTTTTCAGGAAAGTGTCACTGAATACAATATTATCTTATAAACTTTTTCATATTTTTGCATATCGTCATCATCATAATCATCATTACAGCCCTTCACAAGTCCACTGCTGAACATAGGCCTCCCCCAAGGAATGCCACAAAGCACGGTCCTGAGCCACCCGCATCCATCGACTTCCTGCATGTCTTACCAGGTCGTCACTCCATCTAGGGGATTGGTACGAGGTTGCCACTCAAAAACCTTTTTTCCCCATCGGTTGTCGGTTCTTCGAGCTATATGGCTGGCCCATTACCACTTCAGCTTACTAATCCTTTGGGCTATGTCGGTAACTCTGGTTCTACTACGGATATCCTAATTTTTAAGTTTATCACGTAGAGAAACCCTGAGCATAGCCCTCTCCATAGCTCGCTGAGCGACCTTGAGCTTCCTTATATGGCCAGCAGTGAAGGACCACTTTTCAGTTCCATAGGCCATCACTAGCAACACGCACTGGTTGTAAAGTCTTGTTTACAAGTTTTGAGGTATACCTGACGAGATGTGCCGTAATTTCCCGAACGCTATCTAGCCTAGTTGAATTCGTCGATTGACCTCTCGGTCGCATTACCTAGTCGAGTCTGACTAGGTAAGTCCAACTGATAACTGATACTGACTGATAACCAAATAGTCATTTGTCCCAGGTAAATATACTCGTCAAAAACCTCGACTTTTTGCATATATCACATAAATATATATATGAAAACATTTTCACATAAACATTCATACGTAATATGAAGACAGATTAAGGAATAATGTGGATTTATCGTAACTCACGCAGCCTTCGTAAATTGGGAAATCCATCGAGACGTCCCGATGGCTTTCCCCTATCCCCCATTGGTAACGGACACGGAATTATATAGAGGTAGAAGTTTAATCTCCTACTCGTTCTCGTACAATATACCGCTATGTGATTATGGATGTTGGGTACCTTTGGTAAATGTAAAGAAAGTTATATTGCGGAGACGCTATCCTGTATCACAACGTGATAGGCTGTCAGTATTGCTGTTGATTTGCATACTTCATCGATTTTAATGTAAAATTGCATTTGCTTCTAATTATTATTAAGTAATAAGTAAGTACAAGATAACATTATATTTGATTAATGTTATATTATAAAGTTGTTACCGAGTTATATTATTTTATTTAAATAAATTTAAGCGTGATTTCTAACATCTGAAATGGAATAATTTTTAATAAAACACATTTTATGTTTATCTATGCATTTAATTATCAGATCATTAAAATGTTTTAAAAGGTTGATATGGGTTACACATTAAGACAGTAGGCAGTGTATCAGCCAAGATCGAAAAGAAAAGGGCGATGCACCGGTATATTTACACAAAACATTGTAATTTTAACCCTTGTAATTTTACAAGTTCAGTAATATCCTTAATGAGACTATTAATGTCCTCCAGACCGGATTTCAGTAACAGCGGCCACTCTGGACAGAGATTAGGACAAGAGCCCAGGACAGGATTATAGTGCCCAAGTGTATGTACAAGCACAAGAGCTCTCTTTATTGCCTCTCTCTCACAGTCCGATGGTACGGTGATCCGACACAACCGAAGAGAGATCAAGCGCAGGACCAACGGCTTTACGTGCTTTCCGAGGCATGGGGCTGAAACACCACCATTTTGCTGACTTCTGAGAATTTCTTGGAAGGAAATACCCAGTAACTGATTTTGGCCCGACCGGGGATTCGAAGTCAAGACGTCATGATTAGCAATCGCGTTTGCGATCACTAAAATAATGAGACACTAAACCTACCACAGATCAGGATAGCAACAAGTGCTATTACAGAGTACAGATCTTTAAACAAACATTTATTTATCATAGGTGTTACAGAATGTCCTGTGCAGGGCATGTATAAGGGAGGAGGCAACGGCGGCCCACGTGTTGTTGCGTGTATAGAATTTACCGGATACCATCAAGCCACGCTAAGATGATTTCTCGATGATGTTGGCTACATCGAGGGACTGATAAACTTCTTTGGGGTGATTTCATAGCTCGAATAATCACAATATTCCTGCCCACACGCAAAATACGCACTTGGACGTGGAGATACAGAAAATAGCCCGTCACAAACTATCTAAGTAATGTTCTACAGACAAATTTAGGTCTTGGGGTCCAGTTTCTACGCAGATGCCGGATGTGCGGTTCGCAAAGCACTCCTCTCACTGGACGTCAACAAGTTGAGTGGGTCCGATGGAGTCCCTCCCATTGTGGTGAAGAAGTGTGAACGCGTCTTTTCCGCTACTCCTACTCCCAAGGCGTAGTCCCGAATTCATGGAAGGCAGCTTTTGTCCATCTGATCCCTATAAAAGGCGACCGCTCAGTCCCGTCCAACTAATGGCCTGTCGCCATCACATCTTTGTTCTCCAAAATAATGGAGTCCATTATAAACTGCCAGCTCATGAGGTACCTTGAGGATCACCAGCTGATTAATGACTGCCAATAGGAATTTCATTGGGGTCAACCAACTGGTGATCCTGGTCTACCTGACTCATAGATGCTCGGATGCAGTAGAGTATAAGGTAGAGGCATTGCCCGTTAGCTTGGACATAGCGAAGACCTTCGATCGGGCCCGTCACAAAACGCTTCTTTTGAAGCTTCCTTCTTATGGGCTTCCCGAGAAATTGCGCAATTGTATCACCAGTTTTCTTGCTGATCGGAGCATCAAGGCCTTAGTAGACGGTGCACGGTGCATAATCTCTGACTTCAAGCCTATTAACGCTGGTGTTCCACAAGGCTGCGTGCTATCACCAACGCTGTTTCTTTTGCATATCAATGATATGTTACAAACTGGTAACATTCATTGCTATGCAGACGACAGCACTGGTGATGCCTTATACACCGGCCGTGCCAACATTTCATGCCGTGACAAACTTGTGTCTGAAGTCGAGACTTTGCTGAATAAAGTCTCGGATTATAAGCGACTAAATCTAGTCCAGTTCAATCACCAGAAGACATAAGTTTGCGCGTTTACCCCTTTGTCGTATCTCCCCAGTTTCAAGGCACTCCCCTTGCTGCCTCAGCTAGCATCGGAAAACTAGGCGTCGACATATCAAATAGTGTGCAGTTTCGTGGTAACTTTGAAGGGAAGGCCAAATTGACATCTAAAAAGTTTGGCTTGCTCAGCAGAGCGATACTGTATTTCATGCCGCCACATCGCTTGTAACTTTACAAAGCGCAAGTTCAGCCTCACATTGAATACTGTTCTCATCTCTGGGCCGGGGTACCCCAGTGCCAGCTCCTTCCACTTGCCCGCATCCAGCGCAGAGCGGATGGAATCGTCGATGACTGTATTCTTTCTGATCGGCTCGTTTCACTGGCACTGCGTAGGAATGTTGCATCCCTTTGCATTTTCTATCAAATCAACCACGGAGAGTGCTCTGAGGAATTGTTCGGATTAATTCCAGCCGCCAAATTTCACGAACGCACATCGCGTTAAAATTTACTTATTATTATTATTATTATTAACTTACCATCAGGTGAGACGCATGCTTGTTAGCCCCCTCTTCTATAAAAAAACTTAAAGATTATTTATTTTCTTTTGACCCACGATTTATTAATGTAATTAGAAGAACAATTTTAATTACAATTATTTAGTTAATAAGTAAAAAGAGATCTTAAAGGTTACGATTTCTTTTACTAAAAGTAGTTACAGCAACGCGCTGAACATCAAAATTAGATACAAATATATTCAGACTCAAGTATTTCGTTATTTGGCTTCTAACTTTGTAAAGACAAAAATGATTCCTACCATGAATTTAAAAAGTTTTTACAATATAAAACAATGATAGACTTACATACTAACACAGCCATATTTTCATCGACTGAAAAACTTACAAGCTAAAGTCTACAAGTCTTAACGCGTTCTATTTAAAACATTTTTAATGTCCGTTTACCACAACGTTAGACTAAAGAGAACTCATTAATAATTAAAACTACATACGGTATCGTATTATGTAAGCAGACATGCTTTTTGGGTTGTCATTTTACTTAAGATTTATGATATTTATCTTTTTTTGTTAATTCCTATGTAAACACTCGTTCAGCTGCAGGGATTAAAATAAGGGGTGATGCTTCGGCTATTATTATTAGTTTCTTATCCAGTTCCTTTAGCGTAGCGCCGTGGTAGACGGACTTTATGACTTAATCTTTTAAGCACTTCTATTTAGCAGAAAATACATAACTTAGAGATAAAAATTATGATATAAAAGGAAACAACTTTATGTTTTTTTTTTTGATACATTACAATGACAAACATTAAGTAATATCTAAATTCATTTTCAGGTAAAGAGAAACTGTTTTATTTTTCATTAAAACCTAATTTCAACCTCATTTCTTCATTAACAGTTAAATATTAGAATAATACCATAATTCACAGCCTATTTTGGCTTTTAATACCTATATATTAAAACTTAATAGTTTTATATGTTTAAAATAACAGACTTTGTGGTATTTCATTTCAGTTGCCAGCGACAATGCACCTGCTGCCTTCTTTTCTTGAAGTTTATTGCAGGTGTACATAGGCATCTGTATTCACTCTATTCATAAAAAATATTAAGCCTTTGTCCCTCTGTTGTTGTATTTAACGTGAACACTACATATTTTAAAAATTATTTTTTTTCGGATTTTATTGCATTTAATAATATACGTTCATGCAATAAGAGTTAGACTTAGAGTAGGCTTAGAATCAATCACTAGACAGACACTTAATGAATTTAGAGTGAATAAAGATCGCAAAATGGTACATGATTGTGTAATATATGACACTTTATGACAGTGGTAGAGCCACGCGACAGCTTTTGCTGTCGCACGGATGGGCCGGCTCAAACCGGGGCGGTACCACGGCCTCACAGATTACCAGCGTGAAGTAGAGGTTTACCTCTGCGTTTCGCTCGGTGAGTGCAGGTGGCCGGAGGCCCTTTTTACTGGAAAAGAGGCATTCCACCTTAGCCCTCACGGGTGACAACGCATTTGCATTTTGATTCGCAAACGAGGATAGATGTAGATGTCTATGGACCACAGCTACTTACCATCAGGTGGACTGTGTGCTCGTTTGTCACCCTATCCTATAAAAAAAATATATTAACATTTGTACTCTTTGCGACGCACGACAAAATTACGTTAATTATTTCCAAATTCACGGGCAATCAAAATTGTTTCTTCTCATTACTAACAAAATAAGTGATACCAAATATAACTCGAAATAAAAAAGCCTGAATTGTTGTTTTTATTACTTATTTTAAGCCAGTGCTTGAATAAAATCCTATTCTGGCAACATTACCTACTCTGTGCAACTGTTTGACACTATTATGTATCATAATAGTTCGACGCAGTTATTTTAATGATTCAGTAAGAGCAGAAAATATTTTAAAATCACAACGCAATGTATTATTACAAAGCGACTAAAATTATGAAATAGTAGCTTAACACTGCTGTGTTTCGTATGGTGAGTGTAGAGAACCGGAGACCCTTTTTACTGGGAAAGAGGCATTCCACCTTAGTCCTCACGGGTGACAACACATCTGCATTCTGATTCTTTATTGAGGATAGATGTAGATGTCTATGGGTTACAGCAATCACTTACCATCAGGTGGACGGTGTGCTCGTTTGTCAGCTATCCTATAAAAAAATCAATAAATTTTGCGAATATGTCTGCTGGTAGTAAATGAGTTTAGGGCTTAGATGCTAAATTAACATAGCATAATCCTATTTACTATTTTTAAGATAATATACACTTAATTTGCAATTTCACACAAATGTTGGCTCCAAATGGAATTTGAACTCAGAATCCACGGTGTACTACAAAGACGGTAGGTATTAAATATGTAACGTATTATTAAGCAATACAGCTATAATTGGATCGTGTTGTACAGAAATGAACCAACTCATAAACTGGCCAAAATAATGATCCAGAGGCTTCTTTTTTTGGGGTAATCCCAGTAGTCTCTCGTACCAAGTAGTCTTAATAAAAACAAACATAATTTAAATAAAACTAGGTTTTACATATTCTATCGCTCTTACTTATTTTATTATATTCTCGAAGAAATAAATAAATTATTAAACAAACATTCAAAAAAAAGGCTAAAAAACGTTAATGTGAAATGCATCATGACAAAAGTAGTAGTTAGGTATGGATGAAAATATTCTACTGGACTGCAGAATATTTTCTACTCTAGAGGTCTTACCAGTTAGTTCTAGTTGATAAAAAAATTATCTTTTTTACTAATAATATTATTTGGAATACAACACGCCACGAAGATTCCTAGTAGTCTTACTGGTAAGACTATCGAGAAGTTCCCATTAGACTTACCAGTAAGACTACTTGGTAAGACCACTAGGAATAACCCTTTATGTTCAGTTTATTTTCAAGTATTCCTCTGAAAAATAACAATCCCAAAATCTACACTTTTTCTAAAAATGACACACATAGCATGATATAAAAGGGATTCAGCCACAAAAAAAGAACCCATTTATCTTTAACATCTAAATTACTTTGTTTTAAGCGGTTGAAACATTTTTGCATAACATGTTCTAAATTTAATACCCGCATTTGATTATTATTTAATAAAATAATTTAAGCGTTTGAAACATAAGAAAATTGTCATGCTTAATTTTCAGGTCAGCTTCTTAGGTTCTTGATTTTTCAATAATGGCTTGATCCTTACGATTCGCCACTATCAACAGGTAGAAACTGCTGCTGTGCCACTGATGACAGAACCATATCTATGGGCTTAGTGTCGTCGTAAAGGGACGGCGCCTCACACAGAATCGCAAATGTTCCGACTATTGAAGCGATTGTGAAAATCCAAAGGAATAATCTATCCAACACCATAGCAACAAAGCCCCAGTCTTGATCTTCCTAAAGATAAAAAGCTAATATTAGTCGTGGTTGTTATCTTTACAGCCGATCAAAATACCACTAGTCAACATTGGTATTTTACCCTATATTTGCCGTAGTAGCAACGCTTGGCATAAAAGTTATAGTTAGAGCCTATATACATGCGTCCCACTGCTAGGCACAGGCCTCTTCTCATTTCTGAGAGGGTTTTAGGGCAAGGAAATGTCCGCCGCATTACCCCAATGCGTGCTGGTTAAAATTCCAATGTAACTATTTTCTACCGACTTCAAAAAGGAGCCGGTACTCAATTCGACTGTATGTTTTTTTTATGTGTTACCTCATAAATTTTTACTGGGTGAACCGATTTCGATGATTCTTTTTTTATTTGAAACTCTCCTTGCGATGAGAGTGGCCAAAGTCTAGCAACGAAGAAGAGAAAATAAAATGAATATGTAACAAGTTACCAACACATATACAGAATAGATTAGTAGGTAGGTAGTAGAACATTTAAGAAACGAACAGTTAGTGTAAGGAAATTATTCACTCCTAAATATTTGAAGATTTTCAAAGATATGTGAAGTTTGCTAATACGCTCTGGGGCAGCGTGGCGGACATTTCCTTGCCTTAAAACCCTCTCGGAAATAAGAGGAGGCCTGTGCCCAGCAGTGGGACGTATATAGGCTGTAACTTTAACTTTAAGTTTAAATATTTGAATATCTTCTTTCAAAAGCAAAAATTACTATCGTGGCTGTGCTGTCCGACAAGTGACGGTTTATGTATTCAAAAACACGTAAACACGAAGCTAAATCCCACAATATGGTGATGGGAATAGCATTACTAGTGAGACGGTGTCGACTTTGAATTCACAAACGTACATAACCAGCTGAGTAAGTTCGATCAAATGTCCCTGTGTACATCAGTTGACAAATTCTTAAAAACTCACAAAAAATAAAGGTATATTATATAAAATTTGTATTTTTATTCAACTTACTGCGTTAAACTCATCTTGTCTTTGCATGTGATGTTGTATAAACATAACATTATGGATTGCCTTCTCCAGTTCAAATGGGTATTTTTTCCGAGGAGCTACATCACTTAGAGAATCGTCAAGGCCTGACATAACTGAAGGGAGACCATTATATCCTGCACCAAGGCTTCCTAGGGCACCAACTAGCCCACTGAACCTGTATAAATAATTTTCAATATTAAAATATTGATATTAACCCTTTAAAACAAGATCAGAGAAGAATCAGCGTTTAGCATTCAATAGAAACGTTTTTGTAGTTCATTTACCGAATAAAGTTGTTTTTCCAAATAAATAAAATAGGATTACATATCTTATTAATTAATCTAAATGGAATAAACACAAATAATAAAACTTTATATATTATGTTAGTATATTAAATAACCGATCAAAGGCTAACTACTTTCTACTTATTGAAAATAACCTGCTAAAATAAATCACCTGTTAGTAGCAGTAGTGGAATGCAGACCATTACATCCCCCGGGCATGTTGTGACGTAGTGAATCCGGACTAGAGGCATTCGAGTTGGATTGTTCAACCGCCGCTAATGCATTTTTTAATTTGTTCTTTTTCATGCTTCTGCCGGCAATTTTCTGGGCTGCAAGATCTCTTAGCAAATCCTTTGGAACCCGCATGAGTAACAGTTTAGGTAGCTTTGTTATGAAAAACTTCCTCACCCATGGTGCCATTTTATGAGTACTAGGTTTACGGTAATGCACGTTGAGTATTATTATCGTTATAACTACTGAAAGTCCAACAAGCAGCATTGTGAAAAGTAAGTATTTACCAAGTAGAGGTAAAGCGAGTGATGTTGAAGGTATGATCTCGGATATGAGCAAAAAGAACATCGTCTGTGAGAGTAGAATTGAAATACTCAATGCAATTTTCTCCCCTGAGTCCGCTGGCAAGTAGAAAACTAGCACGGACAGATATGATATACCAACACATGGAACGATGAGGTTGACGGTATAAAACAACGTTTTCCTTCTTAACGTTATGTTAAAAAAAATATCTGAAACAATTTGTGAATTATTAATAAAACTTCTATAAATAGCTATTAATTTCATATTAATCATAGAAATCTAAATAAATAGAAAGTCTCATATCCGCAGTGATCTTTACAGCTAGTGATTCAAGAATCACTAGTATAGTAGTATATTTTTCATTTAGCGCCTGCAACATCAAAAGGCAATCATAGTTTGTTTCTTTACATACGTGTACAGCTGTAATTACTTAGAACTGGTTCGATGCAATTCCCTGACTTTTATTTACTGAGCTTAGTTGTACATAAACTCGAGGACGTTGTTGTTGTTATTGTCCTTCACTAGCAATCAGGATAGGTAGGATAGAGGATAGGCCACTTATCACCAAGTGGCTTGCTAGCTCGTTTATCATGTTGTCATAAGTCAATAGTTTTACAGGTTAAATATAAAATCATACATTACTCGACCATAGTGTTAGCCATCGCGATCAAATTTTGTCATATATTGTAAATATGAGTAATTTTTATTCATAAATAATTCGTTAATAAATTCCCTATAGCGTCACCTATCGGATCCTATCCAAGAAATAAACCATCGTTTCTACAAAACAAATATATTGTGTGAATAAAACCTCCATCGGTTTAGTCTTTTAGAAGGTACACGATCACTAACAGATGCACCAATAATAATATTTCATCTTGTGCTATTGATGTGGCAACGTGAAACCTTAATATAATGAATAATTCATTTCGCTGTTTCAAACATAAATATATGTAAGATCAACTATATAGTTGATTTAAAAACATACTCGAATTGAAATGCCTTTTATTAAAATATTATTCTTGTATATTTACTTACTTTCTACTTAAGAGAAAAAGTTTTAATAAACATAAATACATGATACGTAAAAGTGTACATAAAACATTATCGTAAAATGTATTATACAAGACAGGCAAACATCCGCAAAGCCATTAATGCTGTAATAAAAAAGTATTTCTCTCGAGTGAGTCGTTTGTGTCGAGTCAAAATGAAAAGTCCTTCAATTTATCATAATTATTATAACTCGAAAAGACGGTGGAAATTATTATGATTTAACCTGAGTGTTTGCTAGTATTAGCTAATATAAGCAACATTTGACAGCCAGTGCTATTTTTGGATATTGTGGACACCAATGATGATGATGCTAATTATGATGCTTCTGACAATTACAGTAATATCGTCCTAACTTATGAGAGAAACGCTAATACATTTTCACACTTAATTATGTGGATAAGGTGAAATTAATAAATATAATTCTTGGTGTATTAACCCCCTCCCCTCCACCCCTTTTTTTTCGTGGGGAAATCCTCATGGATACCTCCGGCTGCGGCGGCAACCGGAAAGTTATGCCGGACTCCTACCGGCTAAAAACCCACGGTGTCTCCTCGCACGTGCCCGCGGGGCCGCGGGAATCCAAATTCTTCCGCAGCCCCACACTAGTGCTGGCCCGGTCTGTCCGGGCCCCGTCTCCTGCACGGGGTAGTGGGGTGTTAAACTACCCCTCTCCACGGCCTCCAACTCCATCTGCGTATCGGACCCCTCCAAGTCCTATACACGGAGGCCATGGGGCCAGGAAAATCTAGCGCTTAGTAGCGTCCGCTTTCCCGACCCCAGCGGCGGATCTGGTCTCTGGCTCGCCACCAACCAAGTTTCAGCCGCGGAGGGTAGGGAGAGCGGCGCCTCGTAATACCAACACTCCTCTACCCCCGCGGCCCCACCACCAACGTAGCAACGGTGTGGCCCCGTCTGAGTCGCGGAGAATAGGCATCGCCGTACCAACACTCCTCTTCCTCCGCGACTCCACCTCGGCTGCAGCGGTAGAGGAAGCGGACACCCCTCTCACCGCAGCCCACCGACACACATCCGAAGTGGACTCGTCAAGCCCACTCGGAGTGGCCACCTCGGGCCGGCCCTATAGGGGTTCCTCTTTGTTCACCGCAGGTGACCAAGCCACGGCTACTAAGCCCCCCCGCCACGACAAGGTGGGAACCCGTTCGGGGGGGCTCCCCTGCCCCAACATCATTTTAGACTAACAAAGGAATTGACCTGCTTGCTACAGCATGATTATGTTTGAGTGATATAAATTTACTTTATCAGTTTCGTAAAATTTACTTCTGAACACGAGCCACCGCTGCTCCCTGTAGTTGATCTGGATGTTTCAAACATACCATTAGCTAAATAATCATACCGATATGTATCGGTTATCATGAGACCACCGTGAACTTTCAAGGCAATTTCCATAGCATTCTCATATAATACTCACGACATGATGACGGATTATCATATGCCGTAATCACACGACACTTAAAGCAAAAAAATGTAATTATTATTTATTTATTACTTACGAGTACACGTAGGCTATAAGCATCATTTATATTCACATTATAATATATGCATATATTATTCACATAATAATTATTTATTGCCATGTATTGGTGGAATTAGAGAACATACGTATACGTACAGAGCCGCACTGCAGCTATGTTATCGTTGTAGCACGAATGAGCCCGCTCTCACAGAATACCAGTGTGAAATAGTAGCTATATGAGCTTAATATTGCTGTATTTTGTATCGTGAGTGTAGAGAACTGGAGACCCTTTTTACTAGAAGCGATACATTCCATATTAGACCTCAGGAGTGACAACGCGTCTGAGTATCAATTCTTAATTGGGAATAAAAATGTAGATATATATAAGCCACAGCATCCACTTACCATTAGGTGGATTGTGCACTCGTTTGTCACTCTTACTCTATAAAAAATACTTTAAGATGCCTACGAAGTAATCCTAGTTAATATTCTAGCATTATTACGGAACAAACTGAACAGGTTTGGGATAATCGATTGTTTATTAGGTTGATTTAACTATTATGTTAATGAGAGAGATTATTTTGCTATTTTCAATGCTTACAAATCATATAAATTTATTCCAATAACCGGTTTATCACAGGGGTCACATATTGGCCCTTCTATTATTAGTATCTACCAATAATTTGTTGCGTAATTTATCATTTTATTTTTTTTACAGAAAGGTTACTAATTCTACCGATATGTTTAATCCTCGAGAAGATCTTGACATGCTTCAGAAATGGTATTGTAGTAGTTGTTGTGCAGCCACTTTCTCTAAAAAAAGTTATTAAAATGTCATATAACCTTAATGAAATCACTTTAGAAGAGGCCAAGCAGGTCCGCGATATTGGCATGATTTTGGACACTGAACTCGGGTTTACAACTAGATTAGGACAATTTGACAAAGGCTTTTAAAATGATTGGGTTTTACTATGAAATCCGTCAAAGACTTTAAAAGTAAATCCGCAAAGGTTACAGCATACAATGCCCTCGTAAGAACTCAACTTGATTACAATAGCAGTTTTTGGAGCCCTTTTTACAATACACATATAGATCATATAGAAAGCGTTTCCTAAGATATATTTGTGGAACGTAATACTTCTTTTTTCGTTTATTTTTCCTTTTATTTGTATTAATTTAGTATATTTGTGGTTTTATTTTATTTTTGTAAAATTTTCGAAGAAGCGTGTTGTGCTCACATATAATTGTAGTGATGCTTTTTGTTATTTCTTCATACATATAAATTCCTACTTGTAATCGTTTGTATTATCATTGTTGCTGTGCCAATTAATATGAAATAAATAGAAATCAACATGGGCCAAGTGATTTAATGTAATCAGTACCTACTTCCATTACATTTTTCATCTCAATCCGATTGACAAGCAATAAATGTGGGTTACCATTTATCCATAAATTAGTTCATTTCTTATAAAATCCTTACAACTCTCTCGTTCTTGCATTCTTGTTATACAAGTAACATTGGTATAACAAGAATGAGAGTCATTTTCAAGTAATTTGCGTTACATGTAATGCAAAATATATACATATATATTATTAATTATATTTTATAAATATAAATAGATTATTTAATTTATTAATTTAAAATGAAACTAAATTGGAATTAAATAATGATTTATGTGTAAACGCTGTATGCTGCTTTTTTATTCTATATATTAAAATTTCTGTAAAATTTTACTATGTAACCGTGCATGCTTTATTGAAATATATTTATTTGTATTTGTATTAATTTGTATAAATATTATGTATATTAAATTCTAAGCATATTATTATAAAGTAAACTGTAATTGTTTTAAATACTATACTTGACTACTTGTGAGTTTTTTGTCGTCTCTTCTACCAGGCCGCAGTAAAGCGTGTTTGATATTCAAAAAGTGATTTTTAAATAAAATGTTCAGTTTGAAGTATTTCGAATTTTTACTTTTGCTTGATAAATACCATGTAAATATCGGTATATGATGTGTAATGTTTTTTACTCATTAATTATAGCATGTCAAATTGCTTAACAGAAGCCTCCCCATAGATTGTGTCTGACAGTTTTTATTTTTACTTGTTATTAGAAACATGCTGCTGCCTATATCCTGGTTTGTTTCCTACTGCCTCCTCTTACGACATCCACGGGGCGATATGGGGTAGTAAATAGGATATTCTTAACCCGCCATTACACGTTTGCTTTTAACACAGTTGACTGTTTAATGTAAGCTTAATGAATAAGCAGTACGAAACCTACGTACGTATGTATAATGAAAATGCCATAGTAATATAGCTTGTTTTGAGCATGTCTCAATTAACAGTGGTAGAGCCACGCGGCAGCTTTTGCTGTCGCATGGATGGGCCGGCTCGAACCGGGGTAGTACCACGACCTCACAGAAAACCAGCGTGAAGTAGAGGTTTACCTCTGCGTTTCGCTTGGTGAGTGCAGGTGGCCGGAGGCCCTTTTTACTGGAAATGAGGCATTCCATCTTAGTCCTCACGGGTGACAACGCATCTACATTTTGATTTGTATCAGAGGATAGATGTAGATGTCTATGGGCCGCAGCATCCACTTACCATCAGGTGGACTGTGTGCTCGTTTGTCACCCATATCCTATAAAAAAAAATGTCTTTTTCAACGATCGTTAATGACAAACTAAGATCAAAAATATCGTAAGATGAACAATGACCACACGAATTATATACCTTTTAAAATCCAAACCATACAATCGTTAAATTGCAGGAACTAAATAATCGCTGACAGATGAAAAAATTTCATATTTTCTTCTTTAAAACTAAAAAGGGTAAGACGTAAAAGCACCTACCAATAAATTTGCCCGAGCCTGTTCTTTTTCCGAGCGTATTCCATACATTAGAGTCGGAATACCACGAGCGCTCGCGTTATGGCTAATCTCCTCGTTGGCTGTAAATTACATCGCGGCGCGTCGTCGACGCTTATCTATGCTAAATTACTGCGTTTTACTGCCGACTTGAACAGGTTAAACGCTTGTTTTGCTAATGCTTACAAAGGGCAGTTAACGGGCTCGCTGTGTGAATACTGATGGTGCGCCTGTGTCTGGTTGATTTATGTATTTTTAAACTGTTAAACAAGTGTGACACAGCATTTTTGTAAGAAAATCCGCCCCTTGAACATCATAGCAAAGCGTATTACTAAGTTTCTATTTAAGAATAAAATACAATAGAATAGAATAACTTTTTTCAATATTGTTTACATGTAATTCTTATTGAAAGTCATGTTTTTACTTTTACCACTGGTACGTAACAAAACCTCTATTTTCTTCTAGGAAGAACCAGCTAGATACCCAGTGGGACTTTTTTTAAAAGTACAACTTACAATATTATATTTACTCAATTTTCATGAAAACATTTAGAAACAGCCTGGTGGCGATCACCTCATTCCCAGGGGTTATTATCAATCATGTACTCTTTAGTAGTATAATAACCCTTACTAAACAATTTTTGCTTAATAAATTTTGAAGCCCTTTGATAGATAAGATTTGCACATTTTCTGGGGCTTTGTTATAAAAGTGTATACGTTGCACCATGAAGGAATTACTGACTCTTTAGAGTCTAGTAACTAGTACTTGTAAGGGTTTGTGTTTCGAAATACACGATTAACATAATTATATGTAGATTAAACTGTGTCTAATTTCCTACGTAGAGATTGTTCGACAGGCAGACAAGCATTAATTACATGCTCGAAGCCTGGAGTCAGTAAATTAGCAGTGCTTTACTCCCAAGCCTCGCAACATAATATAGTTGCAGCGTGAATGAATCGGCGCGAGTAGAACCACGCCCTAATAGAGTACTAGCATTAAACAATAAATAATATTATCGAATAATCCGGCTGCGTTTCGTAAAGTGAGTGTAGAGATCTGGAGACAGTTTTTACTGGTAATTAGGTATATCATCTATATCGAAGGGGGGACAGCGCATTTATATTGTCATGTTACACCTAGATCTAGCCGGTTAGAACTAGGTGCGGCCAGCAGTAGTTGGTTAAATTTAGGTGTACGGCTAAATTTGTAAAAATGGGGAAAATGGTATCAAGTAATAAGTAGGTTTTTACGTGGTAGAGCCATGCTGCAGCTATATTAGTAGTATATTTGTAGCACGAATGGGTCGGCTCGACCGGGGAAGGACCACACTCTCACAGAATACCAGCGTCAAATAGCAGCTCAACACTGCTGTGTTTCGTATGGTGAGTGTAGAGAACCGGAGACCCTGAGGCATTCCATCTTAGTCCTCACGGGTGGCAACGCATCTGCATTTTGATTCGCAAACGAGGATAAATGTAGATGTCTATGGGCCACAACAACCACTTACCATCAGGTGGACTGTGTGCTCGTTTGTCACCCTATACTAAAAAAAAAGAAACAAAAGGTTAAGGTGCGGTTAAGGTGGCCTTTGGGCTACCTTAAAATCGCAGACATTTTTCTAATTAATAAATTATGTATAATACATCAACCGCAATTGACTACACCTTGTATTAGCTGGCTACACCTAGGTGTATCCACACTTTGGCTTTTAAGCGTAACAGTGATGCATAATCAAATAGATGTAGATGTCTATAAGCCACAGCATCCACATACCATCAGGTGGGTTGTGTGCTCGTTTGTCAACTTTATTCAATAAATAAACTCTGGGAACTAATATTTATTTTAAAAATAAGTAAAAAGTATCTCCGGTTAATAACCATATAACAAACACAGGAACATATTATGCTGCTATTAACGTTAGTATTATGTGCGAGTGTAGTTGTTCAATGCCGACCCATTCGTGTTTAAACCATATCAAAGATCCAGCGTGATTCTACTACGTAATGATATCATTAACTGCGATGGAGAAGCACGTTTATTAAAAAGTGTGAATCAATTTTTTTTTATAGGATAAGGGTGACAAACGAGCATACAGTCCACCTGATGGTAAGTGGTTGCTGCGGCCCATAGACATCTACATCTATCCTCTATTACAAATCAAAATGTAGATGCGTTGTCACCCGTGAGGACTAAGATGGAATGCCTCATTTCCAGTAAAAAGGGCCTCCGGCCACCTGCACTCAACAAGCGAAACGCAGAGGCGAACCTCTACTTCACGCTGGTTTTCTGTGAGGTCGTGGTACCACCCCGGTTCGAGCCGGCTCATCCGTGCGACAGCAAAAGCTGCCGCATGGCTCTACCACTGTTAAAATAATTTTACCACTTTTAATATTTATTTTATAATTTTTATAACAATTAGTTAATTTAATATTTTAGTTTTTAAAATAAATTGTTATTTTGCTCTCGAACTGAAACTATGTTAAATGTTGTGTGTTAATTTTTAACTTAAATGATTTTGCATGGTCATTGTTCAAGAAACAGAAAAATAGATGGTTCTCTATTCGATGTGTATGTACTCTGATTCCTGAGAAGCGGCTAAACAGATTTAAATATTTGTTCTTTTTTATTAAATAGCTCCATGTTAATTTAAAAAAAATCTGAAAAACGGTTGACCCTGCAACTTGCCTCTTATTTTCGAGCGCAATACTCGAAAATAAGCGGTAAGCGAAATTTTTATTTACATACAAACGTATACCTCTCCCCCCTCCCCTCAAGGCCATTCGGGAATAGTTAGAACGACTTCCTAGGAACTCAAAACGTGGAGATCTGATGGAAACTCGCATTCTCAAATTCGAACCGATATCTACAACTTCCTACTTTTGAAAATGAATAATTTTCAAAGTGGAAAGTTAAAAAATACATTCATACATACATTCAGATCTTCCTATTATTTCATACATACAGTTATTCCTATTCCTAAATACAGGGGTGCAAAATAGGAGATGAAGATTTAATGTATGAAATTTGTTCGTACCGACAATTACGAGACTTTAAACGACATTCTGGTTGCTCTACCTGGCACTTGTGATATTCTTTACACTACTCAAATAGGTAAAGTAATTAAACTTTTAATAAAACATTTTTCTAAGTTGATCATATCATTTTTATGAATTGAGTTTTTATTTTTTATTAAAAGTTTAATTACGTGTTGTGTTGTCAAATATATCTGTTCTATTCTATTATTTTATATTATTTTCTATTCTAAGTACCTGGATAGGGTTCCTGACAACATGGATAGTATCGCTCATGCCTTTCAGCAGGTACCCCAAGAATGTCCCACTCCACAGATGGGTAGTACTCACGTAGATCGATACCTACCTCGACCATATCACCCTTTTTCTGATTTATATGCTTCAAATCGATCTGAAAAATATAATGGTGAGTTAACATAATGATTTATTATATTCTAGACTACACCCCGGTTTCGCATTAATCTTTCGGTTTCTGGATCTGGACAACAGCGCCACCTACCGGGTCCAATTGTGAATCTAAGCCATCCAGGGACCCACTGAAACGCACATAAAAATTTTCATTGAAACCGGTTGACTCGGTTTCGAGTTTTAGCGAGACTAACGGAGACCAATTGATTTTTATATATACAATAAATTATCATATAACATATTTTTTTATATGATAGGGTGACAAACGAGCACACAGTCCACCTGATGGTAAGTGGTCGCTGTGGCCCATAGACATCTACATCTATCTTCAAAATGCAGATGCATTGTCACCCGTGAGGACTAAGATGGAATGCCTCTTTTCCAGTAAAAAGGGTCTCCGGTTCTCTACCTAACCATACGAAACACGGCAGCGTTAAGCTGCTATTTTACGCTGGTATTCTGTGAGAGCGTTTGATTGCATTGCGTTTGTTTGACTGCATTTTGATTCGAAAACGATAGGATAGTTGTAGATGTCTATGGGCCCCAGCATCCACTTACCATTG
This sequence comes from Parnassius mnemosyne, assembly GCA_963668995.1. Taxonomy (NCBI): domain Eukaryota; kingdom Metazoa; phylum Arthropoda; class Insecta; order Lepidoptera; family Papilionidae; genus Parnassius; species Parnassius mnemosyne. The sequence goes on from CAVLGL010000024.1 coordinate 8,080,521, forward strand.
CACTGTGTGCTCGTTTGTCGCCCTTATTCTATAAAAAAATCTCAATCTATCGCAATCTATACCATTTTGCGGAGAGTCGACAATCAGGGAAATAAATGAGGTATTGGATTCTTTTACGTCGCCCCCACAGAATAGCAAAAAATAATTTCAAATAAAAGGAATTAACATTACTTTTTATCTAATATTACCTGGTCTCCGTCATAACTCCATGAGCCAAATTTCAGGAAACATGTTTGCTGATCGAATGGGAAGTAGCGCACGTCAATTTCGCAGGAAGACTTAAATATGGCTGGTGGTGTCCATAACACTTTACCGTTGTGATGAAGGACCGCTTTTGTCATCGTTGTCACCACGTACTCTCCGTCAGCGCTGCGAAATATTAATTTTATTATTGCATATTCTAAGCAAGCTCTTACCGGTAAGCGAAATATAGGGCGTCCCCGCAAAAGATAGTGTGACGTTCCTGGTAGACCTGGTAGTTTATGCAGAAAGTCGATGGATGCAGGTGGCTAAAGACCGTGCTTTGTGGCATTCCTTGGGAGAGGCCTATGTTCAACAGTGGACTTGTGAAGGGCTGTAATGATGGTGATGGTGATGGTATAAGAAAAATCGGTTTTGATTTTTTTTTAATTGCACATTTCAGAACTTACAAACTAATTACAACTTTCAAATAAATTTGTCGGTATGATACGCGCGCCACCTATTGTAAGTTAAATGTAATATGCCTATAACCATTTCACAAGTGCAAGCAATAACTTGACAAAGTTTTAGCCAAATCTGATGAACGGATTGGCAGCGCATAAAATACGAATAAACAACTTATTTTTTATATATTACATTCAAATAATTAAGGTTTTATATAAAACAATAAATCAATACGTATTATAAGCCTACGTAGTGAAAAAGTTATGTAGGGTTTTCGTTTATCTACTACGTAGGTTTGATTGTTTTTCTAGAATGTATCAATATGAAAAGAAAACATTGTTAGACAAGGTAAGTCCAACGTCTTCTAGGAGGTTGATGCATGTGGATCAGTACGGATTAGTGGCCTTCTTCGGGGGACGCCTATAACAGTTTACTTGTTGAAGGGCTGTAAAACGATGATAACGACGATAATGACAAACTAAATAATAAATTCTCCCTTCAGCGAATTCTGTCGTTGTTAGTTACTACCAAACGAGTATTTCGGCTCATCTTTTATGGTAGGTACCTAAGTTCTAGGTGTTACATTGTAGTTGTTTGCCCTTAGGTTCACGGAAACTTATAGAGGTAAATGTTTGCGGTTTTGTGATTGGTTTTTGTCTTCTTACTTGTAACTAATTCTTTAGGAACTAATACTTATTGACACATTTACTTTTGGATTTACTAGTTATGTTGTTACGTCTACCGCTGTTGACATAATTTACTCAATAGATAATAATTTTTGTAAAAAACAAAATAGGCATATTCCATATTTAGAATAGAATGAAATAGAATGATTTTCTATTCAGTATTGATTATTACTTAATACTTATTGAAAGTATTTTTTTATTTACATTATTAAATAAATAATAGGCATAATAATAAATGACGATAACCGATGGGGGACAAGGTTCTCGAGTGGCTGCCTCGTACCGGCGTATGAATTGTAGGACATCTCCCCACTAGATGGAGTGACGACCTGGATCGTGCTTTGTGGCATTCCTTGTGGGAGGCCTATGTTCGGCAGTGGACTTGTAAATGGTTGTAATGATGATGATGATGATGATAATAATAATAATAAATACATTACATAGACCATATTATCCATTTACCATCAGGTTGACGCTGAGTAATGGTAACTACTTCAATAAAAAAAACATATAAATGCTGATTTAGTCGTACGAAATTTTAGAAAAATGCCAGAGAAATTTCGAATAAAAAATCTTAGAAGGGACAAGTCCAACACGTCACTCTAGTCCAGCGACAAAAACTTTTTAAGCCTTTGAATAATGCACAAACGCGTTCAATAAATAAAGTTTAATTCTACAATATGCCACAGCGATAAAATCACACAATTTTTTTCAATCACACAGTCCACCTAATGGTAAGTGGATGCTGTGGCCTATGGGCCACAGTTCTAATCTACATTTGTCTTCAATTAAAAATAAAAATGGAGATTAGTGATCACAGTATTAAGCTGCTATTTTAAGTCGGTATTCTGTTATCTTTCCCCTGTCGAGCTGATCCATTCGTGATACCACGTATATGTAGCGTAAATCTACCACGTATTAATGAAATCATAGTTGATGTGTAGCGTTCGCGTAAATGAAAGAGAGAATATTTATTCTTCAAGATTTTTTTACTTCAGACAATTATTGTTTATATATCTATATAAAAAATCGATTTACGTGATAAATTATATGCACCGAAAAAAATATGTTTAGGAGAGGTCTATGTACCGCAGAGTAAGTACAAAAAAGTTTTGTTGAAGACTTGAAAGATGTGTTATGCAAAAGGGTCAGGGTATATTATAATCGTGGCCGTGCCTTGAATGGTTATGTAAATATGTTAACGGTTAGGGGACACGTTCCTCGTTTGCGACAGTTACTATATTCTCGTCTAAGGCAACTCATACGTGAAGGGGTCGTACGGTCAAATAATTTTGTGGTATACAATATAAGATGAAAGCGAATATGAAAAATCGCGTTTATTTTTTTTATTTTGTTTCTTTCTCTAAGAATAAAAGGTTGTTTTGATCTGATTTCCAATAATTAGGTGTAAAAAAAATGCTTTTGATAACCTGATTAATCTTTTCGGAGGCCTCCCTCTACTGTTATATACATCCAATTTTATAGGTGTTACATTGTAGTTGTTTGCCCTTAGGTTCACGGAAACTTATAGAGGTAAATGTTTGCGGTTTTGTGATTGGTTTTTGTCTTCTTACTTGTAACTAATTCTTTAGGAACTAATACTTATTGACACATTTACTTTTGGATTTACTAGTTATGTTGTTACGTCTACCGCTGTTGACATAATTTACTCAATAGATAATAATTTTTGTAAAAAACAAAATAGGCATATTCCATATTTAGAATAGAATGAAATAGAATGATTTTCTATTCAGTATTGATTATTACTTAATACTTATTGAAAGTATTTTTTTATTTACATTATTAAATAAATAATAGGCATAATAATAAATGACGATAACCGATGGGGGACAAGGTTCTCGAGTGGCTGCCTCGTACCGGCGTATGAATTGTAGGACATCTCCCCACTAGATGGAGTGACGACCTGGATCGTGCTTTGTGGCATTCCTTGTGGGAGGCCTATGTTCGGCAGTGGACTTGTAAATGGTTGTAATGATGATGATGATGATGATAATAATAATAATAAATACATTACATAGACCATATTATCCATTTACCATCAGGTTGACGCTGAGTAATGGTAACTACTTCAATAAAAAAAACATATAAATGCTGATTTAGTCGTACGAAATTTTAGAAAAATGCCAGAGAAATTTCGAATAAAAAATCTTAGAAGGGACAAGTCCAACACGTCACTCTAGTCCAGCGACAAAAACTTTTTAAGCCTTTGAATAATGCACAAACGCGTTCAATAAATAAAGTTTAATTCTACAATATGCCACAGCGATAAAATCACACAATTTTTTTCAATCACACAGTCCACCTAATGGTAAGTGGATGCTGTGGCCTATGGGCCACAGTTCTAATCTACATTTGTCTTCAATTAAAAATAAAAATGGAGATTAGTGATCACAGTATTAAGCTGCTATTTTAAGTCGGTATTCTGTTATCTTTACCCTGTCGAGCTGATCCATTCGTGATACCACGTATATGTAGCGTAAATCTACCACGTATTAATGAAATCATAGTTGATGTGTAGCGTTCGCGTAAATGAAAGAGAGAATATTTATTCTTCAAGATTTTTTTACTTCAGACAATTATTGTTTATATATCTATATAAAAAATCGATTTACGTGATAAATTATATGCACCGAAAAAAATATGTTTAGGAGAGGTCTATGTACCGCAGAGTAAGTACAAAAAAGTTTTGTTGAAGACTTGAAAGATGTGTTATGCAAAAGGGTCAGGGTATATTATAATCGTGGCCGTGCCTTGAATGGTTATGTAAATATGTTAACGGTTAGGGGACACGTTCCTCGTTTGCGACAGTTACTATATTCTCGTCTAAGGCAACTCATACGTGAAGGGGTCGTACGGTCAAATAATTTTGTGGTATACAATATAAGATGAAAGCGAATATGAAAAATCGCGTTTATTTTTTTTATTTTGTTTCTTTCTCTAAGAATAAAAGGTTGTTTTGATCTGATTTCCAATAATTAGGTGTAAAAAAAAATGCTTTTGATAACCTGATTAATCTTTTCGGAGGCCTCCCTCTACTGTTATATACATCCAATTTTATAGTCAACATTCTTTTTGTGATATGACTTTTCTTCCCTTCGCAGAATTCGTCTTCCACTTCTCATCTTTTCAACTTATAATATTATTATTAATTAATTACATTTACACTTAAAATAGGTTCGCAGAATAAATATTAAAATAAGATTAATTGAAAAACTAGTAGTATATAACATGTATTGTTGAAAGAAAATCGTTGTGAGATCTACACGTTTCAGAAATTAAAAAACAATAATTTGAGACCATCGCGCATTGGGCGACGCAGCGGACTTTTCTTTATTCTAAAATCATCTCCTAATCGCAACAGCAAACATAGGCTTTAACTTTACTATGCATATTTGTAAAAACGTACCCGGAAAACATAAAAATATTACTTATTATAATACTTATTATACAGGGAAGGACCATGCTCTAAAATAACACCAGCGTAAAATAGTAGCGTGATTCTGCTGTGTTTCGTATGGTGAGTGTAAAGAACCGTACTCTATTTACTGGTATCGTGGTATTTTATCTTAGTCCTCAGGGTTGACAACGCATTTGATTCTTAATCGAAGATGGATTTAATGTCTATTTTATTAGTGATTTCGGTCCGATTTTGAAAAATGAGAGTTTTCATCAGATCTCCACGTTGTTTGAGGTCCGAGGAAGCCGTTTCGACTATTCCCGGCTAGACGCCCGGCCGTGCGCGCGCTCGTGTTTGTGTGTGTGTGTGTGTGTGTGTGTGTATGTATGTGTGTGTGTGTGTGTGTGTGTGTGTGTGTGTGTGTGTGTGTGTGTGTGTGTGTGTGTGTGTGTGTGTGTGTGTGTGTGTGTGTGTGTGTGTGTGTGTGTGTGTGTGTGTGTGTGTGTGTGTGTGTGTGTGTGTGTGTGTGTGTGTGTGTGTGTGTGTGTGTGTGTGTGTGTGTGTGTGTGTGTGTGTGTGTGTGTGTGTGTGTGTGTGTGTGTGTGTGTGTGTGTGTGTGTGTGTGTGTGTGTGTGTGTGTGTGTGTGTGTGTGTGTGTGTGTGTGTGTGTGTGTGTGTGTGTGTGTGTGTGTGTGTGTGTGTGTGTGTGTGTGTGTGTGTGTGTGTGTGTGTGTGTGTGTGTGTGTGTGTGTGTGTGTGTGTGTGTGTGTGTGTGTGTGTGTGTGTGTGTGTGTGTGTGTGTGTGTGTGTGTGTGTGTGTGTGTGTGTGTGTAGTCTATTATTTGCTTAGAAATGTGAAAACAGGCCACGTGTATAAATATGCTAATGACTAACTAACTAATTTATGCTAATATAATATAATTTAAAGTTAATTTAGAGAAAATCTTGAGGAAGTTAGAAAACGTTATATGCTTTTTACTTAGGCCAGCTTAACATGCTCGACTCGGCGTAAGATTAGCAGCACGTGCGTCATTTTCTCATTCTCTGTCCATGATTAATAGTTTGCCGGCCTGTTTTGACACAGCATGATGTATCATTCGCCAACGCTTTCTTATCAATATACTCTATCAATTAACTTCTTCTATACTACATGTTAAGATTTATTTTCTCCATTTAAACTTTGTTAAAATTTACATAGTATAGTTAACTTAATGTACATTGAAAGCGAATGTAGTATTACATTCTCGTATTATACAGTAGTACTATTGTATAAGTAAAATACAAAAATGTATAAAGAGATAGAGTTTTCGATTTTTGTGAATCATTTAACGGTCTTCTTATAGAAAAAGGGTGATAAACGAGCACACATAGTCCACCTGATGGTAAGTGGGTGCTGTGGTACAGAGACATCTACATCTATCCTCGACCTAAGAATCAAAATTCTGATGCGTCGTCACACCTGAGGACTAAGATGGAATGTCACGTTTCCAATAAGAAGAAGTAGCAGACCACCACACTCAATCTCTAAACTCAATCTTACGAAACACAGGACCATTAAGCTACTATTTTACGCTGGTATTCTATGAAAGCGTGGTCCTTACTCGGTTAAGCCGACCCATTCGTACTAAACCTATAATATAACTGCAGCATGGCTCTACCATTGAATGTATATAAGCTGACTGGTTCCACAAAAAGTAGATTTTAAAACATGTACTTGACTTGTAGGTGTTAGAAACAAACACATAATTTCTCATACTGAATACTGGATCTTAAGTTATTAAGTTATGAATACAATCTTAAGATAGTAAATGTATCATCATCATCATCATCATTACAGCCCTTCACAAGTCCACTGCTGAACATAGGCCTCCCCCAAAGAATGCTACAAAGCACGGTCCTGAGCCACCTGCATCCATCGATTTCCTGCATATCTTACCAGGTCGTCACTCCATCTAGTGGGGGGACCCCTACACTTCGTCCGCCGGTACGAAGCTGCCACTCGAGAACCTTTTTTCCCCAACGGTTGTCGGTTCTTCGAGCTACATGGCCGGCCCATTGCCACTTCAGCTTACTAATCCGTTGGGCTATGTCGGTCACTCTGGTTCTACTGCGGATATCCTCATTTCTAAGTTTATCACGCAGAGAAACTCCGAGCATAGCCTTCTCCATAGCTCGCTGAGCGACCTTGAGTTTCCTCGTCCGGCCAGCAGTGAAGGACCACGTCTCAGTACCATAGGTCATCACTGGCAACACGTACTGGTTGTACAGTCTTGTTTTCAAGTTTTGAGGTATACCTGAGGAAAAGATGTGCCGTAATTTCCCGAACGCTGCCCAACCGAGTTGAATCCGCCGATTGACCTCTCGGCGAAGTTGGATTTACCTAGTCGGACTATTTGTTTCAGGTAAACATACTCGTCAACAACTTCGAGGTTAGTGTCCCCAACATCTACCGACATAGGTGTAAATGTATAGGGAAGAGGAATAAAATTTTACTGTTAGGTAACAAAAATATATTCAAGAAAGTATCTGCTACCGTATTGTTGGTTTAGGATTATGTCGAGCTTATTTTAGCAAATAATAAAAGCTTTTTAAAGATGAGATGAAAAGACGCAATGTACCTGCGGTATTATCCTAGTAACATTGAAAATAAAATGCACACGAGAGAGAGCATAAGCAAAAATCGTATAGCTTTTATACGAAGACAGCATTATTTGTATAAAGGATTTATCTGCTATTTCTTCTACATCTTTCTGAGCCTTTTTAATATACTGCTTTAAGCTTAGAAAGATATTTTAACGTATATTCAATATAATTAATAGAATCAGGCGTTACTTTGCGGAAATACATTATATTAAAGTTGGTAAAAATTAGGTAAAAGGTTGGTAAAAAGTGGATGTACATGAGGTAATTTTTACCAACTTTATTATATTCAATATTCTATTAAATATGTAAAAAAAATAATTAACATAACTCAAAGTTAAAAATAAAATGCTACGAGTATGACCTACCGTTTTTCTAGAACACTACGCTCTCTCCCACATTTGTATGTATATGTACTGCTACTACTACTACTCATTGCCACTACGAAAATCAATACTATAACCCGCAATACCACTTTAATAGGAATCACACCATCTTTGATAACATGACATGTGTTATGCCTCTAAATGAGACATCATGGGAATTATGTATTATATATTCGGATTTAGACTTTGTAAGGCGACAAACGAGCACACAAGCCACCTGATGATTAGTAGATGCTGTAGTCTATGGAAATCCATATCTTTTCTCGATTAAGAATCAAAATGTAGATGCGTTGTCACCTCTGAGTATTTTGATCGAATGCCTCGTTATCAGTAAAAAGGTATTCGGTTCTCTACGCCCACTATAAGAAACACAGTAGCATTGCTCTGCTATTTTACGTTGGTATTCTCTGAGAGTGTAGCACTTCTCCGATCAGTTCGATACATAATATAGCAGCAGTGTAACATTACTACACTAGAGACTACAAAGCATTCTATTTTTCACGTAAATTTCTTAACACTTTAATTTACACTTTTCTACTGTAGCGAGATTTCGTAAAGTAACGCTCGATACCATTATAATTATCACAGTCTACCCTCACCACACCGGTGTTGACACCATTGTACTGATAATATTGCTCTTCATCACCAGACTATGGGTTTCAGGTTAAGCATTTTGAAATAATTATGTAGCCATTCGTCAGAAACTCATTCGTTGATTGGCGTTTGTTTAAATTGGCGTTATAAAATTACTTGTCAAAATCATAATATGTTTATTTGATTATTTTCATATATTGTCATTTCTGACAATTTATAAATATAACATATAAAATAATACCTTTCTTTTATAAATTTGTACAGGAGGGGTGACACATCATAATTTTATCTATGTGTGGATTGGGCGTGTAAAATTAAAGCGAAAAGAAAATCGCTGTTTCTTTCTTTCGGTTTGTTTAAGATTGCCATTTAAAAATTAGACACAAAAATACATATTATATCGGAAGAAACTAAATATGACACAAAAATACATATCTATTATATCGGAAGAAACTAAATATGACACAAAAATACATATTATATCGGAAGAAACTAAATATGACACAAAAATACATATTATATCGGAAGAAACTAATATGACACAAAATTACATATTATATCGGAAGAAACTAACTATGTTTAATGTGGGTTAAACTTTTTTTGGTTGCTCATTAGAGTATAATTACATACATATTACTCTGAGATTTGCACAATTAATTCTCATATTAATTGATTAAAATTGAATTATTGAATATAAGCAGAATTCTATCAAAAGAAGCCATGAATTAAAGGAAGAAAAAAATTACATTTGTTTTTCAAAGTCTTTCATATTGAAAATATTTTTTGAAATTGCTTCCAATTTATTTAATAGGTTTAGATTTTAATATTTGTTATGGCATTTTGCTTAAATTCAGTTATTATTGGTTCAAATAACTTCATTTTCGTTTGTAGGCATTTCTCCGTGATTGTCGATGTAAAGATTTTTGTGGGATGATGACTTTGTATGAGATATTGACTAAAAATTAATTTATCATTTAAAATTTTTATGCACGATGTGTGATCAGAATCGAAAGTAAATTACACGTTGTGCAAACAAAATCATCTGATCACTATCTGCAGACTTCCTACAGTAAAAGAAGAAAACATTTTTGACAATATTGTGGTAAGTCTTTAAGCATTTTGAATTTATTGATCGTTATTTGTAGGTATATTTACTATATTATTTTTATTATATATATTTTTATATTTATTATATTTACTATATTTGGGCTGAGTTAAGTTTTTACCATGAGAATTTCGCTGATTTAAATTAACGTTACTGTTCTCTGAAGAATAACTCTCATGAAAACATATGTTATAAATCAATATTACGCGTGGAAATATTATCTGCAAAAGCAATTAAAACGACAAATAATAATATACAGTGTATAAAACAATCTCAGCCAAAAATAAAATTACATAACTATACCTATTTTTAGTTTTATTTTATCCCACATACTACTCTAAAATCAATTCGAGTTGGTGCAGCTTCTCAAATGTATGAGAATTCACCCAATAGGTTTGTGAGGCTCGAGCTAAAATTACTCAAATTTGCCTTAAATAAAAAGTTTATAAGTTACGGAATAATAAGTTTTGAAATTCCCGCTAAAAACCTTTATATGGGAGCCCACCGTGGCACTTTTAGTGTACAATCTTAAACACGTGTTTCTTTTTTTTAGTATGAAGTTGGCGTTCTTCTCTAGGTTGAGAGTAATTGTATTCCGTGTACAATAGAGTCCTGTTATTCTCTAGTCCTAGAATTAATTGCTTTGTCGTTTTTGAATTAATGCTTGTAGTGAAATCAAGAATTTTATGTATACTAATTTAAGATCTAATTCGAGATCTAATATTTGAGCATAGAGCTTATAGATGATAGATTGAAGAAAGACATCCTTGTTTAACTTTAATTTAGATTACCATAATTACTGAATCGCATTTTAAATAAAGTTCACCTGTCACAATAATTGTCTTAACCATTTTGGAAACTTGGATTGTTGGTAGCTTTAAACTCCGGTTAAATAAAAGTCCTTCTAACAAAGTCCCTTAGCTGTAGCGCCACAGTCTTCAAAATTTGACATTATGCTCTCAAATACCACTGTACATTTTAGTTCGCATATTTCCGCGGGATTTTTCTCGTGAAATGCAGGGCTTACTCCCGGAATTGTTTACGATTACGATTCGGATTTCAATATAAACTAACGCCGTTTTAAACCTAATTTTAAACTTTTTTTTTACTCTCGAACCGATTCGAATCGAGAAACAAGATCGAGATAACATCAAGCATTATTAGTGTCGTTAGACACATTCTCATTCATCATGGGAGATCATTATTAAAAATTTACTTTTTCAATCGTGTATAACGTAAGTAGGACAAACTTATCAGGAGAAAGCATTCTCATCGCTTGCGATTACGAACACCATCTAGCAGCGGACAGCTGAAGACTTTCGTTCTGATAATTCCAATTTGAACAACCATTCGATTTCGGGAGTTCGAACTTTAAATGAGATCGAATAAAGTTCGATTGATTCAGAACTCGATTCTGTCAGTACGCCGGCAGATTCTAGTTTAAATTTGAAACTAATTATAAACTTCTTTTTGTAATAAGGCCGAATATGTACATAAAAAACTAAGTAACACATATTTTGTATCGCATCTTTGACTAGTTATTTATATAATAAGTATTGAAGATAGCATTGTCACCTATAAACTAGTATTTTAATACTAAGTGAATTTTTAGTTTAAATATATATACATATAATTATGTGTAAAGGACAATTAGCTTTCGGGTGTATTTCAATATATATTATATATTTAAAAAAGCAAAAGTGTGAAGGAAGCTAGGATATTTCTTTCTTAATTTTATATCAAACACATTTTCAATATTTTATATTATCCTTGTCACCTTAGAGTCTTGCATCATTATTCATACCCTGCCAACTGTAACACGACATGTGTGCAATATTGCGTATCATAGATAACGTGAGCGTGACGAAGTAGTAATCCTGAAGCTAGCTATACTAAGCTATGTCGACGTTGGCCTTATATAAAATTCAACATAATATTGTATGATTTTAATACTTTGCTAACTTCTAAACTAAATATTCAGTATATTTCTGGACAAAATGTCCAACGTTGTCATAAGAGAAATGTCGTATTTTAAACAAAATTGATACTTCTTGAAATAGTTTATGCTCGGAAAAATATGCGCATACATTAAATACTCAACTAAATTCTTTATCGGATGAATTTTTAAAATAGTTTTAGTTAATGGAAATAAAAAAAATATATAATTTATTGCCAGTAAAAAGCTTTGACGTTCGAGTTTTCGTTTGTTTAAGCGACACCCAACCATATACTGTTTTTCGATAACACGAAAAGCATTTAATTGAATAAGATTCTTGATCGGCTTCAATTTTATTTCCTGATAATAAACAAAAGCGTTTTCAATAAAATAACTTTATGTTCACCGAAAGTCGCAGGCTTATTTCGTGCTGGACAAATATGCACGTAGCGGAGATTAAAGGTAAGACATGCACAACGTGGAGTAGATGCAGGCGGCTTAGGTCCGTATTTTGTGACAACCATTGGAGGAAGCCTATATCCAACAGGTGACTATTCATCAATGATAGCCCTTACAGGGCTATCATTGATGAATAAAATAAAGCACGAGATTGTTGAAACGCCTACTAATGGAGGCCATGTGAACTTCCGGGCACAAGTGATGGATTTTGTTTTATAGCTACCACCTTATAAAATGCTACCATTTAAATATATGTATGTATATATAGGGGCGGTTCTTTCAACGCGCTACAACAGCGTATACGGTTTGAAAAAAAAATCGAAGCCTAAATCACGCTATTCAGCGAGTAACTCTGAATATAAAGAAATAAATCCGAACTACCACATATATCCCTGGCAGCTCCCCAGGTTGATCACCTTGCTCAACAGGAGATCTCCCCTTTTCCAACAACGTAACATACTGAATTTACACTCCATATATAACATTCGTATCGAAGTTTCACTTATGAGAGAGAAGTAATTGGAGCATACTGTGTATCCCGGGTAACTTGGTCTTGAAGCGTTCATTAGGACGTTAGCTCATTAACTGTAACCAAATTGCATTATTTAGGCCAACTTATACGAGAATTACAGCAGAGCGCCCAAGCGAATGGGAACGTATTACGAGTATTAGAAGTTTGAAAATGGAAATTTTCGATGTACTGTTTATTCATCTCCATAAATATTAAAACCTCATTTCCTGTACATATTTAACATACTTTTTTTGCACACATCGAACGCGTAAGCGGAGATGTATTGCTCTATTGTCACCAAATAAAAAAATTGCGATTCACTCAAATTAAATTACTTCCATCAGCATTATATTGCACTTATATAATAAAAAGAGGACACCAAGAGCAAGAGAAAATTTTAATTAATACTTCTTACATAGTTGTAAGATTATTTATTTCGATTTATATTAAAAAAAAGTAAATTGAAAATAATTTCACTTGGACATCAGTTGGTCGGTATGGATGTGAACAAGATATCTTTCGAAAAATTGAACTTATCACTTTGATTTTTTTTAACAGCTTTGGATTTTAATGCTTAGGAAGCCTTTTGAATTGCACTAGTTTAAACATTTGTTTTTTTTTAACTGTCAATTTTTTTCGGTAACAAAATACGAATCACTGGTATCAAGCAGTCAAAAATAAAAACGAAATACGCGTTTCGGTAACTAATAAAAGTAAATTGATTATTCAAAACATTACATGAGCGTTCGAGGTGTGCACTTTTTGATTTATAGAGACTATCAGCTTTCTCCATAGGATTTTCACTTTTAGTAAAAAAATCTGTTTTTTTTTTAAATTTTTGAAACGAAGTGTAAAAAGTAGCAATCTATATACTACTAAGCAAAGATTCATTTTGAGCAGCTAAATATTAAAATATCTAAACCAAATAAATTTTAGTATCACGATGAAAACGTAATAAATTCATCATAAGCTTTCGTGTAGCAATACCCACTTAGCAATATTGTACCTTGTTAAACTCCAGGTACCAGGCGTTAGGCTTGGCCCATCAGGAATCAGTAAGCCCGGCAGGATTAAAGCGAGGTGAAGCTACGTCATCGTAATACTAGAAAAGATTTGGCCAGTAGAGGCGAAGGACAAAAAATACGGAAAAAGCAAGTGAAGGCCTTTACGGGTCCGAACCAAAATGAAAACAAAAAAATACATGTAATTTAAATAATAAGGTTTTATTAGTTTTGGATAAATGTAAAAGTGTTTGTCATTGTTTGGTAAAAGAAATAAAAATACTTTTGTATTATATTATAATATAAGAACCAATTGACTATTATCAAAAGAATGACTACTTTAAAATGGTCGTGTCAAGATGATTGCGTGGTATTATACCTAATAATTTAGGCGACATTAGAAAGTAACATCCGTGTCCGACGATACACGCCTACGTAGCTATGAATAAATGAAAGGAAACATGTTATTCGAAACAAAATATCATCGGTTTTAATTGTACTAACTTTAACCGTGCCAACCGCAGATGAAAATATAAAAGAAACTGCGCAGGTGTATGATTTCTTTCAAATACAATAGAATTGTATATTTTTCCTCATTATAAGTCAGTGCTTGACTACAGAACTTGACGGCTCCGTGGCGCAGTGGCTTAGCAATGAATTGTTGCGCTAGGTGCCGCGGGTTTGAATCCCGCACGGAACAAGTATTTGTATGGCATAAATAATTGTTCCGGGTCTGGATGTTTATCCTCGTGCAATTTATGTTTGTAAACTGCCTCCATGACACAGGAGAAAATCCTAGTGTGGGGATAACGTTTTTTAAAAGATAAAAAAGGGGAGGGAAGAATTAATTTTTATAAATAAAAATTAGAAAAAAATGCTAATATTAATTTGTATTTTTTCATTTATTTATCATTTAAAAGTTGTATACAAAAGCATAAGTAAAATAGTTATTTAGTAGGTAGTTATATATAATAGTCATATATTAGTAGGAATAAATAGTAAAGATATTTTTTAAACTTTTAAAGAGGTTTCTATCCAGCAGCAAAATATTTAAGGATAAATTATTAACGAGCTACAACAACGTCTTATATCTACTTTACAAAAAGAAGCGATCACTGGATTATGTATTGTTGATAGAGCTAACAAGAGTCAGTTGATATACTCACTTGTTGTATAGCACGATGTCTGGCAACCAAATATGCTCCGACGGTACGTAAAGTTCTTTGACGCCACCATACTCATTAGGATCCCATTTGAATTTATGATCTTCCCATTCCTAAAAAGTAATATGTAATTTGAAAAAAAAAACATTTTCGAAAAACAAAAAAATAATACAATCAGTTCTAACTTTTAGAGGTAATTGTTAGGGTTCCGTATCCAAAGGGTAACCAAAGGCACCCTATTCCTAAGCCTTCACTGTCCGTCCGACCGGCCGTCTGTCTGTGAACGGGCTGTATCTCATGATGCGTAATATGTACACAGTTGAAATTTTCACAGATTGTGTATTTCTGTTGCCGCTAATAATAATAATAAAAATAAATCAAAAATTAAAAGGAGCTCCTCTACTAGAAAGGTGTATTACGATGGTACGATGCGCGAGTCCGACTCGCACTTGGCCGGTTTTGTATTCTAGAATTGCTGAATAGGGGCCTCTACTATTATAGGGAGGGTTTGGCTTAAGCCTTATGCTTGGAAGGATAATTGACGATCGCAGTATTTTTTTATTGAATATGCCGTTATATTTTTCTCACTAATCAAAAAGATTTTGAAAGTCGTTATAATGAAATTATTAAACGTATCTTTTTTAAGTTGTAAATAAAATATGACGACTGTTACTTTAGTAATAGTTATAAAAATTAAAAAAACAAAAAAGAAGCACAAAACTAACAGCACATTTTATTTTACTCATACAAAATTTTTAACCTTTTTTAAATTGCAAACTGAAATAACGTGAAGGAATTAAATGAACGGTGAACTTTATTAAAATATTCATACTTACATGTTCCAACCAAACATTTGTAGTTAAGATTTGATCCTTTAGATTCTGGAACAAAAGAGCAGAATATTAAAATTCTTTCCCTCAGACATTAAGATATGAAAACTTTGTCGCTTAAAGAGCTTTACTATACTCCCGACGCAGGACAATCGATTGTTGTTTCTTGGATGAATGCCAAGAAATTCGGCTTGCTCATTAAAACGAATGTACCCATCGTAAATAGTGTCACGTACGAAGAATATCAAAATGCTTTTATTAGCTCGTATAACAGAGAAGAAGAAAATAGATGGTCTTATAAGGCGAGTGTTTCAGTGACAAATAAATATTGTCCCTTTTCTTAGATATTAATAGGTTAAACATCGTCGTTTACATCACCTACATTATAGCTCGGCACAATTCTTTACCATTGGTCTACAAAACTTACCTTACTTACCGTCAATTTACCCTTGACAAAAGGCAAATCACTAGACACGCGAGAAACATAGAAATATAAACAATAAGTAAATTAAACGTGATAAAACTCGTAAAAGATAATAATTTAAAAATTATTTATTTCAACGTGGTTTTTACAAATTAAAATCTCGTGGTCAAGTTAAAAACGCGTAAATTTTGATCTCAAAAATACTGTTACTAACCGGAACAGTATATATAGGCAAATAGTACCTAGAAAATATATATACCTATAGAAATTTCATGCCGCCCTCTCTGAAATATATTACTTTCAAATTCTGTGGATGAAAATATTCTCCATCTGCTGACTATTTTAAAACTTCTTGGTTCAAACTCTCTTTTTGATTTCTCACACGTCATTTGATAGTACTAAAACGAAGCTGTGCAAGGCAATAAGACGGCGCATTAAAAATTTACGAGCAAACGTGCAGGCAAAGGTGTGATCACAGAGAGGTAATATTCATATCGAATAGATAATGCTGATTTAAAAAAAATTGATTTGAAATAACGTTGTCGCAAAAGTTAATATTGAGAAATAACAGTGATGATTTCATGGTCTAAAATAGATAGCGATATGCTATACCATAAATCATATCTGAAATACTGGCGACGGTGATCAGAGTACAAAGCGCTAAGCATCTGGTATTTTGTTCGTTAATTTACCAGTCATCGTGGATTAACGGCAATTCCCACAGATTTTTACTGGTTGATGCCAAGAAGAAGAACACTATTAGCAGTTGCATAATTTTAACTTTCTAATAAAAAAATTAAGAAATATTGCAAGCATTTTAAATATGCAGAGAATGATAAGAAATAAAAGTTGACGAGTCCGTGCAATCAAGGCATAGAACGTTAGAAACTGGTCGTAAATAGATTAGGTGACAATTGCATTCCAATTACACTGTTCACTTAACAACATAAAAAGTCCGGCCAAACGTAACTGTAGAACTATATAGAACACATTTTTCTATAAAAACAAAAATATGATAAATATGTATAACATGAGCCGTGGTGGCTCTGATGGTTAGCGCTCGCTGTTAATTTCACAGTGCCGGTTCGGCACCAATGAAATTGTTAATTGCAATTTTAAGTGCCAATTTACCACGTGCTCGGCGGTGAAGGAAAACATCGTAAGGAAACCTGCATGTTTGAGAAATAAGAAAAAAATATTCCTTGCCCTAATACCCTATTAGAAATGAGGGGCGACCTGTGCCCAGCAGTGATACGTATATTGACTGTAAATTTAACTTTAAATATGAAAATAGACAGATGCCCCTAAAAATGCTATTTATAAATCAACTGAACCATTAAATGGCCTCAGCAGTGTGACAGGGCGTAAGAGAATCTCTCACCTAATTTCGTTCCGTGTGTGTCGTAAGAAGCGTTGGGGAATGATACAAAATCTTATGGCTTCCTCTGATGGCATTTACTATCTTGTTTACGCTCGAAGTAAAGTACCCAGCTCTTCGAGAGGCAGCAGCGTATAATTATGGCAAATCTTCCCTACAACGGATGAGTTCCGTAACCAACAGTGCATTTTAGCGACTGATTAAGAAAAACAAGAGACTATAATATAATTCTTTTCTTTTTGATAACAAATAATAATAAAGCCTAAATGTTGAAAAGTTAACACACATGAGTAGATCATCAATATTTATTGATTCATGTTACTTTCACAACAAAAGTAAATTTAATGAAGATTAAATTTACCATTATTTTTACTTTATTATTTTTTATTGCCTTAATAAACAGAAGTAGGCTATGTAGTATAGACGCCAAGCATTTAGTTTTACGCTGTGGACTTTGGTATTAATTCTCGCCCTCTACCTTTCTTCCCACTGATGAACATAGATTGCCTCATGAAGGGGATATGAGCCATAGTTGCCGCGCTCATCTGTGGCAACTGCAGTTTTTTTAATATAAAGAAAACGATGCTGCCCATCTCCTCTGGTTTGTTTCCCTCTGTGGTCTATTAATATACCCACAGAACAATAAGGAGTAATGTATATTCTTACATCGCTAATACATGGCATAGGTTTTGATATAGTATCGCCTATTTTTTTAAATACTCTTGTCGTTAGATGCGAAACACTTTTTGGTTTTACAAGGAATAAATAATAAATACAAATGAAACCTTTTCTGTACTATCATAGGTTCGGTGATAGTAAAAAAAAAAGAATTAGCGGGAAGATTGCCACAATATCTTGATGTATAAAAGCGCTCGTAAACAGGCTAGTTTTGCATCACATTCCGGCTGCGCCGTTGCTTCCGAGTGACGCCTGTTCAGGTTGTCCGCGCGCGCTAACGTCCCTACGTTAGTGCCCTTTCCGCGTACCGCGCTTCTCGTTATTCTGTTCGCGCTCAATAGCGCTGAAGTTCGGTAAGTGTTTTCTGCTAATTCTCAGCTCTCACCCCCCCGTCTCCGGTCGGGGAGGTTTGACTGACCGCTTATAATATCATAGATTACTTTATAAGTTTATTTAGTTTATTTTATTAACTATTTGTTTAGTCTATAGTTATTTCTTTCCTTTGTGTAATTATTGTGTTATATATAAGGTTTCTTAGAATACGTTACTTGCTCTTTTCAGAGCAAGACCCTGTTCTTTTGAGAACAGGGGTCCGTACTATCTTAGAAAAGAACGTCCCGTTCTTTTGAGAACGGTGACCCTCGCCCTTACTGCCTTAGATAAGAACGTCCCGTTCTT
Source organism: Parnassius mnemosyne (assembly GCA_963668995.1). Lineage (NCBI taxonomy): Eukaryota > Metazoa > Arthropoda > Insecta > Lepidoptera > Papilionidae > Parnassius > Parnassius mnemosyne. The sequence goes on from CAVLGL010000024.1 coordinate 8,099,053, forward strand.
TTGAGAACGGTGACCCCCGCCCCCGCTTAGAGTAAAACGTCACATCTCTGTCTCCGAAAATGTCCACCCAGGATTTAAAAGGTTCCCTCTTAGACGCCATCAATAGGATGGACGACCCGCAGGCTCTCGCCGCAGCCCTGGCCATTTTGGCTACTCCCGCCCTTCAGGCAAGTCAACCGCCGCCCGTTATAGCGGCCCACCTCGAGTCCCGAAACTCATTCGCCCCTCTCGAACTAGATATGGAGTGCTCGCACTCCGACTCCGGTTCCTCCGTATCGGCCTCCCGGAAGAGACCCGCCACTAAGTCTGGCACCAGGACATCGGAGTCCTCCGACTCTGATTCATCTTACACAACGGTTACATCAGCGCGGCGTAAATCGCCCCGCAAACAACCGCACTCGCCCCGCCTCAGCGGCCCTTGCCGCTCCCCCCACCCCCGCTGCCCCCGCCACTGCCCCCGCCGCTGCCACGGCCCCCCTTATATCGCTAGAAATCCCAGCGCCTTCGAAGCCAGCCTCTCGTTGCGCTCCCTTTCTTTTTTTTTATAGAAGTGGGGGCAAACGAGCATGCGGCTCACCTTATGGTAAGTGACTACCGCCACCCATGAACAACCGCAACACCAGGTAAATTGCAGATGCGTTGCCCGCCTTTTAGAAAGGTGTAAGCTCTTTTCTTGAAGGTTCTAAGTCGTATCGGTCCGGAAAATTCGCTGGTGGTAATTGATTCCACAAGGAAATTGTGCGAGGGAGAAAACTTCTTCTAAATCGCACAGTGGTGGACCGCCAATCATCCAGATGGTATGGATGGTAACGCGAGTTTTGTCGCGATGTGCGATGGTGAAATTGAGCGGCTGGAATTAGTCCGAACAATTCCTCAGAGCACTCCCCGTGATAGATGCGATAAAATACGCAAAGAGATGCAACATCTCTACGCAGTGCCAGTGTATCGAGCCGATCAGAAAGAACTCGGTCGTCGAAGATTCGAACCGCTCTGCGCTGGATGCGGTCAAGTGGAAGGAGCTGGCACTGGGGTGCCCCGGCCCAGAGATGAGAACAGTATTCCATGTGGGGCCGAACTTGCGCTTTGTAAAGATGCAAGCGATGTGCCGGCATGAAATACTGTCTCGCTCTGCTGAGCACGCCAAGATTTTTAGAGGCCAATTTGGCCTTTCCTTCCAAGTGACCACGAAACTGCACACTATTCGATATGTCGACGCCAAGGATTCCGATACTAACTGAGGCAGCAAGGGGAGTGCCTTGAAACTCAGGAGATACGACAAAGGGGTTCTTTTTAGCGATAAACGCGCAAACTTGTGTCTTCTGGGGATTGAACTGGACTAGATTTAGTCGGGCCCAATCCGAGACTTTGTTAAGCAAGGACTCGACTTCAGACACAAGTTTGTCCCGGTACTTAGCGACGTTTTCCCGAGAAATATTGGCACGGCCGGTATATAAGGCATCACCAGGTCTGCATAGCAATGAATGCTACTAGTTAGCAACATATCATTGATATGCAGGAGAAACAGCGTTGGTGATAGCATGCAGCCTTGTGGAACACCAGCGTTGATAGGCTTGAAATCAGAGCATGCACCGTCTACTACGACCTTGATGCTCCGAACAGCAAGGAAACTGGTGATCCATTTGCACAATTTCTCGGGAAGCCCATAGGAAGGAAGCTTCGAAAGAAGCGCTTTGTGCCAGACCCGATCGAAGGCCTTCGCTATGTCCAACGGCCAATGCCTCCCCCTTGGACTCTACTGCCTCCGCCCATCTATGAGTCAGATAGACTAGAAGATCACCAGCTGATCGACCTCGACGAAAACCGTATTGGCGGTCACTAATCAGCTGGTGATCCTCAAGGTACCTCATGAGCTGGCAGTTTATAATGGATTCCATTATTTTGGAGAACAAGGAGGTGATGGCAATAGGCCTGTAGTTGGACGGGTCTGAGCGGTCGCCTTTTTTAGGGATCGGGTGGATCAAAGCTGTCCATGAATTCGGGACTACGTCTTGGGAGTAGGAGTATCGGAAAAGACGCGTTAAAACCGGTGCCAACTCCGAAGCACACGTCTTCAGCACAATGGGAGGGACTCCATCGGGCCCACTCGACTTGCTAACGTCTAGGGAGAAGAGTGCTTTGCGAACCGAGCGCTGTGTAAACCGCACATCCGGCATGGAGCACTCACATTGCGGGATGGTCGGCCGTGTGTTCCCCCCGTCATCTAGAGTCGAGTTGTACGCAAAAAGAGAGCTCAACAGATCGGCTTTCTTCTTTGCGGCATGGGCCAGTGAGTCGTCCTCTCTGTGCAGAGATGGAAGAGATGGCTGACAGAAGTTCCCTTGGACAGCCTTGGCGAGAGACCAGAATGCACGGGTTCCCGAAGGAAGGCGGACTTTTTTCTCGCCAATTCTGCGGATGTGCTCAGACCTTGCCTTGGCAATGACGCTTTTGAAGGACCTGGAGGCGGAATTATACTTCTTTTTAAGTGCGCTGGTGTTTACATCCCGAGACGTTGATGCGTCAACCCTGGCCCGGTAGCACTCCTGCTTATAGCGTGATGCTATTTTACAGGAGCGACCAAACCATGACTGGGATCTGCCTCCGATGGGCACCACAGAGGATGGAATGAAAAGTTCCATACCCTGAAGTACCACATCATCAACAGAATCGGCAACAACGCTGGGAACTTCCGGCGAGAAGCAAACCCGCCCCCAAGGGTACGATGCAAAAAAAGACCGCATCCCGTCCCAATCAGCTGACCTATAGTGCCAAACACGGCGGCAAGCTGCAGATCGCAACTGCGATTGGAGCGTGAGTGGCACCGTATTCCGGATCAGACAATGGCCCGAAGAGCCCAGAGGGGCATCGACGGAGACCTGAAATCCGTCCGGATGAGAGGTCAGCAGAAGGTCCAACAGGGAGGTACATGGTCTTCCACATCTGGGATCAGTGCGACAGCAAAAGCTACCGCTTAGCTCTACCACTGTTTTGTTTTGCGAAGAAGCAAGTCCCGCCCTCCGTCTTTCTAAGGGACAAGTCCGAATTTACTCGCCTCAGTAAGATCTGCTATGATGCAGGCATTAAATATTACCAAGCTACCAACATGGGTGTATTTATTAAAATAGTCCCGCAATCCATAGACGACTTTCGCTGCCTTACAAGGCTTTTTACAAATGAACGTGTATCCTACCACACTTACGCTCTTCCGGAAGAGCGTAAAGTCAGAGCCGTCATCCGAGGCATCCCGTTCGAACTCTCCAACGAGGAGATCCTTGAGGACCTTAAGTCACAAGGATTCCTCGTTGAGGCTGTGCATAAAATGCACAGCAGAACCGGGTTGAGATAGCCGTTAGCTTTAGTCATTCTTACTAACGTTCCGGAGGCGAAAACAATCTTCCGGCAAGTACGCACTGTATGTGGCTTGTCGGGAGTGCATGTTGAGCCACCGCATAGGCGCGGTTTCCCGGCGCAGTGCCACCGCTGCCAGTTATATGGTCATGCGGCGGCCAATTGCTCCGCCCCACCCAGATGCGTTTAGTGCCTCGACCCCCACAACACGAAAGAGCCGGCCCAAAGGTGCCGAATCCCCACCCGCGTGCGTCCTGTGCCAGCAAACAGGCCATCCGGCAAGCTATAGAGGCTGCCCGTGCGCTCCCAGACAAGTCCCACCGCCGGTCAATGACTGATCATTCCCGGCTCTATACTCAAGGAAGCCCCGTCAGGGCTTATCTCAGCCACTTCAGGGCTTCTCACGACCCCCTCAGGGTCCCCCTAGGCCCCCTCAGGCCCCTCTTAGGCCCACTCCGGGCTTCTCACAGCCTTCGCAGGCTACAGTATTTCCCTGGGGCCCCAAAAAGGCCGACCCACCGCGGGCAACCTCCGCTACTCAACAAAAACAGCCCTCAATGGCCGATGACCTTAACACGGTTTACGCCGCGATAAGAAACATCGACATCAATGAAATTTCGGTATTAGCGCGCAAATTGCGCGCTGCTCGGTCCCCTCAGGACCGTCTCCTCGCTCTTGTAGAGCATAATAATCTTTTGTTGTTGACAGAGCAATCTGCTCTGCCTAAAAGTCACGGTCGTATTAAGCCTAAAGGGCTATCGCTTGTTTCATTTAACATTCGCGGTTTGCGAATTAACCTCCCAGAGCTTAAGCTCTTCCTTCGAGATCGCGAAGCCGATTTACAGGAAACTAATCTTAAATCTAAGGACATTAAAGGCCTTTCCATTAAAAATTATTCTCTTCTTCGTAATGACAGGCCCGACCGACGCGGCGGCGGTACGGCCATTTATTACAAGAAGAAACTGCATTTCTCTCATATTAATACTCCGCAGCTTACCAATATGGAAGCTACGATATGCGAGTTAGCTATGACGGGACATCGGTCTTTAGCCATAGCCTCCTGTTACATCCCCAGTGGAAACCTCCCCCTCAAAAAAGATTTTGGGGCCATCTTATCTCTAGGAAATTCAGTCATTATGTTTGGAGATTTTAACTCCAAGCATACTGAATGGACATGCCGTTCTACCTCCCATAGTGGCAAGAAACTGCTTGAAATAACGCAGTCTCTTGACATTACTGTCCACAGTTCCCTCGGCATTACGCACTATCCCGATAACACCGATCACGCCCCCGACGTACTAGATTTTGCTTTACTCAAAGGATTTTCTCTCAACCTTAGGTCAATCGAGACACTAGACGATATAGGATCCGATCACCGACCGGTCTCCCTTATTCTTGGCCATCAGCCGCCCCCCCCTAACAACTACGAAAACCTTCACTAATTGGAAGGGTTTCAAGGAGTCCCTAGCTAAAACTCTGGACTCACAGGACTCCCCCATCTCCCTATCGTCGGACTTAGACTTAGACAGTCCCGAAAACATCGACACCGCGGTCGATTCACTCTCAACCCTTATAAAATCCTCCCTTAAGAAGAATGAAAGGGTCATTCCGGTTGCTAATAATAGTGGGCTTCCCCTAAATATTAGCAACCTATTAAAAGCCAAAAAAGCTGCTTTCCGGAGAGCAGCAAAATATCACACCCCCGAATATAGGCGTACGGCCAATCGTCTTCAACGGGAACCCCGTTTCTGCCTCTCCGAACTTCGAGACCTCCAAAGGAGTGAACTCATGGAGAATATATCTCCCTCACATACAGCGTACTATCAGATGGCTAGAGCCCTCCGTATAGACGCTACCACTCACACTCCTCCTCTCACCCGCCCCGACAGACTTGTGCTTTGCAGACAGCATTGCCGCACAATGCTCTCCTAGTTCTCAATTTGTCGACCCCTCACATATTCAGGCAGTGGAGGATGAGGTCCGCCGCCGGTACTCACCCCCTACAGCCTCTGACCCTATCACTGTGTCCAATGATGAGATCTCATCCCTCATCAAAGGACTTAAGCCCAAAAAGGCTCCGGGCGCGGATGGCATCTCCAACCAAGCCATTAAACACTTTCCAGAGCAGGTGATAACCTACTTATCTATTACCTTCAACGCCTGCCTCAATCTTAGTCACTTTCCCACTACGTGGAAAGAGGCAACTGTCATTGGTATTCTCAAACCAGGCAAGCCTCTCAACCTCCCCTCCAGTCATCGCCCCATTAGCCTCCTCAAGGCCATGGGCAAGCTCTTCGAAAGAGTCATCCAAACTCGCATGAGGCGCCATCTGTTTCCCACAGACGGTGACCCTCTTATCATTCCCCACCAATTCGGTTTCCGAGGGAAACACTCCCGTCCCCAACAAGTTCACCGTATTGTGGAATATATCCTCAGCGGTTTTTATTCTCGTCGTCATAAGACCATCGCGGTATTTTTCGACATAGCTAAAGTCTTTGATAGAGTCTGGCATACAGGCCTTATCTACAAACTATACAAAATAGGTATTTCCGATCGTCTAGTACGTCTCGTGGCCTCTTACTTACGACATCGTACCTTTCGTTTTAGACACGAAGGCACGCTATCCTCTCCGCGCCCCATCAAAGCTGGTGTTCCTCAGGGATCAGTACTTGTTCCTTTCCTCTACATCTTGTACACAAACGACATTCCAATCCCGTTGAAAGGTGTCCATCTCTCCCTCTTCGCAGATGACACTGCTCTATACTGCAAAGGTACCACACTACCTTCCGTACGGAACAAGATCCAAAAGTCAGTCGATGACCTAGGAGCTTGGTTCCAAAAATGGAACATCGATGTGAACCCGGAGAAGAGCTCCGCAGTTCACTTCGATTATAAACGACGCCGTAACAATAATACTCCACCAATACGTATGTTAGGGACCCCTGTCCCCTGGCATACGTCTGCTAAATATTTAGGTGTCACCCTTGACACGAGGCTCACTTTCGAGCCTCATGTCAAAAGAGTAACCCGTATAGCTTGTTTTTATCTAGGTAGGCTCAACAGTATGTTGGGCAGATATAGTAAAATGTCTCTCCGAAATAAGCTAACCCTTTATAAAGTCTGTATACGACCGGTAATGTCTTACGCGGCCCCTATATTGGCGCATGCTAATCCTAAAATTATTAACAAAATTCAAATAGTTCAAAACTTATTCTGTCGTCGAGCTACGAACGCACCTTAATGCCGACCTCCATCGGGACTTAGAAATCCCTACAATACAACAATTCCTTAAAAAACTCTCTGAGAACTTCTTCAAAGCCTCAGAGTCGCATTCCAATAAACTTATTCGGGAGGCAGCTAACTATGCAGCCCCACCCCCCTCTCGCTATAGCGTCCGCAGGCCGAGGAACTCCCTCTCGGCCCCGCCTAATAAACTTTCAAACGACCTGAACTGCCTCCTGGCGGTTCAGGCCAACTCATAATAAATTTAATTCATAATTAATTTGCCTTAGTAGGCACTCCCTCAGCGGCTCGTAGCCGCCTGCGCCCTCTTTTCCCAAAAGAGGGTCGCTTCCGATCTTTAGCGATTTTTAGCGGGTATCACTTAGGTCCCCCGTAGGCAGTGAGTCCCGCATAACCACGACAGACCGGCAGTCGTGGTATGCATAAATGCATTTTCCGCCTCCCTACGTAATGGGTAGCCCTTTTTTCAATTGCTTCTGGCGCAAAAAAAAAGCTAGTTTTGAGGCCATCAAGTTGCCGTCCATATCGCGTGACGTGGTGCACTGTTGCTTACGATATGGACTCAATACTGTTTGCAGTTATAACGTTTATGAACTCAATTGCTCAGTGATACAGTTGAAGCAACATTGCCGGAATATAATCTGCAAAGTGTTTCACAATATCTTTTTTCTAATATTTTTTATGTTTTTAACTACCACCAAACTAGGATTTATTTCTGTATTTATTATTCTATAAATTTTGCTAAGACAAACATTTACTTGTAGGCCATACAAATATTAATTCCGTGCGGGATTCGAACCCGCGTCCTTTCGAACTGGTTACTAAGCCACTGCGCTACGGAGCCTTCAATTTCATTGCAGTTAAAGTATCGCTGGAAAAGTTGCTGATATAATTTATAACTAGTTTCCAAACAATTTAAGAGTTTTAAAGGTAAGGGTAAATGCCTTTAGAAACGTTTTCATTGGTTGTAAAGAACGGTAAAGTTAATGCTAAAACTATACATATTATTATCCACGCCACGCCGTTTGACTCGGATGTCGTCAACAAAGGGGTGGAGACTGGCCAAATCTCTGGTTGTTCGTTGTTGGAAGGCAGAGGAGGCTATTAACTCATGCAATTCCTCCGTACGTTTCCTGGAATATTCCTGTAGAACACCGAAAGGTTGACTACTATGCGCCTATGCTCGAGACTGGACCTTTCCCTTGAGTCCATAGGTATTAGAAGACATTTTGCTGCATTAGTTCATGCAAGACCGGGGTGAATTGAGATATTCCATCTTAAGGTCTTCATTTGTTATACATAAAGGCGTATTTTCAATACATTTGAAAAATTTCACATTGTATGTTGGAATCTTTGTATTTAAACACTGGTTTGTATGTATTGCCCAACCCTGCAGCTGTCGGGTTCACAAGTGATAAATTTAAAATTTTGTACAAACGACTTCAATATGAATATCATATATTTTTGATTTGTTAAAAATCCCTCAAACAATTTCGATAAAATTTAAATGGGACCTGGGAAGTATACCCCTTGCAACAAAAAAAGAATTTTCCAAATCGTTTCAAGCGTCTTTGAGTAATCGGTGAAGATACGTTAAAAAAAAACCAACGAATTAAGAACCTCCTGCTTTTTTGAAAATAATTCTTAATTATATGTGTATACATATTATGTGACCTCCTTACTCGACAGTAACGTTAAAATAAGGTTTATCATATTTCGTCCTTTTCATTTTTATACTCATATGTGTATAATATAAACACTTGAATTTCTTTGCAAGGTAAAAGAGATTCAAATGAGGGTTAATTCGTGCCTTACTTACCAGTCGTTACGCCTAACAACCAAAAATATGTCATCCACTTTGCGCCGCTCCACCCTTTGTGCCCCATATTTAACATTCCGTCGGCAACTTAACTGCTAAAGATATGCGTGGAATGTGTACCTGTTGTGAAAGTTTTAAAGTAATCTAAGTGATAATGTGGACGATTTAACAAAGCATTTTTTTAAATATTAATAAAATCAGGCGTTAAATTTAAAAAGTTAAAGCCTATAAACCCCCCTGAGGTGCTTGCATTCCGAATGTTAATATTGACGAAAGCTACCTTGAACTTTCAAATATTAAGATTTGTTCCAATCTACGTAGACAGTTTACAGTTTCTTGAAGTTTTGGATTTATTTTTATCAATTATGGGATGTCAAGATGGTAGCACCGAGCCATCCCCTTTATTGAAATTGGGATGGTTTTAGTTTCAGTAGTCTCACGAACCAACCTTGTTAGGAATTGGTGTTCTTTGTCGAGAATTTGTGGTTTATAAAATATGTTGTAAAGTTTGGTACGACTTTAAAGATGATTGATACACTGCAGATTTCCCGAAACGTCAGTGCTAGATACGAGGAGGGCGGCACTGAAAATTTCTGGAATCAAGGAAGTGACACAACATTACTATTTAAAAATGTATTTATTGCTCTTCGAAGTATTCTTCGCGAAATTTGACACATTTTTCCATACGATGGAACCAATCATTGAAGCAACCATTCCATTCGGAAGTTGGGGTCTCCAAAATAGCCGTTTTGTAAGCGTCCACAGCTTCTTCAGGTGATGAAAATCTCTGTCCACGCAATTTATTCTTTATATTAGGTAAAGTATTTAACGGTGGTAGAGCCACGCAGCAGTTTTTGCTGTTGCATGTATGGGCCGGCTCGAGCCGGGTTGGTACCACGACCTCACAGAATACCGGCGTGAAGTAGAAGCTTTGCTTCTGCGTTTCGTCTGGTGAGTGCAGGTGGCCGGAGGCCCAATTCCCCCCCCCCCCCCCCCCCCATCAACATGGTAGCGGAATTACACGAAGAACTACCCCAGGAGGGTACCAGCACCCCTGGAGAATCCCTCGCTGAGCATCCACGACCATGTTATTCCGATCCTGAGCGTGGGTGCTCAGGCTGCCCCGCGTATTCTGGGGGGGGGGCAAAATTCCGCTCAAAAGCATTACTGCTAGGGGCAAACTGAGCAAGAACACCAAGGCGACCCCTGCCACGCTATCCGTGAATTTCTGCAACATCAGGGGACTTCACTCTAACCTAAACGCCGTCCACTACCATCTCGAGACGGCGAAGCCGGCCTTGCTCTTTCTGACCGAGACGCAGGTTTCCTCTCCGGCTGATATTTCGTATCTTTCCTACCCGGGGTACAAATTGGAGCATTCCTTTGTGCCTCGGGCTGGAGTTTGCGTGTATGTCAGAGAGGACATCTGTTCTCGACGCCTCGGCAGTCTTGAAGGTTCGGACCTGTCCATCCTTTGGCTACGCGTAGACAGCGACGACCATCCGCGCGTCTACGGGTGCCTCTATAGGTCCCATAGCGGTAATGCCGAAACAGACCGACTCATCGACCACGTCCAAATGGCTACAGATTTCTTGCTACAACAGGTCCCATCCGCAGAGATCGTGATCCTTGGCGATTTTAACGCCCACCACGCCGAATGGCTCGGTTCACGTCTAACCGATCATGCGGGGAGATCTGTTTATGACTTTGCCTTGGCATATGGTCTGACACAACTGGTTACTTCGCCTACGCGGATTCCAGATGTGGAGGATCATACACCTTCCCTATTGGACCTTCTGCTGACCTCTCATCCGGACGGATATCAGGTTTCCGTCGATGCCCCTCTCGGCTCTTCGGACCATTGTCTGATCCGGAGTGTGGTGCCACTCACGCTCTCTTCGCGGTTGCGTTCTGTAGGTTGCCGCCGTGTTTGGCATTACAGGTCGGCGGATTGGGACGGAATGCGGTCCTTCTTTGCATCCTACCCATGGGGGCGGGTTTGCTTCTCGCCGGATGATCCCAGCGCTGTTGCTGACTCTGTCACTGATGTGGCGCTACAGGGAATGGAACTATTTATTCCATCATCTGTGGTACCCGTCGGAGGCAGATCTCAGCCTTGGTTTGGTCGCTCCTGTAAGACTGCATTACGCAGCAAGCAGGAGTGTTATCAAGCCTGGGCTGCGGCTTCGGCGACTCGGGATGTAAATACCAGCACACTTAAAAAGAAGTATAACTTCGCCTCCAGGTCCTTCAAAAGAGTTATTGCCAAGGCAAAGTCAGAGCACATAGGCAGAATTGGCGAGAAACTAGTTCGCCTTCCTTCGGGAACCCGTGCATTCTGGTCTCTCGCCAAGGCTGTCCAAGGGAATTTCTGTAAGCCATCACTACCATCTCTGCACAGGGAGGATGACTCACTGGCCCATGACGCAAAAGACAAAGCCGACCTTTTAGGCTCCCTTTTTGCGTCCAACTCGACTCTTGATGACGGGGGGAAAACACCGCCGACCATCCCGCGGTGTGAGTGCTCCATGCCGGATGTGCTGTTCTCACAGCGCTCGGTTCGCAAAGCACTGCTCTCCCTGGACATCCAGAAGTCGAGTGGGCCTGACGGAATCCCCCCAATTGTGCTGAGGACGTGTGCTCCGGAGTTGGCACCGGTCCTAACGCGTCTTTTCCGGTACTCCTACTCCCAAGGCGTAGTCCCGAATTTATGGAAGACAGCTTTTGTCCACCCGATCCCTAAAAAAGGCGACCGCTCAGACCCATCCAACTATAGGCCTATCGCGATCACCTCCTTGTTCTCCAAAATAATGGAATCCATTATTAACTGCCAGCTCATCCGGTACCTTGAGGATCACCAGCTGATTAGTGACCGCCAATACGGTGTTCGTCGGGGTCGATCAGCTGGTGATCTTCTGGTCTACCTGACCCATAGATGGGCGGAGGCAGTAGAGTCCAAGGGGGAGGCGTTGGCCGTTAGTCTGGACATTGCGAAGGCCTTCGATCGGGTTTGGCACAAAGCGCTTCTTTCGAAGCTCCCTTCCTATGGGCTTCCCGAGAAATTGTGCAATTGGATCACCAGCTTCCTTGCAGATCGGAGCATCAAGGTCGTTGTAGATGGTGCATGCTCTGACTACAAGCCTATTAACGCTGGTGTTCCACAAGGCTGTGTGCTATCACCAACGCTGTTTCTTCTGCATATTAATGATATGTTGCTAACTGGTAACATTCATTGCTATGCGGATGACAGCACTGGTGATGCTCTATACACCGGCCGTGCCAATATTTCTCGGGAAAACGTCGCTGAGTACCGGAACAAACTTGTGTCTGAAGTCGAGTCTTTGCTGAACAAAGTCTCGGATTGTGGGCGATTAAATCTAGTCCAATTTAATCCTCAGAAGACACAAGTTTGCGCGTTTACCGCTAAAAAGAACCCCTTTGTCGTATCTCCTCAGTTTCAAGGCACACCCCTTCTTGCCTCAGCCAGTATCGGTATCCTCGGAGTCGACATATCGAGTGACGTGCAGTTTCGTGGTCACTTGGAAGGGAAGGCCAAATTGGCCTCTAAAAAGCTTGGCGTGCTCAGCAGAGCGGGACAGTATTTCATGCCGGCACACCGCCTGCTACTTTACAAGGCGCAAGTTCGGCCTCACATGGAATACTGTTCCCATCTCTGGGCAGGGGCTCCCCAGTGCCAGCTCCTTCCACTTGACCGCATCCAACGCAGAGCGGCTCGAATTGTCGACGACCGAGCCCTTTCCGATCGGCTCGATTCATTGGCACTGCGAAGAGATGTTGCATCCCTTTGCATTTTCTTTCGCATCTACCATGGGGAGTGCTCTGAGGAATTGTTCGGATTAATCCCAGCCGCCAAATTTCACGAACGCACATCGCGGCAGAACTCCCGATACCATCCACACCATCTGGATGATTGGCGGTCCACCACTGTGCGATTTAGAAGATGTTTTCTTCCTCGCACGACCTCCTTGTGGAATCGATTACCATCAGCGATTTTTCCGGACCGATACGACTTAGGGACCTTCAAGAAAAGAGCGTACTCCTTTTTAAAAGGCCGGCAACGCATCTGCGATTCCCCTGGTGTTGCAGTTGTTCATGGGCGGCGGTAGTCACTTACCATCAGGTGAGCCGCATGCTCGTTTGCCCCCTCTCCTATAAAAAAAAAAAAAAGTATAGAAATCATTAGGGCTTAGGTCGGGGCTGTACGGTGGATGGTCTAATAATTCTATGTTTTCTTGCTCTAAAAACTCTTTTGGTCTGTGTGCGGTGTGAGAACTCGCATTGTCGTGATGGAGGATGATGCGGCGGTTGCAGTTCTCTTTACGGAGTACAAAAACGACCTGTGGCAAAGAAATGCTAGCATACTATTCTGCTTTAATCGTTCTTTGTCTCTCAAGAGAATAGTTTTGGAGAAAAACGTGACCACCATTCTTTTTGCAACACTCCGTGAACGAACAATTTTTGTTGGCTTTAACTCATTTTCGAACACCCAAACTCGTGACTGGTTTTTTCGTTTCGGGTTCGTACGCATATATCCAGGATTCGTCTCCTAATACGATGTTGTATACAGCATTTGAGGATCCTGCGTGGAATCTTTCGAGAGTTCTGACGCACCAAGTAACGCGAGCCGCTTTTTGCTCTTCACAGAGCGAATGCGGTATCCATCGGGAAAACAACTTTTTTACACCTAATTGTTCATGCAAGACTATTTGTATTTGACTCATGCCAATGTCTAAAGTTGCCTGAATTTTGCTGTATGTCACATGTCGATCTTCCTCAATCAGCTTACGCACAGCATCAACGTTTTCTTGGGTGACTGCAGTTTTTGGACGACCTTGACGGGGATCATCACTGAGCTTGACACGTCCACGTTGAAATTCAGCAAACCAGCGATAAATTGTGGTTTTGGATGGGGCTTCATCACCAAATGCAGAAATCATCCGGTCAACACACTGTTTTTGTGTTAAACCACTTCGAAAGTCATAATAAATCATCGCTCTTGAATTTTATCGAGTCAATTCCATTTTCTCAACGGCTAAACAAGTTTGACAAAACCTCGTGACAAGACCGAGAATCTTTTTTTTTTAATAAATAAATGGTATTCAATTTTAAAAAACCAAGTACTTTTCAATTAAAAAGATTTTAATATGACAGGAACAGTGGAAATATTCCATTCCCGATACTTTTAGTGCAGCCTATGTATATCAGTGATAGATTTTGTTTGTTCTATGTAAGAGAGACCACAATCAAACTTGAACGCTCATTTTGTAGAGGGACATTGAAATTGACGGATGGTAAGAACTGGGTAATCTTCTACGGCGGCTTGTAGTTTGTTCTTACGGAATCCCGTATCAAGACGTAGTTCACCATCATCCCTTACAGTTAGTTACCGTGGGAAAATCTCGTGCGGGCGGGCTCGGAGATCCACTTTTGATAACTGTCCCTTTTTTCCTCGTCGAAAGAGTACACCGGCGGAGTTTATTTTCTATTCCCCTAAATTCTTCGATCAAAGGAATCTCATTTCGAAACGGTTTGATAAAAATGAGTTTGGCAAACGAAATTTTATTTTTTTATGTAGAAAAAATGAATACATTTCATGTCATTTCGTTTCGTTTCATTTCCTCCTTTTAATTTTGGTTAAACACCTGTATATGCCAGGTGTAAAATATATAATGCCCTTCATACCAAATTTCAGTCACGATTGCCAAACTCATTATTGACTAGTCATCTGCGTAAAACTGGATTATGGTGCACGAGTGTGTGCGCAAACACAGGTGCAATCGCTATTCTCTCAATCTTATAGTTCTGATTCTGTTCTGATGGAAATCCAATATAACCGAAGAGAAATCAGGCATCGGAATGGCGGTCTTAAGTGCTTGACCCCATGCCTTTCAAAGGCATGGGGATCAAACACCGCCTACTTCCATGACAAAATAACCTGAAACCTAGAACTTCACATCATTAGTAGACGCGCCAACCAAGCAGTCAAAATAAATAGATAGGTAAATATATCTGAACGGCCAAAGCGTCTATGAGCAAAATATTTTATACTGCAATCCCTAATGAAGGGAGGATTTATAAAAATCGCTATATTTTGGTAAATCCTCTCTTTTGACAAGGCCTTTGTCCTCCCGTAGCTGGTTTCTAGCGGGCTGATAGATATAACTAGAGGGAATGAAAACGTCAAATATATAATCATCAACATCATCGGTCTTCGTTCACTATCGATCACAGTAGCAGGTGCTTCACACTTTAGACCCTAAAACTTTTAACCGTCGAAATAAAATAGGTCTCATTTTCAAATGATATCTCTAAATTCCACGAGATTATTCAAATTCGGGTTTTACGATAATCCTGAGATTCAAGCAAACACTACACACAAATGCTAAAAAATAAAAAATTCATGAAATATAATTAATGCTTATTTTCAAAAATAATATAACAAGCAAACAAAGTAACCAGCAATGACCAGTAATTAAATTTAGTATTCACAGAACCCTCTGTGAATTTACAACTTGCAACCTCTTCTCTAATTAAACTTACTTTGTTTGTGTTTAACCTGCTAACGAGGTGACAGTCGAGTCGACTCTATTTAGCTATGCTTAGATGTATATGGTTAAATCTTATGTAATATTTTCAGTATGGTTACATGTGAATATTACGAACATGGCGTATGCAATCCAATTATGGAACTCGCTTTCTTTAACAATTAAGAAAGCCCAAAGCAAAAAAAATATGGTTAAAGATTATTATTTCAATATGTGTTCAACTTAATATATTTTATTTTCATATCTACTTTTCTTGATAAGGTTTGTGTATTTGATATATAGTTATAACTAGCTATTCCCCGCGACTTCGCCCGCGTGTTTTTTAGGGTTTTGATTATTTGCGCGGAACGATAATACTTTATCTAAAATAAAAGTAGCCAAAATTACTCCTTGCCATCAGCTATCTGCCAGTGAAAATCCCGTGAAAATCGGTCCAGCGGTTTCGGAGATTAACCGGAACAAACAGACAAACAGACGGACAGACAGATAGACAGATAGACAAAAACATTAAAAATTGTATTTTTGTTATAAGTACTTCAATTTTATTTGTTTGGATAGATGTATTACAATAATATTTATAAATATTTATACTTATGTATTATTATATATCAAAGATCGGAAGGGCAAAGTGTGTAATTGGAAAATTGTATTCAATTGGTCTAATTATGAATGAAGAGAGCCGATTAAAAGTTAAAGGTAACTGAAATAAAATCAGTGCCTAATATGTGTACAGGGTTATTTTGCAATAGCCGGCCAAATTTGCAGAGAAGGTGTGGATTAATGTATATAGGCAAATGGTGAAGAAAAATTAACTAAAAAAATCTCAATAATTTTGTCCTTTTTATATTTTTAATTCAAAATGCGTGGTAATGCACTATTTTAACTGATTTTACTACGCACGCACATATTAGTAAGGGTCGATCGGTAGGCAAAAACGTCATTGCACATGAATCACATTCAATTTTGGATAATTTCAAATTGTAGATGCCTTATTCACTCGTATTTTCAAAAACTGCAATAACGGCATATCTTTATTTATATATTTGAACTTAAGATTAAAATTTGGCTAGTCTTTGAAAAAAACCCTGTTTATTAAATGGAAAAAAAAATCACGAGATGGCATGAGGCGGTTGGTTCTCTTCCGCTACCACCATCAGTAATTTCTTCATTATTTCCTTTATTTTGTGGGTCTCTGGTTCTTCAATCTAATAACAATTTCATTTGTAAAATATTGTCGAGGGTTGAGTTGATTACATAATAGTCCTTGAATGCTAAACGGTCAATCTGGATAGATTGACCGTTAATCATGCTATAATACATCAGGGCTTACTTTCACTCTACTGACTTAAATAATTACAACGACATAAAAATTAATCAAACAAGCGTAACTTGCTTTCATGTTTTTTTTTATTTCAACAGGCTTGACCGCGGAAGGGCCACGCTCTCACAGAATACCAGCGTAAAATTGCAGCGTAACGCTGCTGTATTTCGTATGGTGAGTGTAGCGAACCGAAGACCCTTTTTACTGGAATGATGAACTGATGCATTCCATCTTAGTCCTCATGGGTGACAACGCATTTACATTTTGATTCGCAAACGAGGATAGATGTAGATGTTTATGGGCCGCAGCAACCACTTACCATCGGGTGGACTGTGTGCTCGTTTGTCACGCTATCATATAAAAAAAACCTGGAATTCAAACCTGGAACCACATGACCAGCAGTTACGCAAACAACACTTGACCAACGAGGCAGTTTATTACTAGGACTAGACAATAGTGCAATATTAAGATAACAACTAGAGCGCCGTATGAATAGTACCTACCTACATAAAAATCCTATTTTTCCACGCTTTTGCGTGGAATTATATCCTCAAATTGAAATCCACCCTTAAAGGTATATCCTTTATTTTATAAAAAAAGGATCACTGCGATCGGTCAGTTTAATATTAAAGGATCATGAAAATTGATTCACAATTGGCGAAGAATATATTGCGTAACATATTATAAACAAAATATAATAAAATTGAAATCCTTTTTTTTCAGTCGGCACAAAACATTTATCATTGGTGTACTGGCTGAAAACATTAATAATATATACATTTGTCAGTATCTAATGATCATCAATGTCAGATATATGGAGGAGGCCTACATTCAGCACTTGACTTGTGAAGAGTTACAATGATGTTGATGATGATACGTACATATAACTCAAAAATTTAAACGAATGGTGTGAAATCAGTGCGTGTTGCCAGTGTAGATAATATGAGATTATTGATCTGTATGAGGAAGCTCAAGATCGCTAAAGGTCGGTCAAGGTTACTCGGAGAGCTATAGGTAGGACCATGCTCGGAGTTTCATTGCGTGATAGACTTATTAATGAAGATATCCGCAGTAAAACTTGAGCAACCAACATAGCTGAACGGATCAGTTAGTAGAAGTGGTAATGGGCCGGCCGTATAGCTCGAAGAAACGACAACCAATGGGGAAGAAAGGTTCTCGGATCGCAGCCTAGAACCGATAGGCGGATTGTCGAACGGTCTCCTTCCAAATTGAAGAAATGAAGTGGTAAGAGATGCAAGATGTCAATGGATGCAGGTGGCTTAGAACTGTGTACATTCATCTATAACTTCTTTATTTATTTATAACTAGCTGATCAACGCGACGCGCGTTGCTTGATATATTAACAAAGCTTTCACCGTTAAATAACTAATTTTTATATAATTCGTTTAACTAAAGGAAAACTATAGGAAACTACGGCGGCAATTGATCAAGGTACAACTGAACAGCATCACTCACACAAATGTTTTTTATAGGATAGGGTGACAAACTAGCACACTGTCCACCTGATGGTAAGTCGTTGCTGTGGCCCATAGACATTTATCCTCCTTTGGGAATCAAAAAGCAGATGCGTTGTCACCCGTGAGGACTAAGATAGAATGCCTCTTTTCCAGTAAAAAGGGTCTCCGGTTCTCTACACTCACCATACGAAACACAGCAGTGTCAAGCTGCTATTTTACGCTGGTATTCTGTGAGAGCGTGGTCCTTCCCCGGTCGAGCCGACCCATTCGTGCTACAACCATAGTATAGCTGCAGCATGGCTTTACTACGACTGCAAATGAAAATAGATGTGTAGTTTCGACACTGACGAGGGGAGAATAACATTTTGTTAGGTACTGCTATTATCGAAGTAACCTGCCAAGCGTAAAAATTACGGCAAATTCAGGTAGGATTACTATTTTAAGATTGAAATGATATCCACGTTTAACATTGAACTATTAACGAATGGACACAGTAGTGATAATAAAGTTCCTAATATGTCTAGTTTCTGTGATGTTAATGCTGTTAGCCTACGCGGGTCTTACAGCTTCATCGAACTCAGAGAGAACAGAAACACGTTTTATAGATTCATATATATTTTAATAACTACCTTGAATATATATCAGTTCTCAAGATGCTCCAAACAGCCGTCAACCGCCTAGGCGATTAGTTTCGCTCATGGAGAATAGAAGAATCCTGAGAAAAGTGTAGCGATACACTTTCAAAGTATCTCCACTTTCAATCGTCAAATCAGAAACCAAGAAATCGTTAGGTACGATCAGCCTGTACGGCCACCAGATCCCCTGGCAACCAACGGCCAAATATCTAGGGGTTACATTCGACAAAGGTATGACATTCGGGAAGCATATTCGCGATGTCCACAACCGTGCAAAATAAGTTAGTCGCCTCCACCCTCTAGTTAACAGCAAGAGCAAACTGTCCTTAAGATTCAAGCTCCACCTTTATAAAACGTGCTTAAGACCTATCATGACTTACGCGAGCGTTGTTTTCGCGCACGCGAACTATAGTCATTTGTACGACCTCCAATTCGTCCAAAATAGATTCATTCGCATAACAACCGGAACCTGGTGCTACCAGCGAAACTCCGACCTACACAGAGACTTTCGACGATCTCTGAATACTTCAAGGATATGTCTCGGCGCTATTTCGTGATGGTCGAGACATATTCCAGCCCGCTAGTAGTAGTAGTACTTGCAACGAAACCACCTACGATCCGACTCCGAACGTTACGCAAACCCTTCGGCGACCCGCAACGTTCTAATCGAACCCCCTGTCTTGGTAGATTGCGACGACCGAAATGTAGCTGGCCAGTCAAACACTACACAATAACCTAGTGCCACGAACACTTAGGACAACAACGGATGGGACGCAGCGAGTCCGCAAACGGACACCCCTCTTAAGAAGTTATACTTCTTTTGGCGCGTTTGAGAAAAATGTTGAGTGAAGTTTTTTACGATGCGCGGGCGTACCGACACCTAAAAAAGACACAACGAAGTTGTTACGATGCGCGCGCACACCGAAACCTAAAAGCGACAACTTCATTTGGTAATTGTCTGTCTACTGTCAAGTTTTCGTGAGAGTTTGGCTTTTAATTACATCTGTGACTTCGTTGACATTCACATATTCTAGGGGTCGCCCGCAGGTGGTAGTACAGACTTACGCTCGACCTCTGCAAGGTGAGCGGGATCTGTAGGTTCGCTAGAGGGAGTACATTGGCTCTCTATACTGTCAGCGAGGCATTCGGCCTTCTCAGAGTCGTCAAAGGCGATATCGGGGTTTCCTGGCCTGATAGGAGGAGGCATAGGTGTGTAATGTTCTGCTTTCAGAGCTGGCGTTAACTGCCAGAAGGCAGTTTGGCTCGATGTCTGTCAGCAGATTATCCCACAGATTATAGTGATCGTATTGTCTTAGGGCCACGTTTTTTGCTCTTGCTTGCATTGAATCACATATTATGACTTTAAAATAAATGTCTGCACGATACGCGCACCATCTTTTTTTTTATAGGAGAGGGGGCAAACGAGCATGCGGCTCACCTGATGGTAAGTGACTACCGCCGCCCATGAACAACTGCAACACCAGGGAGGGAATTGCAGATGCGTTGCCGGCCTTTTAATATGGAGTACGCTCGTTTCTTGAAGGTCCCTAAGTCGTATCGGTCCGGAAAAATCGCTGATGGTAATCGATTCCACAAGGAAGTCGTGCGAGGAAGAAAACATCTTCTAAATCGCACAGTGGTGGACCGCCAATCATCCAGATGGTGTGGATGGTATCGGAAGTTCTGCCGCGATGTGCGTTCGTGAAATTTGGCGGCTGGGATTAATCTGAACAATTCCTCAGAGCACTCCCCATGGTAGATGCGAAAGAAAATGCAAAGGGATGCAACATCACTTCGCAGTGCCAATGAATCGAGCCGATCGGAAAGGGCTCGGTCGTTGACGATTAGAGCCGCTCTGCGCTGGATGCGGTCAAGTGGAAGGAGCTGGCACTGGGGAGCCCCTGCCCAGAGATGGGAACAGTATTCCATGTGAAGCCGAACCTGCGCCTTGTAAAGTTGCAGGCGGTGTGCCGGCATGAAATACTGTCCCGCTCTGTTGAGCACGCCAAGCTTTTTAGAGGCCAATTTGGCCTTCTCTTCCAAGTGACCACGAAACTACACGTCACTCGATATGTCGACTCCGAGGATACCGATACTGGCTGAGGCAAGAAGGGGAGTGCCTTGAAACTGAGGAGATACGACAAAGGGGTTCTTTTTAGCGGTAAACGCGCAAACTTGTGTCTTCTGAGGATTAAACTGAACTAGATTTATTCGCCCCCGATCCGAGAATTTTTCCAGCAAAGACTCGACTTCAGACACAAGTTTGTTCGTCTGCCCCTGGAATCTGATATACTAACTGGTCTACCTCTGTACAAGGTACAAATACAGATTTAGATCTCTGTAAACGTTATGTTTGGGCCACATGTTTGTAGGTGTGCCCTGTTTCAATTAAAGTAATAGCTCTAGCAAATCGAATAGCGTTTAGATCTGGCATTCTCAGTTTATTTGCACTAACAATTCACACTTCACACGGTAAAAGTTCTTGAATATTAATTAATATTCGAAAAACTGAAGGTAGTCGCGCTAGTTATGAAATCGGGACGTCAAACACCTGAGTTCCCTCCGTGACCATGGGTGCTGTAAAGCATCCGAAACGTCGTGAGTTAATAAGATAAAATTAAATGCGATGAAATCCGTAAAATTAGTCTCATTTAATAAGTTGATTTCAGTTTTATATTACTACATTATTTTAGGCTACAAAAAGTTTAATAACTTTAGATTTCATATAATGTAAAAACTTTATGTATACGTAATCCAATATAATTAATTCACCGTGTACTTTCTTAAACACTATTAATTCTATAAAATTTTAATTTATACAAGAAAACAATTTTTACTTATTTTAAGCCAGTGCTATACTGATGCAATCGAAGATGGTAAGGCTCACAAAGCCTTTTTGTTTTGTGTTTTTTATAATAATAATAATAATTTATTTGTTAATTCTGCTATCTTCTTTAGTCTACTATATTTTATTATAATATTCTGTATTTTAACTATATTTTCCGTATTGTAGCGGCGTAAGATCGTGCACCTCATACTAATAATATATAATCCTCAACCTCCCTGCAAGCGTGGCAATTATGGCAAAAATCTCCCCTTATGAGGCAATCCCTGGGAAAGTAGCATTTACTTTTAATAGGCTGTTATAAATGAATGAATGAAATTCTACTATGTTCTATTTATATGGAAGAAAAATACTTACCAAGTCAATAAGTTGTGACAGTCTCAAGCCCAATTTCACAAGCACCGTATTATTATTTTTATCGACAGGCCGAATGAGTCTATTATAATTACTTAGCAAATCATCGTAAAGTCTTTTCGCGTCCGGATTTGCTAAGCTAACACCACACGTTGCCAAAAATGCAAAAGCTACTATCTTGGACATGTTACACAAAAATAGTCTGTATAATTTAGAAGAAATTGATACACTATCTTAACTACAGCGGAAAGAGTTTATTATTAAATTATTAAGGATTTTTATTTATTTCGATTTATTTAAATTTGAAAATGGAATTTTTCTTCTGTTTTTGACAGATACGCCCGGGAGGACGCTGCGATTGTAGCGCCGCTACTGGCGGGAAAACATAACATGCCACGCTTTGGTGCGCAGAATCCGCATCATTTTATTTAGGTATCCTCTGATGAAATCTTCAGTGGTAAACAACATGATATTATCATTTTATTATATTGTAAAAAAAATCAAAAAATAATTAAACTAATTCAATATCATAATTTGTAAGTTGGTGCCAGTGTTATTTGATGTATTTTTTAATTTATAATTTATACAAATCTAAAACATAATATCTTAATTAGTACAAATATTAGTATTAATTTAATTTAATAGATATGTAAGTTCGTAATTGCAATATTTATTTCTGTTACTAATATTGTGTTGAGTATAAAAGTTCCATACACTGTACATACATAACACTTAGATATAAGAACTTATCTTACTAAATTAAAAAAGAACAGAACGCGGACGTCAATAAGATAGATAGGCATTTTTAAGCTTGTAAATACATTATTTACGTGCCGTTACGCTGGATCAATGTATAAAGCGCATGCGTGTTGCTCCATTCATGAGTACTCTGTGTGTTAGTGTATGACAAACGCATGTAGAGGGCATTAGTTGTGTCAGCTATCCTTTAACATGGAATAACATTACCAACATGATGTTGGTTAGAGGAGCTAATGTACCTATCAATGGCTAAATTTAATATTTCATATCATCTGTTGCCAGTTACGGGGTAGGTTCGAGCACAAAAAGCGCTTTACGAGAGGGTGTAGTAAACGTCCTCTCTTGCGGAAATAACTATAGATTTATTTTATCCTTAGAGAAAGGATTTCAAACATTACTTTTTAGTCTTGTTGAAACATAGCAATAGAATTTGTCTGTGTCAGGAGGGGTTTTGAACACATTAATTATACACAAATAATGTACTTGACCGTATCTATGTGGAATACCAGCACAGTTATAGCTAAACGTTTTGCCTGTTCAGTACAATAGTAACTTTTTTTATAAGATAAGGGTGCCAAAAGAGCCCACAGTCCACCTGATGGAAAGTGGTTGCTGTGGCCCATAGACATCTACATCTATCCTCGATTACGAATCAAAATGCAGACTAAGATGGAATGCGTCGTTTCCAGTAAAAAGGGTCTCCGGTTCTCTGCACTCACCATACGAAACACAGTTGTGTCAAGCTGCTATTTTACACTGGTATTCTGTGATAGCGTGGTCCTTCCTCGGTCGAGCCGACCCATTCGTGCTACAACCATAATATAGCTGCAGCAAAAAATGAAATGCATTCGAATCAAAATGCAGTCTAAAATGGAATGCCCCGTTTCCGGTAAAAAGGGTCTCCGGTTATCTACACTCGCCATACGAAACACAGCAGCGTTAAGCTGATATTTTACGCTAGTATTCTATGAGAGCGTGGTCCTTCCCCGGTCGAGCCGACCCATTCGTGCTACAACTATACCAGTAATACAGCTGCAGCATGGCTCTACCACGTTAAAATAACGTGAAACACTCACATTTCACCAGGTAGGACTCTTTTTCTTGCCTGAAGAGTGTAGAGAGCCAGTATAATTACAGGATGTAAGTCATCATTCCATCTTATTCCTTTGTTGGCATCGCAGTTGTAGCCATCTTCATTTTGCAAGTTTTTTTTATAGGATAAGGGTGACAAACGTACACACAGTCCACCTGATGGTAAGTGGTTGCTGCGGCCCATAGACATCTACATCTATCCTCTATTACAAATCAAAATGTAGATGCGTTTTCACCCGTGAGGACTAGGATGGAATGCCTCATTTCCAGTAAAAAAGACCTCCGGCCACCTACCTGCACTCACCAAGCGAAACGCAGAGGTAAACCTCTACTTCACTCTGGTATTCTGTGAGGTCGTGGTACCACCCCGGTTCGAGCCACTGTTAAGTTGGTTGCAGAAATATGTTCAAATACGGTATCAATATCGATTAATTATCTTATTAACCATCTTTAACTTTATATTTATTATATTCCACATATTATCTGCATTTTACCAATCTTTTAAAAAAATATAACTGATCATTGTTTATTTTTCAAAAATAAAAAAAAATATAGTTATAATATAACATTATATAACAAAAACAAAAAAAAATCTTATAAGAGGGCTGGTTCTTTTCTCGCTCAAAGGCTAAGTATAGCCATTCAGCGGGGAAACGCAGTCAGAGTACTTGGCACGATACCGCAGGGAGTAGGACTGTATGATAATTAAGTTACTTGTTTTAGTTTTTTCTTAATTATACTTTTAAATATTGTATATAATAAAATATAGTATATTATGCTATGTAATCCATATCCTCCCGTGGATGTCGTAAAAGGCGACAAAGGGAAAAAGGCAGGAGATGGACAGCAGCATCTTCCTGATAATAGCCAAAATTATAATAAAAAAACTGCGGTTGCCAACCCGCTCGCCAAGCGTGGCAACTATGGCAAATACCCCCTCTATGAGTGTAACAAAGAGACGGCCCCCAGTCCCCGGCGGCCCCGCTATTCCTGGCTACGGTGGCGACCATGGTAACGGCGGGGCAGGGGGTGCTAAGAATCTCCGGTGGAGGTTCGGTTGCCACCTTAGACGACTTGACCTGGCAACGTACAACGCACGCACCCTGAGGACTGACGAGAAGATCGTGGAGCTGGAAGAAGAGATAGACAAGTTGCGCTGGCATATTATAGGATTATCCGAAGTCCGAAGAGAGGGGGAGGACACGGTAATCCTCGAATCCGGCAACTTGTTCTATCACCGGGAGGGCGACCATCTGTCACAAGGAGGTGTCGGATTTATCGTCCACAAGTCTCTCGTTAACAACGTTGTAAAGATCGGGAGTGTGTCAACGAGGGTTGCGTACCTTATACTCAGAATCACCAAACGGTATTCGCTGAAGGTCATACAGGTTTACGCACCAACCTCGGCACACCCCGATGAGGAGGTGGAGGAAATGTATGAGGATATCTCTAGAGCCATGCATTCCTCCAAAACCCAATATACGGTGTTAATGGGAGACTTCAATGCAAAACTAGGCACAAGAGAGAACAGTGAGCTGAAAGTAGGGAAATTTGGAATAGGGCAACGGAACCCAAGGGGCCAGCAGCTGGCCGACTTCATGGAGAAAGAGGGACTCTTTATGATGAACTCTTTCTTCCAGAAGCGGCCCCACAGGAAGTGGACCTGGTCGAGCCCCGACGGTTCGACAAAAAATGAGATTGACTTCATTATGACGACCAGACAACAACTGTTCAGTGATGTCTCCGTGATCGCGAGGGTGAAAACTGGTAGCGATCACCGAATGGTTAGAGGCACACTGAACCTAAACGTTAAGTTGGAGAGGTCTCGTCTAATGAAGTCAACGCTCCGTCCCCCTCGTGCTCTGTTCCAAAGTCCCGAAACCTTTCAGCTCGAGTTACAAAACCATTTTCAGTGCCTAGAATACTGCAATGAAGTGGACGATATGAATGACAAGCTCGTGGAAACTGTCCATGCGGTCGGAGCTAAGTTCTGCAAGACCCGCCGCAGAAGAACACAAAAACTCTCCGATCACACTCTTAATCTCATGGCTGTTAGACGGGAGATGAGGCTACATTCTTCAACAGACTTGACAGCATACAGGCATCTGAACAGACAGATCTCCAAATGCATGCCGCGGGACTTACGCAACTTCAATACAGCTCGTATTGAAGAAGCGATCGAGCGGAACCAAGGCTCCAAAGTCTTTGCCAGAGATCTGTCTGCCAGAAAGAGCCAACTGTCAAAGCTGAAGACAGAATGCGGCAGCATCGTTTCCGGGACACCTGAGATTTTGAGTGAGATTGAGAGGTTCTATGGGCAGCTGTACACGTCATCGTTGGAGCCACACGCAAGTGTGAGTAACGATCCAAGAGCGAGTCTCATCCGACACTATTCCGAAGATATCCCGGACGTCAGTCTGAGCGAGATTAGAATGGCTCTCCAGCACCTTAAAAACGGTAAGGCCCCAGGCGTGGATGGAATTACAGCGGAGCTTCTGAAAGCGGGTGGAAGACCGGTACTTGAAGTCCTTCAGAAGCTCTTTAATTCCGTCCTCCATGGTGGCATTACACCGGAGGCGTGGAGCAGAAGTGCGGTGGTCTTGTTCTTCAAGAAAGGTGACAACGCTCTCTTGAAGAACTACAGACCGATTTCCCTTCTGAGCCGCGTCTACGTGCTGTTTTCGAGAGTCATTACGAATCGTCTCGCGCGCAGACTTGACGACTTCCAGCCTCCCGAACAAGCCGGTTTCCGAAAGGGCTTTAGCACCATAGACCACATACATACCCTTCGGCAAATTGTACAGAAGTCCGAAGAGTACAATTTGCCACTATGTCTGGCGTATGTGGACTATGAGAAAGCCTTTGATTCCGTCGAAATTTGGGCGGTGCTGCAGTCCCTTCAGCGGTGCCAAGTTGACTATCGGTATATCGAAGTGTTGAAGTGCTTGTACAGTAGGGCTACGATGGCTATCCGAGTACAGAATCAGAGTACGAAACCTATCCAATTGCAGAGAGGTGTAAGACAGGGTGACGTCATATCCCCGAAACTCTTCACCGCTGCATTGGAAGACGTTTTCAAGCTTCTGGACTGGAAAGGATACGGTATCAACATCAATGGCGAGTACTTCACTCACCTTCGATTTGCCGACGATATAGTCCTTATGGCAGAATCGCTGGAGGACCTAAGCACTATGCTCAATGACCTCGATAGTGTTTCCCAACGGATAGGTCTTAAGATGAACATGGACAAAACAAAGATCATGTTCAATGTCCATGTCACACCTATGCCGGTAGTTGTTGGGAGCACTAAGCTCGAAGTTGTTGACGAGTATGTTTACCTGGGACAAATAGTCCGACTAGGTAAGTCCAACTTCGACCGAGAGGTCAATCGACGGATTCAACTCGGCTGGGCAGCGTTCGGGAAGCTACGACACATCTTCTCGTCAAACATACCTCAAAACCTGAAAACGAAATTGTACAACCAGTGCGTGTTGCCAGTGGTGACTTACGGAACTGAGACGTGGTCTTTCACTGCTGGCCGTATGAGGAAGCTCAAGGTCGCTCAGCGAGCTATGGAGAGGGCTATGCTCGGAGTTTCTCTGCGTGATAAACTTAGGAATGAGGATATCCGCAGTAGAACCAGAGTAACCGACATATCCCAACGGATTAGTAAGCTGAAGTGGCAGTGGGCCGGCCATATAGCTCGAAGAACCGACAACCGATGGGGAAGAAAGGTTCTCGAGTGGCAGCCTCGTACCAGTAGGCGAAGTGTAGGGCGTCCCCCCACGAGATGGAGTGACGACCTGGTAAGACATGCGGGAGGTCGATGGATGCAGGTGGCTCAGGACCGTGCTTTGTGGCATTCTTTGGGGGAGGCCTATGTTCAGCAGTGGACTTGTGAAGGGCTGTAATGATGAAAATGATGATGTTATGTAAATAAATGTAATACTTTATTTGTGATGTTTTGTACTCTGGCAATTTAACACCTTTCGATTCTCTTGCGATTAAGATCATCTAGTGAAAAACAGCCGAATCCTGAATTCGAAGCTAGCGCCTGTGTTCTCGGAACTGCATTGCGGAAAGCACACTACATTACGACTTGTGAATTATGCATTTACTGTTCACGCAAACCCACTTTTAGTTCAGAAATGCGAGTTGCTTTTTGCGAATATACTTGCAGTTAATGTTTTATTACGGGGAACCGCCAGTTATTTCATCGTCTTATAATTGTACTTACTAAAGAACATTCTTAAATATTTCTCTAAATTAAAATTTTACCGCGCAAAATATTGTTATATAATCGTATGTTTGACACTATCTATAAATATATTTAATTAACATATATTTTTTTATTATAAAGTCGAGTATTTTGTCAGTGTTTTTGATCGCCAAGCAG
The DNA here is from genome assembly GCA_963668995.1 of Parnassius mnemosyne. NCBI lineage: Eukaryota > Metazoa > Arthropoda > Insecta > Lepidoptera > Papilionidae > Parnassius > Parnassius mnemosyne. Next base: position 8,126,909 of record CAVLGL010000024.1, read on the forward strand.
TATTGCGTGCACTGCTGTATTCCGGTGTGAAGGGAGAGATGAAACATAATATAAAGAGCCAGAATAATCATAAACTATGACCATCGATCACTAATAAAAACCTAGATACACAATCAGTGATAAAAAATGTCCTTACCGAATGAGCGCCCACTCGAAAATTTGGGTGCGCATTTAATTTGTACGTAGCATTGTGAATACAACTTTAGGCAATGCGCTTAAGGTTGAATTTACATTAATGTATATTTATATCAACTAGAATTACGTCAAAACAATTGGCGACAGTTTTTAGAGAACTTTTGCATGGGATTGTGTATCTAGTTTTTTTATTATTGATCGGTGAATATGACGCATTTATTCTTATTTTAGTTTATAGCAGCGCATAGCAATATGGGACATACTGCAGAAAAACATTATCACTTTTGCTACTATACTAATGTTAGTGAATAGGTTGGTGATCACGGTCCTAGATTATGCTGCTGTAAATAATTGTTCTCTGGTTAACTTAGTTATAGGCCTTTAATAGTTAAGGAAAATAAATTAGTGGAACTAACCGAATACATTGCAATAATTTTTTTTCTGACCTGTTTCGTTTTTCGATTGATAGTTGATAAAAATAAAATTATTTTTTAGAATTAAAGAAGAAAATTTTTAAAAAATCAGTACCATTGTTCATAAGTCAAAACAGTGCATATATTTTTTAAGAAGGTGAGGTGGTCGCTTCCAAGCTGTTTCTAAAATAAATTTTGTAAATAGTTTGTGACCATTTATACCTACTGTAAAATTTATTTAAAAAAAGTCCCGATGGGTTTCTTGCTGGTTCTTCCCTGGACAGAGGATTTTTTTTCGATATGAGCGATTTTTGGTGAAGTAAAAAATGACTTTCAATAGAAATTATTTATAATCAATATTGGATAAAAAAAATCTATTCTATTCTATTCTATGAAATAAGACCACTACCGGAGGCTGCATAGTTGTGGTATTTTAATGGTTCCAAATATATTTAAATTACTTTATTTCGAAAATATTAGGGATATTTTTATAAATAAAATAATGTGTCAAATACTTTTTTTAGTTTTGTACATTATTGAAATTTGTATAGCATGTTATATTAAATAATTGCATTTTTAAAATTTATTGCACGCTGTTCAATCATAACACGTGTAAATTTTCGCAGACACGCTGACACGTAATTATGTTAGCCCTCCATATTTTTATTTAATTATTGCGCTTGAACTGTCGGTTTGATTGGACATAACGAAGTGAATAAACAAATTAAGCTTCGTTAAAATATGTAGTCTGTAAATTGTAAGAATGATTTGTTAAAATTGTTAAGAATCGTGTTAAAGATTTTGTCGTAAACGCTACGATAGAGTTGTGAATTTTTTTAGAGTCATGAATTTGATTTACTTCGCTGTTATATTTTAGCAATTTTGATGTTTTGCTTGAGTACAACGGCAACGCATCTGCAATTCCCCTGGTGTTGCGGTTGTTCATGGGCGGCGGTAGTCACTTATCATCAGGTGAGCCGCGTGCTCGTTTGCCTCCTCTCCTATAAAATAAGAGTAATCGAATCTAACATGCTTTTAATTCCAATAATAAATACGCTTAAATAATTTTTATCTATCAATTACCATAGACAGCCGTTTTACTTAGCTGCCAGATTCATTTTATTGGCTACAAACAACCTTAACAGTTTCCCTGTCCGGGAAATAAACACACAAGTGAAGCAATCGAAATATTCAAATATGATTCATGGGACAAGGAAAGGTAACCTAATTCAGTACGCGGCACCACCGCGATTACTAAGAAAATCAGTGCTGATTTACTTTGGTAACCACGTGAAAATGTTCATCTCAAACCCACTATTTTTTGGGTTCCGTACCCGAAGGGTAACCAACGGTCTGTCAGCGGACTGTATCTAATGATCCGTAATAGGTAGACAGTTGACACTTTCACAGAATGCGTATTTCTGTCGCCGCTCTAACAACAAATACAAAAAATAAAATAAATGCATGTGGGCTCACCTACTAGAAACGCGGGTTTTTGGTTTTTTTTTTGCGTTGACGCTTGTAATTCTCACACAGTTTGTATTTCTATATTCGCTAAAAAAAGTATATTAAAATAAAATTAAAAAGTATCTACTAAGTAAAATCTTGTACGATGCACTTCATTGACACTTCATGCGCGAGTCCGACTCGCACTTGGGCGGTTGGTTTAATGTTATAGTGTCCAAATTTTAGTGCGATTACTATATATTTGAAATCATTAAGCAAAATTTCGAGCTGTAATCGTGATCTGGTCTTTGATTCTAAATTTGGATTTGGCCATTAAAAAAAAAACTCAGAATTTGAAAAGAGAACTGAGTAAAGATTAATTTAGGGTTGATGCAAACATGTAACTCAATTTGGCGGGACAGCAAAGCGAAGCCAAATCTTCTTTATAAAACTAAGTAAAACAAGTAGCATCGCTTTCAATAACTAAGTGGTCTATCTCAAAGCAAATCCTGGTATAAATAAACTAGCGTACAAATACAATAAAGCACTCCATAGCGTAAGCTCCAGACTAGAAAATCGTGTCTGAAGAATGATATCACTTTAGTGAGGCAAAGAGGTTTATTTGTCAATCCTAACGTCCCGCGTATAAGTGAAGTTGACGTAGAAAAGATTTAGTAAATGTCGTCATTATCCATAGTCCAACAATACGTCACCGTCCGTTTTGTGTGTTTTCGATGAACTTATATTTATTTCCTGGTTGTTTTGTCATTGTCATTATTATTATTATAATCCTTCACAAGTGCACGGCTGAACATAGACCTATCCCAAGTAATGCAACAAAGCGCGGTGCTGAATCTAAGGCATCCTTTTTTGCATGTCTCTCAAGGTTGTCACCCTGTCGCTATGCGCAATGGTAGTCTGGCACAATACCTTTCTTCCACATTTATTATAGGTTTTTTCGAGCTATATGCACGGCCCATTGCCAATTTAGCTTACTGTTCCGTTGGAGAATTTCGGATATGTTGGGCTATCTTCTGCTGCTGCTTGCCGTTTGTTTTTGTTACAATATATATGATTATCATATGATTAAATTTAATAATATATCATTATCATCATCATAACAGACAAACAAAGGCCACTTCTAAATATAGGCCTCTATTATTGTTGGCCTTATAGGATCGTTTTATAGCCCGGTATCAATCGATCGATTGGTGTCACGGTTGTAGAACGAATGGGTCGACTCGACCAGAGTAGGACCACGCTCTCACAGAATATCAGCGGTAAATAGCAGCTTAATGCTGCTGTCTTTCGTATGGTGAGTGTAGAGAACCGGAGACTCTTTTTACTGGAGGCGAGATATTCCATCTTGGTCCTTAGGGATGATCACGCATCTTCATTTTGATTATCGATTGAGGAAGAGCGTAGATGTGTATAGGCTTCAGCATCCATCGGATGGAATGTGTGCTCATTAGCTACTCTAATTCTTTAAAAAAATATTTTAGTAGACAGCGTACTGGCAAACACAGTGGAGAGCGATTCTCCATAGATGCAGTGTTGACTAAGGCATGCTAGAAATCTATAAATGCTGATGGCTTTGAGACGTGCGAGAGGTGGGCTAGAATTATGATGAGAATAACTTAACAAGTTTTTTTTGACGTGATAACGTCTTATAATTCGATGAAGCTGGCTGCATGCGGCGTTACCTCGCTCTGAGGCGTTCCATTTAAGGCTTGAAGTGCAAGCGAGAGCGCGGAACGAGCTACAAAGAGGCACAATCGGCCTCCGCGTTCGGCAGCGTTCGACATCTGTCTCTCTCCTACTTGAGTGAGCGATGCGTTCGCATGGACAGCTGCTATACAATAATACATTTACATATTTTCGTCAAGTATGAAGTGCAGTGAAAAGTGAATGTGGTGTCAATTGTTTATAGCAACATTTTCTTATGACGTTGTCACGTTCAACTATCGTCAGTAAACCGACTTTACAGACAACCGATTTTTTTTATAGAAGAGGGGCAAACGCGCATGCGTCTCACCTCATGGTAAGTGCTGACCGCCGCACACGAACAACTGCAACATCGGGGGAATCACAGTTGCATTGCCGGTCTTTGAAAATTTGGAATCAATCCGAGCAATTCATCAGGGTACTCCGCATGACAAATGCGATAGAAAATGAACATGTACTAATCCACTATATTTACATTCACTATCTGCCTTTACTTTGTTTTTTATTTTCCAATTTTTAAAAAGTAATTTTGAAGCATTCTCACAAAGCAACTAATGCATGTAGCCCCGACAAATAAACTAATTAGCATATCTCCCCGTATTACCGGTCAATAAATAAGCGCTTTTCCTCCACGATAAGGTAACATCATTGTTTAGCTTAGTAATACCAATGTTATCTGATCTGTAGCTCCCGTAAGTGTTTAATTCTTTAGTAAATTGTAGGCTACTTGATTTCAGAAAACTGTAGTTTATTTGATTTGTGGTTTGTGGCTTCGGAACTTTTTTTAAAGACGTACCTACCATAAATAGTATATTATTACGTTAATCAAATGCGATGAAAATGTTTCTAATTTCAAATATTTTAATTTTATGTTTTTCTTAACGTGTCTTTTTGGACAAATCTCAAGAGTCATTATTATTTTATCTGTGTCTACTAAATTATGTAATAAACAAAATTGTATTAAATACATCTAATCCTAATTCCGTTACAATCACCCATAAACACTATGAATAGAATAGAATAGAATATAATAGAATAGGATAGGATAGGTTAGCATAGAATATAATAGAATAGGATAGGAGGAGATAAGATAAGATAGGATAGGTTAGGATGGGATGGGATAGGATAGCATAGGATAGGACAGGATAGGATAAAATAGGATAGGATATGATAGAATTTGATGGGATTGAATAGGATAGGATAAGATAAGATAAGATAGGATAGGTTAGGATGGGATAGGATAGGTTAGGATGGGATAGGATAGGATAGGATAGCATAGGATAGGACAGGTTATGATAGAATAGGATATGATAGAATAGGATAGGATAGGATAGGATGGGATAGAATAGGATAGAATAGAATAGAATAGGATAATTCATTTGAATAATGTTTTCTTACCGCTTTTTACTTGACAAAACCGTAAGTTTTAACAGTGGTAGAGCCACGCGGCAGCTTTTGCTGTCGTACGGATGGGCCGGCTCGAACCGGGGTGGTACCACGACCTCACAGAAAACCAGCGTGAAGTAGAGGTTTACCTCTGCGTTTCGCTTGGTGAATGCAGGTGGCCGGAGGCCCTTTTTACTGGAAATGAGGCATTCCATCTTAGTCCTCACGGGTGACAACGCATCTACATTTTGATTTGTAATAGAGGATATATGTAGATGTCTATGGGCCGCAGCAACCACTTACCATCAGGTGGACTGTGAGCTCGTTTGTCACCCTCGTCCTATAAAAAAAAAGTACAATTATTAGACCATCTGTGAACAATTACTAAATTATGTTTTAGACTAAGTGTCGATAAATAAACCTAATCACAAAGTCATTAAAGGAGGCTTATGAGTGACCTTAATCTCAAAAACAAATTGGGAAGTCAATTATCTCAGTACCCCCCCCCCCCCCCCCGTGACCATGGAAACCGTTAAGTACTCAAAATGTCGGGAATTTAAAATAAGTTAGTATACGCGATAAAGTCCAGCAATATTAGCTTTATTTAAATGTGTGGTGTTCGCGTATACTAACGAAATCATCGTATCCACCACTCATAAGAAATCATCGTAACCACCACTTACCATCTGATGGGATCGTAGTTAAGTACTGGCTTAAAATATAATATATACCTAGGCTTAATCATAGACAACAGATTTAACTGGGGTCCTCATATTGATATGATTTGTAATAAGCTAAGGTCATTGCTTGCAATATTCTATATTATCAAGAATAAAGTACCATATTCAGTACTACTATCAATGTACCATGCGCTAGTAGATTCGATAATATCATATGGAATAACAAGTTATGGTCGTACATTCAAAACATACATAAGAAGGATCTTTAATTTACAACTAAAATTCTTAAAGCTCATTGTAGATGACAAGGTAAAACAAAAATATAAAGAAAATAACTATATTGGTCTTTTTAAATACTGTAACGTCATACCTATAAATAAAAAACTTGAATATCATATCATGATTAAAGATTTTAATACGATTCCTTCATTAATAATTTAAAATTAAAAATTTTGTACAGCCGACTTCAATATAAGTTATTTAAGAATAACTTAAAAACTATTGGTCTGACCTTGATCAAATTCATATGGGACCACACGAGAAGTACCAGCTTTCAAATAAAAAAAGAATCATCGAAATCGGTTCACCCAGAAAAAAGTTCTGAGGTAACACACATAAAAAAAAAGAAAACGAAAAAAAAACATACAGTCGAATTGAGTACCGGCTCCTTTTTGGAAGTCGGCAGAAAATGTTCAAATATACTGATAGAACGCGACAAAGTAATAAAAAAATCTGTAGCTAAAAAAAAATCAAATAACTTTTATGGAGACAGGAGAACTGTTAATATATTAGCTTCTATTCTAAACGATCTTCCAGAAAACCTTAAGGACGAATTGACAGAAAAAAACTTAAAATATAAAATTAAGCATTATGTAGGTACTAGAAAACCTGATTTGTCTTCCTTAATAAATTCTCAAATTATATTAAATCTATATATATATATATATATATATATATATATATATATATATATATATATATATATATATATGTATATATATATAAATATATATATGTGTGTGTGTGTGTGTGTGTGTGTGTGTGTGTGTATGTATATATATATAGTATGTGTATGTATAAAAAAATGCTATACTTTTTATAGCAATTTTTTTTAAATAATTATTTTATAAAATAATTTTATTTATACATACTAAAGATCACTAAAGTTTAATATCATTTGAGAATCACTTTCATAGGCACCTGTTCCACGTTCTTCTGTAAAAAATAATAATAGCTAAAATTAAAAAAAAATCACAACCCCAGAAACAAAAATACCTGATGATTTTCAAACGGCTGAATGTATTTTCTTATAAGATAACTAAGAACACTTTTGATTAAGACACCTTTCAAACGAAAAAAAAACTAAATCAAAATCGGTTCATCTGTTCAGGAGCTATGATGCCACCGACAGACACACACATACGCAGATACATACCAAACACATATAACACCCCTATGTTTTTGTGGAGCGTTAAAAAGACAATCTCATAAGGTCTCCCTTGCTTCATTTTCTTCATGAGCCCGTGAAAGTTTACATGGGCTGCAATATGTAGGCAAGCGCAATATTAGATTTCTGTGCGTAAAAATATCGTCGTCGGTTTTTTGCTGTTAATGAAATGGTTAAACCATCATCTATTAGAATTCGTGAAGTCGATCATGTACATAAAAAATTATTAGTGATAGTGTTCCTTTTTTACCTAATGGAGGTCTGTCTGGGTAAGATGCAACCTAACCTAAATGGGCAACCTGCATTTATCGACTACTTTTGTCTTACAAAGTCATTGTCGGTCCTTCGACCCATTGGACTCTCCATATAAATTTCAGCTCTTCAATGCAGTTTATGTAGATGAGTTTGTATATTTGAGATGTGTGTTTAGCAGGGATGGTAGATATGATAAGGATATAGAACGACGAGTGAATGCAGGAAATAGAGTGAATGGGGCTCTACACTCTATTGTGAAAAGTCAGAATGTGTCCAAAAAGGCACGTATGGCAATTCACAATGCTGTGTTAGTACCTACTTTAATGTATGGTAGTGAAAGTTGGGTGTGGCAGAAGAAGCATGAGAGTAGAATAAATGCTGTAGAAATGCGGTCATTAAGGAGTATGTTAGGGATGAAGCTGAATGACAGAGTGAGAAATTGTTTAATAAGAGAAGAGTGTGGTTTGCAAGATGATGTTGTGACCAGGATTAAGAAAGGAATGCTTCGGTGGTTTGGACATGTAGAAAGAATGAATGAGGAAAGAGTGACAAAGCAAATTTATGTTGCAGAGGTGAACGGCATAGTCGGGAAGGGTCGCCCTAGGCGAAAGTTTATCGACCAAATTGGCGATATATTAAAAATGGACCAAATCAAGAGTACCTTCAACCGACGAGCGTGTATGCGTAGGTATATGGATGTGGAGGAAGCGAGACAGGTGTATCAGGATCGTGCCAAATGGAAGTCCATAATCTCTGCCTACCCCTCTGGGTGACAGGCGTGAGTGTTTATGTATGTATGTATGTAATGCAGTTTCAAGGATGGGTCTCTAATACGTTTGCCTTTGCGGTATAAATAGAGACTGAAAGGAATTTTATCTAAGTATTTAAGTTTGACATATTCTGCTTCGTACTCTTTGTTTTAATTTGTCCTTCAATTGCAATAGCGAATTAAACAGTTTATTAACTTGTTTGATGCCCTAAAATAAAGTAAAAAGTATAAAGTGAGATAGCTTAAAGAATCGTCCTTAAAGTGCGTAGTACATATGCATCAATGTTCTTAAATAAATGATTTCAATACTAGGTGAAAGAACGGTGGATTTTTCTGCATAGGAGTCAGAATAGGTTTCACCTTCTTACAAGTCGCGGCACGTAAGTCTAGCGCTGAACGAAACGTGGATGAATTGAATTGCACGAATGCGACTGGAGAGTGTAAGAAGAATTTGCCTTTCCTCAAATCCTCATCCTTGACAAGTAGATCGCTGATTGCAGTACCAGGTAACTCCTACTTTGGACGCTGCGACTCGTCGCAGGGAATTTCTTCTTCCTCTACTTAAACGCCCTACAACACTCTCTTAGTCCAAGCTACTAGGCTATAATAGCGCAAGGAGGATTTCCTATTATCACCACATTTGTCGCCATTCTCTACTGCCTGTCTGGTTGGTTTACCTTTGGTATATCATCAACATTACAGCCATTCACAAGTCCACTGCTGAACATAGGCCTCCCCCAATAAATGTCACAAGCCATGGTTCTGAGCCACCTGCATCCATCGACTTCCTGCATGCCTTATCAGGTCGTCACTCTATCGGTTGTCCGTTCTTCGAGCTATATGTCCGACCCATTGCCACTTCAGCTTACTAATCGGTTGGGCTATGTCGGTCACTTTAATTCTACTGCGGATATCCTCATTTCTAAGTTTACCACGCAGTAAAACTCCAAAGCATAGCCCTCTTCATAGCTCGCTGAGTGACCTCGAGCTTCCTCATCTGGCCAGCAGTAAAGGACCACGTCTCAGTTCCATAGGTCATCACTGGTAACACGCACTGGTTATACAGTTTCGTTTTCAAGTTTTGAGGTATACCTGACGAGATGTGCCGTAATTTCCCGAACGCTGCCCAGCCGAGTTGAATCCGTTGATTGACCTTTAGGTCGAAGTTGCACTTACCTAGTCGGATTATATGTCTCAGGTAAACATACTCGTCAAAAACTTTGAGCATAGTGCTCCCAATAACTAACGGCATAGGTGTGCATTGACGCTATACGTGATCTTGGTTTTGTCCATGTTCATCAAAAGACCTATCTGTTGGGAGATACTATTGTGGTCATTGAGCATAGTGCTTAGGTACTCCAGCAATTCTGCCATAAGGAATATATCGTCGGCAAATCGAAGGTAAGTGATGTCCTCGCCGTTGATGCTAATATTAATACCGTATCCTTTCCAGTCCAGAAGTTTGAAAACGTCTTCCCATGCAGCGGTGAAGTGTTTTGGAGATATAATGTCACCTTGTCTTAGACCTCTTTGCAGTTTGATAGGTTTCGTACTCTGGTTCTGTATTCGGATAGCCATCGTAGCCCTACTGTACAAACACTTCAGCATTTCGATATACCGACAGTCAATTTAGCACCGCTGGAGAGACTGCAGCACCGCCCAAATATCGATGGAGTCAAGGGCTTTCTCATAGTCCACATATGTCAGACATAGTGGCAAATTGTATTCAGCTCACCGTTCTCTATTGTGCCTAGTTTTGCGTTGAAGTCTCCCATTAACACCGTACAGTGGGTTTTGGAGGAATGCATGGCTTTAGATATATCCTCATACATTTCCTCCACCTACTCATCGGGATGTGCTGGGATTGGTGCGTTAACCTGTGTGATCTTCAGCGAATATCATTTGGTCATTTTCAGTATAAGGTACGCTATCCTCGTCGACATCTTTACAACGTTGTTAACGAGAGACTTGTGGACGATAAATCCAACACCTTCTTGGGACAGATGGTCGCCCTCCCGGTGATAGAACGATTTGCCGGATTTGAGGATTACCATGTCTTCGCAGATAATCCTATAGTATTCCAGCGCAACTTGTCTATCTCTTCTTTCAGCTCCAGGATCTTCTCGTCAGTCCTCAGGTTGCATGCGTTATATGTTGCCAGGTCGAGTCGTCTTAGGTAGCAACCGAACCTCCATCGGAGATTCTTAGTACCCCCTGCACCCGTTACCATGGTCGCTACCATAGCCAGGAATAGTGGGGCCGCCGGGGACTGGGGGCTGTCTCTTCGTAAGTTTCATCAAGGGTATATTGCCATAGCTGCCGCGCTTGGTGAGTGGATTGGCAACTGCAGTTTTTTTATTTTTGTGTTGCTGTTATCAGAAAGATGCTGCTGCCCATCTTCTGCCTCATTTTCCCTGTGTCGCCTCTTACGACACCCACGGGAAGATATGGGGTAGTGGGTATTCTTACCCGCCACTACACTTACCTTTGGTATATACAAGCTATTATAACGGCAACTATGGCACCTCAGGTCAAACTGAATTCCTTTACGCTGCCCCCACACGGTAATAGAAACTAGAAATGTGTCAATCGTGAATGATTGATATTCGTTCATTTGTCCCGGGTCGCATCAAAGTATTGATGATTGCAAAAACATTTTTTGAATGTTCCGGATTAAACGATTGACAGCACCTACGACTATACTACAGTAATGTCCGACGACCGATATTATCGAGCGGGTTTCACAGATCAACGGACTACTGAAACTCGAATTGCATTTGATTGATTTATCCGAAATATCAGGTTCGTAGACGAATCAATACTTGAAGATCGGGTCACTAGAAATGAATGAATCACACATGCCTATTAGAAACCATCAAAATATTTAAATTCTTTTACCGTTTTAAAAGTATAAAAGTACACTTTAGTGACAATCGAAAATAGGTTTGAAATATGTATATATTTTGAATCCATTAGTTTTATGTCCGGCAAAGTTTTCGCTACCACATGCGAGTTTTTTCCGCTGACATGGGTCAGTTATTTATCATAATATCACGGGTTGCTGTCAAGGTGTTGACTCGCTCTTATTAGTTGTAGGGCAATGTTTTATTTATGAGCGATTCAAATAAATGTATGCGGATGTTCTCTTAACCGGATTATTGATGGAAAAATGTTAAGGAAATGACGTAACATTTTACACATATACTATATTAATGTTTTACAGTGTAGTAGCAGTGTAAGAATATTTTTTTTTAAATTTATTCTTAGAAAGAGTGTTACATAATTTACATTTCAAACTTTGCCAAACTGTATGCCAGTTTGTCGGCAACTAATTTACTTACCACATATCACCCCGAGGTTGTAGTAAGATGCGACAAAGAGAAACAAATATGGAGATGGATAGTAGCGTCTTTCTTATAACGACTAAAAATAAAGAACTGCTGTTGCCAACCCGCTTGCCAAGCGCGGTAAATATGGCAAATACTGGGGAGGCCTATGTTCAGCTAGGGACTTTAATATGCTGTAGTGTAGAGTAGCCCACACAACTTATATATTAATGTAAGAGAAGTATAATTAAATATTTAGTATCAACAACACGTCTCCCTCATTTAGCACCTTCTGACATTACATGGCGACCCTGCCAGGCGGTGCGCTGCGACAATGCATGCGCACCGCCAGGCGTATTTAAAATTCAAAAGTAAATATAAATATTATTAAATTAAATAATAAAGTGAAAGGATTGACAAAAAATATCATAACGGATTGGACGCAATACCGAATGTTACGAAAAGTAAATAAATAGATAACAAGAAGAGGCCGCAATAATTATTTTATAGAAGCTGTCTGAAAATTAAAAAACAATATATAATATTACGATCATGACCAAAGATCAAAAATCAAGAAACGGCAGATCTATTTAAAAGGGAATGAAGCGGCTGTACTCTTGCAAGCTTCGTCCAGAAGAATGTGAAAATTGAGCCGAAAAGAACAAAGAAGAAATACTTAACAGGTAACTTCGCACCTGTGTGATTTTAATTCGGTGGTTTTAGCGGTGATTTTATGTTTAAACCCTTTTTTCGTATATATCTATACAGAAACAAGTAATTCATTTTATATCACTTTATTTGTCATATCAATTTGAATCTTTACAATCTAGAATTTATTATGATTGATGATTTAAAATTAAAAATTTCGTACAACCGATTTCAATATAAATTATTAAGAATAACTCAAAAACGAATTAGTCAAACCTTGATCAAATTTTTATGGGAGCACATGTGAAGAACCAGCTTTCAAATAAAAAAAGAATCATTGAAATCTGTTCACCCAGTAAAAATTTATGAGGTAACACACATAAAAAAAAACATACAGTAGAATTGAGTACCGGCTCCTTTTTGAAGTCGGTAGAAAATTGTAACACCTGTGGTATCTGCCTTTAAAAGCGCGGAAACAGTATAATAATAATAAAGTCCTCCAGACCGACTTCAGTTACTGCGACCTGCCTCAGTGGAGACTAGCCATCTACGCAGGACAGGACTATAGTGTTCGAGTGTGAGCGCGAACACAGGCACACTCTCTATTCCCTTATTCTCATAGTCCGATGGGACGGTAATCCGATGCGACCCGAGAGAGATCAGACGTATTACAAACGGCTTTATGTACTCTCAAAGACACGGGGTCGTAATATCGCCAACTTCCTGACTCCTGGCTGTTACTGAGAATTTCTGAACAGAATTTACGACCACGAGACCAACGAAGCATTCAAATGGAAACTACGACACAAATGGAAACTATGACCCCTATGAGGAAATCTTTTGTAGGCCAGGAGGCGCCAAGACACACATATCCGCGACGGCCAGCAACAATTATGTTCTAGAAGTCTGGCGCAACCGTTGAGAGACATGACTAAGGGTGTTACCACACCAATCGACCGATCGATGGTGGAATGGATTAGTCGACGTTGATCGACAGTTTCTACCACACCGATCGATCGAAGGTACAATGGATTAGTTGACGTCGATCGAGCTCGTTCATAATTCGAGAACCCGCCTAGGTTTTGAAAGAGACTGATGATGAGCCCTCAACCACATCGATTAATCGACCAGTATTCGTCGTACAGCTAAAGCTACCAAACCAATCGATCGACATCGATCGGTGTCAGTCAATGGCATCGATAGACGATTGATCGATTGGTGTAGTAACACCCTAACGGTGTTATTTTTACGGGCTGATGAAGAAAAAGATGATGATGAAGGACCGTTTATATTAAATACTAATGTAATTCTGAATAATATAGAGTACCCGTTATAGTGATTTTTACTACGAAAACTAGAAGCGATCACTTATTCAACTAGCAATAGATCACGAAACAAAGACGTCATTGATATTATTTATTTGCAGTCGCATGATTTACGAGATATTATCTCTGTTTATATTATTCAAGCTTTAATATTACTCTCTAATATTACAGACGAAGTTTAAATCTAGTAATAAATATCTGAAATAAACAGTATGGATAAGTTTGTTTTTATCAATAATTTTATTTTTATAGAAAAAAGTTGACAATCCAGCACACAGTTCACCTGATTGTAGGTGAATACCTGCAATTAAGAAACTAAATGTAGATGTGTGGTCAACCCTGAGGACTAAGATGGAATGCCATGTTTCCCGTTATAAGAGTTCCGTTTGTCTATACATACCACTAAACACAGCAGCATTAACCTGCCACTTTTTTATATGACTGAAGTGACAAACGAAGTTAGAGTTCACTTAATGGTAAATGGTTAATAGTTCACTAGATGCGTTGTCACCTGTACCGCCTCACACCCTATAATTTTACTGGCTCTCTATACTCTATAGGCATGAACTCACCAATGCAAGAACTGCTATTTGGCATATATATAGGGTATATATATTTGGCATGGAATAACTCAAAAACTATTGATCAGATCTTGACTAAATTTATATGAGACCACACATGAAGCACCAGCTTTTGAAAAAAAAAAGAATCATCGAAATCCGCCCACCCAGTAAAAAGTTATGAGGTAACACACACAAAAAAAATTAATACAGTCGAATTTAGTACCGTCTCCTTTTTGAAGTCGGTAGAAAAGGAAAGAGAGTGGGTGCCTACCTAGACGGACTCCGAGGCAGAAAAGTAGTATCGTACTATAAACCTAGAATTTTATTTTACGCTGGTATTTTATTGAGATCTTGGTCCTTCCCCGGTCGATCCTAACTATACGTGCTACAAACATTGAAATAGCTGCAGCCTGGCTCTACCACATAAAACATTATATTGTTTGAGAACATATGCATTTTTGTCTTTATCTCTATAATATATAATAAATAAATAATACGTTTATTTCGGTAATCTTGTTAACAACATAATACTGAGACTTCCCAGTAAGTGAATCAAAGGATACTCGTGTTGGGAATGACCGCTACTTCCCTTAAGGGTTACAAAAAGGTAAGATTACAAAGTGTAACCTCTAGAAAATTTGTAATTAGTATGTGTATATTAAGGAGTGTGTGAATGTGATTGTAGGAGTGTTGTTGTATGTATGATGTGTGTGTGTGTGTGTGTGTGTGTGTGTGTGTGTGTGTGTGTGTGTGTGTGTGTGTGTGTGTGTCTGGTGGATGAAGAAATAATAAGTAAGAAGACTAGTTGCCTTGCAAAATAAAATTTTACTGATCAAATATGAAAGACGGAATACTGTTAGTCTGTTACCTGTAAATATGTATGTATTAGATGCTGGTGAGAGAGATTTCAGACACTTCTATTTAAAAGATTTTCAACCTCGTCATAAGTCAGTGTATACAATCAATGCATTAAAGTTTTATTATTTTAGATATATTTTAAGTATTTTATTTAAGTTATTATGTATAAAAACAGATATGGGTACTATCTAATAGCAAAGACAGTACGTACACGAGGTACAGGCGCCACTATACCAGTTCTTCTCTTTCTTTGAAGGGAGTCATTAAACGGTAGGGATTTATGACATTTTAGAATGAGGTTAAGAACATAAAACTTTCTAACTGAGAGAATTTTACTAATCTGATATAGTAGGGTGTTAGTAGAGAATCTATAAGGTGTGAAATACAGGACCTTTATAAGAGACCTCTGTGCTCTTTCTAGATCTAAAAAGTTGGTCTCGGTGGTTTCCCCAGATTGGCATGCAATAGGAAATTATCGATTGTGCTAAGGCTATGTAAATTTTATTTAATGGATTGCTAGACATTGCTGACCTTAATGATTTAAATACTCAGATTAACGTTCTGATCCGATTTATAACAGCTAAAAATAAAATAATCAATTGCTGTCCGTTAGTCTCGCAATAACTCGAAAATGGCTGGAACTATTTTGATGATTTTTTTTGTGTGTGATTGATTCAGTACCTGAATGATCTAAACAATTCACAGTTGGACTCGATACGTGGCGCGGTTGTCGAGATCCAAAAATCACCCGTGCGAAGCCGGGTCAGATCGCTAGTCTTTATGCGACATGTAACAAAAACCCTGTGGTTCCCGTTGAGTACGTTATCAGCATCAGTATTCAAAGCTATAGAAACAACTTTTTTTTAAAACTCTACCATATATAAGTTTTTCATTTTATTTAAAAAAAAATTAGTGGTTTTATTACCTCTTACTGACACTAGCCGATGCTACAGCTAAGTAAATCGGGGTCTTTGACAATCCTCTTACTCCTCAGACAATGCAGAGGTAACAAAACCGCATACAATTTGCATACAATTATTTATTTTAATAAAATAAAAAAAAATATTGTTCGAGTTTTTAAAAAAAAAACTTATTTCTTTACGTTTAATTTATGATCCTGATAACGTACTTAACGGGAACCACAGGGTTTTTGTTACATATTGTATATATAATTCTATCCGCAGGTATTTTACTGAATTGCTCCTGAACGGCTGGACCGATTTTGATGAATATTTTCGTGTGTGATTAAATTGTTTCGAGAATAATTTAGATTCACAATTGGATACGTTAAGTGACGCTGTTGTCGTGATCCAGAAATCATCCGTGCGAAGCCGCGGTTGATAGCTAGTTTTACTATTAAACCAAAAAAAATATTTAAGTGAGTAATTGGGATCAAATGAGGAATACCCAAACTTTTTCTTTAAATGGTAACCCAAAGTTACGTACACACGTGAACCCATTGTCGATTGACGGACGTTAGATTTTTCCGAAAGCCCAAATAATTGTATCTGAACGAAAACTAAAACCTGACTGATTGTGGCTTAATTCGAATCCATAGGGAAGCCCAAGTTACTCGTATTGATAGAAAATTACTTCTAAGAAGATTTTTTTTTATATTATAGAGACATTATATGAGCCGTGATAGCTTAGGGGTTCGTTGTAAATTTCACAGTACGCAAGCAATTCCGATCCAATCCTCGCCGGCACTAATGAAATTGTTATTAAAATTTTAAGCGCTGATTCACCACGAGCTCGGCGGCGAAAGAAAACATCTTGAGGAAACCTGCATGTCTGAGAAATAAAACAAAAATATTTCGATCACATATGAAGTTCACCAACACGCATTTAGGCAGCGTGGCGGACATTTCCTCAAATCAAAACCCTCTCAGAAATGCGAGGAGGCCTGTGCCCAGTAGTGTGACGTATATAGGTTGTAAATCTACTTTTTTAATTTAGATTCTAAAGACTTTTTTGATATCTTTCACTCAACCAAGAAACATGTCAATAGTTTTACGTATTATTTAGCTTTACTATAACGTTATCTCTGTTATTAGACTTGACGACTTCCAGCCTCCCAAACAAGCCGGTTTCCGAAAAGGCTTTAGCACCATGGACCACATACATACCCTTCGGCAAATTGTACAGAAGACTGAGAGTACAATTTGCCACTTTGCTTTACGTTTTTTTTTTATAGGATAAGGGTGACAAACGAGCACACAGTCCACCTGATGATAAGTGGTTGCTGCGGCCCATAGACATCTACATCTATCCTCTATTACAAATCAAAATGTAGACGCGTTGTCACCCGTGAGGACTAAGATGGAATGCCTCATTTCCAGTAAAAAGGGCCTCCGGCCACCTGCATTCACCAAGCGAAACGCAGAGGTACTCCTCTACCCCGGTTCGAGCCGGCCCATCCGTGCGACAGCAAAAGCTGCCGCGTGGCTCTACCACTGTTAATAGACTATGAAAAAGCCTTTGATTCCTTCGAAATTTGGGCGGTGCCGCAGTTCCTCTAGCGGTGCCAAGTGGACTGTCGATATATCGAAGTGCTGAAGTGTTTGTACCGTAGGGCTACGATGGCTATCCGAGTACAGGACCAGAGTACGAAACTTATCCAACTGCAGAGAGGTGTAAGACAGGGTGATGTAATATCCCCGAAACTCTTCACCGTTGCATTGGAAGACGTTTTCAAGCTACTGGACTGGAAAGGATGCGGTATTAACATCAATCGCGAGTACATCTCTTATCTTCGATTTGACGACGATATAGTCCTTATGGCAGAATCGCTGAAGGACCTAAGCACTATGCTCAATGACCTCAATAGTGTTTCCCAACGGATAGGTCTTAAGATGAACATGACCAAAACAAAAATCATGTTTAACGTTCATGTCACACCTATGCCAGTAGTTGTTGGAAGCACTCAGCTCGACGTTGTTAACGAATATGTTTACTTGGGATAAATAGTCCAACTAGATAAGTCTAACTTTGACTGAAAGGTCAATCGACGGATTCAACTCGGCTGGGCAGCGTTCGGGAGATTACGACATATCTTTACGTTAGATATACCTCAGAACCTCAAAACTAGTGAAGTTAACTCAAAAGTAGTTAACTATTCAACCAGTGCGTGTTGCCAGTGATGACCTATGGATCTGAGACGTGGTCTTTCACTCCTGGCCGTATGACGAAGCTCAAAGTCGCTCAGCGAGCTATGGAAAGAGCAATGATCGGCGGTTCTCTGCGTGATAGACTTAAAAACGAGGAATCTGCAGTAGAACCAGAGTAACCGACATAGCCCAAATAATTAGTATGCTGAAGTGGCAATGGGCCGGTCATATAGCTTAAAGAACCGACAACCGATGGGGAAGAAAAGTTCTCGAGTGGCAGCCTCGTACCGGCAGGCGAAGTGTAGGGTGTCCCCCTACTAGATGGAGTAACGACCTGGTTAGACATGCAGGAAATCGATGGATACAGGTGGCTCAGGACCATGCTTTGTGGCATTGCTTGGGGGAGGCCTATATTCAGTAGTGGACTTGTGAAGGGCTGTAATGATGACGATGATAACGTTATCTCTAGATAAGTCAGGGTTAAGTGTTATCAAAAAGACAAATAATTGTATTACACTAAACATACCTGCATAAATAAATTAAAACAATGGAGCTTTTATCTGTTGTTGAATATACAATGTTATGAATTTTTTGAATAAGTATTGTTAAATAGAGAGCTCTATTATTTAAAAAAATAACAAAACAATATTATAAATATTACTAGTAGAAATCCGGTAAGTTATCAAGATGGAACATTTCTAAATATAAGCCAAGAAAATTATCTGTTTACATGCCAAGTATCAACGAAACCAGTTCAGAATATTTTGTGTGATTTGTTATTCGCCAAACAGTTAAACAGATTTTTTTTAAATTGTGCTGTTTTAAACAATTTTTATAAATAAAAAAATATATAGTTTTTTTTTCATAGAATAAGAGTGACAAACGAGCACACAGTCCACCTGATAGTAAGTGGTTGCTGTGACCCATAGACATCTACACCTATCCTCGTTTGCGTATCAAAATGCAGATGCGTTGTCACCCGTGAGGACTAAGATGGAATGCCTTTTTTCCAGTAAAAAGAGTCTCCGGTTCTCTACACTCACTATACAAAACACAGCAGTGTTAAGCTGCTATTTAACGCTGGTATTCTGTGAGAGCGTGGTCCTTCCCCGGTCGAGCCGACCCATTCGTGCTACAACTATACTATTAATAAGCTGCAGCATGGCTCTACCACGTATAAAAATGATTTAGTATCGATCTATATCAATAAGCACCAAGTATAAATTCACAGCTGTTCCAATAGGAACACAGCTGTGAATTTCAAATATGGGAGGGAAAATCTCAGTATAATTTCCACTGCGATACAATCTGTTTTACTAAGCTGACAACGCACCTGTACAAGCCCTTAAGTGTACATTGAAACTGTTACCTTTTTATTAGATCGACGTAAAGAACATTTGCAATTCTTTTTCTTAAAAAGTCTAAACTGTAAGCTACATTACTTATTACTTGTTACTGCAACGAGTCTGTTGTTACTTAACCTACTCTGTGTAGAAACTTTCCTCTTGTTGTTTCGTCAGTCATCACTTCGCAATGTGAGAGCCGAAAAGTTTGTGAATATCATATCATTACCTTTTAGTTGAAAAGTTTCTTTCCGTAGCAGTGGTTTGTTTTACTAGAGGAAAAGTAAAAAGTTATTTTAATCTTACGCTGCAAGTTTGAGTTGTTTTGTTTGTGCGCTTGAAGTTTGATAAGCAATTGATCTCGTATTACAACTATTAACTCAAAATTGTTAAGTTTTCTCTTTCATTTATTTATGCATTTTAAACTTTTCGACATAATAGCATGTAAGAAATGTAAGAAGTGTAGAATGTAAGAATGGTGTAAGTATATCCACTACCCCATATCGACCCGTGGGTGTCCTAAGAGGCGACAGAGGGAAACAAATCAGGAGATGGGCAGCAGCGTTTCATAATAAAGACTAAAAATAAAAAAAACTGCGATCGCCAACCCGCTTGGCAAGCGTGGCCACTATGGCAAACATCCCCCTTATGAGGCAATCTATTAGGGAGGCCTGTGTTCAGCAGCGGGCTTTAACGTTGACGGTACTTGAATAAACAATTATTAACTTGAATTGTTTAGTTTTTTCTTTCATTTACTGTGTATTTTAAACGCTTTAACACTAACTATATCTCCCGTACCGTCGAGGTATTTTATATAGATCGTACAAGAGCAACCATCTAGACCTTATTTTTGGGGTTGACATAACAAGAAACTTTTCATGTTAGACGTTGACCTCCATTATGGGTTTTTATTTGGGTGGGCTTAGAATTCCAATGATAAGCGTAGTGTTAGAGCCGCATTGCGGGTATATTATGGTTATAACACGAAAACGGTCAGTTCGAAACGGGGTAGGACCACGCTCTCACAGAATACTAGCGTAAATATCAGCTTAATACTACCATGTTTCATAAGGTGACTGTAGAGAACCGGAGACCGTATTTACTGGATACGAGGCATTCCATATTAGGCTGACATCTATAGACCGTACTTTGACTTTGCTCAGACTTTACTTTCGAGCTTAGACAATGTCGGTATTTATAGAGCTAACTTCGAAGTCGTGCTGAGTGCGCGCTTAGCAAAGCCTAAGTCAACGATATCGACGACTTACGTAGAACTCAAGATATTATTAAAAAAAACCACCATATTAATTTTAAATTGTTGTTTTTATGTTACTCTAATTAATTAAAACAATAAATAGGTAGTTTTAGGCCGTCTTCTAAGTTTAAATAGCATAATTCCATTTTGTATTTACGTAATTTCAAACGTATTTCGAATTTCTTAAAATCTTATTTTTTTCTGACTTTGCACTCATGTCATCAGTTCCCGTTCTTATAGGAACGTTTTCTATTTCATGTAATAATAACTTATTTATGAAATACAATTTGGACTGTTTTCGATTTTAAATATATGTTTTTTTTTTTTAATTTATAAGGTAATTTTGATTTTAAATATATATAGTTTTTAATTTTATACAGTAAAGTCAAAAACATAACGCGTGGAATGAAGCATCATGTCATATTTGGACTGTCTGGGCCTTAGCATAAGCTTAGTTTAATCTTAGCCCGATACAACTATAAATTCAAAATAAAAGTTTATGATAAGCATATACTCAGCTAAGTTTTTCCTAAGCTAAGTCTGAGCAAAGTCAAAGTACGATCTAAAGATCCTTAGCCTTAGTCCTCAGAGGTTACAACGCATTTGCATTTGGATTCTTGATCAAAAATAAATGTAAATGCCACAGCATCCACTTACCATCAGGTGGACTGTGTGCTCGTTTGTCACCATTATTTTATAAAGAAAAAGATCAGACGACAGATTCTTTAACGCTAACAGCAAATTATTAAACTTAACATAAAGAGAATCTGTCTTGTGAAATACTCGTTATAAGTTTTTTTTTTTTATAGGATAAGGGTAACAAACGAGCACAAAGTCCACCTGATATTAAGTAAATAGAGTCTCAGGTTCTCCACACTCACCATACGAAACACAGCAGCGTTAAGCTGCTATTTTATGCTGGTATTCAGTGAAAGCGTGATCCTTCCCCGGTCGAGCTAACACATTCGTGCTACAACTATACTACTAACATAGCTGCAGCATGGCTCTACCACGTAACGGGGTTCTAGATTGCAAGGATTCAAAATGATATGACAAATAAAGTGATATAAAATATATTATTTGTTTTTGTATAGATATATACAAAAAAAGGGTTTAAACATAAAATCACCGCTATCAACATATTTCTCTTCAGTACAGTGTGGTATTACAAATTTTATGTTTAATGGTTCATGAGTATCAGCGCCGTACTGGTAAAAGAAGTGAAGGTCAGTCCACTAGATGGAATGATGACCTGGTAAGAGATGCAGGAAGTTTGCAAAGATGATTGTGACTTAAGACTTTATGGCATTCCTTGGGACAAGTCTATGTTCAGCAGTAGACTTGTGATGGGCTGATATGACTTGTGATGATGATGATATTGTCGTCGCACTAAATTAGGAGAGAGAGGGCATAGAGCGTGCACCTGTGCTTGCGTGCACACTCTTCATCTATAATACTGTACTGCTAGATGGCAGCACGAGACTGGGGGCCTTGACCAAATTCGATCTGGAGTATATAATTATATTATTATTACTTCATTTATTCAATGAAGTCCGAGAAACTCCTCTGCTGAACATAGGCCTCACTCATACGTAGCCTCGTTTATTGACTCCTATAATTAAATACTAACACCCTTATTATATTTTCTTGTCTGTAACAGACACTAAAATAATCAAATCGTAAAAGTTAGCATTACAATATAATATTTAAAATTTCAACAAAATTTCAATAACGATATTTCCCTCTCGTCTGGGTCCATTTCAATAACTTCTAAAGTTTGATAGCCCAAGCTCTGCGGGTTTTTAACTGTAATAAAGTATAATGTGCTATTCGTTTAAGGTCTCGCAACTTTCTACACAGTTTATTCAATCTTTGTCTCATGTGAAAATTTAAAATACAATTTTTATGACTTTTATATTATGTTTTAATGTTTATGTTGAATGATATTGTAGACATTCTTAGCATTTCTCTGCGTCATAAAATCCGTTATGAAGATACCAGCTGCAGTAAAACTACAGGTACCGATATCGCTCAAAGGATCAGTGCGCGAAGTGTAGTGCGGCTTCACATGAGAATGAGCGACGACCTGGTAAGATTGAGGGGAAGACGTTTTTTTACTTTTTTAAATAACGTAACACTTGAATTTTTATTTTTTCTAGTAGCTCTTTTCTTTAAGGTTCTTAAGTCTTATTATTTTTTTAAATCGTTACGTTGTAGCGTTGTGCAGTAGTGAAATTTAGCGTCTGGAATTAAGTTCGAAAAATACGTGGTAGATTTATTAGACATTTATTTTATTCAGAGGGATGCAACGCAACATATCTTTATACCTTTGCAGCACCAGTTAGTCAAGCCGATCAGAATGAACTCGGTCAGCGTCGATTCGAGTTGCTCTGCGCTGGATGCGGTCGAGTGAAACGATCTGGCACTGAGGTGCCCCGGTCTAGAATTGAGAACAGTATTATTCTATGTTAGGCCGAACTTGCTACCCTATATACTCGTAAATTGCACAAAGACAAACGTTAAGACTAGAAACAATTAACAATAAATAAATAACAACTTTTTATATATTTTTCTTTATCTAAATACTCTACTGAAAAATATTTCACTAAATTATGGAATAAATAGAAACCTTTGTACGAAATCACTGTATGATTGTTTCTATACCTTGTTGTATGTACATAAATAAATAAAAATATTTATAGGTCAACAAACACTTGTTACGTTCGGAAATTGAACCCTCAACCCTCAGCGCCGCCATTAAATGTCAAGCCACTGCGCCACGGAGCCGTCGATGGATGCAGATGATCCAGCGAGGGGTTTTGTGGTATTCCTTGGAGAAGGATGATGTTCAGGATTGGATTTGCAAGAGGCTGTAGTTATGTAATTAAGACAATGACGATTATAACATAATTATTTTGTGGGACAGCGTGCAGCTATGTAGGTGTAATAAGACTAGTATCACTGCTACCAATATGATCTGTTGTGATCGTTGCTATGGTTACTGTTCACAGCAAAGTCCTATATCTACACATACATACATACAAATTAATAAAATTGGATTGTCTGTTTGTAATATCAAAATAACAACTTATCACTAAATGCATACGATAGTATATACCGTACTTATAACAAAAACACAATTTCGCAAAAAAATTTTAAACCTAAATTATACGCGGGCGAAGTCGCGGGGAATAGCTTATCTTTAATAAACAGGAGGTGCTTAGCTGTGAGCATTTTCACTTCTTCTGGGCTAAGCCAGCAATCAGTTAGTATGTGCAGAGTTGTTTCTATCAGAACAGAATTTGCGATTTCCAGTCAGGGTTTTTGCTAAAATACGCAATTTATAATGGTCATATATTGAATAACATAACTATTATATATTATTGTAAAGAAAAACTTAAAATAATGTAATCGATATGAGGGATATCGACTTCAATCGCAAGATCAATGCTCGTTGAATAATGACAACACTCGACTGAATCCACATGCCTTTGTTAACATTTAACAATCACATCGGATTCACAACTTTTGAACTCACTGCTAACATTGTTCTATTGCGTGGAAAAAAATTAAGAATGACTTCGTAATAACCCTCTTTTACCTTAAATTATTAAACTATTCCATGTTCATCACCATCATCATAACGGCCTATTAAAAGTCCACTGCTGAACTTGCGTCTCTCTTAGCCTTGAGATTGTTGCTTCGCTTGGCAAGCATACTGGCAACCGTAGTTTTTTTTATAAATTTGACTTGTTATCAGGAAGGTATTACTGCCTATCTTCTGTTTCAGTTTCCTTTTGTTGACTCTCACGAAATGATATACTTACTTTATTTATTAGTGATATCTATACCTAACTGTAGTAATAGGGCATAATAAACGTGTTATAAACTTCCGTGTGGTGGCTGTGTATGATAATTTACGACCCCGTTTTATCCCCTGAGTGTTGTAAGAAACTGAAACAAAAGATGGAAGGCGACGAGTTCCTATTATACTTTTTAAGTTTTCGTACCTAAAGGGTAACCAACGGGACCCTATTACTAAGACTCCGCTGTCCGTTCGTCCGTCCGTCTGTCTGTCAGTGGGTTGTATTTCGTGATCCGTAATAGGTAGACAGTTGAAATTTTTACAGAATTTGTATTTCTGTTGCCGCTTTAACAACAAATAATAAAAATAAATTAAGAATTAAAGGTAGCTCCCTTTTTAAGATACGTGCTTTACGATGGTACGGAACCCTTTATGCACGAGTCCGACTCGTACTTGGCCGGCCTTTTCTACTAAGGAAGCAACAATGGCAAATATCCCCTACCCCATAGGAATTCCATGTAGGAGGTCTACAATGGACTTTTGATAGGTTGTAACGTTAACAAAAACATACTGATAGAATTTTTTTAAATTAAAATCCTATTGTATTTCATTATACGAATTGACAGGCTGTCTGAAAAGGGTAGATAATAAAATAGTAATACATACAGATCAATCATTAAATTACATAAAAATGACATAGCTACATCCCTCCGATCCCTTTAAAACTCTTAGAAATCTGCTCAATATATAAAACGTAGCTTAAGTGTGGGAACAACTTGCGACTTCCGTATTGTGACCATTTATTTGAATGTCCTGTCTTTTTTAGTCTTCTCCCTTTGGGTGAGTGAGCAGCTTTAACTTGTAAATATTATAAATCCGTATAATTCTCTTCTTTTTTATAGGACAGGGTGGCAAACGAGCACACAGTTCACCTGATTGTAAGTGGTTACTGTGACCCATAGACATCTACTAGAAGTGCAGTACATGAATGAGGACTTGCAAAATATGGTGAACGAGTTGTCGATAGCAAGTCCCAGAAAAGCAAGCAGTTGGATTTGTATGGTTATTTTGTGCCACTCCTTTACAAATGTGCTGTTATTGAATGGGGTCTCTGTGCAATACTAAGGATAAAAATTTAGTAGAGAGCGTTTGGCGAAAGGGTTGAGGTTTGAGGATTAAAGAGAGTTAGTATTATTTATAGACTGTGAGGTATTCCAGCTTAGTCCTCAGAGGTGACATAGATGAGACAAACAAAGAGGCGACACACAGATAATGTCCTCTAGACCGAATTTCGGTCACGGCGGCCAGTCTCAACGGAGACCAGCCATCTGTGCAGAATAGGATTATAGTGCCCGAGTGTATGCCCAAACATAACGAGCATTCTCTTTACCCCCACTCTCATAGTCCAATGGAATGGTAATCCGACGCGACCAGAGACAGATCAGGCGCAGGACCGACGGTTTTATTTGCTTTCCAGAGCAAGGCGTGACTGCCGACGTCCTGACGCCACTGAAAAGTTCTTAACAGAAACATCTAACAACAGATTTTGGCCCAACCCGGGGATTCGAATCCGGGGCCTCATGATCAGCAAGCGAGTTTACGACCACTGGAACAAATCTAAACGAGAAAAAAATAATAAAGGTCACTTTTTAAATTATTTATTTGTATAATTGTAATTGAAAATATTAATAAGCAACTTACTATTCAGTCAAATGTTATTGTATTTATGATAAACTAAAAGGCGCTATTTCTTTGTTATAGTCATAGAAAATATAACGCTTTTGAAACCTCCTCACAGATGCGTACAGGACTTTCATACATAAAACATGCGGGGCCGTGAACTCAATATTATCGTGTATTGTTTGACAGAGACGCTGTATCGCCGAAAATTATGATAAAGAGAGCCTTTTGAACGTGCCCACACAAAAAGATACGTTTTCTAAAAATAGCGCCTTCGTATTGTAAGAAATCGATTATGTTCCTGATGTATGTTAAGAACTTTGAAATATCGTTATTCATATGAAAGACGTATTGTCGTTAATCGTGTTTGTGTACATAGTACATTTGTATGTATGTGTGCGCGTAAATAATTAGTATTTTTAGAACCGATGGGGAAGAAAGGTTCTTGAGTATCAGCCGCGTACCGGTAAGAGTGGAGGACGGTTTTGCATTACAAGATATGCAAGAAGTCCACGGATGCAGGTGGCTCAGGACCATGCTTTGCGGCATTCTTTTGGGGAGGCTTATGTTCAGCAGTGGACTTGTGATGAGCTGTTATAATAAAGTAGTTATTTTTGAAA
Organism: Parnassius mnemosyne; assembly: GCA_963668995.1. NCBI lineage: Eukaryota > Metazoa > Arthropoda > Insecta > Lepidoptera > Papilionidae > Parnassius > Parnassius mnemosyne. The sequence goes on from CAVLGL010000024.1 coordinate 8,153,695, forward strand.
TACTGGTGCGAAAAAAGCTGGCTTGATAAACGTAAATTTTATAATTTTTATTTTATTAATTATTGACCTTTTTGAAATAAAATCAACTAGATCTACTGTCGTGGATTTGGTTTTGCTAAAAAATTCTTAAATAGCATATACCGTGTAGCAGCGATGTAAGAATATCCACTACCCTACATGTGGGTGGCGACAGTGGGAAATTGAAACAGATGATAACCAGCATACAAATTACACGTGGTAGAGCCATGCTGCAGCTATATTAGTAGTATAGTTGTAGCACGAATGGATCGGCTCGACCGGGGAAGGACCATGATCTTACAGAATACCAGCGTAAAATAGCAGCTTAACGCTGCTGTGTTTCGTATGGTGAGTGTATAGAACCGGATACCCATTTTACTGAAAAAGAGGCATTCCATCTTAGTCCTCACGGATGAAGACACATCTGCATTTTGATTCTTTATTGAGGTTAAATAAAAATAAAAAATATTGAAAATCTGACTGCCAAAGCATCGCGCTTATATTTTCTTGGAAGAGACCTGGTTAAGTCCAAATCTTACAAGTTCTGCTGGACTTCCTATGGGAAAGTCTACGTACGAAAGGATGAAAACTCCCGTATTATTCACATTAAGGATGAACGGCAAATACAACAATTATCACAAAAAGCATGACTAGATATAATATATTCCATACTACTAAGTTTGTTACTAGGATATAAGTATAATAATTCGATTTTACTATTTGCATGTCTTAAAATTAATCTTAAATTTTCACATTATAAAATCACACAAAAAACACTTCAACTCTCGAACACCCCAATATACACACTTCCTTACATTTTACTTCTTACTACTCGTACATTTAACTATTTTAATACTTACCCTCAGACTATATTTTTTATTACAGCTACCTATAAAACTGGCCATGTTCCGATAAAATATTTACTATGTTACATTATGATAAAATACATTAGGGAAACCATAAACAAATATCACCAGAATCTATACAAATTCTGTGTTATTAGTTCCATTATTTTTGATGATGGATAGTCCTTTGATTATGTTAAAAGAAATAGACGATACCGAAATTGCAAATTCTGTATTTTGCGATATTGAGGATTTGAATAAATTCATATGTTTGAATAAAAAAGACTTGACAGTTATCACGCAGAACATCAGAAGTGTTTATAAAAACTTAGACAACTTGCAATTAACACTATCTAGTCTTACCTTTGAAGTAGATCTGTTAATTCTAACAGAATTCAGGCTTGATAACAATAAGCATCTGCCACAAATTACAAATTACACATCGTTTGTTACTACGCAACATCTTAACCAAAATGACGGAGTAACAGTTTACTATAAAAATAATCTTAAACCTAAGATAAAAGAAATAAAATTAGAGCATGCATCTTGCTTACAAATAGAAATCTTTAATAATATTATATTAGGTATATACAGATCACCCTCTAATACAAATACTGAAAAATTTACTGAATCTTTGCAACAACATCTCAACACCATTAAAAACAATCAAAATATAATTATTACTGGAGATATCAATATAAATCTTATTCCAAAACCTAATGAACTAAATAGTGAACAAAAGAATAGAATTAACTATCTAGATGTCCTTTCTACTTTCGGCTTGTTACCGGGACATACAATTGCTACCAGAGAAAATAGTTGCCTGAATCATGTTATCCTTAAATTAAATAGAAAGAAGACACAAGCAAATACCGATACCGATCACTATATGGTGTTCTTTAGTTTAACTAAAATTAAAGAAATAAAAACTTCTCCGCGAACAAAAATATATATCGATTTTAATAAGGCGGTTAATAGCCTAGCTAATAAAAATTTATCTATTTTACTATTATGCGATGATCCTAATAGAATTGTTGAAATGTTAATAAACAAAATTACAGAATCTCTACATGAAAATACTAATACTATCCGTATTCCTAAAAGTAGACGTACCATTAAACCCTGGATAACTACAGGTGTGCACAGATGCATTCAAAATAGGAATAAAATGCAAAAACAACTTAAAAACAACCCTTTCGATGAAATTTTGAGAATAACCTTTAAAAGATATCGCAATTACTGTAACAACTGTATTAAAAAGTTAAAACGTTCATATGAAAGAACACTGTTATTAGAAAAAAACCCTAAAATCTTATGGAATAATATAAAAAATATTACACATACTAAGGAAAATAAAACTACTAATAATGCATTATTAGACATAGAATCAAGCCCTACTCAATCAGTTAATACAGTCAATAATTTTTTCGCAAATATTGGGCGTAAGCTTGCCGATGACATTCAAAAGAACACAGCATACGATCACAATATACATATTGCAGCACACTTAATTAATAACCAGCTCTCATCTTTCGCCATCGTAGATACTGATCCTAATGAAGTTCTTAGTATACTCATGAACTTAAAATCCGATAGCACTCCGGGTTATGATAACATACCCACAAAATTTGTGAAATTGGCCAGTTCTTTATTAGTGCCGATAGTTTGTCACTTGGCTAACCTCTGTTTTTCTAAAAGTGTATTTCCAGCCTTCCTTAAACGTTCTATTATTACACCTGTATACAAGAATGGGAGCAGAGATGATATAAATAATTATAGGCCAATTTCCATCTTACCAGCTTTTTCCAATATCTTAGAAAAATTAATTAATAACAGATTAATACGGTATTTAGATAAATATAATATTCTATCGCAAACACAATATGGATTTAGAAGAGGAAAAACACACAGAACGCTGTCATAGATTTAACTACATATATTGTTGATTACCTTGACCAAAACAAAAAATGTCTTGCTATATTTTTGGACTTAAAAAAGGCATTTGACACCGTCTCTGTTCCCATGCTTGTTAGGAAGTTGGAAAAGATCGGTATAAGGGAAGCCCAACTAGAATTAATAAGAGATTATTTAAGAAACAGAACGCAAAGCACTAGAATAGGCAATTATGTCAGTAATGACCTTCAAATAACCTTTGGGGTGCCTCAAGGCAGTGTACTAGGCCCTACCTTATTTCTCATTTATATTAATGACCTCTGTAGATTAAAACTTGACAATGGTAAGATTTATTCATATGCGGACGATACTGCTATCGTATTCACGGGTAAATCGTGGGATGAAGTCTACGATACAGCCGAATTTGGACTGTCCAAAGTTGCGAACTGGCTCGAAATAAACTTGCTTACCCTAAACACGTCTAAGACTAAATATATATGTTTTTCCATTAACAAACGGTCACAACCCATAACACACAATCTCAAAATACACAACTGTGGTTTGCTTAACAATTGCACGTGTCCTACTATAGAAAAAGTAGCTAGCACTAAATATTTGGGTGTTATAATAGACCAAACACTTACATGGCATTCACATATAGAAGCAACTAATAATAGATTACGAAAACTTATTTGGATCTTTAAGACCCTCAGACATGTCGCAACTCATAAATTATTAAATCAAATATATGCTGCACTAGCCCAATCGATTTTAACATATTGTATACCAGTTTGGGGTGGTACTACGAAAACTAAACTCCTACAACTAGAACGTGGTCAACGATCATTAATAAAGGTCATGTACAATAAACCATACAGATTCCCTACAGAAGAACTTTACTCAGTTAGTGGTTTACTAAGTGTTAGAAAGTTATACATTTTAAATTTGTTGTTAACAAAACATAAAACAACTTTCTACCACTGCAAAACTAGTAATAGACGAGGAAGAGCTATTGAATTAACTCTAGTCAAGACAAATTTTGCTAGTCACCAATTTAAAAGACAGGCTGGTTATTTATACAATGTAGTCAACAAAAAACTAAACATTTATTCACTGAACTCTAATGAGTTCAAAAAGACAGTTACAGAATGGCTACTGAAACTTAAGTATGATGAAGTCGAGGAATTACTAAAAGTTATTAAATAAATTTTACAAACGCAGACAAACACACACATGTGTACATATACACACGCAAACACACATACACACACACACACACGCACACACACACGCGCTCGCGCACACACACACACACACACACACACACACACACACACACACACACACAGACACACACTCACACAGAATCGCGCGAGTGGGCGCACGCACCCATCAACTCACACTCACATAAAACTCGCACACTTATGTCTATTCATCATCATCATTATCATAACAGCCCTTCACAAGTCCACTGCTGAACATAGGCCTCCCCCAAAGAATGCCACACAGCACGGTCCTGAGCCACCTGAATCCATCGACTTCCTGCATGTCTTACCAGGTCGTCACTCCATCTCGTCTTATGTCTATTAACCCTCATTATATAAATTTAAGCTTAGTTTCTTGTATTTCTTTAAGTAATCTATTTTGTGTTTATTTAATTCTTGCTATAGAAGAGCGGGGCATCCTGCCACAAGTATATATTTACTTAAAAGGATGTTCCACTTACTCCCATACCTATATAATGTATGATCTTTTTAAAGAAATAAACAATTTTTCATTTTCATTTTTCATTTTCAAATGTGGATGTCTATGGGTCACAGCAACCACTTACCATCAGGTGGACTGTGTGCTCGTTTGTCACCCGATCCTATAAAAAAAGCAGCATCTTCCTGATAAGAACCCAAAATAATAAAAAAACTGCGGTTGCCAACCCACTCGCCAAGCGTGTCAACTATGGCAAAATCCGCCCTATGAGGCAATCTATGACTGTAATGGATGGATGGATGAAATGGCATAAAAGCCGTTTTAATTTTTGGGTTCGCTTTTAAAGTAAGAATATGTATTTTTTTCACGTGTCCTTACGGCTTTCCTCGGATATAAATAGTACATAGACCAATACCAAGATGCAAATATTTTAGAACCAAGTATACTTGGGGAGTGCTTTCAGCCGGGATAGAAGATGTGATTTAGATGTGGACAGGCGTGTCGCTGCCGGGAACAAAGTCAATGGTGCCCTGACTGCGTTAGTCAAAAGGCAAGGCGTAGTGAAGAGTGCACGCCTTGCAATAAATACATAGCGCAGTATTGGTACCGACTTTGTTATATGGCAGCGAAACCTGGGTATGCCAGAAGAAGCATAAAAGTAAGTTGAATGCAGTGGAGATGCGATCTCTTCGTAAAATGTGCGGCGTTACCATGGCCGACCGAAAGCGAAACGAAGAGATTCGCAATATGGCAGGTTTGAAAGATGACCTTATCACAAAAATTGATAAGGGCGTGCTTCGATGGTTTGGGCACGTTGAGCGAATGAGTGAAGACCGAATGGTGAAGAAAATATATAGCGCGAAAGTAAATATTAAAAGGTGTCGAGGTAGACTGAGACTAACTTTCGAAGACCATGTGAGCAAATTGCTCGAAGAGGGGAGGGTCAAGAGTACTCGGATACCTAGACGTGCATGTATGAAGAAGATAATGAATCTGAAAGAAGCGAAAGAGGTATGTAAGGATCGTGAAACTTGGCGATCTGTTCTCTCTAGCTACCCCGTCAGGGATTGTGCGTGAAGATAAGTAAAATATTTTATAACAATTGTTTTTTGAACTATACCAATAAAATTCTTGTCCCTCGCTGAAATCGAACTCGCGACCTCTTGCGCCACAGAAAATGTATGTCTTACATACAATTTAAGTAGAAAATGAGACTTATACTTTTTTGATAGATTGAATTTTAGGTGCGAAGAAAGTTGCACATGTGTAATAGGGATTATAGGTACCAGTTATTAACAGCCGTCTGCAGCTACGGGATGGTAACGTTTATTATCTGTATTTCTTTACTTCTTTTGTTTAATAATAAAGCAAACATTTTTTTAATAATTGCTTTTATCAGTTCTTAATTTAAAAAAAAAACTTAAAATCTGTCCTTTATGCAAAAATAAAATACTGCGGTTTTCAACCGATTGCCAAATGTAGCAACTATGGAGAATATCTCTCCTATGAGGTCTCTCTTAGGAGCTTATTCAATTCACGATTTAAAATGAGAAGTTATCAATCCACTGTTGGAAGTAGACCTCTCCCGAATACGGAAAATTACCCTGAACGGAAAATTACCCTGAACGGAAAATTACACTGCTTTCAAATTGGGGATCCCAGTACCTTAAAATTTACATCTTTGATCTTGTTCCGCATCGCCGGCCTGTATTTAAGGCAACGTTGTAGTAGGCAGTAAAAGTGAAATGTAGTAAAGCACAAAAACAAAATCAAACTAATCAGTGATGTGTGAAAAAACGTTATATATACGTGGTAGAGCCTGGTGGTAGAGTATGGTGAGTGTAGAGGACCGGAGACCCATTTTACTTGAAAAGAGGCATTCGATCTTAGACCTCACGGGAGACGACGCATCTGCATTTTGATTTTTTATTGAGGGTAAGTGTAGATGTCTATGGGTCATAGCAACCACTTACCAGCAGGTGGACTGTGTGCTCGCGTGTCACCCAATCCTATAAAAAAATAAAATAAATACAAGGCTACAATATGCTATAAAAATAATCATGAAGATGAATCGCTATCTTGACGTGTCAAAGATATTTTGTGTATCAGAGATCTAGTGCTTTAAGTTGTATATACTGAAAGGCTTATTATTTTTGAGGTCATAATCACAACATATTTTAATTTTTTTCATAATTTTATCGTTTTCTATATAACGTTTTCATACCTACATAATGCTACAAGACGGCCTTAATAGGGTGGAGTTATTGAGATATGATTGATATGCTTATTTCGCCATCAATCGGAAATCGTTATTTTTAAAGGAGTATTAAATGTGAAAAGATTATATAAAAATATAAAAAATAAAGAGGCTCTATATCTCTATATTCGACGCGCATGTTTTCGTTATATATTTTCACCGATTTCTCGAAAAAGGCTAAACTCCATTTTATTGATTTTGTTTTTAATACCCTAAAATGATTAAAATACCCTAAAGTGAACCTATTTAAATTTAAATTAAAAAAAAACTACCACTAAGGATGACAATGTAGGGGAATGAAGTTTATATTGTTGCCCTTTGAAGTTGGGACTTTAATTTTTCAATAAACTATAGATTAAAATTATGGGTGTCGAAAGAGTCGACAGTGTGGGAACTGAAGAGGAAAAAAGGCAACAGCATCTTCCTGGTTACCACTCAGATTAACAATAAATGCGGATCCCAACTTAAATGGGACATTAAGGTGTGGCGGCGCTGTCGTCGCGCCACAAGCGAAATACATCGAAGCCTAAATCGCGCTAACAAAGTTCCGATGTTAAAGCAGTATATAGGTAAAGAATAGCTCCGACCTACCAATCAGAGCGTTGGCCGCTCCCCGGGCAGAACACCTTGCTCGGCGGGAGATCTCCCCTTTTCCTTCCTACCGCCACAAAGGCAATTGAGTGCTTAAAATAAGACCCTATGAGGTTTAGAGTATCTTATTTTGGGCATTGGGCATTTCATAGTTGTAATGAATGATTAATGTAAAGAATTTTTAGGAATGATGACGCAATTTCGTTTATTAGGTCTAAAGTCGAAGTGAACTATGTAATTCAATGTTATAGCTAGAAGCAACTACATCATGGGATTTTAGTCGGCGCGAGCTTGTTAAAATGTTTCTTAATGACTACTGAGTAGAAGAATCTACTGCTCTATCCTGTTCTGTTAAAGTTACAGCCTTTATACGTCTTCTTGCTTGGGCACAGGGCACCTCTTATTTCTAAGAGCGTTTCAGGTTAAGGTAGTGTCCGCCGCACTGCACCAGTGTATGTTGGCGGAATTCATATGTCTTCGATTTTTTTTTATTTCTCAGGTATTCAAGTTTCCTTAAGACATTGTCCTTTATCGCTGAGCACGTTTCGAATCAGTACTTATACAGGGATCTTAACTTAGGCAGGGATCGAACCATGGTTGCTCGCGTACGAGCGCCTATCCCCTAAGCTACCACAGGTTACTGTTATATAAAATAGTAATTTTATATAACAGTGATTGACGACTAACATAAATAATTTAAAAATTTGGACAACATATTCAAAGAGAGATGATTAAATGAGGAAATTGTTACATGTTTCGCGATGGTGAAACATGTAACAATTGACAAAACTTTTAATACATTTTAATAACCATCTATAATAAACACCAAATATCAATAAAAAAGACTATGGAATACTTAAATACATAAATCTCCATCCCCTAGATATTTGGCGGTCCAAAACCGTGCAGTTTTTTTATAGTATAGGGTGACAAACGAGCACACAGTTCACCTAAATGTAAGTGGTTGTTGTGACCCATAGACATCTACATCTTTCCTCAATAAAGAATCAAAATGCAGATGCGTTGTCACCCGTGAGGACTAAGATGGAATGTCTCTTTTCCAGTAAAAAGCGTTTCTGGTTCTCCATACATTTACCATACGAAACACAGCGGTGAACAAAATACCAGCGAAACACTGCTACGTTACGCTGGTATTTTGTGAGAGCATGATCCTTACCCGGTCGTCCGACTCGCTCGTGTTACAACTATACTACTAATATAGCTGCAGCATGGCTCTACCACGTAAAAAATTTTTCCATAAGTTTTCAGAATTTTCTTTTTTTTCAGAATCATCTGGACCAATATTACTTGGAGACTTCTAAGAAAAAAGCCTCTTCCTTGCTCGAAATTAAGAAACGCTCCTGTGAGTCCTCTGTTGTTGCAGCTATCCATAAGTATCGGTGGTCACTCCTATCAGGTGAGCCGTATGCAGTTTTACTCTCATTTGCTTTAAAAATGTGTATCAAATTGCTTTATACGTAGGTACAATATTAATCAAACATGCAAGGTAAAATATCGCCTAAATGGAATGAACAGCGCGGACAGCTGCAAAGCAAAAGCGCCATTACCTGCTTCGTCCGACCCTCGTGCCTAACTCAATTACCCTGATTCTGAAACGATACCCGCTTCGATATTATTGCATTTGCAATCTCTCTGTATCGTTCGAGGGCCTCTAAATTGCATTGGATATTTTCTTTTGGCTTTAAATCATTTGCACTTGGAAAATCTTGTTAGTTGGAGGTGAAAATTTGTAAATTCGCGTGAACTCTAGACATGAACGTTTTGATTTAAGCAATTATTATTCAGATATTATTCACAAATATTATTACTACGTATCTCGAAGCAGCTTTGGAAATAGTCCCAAATGTCTCAAATTTGACAATGCTCTTTGGCAAATAGGATATGTTAATACTGCTATCGATCGTAGGATTCTGGATTTTCCAGGCCTATATTTTAGAATTACGTCATATTTGTTAGCTTGTTTTTCTTAAATAAATGTAAGAAATATTGTTATGTTTTTTCGATTTATAAAAAAGGCGAGGTTCTCAAATCGACGGCATTTTTTTATTTTTATTTGTATTTATGTTATGCAATAACTTTGTCGATTGTGAACCGATTTAAATGTTTTTTTTTTTATTGAATAGGTTTTAATAGGAGCAAAAAATGAGCACACATTTAGTGGCAAAAAATTAGAAATTCAGATGCTTTGTCACCCCGTGAACTAATATGGAACGCCTTCTTTCTAGTTAAAAGGGTATTCTTTTCTATACACAAACACATCACCATTAAGCTGATATTTTACGCCGATATTCTGTGAGAGCGTCATCCTTCTCTGTTCGAGCCGACCATTACGTGCTACAACCATAATATAGCTGCAGCATCAACCACGTAAAAATGGTTAGTTGCTTTAGGGGTGACCTCATTTGAATTTGGAGAAAAAACTATGCCTATAAGGGTGGAATTATAGTACGATTTCCATTTAACAATTTATATTACATTTCAGTAGTTATCTTGAGCTTGTATTAGCGCTTAGGCCACTAAAAATGGTAAAAAAAAAATATTACTTTTAATAAAAAGTAAAAGCTAGTATCAAACAACTAAAATAATAACATGATTGACACAAAATAGCTTGTGAAAACAATATGACTTAGGTTAATATACTAAGGCCAATATACTTATCCTTACATATAAAAGACTACATTCTATAAAACGAGCTCAAAATTTTAAGGAAGTGGCAATAGTGATTTAGTTATCTGACCATAGTTAAAGTTAAAAGTTACAGCCTGTATACGTCCCATTGCTGGGCACAGGTCTCCTCTTACTTCTGAGAGGATTTTAGGACAAGGAAATGTCCGCCGCGCTGCCCTAGTGCGTGTTTGCGAAATTCACATGTCTTCAAAATATATATTTTTTTATTTCTCAGACATGCAGGTTTCCTCACGATAACGGTGTAGAAACGGTGTCGAGCACCTGGTAAATCAGCACTTACAGTTACAATTAACAAAAAAAAACTTAAAATTGCACCCGAACTGCTCGGGAATTGTGGAATTTACAGCGAGTGTTTAGCCCCTGAGCCACCACGTCTCTACCACGGTCTAATCATTATTAAATGTAATTACAAAATCTTATTTTAAATTTATTAAACTTCATTAACGTATCAATGTATAAAAATATTGTACGTACGTAATATATTATATTTCGACTGTCCATGCGAGCGGCGCGGTAAAAGTTTTGAAAATTTTGCTTTCAACTGTATTCTTTTATCGAAACGTCCACTTGGTTATTGAAACTGGTATGGAATGCGTGGTTTTCATGTTGTAGTGCTACCGTGATTGACTTTTGTATGTAAAATAATTTGGTTTCCATTAGATGTTGTTTGTTTATTTATTTTTTAATAAAATATTCGTGATATTTAGAGAGGATAAAATATTTACGGAATACAATAAAAATAACTAATGAAGTAACAAGAACAAATAATTAAAAAGCTATAGTTATAATGCGCCATTATAATTGGTTCCGGTGGGGATCGAATCCGGGTTGCTCGCGTACTGTGAAATTGACAGCGACCACTTAGACCCTGAGCTACCACGGCTCTTCTCTATCTATCCATATTTGTAACCAACTCTTATTGTTCAGCAGTAGACTTGTGATGAAACGTATGATGACTATGATATTTATTATTGCTGGTCGCCTAGTTGTCGAAATTCGCCCGTAATTCTATACATTTTTAGTTTCGTATATTAGATAAGCTGTATTTTTATTTTAACTGTACACCTCTATACGTATAATTTAAATTAAAAAATTAAAAAACCCCCGAAACAAAAAGAGCTGATGATCTTCAACCGGCTGAACAGATTTTCTTCAAGTGTAGCTAAGAACACTCTCGATTAAGACACCTTTGAAACGAATAAAACTTAATCAAAGTCGGTTCATCCATTCAGGAGGTATGATACCCAGATACACAAATACATAGATGTATTTGTGTATCTGGGTACAGGTACACACTACAAACATATAACTCCGTTTATATCCCCTCTGTTTGCGTCAATCGAATAAACAAAAAAAATATTATAAAACAGCTCGACCGATTTTGATGTTTTTTTTTGTGTGTATTTGAATGGGTACCTAGATGGTTTAGATTCACATTTGAACCCGGTAGGTTATCGAGTCGTATCTCACACTCTTGAAGAAGGAACGTTTGAAATCACACCAAGTTCACAGCTTATTCAACCAATCTATCGTATTTATTTGTTGGAAACGTTTTTAAATTATCTGACAATAGTCTCTGCTTGTGCGGATGTTTGACCACAGACTATTAAGTATTTGACATTAGCAGCATTAGTGTAAACAATGTATGTTTAATTTAATTTAATATATTTCTAGCAGATATTGCATATATATACGAGTATAAATTTATTAATAAGCTTTCTGCACTCCTTCTCCATATAAATTTTAACTATGCCAAATTTCACGCTCCTCAGTGCGCGACATATTATGCTTGAAAATAAAGATAAAAAAATTATCTTTATGCATTGATAAATAGATACACACACCAGAACTACCTAGCTAATGGCCGTTTTTACTGGTTTTTATAAACTGACATTCGCTCACCGAAAGCACATGAGTAAAGTACGTATGTCGAATTAACTATAGTGCATAACCTAATGACTGCAATACAGAAAGCATACTACTCTTAAGCTTTGAGTTATAAATTTACATTATTTAAATATCCTATTAGGTTATAATCTTGAAATGTAATTCTATAAAAGTTTGGATATGAATTTATAGCAACATTTGTCTACATTTGTGATACTGGAGTAGTGTAGCTTCCTCTAATTGGTCCGTAAAAGTTTAAATCTGTACACATCTCTCCTACTCGTATTGCAGGAAGCATTTGCTATATTTGCCACACTTGGCAGTAGGTTTGGCGATTGCAGTACTATCTAGCAGTTATAGCGCTGCTTCCTGCCATCTATGTAGGGCTCTGTTTGCGGCGGCGTTTTGTGACGGTTCGTTCAGTTCCCTTTCATATAGTTGAGAAGACTGATAGCTGGTACATACCCTCATACCTATGCTCGTGAACAGGCGCTGCTTGTGGACGCTGATTTCACTAAGGCCCGTATTAATAAACGTTACTCAGCTCAAGTACACGCACTTGAGTAAAATTTTGAGGTTATGATCTTATTAATAAACATATCTCAAGATGCGGTTTAAGTTTACGATATCAGCTGATTAATAAACGAAATTCCACTCTCAAGTGTGTATACTTGAGTGCAAGTCACAAAACAGTATTCCTAAGTACAGCGTTTTGAGATACTGATTTTATGTGTTTATTAATTAGCAACGATATTGAGATGTTGATATCGTAATGAGGGCTTATCAAATGATTACGCACTTGAGTTCGTCGTTGAGTAACGTTTATTAATACGGGCCTATGAAGCTCCAATCTTTCAACCGTCCTTTTTTGGATCCAACATAGAAGATGCCTCAGTTGACGATGATTCTGTTATCGTTTTCAAATCTGTATATATTATACTTTATACGGACTAGACAGATTACCTCATTTATCTAGTGCACGTGAACACGATTGCTGTTCAGTCGATCGGGCCAGTATCAGTTATTGGGTTTTTCTGTTAAAAATTCCCAATGGTAGCCTGGAGTCAAAAAGTTAGTAGTGTTTTACTTCCATGCCTCGGAAAGCACTTGAAATCGTTGGTCCTACCATGATCTCTCTCCGATCGGGTCGGATACCGTTCCATTGGACTACGAGAGTAAAGAAATAGAGAGTGCAACACTTGATGCATTTACCTGAACTATAACTCTGTATTGCGCAGATGGCTAGTCTTACGAGACTGGGCACAGAGACCAAAGTTCGGCCTAAAGGACTTTTTTATGCAGAGTTTCTTTAGCAATTTGTTTACCAGTAACAGGAACCTCATTTCGAAATGGTACTAGATTAAAAAAAATACATTTTATAAAATAAAGTTTATTTCTTTTTGTAGAAGATAAATAAAAAACCATTTCATTTACATCTCCCCTATATAAGGGTCACCTCTAACAGAATGATTTTTACACCACCATCTTATGGCAGAATTATTTAATAATGTACAGTGTTTAGAATTTCTTATCTTTGACCTTTCACCTAATATATAATATTTTGTTCACAGAGAGTATTTCTAAAGTATATTACCGTTTTACTTTCTAAGGTTTATCGAGGAAATTTTATCAAATTAACAAAAGCGCACAGCTGGAGGAAATGTTTAATTTTAATAACTAAGGTTTAACTTCTGCAATATTGTAATTTTAATAAGCCTAATTTGAAATTATTTTACTATACTTTTATGAAAGCTGTAGATATATATTTTTAAAGTAAAGAAGTATATATTCTAGCGCTCCGCGCTGGCTTCTCATTGGTGATTTCTGGGTATCGACAACAGCGCCACCTATGAAATATAATTGTAACTTTAAACTATCCAGGGACCCATTCAAATACACAAAAAAATCACCAAAATCGGTCCAGGCGTTCATGAGGATTTCAGTGAAACACACGTACACAAGAACAATAATAAAGAAAAATTTGTACAAGCACATAGATATCAGAAAATTATAAAATAAAGAAGCGTTATATTGAAAATAATGTAGACTTTAAAAAAACTAAACAGAAATGTTCCGAGGTCAAATTCTAAAAAAGGAAATCTCTTTGTCAGGAAGCGCCTCAACGTCTGACGGAATTTTTAATAGTTTGCGTTAACTGTGCATGAAATTAAAGCTTATCTCAAGACTTTAGAAGCGAGATTAGATACGGTATTATAATATCCCCTGTAAAGTGTAAAAAAAACCTGGAGACGGAGGCACGTAATTGTTTTCCTGTTTTTCAGAAAGGAGATCGGGGAAAAGCTTTTAATTTAAAAGGCTGAGGTCAGTTAAAAAAAATCATGAAAAATATAAAGTCTTATATTCCAACCATTATTTTTAAATTAATATTTCAGTTGCGTCATTCGATGAGTCTAAAAGAAAAATCCTACTGTGTAGGTTAAGTAGCCTTATCAGACTCTAAGGACTATTACTACGAATCCATCCATCCGTTACAGCCTTTCAAAAACCTACTGAACAAAGGCCTCCCCATAGATTGCCTTATAAGGAGGATTTCGTCGTAATTGCCATTCTTGGTAGGTGAGTTGGCACTCGCAGTTTATAGTCAGTACCGGCAGTATAAAGTTCAGTACCAGAGTTGATGAACCTAAATGGAAAACTAAGTAATATCTATATAAGGATAGATATAGATGTCTATGGGCTACAGCAACCACTTATCATTAGGTGGACTGTGTGCTCGTTTGTCACCCTTATTGTATATCACTCTACCCATAACAATCCCACTGTTAAACGAAGGCACAATTGGTTACCGCAAAGTCCGCCGTAAGATTCATCGACTCCCAGCTCTCACATACGTTTGTCATTTAATACAGTGATTGGTCGCTTTGCAATGCGTCGCTTTTCCCCTGAAAACCTTATACAAAGACTGTCGTTTCCACTAATCTATTTTATGTACCTATCGGCCACCCTGATATTACCGCACATATTCTAGTTTCAGATTTCCTCACACAACATGTAGTGTTTTTGAAGAATCTGTAGCAACAATGCACTTACTACTCCTACTTAAATATTATTCTACCCTAATGATGCTATAATATGGTATCACCATATACCTTTTATTTTTTAACTCACTACATCCCTATCTACGGTATACAATAGAACACGCTATATTCGGTATATTACCACCACCCATACAATAAAGTGGTAAACATTAAAGCTTAGTGGCTATGAGCTTCCTCTTACGGCCCATTTTGGTTACACAGCTATTTACTGCCAGCACACATTTAAGACTTGAAGGAATATTGGACAAAATGTGTTGAAATTTCCAGAACGCTGAAGTTGAATTTGTCGTTTAAGATCTTCGTCGGCGATGGCGTGACTTAGTTATACAATTTATGTTTGTCCTAGCTAAGGACTGTTATTCGATTCTTTCACAGGGAGAAATCCCGAGCAAAGCCTTCTCTATAGTTTGCTGAGGCACTTTAGCTTTTTATATTCATTAGATTAATTACGGTTATGCTATATTCTTCGTCCTTTAAACGATTTATTTTAGCTTGATCTGTATCTATGTGTGTGAATAAAATGGAATTTCATAATGGTATTGTCTAGTCATACGAAATTCGAACGATTATTATTTTCTTATTTATACAATTGTCGTATATATTATCTATTTATTTTTATTCGTCTGAAATATTTTAAAATTAA
Organism: Parnassius mnemosyne; assembly: GCA_963668995.1. NCBI lineage: Eukaryota > Metazoa > Arthropoda > Insecta > Lepidoptera > Papilionidae > Parnassius > Parnassius mnemosyne. The sequence continues at coordinate 8,169,301 of CAVLGL010000024.1, forward strand.
ATAAGTAAATATTTTTAATAATTTTTAACAATTGATTTTGGCTACTTGCGTATAATAAAACTGTTACGGCCTACAGCTGCCTAAATAAGAGTAGAATCTTCCGGGCCCATAGCGGAAGACCTTACAAGCAGATGCAGGTCGGGCCTCAGCAAGCAAAAGTCTCTAATTACAATAAACAATAAGGGGGAGCATTCTATACTACTGCCATTCAACAGGGAGAATATTAAACCGAGCTTACTTACCTATATCCAAGGCGACTGGTCCCTCAGGGTTCGGTCAGGTCGCATGTGGTTGTGTGGTGTAAGGGAAATAAGGTGCTGTGATGTGTATCTGGGTGTGACTGGTGGTGATTGACCTTATTAGACCTTTGCCGTCGGGAGCAGCTCGGACGTCAGCACCGCTCCAAATTGAGGTAATCTTCCGCGGCGCCGTCCACAGTCACTTTCTTCGTTCGTCACGATGACAGTCCATTAACTCTATCGTACGATTAACTAACTTAAAGAAGCCACTAACTCTCGTTTGTTATAAAGCTTAACACACAAAACGAACACGGAGTGTCGGTCTATATGAGATCCCGTTACTATAAGCAAAAACGTAACACACCGCCCGAATACGAATGTCCGGATCAAAGTTCACTACCGCTTCGCGTGGCAACCGTTATTTCTAGAATACCAAATGCCGCACTAGCTAATATTGCCGAATGCACTTATACAGATTCTGAGTCAGACACAATGAGTCCCGGGTGAAGCTTTCAAGCAAGGAATGCGCGTTACAAATCCCAGACAGTATATTTACTAGACGCGCCTAAATTATTCCGAGTTCCTGACAAAAAATGACAGCGTGCTGTCCCAAGCACAGCTGGCAGACGACTCCTATTTTCCCTCGCGCGTTCTATGCATGACCGAACGTCAAACCGATATCGCCGAGCCGCGTGCCCTCTGACGTCAATCCCGAAATCAGCGTTCGGGCGTAAACAAAGACATTACACCAATCTTGCAATATCAGTGACAGTAGGTTAAAATGTGGCTGGTGTGGTACTTGGGTCACCCTAAAGCCGCGTACATTATAATTATATAACATTTAACCATAAATAAATTACAATATAATATTGAAAGAATAGAACTTTTAAATTTTAAAATTATCGAACGAATAAGTATTTATTAAACAGAACCGTTGAAAATGATCGCGGGTAGAGCTGTAGTATCTATTTTTTTTAATTGTGTGATGGCTACCTAGTATTATTGCCTGACACTGATTACTGATTAGTTCCGCCCATAAACATCCGCAGCTCTAGAAGAACGCAGGTGCATTGCCGGTGTTTTAAAACGGAGAAGGCTTTTTTCTCGAAGTTACCTATATCGGTTCGGAAAAACTGCTGGTGACAGTAAATTTCAGAATATGGCTGTGCGCCTTTACTGACTTCAGGACCAATTGAGCAACTAAGAAATAAGGTTTTCTTTCCCAAGTGTGGCAGTATTAACTGAATACTTTAGTCTATCAAGCTTATCTAATCACGCGTTGTAGAGCGACGCTGCAGCTATATTATGGGTGTAGCGAGCTTGAGTAGGCTTAACAGGGGTAGGACCACGCTCTCACAGAATACCAGCGTAAAATTTACTTAAAGCTGCTGTGTTTCGTATGGTGACTGAGTATAGAACCGGAGACCCTTTTTACTAAAAGTTAGACATTCCAGCTGGATTTTGATACTTAATCGAGGGTAGCCACATTTGTGGACCACTGGATCCACTTACCATCAGGTGGACTGTATGCTTGTTTGTCGCTTTTGTTCTATAAAAAAGCTTAAGTCCTGCCTTGTATGAAACACTGTTAAAAATTTCAGACAAACTAATAATATAACAATTCATATAGGTCATAAATAAAAGTTTTGAAGTCAACCGTTTCTAATAAATTTCTTACAGGTGACGGTTCACTGCGCTCATTCAGTGAACTGTTTCCAAATTCCGTTCCATTTGAAGCACAATAAGTTTACTATGCCCCAATAATAAAGTTTCGCTTTAATTGAATAAAATTAAAAGTAAAATAGTTATATATATATATATATATATATATATATATATATATATATATATATACTTCACGTTCCAGCACTGGGTATAGGCTTTCCTTTAATCTCTGGCACATTTTCGGATTAAAGAATATTTCAACCCACTATCCCAATGCATAGAATTTTATATGTTATCCATCGTTATCGTTAAAGCCTAGTAAAAGTCTACTGCTGAACAAAGGACTCCATCATTGATTGCCTCCCAGGAGATAGGAGATGGAACTGGATTTTCTACGTGGTAGAGCCATGCTGCAGCTATATTATGGTTGTAGCACGAATGGGTCGGCTCGACCGGGGAAGGACCACGCTCTCACAGAAAACCAGCGTAAAATGGCAGCTTAACGCTGCTGTGTTTCGTATGGTGAGTGTAGAGAACCGGAGACCCTTTTTACTGGCAAAGAGGAATTCCATCTTAGTCCTCACGGGTGACAACGCATCTGCATCTTGAATCTTTATTGAGGATAGATGTAGTCTATGGGTCACAGTAACCACTTACCATCAGGTGGACTGTGTGCTCGTTTGTCACCCGATCCTATAAAAAAAAACTTTACATATTAATCTGATTTTCTTTTAAATTATTACTTGTGCCTCTTTAGGCACGACATTTTATTGCGAACAGTTACCGTTACACCGTTACAGCCTGTTAAAGTTCACTACTGTGCATATACTTTCGGCATATACTGCCTCAAAGGGGGTATATTTGCCATAGTTTTCGTGCTGACAAGCGCGTTGGTAGTTTTTGTTTATTTTTAGTGGTTATTAGGAAGACGCTGCTGCCCAGCTCTTGATTTGCTTACCTTTATCGGCTCTTACGACACCCACGGGATGATATGAGGTAGTGGATATTCTTACACTGCCACTACACGGTGATCACCAAATACTACGTAATTTGAGAGCTGCCTTAACCCCTGAGCTACAACGGCTTCCGAAAATTGTTATACACTCAAATGTTTTGAAGGTATAAAAATAACCTTATTTTCCCCAAACGTACTATAAACTAAGCAAACTGTTATTGACAATATCAGAATATGAAGGCAAACCGATTGACTTTCAATTCGACGGAAATCCATTATATTTATTGCATATAGAGTAAAGTAGTAAAAAGTGGGCTCTGGGTTATGATATTAAAAAAATGTTTGTTTTTTGTTATTTTGTTTTAAAATATAGCGGTGGTAGCTCAGGGACAAAGCGTTCGGAGTGTATTTCATAGTAAGCGAGCAACCTGGGTTCGATCCCCCCGGCATTAATGAAATTGTTAATTGCAATTTTAAATGCTAATTTACCACGTGCTTGACAGTGAAAGAAAACATCGTGAGGAAACCTTGCCTTTTGACTAACGCAGTCAGGGCACCATTGACTTTGTTTCCGGCAGCAACACGCCTGTCCACATCTAAATCACATCTTCCATCCCGGCTAAAAGCACTCCCCAAGTATACAATTTCATTTTCCTGTTCTAGACATTCCTGATTTACCCATATTTCACACTTCGTTCTCTCTTCGTCCCTTTCAAATACCAGAACCTTAGTTTTATTAGCATTCAAACGGAGACCTTTAATTTCACATTCCTCTTTCATACACGTGACTAATGCCTGCGGTTCTGCCTCTGATGGTGCAAAAATGCTGCAGCATACAGCAGACAATTTACTTTTATGTCACCCAATTTCACACCCAAACAGCTATCTTTCAGCTTCTGTAAACAGCTGTCGAGATACAGTATGAACAGCCACGAAGACATGACACAACCCTTTTTTACGCACGTTTGGACGCTAAACATGGGTGACAGGTCATGCCCTACCCGCACACATGCTTTACAGTCACAGTAAAGAGACTGCACAGCTCTTAGCAATCGACCATCCACACCATACCCCGGCAACAGTTCCCACATTTTCTTCCTTACAACCTTATCAAATGTTTTCTCAAGATCCACAAAAGCACAGAAAATCTTCTGGTTAGCAGCCAGAAGCTTTTCCGTGATCATGCGGAGAGAAAACATTTGATCCGTGCATCCTCTTCCAGGTCTAAATCCGCATTGTGCCTCCCATAGAAATCTTTCCGATTTCTGTTGCATCCTACGTGTCAAAACTTTCGAGTAAACTATACTTGCTAAACCGGTCAAGCTGATCGCCCGATAGCACCCGCAGTCAAAATATGAACCTTTACCTTTATATAGAGGCACAATGACTGCGGATCGCCAATCATCCGGGACATCCCCCGTCCGCCAGCACAAATTGTACATCAGATGAAAGCTGTCCCAGACGCGAGGCCCACCATACTTGACCATTTCAGCAGTAATTTCATTTTAAACTTATATACCGATAAATTATAACCTAGATCCTTTCTGGCATTGCTTTTTGTCTGTTCGTAAGGTTTTAACCAAATCGTTTTAGCCATTTCGAAGACAGACGTACTAAATTGTTATTATGTTTTAATATTCTGCAAATAATCCCCTAGCTTAATATTACTAATATTATAATTCGTTGTTGATTTACCACGCATTTGCACTAAACGATTTGTCACATCGTTCATCGTGCGTATAGCAAAGGAGTGGAATAAGTTGCCAGCATCTGTCTTTCCATCCGATTACAAGGTGGTGTCTTCAAGGCATTGAATAGGCTTTTATTAAGTCACTGCACTTCAACACCAAATCAAACCATTACACCAGTGCAACACCAGTGCCAATCACCACTTACCATCAGTTGGCATTGTAGTTAAGCGCTGGCTTAGAATCGTTAAAAAATAGAAGCCAATTAATTCCATATTACCTATCTATACAGACAGGCAATTTAATTTTATTTATATGTATAGATATGATTGCCTCGGTCATATTGAAATAATACGAAAATATATATTTTTCATATTATACTACATACATACTATATTATACTGTTCGAGGCTTTAAATGGTCTTAAGAGCCACCACAGCTGCATCTTAACCTCCTGGCAATAATGTTTAGTATTTCTCGTCGCTCACTGGCTCACTTAGTATTTTAGTTGCCCATTTAATGTTTATATCGCTCTCCTAACATTTTAATACGCTTTATGGATATACCGTTTGTTACTTTTTGTAGCCCGTATTACACCATTTATTGATAAGCATAAGCCAGTTTATTTTTTTACTGTAATAATAAAATAATGCTCAAGACAGTAATACAGAAAGTTATTATCTTATTATATATATGATTTTAATTAGATATCATAAATCTTTCTGTATATACCTAGTCAGGTCATAAGTATTGTCACACAGTAAAAACTTTTCTTTTAGAATGCTGGCCATAAAAGAGTTTATTGAATTCGAATTTCGAATTGTTGTATTCAAAATCACGGAGGTCATTTTGAATAAACTTTAGTATCATAAGAATCTATGTTTTGTTAAGTTCATTTTGGTATATAAAGGGTTACATAATGAATAAACTTGTTTCAATTATTTTATATTAAACATGTGACAGAATTTATGACCTGACTAGGTATATACACACAGAACTATATATTGAAAAAAGAAATGGATACTCAAAGATGAAATTATATATTCTTTTTTGATTTTTGTGTAAGCGTGGGCTGTGAGAGCATGATCGCTCCCCGGTCAAACCGACCTATTCGTGCTGCAAACATAGTATATCTGCAACATGGCTCTACATACGTCTAATAAATAAATATAATATTTCATTGAATGAGTTTTTTTTTTAAATTTAAGTAAGTTAATCGCGATAAAATCCTTAAATAATCCTTAACTTTATTCAATGTGTAGTATTTGCTTAAATTTAATAAATTATTATATTACTTCAATTCATTTCTCTTCAAAAAACTGTGCATTAAAATGCATCGCACAAAATAGCGTCGAGGTTAACTTAGTTTCGAATGGCTGTGAGCCTAAATGGACGCCTTTTCAATTTTGCTTTGAATTGAATAACTCCGTATCGAACGAGTCTGCGAGTATCGATGCCGGAAGAGCTCCATTCCCCAGCCTGTTGGTTCGAAAAAGAAAAAGTAAAATATTTCAGCGAGACCGAGACCCGCCAATCATAAACAGATTAAATCTGTATGAATGTTTAGTCATTCGGCTTGAAGTAATCAATGCGCGTAATTTTTCTGCATTTCGTTCGAAACAAAAGCTGTAGTGTATTTATATACATAAACTGGGTTTGAAAATTATCTTACGTAGTATTACGTTCAAATAAATTTTAGGACCACGCTCTCACATAATACTCTGTGTGTGTCGCTGTTTCTCGTTACTCACCATCCGAAACACATCAGGATTATTCAGCTATTTTCTGCTGGTATCCCTCTCAATAATTTGTTTTTATTAAAATTAATAAATTGAATGACAAGCTTGTGGAAACTGTCCATGTGGTCAAAGCTAAGTTCTGTAAGACCCGTCGCAGAAGAACACAAAAACTCTCCGCCTACACTCTTGATCTCATGGATTTTAGACGGAAGATGAAGATGCAGTCTCCAGCAGATTTGACAGCATACAGGCAACTGAACAGACAGATCTCCAAATGCATGCGGCGGGACTTGCGCAACTTCAATACAGCTCGTATAGAAGAAGCTATCGAGTGGAGCTAGGGCTTCAAAGTCTTTTCCAGAGATCTGTCCGTCAGAAAGAGCCAACTGTTGAAGCTGAAGACCGAATGTGGCAACATTGTTTCCGGGACAACTGTGGTTTTGAGTGAGATTGAGAGGTTCTATGGGCAGCTGTACACGTCATCGTTGGAGCCACACGCAAGTGTGAATAAAGATCCAAGGGCAAGTCTTTTTTTATTCCGATGATATCCCGGATGTCAGACGAGATTAGAATGGCTCTCTAGGACCTTAAAAACGGCATGTCCCCGGGTGAGGACGGAATTATAGTGGAGCTTCTGAAAGCGAGTAGAAAACCGTTACTTAATGTCCTTCAGAAGCTCTATAATTCCGTCCTCCATTGTGGCACCATTCCGGAGGCGTGGAGCAGACGTGCGGTGGTTTTGTTCTTCAAGAAAGGCAACAACGCTCTCTCGAAGAACTACAGACCGATTTCCTTTCCGAACCGCGTCTACGTGCTATTTTCGAGAGTCATTACGAATCATCTCGCACGCAGATTCGACGACTCCCAGCACATACATACCACATAATTACCGTTCGGCAAATTGTACAGAAGACCGAAGAGTACAATCTGCCCCTTTGTCATGCGTATGTGGACTGTGAGAAAGCCTTTGATTCCGTCGAAATTTGGGCGGTGCTGCCTTCTCTTCAGCGGTACCAAATGGACCAAGCTTAACGACAAGGTACGAGATATGTCATTTATACGTGGTAGAGCCATGCTACAGCTATATTAATAGTATAGTTGTAGCACGAATGGGTCGGCTCGACCGGGGAAGGACCACGCGCTCACAGAATACCAGTGTAAAGTAGTAGCTTAATGCTGCTGTGTTTCAATGGTTAGTGTAGAGAACCGGAGACCCTTTTTACTGGAAAAAAGGCAGAATGCCATCTTAGTCCTCACGGGTGCAACGCATCTGCATATTAATCCGCAAACGAAGATAGATGTAGATGTCTATGGAACACAGCAACCACTTACCGTGAGGTGGACTGTGTGCTCGTTTGTTACCCTTATTCTTTAAATAAAAATATGCATCTATGAGTAGTTTATGATCTGGAGGGTGTCAAAATAAGGAATATAATAAGGATTAAAAATAGGTTAAATATTCGTGCTTTAGTTAATTTCAATTTAAAATGCTTCTCATCTTTATAAGGTTTTATTTTTAAGTTAACAAGTCAAACATCCATCCATCGGATATACGAAAAGACTGGAAGGTTACGAAAACCTTCAAGCCGCCAGAGACTTGACTTCACTTAAATTACTTACTAAAGTGCGTTGGAGAATTCAATAAAAACAAAAGTAGGTTGTCGGGTTTCAAAGTACGCTAGGATCATTTTCAAACCCCAGAAGCATTCGATGACGGCATACGCGCTTTAGAAATTCGATCCTAACACTTTATCGAAAAGTTTATTTTCTTCTACTACAATCAAACGATGTTTGTAAGATAATAGTACAATTTATTGTATGTTAAATTTTAAAGAAAAACAAACATGCGTTAGTGGAACACTAGGTTGGAACGAAGTTCCTTTCGTAGTATATTATTATTGATAAAGGTATTATATTAAGAAATCCAAATAAATGAATTACTAGTGTCTATTAAAATGAAGCTTCATTTAAAATAATGTTTCTTTCATGGCAAGAAAAGTGCGAAGCAGATGGATAGAAAGAAGGGTCGTGACGGAAAAGTCTTACATTTTTTCTCGCCTAACCCCCATCCGTCAAATTCGTACCGCGCGATAAGGACCTTCGTTCCAAAAATATTCGATATGCTATTGTTCTTACTTATTTTACTTAAAAATATAATAATCCTACATGCTATATAAGAATAAAAATCAAAGTATGCTGTTTTAAGTACTTGAAGTGAGAATTTCATATTATTACAAAGTTGAATTTCATATTATTATAAAAACATTACGAAAAAAAATTAATCCATTTATTTTATTGCATTTTACGACCGTTTATAAAAGTAAAACGGTAAAATCGACTTCTACTGTACATTAGAACCTGAGAAGGTTTTTATATTTAGTTATATATATATTAAGAGTCTCATTTTTGACTCTTTTGAGTGACTATAAGTTCAAAGTAACAAAGAATAATAATGATTATAATTCATTTATATCAGACCAATTATCCATATTTGTTAAAAAAAATATAATTTGAACACCTGTACCATTAAATAAAATTAAAATTAATAAATACATTAAATAAAATTAAAATTAACATACAACTATGCACATTTATCCGACGCCCCAACATTGGTGAATCCCATCTGTCAGCTGGTACACTCAGGATAATGTTGGTGCTAGTCCGCATACGATTCAGCATGGAGGTATATCTTTTGCGCATTATGAGAATGACTACAATGTCATCTTATTATTTTTATTAAAATCTTCATCTCCTACTTTGCACTTTTAGGGTTGGAATTTTAATAAGAATCAATTTATTTTAACGACTATGGATAAAGAGATAAGTGATATTTTCTTAAGGTCTTTTTCAAGTTATTTTTACTTTTAATCTTTTAATATTATTTATCTGATCCCGAGGTGTAATGCTATTTAATAAATACTGGCGTTATCCGTCTTCTTTCACGCTTTCCATAATCATTTTTAACATTAGAAAAAAAATTTATACCTGATTTTAGCTAGGTGTGGTGGATACAATCTCTTTGCTGTTGATATTCAGTAAGCTATATTGCTCAATTTGCTATTTTTATTTTTAATTCTACAGGCAGTATACCTCATATTTTGGAGAGTTTAGTAATATCTTTATTTATTGAGCTTATGTTTTTCTTATCCCGTATAGGTGTAAGAATATCCACTAACCCATATCGTGCCGTGGGTGTCTTAAGAGGCGACAGAGATAAACTGAAATAGGAGATGGACAGAAGCATCTTCCTGATAATAACAGTAAATGATAAAAAATTGCCACTCCACCTGCCAAGCGTAGCAACTAAGGTAATCTCCGGGAGAGACCTATGTTCAGCAGTGAACTTTTATAGGCTGTAACAAATTCTTGATTTTTTTTTTAAATCTAGAAACAATTTTAGAATTCCCAAATTGTTTCTGAGATAATTACTTCATCAACCAATATGAAATAAAGTACGCACATAATACTTGTAGCAATTAATAAACTTATAATTTTGTAACTAACAAAAATTTGTACTTAATTTGTTACACACGGAGTCTAAATAAATATTCCATTCAAAATGACTATCTACGTTTAGTACTATAGGAATACTCAGTTTGGACGTTAGGATATTTACAATTGATTTTATTTTAATGCAACCATTCATATGTGTGTCCTTTTAGTTGTATGTGTACATTTATATTTTTAACTTAGCGAGATAATATAGGCACACAGTTTGTTTTATCTATATTGATTATTATCTCATTATCATGGGCCTAACCACCTACATTGTTGAATTTGTTCTTAATAACGTCCTGGGTTACGTTTTGGTTAGTATCAATACATAAAATACATATCACAGGATCAACTTTATATAACATTAGGCATGGTGTTTACACGCATTATATATTCAATACGATCATAGATATAAGCGGATTTATGGATTTGTTTACCTTCTATTTCATGAAATTATCTCCAGTTGTGGATAAACATAAAACTTTCGACATAGGGGCTAATAACTTTCTACTCACCAGATGTCGCTAGTTGACACTGAGGTAAAGTCTTTTATTACACAATGTAATTTAATTGAGCAGTTGGTTTTTAATAAAAGTTTACCAGTTTCTAGATTATTATATTAATACACAAAACAATGCGTCAGTGGCTTGCTCTTTAATTTTTTGCACATTTTTAACTTTTTTTAATTTTTCTACTTTTATGAATATCTGTGGTTTGGTTTATTTAATTTTAATCTTAATAATATAAAATATAGCAAATAGTAGAGAAAAAGACAATAACCTTTACATTTTTGAACAAATTAACTTCCCCGCTATGAAATCTGTCAAATGTTATACCTCACTTTCTAGTGGCGCCGTCCTGGTGGCAGAAAAAGCCGTGGATGCCCGCATTGTTAACGATAGAAATAGAAGCAATCAAATACCACGAACAGTATGTTGAAGAGTAATTAATCGCCGTCAGCACTGCACGCTAAACACTTAGTCTCATTATTCTAATGCGAAAACAAAACTGACAGCTTGTGCTAATAACGCGGACTAACCTCATTTGGCTATTTTATCGCAAAGCTTTATTAATGTTTAATTTAAATAGAGACCTTATATCATGTTACAGATTACTTTATATACATTTGGTGTTATTAATATGCAAATTATATGCCTAATTAATTATAAAAACAATATAATATATTGAGATTAATATTACAATAACCATAAAAAACTCTATATAGGTACTTAAATGATTCGGATAGATTCACCTTAATTACGCTCAAGATTGTTGGCATCAGACGGAGATCTTATAATTTCATGGTTGCCTGGAGTGTTTTTGGGTGATTTCTTAAATAGATCAACACAAGATGAGACTTTTCTTTTCCTTATACTTCACGCCACATAACGGATATTTGATTACTCTGAGAATATATTTAAAACATAAGGTCAAAGGGAGCTTTCAGCTGTTAAGCTGAAAATGCTACCACTGAATATTACAATAGAGAGCGATAAAAGTAAAACATAAACAAATCGTAACGAGTACGTCATACCTACTCTTATTGGAAAAGAATATTTCAATGGAGAAGACGCAGGCATGCCAAAGAAACGTTTAGAGGTATTAAAGAAATAAATATTTTGAGGTGGTGTGAAGTGTACAAGCTTTTATATTTTTAAAAATTATTATTAAAATTGATATATAACGATTTCTTAAATTTACACGAATAATACACATTAAGTAAAACTTAATTTACGGGTTTTATCGCGTTTACTTTTAATAAATTAAATTCCCGATGTTCCCGATTTACACAGAACGAGTTCAGATTATCTTGAAGTCTTGCTGTGTTATGTTTGGGTTTACATTTTTAATTTTATTAATTATGGGATCTTCAGCAGATGGTAGCAACTGACCTTCTTCTCTATTGAAATTAGAATGTTTTATTCCTTACAATTACCTCGAGACCCCTTGGCAGGAATTTTGCATACTGTCACTATCATCATTAAGTCAAGTACTGTTACTCGAAACAACAGTAATAGCTATTTTTTGGGATTTACTCCATTGCTTAAACCACAAGGGTGATCTATCGTTGCAAACCCACAACCATTAAAGTAACACAAGTTAATTCACACAGTGAATCCTTCGGCAAAGTATCATATATTTAAACACTCCCTTAAAATTTTCACACCCGTTTCATCTATATCTCCCTACAACAATAACCTAAATCCCACATAATTTGGACCGTAGTTAAAGTTTAATTACCACGTTTAGCTCTTCGGGCACCGAGCTTTAATAAAATTTAACGTGTCGTTCCTTCAGACTTTTGCAACTTTGTACCAATTTATTACCAAAAACTTTTACATTAAATCATTATTTATTAATGGTGTTATAAATTCACGAGTCAAAGAAAAAAATAATATTTAGTTGCATATGAAGTCTTCGAACGGTATTGCTGTTTATTACCAGTTATAATTAAATTATTCATCTTATCGATTGGCAATAGTTACTAAAAACAATTGAAATTCCCTTACGAAGCATAAGCGTAAAAAAGGTGACGAAAACAGTAGACATTTTTCCTGTTGTAGTCAAACACATAATCTTTGTCTTAAGGACTGCATATTATTTTAATAGAGAATTAAGTAGGTGTTTATGGGCCGCAAAACCTAGTATTAGATCCTCGCCGGCAAGAATGAAATTGCAACTGCAATTTTCAGTGCACATTTTCACGTAATACGCAGGAAAACGAGACGAGAAAAAGGAGGAGAGTGAGAAATAAAAAACTTCGAAGACACGTCAAGTACACACGAGCTGCTCATATTCGCGGATTAATTGCTCCATAACTCTTCAAGTAATGGAAATGAAGGATGTAGAATGTATTTTACTTTTACTTTATACAGGGTATATTATGTCGAAAATAACTAAAAAGTTTTATTTAAATAAAACTAGTTACACGGAAATTTATCGCGTATATTAACTTATTTTATACTAGCTTATACCCGCAACTTCGTCCGCGTTGCTTACACACATCACTGAATACGTAGTGCTTATACAAATCGTTGTTTCTTAAAACTTTAATACCTTTATTATAATGAAGATATCGAAATATTTTATCAAGATAAGGGCAACGTGTCTAAGAAATAAAACTTGGAAAACCTAATGGAAATCTATCTGGTAGTTTTTCTGTGATTCGCGCACAACAACATCATTTTATTTCCTTAGTTCACCATGTCATAGTTGACCATGGCTTCCTTCAGGTTAAAATTTATAATATTTCCAAAGTATTCACCAGGTTAAAAAATTTTTTTAAGCATTTCTAAAGTATTAACTTTTTCTGTATTATATTTTTAAGGTATTAATTTATTATAATTGTGCATGAATAGATTTTTCAAATACCTCTAATCATTCTCTTTTAGATAACTCGGAAAGCTCGAGACTAAAAGCAGGCAGTGCGTCTTCTTTTTATTCAACTTGTGTTTTCAAAGCTAATAAAACATGTAATTTATATACTACGTTGTATCTATGTCAACATCTATTAATTTAAAATTAATAGGTGTTGACATGTCCCTCCCGTGACCATGTGTGCTGGAAAGTGCTCGAAACTTCGGGACTATAATTTAAGTTAATATACGCGATAGAGCCGTGGTAGCTCAGATGGTTAGCGCTCGCTGTAAGCTTCACAGTACTCGAGCAACCCGGGTTCGATCCCCGCCGGCACCAATGAAATTGTTAATTGCAATTTTAAGTGCTGATTTACCACGTGCTCGGCGGTGAAGGAAAACATCGTGAGGAAACCTGCATGTCTGAGAAATAAAAAAAAATATTTCGATGACATGTGAAGTTCGCCAACACGTATTGGGGCAGCGCGGTGGACATTTCCTTGCCCTAAAACCCTCTCAGAAATGAGAGGAGGCCTGTGCCCAGCAGTGGGACGTAAATAGGCTGCAACTTTACTTTACTTTACTACGCGATAAAATCCGTAAAATTAGTTTTATTTAAATTTAAAATTCGTTATTTTTGCAGCCTGTCTTCCTTGTAGCGGTCTATCCATTCGAAATGTATGGAAAAAAAGTTTTGCGAATTCTAACATTTTTAGTACTCTAACTTTAACTGGTCCGATAGAAACTTGAACCTGATGAGAAAATGAATCGAATGGCGTCATACAAAGTGTCAGTGTAAAATACCAATTCCTTGCTGACTGTATCTTTTGCCGAAATCTGTGAATGCAGGTAAAAAATATGCTCAAAAATTTGAGTTATACCACTAAGAATGTGTTCATCTAGCAGCCTAACTGTGCCATCTCAAAAATCAAACTATATAGACTTACAAGCTAGTTGCACAGAAACGTTTTTGGTAGCACTAATCCACTCAATGGTACATCTACTCATCGGTAAGCTTTTGCGACTTCCATTCCGAACAACGTTTACGAATAGAAAGTTGGTCGTGGATCACGATTTGCTTTACTGCTAACCTGATATCCAGTTTTCGCTTATGTTCTACGTATACAAGTTATCGGTTTTCTTTTATAAGGTTTTCTCTAACAAGGACACCCACAAAAAGTAGTCGTAAAGTTTTCAAAACTATTCTTAAGCTTTTAACATTTTTAATAGTCGTAGTAAATCATACCACGAAAATTACATAGATACCATTGCTGTATGCTAATGTCCATACTCATACGAAAAAAGAATTTTCAAATAAAAGTATTTGAAATAATAAGTGATCTATTTTTAAGTTTATCACTAAAGTATTTTTTTTGTAGCTTTTGATGTAACTTGCCAGTGTCAAACAAAAGAGTAGAAAGTGTCTAACTCTTTTTGGCATGGGTTTTGTATTTATGGTTTTTTATATAAATAGTGTTTATTAAAGTAAAAACTAAAAACTAATACCGTTTGGCCATTTTCCTCGGGGTATAGTCTCAATAATTTTTGCCACGTTACCTCGCTAAATGATGTAGACATTAGCCTTTAAAAAAATATTATAAATAAGATATTGAAGTTAAAACCTTCCCTATATAATACAAAATTATATTGACAACATGTTTCTCTTGATTTCGGAGCGCATCTGGCTAGTTAAAAGTTTTGTACTGAGCGAGGTCGGTCCCGCAACTTCGTTAACAATGCGGATAATACAGAACATGCCTCCAATTTCAATAATTATTAACTATGGTATTATACTGGTATATAGGAGAAATATTATACAGAAGCAAGTGTTTATTTTATTTCTTTTACGCACTAAAAAATGAAATAGTATAAATATTAACTTTTCGTATTGTTACATAAGGCTTAAAACTCAATCAAATATACAATTTTTCCGTCACACCCTAGCACCCATACGCATCTAGTGGGGACCGCCCTTAAATTATTATTTAAGCTTCCCTTACCGGTATAACGTTGCTATTCAAAAACCATTCTTCGCCTTCGGTTATTGGCTCATCGGGCTATATGAGCAGCCATTGCCACATTCGTTTACTGATCCGTTAGGCTGTCGGTCACTCTAGTTTTGCTCATTTCGAATTCGTGTGTTTCAAGTCGTTTGTGTAATAAACGACAATATTTTTATCAAATTGACTTTAATTCTCGTATGATAACCCTTTTGCACCAGTAGTTAAGTTTTACGTATGTTCCGTATAAAATCACCCTGCGCGTCCTCCATTAAGAGGATATTATACTTGAACTCTACTTTGCTGGTGATAGCCGAGCGTTTAGAATGAAGTGTACTCTACACTGATAATATCAGCTTGCTCAGGGCCAAAATGTTATCCAGCCGGAGATGAGGTGTTCCCCGTGTGAAGCCGGCACTGGTCTCTGGTACTATTTAAATACTATCTTGAAGAAAGTCACAATTGCGTTGTCATCCTTAGAGACTAAGACATAATTGCGAGGAATTAATTAAAGCCCTTCTAGGCTACATCAGTAAAAATGGTTTCTGTCAGCATCAAACAGAATGATTAATCAAGGAGATTCCTTTCTTTGATCCTAGAATAAAGCGATAACATTAGTATTTTAATTATGCGAGTCGAGTGTAACATAAATAAAAAAAAACAGTTTATTGTATATTATGATTTACGTATAATGATTGAACACAATAAAGGTACAAAAAGGTTTTGCAGTATCTACAAATTTGATAATAAATAAAAATACATTTACATTGAATACAACTGTTTACATACATTTATAGTTGAGCTCGCCTATTACTTTCTTTATCTTCTTGTGCTTCATAAGCCCGTAGAAGTCAACTGCTAGATATGGGCCTCTGCCGTTTTAGAAAGGACCAGCAAAAGGAAACAAGTCAAACGTGTCAGACCTCTGGTACTACTGGTGTTGCTAAGAGTGACAATGAAGGCAAATGCTCCTAGATATGGAGATGTCTCAATTTAGCATGTTTGTATAACACATCATTTGTGATAATGGGTCGTATGATCCACTTGATTGTACACCATAAAAAACGATAAAAAAGAACAAATTACAAGGAGTAAAATTTAAGAGGTAGCTACAATAAGGCGGTCTTATCGCTAATAAGCGATCTCTTCCAGACAACCTTAAGATTAGGAGAAAGTTGTTCTATTGGACAATGTGAGGTGGTGTATATTATAGTAAACTTACATACCAATAACTAAATAAACTAAACTGATACATAATAAAAAAAATTAATACACAAATATATACATTCAAAATATAATAGACATACATAAGATTAAATAGGCAAATATCCATAAAAATTACATAAATAAATACAGACAGGATACAAAAAATATATGTCGCCATTAACATACAAAACTACATGACCTATTTGGCGATTATACGTCACGACCTTAATATTTGTGTAGGGATACGAAATTAAATTTCTAAACTCGAGAGTACTGAGAAGGTGAAATGTTATTTGGTTTGGAGATGCTCTCTAGAAGCGACGCGTGCGCGTGCCTATTTTTCCCGCGATATTCTATATTGTTTGCGTTGCACTAATAAACTATATTAGTAGTAGTAGTAGTAGTTAGTAAAAACTTATTTTTTATTTAAGAACCCACGTGCTGGTCGCACAAACCACATAGCATAAAACCAAAAGAAGCAATCCCCTTCTCAGCATCTCGATGGCAAATTAAGGTATCACTCACTGATGGTTCATGTTGTGCTGGACATCACTACGCTACGTCACCCGACTACGAGACCGAGCGTTCCGTAGGAGAAATTTCTAGTTAATTTATTGTCTAATAGACGGTGACCAAACAATGGCTTTGAAACTTTTAGCTATTGCTCTAGGTTGTGTAGAGTAGTTTATGAATTATAATTAAATACGAATAAAATTCTACTCCGTTACCTTCTGTATTTCGGTTGTAGCACGAATGGATCGGCTCGACTGGGAAAGGACCATGCTTTCATGGAATACCAGCATAAAATTTAAGCTGCTAATGCTGCTATGTTTCGTATGGTGAGTGTAGAGAGCCGCAGACTCTTTTTACTGGAAAGGAGGCGTTCCTTCTTGGTCCTCAGGGTTGACAATTCTGATTTATTAATCGAGGATTAATGTAGATTTCTATAGACCACAGCATCCACATACCATCATGTGGATAGTGTGCTCGTTTGTACCTTTGTTCTATACAAAAATTGTAGTAGTAAAAATGAGTTTACTTTAAGTTCGATACATATATACTTGTTTTATTTTTAAATGCTAAATTGTCTTTCATTTTTTTTCATTTAACAAAGAAACAAGAGCGATTTGGTTTCAAGACTATCAAATCTCAGTAGATTAAAGAGATTTTGGAAAATGATAATTTTAAATACAACAGAAAAAACGCTAAAGGTTGGAAAACCAAACGGTTAAAAGGAATTCGGTTCTCATTACTTACGATACAATATCGTGCGTGCGTAGTCCCCTAGTCGGTCCACTATAATACTGCTGTGACGCGGTTCTACCATGTCAGATAATAAGCATTTAATGGCTTAAACTTAAACAGTAGCCAGCCTATTGGTTTTCTACAGTAAGCATTTCGGAGAGTGTGTGCAGGAATTGCATTATTTAATTTCTCCCTCTTCCTTCCGCCATCGGACATCCAGACGTTCAGCCAATCTCCACCCGTTCGTTGTCCACTTACCACGCATTTGCACTAAACGGTTTGTTACAACGTTCTTCGTACGTACAGCAAAGGAGTGGAATAAGTTTGCCAACATCTGTCTTTCCATCCGATTACAATATGGGTCTCTTCAAGTAAATAGTGAATAGGCTTTTGTGAAGTCGGTGTGCTTCACCGTCTTAGCCTATATCATCACTTACCTTTAGGTGGAATTAAGGTTAAACGCTGACTTAAAATAGTGTAAAAAAAAACGAATAAATAAAGTCACACCATATTTAATTTCTTAGTAAAACACGTAACTCCTTAAACGTTAGCCTTTAAATTATCTGCCAATACACTTTTATATTGGCTTTCTAGCAGTTGACCATTTTTCAGGGCGACTCAGCCGCTACGTTAAACGTGACAAAATCTTAATACGAGTACCTTAAGACGTTGACACGAAATTTGCCATATTGGTATATGATATTTCGATTAGTAAAGTAAAGCTGTTATTATTGCATTTATATTTTCAATATCATATATATTTATTAAACTTTTCACATTTTTTGGAACTACAAAACTATTATTTCATGAATAAATCTAAAAGGACTTAAGTGGACTATGAATTTTATTATGCCAATGAAAGTATTTGTTTATTTAAATCTATACACTATAAATATAAATAAAATTGAAGTGTCGGTATGTAATATACTATGTAATATTGAAAAAACTTTTTTTTATAGGAGAGGGGGCAAACGAGCATGCGGCTCACCTGAAGTTAAGTGACTACCGCCGCCCAAGAACAACTGCAACACCAGGGGAACCAGGGGAATTGCAGATGCGTTGCCGGCCTTTTAAAAACTGGCTTCTATTTAGCTCATGTGGTTAATTGAATGCTGTTAATATATAATAACCATTCTTAAAATGTTTGTCTGTCTGTCTGGGCAAATCTTCGCAAAGACTTAACCGATTGTGATGAAATTTTTTGAACAGATGGAAAGTAATGCCGGCATGGATATTGGCTATATTTTATGCGAATAGTTATAAGATTTTTATTGAAGGAGGTCTTTGATTGTCTTAAATCTAAATAACACCACATTAATAGAACCTATCCAGGCGAAGTCAGGGCGTTTAGCAACATTTAATTTCATTAAAAGAAATAATTTTCATTTCATTTTCTACCGACTTCACAAAGGAGCCGGTACTCAATACGTGTTACCCCATAACTTTTCACTGGGTGAAACGATTTCGATGATTCTTTTTTGAATTTAAAAGCTGGTGCTTCACATGTCAATTAAATATCTTAATATGGTCTGACGAATAGTTTTTGAGTTATTCTTAATAATTTATATAGAAGTGGGTACAAATTTTTTAATTTTATATTACATTTATTATCGTTACGTTTTTTTTTTATTATTACTTACACGTCCTGTAGAGGTGCTGTTTTAGGGCAAGAATAAGAATGGTTTGATTTCATGTCTAGATTTTTAAAGAAAAGTTTAATGGCTGCGGTTGCTATGGGAATAGCAATTACGCATTCGAGTGGTCTTGGTGAAGCACTTTGAAGTAGCCTAGCTAGAAGCAATTTTAAAACGCAATCCTCGAAATGTCTGGAAATAAATTTATTCTACTACGTTTGTATACAAAAATTCACCAAAACTGTAATATTGTAAAATATGTACTGTACTGTAAACATCTGTACTATACGATGAAATCTGTACTTTATGATAGTAAAATATTGTCATAAAACATGAACAGCTTTGTACGACGACTAGTCGTCGTATGCATGACTGTCGATTACGTAGTATCGCGTTCGTATCCCGGGCCGGGACGAAACCAGATAATGGATTTTTCTGTCAAAATTAAACAGAAAGTGGCGGTGCTTTATCACGGGCCCTGGAAAGCACGTACAGCCGTCGGTCCTGCGCCCTATCTTTCACCGGTGGTGTCGCTTGCCGTCCCATCGGACTATTAGAGTAACGGTATAGAAAGTGCAACTGTGTTTGCGCACACACAAGAGTGTCCTGTCCTACGCAAATGGCTGATTTTATTCGTTGAAACTTGCAGCTGTAAACAAAATTTGGTCTAGAGGACATTATTATGATAATATGATAATTATGGGGATTCTTGTCAAGAGTAAGTTTAGTTAATAACAGAGAAATTAGGTTTAGGCTTGAACTCATGTAGTTCATTACTAGTTCACTTTTGGATACAAAAAACCAACAAATTTGAGTTCATCTAAACATATCAGTTCTTGAACTATTGCACAAGGATTGCAAAGTTTCTTCTTCCTTATCAGTCCGCTATAGTCCACTACTAAAGTTGGTTCTTCCTGTTGTATATCATATATACAACACGAAGATATTTGGTGTATATGTATCCAACACACTTAGTAGGGGGATAGATTTTAAGCGTGGTAGAGTCATGCTGCAGCTATATCATGAATGTAGAACGAATAGGGAGAGAGAGAGAGAGAGATATTTGATCACTCTGAGAACATATTTAAAACATAAGGTACAAAGCGAGCTATCAGCTGTTAAGCTGAAAATACCACCACTGAATAATATATTAGAGAGCGATAAAAGTAAAACCTACATAAATTCTAACATGTAAATCATACCTACTCTTATTTCGAAAACAATATTTCAATGGAGAAGACGCAGGCATGCCAAGGAAAAACGTCTAGAAGTATTAAAGTAATAAACATTTTGAGGATGTGTGTATTCTGCCAGTACCCTACCAGAGATTAGATGATTAATTATTTTATAATTTTAAAAATTATCATTAAAATTGTTATATAACGATTTCTTAAATTTACACGCATAATACACATTGAATAAAACTTATTTTACGGGATTTATCGCGTTTACTTTTAATAAATTAAATTCCCGATATTTCGGACAATTTACAGCACCCATGGTCAAAGTTTAAGGTGTTTTTTGTCCTACAGTCATAGTTAATGATATTAATCTTTGGCCCGATTTACGTAGAACAAGCTTAGATTATCTTGAAGTCTTGCTGTGTTATGTTTGGGTTTACATTTTTAATTTTTACTAATTATGAGATCTCAAGCAGATGGTAGCACCTGATCTTCTTCTCTATTGAAATTAGGATGTATTTTACTTACAAGAACCTCGAGAATCACCCTTGGCAGGAATTATGCATGCTGTCACCAGTATCATAAAGTCCAGTACCAATACTCGAAATAACAGTAATAGCTATTTTCTGGGATTTACTCCATTACTTAAACCAAAAGCGTAGCGATCGCTGCACACCAACGACCATTAAAGTAACACAAGTTCATTCACATAGGGAATCCTTCGGCAACGTGATATATAATATATGTAAGCACTCACTTAAATTTTTCACACCCGTTTCATTTATATTTCCCTACAACAATAACCTAAATCCCACATAATTTGGACCATAGTTAAAAATTAATTACTACGTTTAGCTTTTCGGGCACTGAGCTGTAATAAAATTTAACGTGTCGTTCCTTCAGACTTTTGCAACTTTGTACCAATTTATTACCAAAAACTTTTACACTAAATCATTATTTATTAATGGTGTTATAAATTCACGAGTCAAAGAAAAATATTTAGTTGCATATGAAGTCTTCGAACGGTATTGCTGTTTATTACCAGTTATAATTAAATTATTCATCTTATCGATTGGCAATAGTTACTAAAAACAATCGAAATTCTCTTACGAAGCATAAGCGTAAAAAAGGTGACAAGAACAGTAGACATTTTTCCTCTAGTAGTCAAATACATAATCTTTGTCTTAAGGACTGCATATTATTTTAATAGAGAATTAAGTAGGTGTTTATGGGCCGCAGAACCTAGTATTAGATCCTCGCCGGCAACAATGAAATTGCAACTGCAATTTTCAGTGCACATTTTCACGTAATACGCAGGAAAACGAGACGAGAAAAAGGAGGAGAGTGAGAAATAAAAAACTTCGAAGACACGTCAAGTACACACGAGCTGCTCATATTCGCGGATTAATTGCTCCATAACTCTCCAAGTAATGGGAATGAAGATTGTAGAATATACTTTTCTTTTACTTTATACAGGGAAAATTATGCCTGAAATAACTTAAAAGTTATATTTAAATAAAAATAGTTACACAAAAAATTATCGCGTATAATAACTTATTTTATACTAGCTAATACCCGCCACTTCGTCCGCGTTGCTTACACACATCACTGAACACGTAGTGCTTATACAAATCGTTGTTTCTTAAAACTTTAATAACTTTATATTAAATAAAGATATCGAAATATTTTATTAAGACAAGGGTCAGGTGTCTAAGAAATAAAAATTAAAAAAACTAATGGAAATCAATCCAGTAGTTTTTCTGTGATTCGCGCACAACTGCAAACCTCTATCATTTTATTTCCCTAGTTCCCCATGTCATAGTTGACCATGGCTACCTCCAGATTAAAATTTATAAAAATATATAAAGTGAATACTTTGGAAACATTATAAATTTTAAGCGTTTCTAAAGTATCAACTTTTCTGTATTATATTTTTAATGTATTAATTTATTATAATTAAGCATGAATAGATTTTTTCACATGATTTTTTACGTGGTAGAGCTATGCTGCAGCTATATTAATAGTATAGTTGTAGCACGAATGGGTCGGCTAGACCGACGAAGTACCAGGCTCTCACAGAATACCAGCGTAAAATAGCAGCTTAACACTGCTGTGTTTCGTATGGTGAGTGTAGAGAACCGGAGACCCTTTTTACTGGAAAAGAGGCATTCCATCTTAGTCCTCACGGGTGACAACGCACCTGCATTTTGATTCTTTATCCAGGATAGATGTGGATGTCTATGGGTTACAGCAACCACTTACCATCAGGTGGACTGTTTGCTCGTTTGTCACCTTATCCTATAGAAAAATACGTGTCTATTTCCAAATACCTCTAATCATTCTCTTTTAGATAACTCGGAAAGCTTGAGACTAAAAGCAGCCAATGCGTCTTCTTTTCATTCAACTTGTGTTTTCAAAGCTAATAATACATGTATTTTATACACTACGTTGTTTCTATGTCAACATATATTAATTTAAAATTCGTTATTTTTTCAACCTGTCTTCATTGTAGCGGTCTTTCCATACGAAATGTATGGAAAAAAATTTTTTGCGAATTCTAACATTTTTAGTACTCTAACCTTAGCTAGTCCGATAGAGACTTGAACCTGATGAGAAAATGAATCGAATAGCGTCGTGAAACGTGTTAATGTATAATGCCAATTCGTTGCTGACTTTATCTTTTTCCGAAATCTGTAAATGTAGGAAAAAAAATATGCTCAAAAGTTTGAGTTATTCCACTAAGAATGTGTTTGTCTAGCTGCCTCAGTATACTATCTCAAAAATCAACCCTGTATAAACTTATAAGCTAGTAGCACAGAAACGTTTTTGGTGGCACAAATCCACTCAATGGTACATCTACTCATTGATAAGCTTTGCGACTCCCATTCCGAACAACGCTTACGGATAGAAAGTTCGTCGTGGATCACTATTTGTTAACAAAAACCGGATATGTGATAAGCAGTAATCAGCACATATCCAGTTTTTGCTTAAGTTTTACGTATACAAGTTATTGGTTTTCTTTTGTAAGGTTTTCTCTAACAAGAAGCCCCACAATAAGTAGCCGTAAAGTTTTCACAACTATTCATAGAGCTTTTAACATTTTTAATAGTGGTAGTAAATCATACCACGAAAATAACATAAAGTAAGCTCAATGCTGTATGCAAATTTCCATACCCACATGAAAAAATAAATTTCAAATAAAAGTATTTGAAATAATAAGTGTTCTTTTTTTAAGTTTATCGGTAAATATGTAGCTTTTAATATAATGTAACTTGCCAGTGTCAAAAAAAAGAGTAGAAAGTGTCTAACTCCTTTTGGCATTCATTTTGTATTTATGATTTTGTATACAAAAAGTATTTATTGAAGTAAAAAGCTAAAAACTAATACCATTTGGCCATTATCCTCGCGGTATAATCTCAATAATTTTTGCCACGTTACCTTGCTAAATAATGTAGCCTTTAAAAAAAAATTATAAATAAGATATTGAAGTTAAAAACTTCCCTTAAACAATGATAATACAAAATTATATTGACAACATGTTTCTCCTGATTTCGGAACGCATCGGGCTAGTTAAAAGTTTTGTACTGAGCGAGGTCGGCCCGCAACTTCGTTATCAATGCGGATAATACGGAACATGCCTCCAATTTCAATAATTATTAACTATGGTATTATACTGGTATATAGGAGAAATATTATACAGAAGCAAGTGTTTATTTTATTTTTTTTACGCACTAAAAATGCAATAGTATAAATATTAACTTTTCGTATTGTTACATAAAGTTTAAAACTCAATCAAATATACAATTTTTCCGTCACGCCCTAGCACCCATACGCATCTAGTGGGGACCGCCCTTAAATTATTATTTAAGCTTCCCTTACCGGTATAACGTTGCTATTCAAAAACCATTCTTCGCCTTCGGTTATGGGCTCATCGGGCTATATGACTTGACCAGCCATTGCTAAATTCGTTTACTGATTCGTTAGGCTGTCGGTCACTCTAGTTTTTGCTCATTTCGAATTCGTGTGTTTCAAGTCGTTTGTGTAATAAAGTACAATTTTTTTATCAAATTTACTTTAATTTTCGTATGATAACCCTTTTGGACCAGTAGTTAAGTTTTACATATGTTCCGTAAAAAATCATCATCAACATCATCACCCTGTGCGTCCTCCATTAAGAAGACGACATTATACTTGAACTCTACTTTACTGGTGATAGCCGGGCGTTTAGAATCAAGTGTACTCTACAGTGATAATATCAGCGAGCTCAGAACTATCATGTTATCCAACCGGAGATACTTAGTGTTCCCCGTGTGAAGCCGGCACGGGTCTCTGGTACTATTTAAATACTATCTTGAAGAAGGTCACAATTGCGATGTCATCTCTAGAGACTAAGACATAATTGCGAGGAATTAATTAAAGCCCTTCTAGGCTACATCAGTAAAAATGGTTTCTGGCAGCATCAAACACAATGATTAATTAAGGAAATTCCTTTCTCTGACACCAGAATAAAGCGCCAACATTAGTATGTTGATGTTAATTATACGAGTCGTGTGTAACATAAATGAAAAAAACAGTTTATTGTATATTATGATTTATATATAATGATTGAAAACAATAAAGGTACAAAAACGCTTTCCAGTATCTACAAATTTGATAATAAATAAAAACACATGTACATTGATTACAACTGTTTACATTCATTTATAGTTGAGCTTGCCTATTACTTTCTTTATCTTCTTGTGCTTCATCAGCCCGTAAAAGTCAACTGCTAGATATGGGCCTCTGCCGTTTTAGAATGGACCAGCAAAAGGAAACAAGTCAAACGTGTCAGACCTCTGGTACTACAGGGGTTGCTAAGAGTGACAATGAAGGCAAATGCTCCTAGATATGGAGATGTCTCAATTTAGCATGTTTGTATAACACATCATTTGTGATAATGGGGCGTATGACCCAATTGTTGTACACCATAAAAAATGATAAAAAAGAACAAATTACAAGGAGTAAAACTTAAGAGTTAGCTACAATAAGGCGGTCTTATCGCTAATAAGCGATCTCTTCCAGACAACATTGAGATTAGGAGAAAGTTGTTCTATTGGACAATGTGAGGTGGTGTATATTATAGTAAACTTACATACTAATAACTAAATAAACTAAATTGATACATAATTAAAAAAAATAATACACTAATATATACATTCAAAATATAATAGACATACGAGTACATAAGATTAAATAGGCGAATATCCATAAAAATTACATAAATAAATACAGACAGGATACAAAAAATACTTGTCGCCATTAACATACAAAAAATACATAGAAAAAATACATGACCTATTTGACGATTATACTTCACGACCTTAATATTTGTGTAGGGATACGAAATGAAATTTCTAAACTCGAGAGTACTGAGAAGGTGAAATGTTATTTGGCTTGGAGATGCGCTCTAGAAGCGACGCGTGCGCGTGCCTATTTTTCCCGCGATATTCTATATTGTTTGTACTAATAAACTATATTAGTAGTAGTAGTAGTAGTTAGTAAAAACTTATTTTTTATTTAAGAACGTGCTGGTCGCATAAACCACATAGCATAAAACCAAAAGAAGCAATCCCCTTCTCAGCATCTCGATGGCAAATTAAGGTATCACTCACTGATGGTCCTTGTTGTGCTGGACATCACTACGCTACGTTACCCGAGTACGAGGCCGAGCGTTCCATAGGAGAAATTTCTAGTTAATTTATTGTCTAATAGACGGTGACCAAACAATGGCTTTGAAACTTTTAGCTATTGCTATAGGTTGTATAGAGTAGTTTATGAATTATAATTAAATACGAATAAAATTCTGCTCCGTTACCTTCTGTATTTCGGTTGTAGCACGAATGGATCGGCTCGACTGGGGAAGGATCATGCTTTCATGAAATACCAGCGTAAAATTTAAGCTGCTATTGCTGCTGTGTTTGCCTTCGAAACGAGGCGTTCCTTCTTGGTCCTAAGGGTTGACAATTCTGATTCTTAATCGAGGATTAATGTAGATTTCTATAGGCCACAGCATTCACTTACCATCAGGAGAACAGTGTGCTCGTTTGTACCTTTGTTCTATACGAAAAATGTAGTAGTATAATTGAATTTACTTTAAATTCGATACATATACACTTCATTTATTTTTAAATTCTTAACTGTCTTTACTTTTTGAGATTTAACAAAGAATCAAGAGCGATTCAGTTTCAAGACTATAAAATCTAAGTAGAATAAAGAGATTTTGGAAAATGATAATTTTAAATACAACAGAAAAAACGCTAAAGGTCGGAAAAACCTAACGGTTTAAAGGAATTCGGTTCTCATTACTTACTATACAATCTCGTGCGAGCGTAGTCCACTAGTTGGTCCACTATAATACTGCTGTGACGCGGTTCTATCATGTCAGATAATAAGTATTTAATATCTTGAATTTAAGCAGTAGTCAGCCTTTTGGTTTTCTACAGGATGCATTTCGGAGAGTGTGCGCAGGAATAGCATTATTTAATTTCTCCCTCTTCCTTCCGCCATCGGACAATCAGACGTTCAGCCAGTCTCCACCCGTTCGTTGTCCACTTACCACGCATTTTCACTAAACGGTTTGTTATAACGTCCGTCGGGCGTACAGCAAGTATGTAATATAGTATATAATATTGAAAAAAAAAACTGGCTTCTATTTAGCTCATGTGGTTAATTGACTACTGATAAGATATAATAACCATTCTTAAAATGTTTGTCTGTCTTTTTTTTATAGATTGGGGGGCAAACGAGCATGAGGCTCACCTGATGGTAAGTGACTACCGCCGCCCATGAACAACCGCAACACCAGGGGAATTGCAGATGCGTTGCCGGCCTTTTAGAAAGGTGTAAGCTCTTTTCTTGAAGGTTCCTAAGTCGTATCGGTCTGGAAAATTCGCTGGTGGTAATTGATTCCACAAGGAAGTTGTGCGAGGGAGAAAACTTCTTCTAAATCGCACAGTGGTGCCAATCATCCAGATGGTATGGATGGTAGCGCGAGTTTTATCGCGATGTGCGATGGTGAAATTGAGCGGCTGGAATTAGTCCGAACAATTCCTCATAGCACTCCCCGTGATAGGTGCGATAAAATACGCAAAGAGATGCAACATCTCTACGCAGTGCCAGTGTATCGAGCCGTTCAGAAAGAACTCGGTCGTCGACGATTCGAGCCGCTCTGCGCTGGATGCGGTCAAGTGGAAGGAGCTGGCACTGGGGTGCCCCGGCACAGAGATGAGAACAGTATTCCATGTGAGGCCGAACTTGCGCTTTGTAGAGTTGCAAGCGATGTGCCGGCATGAAATACCGTCTCGCTCTGCTGAGCACGCCAAGCGTTTTAGAGGCGAATTTGGCCTTCCCTTCCAAGTGACCACGAAACTGCACACCATTCGATATGTCGACGCCAAGGATTCCGATACTGGCTGAGGCAGCAAGGGGAGTGCCTTGAAACTGAGGAGAACAACAAAGGGGTTCTTTTTAACGGTAAACGCGCAAACTTGTGTCTTCTGGGGATTGAACTGGACTAGATTTAGTCGGCCCCAATTCAAGACTGTTAAGCAAAGACTCGATTTCAGACACAAGTTTGTCCCGGTACTCGGCAACGTTTTCCCGAGAAATATTGGCACGGCCGGTATATAAGGCATCACCAGTGCTGTCGTCCGCATAGCAATGAATGCTACCAGTTAGCAACATATCATTGATATGCAGGAGAAACAGCGTTGTTGATATCACGCAGCCTTGTGGAACACCAGCGTTGATAGGCTTGAAATCAGAGCATGCATCGTCTACTACGACCTTGATGCTCCGATCAGCAAGGAAACTGGTGATCCATTTGCACAATTTCTCGGGAAGCCCATAGGAAGGAAGCTTCGAAAGAAGCGCTTTGTGCCAGACCCGATCGAAGACCTTCGGTATGTCCAAACTAACGGCCAATGCCTCCCCCTTGGACTGCCACCGCCCATCTATGACTTAAGTAGACTGGAATATCACCAGCTGATCGACCCCGACGAAAACCGTACTGGCCGTCACTAATCAGCTGGTGATCGTCAAGGTACCTCATGAGCTGGCAGTTTATTATGGCTACCATTATTTTGGAGAACAAGGAGGTGATGGCGATAGGCCTGTAGTTGGACGGGTTTGAGCGGTCGCCTTTTTTAGGGATCGGGTGGACCAAAGCTGTCTTCCATGAATTCGGGACTACGCCTTGAGAGTAGGAGTACCGGAAAAGACGCGTTAAAACCGGTGCCAACTCCGGTGCACACGTCTTCAGCACAATGGGAGGAACTCCATCGGGCCCACTCGACTTGCTGACGTCTAGGGAGAAGAGTGCTTTGCGAACCGAGCGCTGTGTAAATCGCACCGGCATGGAGCACTCACATTGCGGGATTGTCAGCGGTGTGTTCCCCCCGTCATCTAGAGTCGAGTTGGACGCAAAAAGAGAGCTCAACACATCGGCTTTCTCCTTTTCGGCATGGGCCAGTGAGTCGTCCTCTCTGTGCAGAGATAGAAGAGATGGCTGACAGAAGTTCCCTTGAACAGACTTGGCGAGAGACCAGAATGCACGGGTTCCCGAAGGAAGGCGAACTAGCTTCTCGCCAATTCTGCCGATGTGCTCAGACCTTGCCTTGGCAATGACGCTTTTGAAGGACCTGGAGGCTGAATTATACTTCTTTTTAAGTGCGCTGGTGTTTACATCCCGAGACGTTGATGCGTCAGCCCAGGCCCGGTAGCACTCCTGCTTATAGCGTGATGCTATTTTACAGGAGCGACCAAACCATGGCTGGGATCTGCCTCCGATGGGCACCACAGAGGATGGAATAAAAAGTTCCATACCCTGAAGTACCACATCAGCAACAGAGTCGGCAACAACGCTGGGATCTTCCGGCGAGAAGCAAACCCGCCCCCAAGGGTAGGATGCAAAAAAAGGCCGCATCCCGTCCCAATCAGCTGACCTATAGTGCCAAACACGGCGGCAAGCTTTAGATCGCAACTGCCATTGGAGCGTGAGTGGCACCGAGCTCTGGATCAGACAATGGTCCGAAGAGCCCAGAGGGGCATCGCCGGAGACCTGATATCCGTCCGGATGAGAGGTCAGCAGAAGGTCCAACAGGGAAGGTACATGGTCTTCCACATCTGGGATCCGCGTAGGCGAAGTAACCAGTTGTGTTAGACCATATGCCAAAGCAAAGTCATATACAGATGTACCCGCATGATCGGTTAAACGAGAACCAAGCCATTCAGCGTGGTGGGCATTGAAATCACCGAGTATCACGATCTCTGCGGATGGGACCTGTTGTAGCACGGAGTCTGCAGCTATTTGGACGTGGTTGATGAGTCGGTCTGTGTTGGCATTACCGCTATGGGACCTATAGAGGCACCCGTAGACGCGGGGATGGTCGTCGCTGTCTACGCGCAGCCATAGGATGGACAGGTCCGTACCTTCAAGACTGCCGAGGCGTCGAAAACAGATGTCCTCTCTGACGTATACGCAAACTCCAGCCCGATGCACAAAGGAGTGTTCCAATTTGTACCCCGGGTAGGAGAGATTTGAAGTATCAGCCGGAGAGGACACTTGATTCTCGGTTAAAAAGAGCAAGGCCGGCTTCGCCGTCTCTAGATGGTAATGGACAGCGTTAAGGTTGGAATGAAGTCCCCTTATGTTGCAAAAATTAACGGATAGCGTGACAGGGGTCGCCCTCGTTGTATTGCTCCGCTTGCCCCGAGCAGTATTAGTCGCGAGCGGAATTTTGCCCCCCGCCCCCCCCAGAATACGTGGGGTAGCCTGAGCACCCACGCTCAGGAGTCAAGTAGTTTGGTCGTGGATGCTCAGCGAGGGATTCTCCAGGGGTGCTGGTGCTTTTGTTCAATTCTGCTACTGCTTCTGGGGGGGGGGGGGGGGGATTGGGTCTCCGGCCACCTGCACTTACCAAGCGCAACGCAGAGGTAAACCTCTACTTCACGCTGGTATTCTGTGAGGTCGTGG
Organism: Parnassius mnemosyne; assembly: GCA_963668995.1. Lineage (NCBI taxonomy): Eukaryota > Metazoa > Arthropoda > Insecta > Lepidoptera > Papilionidae > Parnassius > Parnassius mnemosyne. The sequence continues at coordinate 8,199,716 of CAVLGL010000024.1, forward strand.
TACCACCCCGGTTCGAGCTGGCCCATTCGTGCGACAGCAAAAGCTACCGCTTGGCTCTACCACTGTTAAAATGTCTGTCGAATTGTCTGTCTTTCCGGGTAAATCTTCGCAATGACTTAACCGATTGTGATGAAATTTTACGAACAGATGGAAAGCAATGCCGGGATGGATATTGGCTATATTTTATGCGAATATTTATAAGATTTTTATTGAAGGAGGTCTTTGATTGTCTTAAATGTAAAAAACACCACATTAATAGATTCTATCCAGGCGAACCCAGAGCATTTAGCAACAAAATTAAATTCATAAAAAACGATCATTTTCATTTAATTTTCTACCGACTTCAAAAAGTAGGCGGTACTCAATTCGTCTTACCTCATAACTTTTTACTGGGTGAACCGATTTCGATGATTCTTTTTTTTTTGAATGCTGGTGGTGTTAATGAAATATTTGTCTGACCAATAGTTTTTGAGTTATTTTTAATAATATATATTGAAGTCGGTTGTACAAAATTTTATAATTATAAATTATATTTATTATCGTTATTTGTTTTTTTTATTGTTACTTACACGTTCCTGTAGAGGTGCTGTATTATAAGAATGGTTTGATTCCATGTCTACATTTTTAAAGAAAAGTTTACCGGCTGCGGTTGCTATGGGAATAGCAATTACGCATTCGAGTGGTCTTGGTGAAGCACTTTGAAGTAGGCTAGCTAGAAGCAATTTTAAAATGCAATCCTCGAAATGTCTGAAAATAGATTTATTCTACTACGTTTGTATACAAAAATTCAACAAAACTGTAATATTGTAAAATCTGTACTATACTGTATACATCTGTACTATACGATTAAATCTGTACTTTATGATTGTAAAATATTATATATATATATATAAAACACTCACGCCTGTCACCCAGAGGGGTAGGCAGAGATTATGGCCTTCCATTTGGCACGATCCTGACACACCTCTCTCGCTTCCTCCACATCCATATACCTACGCATACACACTCGTCGGTTAAAGGTACTCTTGATTTGGCCCATTTTTAATATATCGCCAATTTGGTCGATAAACTTTCGCCTAGGGCGACCCTTCCCGACTGTGCCGTTCACCTCTGCAACATAAATTTGCTTTGTCACTCTTTCCTCATTCATTCTTTCTACATGGCCAAACCACCGAAGCATTCCTTTCTTAATCCTGGTCACAACATCATCTTGCAAACCACACTCTTCTCTTATTAAACAATTTCTCACTCTGTCATTCAGCTTCATCCCTAACATACTCCTTAATGACCGCATTTCTACAGCATTTATTCTACTCTCATGCTTCTTCTGCCACACCCAACTTTCACTACCATAAATTAAAGTAGGTACTAACACAGCATTGTGAATTGCCATACGTGCCTTTTTTGACACATTCTGACTTTTCACAATAGAGTGTAGAGCCCCGTTCACTCTATTTCCTGCATTCACTCTTCGTTCTATATCCTTATCATATCTACCATCCCTGCTAAACACATCCCAAATATACAAACTCATCTACTTGCTCTACCAGCTCCCATTCTATTCTTATTTCACATATCGTTTTACTTTCTTCTCTTTCAAAAACCATAACTTTCGTCTTACTTGCGTTCACTTTCATTCCCTTTTCTTTTAATGTCCTGTTCATTAATGTAACCATCATTTGCAATTCGGCTGCCGACGATGCAAGTATAACTTGATCATCGGCGTACAAAAGGCATTTGACGGTTAACACACCCATTCTTAACCCGCATTCTTCTACTTTCAAATTTTCCAAACAACTGTCCATAAATAGGTTGAACAACCACGGGGAAGCCACACAGCCCTGTCTGACACCTTTATGGATGCCAAACCAGTCCGAGTAGGCCCCGTTGATCCTGACACAAGCACTAGAGCCCCTATATAGAGACTTCAATGCCTGTATCAGACCAGCGGTCAACCCAAATGAGTTCAGTGTTTGCTATAACACATCCCTGTCCACTCTGTCATAAGCCTTCTCCAAGTCTATGAACGCACAAAAAACTTTTTGGTTTTTGGCCAAAAACTTCTCCGCGATTATGCGCATGGAAAAGACCTGATCCGTACATCACATTCCCTTTCAAAATCCCGCTTGCACATCCCAAATTTTTCCATCAGTTTCTTTCATAACTCTTTCAATTAGTACATTAGCATAAAGTTTTCCCACAATGCTAAGAAGGCTGATACCACGGTAGTTTTTACAGTCCTGCTGTGATCCTTTTCCCTTATATATTGGGACTATCACGGCTTTGCACCAGTCTCCCGGTACCCGCTTAAGTTCCCAACATAAATTAAACAAGGTGTATAGCAGGTCTGCCACCACTCCTTCTCCAGCCCTTAGCATTTCGAGAGATAATTTATCATAACCGGCTGCCTTACCTGCTTTCATACTTTTCATTGCTTTCATTATTTCATCTATACTTATATCTCTATCTATTTCCTCTTCTGTCGGAATTTCTATTTCATTTAATTCAAACATCTCATCACTCATAAACACGCTTTCAAAGTATTCCTTCCATCTCCTTAAACTCAAAACTTCGTCATTCAGAATACAGCCATTCTGGTCTCGTAAAGCATTCATTCTAGGCTGTTGTGAATGTCCCCTGGTAGTTCTTACGAGTTTCCAGAACATTTTAATGTTTGCCTGGAAGTTATCCGATATTCTTCTATCATTCTTATCCGTTCTTTCTTGCTTTTTCCTTTCAACTTCTTCTTTTACTCTCTTATTTAGTTGTCTAAAAACTGCCTTTTTCCTTTTAATATCATCTTTCATACTGCTAGAATTACTAGCCTTGGTTGCTAGTAAATCTAGCCATGCTTTCTTTTTTGCTTCAACTTCCATCCGTACCTCATCATCCCACCATAACGTGTTATTTTTCCTTTCAATCGTTCTCTTACTTACACCACATACTTCGGTAGCTGCATCCACTAAACCTTTCTTGACATTATACCACACAGTCTCCAAGTCTAAATCATTCATACACAAAATAGCCATACCACTTATATTTTCTCTTAATCTACGTTTGAACTTCTCTTTCACACCTTCATCTTGTAACCTCTCTGTTCTTATACGCTGTAACGCAGTGGTAGACACAGATGTCCGATGCCTCCAACGTCTGAAAAGACCATTAATTCGGCATAAGACCAAGTAATGATCCGTCCCTACGTTAGAGCCCCGGTAAACCCTTGTATCTACCACCGCGCTCCTCATTCTTTCATCAACAATTATGAAATCTATCATACTTCTATCATCACCTCTTTCCCATGTATACGTGTGAATCTTCCTATGACGAAAGAAAGTGTTCGTCACAACAAGATTCTTTTCCACGCATACGGCGAGAAGGCTTTCATCATTCTCATTTATACTTTCATCACCAAACGTTCCCAATATCGAAGCGTCAGTAGCCTAATGGCAGGGCACGGACCGCGAACTCGAAAGGTCGTAGGTTCGAACCCACTATTCGACTACTGTCGTGAACCACTTCTAACACAAGCATTTTAAGCTTACCAGAAGTGGTTAAAGGGAATATTAGTAATGTTTAATAGCATTACTAGTATTTTTTCTAAAAAAAAAAATATCCTTTCATAACCAAGCCTCCTCACCCCAACCCTTCCATTAAAATAGCCTAATATCACAATATTTTCATTAACCTTGCATTTCATTAGCACCATCCTTACCAACTCCCAAAACTGCTCTCGGATATAAGTGGGCTTAGACATGTCTGGGGCGTACACCACTAAAACAAACAACTTCTTTAAGCCCACTTTCATTCGTATCCATAGCAGTCTCGGGCTTACACATTCATACTCTTTCACACAATGACACATTCTTTCTGAAAGGACGATACCGACTCCCTGGCATGCCCGCTCGGTCTCGTCTACACCAGACCAGTACGCGGTATACAAGCCATGTGTAGTGGCATCCTTTCCCTTCCGTTTCGTCTCGTTTACACATAACACGTCTATTCCTCTATCATACATCATATCGCATACTTCATCCATCTTATCATTCATTCCTCCACATACATTCAATGTAGCCAGACGGGCTTCCGCAATCCACTTTTCGCCCCTCCGGGGGACAGAACGTGACCACACGGCGACGAGCCAAGTCAGTTCTTTCGGCTTTGTCGCTCGTTTAGCACCACCCGGGGGACACGTGTAGGGTGGGCCTAGGATTAGGTGGTCGAAGCCTACGGACGCGAGCGACTCATCCCCCATATTACTGAGACATATTATCACTGAATAATATTTGTTGTCATAAAACATGAACAGCTTCGTTGGACTAGTCGTCGAAAGCGTGACTATCGATTACGTAGTATCGCGTTCGTATCCCGGGCCGGGACGAAACCAGATAATGGATTTTTCTGTCAAAGTTGAACAGAAAAAGGTGGTGCTTAATCACGGGCCCTGGAAAGTACGTAAAGCCGCCGGTCCTGCGCCCTATCTTTCACCGGTGGTGTCGCTTGCCTATTAGAGTAACGGTATAGAAAGTGCAACTGTGTTTGCGCACACACAGGTGTGTCCTGTCCTACGCAAATGGCTGGTTTCTTCGTTGAAACTGGCAGCTATAACCGAAATTTTGTCTGGAGGACATTGTTATGTTAATATGAATGTGATGGGGATTCGTGTCAAGAGTTAGTTTATTTAATAACAGAGAAGTTAAATTTAGGCTTGAACTCATGTAGTTCATTAAACTACTTTTGGATACAAAAAACCAACAAATTCATTGATATGTTCTTGAACTATTGCACAAGGATTGCAAAGTCTCTTCTTCCTTATCAGTCCGCTTTAGTCCACTACTAAAGTTGGTTCTTCCTGTTGTATGTATGATATACAACACGAAGATATTTGGTGTATATGTATCCACCACACTTAGTAGGGGGATAGTTTTTAAGCGTGGTAGAGTCATGCTGCAGCTATATTATGAATGTAGAACGAATAGGTCAGCTCGACCGAGATAGATTGTTGATAATGGCATCAGAGAGAGAGAAAGATGTTATCATTTCTTGGTTGCCTGGAGTGTTTTTGAGAAATTCTTAAATAGATCAATACACGATGAGACTTTCCTTTTCCGTATAATTCACGTCACATAACGGATATTTGATCACTCTGAGAACATATTTAAAACATAAGGTACAAAGCGAGCTATCAGCTGTTAAGCTGAAAATACCACCACTGAATAATATATTAGAGAGCGATAAAAGTAAAACCTAAATAAATTCTAACGTGTAAATCATACCTACTCTTATTTTGAAAACAATATTTCAATGGAGAAGACGCAGGCATGCCAAGGAAAAACATCGGGAGGTATTAAAGTAATAAACATTTTGAGGATGTGTGAAGTCTACCAGTACCCTACCAGAGATTAGATGATTAATTACTTTATAATTTTAAAAATTATCATTAAAATTGTTATATAACGATTTCTTAAATTTGCACGCATAATACACATTGAATAAAATTTATTTTACGGGATTTATCGCGTTTACTTTTAATAAATTAAATTCCCGATATTTCGGACAATTTACAGCACCCATGGTCAAAGTTTAAGGTGTTTTTTGTCCTACAGTCATAGTTAATGATATTAATCTTTGGCCCGATTTACGTAGAACAAGCTTAGATTATCTTGAAGTCTTGCTGTGTTATGTTTGGGTTTACATTTTTAATTTTTACTAATTATGGGATCTCAAGAAGATGGTAGCACCTGATCATCTTCTCTATTGAAATTAGGATGTTTTTTACTTACAAGAACCTCGAGAATCACCCTTGGCAGGAATTATGCATGCTGTCACCAGTATCATAAAGTCCAGTACCATTACTCGAAACAACAGTAATAGCTATTTTCTGGGATTTACTCCATTACTTAAACCACAAGGTTAGCGATCGCTGCAAACCTACGGCCATTAAAGTGACACAAGTTAATTCACATAGTGAATCCTTCGGCAAAGTATCATATATTTAAGCACTCCCTTAAAATTTTCACACCCGTTTCATTTATATTTCCCTACAACAATAACCTAAATCCCACATAATTTGGACCATAGTTAAAGTTTAATTACCATGTTTAGCTCTTCGGGCACTGAGCTGTAATAAAATTTAACGTGTCGTTCCTTCAGACTTTTGCAACTTTGTACCAATTTATTACCAAAAACTTTTACACTAAATCATTATTTATTAATGGTGTTATAAATTCACAAGTCAAAGAAAAAATAATATTTAGTTGCATATGAAGTCTTCAAACAGTATTGCTGTTTATTACCAGTGTACACGCCCCTAGCTGCCCCAACCAAGGATGACGGGATTTGGGCCCATGAGTTATCCCATCGACGAGCAGCAGAGGGACGGGGCCAGAATATGGCCACGTGGAATTTCCTAATTACAATAAACAATAAGGGAGAAAGTTCTATACTACGGCCATTCGACCTGGAGAATATTAGACGGAGCTTACTTACCTATATCCAAGGCGACTGGTCCCTCCGGTGTCGGTCAGGTCGCATGTGGTTGTGTAGTGCAAGGGAAATAAGGTGATGTGATGTGTATCTGGGTGTAACTGATGGTGATTGACCCGAGTAGACCTTGGCCGTCGGCAGCAGCCCGGGCGTCGACACCGCTCCAAATTGAGGGAACCTTCCGCGGCGTTGTCCACAGTCACTTTCCTCGTTCGTCACGATGACAGTCCATTAACTCTATCGTACGATTAACTAACTTACAGAAGCCACTAACTCTCGTTTTTTATAAGGTTAACGCACAAAACGAATACGGAGTGTCCAGATCAAAGGTCACTACCATTTCGCGTAGCAACAGTTATTTCTAGAATATCAAAGGCCGCACTAGCTAATATTGCCGAATGCACTAATGCAGATTCTGAGTCAGACACAATGAGTCCCTGGAAAGCTTTCCAGCAAGGAATGCGCGTTACAAATCCTAGAACGTATATTTACTGGCCGCGCCTAATTATTCCGAGTTCCCTAACAAAATTACGGTGTGCTAGCGTTAGCACAGCTGGCAGACGACTCCTTTGCACTCGCTCGCGCTCGGCACATCCAAGCTAGCCCAAAGGTCAAACTGGTATCGCGCCAAGCCGAGCACCATCTGGCGCCGATTGTTGACATTAGCGCTTGGCGCGAACAAACCCCCACCCTGGACATAAGGACTTATTTCCGCGAGAAAACGGGCCAGCCGGAGGGTCGAGCCTCCACTTGATCCTGGACATCGCAGCACCTCAACAAGTCCTGTACTGGACAGAAGTCTGACGACCTCTCTCAAAAACCTATCTGTGCCCCTATGATTAGTTCCGCAATCCGACCAGATCAGGTCTGCAAACAGCAACGCGACACGAAGCGGCCCAGAGTGACCTCCTAAGCTTCAGTGCAGAGCGCATCCCCAAATTCCCCATTAACGTCGTCTGTGGAGAGCCGAACGAAACGCACAGATAGTCCCTAGTATTAATTTTCAACAAGAAGGCATAACCAAGCCATCCACCAAACAATCATTTACTAAATAGTGCGGCCGCTGATTTCAATCTGATAATCTCCAAAACTAGCTAGCCTGTTAGACATGTAGTCCTATGCTCATATTTCAACTAATTTTTCAAATGTATAAATATTCAACTACAGAATTAATTCAAACAGACCAGTCACCGATGCACATAGGTCAACTACTATTACTCATTTCAAATAAGTATCTTAGACAGTGCCTACAAATGCGAAAACCAACGGAGGAACGACTCCTTATTGCTTTCGGCACAAATAGAGTTATCTAATTTCAGCCTTCATTTTCACAAAGCAAAATGATTAAATTCTATCACAAAACATATACATGATTTTCCAAATAGCGCGACATTCAATTTCAAATGAATTCAAACTTTCTTTTTAGCAACCAGGCGCAACAATCAAATACAATTACAAAGCATACGCACAAACATTCAAAAGGGCACATATTTCAATTTCAATTTTCCGTGCAGCAACAAACACAGTGATTAAATATATTTACAAAACATATGCAGCAGCATTTAAAGGAGTAGGTTAAATTCAATTCTTTTAATCACAACCGCTACAAATATGGAAATTTCGCGGAACACCCAAAGCATTTTATTTTTAATTTAAAGAATTTTTAACTAAGTGCTCGACCAAACCAAATCTAATACCCCTTGACAGCGTGATTCAACGCTCCAGGGGGGCCCAAATCTTCCCACCACCAAGTGGAGGCCACACGGCGTGAACCCGAGACCAATAGAGAGAAAACCGCTAACAGTCGCCACTCGGGCTGTACGCCTTCACTGAGGCCGTCGGCAACAGAACATTTCGACAAGTGGACTGTTGACGGCTTAAGGCTCAGTGGGGGCGGCCGTGGTGGGAGCTAAGGCGGCAGCTAGACAGGGCCGCCTCCATCGAATGGGGAACAGTGGTACACCAGTCGCGGCCACTCAGCTAACGGGAGTGAGAAGGGTCTAGCGAACTGATGAGTGGCCGTGAAGTTCCTCTCCACACGCTGAGGTGGGGTGATGACACCCCCGCCCCTGGGGGAATTACCCCCCGACTGGTCGGAGGAGGGACCCCCTTCAAACCTAGGGGCCTGATGGCTGGCCGGCGGGCGACGAGAGTCGCCCAGCAGAGGGCGTGGCTGAGCGCCCCCGCCCGTGAGGGTCGAGGGCCTGGCAGAGCCCCGAGAGGAGACGCCGTTCGCACCCAGGTACAAAACTGCATGGTGATTGCCCTGGCAATGCAGACAGGGCCGCCGATGCGGACCGTCTCGCTGGAAGTGCCCTCCCAAACATGAGCAGCACCAGCGGCGCTCCTTGGCGATAGTTCGCCTCGCCGGAATCGGCTTACCTAATAATTTCGGGCACGACGTTATCCGGTGATCAGATGCTCGACAATATGAGCAGGGGGGGTTGACGACGACTTGCCTGGCGGATTCAGCCTCTCACTGGGCACGGCTCGTGAGTCGTCAACGGTGCCCGTCGCCTTCTCGATCTGCCGACACTGCTCCTCCAAAAACCGCAGCAGGTCATAGAAGGGCGGAATATAGGAGGCCTCGTCCCCGCCGTACCTCTCCTCAAAATGGATTCGAAGGTCGAGAGGTAGACGGGACAGCACGATGCGGAGCAATAAAAAAGCCTAATCGCCCACTGGTAAATCCAGCCGCCTCAACGTATTACAGGCCACCAAGACTGGATCCAACAGGTCCGGACGTAGTCTGGCCCGGTCACTAAGCAGCGGGAGGCTTAGAAGCTGCTTAACATGTTCATTCGCAATTCGCCGGACGTCGGCGTATCTTCTGGCTATGAGGCCCGAGCAGTCTGGTAGGCGTCGTCCGGCAATCTCAAGTGGCCGACGACGCCCAAGGCCTCCCCTCCAGTGAGGCCAGGAGGTACGCCATCTTTTGGCTCGGGGTCAAGTCACTCCGGGCGTCCACTAGGCTGTCGAAAAGACCAACGAAGGTCAGCCATTCGGAAAGGACCCCGGAGAACTTTGGCAGGTCCAGAGTTGGGAGTCGTCCCAATAGCTCCGGCTGAAGCTGCTTGCGAGAGGACTCGGGCAGGCCACTCATCCGAGCTTTACGCGCCTCCTCGGCATACCTGCCTTCAGCCTCGATCAACTCATTCGTGAGCGAAAAGAACTGCTCGTAGTCCGCGAAGCAGGAGTCCAGGACTCCCTTTTCCACGTGTGAATCCTCGAGCTCAGTGTAAGGCTCCTCCACTGCGGCCCTTCGAGCATCCACCTGCTCGAACCGCTTCATCAAGTCATGGACCCTATCCGGTTGACCTATCAAAGCATGGGCGCTTGTGGCCCAGCGTAACTCAGTCCGCAGGCAACAGATTAGTAGCTTGGGCGATGACATCACTACTAAATACAAATTACGAAGCGGCTCGAGCACAAATTACAAAGATAATAAATAAAAACTACAACAAAAAATTAACATTTAATAAATGCAGTTCCTATGAAATTGAGTTGAATAGAAACCACACAAATACGAATCACTACTTATCAACCAAATACAAGTTAGCACAAAAGAAAAGACACAAATCAAATCAACAAATAACAAATACTAGTGCGATCAAATCAAGTTAAATTCAAATGGCGCAAATACAAATTACTACTCTTTATTTCAAATACAAATTACAGTACAAACGAAGATACACATCACGGTCGATCAACAAGAAATGCCTAGTTCGGAAATCGACCCTTCGATAAGTAATCCACTACAACTATCCGACAACGATAATTATTCGATTACGTAAAAATAACCATCTACCTACATAACGTATATCTCTACAAAAACTCCCGCTTGCGCAACCTAGGGCGCGGCTTTTCAATCTACCCACTAACCAAAAAAAAACGCAAGCAACAAAGGAAAATAATTTTATTATTACGTACAAAAAATATTTTTACGTATTACGGACGGGCGTGATTGTAGATACAAATTAAACCAATCAAACCAACGCTCCCTGCCACCAGAATTGTTTAATTTTTATCAAACACTATGGTCGGGATCGACCGGGAAATCGAACACGGAACCACGCTCTGCTACCAGTTTGTACACGTCCCTAGCTGCCCCAACCAAGGATGACGGGATTAGGGCCCATGAGTAATCCCATCGACGAGCAGCAGAGGGACGGGGCCAGAATATGGCCACGTGGAATTTCCTCATTACAATAAACAATAAGGGAGAAAGTTCTATACTACGGCCATTCGACCGAGAGAATATTAGACGGAGCTTACTTACCTATATCCAAGGCGACTGGTCTCTCCGGAGTCGGTCAGGTCGCATGTGGTTGTGTAGTGCAAGGGAAATAAGGTGATGTGATGTGTATCTGGGTGTAACTGATGGTGATTGACCCGAGTAGACCTTGGCCGTCGGCAGCAGCCCGGGCGTCGACACCGCTCCAAATTGAGGTAACCTTTCGCGGCGTTGTCCACAGTCAGTTTCCTCGTTCGTCACGATGACAGTCCATTAACTCTATCGTACGATTAACTAACTTACAGAAGCCACTAACTCTCGTTTGTTATAAGGTTAACGCACAAAACGATCACGGAGTGTCCGGATCAAAGGTCACTACCGTTTCGCATAGCAACAGTTATTTCTAGAATATCAAAGGCCGCACTAGCTAATATTGCCGAATGCACTTATGCAGATTCTGAGTCAGACATAATGAGTTCCTGGGAAGCTCTCCAGCAAGGAATGCGCGTCACAAATCCTAGTCCGTATATTTACTGGCCGCGCCTAATTATTCCGAGTTCCCTAACAAAATTATAGTGTGCTAGCGTTAGCACAGCTGGCAGACGACTCCTTTGCACTCGCGCGCGCTCGGCACATCCAAGCTAGCCCGAAGGTCAAACCCGTATCGCGCCGAGCCGAGCGCCATCTAGCGTCGATTCTTGACATTAGCGCTTGGCGCGAACAACCAGTTATAATTAAATTATTCATCTTATCGATTGGCAATAGTTACTAAAAACAATCGAAATTCTCTTACGAAGCATAAGCGTAAAAAAGGTGACGAAAACAGTAGACATTTTTCCTCTAGTAGTCAAATACATAATCTTTGTCTTAAGGACTGCATATTAGAGATAGAGAATTAAGTAGGTGTTTATGGGCCGCAAAACCTAGTATTAGATCCTCGCCGGCAACAATGAAATTGCAACTGCAATTTTAAGTGCAGATTTCCACGTAATACGAAGGTAAACGAGACGAGAAAATGGAGGAGAGTGAGAAATAAAAAACTTCGAAGACACGTCAAGTACACACGAGCTGCTCATATTCGCGGATTAATTGCTCCATAACTCTCCAAGTAATGGAAATGGAGGATGTAGAATGTATTTTACTTTTACTTTATACAGGGTTATAGTATGTTGAAAATAACTAAAAAGTTTTATTTAAATAAAACTAGTTACACGGAAATTAATCGCGTATATTAACTTAATTTATACTAACTGATACCCGCAACTTCGTCCGCGTTGCTTACACACATCACGGTATATAGGTCTCCGTCGTTTTACTATATTGATAGTTTTCTAAATACCCTAGAAAGTATTATTCGACCAATAAAGGCTAAAAACATCTTTCTTATTGGCGATATCAATATTAACATTATAGAAGGCAATGAGGATAAACATAGTGAACCATATTTAAATCTAGCTGCTGGATTGGGTCTCTTACCTGGTCACACTTACCCCACACGCATAAAAAATTGCTTAGATCATGTAATGACCAAAACGATATTAAACACCAAAATAATAGTCATGGATAGTACTATCACAGACCACGCCTTAATTCTTACCCATCTATCTTTATATTCCAAATGTAAGCCTGATAATATTTTCATTGATAAAATTAACTATAAAAACGCCATAAAATCAGTTGAAGCAGTAGATTTTTCATTCATATCTCCTACTTGTAATGCAGACATAGCAGCTCATGAATTCGTCAACATATTATCATCGGCTGTAAAAAATAACACAACAAAAATTAAGCTACCTAGATCTAGACGTACTCTTAAAGCATGGATGACGCCTGGCTTGATCAAATGCATCCGCCACCGTGATAAACTACACCAAAATCTTAAAAAAAACCCTGATAATGAGATACTAGAAATTTCTTACAAACGGTACAGGAATTTTTGTAATTCATTGTTAGGAAAGCTCAGGCGCCAACATGAAACACATCTTTTAAAGAGTGCCAAAAGCAGTAAAGAAACTTGGTCTGTCATTAAATCTATCTCAGGACGTAATAATATAAATAATTACGCTGATAATCTAATTAGGGAAAATCCTACGGTTTCAGTTGAGAGAGCGAATCATTATTTTTCTAATCTAGGTAAAAAATTAGCAGATAAAATAAATGAAAATCGTGGTCAACGTACAGTTACAAGTTCGACCCACAGATTTCTTAACTCATTTGTGCTCTATCCACCTGACGAGACGGAGGTAGAATCTACTTTGTTAAGTCTTAAAAATGATTGTGCTGTTGGGTGGGATTCTATCTCTGCCGTTTTTCTTAAAATGATAAAAGATATAATTATATTACCGCTTACCAATCTCTTTAAAATTTGTTTTGAACAAGGATGCTTTCCAAAGGTGTTCAAAAGGTCTCTCATTACTCCTGTATACAAGAGTGGAGCTCGAGACAGTGTCAAAAACTACAGAACTATCTCTGTGCTGCCAGCTCTTTCGAAAATATTGGAAAGGCTGTTGAATAACCGTTTGGTAAAATTCCTGACCAAATACAATATTCTATCAAGCACGCAATTCGGTTTCAGAACGGGTTATTACTGCCGCATCTTCTGTGCTATTGCACAGAAGATGCGGTAAAAGGCTTGACAGAATTTGTAACCAATAAGTTGGACAAAAAAAAAAATGTTTGGGTATTTTTCTTGATTTAGCAAAGGCTTTCGACACTGTCTCGATTCCCATTCTTGTACACAAATTGGAAATTATCGGAATTACAAATTCGGCCCTTTCTATTTTTAAAAGCTTCTTAAGTCACCGAGTGCAGAGAGTTAAGATTAAAAATTTCATCAGTTCTGATACTAGTGTCACTTTTGGTGTCCCTCAAGGAAGTATCCTTGGGCCAAGTTTCTTTTTAATTTATATTAATGACTTTTGTCGTATGCCATTAATACATGGCAAATTATTCACTTATGCCGATGATACGGCTATAATATTTTATGGAGAGACTTGGGCTGACGTTCAGGTGATTGCTGAAAGGGGTCTCCAATGTGTGGCACAATGGCTTGAGGACAATTTACTAACACTAAACGTATCTAAATCAACGTACTTACAGTTCCGTATTACCAATACTCCAGCTGTTGAGGATATTGAACTGAAAGTACATTTTTGTGATCTAAAGTCAACAGACAAATGCTCTTGCCTTAATATAACTAGATGTGAAACTGTAAAATACCTCGGTGTGTTGTTAGACGAAAAACTTAGCTGGCTCCCACACATTGATCTTATTTTATCCCGGACTCGTATACTTATTTGGACATTTAAAAAGCTAAGACACATTGCTGATTTTGATTTATTGCGCACAGTATACTTTACTTTAGCACAATCAATTATAGGCTATTGCATAAGTATCTGGGGAGGATCGTGCAAAAGTTTTTTAATTAAGCTCGAAAGAGCACAAAGATGTTTATTAAAAACTATGACTTTCAAACCTTATAGGTACTCAACAAAATTATTATACAGCGAATGCAAGTTGCTGTCTGTCAGGCAATTATACGTTCAAAATTTGATCACCAAGCAACAAGATCGCACTCCCTACGACCCTGAGGTCTGTCGTAATAAACGTAGAATACCCAACGTACTGGCACCGTTTAGATGCCGCACTGTTTTTGCTAGACGACAAAGCGCATATCTCTCTATAGTACTCTATAACAAACTTAACAAACATTGTTTCTAAATTTCTATCCTCTTTCAAAACACGAGTGTAAAATTAGAGTTCGTGATTGGTTGTTGTCATTAGATTACAATAAAACAGAAAATTTATTAATTTAATTTGATTTAATTTAATTTATTAATTTAATTTATAGTTTCAAAATAAATAAATAAACAAAGACAGGGAAGTGATTAATGTGTGGACAATTAATATTAACGTTTCGTTTATGTTTATGCATAATTTATATATGAACTTTAATATTTATATATGTATATATATATATATATATATATATATTTGATAATTATATAAGTATATACACACATATATATGTGTTAGCTCGTCTTGTATATATGTATATTAAATATATGTATAGTATAGATGTTTAGTATTAAATATAACACATATAGAATACTTTATTATATTACAACTTTTATTATTTTTTGATTTAATTTTTGTAAATTTGTTAAATTTGTAAAGTTGTTTACTTTTCTTTTGTTTCAACAATGAAAAAATGCATAGGTCTTTTAGTATTACCCGTTCTTTTAGTACAACTCTGGGAGAGGCCGCTGATTCCTAAGATACAGACTCGTCTAGTTTAGGAGTCAGAGACTTCATAAAATTTCTTGTGATTTATTTTTGATAATAAATAATAATTATTATTATTATGGGGTATTTGTATAGTTTTCTCATCTGGTTGGGCTGTATAAATATATAATTGTAAATGAAAATGATAAACTTACATAAATATCAATAAAATAAAATAAATACATAAAAATTACATAAATATATAAAAACCCAACCAGATGGAAGCCCTCGGCAGGGGAGACCAAACGGCCGAGGGTTAGGGAGAAAGGGAAAGAAACCGGCGGACGATGCGGGCGGTATCGAGGAGCACCGCCTTCTGCATTTGAGCTTGGAGCGATCCGTCACGGAGTCCCAGTCGCCTCAGATGACCCGAGAGGCTGACTGGGATTAACCCGTTCGCAGAGACGACCACAGGAATAATTTCGGCCGGCAGACCACCCCACATGTCGGTCACCTCGTGAGCCAGGTCCAGATATTTTGTCAACTTATCTGTTTCAGCTTTCACGAGGTTCTCGTCATAAGGAATGGTAATGTCGACCAAAAATATCCTTGACTGTGCCCGGTCCATCAGCACAATATCAGGCTTATTCGCAAGAATAGTCCTGTCCGTGATGATGGCCCGGTCCCAGTAGAGCCTGGCGCGGTCATTTTCGAGCACGGCTTCCGGCAAGTAATTATAAGTTTCCGATCCACGAGACCGTATTTCAGAGCGAGCTCCTGGTGTAGAATCCTGGCTACTAGGTTGTGTCTGTGCAAATACTCAGAGTTAGAAAGCGCCGAACAACCGGAGATGACATGCCTAAGTGACTCACCGGGATGGCGACAAGCTCTACAGATGTCGACGGCGCCATCCTTTAGGATGTATTTCCGATAGTTGTTGGTCTTAATAACCTGATTCTGTATCGCACAGACAAAACCCTCGGTTTCCCCAAAGAGGTCACCGAAACGTAGCCAGTAGAGGGAGGCGACTGTGTCTACGCAAGACTCATGTAGAGCCTCCTTCTCCTTCCATACGGTCTCCCGGTCGGAAATGCTCTGTACTGCCGGGTCTTGCCATTGCTCGTTGGTTAAGGATAGAGGGGTAAGTCCTTTATCACAAGAAATAACGTCCCTATAGAATGGATCATCCGCTCTCGTCAGAAAGTAATTACGGAGGCTGCACACTTCGCGATTATGCATGGTAAGCGCGCTTAAAAAGCCGCGCCCACCATGCTTCCGCGGCAAGTACAGCCTCATTACTGACGATCTCGGATGATGCATCCTGTGGGACGTCATTATAGTGCGGACTTTTCTGTCCAGAGCGTTCAGTTCGGTCTGAGTCCACCTGAGCATGCCAAAGGTATACATGAGAACAGGCATGATCCAACCGTTATATGCATGTGTCTTATTAACGCCCGACTATTATTATTATTATTATCACTTATTATTATTATTATTATTTATGGGGTATTTGTATAGTTTTCTCATCTGGTTGGGCTGTATAAATATATAATTGTAAATGAAAATGATAAACTTACATAAATATCAATAAAATAAAATAAATACATAAAAATTACATAAATATATAAAAACCCAACCAGATGGAAGCCCTCGGCAGGGGAGACCAAACGGCCGAGGGTTAGGGAGAAAGGGAAAGAAACCGGCGGACGATGCGGGCGGTATCGAGGAGCACCGCCTTCTGCATTTGAGCTTGGAGCGATCCGTCACGGAGTCCCAGTCGCCTCAGATGACCCGAGAGGCTGACTGGGATTAACCCGTTCGCAGAGACGACCACAGGAATAATTTCGGCCGGCAGACCACCCCACATGTCGGTCACCTCGTGAGCCAGGTCCAGATATTTTGTCAACTTATCTGTTTCGGCTTTCACGAGGTTCTCGTCATAAGGAATGGTAATCATTTTAAGTTATTATTATTATTATTATTGTCACTGAATACGTAATGCTTACACAAATCGTTGTTTCTTAAACCTTTAATAACTTTATTATAATGAAGATATCGAAATATTTTATTAAGATAAGGGCCATGCGTCTAAGAAATAAAACTTGGAAATCCGAAGTTAGCCTTTAAAAAAAATATTATAAATAAGATATTGAAGTTAAAACCTGCCCTTAAACAATGATAATACAAAATTATACTGACAACATGTTTCTCCTGATTTCGGAACGCATCTGGCTAGTTAAAAGTTTTGTACTGAGCGAGGTCGGCCCCGCAACTTCGTTAACAATGCGGATAATACAGAACATGCCTCCAATTTCAATAATTATTAACTATGGTATTATACTGGTATATAGGAGAAATATTATACAGAAGCAAGTGTTTATTTTATTTCTTTTACGCACTAATAAAATGCAATAATATAAATTTAGACTTTTCGTATTGTTACATAAAGTTTAAAACTCAATCAAATATACAATTTTTCCGTCACGCCCTAGCACCCATACGCATCTAGTGGGGACCGCCCTTAAATTATTATTTAAGCTTCTCTTACCGGTATAAATGTGCTATTCAAAAACCATTCTTCCCCTTCGGTTATGGGTTCATCAGGCTATATGACCAGCCATTGCCACATTCGTTTACTGATCCGTTAGGCTGTCGGTCACTCTAGTTTTTGCTCATTTCGAATTCGTGTGTTTCAAGTCGTTTGTGTAATAAAGTACAATCTTTTTATCAAATTGACTTTAATTCTAGTATGATAACCCTTGTGGACCAGTAGATATGTTTTACATATGTTCCGTAAAATATGACCCTGCGCTTCCTCCATTAAGACGATATTATACTTGAACTCTACTTTGCTGGTGATAGCCGAGCGTTTAGAATGAAGTGTACTCTACAGTGATAATATCAGCGAGCTCAGAACTAACATGTTATTCAACCGGAGATACTTAGTGTTCCCCGTGTGAAGCCGGCACGGGTCTCTGGTACTATTTAAATACTATCTTGAAGAAGGTCACAATTGCGTTGTCATCTCTAGAGACTAAGACATAATTGCGAGGAATTAATTAAAGCCCTTCTAGGCTACATCAGTAAAAATGGTTTCTGGCAGCATCAAACACAATGATTAATTAAGGAAATTCCTTTCTCTGACACCAGAATAAAGCGCGAACATTAGTATGTTAATTATACGAGTCGAGTGTAACATAAATAAAAAAAAAAACCAGTTTATTGTATATTATAATTTATTTATAATTATTGAAAACAATAAAGGTACAAAAAGGCTTTCCGGTATCTACAAATTTGATAATAAATAAAAATACATTTACATTGAATACAACTGTTTACATACATTTATAGTTGAGCTCGCCTATTACTTTCTTTATCTTCTTATGCTTCATCAGCCCGTAAAAGTCAACTACTAGATATGGTCCTCTGCCGTTTTAGAAAGGACCAGCAAAAGGAAACAAGTCAAACGTGTCAGACCTCTGGTACTAATGGTGTTGCTAAGAGTGACAATGAAGGCAAATGCTCCTAGATATGGAGATGTCTCAATTAAGCATGTTTGTATAACATATAATTTGTGATAATGGGGTGTATGACCCACTTGATTGTACATCATAAAAACGATAAAAAGAACAAATTACAAGGAGTAAAACTTAAGAGGTAGCTACAATAAGGCGGTCTTATCGCTAATAAGCGATCTCTTCCAGACAACCTTAAGATTAGGAGAAAGTTCTTCTATTGGACAATGTGAGGTGGTGTATATTATAGTAAACTTACATACTAATAACTAAATAAACTAAACTGATACATAATAAAAAAATTAATACACTAATATATACATTCAAAATATAATAGACATACATAAGATTAAATAGGCAAATATCCATAAAAACTACATAAATAAATACAGACAGGATGCAAAAAATACATGTCGCAATAACATACAAAAAATACTTGACCTGTTTGACGATTATACTACACGACATTAATATTTGTGTAGCGATACGAAATTAAATTTCTAAACTCGAGAGTACTGAGAAGGTGAAATGTTATTTGGTTTGGAGATGCGCTCTAGAAGCGACGCATGCGCGTGCCTATTTTTCCCGCGATATTCTATATTGTTTGCGTTGCACTAATAAACTATATTAGTAGTAGTAGTAGTAGTAATTAGTAAAAACTTATTTTTTATTTAAGAACCCACGGGCTGGTCGCACAAACCACATAGCATAAAACCAAAAGAAGCAATCCCCTTCTCAGCATCTCGACGGCAAATTAAGGTATCACTCACTGATGGTCCATGTTGTACTGGACATCACTACGCTACGTCACCCGACTACGAGACCGAGCGTTCCGTAAGAGAAATTTCTAGTTAATTTATTGTCTAATAGACGGTGACCAAACAATGGCTTTGAAACTTTTAGCTATTGCTCTAGGTTGTGTAGAGTAGTTTATGAATTATAATTAAATACGAATAAAATTCTACTCCGTTACCTTCTGTATTTCGGTTGTAGCACGAATGAATCGGCTCGACTGGGAAAGGACCATGCTTTCATGGAATACCAGCGTAAAATTTAAGCTGCTAATGCTGCTGTGTTTCGTATGGTGAGTGTAGAGAGCCGCAGACTCTTTTTACTGGAAACGAGGCGTTCCTTCTTGGTCCTCAGGGTTGACAATTCTGATTCTTAATCGAGGATTAATGTAGATTTCTATAGGCCCCAGCATCCACTTACCATCAGGTGGATAGTGTGCTCGTTTGTACCTTTGTTCTATACAAAAATTGTAGTAGTAAAAATGAGTTTACTTTAAGTTCGATACATATATACTAAATACTACATGATCTTTAATTTTTTTTCATGTAACAAAGAAACAAGAGCGATTTGGTTTCAAGACTATCAAATCTCAGTAGATTAAAGAGATTTTGGAAAATGATAATTTTACATAAAACAGAAAAAACGCTAAAGGTCGGAAAACCCAACGGTTAAAAGGAATTCGGTTCTCTTTACTTACTATACAATCTCGTGCGAGCGTAGTCCCCTAGTCGGTCCACTATAATACTGCTGTGACGCGGTTCTACCATGTCAGATAATAAGTATTTAATGGCTTAACTTAAACAGTAGCCAGCCTATTGGTTTTCTAGAGTAAGCATTTCGGAAAATGTGCGCAGGAATTACATTATTAAATTTCTTCCTCTTTCTTCCGCCATCGGACAACCAGATGTTCAGCCAGTCTCCACACGTTCGTTGTCCACTAAACAGTTTCTTACAACGTTCGTCGTGCGTACAGCAAAGGAGTGGAATAAGTTTGCCAGATTACAATATGTGTCTCTTCAAGTCAATAGTGAATAGGCTTTTGTAAAGTCAGTGTGCTTCACCGTCTTAGCCTATATCATCACTTACCATTAGGTGGAATTAAAGTTAAACGCTGACTTAAAATAGTTTAAAAAAAACGAATAAATAAAATCACACCATATTTGATTTTTTAATAAAATACGTAACTCTCTAAACGTTAGCCTTTATATTATCTGCCAATACACTTTTATATTGGCTTTCTAGCAGTTGACCATTTTTCAGGGCGACTCAGCCGTTACGTTAAACGTGACAAAAACTTAATACCTTAAGACGCTGACACGAAATTTGCCGTATTTTTATATGATATTACGATTAGTAAAGTAAAGCTGTTATTATTGCATTAATATTTTCAATATTATATATAATTATTAAACTTTCCACATTTTCTTGGAACTACCAAACTATTATTTCATGAATAAATCTGAAAAGACTTAAGTGGACTATGAATTTTATTATGCCAATGAAAGTATTTGTTTATTAAATCTATACACTATACATATAAATAAAATTGAAGTATCTGTATGTAATATAGTATGTAATATTGAAAAAAAAAACTGGCTTCTATTTAGCTCATGTC
Source organism: Parnassius mnemosyne (assembly GCA_963668995.1). NCBI lineage: Eukaryota > Metazoa > Arthropoda > Insecta > Lepidoptera > Papilionidae > Parnassius > Parnassius mnemosyne. The sequence continues at coordinate 8,220,579 of CAVLGL010000024.1, forward strand.
GTTAATTGAATGCTGTTAAGATAAAATAACCATTCTTAAAATGATTGTTTGTCTGTCGAATTGTCTCTGTCCGGGCAAATCTTCGCAATGACTTAACCGATTGTGATGTAATATTACGAACAGATAGAAAGTAATGCCGGCATGGATATTGGCTATATTTTATGCGAATAATTTCAAGATTTTTATTCAAGGGGGTCTTTGATTGTCTTAAATCTAAATAACACCACATTAATAGAACCTATCCTGGTGAATCCGAGGCGTTTAGCTAGCATAAGATAACATTTAATTTCATTAAAAAAATAATTCGATTTTCATTTCATTTTATATATTATTGTAATATGTTTTTTTATTATTATTATTTACACGTTGCTGTAGAGGTGCTGTTTTAGGGGAAATAAGAATGGTTTGATTCCATGCCTAGATTTTTAAAGAAAAGTTTACCGGCTGCGGTTGCTATGGGAATAGCAATTACGCATTCGAGTGGTCTTGGTGAAGCACTTTGAAGTAGCCTAGCTAGAAGCAATTTTAAAATGCAATCCTTGAAATGTCTGAAATTAAATTTATTCTACTACGTTTGTATACAAAAATTCACCAAAACTGTAATATTGTAAAATCTGTACTGTAATGTATACATCTGTACTATACGATGAAATATGTACTTTATGATTGTGAAATATTATCACTGAATAATATTTGTTGTCATAAAACATGAACAGCTTCGTTGGACTAGTAGTCGAAAGCGTGACTATCGATTACGTTGTATCGCGTTCGTATCCCGAGCCGGGACGAAACCAGATAATGGCTTTTTATGTCAAAATTCAAAAGAAAGAGGCCTTGGAAAGCACGTAAAGCCGTCGGTCCTGCGCCTTATCTTTCACCGGTGGTGTCGCTTGCCGTCCCATCGACCATTAGAGTAACGGAATAGAAAGTGCAACTGTGTTCGCGCACACACAGGAGTGTCCTGTCCTACGCAAATGGCTGGTTTCTTCGTTGAAACTGGCAGCTATAACCGAAATTTGGTCTGGAGGACATTGTTATGTTAGTATGAATGTGATGGGGATTATTGTCAAGAGTTAGTTTATTTAATAACAGAGAAGTTAAATTTAGGCTTGAACTCATGTAGTAGAATAAACTACTTTTGGATACAAAAAACCAACAAATTTGAGTTCATCTAAACATATCAATTCTTGAACTATTGCATAAGGATTGCAAAGTTTCTTCTTCCTTATCAGTCTACCATAGTCCACTACTAAAGTTGGCTCTTCCTGTTGTATATCATATATACAACAGGAGAATATTTGGTATATCCACTGCACTTAGTAGGGGGATAGATTTTAAGCGTGGTAGAGTCATGCTGCAGCTATATTACGAATGTAGAACGAATAGGTCGGCTCGACCGAGGAAAGAACGCGATCTCACAGAATACAAGCGTAAAATAGCAGCTCAATGCTGCTGTTTCGTATCATGAGTGTAGAGAACTGGAGACCCTTTTTACTGTAACCGAGGCATTCTATCTTTGTCCTCAGGTGTGACAACGCATTTTCATTTTGATTTTTAATCGAGGATGTATGCTCGTATGTGACCTTATTCAATAATAAAAACTTAAATTACCAACCAGTGCTAATTAATAATATACAACATTAAATCTTATGAGCAATGCTGTTGAAATTAAACTGTGTCGAGAATAATTCAAATTCTCCGAGAAAAATCATATATGTGCTATCGCCGATTTCCACGTACTCGGCGAAGAAGAAAACATCGTGAGGTAACTAGTACGCACGCGAACTTAAATATTTCGAGAACATGCGATGCTACGAAGAAACCCAGCTGACTTGTTTGAAATAAGAGGTGTGTTCCTAGCAGTGGAATGTGTTATATTATGTATATTTACTTTTTTGACTTTATTAATCCCTCATTCCATTCCATCTATTCCATCCATTACAGCCCATAAAAGGTCATATCCAGACATAGAACTACCCCATAGATTGCCTTATAGAGGTATTTTGCAATTGTTTTATTTTTATTATTATTTTGAGCTGTTATCAGGAAGATGCTGCCGCCTATCTTCTGTTTTAGATGCCCTCTGTCCCCTCTTACGAAGCCCACGTATGGTATGGGATAGTGGATTGTTTTACGCCGGCTAACTTTAATAAAAGAAGGTTCTCGATAGGCAGCCTCGTATCGTTAGGCGAAGTTTAGGGCGACACCCCAATAGATGGAGTGACGACCTGGTTAGATATGCAGGAAGTCGATGGATGCAGGTGGCTCAGGACGGTGCTTTGTGGCATTCCTTGGAGGTGGCCTATGTTCAGCAGTGGACTTGTGAAGGGCTGTAATGATGATGATGATGATGATGATGATGATAATGAACTTGAATAATAGTAAGTTAAATAAGTAAGTAAGTCTTATCCTAACAATCCAATATATTTCTTTTGAAATTAGCTTTCATAGGCAGCCAATAATTGAAACGTAAGTTTATTTCACGTCCAATATCGGAGGAAGTAATTCTTCCGATTGCCTTTTGTCGGACATCCATTATATTTATTACTTTTCAGAGAGTGTTTCCTGTGTAACGATATCATAAATAAAGTCACTTTTGTTTTCAACTATATAAAAAAATAGTGAATATAATTTCATAGATATTTTAATACCTAATAGAATCAGGCGTATCTAGGCAGAAATGCATCATAATATAGTTGTTAAAAATTAATTAACTAAAACGAAGATCTCCTTTAAAACATAACGAATTAAGTGTTTACCTGTTTTTAAGAATATCTCCTGTCCTCTCTCGATTGCGTGCACTATCTTCATTACCATTAATCCCAACACCACTACTCCCTACTCCACTACGTAGGTCATTCAATAAGTTTTGAGATGCTCGAAATTTAAAAATGGAACGCATCCGCGTTATTATGTTTCTAAAAAGCAAATTTATTTAAAATAGAACTCCATAAGCCACTTGCTCAATATAAAAAAAAACAAAGTTCTATTAATGTTCCTGCAACGCTTCCCGCACTTTTCATTTAAAATGATGGATCTTAACCGTGAACATTTGCGCGCTATGATATATTATGATTTTTAACTTGGTTTAACCGAACAATTAAGTTTACAACGGTTACAATCAGCATTAGGGGACTCAGTTCCATCAATCGTAACAGGTTTTAGATGGTTTGCTGAATTCAAAAGGGCTAAAATTAATCTTAAATATGACCAAAGAACCGGGGACCCGCAAACAGCAGTAACGTCAGAAAATGTATGGACTACTGAAATGTTGGTGCGAGAAGACCCACCAATCACATATACGGACATCGAAAAGATTGTAGGCATTAGTTCGGGGAGCATTCATACCATCCTACATCAACATCTTAGAGTTTTACGTAGTAGAGCCATGCTGCAGCTATATTAGTAGTATAGCTGTAGCACGAATGGGTCGGCACGACCGGGGAAGTACCACGCTCTCACTGAATACCAGCGTAAAATAGCAGCTTAATGCTGCTGTGTTTCGTATGGCGAGTGTAGAGAACCGTCTCCGTCTCTTTTTACTGGCAAAGAGTGACACGGGTGACAACACATCTGCATCTGTCTATATTGAGGATAGATGTCGATGTCTATGGGTCACAGTAACCACTTACCATCAGGTGGACTGTGTGCTCGTTTGTCACCCTATCCTATAAAAAAATCTTTGTTGTCAATGGATCCCTCGTTTGCTCTCCGAAAGCGAAAAACAGATTCGTGTGGATTGGTGCCATGAAATGCGTCTACGTTTTGAAAACGGGGCATCTAGGCATGTTTTAGAAATCGTTACTAGTGACGAGACATGGATCTATCAATATGATCCGGAAAATAAAAGGAAATCAACGGTATGGGTCTACTCAGAAGGACAGTTACCGATAAAACTGCAAAGACCTCGCAACGTCGGCAAAAAATGGTGACTAGTTTTTTTTCGCGGAGCGGACATTTGTCGACGTCCATGCTGGAAAATTGTAGGTCAGTCAACTCTGAATGGTATACTACAATCGCATTACCCAAAGCTTTTCAAATTGTGCGGGAGAGAAGACCAAGGACCGGGCTTCAGGAAATCATGCTGCATCACAATAACGCCTCTTCAGATACCTCTCTAAAAACAAAAGCATTTATTGAGGAATTTGTATTGAAACTCTAACTCATCCACCCTACAGCCCTGTCTTAGCTCCTTCTAATATCTTTATGTTCCCAATACTCAAAGAAAAAATAAAAGGCAAGTTTTTTTCAAGCGCTGAAGAAGCCGTGACTACCTACGAAGAAGCGATTTCCGACCTGTCAGATCAAGACTGGCAAAAGTGTTTTCAGAGTTAGTTTAGGCGAATGGAACTTTGTATAGAGCATGATGGAGAATATTTTGAAAAGATGTTAAATAAATATTAATAGTATCTAAAATACTTTTTGTATATCTTTAAACTTATTGAGTGTCCTACGTATATTTGGATAGACACACCACCGTCGGTAATACGGCACGTGCTTCGCTACACTTTTCCTCTAGCTAAGCCCCCATATGCTATTTCTGTCGATAAGATGGAGTCTATTAAATGTCAAGTTCTGATTTGAAGACATTTCAATTTTATTGAGGATTGTAACATATGAACAGGTGCTGCTGGTGGGGATTGGTCTACTCGCGTTTGCAACACTTTATTTTGTTACATTATTTTACTATATAATATGCTTTGATTACTTGTGGGCCCTATGCCTTTTCATTTTTGATAAAAAATATTGTTACATTGGTTTTTATAAACAATGACAAAAATAGGATACCGTCGGAGTTCCCTTTGCCATTTCATTTTCGCATAGAGGGCCTTTATTAAAACTGCAGTAGATTAAAAAAGTAATAAAGCTTGCCCAATCAAACTTTAATTTTTACGTTAAAAAGTTTTCAGTTAATTTCATTCACGGAGACAACACGTCTGCAGCCCTATTTATTTGAAGCTGCATCCAGCTGGTGTCAATGAGTTGCGGTAGTCAGATATATTGTTACCTCGTTTATCAATCCACTTTCATTAAAAATACCAATTCAAAAAACAAATATGTTGTTTAATGAAGGATTTGACGAATCTTTAGAATCATTTGCATTTAAATTTGTCGCAAATGCTAAATACGCCAAATGCTTAAACGATTGTGTGAACAATAAAAACTTGCCTATGAGTTTATCCTTATTAATTTTTTCAACATCAGAGACTTGATTTTCGGTCCGTAAATAGTTTAATTCATGGCAGAGTATTTATATACTTATACACTATTATCAACCAAAATATATATATATGCCCTGTTTCCATCTCCAGAACTGATTTTAATGTTTTTTCAATAACCATATGAGAAGGCGATATTATCAATTCGTAGAAAAAAAAAGAACATCGCAGTGGTAGATTTAGATCATATCGATATAACATAGGCTCTAGCGTCATTATCCAGACGGAGACCAAGGAGTATGTTTATATGGACTAAGGACCACACGGATATCCAATTAAGCTAACATACTACAATCATAGACACCATAAGAAGAATCCTCATCGGTTATCCATGTCTATTCTGTAAACTAATTTTACATGTACACGTGTTAATTGGCTTACCGTGTAATGGTGGTGTAAGAATATCCACTACCCTTTAACGGTGGTAGAGCCACGCAGCAGTTTTTGCTGTTGCATGTATGGGCCGGCTCGAGCCGAGTCGGTCCCACGACCTCACAGAATACCGGCGTGAAGTAGAGGCACTGCTTCTGCGTTTCGTCTGGTGAGTGCAGGTGGCCGGAGGCCCAATTCCCCCCCCCCCCCCCCCCCCATCAACATGGTAGCGGAATTACAAGATAGACTACCCCAGGAGGGTACCAGTACCCCTGGAGAATCCCTCGCTGAGCATCCACGACCATGTTATTCCAATCCTGAGCGTGGGTGCTCAGGCTGCCCCGCGTATTCTGGGGGGGGGGGGGGCAAAATTCCGCTCAAAAACAAAACTGCTCGGGGCAAACTGAGTCCACTACCATCTCGAGACGGCGAAGCCGGCCTTACTCTTTCTGACCGAGACGCAGGTTTCCTCTCCGGCTGATATTTCGTATCTCTCCTACCCGAGATACAAATTGGAGCACTCCTTTGTGCCTCGGGCTGGAGTTTGCGTGTTGACATACACGACATCTACGAGAGGACATCTGTTCTCGACGCCTCGGCAGTCTTGAAGGTTCGGACCTGTCCATCCTTTGGCTACGCGTAGATAGCGACGACCATCCGCGCATCTACGGGTGCCTCTATAGGTCCCATAGCGGTAATGCCGAAACAGACCGACTCATCGACCACGTCCAAATGACTACAGATTCCTTGCTATAACAGGTCCCATCCGCAGAGATCGTGATCCTTGGCGATTTTAACGCCCACCATGCCGAATGGCTCTGTTCACGTTTAACCGATCATGCGGGGAGATCTGTTTATGACTTTGCCTTGGCATATAGTCTGACACAACTGGTTACTTCGCCTACGCGGATTCTACATGTGGAGGATCATACACCTTCCCTTTTGGACCTTCTGCTGACCTCTCATCCGGACGGATATCAGGTTTCCGTCGATGCCCCATCTGATCTGATCCGTCTCGACGGAATCTCCGGATCTCGGCTCTTCGGACCATTGTCTGATCCGGAGTGTGGTGCCACTCACGCTCCCTTCGCGGTTGCGTTCTGCAGGTTGGCGCCGTGTTTGGCATTACAGGACGGCGGATTGGGACGGAATGCGGTCTTTCTTTGCATCCTACCCATGGGGTTTGCTTCTCGCCGGATGATCCCAGCGCTGTTGCTAACTCTGTCACTGATGTGGTGCTACAGGGAATGGAACTATTTATTCCATCATCTGTGGTACCCATCGGAGGCTGATCTCAGCCTTGGTTTGGACGCTCCTGTAAGACTGCATTACGCAGTAAGCAGGAGTGTTATCAAGCCTGGGCTGCAGCTTCGGCGACTCGGGATGTAAACACCAGCACACTTAAAAAGAAGTATAACTTTGCCTCCAGGTCCTTCAAAAGTGTTATTGCCAAGGCAAAGTCAGAGCACATAGGCAGAATTGGCGAGAAACTAGTTCGCCTTCCTTCGGGAACCCGTGCATTCTGGTCTCTCGCCAAGGCTGTCCAAGGGAATTTCTTTAAGCCATCACTACCATCTCTGCACAGGGAGGACGACTCATTGGCCCAAGACACAAAAGACAAAGCTGACCTTTTAGGCTCCCTTTTTGCGTCCAACTCGACTCTTGATGACGGGGGGAAAACACCGCCGACCATCCCTCGGTGTGAGTGCTCCATGCCGGATGTGCTGTTCTCACAGCGCTCGGTTCGCAAAGCACTTCTCTCCCTGGACATCCAGAAGTCGAGTGGGCCTGACGGTATCCCACCAATTGTGCTGAGGACGTATGCTCCGGAGTTGGCACCGGTCCTAGCGCGTCTTTTCCGATACTCCTACTCCCAAGGCGTAGTCCCGAAATCATGGAAGACAGCTTTTGTCCACCAGATCCCTAAAAAAGGCGACCGCTCAGATCCGTCCAACTATAGGCCTATCGCGATCACCTCCTTGTTCTCCAAAATAATGGAATCCATTATTAACTGCCAGCTCATCCGGTACCTTGAGGATCACCAGCTGATTAGTGACCGCCAATACGGTTTTCGTCGAGGTCGATCAGCTGATGATCTTCTGGTCTACGTGACCCATAGATGAGCGGAGGCAGTAGAGTCCAAGGGAGAGGCGTTAACCGTTAGTCTGGACATTGCGAAGGCCTTCGATCGGGTTTGGCACAAAGCGCTTCTTTCGAAGCTCCCTTCATATGGGCTTCCCGCGAAATTGTGCAATTGGATCACCAGCTTCCTTGCAGATCGAAGCATCAAGGTCGTTGTAGACGGTGCATGTTCTGACTACAAGCCTATTAACGCTGGTGTTCCACAAGGCTGTGTGCTATCACCAACGCTGTTTCTTCTGCATATCAATGATATGTTGGTAACTGGTAACATTCATTGCTATGCGGTTGACAGCACTGGTGATGCTCTATACACCGGCCGTGCCAATATTTCTCGGGAAAACGTCGCCGAGTACCGTAACAAACTTGTGTCTGAAGTCGAGTCTTTGCTGAACAAAGTCTCGGATTGGGGGCGACTAAATCTAGTCCAGTTTAATCCTCAGAAGACACAAGTTTGCGCGTTTACCGCTAAAAAGAACCCCTTTGTCGTATCTCCTCAGTTTCAAGGCACTCCCCTTCTTGCCTCAGCCAGTATCGGTATCCTCGGAGTCGACATATCGAGTGACGTGCAGTTTAGTGGTCACTTGGAAGAGAAGGCCATATTGGCCCCTAAAAAGCTTGGCGTGCTCAGCAGAGCGGGACAGTATTTCATACCGGCACACCGCCTGCAACTTTACAAGGCGCAGGTTCGGCCTCACATGGAATACTGTTCCCATCTCTGGGCAGGGGCTACCCAGTGCCAGCTCCTTCCACTTGACCGCATTCAGCGCAGAGCGGCTCGAATCGTCGACGACCGAGCCCTTTCCGATCGGCTCGATTCATTGGCACTGCGAAGAGATGTTGCATCCCTTTGCATTTTCTTTCGCGTCTACCAAGGGGAGTGCTCTGAGGAATTGTTCAGATTAATCCCAGCCGCCAAATTTCACGAACGCACATCGCGGCAGAACTCCCGATACCATCCACACCATCTGGATGATTGGCGGTCCACTACTGTGCGATTTAGAAGATGTTTTCTTCCTCGCACGACTTCCTTTTGGAATCGATTACCATCAGCGATTTTTCCGGACCGATACGACTTAGGGACCTTCAAGAAAAGAGCGTACTCCTTTTTCAAAGACCGGCAACGCATCTGCAATTCCCTCCCTGGTGTTGCAGTTTTTCATGGGCGGCGGTAGTCACTTACCATCAGGTGAGCCGCATGCTCGTTTGCCCCCTCTCCTATAAAAAAAAATACCCCATATCATGCCGTGGATGTCGTAAGAGGCGACAGAGGGAAACAAATCAGGAGATGGACAGCAACGTCTTTTCAATAACGACTAAAAATAAAATAACTTGGGTTGCCAACAAGCTTGCCTAGAGTGGCAACTATGACCAAATTTCCCCTGTGAGGCAATCTATAGGCGAGGCCTATGTTCAGCGCTGTAATGGATGGATAGCTTTATAATGCTTTGTTATTGTTAGCTTACTTCGAAGTTTTTATGATTCTATCACCCAAAGATTCTATCCTCTCCACATATCACGTATTTTTTATAAAAATATAAACAAACAAGACCTAAAAGAAACAAAATTGTTTTTTAGACAAAAGTCATTCAACGTAGCACTACAACATGAAAACCACGCATTTCATACCAGTTTCAATAACCAAGTGGACGTTTCGATAAAACAATACAGTTGAAAGCAAAATTGATATTTTTACCGCGCCGCCCGCATGGACAGTTGAAATATAATATATTACGTACGTATAATATTTTTGGAACAGTGGAATCTCGGTGGCTAAGCGCTCGCTGTAAATTTCATAGTACCGGAACACGAGCACGATTCCCACCAGCACGGTGAAATTTTTAATTGCAATTTCAAGTACTCATTTACCACGTGCTCGGTAAGGAAACCAGCTTGTATGAGAAATAAGAAAAAAATATTTCGAAGACATGTTTAGTTCGCCAGCACGCATAGGGACAGCGCGGCAGACATTGCCTTGCCCTAAACCCTCTCAGAAATGAGAGAAGTCCTGTGCCCAGCAGTGGGACGTATATAGGCTGTAACTTTAATATTTTTTGACAAAGATACATTAATGATGGATTAAGTAAATAGCATTTTTATTTTAATTTTGATTATTAGATACTCGACTATCTCGTAAATACTACTCTTTTTTATATCCAATGTAAAATATTTATAAATACCACTTTTTTGATAGCAATTGTATCTTCAGTTTCCATCGTCTATCGCACAAAACGCAGTAATAGTTTTTTACGTTCCATCCTATTAAAATCAGATAAGGTATATTACGTAACTAATTCTCACTCGTTCACATTTTTTTCAATGGTAATGCCAGTCTACTTTATCTTCGTCAATTCTTCATCTTATATTACAAGGTGACAAAAATGTCAATTTAAGATTTTGATTGATGACTTAATTTCGATGTGTTGTTGTCGTCAATGATAAATCAAATTGACATTAAAAAGAACAAGTAAATTTTTCGCTACTACTTCTATCCACACTAACAATATTTAGATAGAAAACAAAGTCGCAATGAGGGCTAATAATTTTCTGCTCACCAGATGTCGCTAGTTGACACTGACGTAAAATTTTTTGTTACACATTGTGTTTAATTGAAAAGTTGGTTTTTAATAAAAGTTTATCAGTTCCTAAAGTATTAAATTAATACAAAAAACAATACGTCAGTGGTTTGCTCTTTAATTTTTTTGCACATTTTTAACTTTTTCTTTTAATTTTTCTACTTTAATAAATATCTGTGGTTTGGTTCATTTATTTTTAATCTCATTAATATAAAATATAGCTAATAGTGAAAAAAGAAACAATAGCTTTTACATTTACCGAACAAATTAACTTCCCCACTATGAAATCTGTCAAATATTATACTTCACTTTCTTGTGGCGCCGCCCTAGTGGCACAAAAAGTCGTGGATGCCCTTTCTCATTAATGTAAATTAACGGCTTAGCAAACATTTAATATTTTGATTTTGTTGTTATTTCAAATACAAATGATACTCAAATGTGTCATATTATTTTAAAATATCTAGAATAACACCGATGTGATCTGTACATCACTACTTTACGTTACATGCAGTAAGCAGCTTGCATTATGGCAACTTAGTTTTTTTTTTATCTTGATAAGAGTTTAGTTAAATACTAAGTATAATAAATAAATTAAAAACATATTCCTATGCTGATGGCTCTATGAGGAAGCTGAAAATCACTCAGCGATGTTCTATACTTGACATTTCTCTGCGGGATTACTTAAGTCCGTAATGAGGATATCTGCAGAAAAACAAGAGTAACTGACATAGCCAAACGGATCAGTAAGCTGAAGTGGCAATAGGCCAGCCATATGGCTCAAAGAACCAACAACCGATGAGGAAGCAAGGTTTTCGAGTGGCAACCTCGTATTGGTAAGCGCAATGTTGGGCAGCCCGCCACTATACGGAGTGATGATCTAGTAATTAGGTAGTTGATGGATACAGCTGACTCAGGACCATTCTTTGTAGTACTATATGGAGCCTATATTCAGCAGTGAATTTGTAGTGCTAGTGATAGTGGCATACACACATCAACAGAATCTAGGGATACCTTAATCCTAAATTATTTACGACTCTAAAGTTTAAAATCTTTTTAGTTTCCATAAAAAGTTTATACATGGATTGACACCTCTTCATTTGCCTCTTTATTTTTTATATTTATTCATTTACATCTTTCATCTTCTTTGTGAAAAAAAAAAACAAAAGAGAAAACAAAATACGGTGGCAAAATGGGTAATAATTTGTTACGCCAAGGTAAATTAAAATTGTTATACTGATTTAAATAAAACTAATTTTACGGATTTTATCGCGTATACGCATAACTTATTTTATATTCCCGACGTTTCGGGTGCTTTCCAGCACCTGTGGTCACGGGGGACTGAGGTGTTTGACGTCCTGATGTCATAGTTAGTCCGGCTACCTTCAGTTTTTTAATATTAATTTTTGGCATCCCAAGCAGATGGCAGCACCCATCCATCTTCTCTATTGAAATTAGGATGTTTTTTTAATTTCAATAGCCTCGCGAATCATCATTGGGAGGAATCGGTATTATTTTGCGAGGATTTGTGGTCTATCAAATCTAATGTAATGGCGGGGACGATTTTGAACATGTTCACAAACTACAGACTTCCCGATACGTCGGTGCTTCACGTCAGCTATATATTCTTTAACGCAGGTTTTTATAGATCTCTTTGTTTGTCCTATGTACGAGAGACCACATTCACAATCCAGCTTGTACACTCCTGCATCTTGTAGAGGGATATGACACTTGACGGATGGTAAAAATTGACCAATCTTCTTCAGCGGCTTGAAGTATGTTTTAATGGAAGCTCGCTTCAAGATATAGCCAACCTTATCTGTGACTCCTCTGACATAGGGTAGTACAGCAGGCATACGCTCGACTGTGGCTGGCTTCACTCGGTCACTGTGACGTAGGCGCGGGACGCGAAGCTTGTTGTCTTGCAGTACTTGCTCGACGTGCTGAAGCTCGGCGGCCAGATGTTTTCTGTCACAGATCCCTCGTGCTCTCTGCAACAAAGATTTTCCCACGGTAGCTAACTGTGAAGGATTTAGCTATTTCACCATTTAAATATCGGTTCGTATGGGTATTTTTTCTGTATAAAGTATGACCAATAGTGTTATCAGGATTTCGGATGACTAAAACATCTAGGAAAGCAAAAGTATTGTTTGCCTCTAACTCCATTGTAAATTGTATTTTAGGGTTTATGGAATTAAGGTGGTTTAAAATATAAAATAAGTTAATATACGCGATAAAATCCGTAAAATTAGTTTTATTTAAATGTGTAGTGTTCGCGTAAAAATAAGAAATCATTATGTTATACTGATATTAATTAATGAAAAGGTATTGGATTGTTTTTCTTTTTTAATTTAACGTGCTGTGTGAGCTTTAATAGTCATGTCACGTCGTCATTTGAGTCAAGAATAGAGTGTAATTTTACGAGCCGTGGGCATGTTAGAATATGGTGCTATTCAACTCGTCGTTGCTGAGATCCTACACACTAGCCAAAACGTGATATCAATGTCGTCACTTTATCACACTACTGGGGATGTGGCTGAATGGCACACGAGTAGATATCGTGTTACCACGCAGAAACAGGACCCATTTCTTCAAATGACCGCCAGAAGACAACACAATATCACAGCGATGCAACTACTACAAAGGCTCCAGGAGGACCACCAGCTACTGGTAAGCGACCAAACCGTACGAAGGACGTTGTATGAAGTTGGTCTTCGTGCTCGAAGACCGCTAAGTGTTCCAGCATAGCGACGTGGCAATTGCGATCGGCGGCTTTCGTGGGCTCGAGAGCATTTACCATGGAGTGACGAACAATGTCTTTGATGCTGTTCACCGATGAGTTCCGGTTTGGGTTTCATTCGGATTTACGAAGAATATGCGTTTGGAGAAGTCCAGGGAGAGTAAATCGTCTACGGCACCAACTCATACAAAGGCGGGAATCATGGTGTGGGCAGTAATTCGTCTTGGCGGACGAACCCAGCTCGTTTGATTCCAAGGTAGCATGACTGCACAAAAATACCACCAGAAGGTAGTAGAGCCTATTAGTGTCCCACACAGAATCCAATTGGGCCAGGAATTTTTGCTCATGCGGGATAATACTCCTTCCCAAACCGCGCCTGGTTTCGGCCACTTTCCTAGACCACGATATTCAAGTTTTAGATTGGCCTGCACAGTCGCCCGACTTAAATCCTATCGAGCATGCCTGGGATATGTTACAACGAAATGCTTTGAGGGATTTACCGCCAAATTTGACAACAGAACAATAACTTTACGAACACTTGCAAAGAACACGGTACCTCATACTGCAGCAAGACATTGACAATTTAATTTTATGTATGAACAATCTAATCGATGTGTAAATAATGTAAGAGGTGGCAACCTTTTAAAGGACAAAAGGAAGAGACGATGACCGCTTCAAAGGTGGAATGACGACATAAAAGCGGCTGTGCAGTAGGAAAACTCTCGATCGGAACTTGTGTTGGATTTGAGGGCGGCTTATAAAATATATTTTTATGTTTTACAAAACAATCTTTACCGATGTCTGATGATGAATAAAAATTATATGAGATAAAAATAATTATAATATGAAATATGTTCGTAGTCACTTGAAAGGGAAGGCTAAGTTGACGTCTACAAAACTTGGCGTGCTCAGCAGAGAGGGACAATATTTCATGCCAGCACATCGCTTGCAACATTTCTAGATATGTTCTTTCTGATCGGCTCAATTCACTGGCGCTTCGAAGAGATCCCTATGCATTTTCTATCGCGTTTAGAATGGAGTAATTAGAACTATCAAATTCCACTAACGCACATCGGGACAACAACGCATCTGCGATTCCCCTTGTATTGCAGTTGTTCATGGGCGGCGATCAACACTTACCATCAAGTGAGCCGCATGCTCGTTTGCTGCCTCTTCAATAAAAAACTTATATGTGTAAAAATTTGTAATATTTAAATAGGTTAGCAATAAAAAAAAATTATTAATTTTGAAGTCAAGTGATGCATTTATATCAATGTGCCAATTTACATTATTTATTCAGTCCAGAACAGTTCTTATATCATGATTGAAGATAGGTAGTGGATATTCTTACATCAACGCTACACGGTTCTTGATACTCTTATTATTTTTTGAAAAAATGTAGTACGATAATGAAGTAAAAGTAAGTTAAACGTTAGATATTAGCCAATTGAAAGTCGTGTCATTAAATAAAAAGAAAAACAAACTAAAAGATAGCATTTATATAGCATACAATTTTTAGAGTTAAAATTTACTCTTACTAAAAATTTCGAATAAAGCGGAGCATGAAATTTCCCCTTGCAGGCGATGCAGCCAAGTTTCTTGAGAATTGAAGAGCCGTCAAAATGATTTAGGACTAGATATATATATATATATATATATACATATATATATATATATATATATATAAACTCCAGCTGATTATTAAGTGAATTTTTAAAGATAAGACGAAGTTTAAGTTATTTTTAAATTAAAAGATTTAAGAATAGAATAGAAGTTTGAAGCTAATATCTTTATACATAAAAATTACGTGTCACGTTGTTTGTCTGCGATGAACTCCTAAACTACTGAACTGATTTCAATGAAATTTTGCACAATGTGTGCAGTTTGGTCCAACTTGAGAGATAGAATAGTTTTTATCCCGATAAGTGACCCTCAATTTTTTTATTGCTAATCTCAGGAGTTTTTTTTTAGAAAAGCAAATAGTCGTAGGAAAGGGCAGAACAACGTCTGCCTGGTCAGCTAGTTAATGTATATTTTACTCACATTCAGCCATCCATTACAGCCTATAAAAGTTCACTGCTGAACATAGGTCTCCCTCATAGATTGCCTCATGGTAGAATTTTGCCATATTTGTCACGCTTGGCTAGCGTGTTAGCAACCGGAGGTTTTTTGTTATTTTGCGTTGTTTTCTCTTACTCACGACGCACTTGGGTTCGTATTCCATTTTACTTAAAGAAACACAATTATTATATTTTTTACTGGTTCGAATAATACCTCTGTGCTGAGAAGGACCAGTGGAATTATTTTTTAAATATAAAGTCATTATTGTTTAATTAAGGATATAAAGGACATTGCTCTGCGCCCATACATTGTTCGCCCTGGAACCAAGAGCATCGGAAAATTATCTATTTTATTGTAGATCATTAGTAAATTCCTATTTGATCTTATTTTTATAGCGGACTAGCTGCATAATAGATATATTACAAAAAAGTATCAGATTTTGAGGTTATAATCGAACCATGAATATTACGGTTTTTCATAGATCAGAGTGATTTTTAACAAACTGAAAAACGATGTCCTAAAATATTTAGCTATTTCTAGTACCTATCTACATAATTAGGTATGCAATTTTTGTTCTAAAGCCTAACTGTATGTAAGTGCAACGTATAAATACATAGAATGTAGTTAACAAACTTGCTTTCTGAGCATTGGTTTTGAAATGAGAGATAATGTTTGTGTGTATTAATATAAAATAAAAATATATGTATATGGCTGTTAACATTTAGATGTTGTCATTATCATATACGGTACGGTAAGATACCTAGTACCTAAATGTATAAGGATTTAGGCTGTCAGTCACGCCGCTAGACATGCCATCGAACAGCGAGCGTATCAACCACGGTTTCAACCAAGTTTCAACAGCGCGCGCATGAACAGCGTGAATATTATAGACTACTATCTAGTACATTTGCAAGCGTGTGCGTCTGGACGGCGCTGTTCAAACGCGTGACTATGAAACCAGCCCTACCGACTTAGTACCTAATTGGTAGTATAAGTTGTTTTTACACGTACATTAACTTATTATGTTTGAATTGGAAATAAAACACAGATTAATTTAATGTTTATTGTTCATTTTCTAAATTGGAAATAAGAATATTGTCTAAAAACTGTGCAGGGATGTCAATATTATTTTGATGTCTCGTAAAGCTCAAGTACCAAATAATGGTCATGACATGGGCGCAGCAACCGATGGTTCTGCGTACAACGATGCGATTACAGCAATATAGCACGATTGCTTCTCTGTTCATCTTTAAACAATATTGTACCACCAGCAGAGCCGCTATTTACACAAAATACACTTTCCATTGCGTATGCGTAAGTCCGTTTATGAATGCTAGGTTATCGTTTGAGCGGTACACAGTTCCGAAAACCACAGCAAGGTAAGTCGTTCTTGAAAGCAATCAGAGTCCGTTAAAATAGCCAAGTTGTAATGTTCAATATATAGTCCCGAAAGTCACCACAACACCGATAGAATTATGTACAAAGACAATTACAATTGCAAACGACGCCAACCAATGTAACTTTGACAGAATTAGAGATGACGGTACAAAGTAGGCATGTCCATTTGAAATCATTTAATCGATTGTTTATAGTAACAGAATTGATTTTCCAGATCGATATAGATCTGAAGAATCCTTGTCCGATGTCGATACAGAAACATCTCGAATCGGACTTATTCAAGAACTAGCTATATTTCAAACGATTCAAGAAATACTTTTGCATAGTTGGAACATCTGTTCCTTGTGACAGACAGAAAAACTGTTGTTCTGGGTTCGATCCCAGGGTCGGGCAAATTATTATTGGTTTTTTATAACTTGAAGTTCCCAGTAGTAGCACGGAGTCTGGATTTGTGTCCGGTGTTTGGCAATACGCGCATCCCCTATTACATGGGATGTATATGTATAACATAACAGTACTTACACACCTCTACCTACTCCTTCTGGAAAATACTGGCGTAATGTTATGTTTATTAATTTAATGATTTTTCTATACAGTTACTTGTATTTACGGTAAGTTATCGTCAATAATGTCCTGTGTCTATATTAGGCATGTTTGAAAATGTCGCGATTGATCAAAAATAGATTTGTTAATGCTTGATTTAATCGAGAATCGATTCTAGTATGTTCGATTTGCATCGATTTGGAGATCATATTTTTTTCATGAGAGCGCCAAATACGATACGACTTATGAATATTTCCTAAGATTTATTATAGCCGTACGTTACAAACAGTATACCATCTATATAGTATATATATCATCTTTTGTCATACGATAATATTAATACCATAACACTGTGCTATTTTACTTATAATAACACGTACGTCTCTACTTCTTCCATACTTGTAACAATATTAATAATAATATCTGTATCTATTCTGCAATATTGCACTTTTTAAAAAACACATTTATAATTAATGCAGTAACGATAACTGTTTTTTTAAATTAATCATCTTAAATTCGTAAGTTATCGTTTAGTAAGACGTAAAATATACTCCTGTCTAAACGATCATTACAAAATCCTGAATAATTATCTTTACGAATATTTTTCTTCAGTATTATTCTAACTACCTATTCAAAATCGAGTATGACATTCAATAGGTATAGTAGGTTTTTAAAATTATACTTGTAGGGAATAATATAAAAGAATATAAAGAAATGGTAATATGATATTTTTATTGTAGCTTCTTTTTGCAACTTTATTCGAAATAAATTAAAATGTAATTCAGATTAAAAAAATATACAACAGTTCATTAAAAATTCAATAATCGATTACAATCGATTGGGCATCCCTAATCATTTTTCAACACCACAAAATAATGTTTGGCGAAGATGGCGGCGATTAATGTTATTAGTCGAGTAGAATACTTTTTATGTTCATTTTAGCTTGCAGCTAGTCCGTGTTATAAAAGTATTTGCAACTAACATAATAAAATAGAAAATTAATTATCGTGTATGTCCGATGCTTTTATTACACAGGGCGGTTTTGGACATTGTCCTTTGTATACTTGGGGAGTGCTTTTAGCCGGGATGGAAGATGTGATTTAGATGTGGACAGGCGTGTCGCTGCCGGGAACAAAGTCAATGGTGCCCTGACTGCGTTAGTCAAAAGGCAAGGCGTAGCGAAGAGTGCACGCCTTGCAATACATAACGCAGTGTTGGTACCGACTTTGTTACATGGCAGCGAAACCTGGGTATGCCAGAAGAAGCATAAAAGTAAGTTGAATGCAGTGGAGATGCGATCTCTTCGTAAAATGTGCGGCGTTACCATGACCGACCGAAAGCGAAACGAAGAGATTCGCAATATGGCAGGTTTGAAAGATGACCTTATCACAAAAATTGATAAGGGCGTGCTTCGGTGGTTTGGGCACGTTGAGCGAATGAGTGAAGACCGAATGGTGAAGAAAATATATAGCGCGAAAGTTAATATTAAAAGGTGTCGAGGTAGACCGAGACTAACTTTCGAAGACCATGTGAGCAAATTGCTCGAAGAGGGTAGGGTCAAAAGTACTCGGATACCTAGACGTGCATGCATGAAGAAGATAATGAATCTGAAAGAAGCGAAAGAGGTTTGTAAGGATCGTGACACTTGGCGATCTGTTCTCTCTGGCTACCCCGTCAGGGATTGTGCGTGAAGATAAGTTAAGTTAAGTTAAGGATATAAATAATTATAGAAACCGCTTGTTAACAATTACCACATTTTCTGAAATTATTTGACATTACTACATACAGTCTATCAAAAGTCTACTGCTGATCATAGACCTCACCATAGATTGCCTCATAGGGGAATGAGGGTATCTACAACTTTTCTGCCATCAGGGTATCGCCACTTTTGAATGAGGTGAAATATTTGACAAATCTCAACAGAGAGTTTTCGCTTGTGTAAAAAGTGTTAAAATTATTTTTTCTTTCTGAAATATTATTAACATTTTGTATTTTTTAGATAATAGGGGGATAAACCATACTTCGGATGCACGTTAAAGAAGAAGAATTAAAAAAAAGTAAATAATGTAAAAAAAAATAAAGAACACACCACCAAGGCATTGTTTATTGTATGTACAAACAAACCTACATACACTAGAAACCAAACACATTTTAAACGCAACTTTTCAATGATGACGACACTGTGTCACACTGTATAACACTGTGTCATCTGCGTGACAAACATGTTCACCTCAGTTCCAACTAGCGACGTCTGAGGAGCGTAAGATTATTAGCTCAAATTGTTACAATTGTCCTGTTTTTAGGGTTCCGTACGTCAAAAGGAAAAAACGGAACCCTTATAGGATCACTTTGTTCTCCGTCTGTCTGTCTGTCTGTCAAGACCATTTTTCGCAGGAACGCGTGGAGGTATCAAGCTGAAGTTCATATCAAATACTCAAGTCTACTGTCCCTTGGAGCTGTGAAAAAATCAAACTTCTAAGCCAACTCAATCAAAAGATACAGCCGTTTATGCCGCAAATTTTCGACATTCGCAAGGGAATCAAAACCTACAGGGTACTTCCCGTGAACTCAGAATCTTAAAATTTGGTACGAAGCAACGTTTTATAGTACAGACAGGAAAAATTGCGAAAAGCAAAAATTTTTAGTTACATCATATAATAAAAATATTTTTAATAATTATAAACTTTTCCTACGGATTTGTTTGCAACCCTCGGTGCGTGAGTCCGACTCGCACTTGGCCGGTTTTTTTAAAAAAAACTGACGTGACAAATAAACTTAAATAAATCTGAATGTAAGTGGCTATTGCAGCCCTTCAAAAGTCCATTGCTGAACGCAAGTCTTCCATAAAGAAAGTAAGTAAGTAAAAAGTAAGGTTCTGAGCCACCGGCATGTATTTAACACTGCATTTCTTACTAATTCGTTACTCTATCTAGTTAGGTGGTCTAACATAAGCGTCCTACACTTCACCGGTCGTCGGTTCTTCGAGCTATATGGCCCGGCAACTTCAGCTTACTGATCCGTTAAGCTAAGTCGGTTACTTTGTTTATATTATTCAGGTAAGACCAATATTTTCGCTCAAACTAAAATCCTATGTTAAAATACATTTTTACATTTTGAACCTAAATTCTTTAACTAACAAGTCACACTAAGTAACAATAGTTTGCTAGACTGTATAAGACGTGGATAAAATTTTTATTTAACAAAACGTGCTCTGGTGTTGCAAACAGTTTATTAGAGGTTGTTGTGACCTACAGTGTTAGCATATTAAAAACACAGTTAAGTTGATGCGTATTTTTGTTATTTTAAAAATAAAATATAATTTATTGCCGCTGTTCTCGTTTTTAACTTATTTAATTTTATTTATACAAGTTTTAAAGGATTAGGTAAAGAAATTTTGTAGTTCCGTGTACAACCTACATACAATAAAGAGCGATTGCAAGCTTAAAGGATAAGAGCTAGTCTTGAATTTAGTGCACGAGCAACTCAAAGTCGACTCCTACACCCGCATCAATGTAAATGTTTTTATATAAAAAACCGGCCAAGTGCGAGTCGGACTCGCGCACCGAGGGTTCCGAACAAATCCGTAGGTATATAAGTTTAAAATTATTAAAAACATTTTTATTATATGATGTAAATATATTTTTGTTAATAATAAAGTTTTGATTCCCTTGCGAACGTCGAAAATTTGCGGCATAAACGGCTGTATCTTTTGATTGCGTTGGCTTAGAATTTTAATTTTTTCACAGATCAAAGGGACAGTAGACTTGAGTATTTGATATGAATTTCAGCTTGATACCCCCTCGCGTTCCTGAGAAAAAGGCTCTTGAGAGACAGACAGACGGACAACAAAGTGATCCTATATGGGTTCCGTTTTTTCCTTTTCAGGTACGGAACCCTAAAAAGGGTAACAAATGAGTCTATAGATTTGTGACACATAACTATATTTCTATCCTCGATTAAGGTATAAATGTAGATGCGTTTTCATTCTTGAGTACTTAAATAGAATGCCTCGTCACCATTGAAAGGGCATCCGGTTCCATACACTAACCATATGACAAACAGCATAATTAAGCTACTGTAGCCGGTGGAAGGAAAAGGGTAGATCTCCCACCGGGCAAGGTGTTCTGCCCGGGGAGCGGCCAAAGCTCCGAGTGGAAGTTCGGAGCTATTCTATATATGCTGCTTTAACTTCGGAACTTTGTTAGTGCGATTTAGGCTTCGATGAGTTTCGCTTGTAGTGCGACGACAGCGCCGCCACATCACCCCCCCCCCCCCCCCCCCCGCGCGCTCAGACCGGAGGTCGATAGTGCAGTCCGATTGCAAGTGCCAGGGATTGCCTTGTAGTCTGCGGTGAGTCAAGAAGAAGGCAAGTAATCTGCGAGAGTGCCGGGAAGCAGAGGCGAGCACTAAGGCTCAGAGCCGTGCCGAACACTGTAGCGCAGAGAGTAGCTTGAAGGAACAGGAAGCATTATTTCTTATTCGAGTGCTGCGATGAACCTTTATAAAGCTAGATGGCTTGCAGAATGTGAAGACTGCAGACAATATCTGCTCGGGAGCGAATTAATGGGGTATTTGAGGACGACGACGAAGGTTTTGAAGTCGTAGTTTCCGAAGGTTGTTAGTTGCGTGTTCATATCACGTCGATGTCACCAGTGTAGCCGGTGGAAGGAAAAGGGGAGATCTCCCACCGGGCAAGGTGTTCTGCCCGGGGAGCGGCCAACGCTCCGAGTGGTAGTTCGGAACTATTCTATATATGCTGCTTTAACTTCGGAACTTTGTTAGTGCGATTTAGGCTTCGATGTATTTCGATTGTGGCGCGACGACAGCGCCGCCACATCACCCTTTTTTTTTGTATATAACTGATTTTATTACAGTACATAATACATTCATTTATTTAATTGGAAATACATTGGTGGCAGGTCATCTTTGTTGTGACAGTTATAACAGTATAAATCCAATATAAATATAACATTCATTTAGTCTTCCAGGAAGAAATACTGGCCTGCCCTTTTTTGTTCCATATCCTTGACAGAAGCATGCTTATTGATCCTAGGTCGAAAATTATTAGGATCACGTCTAAAAGTGATACCGAGTAGCTCTAAGAATTTATTCATCCCATTAAGCAGTGATTGAGGAGCATGAGCCGTTGCAGATGAGGATGGTGTTCCTTCAAACACAATGACGTGGTCGGCTAGATATGTTGCTATTATGAAATCGTGCTCAACTACAAATCCTGTTCGTTTGGCATGCAGAATAAACCGCTTTATAACTTTAGCAGCAACTAAACGCTGTTCAGAATCAAGGTAAGCAGATGGCTCATCAATCAAGTACACATCAGCAGGCTTTCCTAAACAAAGCACTAAGGCAACTCGTTGCAATTCACCACCAGACAAGTTTTGCACTTCTTGATCCATAATTTCCTCAATTTTCATTGGCTTCATGACATCTGTTATAAACTGTGGATGTACATATGCATCTCTTATTTTGTCATGCAGCAAATTTCTAACCATGCCCTGGGATTTAGGGGATATTTTTTGTGGTTTATAACTAATGTGCAGCTGCGGCAATTGGCCAGAACCTTCATCGGGTTCTAAATTGCCTGCTAACATTCTGATGAATCTAGTCTTTCCAGTTCCATTTTGGATGCAAACCATAGCACAAGCAAAACGTTGAAGCTCCCCACCAGACAATGCAGCAATTTCACGATCACGGATGTGAGATAAATCAAGCATTTTACATATTTCAGGTTGGTTTTTTCTATCATCTTTCTTATCAAGCAATTATCCTACGGTTCATTTGACAGCCTTAGGGATCTGATCTACATATTGAGGCTTGATGAGGGCCTTCAAATTATCTTCAAGAATCTTAGTAAAATAATTCTGCAACTCTAAACCTCGAAAATGGGACAAAATTTCTTGCCAATCTGGAGGATCAGAATATCTACCCGAATTGGGTTTCTGCTAGCCAGCAAGAATTTTTAGAGCAGTAGATTTACCAATCCCGTTTTGACCTACTAACCAAATTTTCAAACTACTAGAAAAATTTTCCCCGCCGGGAAATTGGGAGACGATGAAGCTTGAATGAGTTCTTGGAATAACGATGCGTAATGTGTTTTTCCAGATTTGATGGTACATTAATAATTGTAATAGCATCAAATGGGCATTTCTTAACACAGATACCACATCCGATGCAAAGTTCTTCAGATATAGTAGCTATCTTGTCATTGGACGTTACTTCAATACAAAGCTTACCCATACGAACTACGGGGCAGCTTTTCTTGCATTCTTGTCTGCATCGTTTTGGCTTACATCGATCGGCATTGACGATCGCAATTCGTGTAAGTTTATCAGTCTCCTCATGTTGTTTATTACGAGACATAACTAATAAATATGAGAACGAAGGCTAAACTTTGCCTACGTTCTCGTGTCCTTAAATCTCGTAATAAACAACATATTTCACGTGTGGATTGTGAAAGAGTGTTCCTTCCCCTGTCAAGCCGACCCAATCGTGTCGCACCGTTTCTATCGCAGCTGAGTTGTTCTACCGCGTCGTTAACTGTATGTTAACTGCATTTCTTCTCTTTCTCTTTCTTGTTGTCTTGTCTTTGTTGTCACAAAAACAAAGGTAGATTTCGTAAAAAAGGTCTATGGTCTATACACTATGTAAACACTAGGAACAAGCACAACCTATTGATACCAGTTTCTCGACTCCACAGAGTCAGTAATTTAATTTTGGGGCAATGTATCCGCTGTTACAACAAAGTCCCAGAAAATATACAAGGTTTCTATATTTTCAAAGTTTAAATATTTTATTAAACAAAAACTGTATAAAAAGGGTTATTATAACATAAAAGAATGCATGATTAATAATAATCCCTGGAAATGAGGTGGTCGCTTCCAAGCTGTTTCTAAAATAAATTTTGTAAATATTTTGTACAACCATTCATGTTAAATTTACTTTAAAAATGTTCCGCTGGGTTTCTTGCTGGTTCTTCCCACAATAGAGGTTTTTATTCGAACCAGTGCTAAAGTAAAAAATGACTTTCAATAAGAATTACACATGTGATCTGTATAATATACAATATTAAAATATAATAAAAACAAAAACTAAAACTAGTAACTTAATTAACATACAGTCCTACTCCTCGCGGTATCGCGCCAAGAACGCTGGTTGCGTTTCCCCGTTGAATGGCTATACTTAGCCTTTGAGCGAGAAAAGAACCAGCCCTCTTATCACCAGCAGCAATGATCAGCCGCGGATAGAGTTCCTTTAGGAACTTCACCGCACCTGGACCCCACGGACCGATAGTCTCTATAGTAAATGGCACAATTATGTAGTCATCTCTCAGAAACTCATATTTGCGCCACTTACTCAATTTAGCTGCATCTGATGCAGTCCCAGCTCTAAACGAGGTACCCCTGAGATGAGAGGGCGCCAAAGTGTCTACGCAAGTAGCATCCCACACTAGGGCTTTACCTCTCTCCCAAGGGACCAATGTAATACCGTTGGGTCTCTTGCCATCGTCTCTAAATATTCCACAAGGCTACAAAACCGAGGGAACATTTATAGAGACAAGAGCCCTTCGAATCACATTGTTCAAAAAACCGTACCGTGAAAACCTACCAGCACTTTTCTTACATGAAAGTCCGTGGAGCCCAAACTTGTCGACGCTGCTACCTTGTGGGCACTGATGAGACTGATGGATTCCTACGATGATCCGCAAGCTTTCCCCATCAAGTAATGTGCCGAGATTACTTGATGGTAAAACGTGTAACCACTGACTAGATTCCTTAGTCAAAACAGCTAGAAGGCGTGCCTTGTCTTGTCTTGGTCATTACGGAAATTATGAAAAAAATCTTTCTGCACGTTCTGTACCAACGGAATATCTCACTGTTTTTGTTGGTTAACTTCCAGTGGAACATTTTCGCCATGACAGAGCGTTAGCCATGTCTGCCTTGCCTCCGTAGCAAAGCACAGGTCTACTTTATTATTTAATATATTACATAAATCACTAACACTATGCACGGAAGCAAGGAAAGCAGGTAATGCAAATTTAGAAAGATTTCGCACACCAATGCCACCAAATTTTATGGGTAAAGTAACTTGAGTCTAGGCTGTTGTATTTAAAGTCAAATTTAGAATTTTTACTATAGCTATTTTAAAATTATTATCAATATCTTTTAAAATATCCGAACATTTCCAAACTGGACTCGAGCGGAGTAAGTATGTAAATCTAGGTACAAGGAGACAATATTTTAAAATAGTAAGAGCAATACGGGGTTTAATTTAGACAATTTATCAACGTGGTTTAAAAAAAAATTCGTGAGCATGTAAAATTCACCAACTGAGACATCGCGGTCGACTTCTTGCTGTAAACCATACCAACTTTGGCAAGTTTTCTGTCCAGCTTTACTTTACTATCTTTATACAGTTCCAGTTATCTTAATCGATATCCAATTACAGTTAAACTAGTTAACTTAGGCACCTAGTAGAAAAGGAGTTCTATCACCTAGACAGTGGTACTCATTTATAACTCCTTATCTACTAATTCCTATAACTACCTACGATCTCTTTTCTGCCCAGGAGTCTGTCTGGGTAGGTAGTAGATATGACCGTCACCTCCACCTCGTTGTCTCAACGTCAGCACCATGTCAGGGTCACCACTGCGGCCGTGTGGAAAGAAAAGGAGAGATCTCCCGCCGGCAAGGTGTTCAGCCCGGGGAGCGGCTTACGCTCTAAGTGGTAGTTCAGAGCTATTCCATATATACTGCTTTACTTCGAAACTTTATTAGCGCGATTTACGCTTCGATGAGTTTCACTTGTAGCGCGACGACAGCGCTGCCACAGTAAGTACAACATTCTTACCTATTTCTGCCATGAAATATCAGTTCAGTCTCCAGTCTTAAAGGTATAGAGAGCCGGTATAATTATAGGCTGGCATTCCATTTTAGTCCTTCGAGATGACAAATCATCTGTAGCCTTTTTTGTTTGAGGTATGCTGCAGGTATCCATCATGTGGAGTGTTAGCTCGTTCGTCACTTTTGTTTAAATCAAAAAAAAAAGTAATCAAATAATCAATTCAATAAAGCGAGCTAGCGTTATGGTAGGATGCGGACCGCGAACTCAAAAGGTCATGGGTTCAAATCCACCATTCGACTATTGTCGTGAACCACTCTAAACACATGCATTTTAAGCTCACTATGAGTGGTTACATGGAATATTGCTAATCCGAATAGCATTGCTGGTATTTTTTTTAAAAACAGAAAAAAATTATAAGTGTCCTCAGATACACCGTACCTAGTTAATTCGTCTGATTAAATACGTTACGGTATTAATATGCTACTCATATCGTAATTAAACATATTATGAAGGTTTTAAAAAGCGAAATGTGTTTCAAAATCAAATAGTTTTCCTAAAAATATTTGAACGCTATCAATCTTTCGACATTGCGATACGCGATTTCCGCTCGATTGACTGTTAATTTTGCTACGTGATAACCTTCAAACTTCAGTTTTTAAAATAAATAACTTTGACAGGCATTCGATTGAATGAAAAAAGTGTTTCTAAGTACTTGTATTTTTATATAGAAATTTAAATATAAATGTATTGTTTTAGATTAAAATCAATTATCACAGCCTGATGAAATACTAAAGGTAACGGCGGGGCAGGAGGTGCTAAGAATCCGATGGAGGTTCGGTAGCCACCTAAGGCGACTCGACCTGGCAACATACAATTCACGCACCCTGAGGATTGTCGAGAAGATCCTGGAGCTGTAAGTAGAGATAGACAAGAAACACTGGGATATTATGCGATTATCTGGGGTCCGAAGAGAGGTGGAGGAAATGGTAATCCCCGAACACGGGAACTTGTTCTATCACCGGGTGGGCGACCATCTGTCCAAAGGAGGTGTCGGATTTATCGTCCACAAGTCTCTCGTTAACAACGTAGTAAAGGTACACGGTACTTAGAGTTACCAAACGGTATGTATTTACATATTTGAAGGGCATACAGGTATACGTCCCAACCTCGACATATTTCGATGAGGAGATGGAGGAAATGTATGAGGATATCTCTGAAGCCACGTATTCCTCCAAAACCCACTATACGGTGTTAATGGGAGACTTCAACGCAAAACTAGGCACAAGAGAGAACGGTGAGCTGAGGTAAGGGAAATATGTATTAGGGCAACGGAACCCAAGGGGCCAGCAGCTGGCAGACTTCATGGAGAAAAAAGGACTCTTTATGATGAACTGTTTTTTCCATCTACATCACCGCTACACGGTTCTTGATACTCCTATTAGTTTTTGAAGAAATATAGTACGATAATGAAGTATAAGTGAGTTAAACGTTAGATATTAGCCAATTGAAAGTCGTGTCATTAAATAAAAAGAAAAAGAAACTAAAAGATAGCATTTATATAGCATACTCACAATTTTTAGGGTTAAAATTTACTCTTACTAAAATTTTCAAATAAAGCGGAGCATGAAATTGGTAGGACGGGTTGATAATCAGTATTTCCCTTGCAGGCGATGCAGCCAAGTTTCTTGAGAATTGGAGAGCCGTCAAAATGATTTAGGACTACAAACCTGTACAGGTTATATATATATATAAAAACTCCAGCTGATTATTAAGTGAATTTTTGAAGATAAGACGAAGTTTAAGTTATTTTTAAATTATAAGATTTAAGAATATAATAGAAGTTTGAAGCTAATATCTTTATACATAAAAATTACGTGTCACGTAGTTTGTCTGCGATGAACTCCTAAACTACTGAACAGATTTCAATGAAATTTTGCACAATGTGTGCAGTTTGTCCCAACTTGAGAGATAGGATAGTTTTTATCCCGATAAGTGACCCTCAATTTTTTTATTGCTAATCTCAGGAGTTTTTTTTTTAGAAAAGCAAATGGTCGTAGGAAAGGGCAGAACAACGTCTGCCTACGTGCCAACGTTCACTGCTGAACATAGGTCTCCCTCATAGATTGCCTCATGGTAGGATTTTGCCATATTTGTCACGCTTGGCTAGCGTGTTAGCAACCGGAGGTTTTTTGTTATTTTGAGATGTTTTCAGGAAGATGCTGATGCTGATCTACTGTTTCATTTTCCCGCTATGGCTACTCACGACACACTTGGGTTTGTATTCCATTTTACTTAAAGAAACACAATTATTATATTTTTTACTGGTTCGAATAATACTCCTGTGCTGCGAAGGACCAGTGGAATTATTTTTTAAATATAAAGACATTATTGTTTAACTAAGGATATAAATAATTATAGAAACGGCTTGTTAACAATTACCACATTTTCAGAAATTATTTGACATTACTACAGCCTATCAAAAGTCTACTACTGATCATAGACCTCACCGTAGATTGCCTCATAGGGGAATGAGGGTATCTACAACTTTTCTGCCATCAGGGTATCGCCATTTTTGAATGATGTGAAATATTTGACAAATCTCAACAGACAATTTTCGCTTGTGTAAAAAGTGTTAAAATTATTTTTTCTTTCTGAAATATTATTAACATTTTGTATATTTTAGATAATAGGGGGATAAACCATACTTCGGATGCACGTAATAGAAGAAGAATTTAAAAAAAAAGTAAATAATGTAAAAAAAAATTAAAGAACACACCACCAAGGCATTGTTTATTGTATGTACAAACAAACCTACATACACTAGAAACCAAACACATTTTAAACGCAACTTTTCAATGATGACGACACAGTGTTACGACACTGTGTCACACTGTATAACACTGTGTCATCTGCGTGACAAACATGTTCACCTCAGTTCCAACTAGCGACGTCTGAGGAGCGTAAGATTATTAGCTCAAATTGTTACAATTGTCCTGTTTTTAGGGTTCCGTACGTCAAAGGAAAAAAACGGAACCCTTATAGGATCACTTTGTTGTCCGTCTGTCTGTCTGTCTGTTAAGACCATTTTTCGCAGGAACGCGTGGAGGTATCAAGCTGAAGTTCATATCAAATACTCAAGTCTACTGTCCCTTGGAGCTGTGAAAAAATCAAACTTCTAAGCCAACTCAATCAAAAGATACAGCCGTTTATGCCGCAAATTTTCGACATTCGCAAGAGAATCAAAACCTACAGGGTACTTCCCGTGAACTCATAAACTTGAAATTTGGTACGAAGCAACGTTTTATAGTACAGACAAAGGAAAAATTGCGAAAAGCAAAAATTTTTAGTTACATCATATAATAAAAATACTTTAAATAATTTTAAACTTTTCCTACGGATTTGTTTGCAACCCTCGGTGCGTGAGTCCAACTCGCACTTGGCCGGTTTTAAAAAAAAACTGACGTGACAAATAAACTTAAATAAATCTGAATGTAAGTGGCTATTGTAGCCCTTCAAAAGTCCATTGCTGAACGTAAGTCTTCCATAAAGAAAGTAAGTAAGTAAAAAGTAGGGTTCTGAGCCACCGGCATGTATTAACACTGCATTTCTTACTAATTCGTTACTCTATCTAGTTAGGTGATCTAACATAAGCGTCCTACACTTCGCCGGTCGTCGGTTCTTCGGGCTATATGGCCCGGCAACTTCAGCTTACTGATCCGTTAAGCTAAGTCGGTTACTTTGTTTATATTATTCAGGTAAGACCAATATTTCCGCTCAAACTAAAATCCTAAGTTAAAATACATTTTTACATTTTGAACCTAAATTCTTTAACTAACAAGTCACACTAAGTAACAATAGTTTGCTAGACTGTATAAGACGTGGATAAAATTTTTATTTAACAAAACGTGCTCTGGTGTTGCAAGCAGTTTATTAGAGGTTGTTGTGACCTACAGTGTTAGCATATTAAAAACACAGTTAAGTTGATGTGTATTTTTGTTATTTTAAAAATAAAATATAATTTATTGCCGCTGTTCTCGTTTTTAACTTATTTAATTTTATTTATTCAAGTTTTAAGGGATTAGGTAAAGAAATTTAGTTGTTCCGTGTACAACCTACATACAATAAAGAGCGATTGCAAGCTTAAAGGATAAGAGCTAGTCTTGAATTTAGTGCGCGAGCAACTCAAAGTTGACTCCTACACCCGCATCAATGTAAATGTTTTTGTAAAAAAAACCGGCCAAGTGCGAGTCGGACTCGCGCACCGAGGGTTCCGAACAAATCCGTAGGTATATAAGTTTAAAATTATTAAAAACATTTTTATTATATGATGTAAATAAAAATTTATGCTTTTCGCAATTTTCCTTTATTTATGCTATAAAACGTTGCTTCGTACCAAATTTAAAGATTCTGAGTTCACGGGAAGTACCCTGCACGTTTTGATTCCCTTGCGAATGTCGAAAATTTGCGGCATAAACGGCTGTATCTTTTGATTGCGTTGGCTTAGAATTTTAATTTTTACACAGCTCCAAGGGTCAGTAGACTTGAGTATTTGATATGAATTTCAGCTTCATACCCCCTCGAGAAAAAGGGTCTTGAGAGACAGACAGACGGACAACAAAGTGATCCTATATGGGATCCGTTTTTTCCTTTTCAGGTACGGAACCCTAAAAAAGGGTAACAAAGGGAGTCTATAGATTTGTGACACATACCTATATTTCTATCCTCGATTAAGGTAAAAATGTAGATGCGTTTTCAATCTTGAGTACTTAAATAGAATGCCTGGTCACCAGTGAAAGGGGATTGGGTTTCATATACTAACCATATGACAAACATTATTTATAAACTACTATTTCACGCATGGATTGTGAAAGAGTGTTCCTTTCCCTGTCAAGCCGACCCAATCGTGTCGCACCGTTTCTATCGCAGCTGAGTTGCTCTACCGCGTCGTTAACTGTATGTTAACTGTATTTCTTCTCTTTCTCTTTCTTGTTGTCTTGTCTTTGTTGTCACAAAAACAAAGGTAGTTTTCATAAAAAAGGTGATTATACACTATGTAAACACTAGGAACAAACACAACCTATTGATACCAGTTTCTCGACTCCACAGAGTCAGTAATTTAATTTTGGGGCAAGGTATATACGCTGTTACAACAAAGTCCCAGAAAATATACAAGGTAACCAAGTTTAAATATTTTATTAAACAAAAACTGTATAAAAAGGGTTATTATAACATAAAAGAATGCATGGTTAATAATAACCCCTGGGAATGAGGTGGTCGCTTCCAAGCTGTTTCTAAAATAAATTTTGTAAATATTTTGTACAACCATTCATGTTAAGTTTACTTTAAGAAAGTTTCACTGGGTTTCTTGCTGGTTCTTCCCACAATAGAGGTTTTTATTCGAACCAGTGGTAAAGTAAAAAATGACTTTCAATAAGAACTACACATGTGATCTGTATAATATACAATATTAAAATATAATTAAAAAAAACTAAAACTAGTAACTTAATTATCATACAGTCCTACTCCTCGCGGTATCGCGCCAAGAACTGCGTTTCCCCGTTGAATGGCTATACTTAGCCTTTGAGCGAGAAAAGAACCAGCCCTCTTATCACCAGCAGCAACGATCAGCCGCGGATGTTGTTCCTTTAGGAACTTCACCGTAAGTGGACCCCACGGACCGATAGTCTCTATAGTAAAAGGCACAATTATGTAGTCATCTCTCAGAGACTCATATTTGCGCCACTTACTCAATTTACCTGCATGTGATGCTGTCCCGGCTCTAAACGAGGCACCCCTGAGATGAGCGGCCGCCAAAGTGTCTACGGAAGTAGCATCCCACACTAGGTCTTTACCTCTCTCCCAAGGGACCAATGTAATACCGTTGGGTCTCTTGTCATTGTCTCTAAATATTCCACAAGGCTACAAAACCGAGGGAACATTTATAGAGACAAGAGCCCTTCGAATGACATTGTTCAAAGAACCGTACCGTGAAAACCTACCAGCATTTTTCTTACATGAAAGTCCGTGGAGCCCAAACTTGTCGACGCTGCTACCTTGTGGGCACTGATGAGACTGATGGATTCCTCTGACGATGAGCAAGCTTTTCCCATCAAGTAATGTGCCGAGATTACTTGATGGTAAAACGTGTAACCACTGACTAGATTCCTTAGTCGAAACAGCTAGAAGGCGTGCCTTGTCTTGGTCATTACGGAAATTATGAAACAAATCTTTCTGCACGTTCTGTACCAACAGAATATCTCACTGTTTTTGTTGGTTAACTTTCAGTGGAACATTTTCGCCATGACAGAGCGTTAGCCATGTCTGCCTTGCCTCCGTAGCAAAGCACAGGTCTACTTTATTATTTAATAAATTACATAAATCACTAACACTATGCACGGAAGCAAGGAAAGCAGGTAATGCAAATTTAGAAAGATTTCTCACACCAATACCACCAAATTTTGTAGGTAAAGTAGCTTGAGTCTAGGCTGTTGTATTTAAAGTTAAATTTAGAATTTTTATTTTAAAATTATTATCAATATCTTTTAAAATATCCGAACATTTCCACACTGGACTCGAGCGGAGTAAGTATGTAAATCTAGGTACAAGGAGACAATATTTTAAAATAGTAAGAGCAATATGGGGTTTAATTTATACAATTTATCAACGTGGTTTAAAAAAAATTCGTGAGCATATAAATTTCACCAACTGAGATATCGCGGTCGACTTCTTGCTGTAAACCATACCAACTTTGGCAAGTTTTCTGTCCAGCTTTACTTTACTATCTTAATATAGTTCCAGTTATCTTAATCGATATCCAATTACAGTTAAACTAGTTAACTTAGCCACTTAGTAGAAAAGGAGTTCTATCACCTAGACAGTGGTACTCTTTTATAACCCCTTATCTACTAATTCCTACTACCTACGATCTCTTTTCTGCCCAGGAGTCTGTCTGGTAGTAGATATGACCGTCACCTCCACCTCGTTGTCTCAACGTCAGCACCACGTCGGGGTCACCACTGCGGCCGTGTGGAAGGAAAGGGGAGATCTCCCGCCGGCAAGGTGTTCAGCCCGGGGAGCGGCTTACGCTCTAAGTGGTAGTTCAGAGCTATTCTATATATACTGCTTTACTTCGAAACTTTAATAGCGCGATTTACGCTTCGATGAGTTTCGCTTGTAGCGCGACGACAGCGCTGCCACAGTAGGTACAACATTGTTACCTATTTCTGCCGCGAAATAGCTGTGCAGTCTGCACTGCTGTGTTCCACTCTTAAAGGTATAGAGAGCCGGTATAATTATAGGGTGTAAGTCATTCCATTTTGGTCATCCGAGGTGACAAATCATCTGTAGCCTTTTTTGTTTGAGGTATGCTGCATGTATCCATTGCTATTGTGCACACTTGCCATCCATCATGTGGAGTGTTAGCTCGTTCGTCACTTCTGTTTCATTAAAAAAAAAAGTAATCAAATAATCAATTCAATAAAGCGACACTAGCGTTATGGTAGGATGCGGACCGCGAACTCTAAAGGTCATGGGTTCAAATCCACCATTCGACTGCTGTCGTGAACTACTCTAAACACATGCATTTTAAGCTTACTATGAGTGGTTACAGGGAATATTGCTAATGCGAATAGCATTGCTGGTAATTTTTTAAAAACAGAAAAAATTATTAGTGTCCTCAGAGACACCGTACCTAGTTAATTCGTCCAATTAAATACGTTACTGTATTAATATGCTACTCATATCGTAATTAAACATATTATGAAAGTTTTAAAAAGCGAAATGTGTTTCAAAATCAAATAGTTTTCCTAAAAATATTAGAACGCTATCAATCTTTCGACATTGCGATACGCGATTTCCGCTCGATTGACTGTTGATTTTGCTACGTGATAACCTTCAAACTTCAGTTTTTAAAATAAATAACTTTGACGGCCATTCGATTGAATGAAAAAAGTACTTGTATTTTTGTGTATTGTTTTATATTAAAATCAATTATCACAGCCTGATGAAATACTAGAGGTAACGGCGGGGCAGAAGGTGCTAAGAATCTCCGATGGAGGTTCGGTAGCCACCTAAGACGACTCGACCTGGCAACATACAACTCACGCACCCTGAGGATTGTCGAGAAGATCCTGGAGCTGGAAGTAGAGATAGACAAGAAACGCTGGGATATTATGGTATTATCTGGGGTCCGAAGAGAGGTGGAGGACATGGTAATCCCCGAATCCGGCAACTTGCTCTATTACCGGGAGGGCGACCATCTGTCCAAAGGAGGTGTCGAATTTATCGTCCTCAAGTCTCTCGTTAACAACGTAGTAAATATTATGCGTGTGGTGACGAGGGTACTTAGAGTTATCAAACGGTATTTATTTACATATTTGAAGGGTATACAGGTATATGTACCAACCTCGACATATTTCGATGAGGAGATGGAGGAAATGTATGAGGATATCTCTGAAGCCACGTATTCCTCCAAAACCCACTATACGGTGTTAATGGGAGACTTCAACAATAAACTAGGCACAAGAGAGAACGGTGAGCTGAGGTTAGGGAAATTTGTAATAGGGCAACGGAACCCAAGGAGCCAGCAGCTGGCAGACTTCGTGGAGAAGAAAGGACTCTTTATGATGAACTCTTTCTTCCAGTAAGAGCCCCATGGGAAGTGGACCTGGTCGAGCCCCGAAGGTTCGGTAAAAAATGAAATTGACTTTATTATGACGACTAGACGGCAACTGTTCAATGATGTCTCAGTGATGGTGAGGGTGAAAACTGGTAGCGATCACCGAATGGTTAGAGGCACAGTGAACCTAAACGTTAAGTTAGAGAGGTGTCGTCTATTGAAGTCCACTCTCCGTCCCCCTCGTGCTCTAATCCAGATTCCCGAAACCTTTCAGCTCAAGCTACAAAACCGTTTTCAGTGTCTAGAGGATTGCAATGCAATGGACGATATGAATGACAAGGTCGTGGAAACTGCCATGAGGTCGGAACTAAGTTTTACAAGACCCGCAGCAGAAGAACACAAAAAAATTCCGATCACACTCTTATTAATCTCATGGCTGTTAGACGGGCAATGAAGCTGCAGTCTTCAGTAGTTTTGACAGCATACAGGCAACTGAACAGACAGATCTCCAAATGCATGCGGCGGAACTTACGCAACTTTAATACTGCTCGTATTGAAGAACGATCGAGCGGAACCAAGGCTCCAAAGTCTTTGTCAGAGATCTGTATGCCAGAAAGAGCCAACTGTCAAAGCTGAAGACCGAAAGTGTCAGCATCCTTTTCAGGATACCTGAGATTTTGAGTGAGATTGAGAGGTTTTACGGGCAGCTGTACACGTGGTCGTTGGAGCCACACGCAAGTGTAAGTAATGATCTAAGTACTAGTCTTATTCGACACTATTCCGATGATATTCCGGACGTCAGTCTGAGCGAGATTAGAATAGTTCTTTTGCACTTAAAAAGCGGCAAGTCCACGGGTGAGGATAGAATAACAGCGGAGCTTTTGAAAGCGGGTGGAAAACAGTTACTTAAAGTCTTTTAGAAGCTCTTTAATTCCGTCCTCTATGGTGCCAATACTCCGGAGGCGTGGAGTAGAAATACAGTGGTCTTGTGCTTCAGGATAGGCGCCAATGTTCTTTTGAACAGATTTCTCTTCTGAGCCGCATTTACGTGCAGTTTTAGAGAGTCCTTACGAATCGTGTCGCATGCAGACTCGACGACTTCCAGTCTCCTGAACAAGCTGGTTTCCGAATAACTTTTAGCACCATAGACCACATACATACCCTTCGGAAAACTGTACAGAATACTGAGGAATACAATCTGCCACTATGTCTTGCGTATGTGGACTATGAGGAAGTTTTTGATTGCGTCAAAATTTGGGCGATGCTGCAGTCCATTCAGCGGTACCAAGTTGACTGTCCGTATATCGAAGTTCTGAAGTGTTTGTACAGTAGGGCTACGATTGCTATCCGAGTACATAACCAGTCGCTCAGCGAGCTATGGAGAGGATTATGCTCGGAGGTCCTCTGCGCGATAATCTTCGAAATGAGGATATCCATAATAGAACCAGAGTGTCCGACATAGCCCGACGGATTAGTAAGCTGAAGTGGTAATGGGCTGGCCATATAGCTCGAAGAACCGACAACTGATGGGGAAAATGTTCTCGAGTGGCAGCCTCGTACCTGTATGCGAAGTGTAGCGCGATCCCCAACTGGATGGAGTGAGATAAGACGTGCAGTAAGTCGATGGATAAAGGGGGCTCGGGACCGTTCATTATGACATTCCGTGCGGGAGGCCTATGTTCAGCGGTGGATTTGTGAAGGGCTGTAATTACGATGATGATGAAGTACTAAATGATACAAATAATATTTTTATAAAGATTTACTAAGTACCTAAACTAAAAAAGCAGATTGTAAAATAGATTTATGTTTAAATAAATTTACGCTCAATTGTGTACTAGTAGTGCAAGAATACCCCTTACACCATATAAGTATTGTAAGCGTATTGTAAGGCTACAGAGTGAAACTAAAGCAGGCAGGTGAAAATCAGCGTCTACCTAATAAAAATTAATGAATAAAAAACTTTGGATGTAAACCCGTATGCCAAGCGTGATAATTATGGCAATATTCCCCTCTTTAAAGCAATAATATAATATGTGGAATACCTGCGATTAGCAGTGAACTTTGGAGAGGCTGTAACGGTAACGGTAACTCACGCGAAAGTGTTATTTTATTCTGTAATCATCGATCACTAATAAAAAACTAGATACACAATCCCATGCAAAAGTTTTCTAAAAACTGTCGTCAATTGTTTTGGCGTAGTTCTAGTTGAAATAGTACATTAATGTAAATTCAACCTTAAATACATTGTCTAAAGTTGTATTCACTAAGCTGCGTACAAATTAAAAGCGCACCCAAATGTTCGAGTGGGCGCTCATTTGGTGAAGACATTTTTGTCACTGATTGTGTATCTAGTTTTTTGTTAGTGATCGATGTCTGTAAGTCATCTTTTCTATACTAGTAAAGTATAAAAACTACACGACTATACTATAACAATTGCTTTTAACGTCTGAAGTGTGAAAATTCACTACCCCATATCCACCCGTGGTATCGTGAAAGAAGACCGAGGGAAATGTTCCAGGAAATTGAAAGCAGTATCTTCCTGATGACTGATGAATGATAACCCGTCTGTGAATCGTGGCAACTATGGCAAATATACTACAAAATAAACAGACCAATATAAAATGATTGAATGAATAAAAACTATAAAAATAGGTGACAGGCTGCATCGTACCAGCGATCGGAATGTAGGACGACGTTCCGCTATCTTCTCATCAGGACCTTGCTTTCAGCATTGCTCGGGGAAGCCTATTTTCAGTAGTCGACTTGTGAAAGGTTGGACTTATGATTTTAATTATTTTTAAGATTATTTTTTAATTCATACGGGACAAGAGCCTTCAAAAGTTCACAAACCGTCAAGATTGTGTTCAAGAATATGCACATACTCACTTCGCCGGCAAAGAGATCGATGACTGCACAGCTAACACCTTTAAAAAATAAATTTTTCGTTATTAAGGTCAGTTTTGAACAAAATGATCAGTGACTTATAAAATACAACTTACTTGCAGTCAAAAAACACAGCATCTTTGCTGGTTTCTAATTAAAAAATATATAATTAGAATCATAAAGCAACAACGTACCCTTGAGGAATACTCCAATGACAGTGTGGTTATTATATCAAAACTCATTGACACACTAAACACCGTATAACAATATTTTAGCGTACTTCAATGTAAATATATCAATGTGCATATAAAATAACATAAACGATGATCTTCAATAGTACGAAACGTTTGGCACCACCAAAGTATACAAAATACTCCCAACATTATGTCCAGTTGATAATTTTATCTGATATAAAAAGTACAGTTGTATGGAAAAATGTCTTCATAACACTCGTATTTTAAATTAAGTTAAAAATTTGTGCATTGTCTGTAAGTTACAAGAAGCGACTTAGCTGAGGAGACACAGATTACGTAACACAATATGCTTTGAGCGACGATGTCGCTAAACAGTTTATACAAACTTTGAGTATACTGTTCGCAAACAAGTCTTTTATAAAGTTTTGGATAAATGAAGTCGGTACGTGTTAGTTGTAAGTGTGGTTAGCGTTAAGAAATATAAAAGTAAGTGTAATTAACGGATAGATGATGGTTAACCCATAATCGCTGTGATAACCAATGAAAGTTCGAAAATTTAATGCATCAAAATCCGCAAAATTAGTTTTCTTCAATGTATATTTAAACCGTTATCGTTACCGGGACAGACTATTAAAGTCCACTGCTGAACAAAGGCCTCCCCCTTAATTACCTCAATATTTGCCACAGTTGCCACGCTTGGCAAGCGGGTTGGTAACTGCAGTTTTTTTATTATTAGTCTTTATTAAAAAAGACGCTGCTGCCTATCTCATGATGTTTGTTTCCATTTTTTTTATAGAATTATAAGACAAACGGGCTCAGAGTCCACCTGATGGTAAGTGGTTGCTGTGGCCCATAGACATCTACATCTATCTTCGTTTATGAATTAAAATACAGATGCTTTTTTAGCCGTGAAGTTCTGAATGCCTTTTTTTTTCAAGTAAAAAGAGTCTTCGGTTCTCTACACTCACCATACGAAACACAGCAGCATTAAGCTGCTAATTTACGCTGGTATTCTGTGAGAGCGTGGTTCTTCCCCGGTCGAGCCGACCCATTCGTGCTACAACTATACTATTATTATATCTGCAGCATGGCTCAACCACGTAACAGTCTGTCGCCTCTTACGACACCCACGGGATGATATGGGGTAGTGGGTATTCTCGAATCTTGCACGGTCCAATGTAAAATACCGCG
Source organism: Parnassius mnemosyne (assembly GCA_963668995.1). NCBI lineage: Eukaryota > Metazoa > Arthropoda > Insecta > Lepidoptera > Papilionidae > Parnassius > Parnassius mnemosyne. Next base: position 8,259,368 of record CAVLGL010000024.1, read on the forward strand.
TAAATAATGTTTAACGCGTAATTATTATGTTAACGTGGTAGAGCCACGCTACAACTATGTTATGTTTGTAGCACGAATGGTTCGGCTCAACCGGGAGAGGACCACGTTCACACAGAATACTAGCGTATGAAGGCAGCTGAATGCTTAAATACTGTGTGTATGGTGTCTGTAGAGAACCGGAGACCCTTTTTACTGAAAACGGGGTATTCCTTCTTAGTCCTCAGGAGTGACAACGCATCTGCACTTTGATTCTTAATCGAGAATAGATGTAGATGTCCATGGGACGCTGTATCCACTTACCATCAGGTGGACTGTGTGCTCGTGACACCCATGAGGATTTATCTTATGCTATAAAATAAATCCTCATGGGTGACAACGCATCTGCATTTTAATTCGTAGTCTAAGTGTCTATGGTAGTCCTGGCTGGCCGTTCACCCTTTCTAGTATAAAAAATAAATTAAGGCAAATAACTTTTATTCAATGCGTATAAAAGAAAAAATAAGTAGAGGCAATAAATAAATTTCGAACACCTCGACAATCGGAATCACGTTTTTAAATGTTCTATTGAAATGCGCGATATCGAATTCGAGTAAAGCTATTATTGTAATATTATAACATTTAAATAAAAATGGACCGTAGTGTCGGGGGATAAGGTTATTAATTGTCTGTTTCAAAGAAGCGAGTCTCCTATTTTGTCGAGGTGTGTTTAATCGTTTGGCCTTCTCAGTTCAGAATGTTATTGATGTACACGTACGTTAACTTTGAATCGATTTTGTATCATTGAGCATTTAGGCACTTTTTAAAAAAGGAGTTACAGCCTATATAAGTCCAACTGCTGCGAACAGACTTCTTTCATTTCTGCGAGGGGGCAAGGAAGTTTCCGTCGCGCTGCCCCAATTGGTCAACTTCACATATCTTAGATTTTTACCGAGCGTGGTGTTTTTTCCGCTGGCACCAATGAAATTGCCCCAGGTTACTCGTCACTACAAAATATTAATAAAACCAAAAGTTCTTATAGAAATAGTTATTAGAAATTAGAAAAGAGTTTTGAAAAGGGAAATAATTTTCGTTGACGTTTTTGTTTTGTGTTTTTTTTTTATTTAAAAAATGTTACCTCATACAAGGACTTTCTCCTGTACCGTAGAGGCAATTTACAAACATAAATTTCACGTGAACAAACATCCAAACCCGGAACCATTTATTTGTAGGCAGTACGTTTGTTCCGAGCAGGATTTGAACCCGCGGCCTTCAACTCAAGTTAAGCGTAGTTTCGCCACAGAGCCGTCAATGATGGCACACATAATGACATGTCATTATTTATTTATTAAATTTTCAAATTTTCTTATTAAGATTAAGTTAGACTAGCATAAAAGAATAGCTAAATTTAAGTCATATATCTCTAAGCTTTTGACTTAAACTTAGTAGAGAAAATCTTTAAATAATAATTATAAAACTTTAAATACATAATTATACATAAAAAATGCCAGAAGTCGCTGATTCACATACTTGCTCGCATTAGTGATATAAAGTTCTAATGATATTGGAAAATCAAAGAGGTGAAAACAAGTTTCCGAATGGCTTCGAATTCAAGATAAATCCAGATTTTCTTTAAAACTTCTTCTCTCCCGTTCCAATATAGTTGCGAATTTTATCATCTTTAACGTTTATAATGTATTTAATCTGCAATGAACGATCTAGGCTAAAGTGTTTTGACCAAATTAGCAATATAATGAAGATGAACAAAATTGAGAGTATATTTAACGGAGATACGAGTTAGTATGTGGATGTGAGAGAAGGAGGCGAGAGAGGTGTGTCAAGATCGTGCAAAATGGAAGTTTGTAGCCTTTGTCTACTGCTCTAGGTGACAGGCGTGAGTGCATTTACGTTTGTTTGAATTTGTACTGTGTTTATTAAGGTTCCGATAAGCTAACACCTTTTTTATGGAGCTGACCGCATACACACTTCGCCAGGACGGTAAAAGTTATGTCGGACTAGCACTGACTAAAATTTCGTGGTGTTCTATCTTCCCCGCATATTGGCAAAACCACGGGAGCACAAAGCAGCGGGGTATAAGTTAACATCTAATAACCAACAATTTGCCTTTGTTATAATAAGGCATAGCGAACACATTATGCCCATTATTACGGGAAGATAAGGATATAGCCTTAAATAAATCTTGTAGCCAGCCAGCATGTAGCCCCTGAGCTACATACGTGTTAGGCGCTAGCAAAATAAATATAAGTTTGAGGCGGTCAAGAAAAACACCGTTAGAAAACTTGCATAACATACAAATAAAAAAAAATCGAAGACGTGTGATGTCTACCAACACGCTTTGGGGCAGCGCGGTGAAAACATCGTAGCCGTAAAACCTTCTCAGAAAAAAAAAGAGGCCTGCGCCCAGAAGTAGAACGTAATAAGGCCGTAATTTTAATCTTAACATTTTACTCTTTCGAGGAATAAGCGCAGGCCTTGAGTTTCGTATTAAATGAGCAAACAGAGCTCAATCCCCGCCGGCACCAATTAAATTGTTAATTGAAATTTGAAGTGCTGATTCACTACGCTCAGCAATAAAGGAAAATATTGTGAGGAGATCTAAATAGGGAATCGAAATACACCGACACGCGTTGTAGTAGCACGACGGATCCTTCCTTGTTTCAAACCCCTCTCATAAATGGGAGGACGCCAGGCTTTTACAAAATACTTGAAGACGCACTCTTAATCTGTACCCATAAACCTATAAATAAAATTGAAGTGTCTATCGGTAATATCGAAATAACCGCCTTATATTTGCATGGTTATTCAGACATGAATAACTATTTATGAAATTTTTGTCTGTCTGTCTATCTGTCTGTCCAGGCTAATTTCCAGCTAATAAACGGCTGTATTGAAACTTCGCGAACAGATAAGGAGCAATACTAGAAATGATATAGGCCATATTTTATTGGAAAAAGAAAAACGGAAATTAATTCAAAAAATGGACTTTGAATATCATAAATCTAAATAGCACCACATTAATATAACCTATCCAGGCGATGCCAGGGCGGGTCGCTAGTGTCTTTATATATATTTGAAAGTACAGTGTATTTTTGTATTTTTTTACAGAATACGAGTGACAAATGGGCGCACACTCCACGTGTAAGTGCTCTATGGACATCTACATCTTTTCTAGAATTCTAATCAAATAAAAGACCGTTATTAACCCTGAGAACTAAAATAGAATACCTCGTTTCAAGTAACAAGAGTCTCCGGTACTACTCAATATACGAAACACGGTAGCATCAAGCCGCTATTTTACGCTGGTATAAGTGAGAGCATGGTCTTTCCCGGTCAAGCTGAAGTTTTGTTGCTGCATCTATAATAGGCATAGCTGTAGCGTTAGATTGATATACAGGGTCATTTTGCAATATACTCCCAAATTCGCAAAGAAGTTTCAGTCCTGTATAGACAGATAACTCTTTATTGCATTTAAAGATAATGTTTTTACAATAACGAACAACTTAGGAACTACAAACGGTGCTCATATCGCTTTTAGCGATTTCTACTTGACACTAATTTTATATTTTGACGGGTAGGTGCATTATGCTTAGCGCTTAAATTACAAAAACAATAATATTTAAAATTAAAATTAACAATTTCATTGGTGTCGGCGGGGATCGAGCTAGGGTTTCACGGGTACTGTGAAATTTACAGCGAGTGCTTAGTCCCTTAGCTACCACGGTTATATACTTTATATAAATAAATAAACAAATAAATTTATCATCATTACTATGATCATAAGTCTGTGGCGGCGCTGTAACTTATTGGCAAATGAGCAGATACGCGCTGAAAAGTCCGTTATATCTGTCGTATATTTGTCGTACACTGTTGAACATACGCCTACACTTTAGAATCTAAAGTTTAGATGGTCTTATAGGGGTATCATTTGCTGTAGTTGCCACGCTTGGCGAGTGGGTTTGCAACCGAAGTTTATTTATATTATGAAATTTTATTGATATGTCTTTAATTTTGTTGAGCACATTACGTCGTACGACATACTATATATACTGGGCTTATGTGTAAACCTCTCTATTATATCGCTAAACAATTTATGAAACTTTTTGTGTTCACAGCGTACGTCGCGTCGTCGAAAATTCAAAATATTACGGAAACTTTTGCATAAGTTACCAAAAGCCAAAAGATTCACATTAACTAACAATATTTATTATCTTATATATAACGTAATTTGTAGGCGCCGTGGTAAATCAGAAGCTAAGCTCTCGCTGTAAATTACATAGTACGCGAGCAACAGGGGTTCGATCCCCAAAATTTTGAATTGCAATTATATTTACTGATGTGCTGATTTACCACGTGCTTGGCGGTGAAGGATAAAATCGTGAGGAAACCCGCATGCTTATAGCTTATCAAAAATCCGCTGAACATAGGTCTCCACCACAGATTGCCTCTTAGAGGGATACTTGCTATAGTTGCCAACGCAGTTTTTTATCTCGTCTCCTGGTATTGTTTCCCTCTCTTACGACAAGCACGGGACGATATTGGCTAATGGCTATCTTACACTGTTATTTCACGGTCATTCTATATTTATTGGTAGAGCCATGCTGCAGCTATATATTAATAGTATAGTTGTAGCACGAATGGGTTGGCTCGACCGGGAAACGACCACGCTTTCACAGAATACCAGCGTAAAATAGCAGCTTAATGCTGCTGTGTTTCGTATGGTGAGTGTAGAGACCTGGAGACCCTTTTTACTGGAAAAGAGACATTCTGTCTTAGTCCGCACGGCTGACAACGCATCTGCATTTTAATTCGCAAACGAAGGTAAATGTAGAAGTATATGGGCCACAGTAGCCATTTACCATCAGGTAGACTGTGTGCTCGTTTGTCACCCTTAGTCTATAAAAAAATTCTAGTAATTGTATTTTATAATTTACTAGCATTGAATCGCCAACTCCTCCTTGCAGCCCTTAAACAAAAACTTCAAATAACCTGTATATCTGTGACTGTATCTGTATAAATAAAAAGTTTAATTATGGAAAAAAAAAACACTTTAAATTCAGTTTTTTTCTCTGAAAACTATGTACAATATGAGAAAATGTTTATGTAGTTGAAAATTTTTAAGTGAGACACGAGAGATCACTCCTGGCATCACTCACTGGAATTGTTCTCTATCTGTCAGTGAAGTTCTATCACAATCTGTTCAGTCATTCCGAAGATAAGCTTCGACAGACAGGAGAGACCAACATTGTTAAAAATTGTTATTCATAGTTTCAAATAAGATTGCGGCCCAGTAATTGTTTTTTTTTTCAATTTCTTTAATTTTTAGCTTATAAAATAAAGTAAATACCCGTCTGTAATACAATCTCATGTGTCTCCGCTCAACTTTAGCAGGTAATAAAATTTTAAGGTATAATATTTTTTGACGTGCATAACCGTTTCTCAAACGAAATTTCTCTATGCTCTCACTCTTTATAAACTATTTAATGGGGTCGTTAATTATCAGTAATTCTATAAGTTGGACATATGCTTTTAAGATATTTTATAACTTTGAAGATATATTATTTAGAATTTGCACTTGGACAAGTAAATAAAAAAGAGAGAGAAATAATGGCTTCCAGAACAAATTTCGGTTACAGCGGCCAGTCTCAAAGGATACTTGCATTCTGCGTAGGGCAGAATGATAGTTTACGAGTATGTGTGCAAACACAGCTGCACTATATTACCTCACTATTATAGTCTAATGGAACGGCAGTTCTACACGAATGGCGAGAGATCAGGCGTCGAACGAACGGCTTAATGTCCTTGCCATGGCATGATACGAAGATGAATGTTCGCCAACTTTAAAACTCCGTGACTAAGAATTTCTTGTCAGAAAAAGTCAATAACTGGTATTGGCCCGACTCGTGATTACGAGTCGTGCTTACGACCACGAAATTGAACTTTCAAGTAATCGTTATCTAAAAATAAGTATTATATATAATATTTTTAAAGTTTTGGAAGTTATACTTCTTTTGGGGCGTTTGGGAAAAATTATGAGAGTGATTTTTTTACGAAGAGCGCGCACACCAACAGCTAAAAACGACACCATGAACTTGTTACGATGCGCGCGCACACTGACACCTCAAAGCGACAACTTCATTGGCTAACTGTCTCTCAAGTTCTCGTGGGAACTGATTACTATATTTAAGTTATTTTTGTTTTGTTACGCTAAAGAAGTATAACTTCCTACGTGCGTACATAAGTACCCACACGCGTTTTTTATTATAAAAATTTATACCACGTTTATTTATCATATTCTTGCATTGTCATCTGAGTTGTGAAATTTTGAATATAGCCTATATTCAATATTTCAAGTTTCCAGCTCATCGGGAAGTTCGTTTAAAATCAATTATTAAATTCCAACCGGAAAAACAGATAGATAAACAAGAAAGTAACTTAAAACTTTCACTGTCCCGTTTGCAGACACAATAGTAAGACAATAGCAATGATCTATATGTAGTGCACGGGGCAGCGAAAAGGTAAATAAAAAAGTGGTTAAACAAGGGCTCTTCTTTTTAAGTTATTTACTAAAAAAAATTATATTCCGACATTGTCATCCGATTCTGAGTTATGTTCAAAATTTCAAGTCACTAGCTAATCGGGAAGTGCTCGAAATTTAAGTTGCAAGATTTCACCCGGAACGACAGACAGACAAACATACAAACAAGAAAGTGACTTAATAATAACGTGGTAAAATAGTGAGAAATGTTATTAAAAAAACAGCTTTAATTTTTTTAAGTGTATAAAATCTATTATGTCTCAAAATTCCTTTCCATCCGCTAACATCGCAAACTTTCTGCTCACGTATGCAAAAGTTCCTGAAATGTTTTGAAGTTTCGACAACGTTCTCGTACACTGTGGACACAAAATTTTCATAAATTGCTTAGTGACATAATAGAGAGTTCTTAATAGATTATATTAACCCCGTCTAGTATGTCGGCATACTCATAAGCGCCGAATATTTTAGTAAATATTTAGTTTTTCAGTAAATTGCACCAACATTTAAAATTCTATAGACATGGATCATCATCATTACAGCCTTTCATAAGTCCACTGCTGAACATAGGCCTCCCCCAAGAAATGCCACAAAGCACGGTCCTGAGCCACCTGCATTCATCGACTTCCTACATGTTTCACCAGGTCGTCACTCCATCTTGTGGGGGGTCGCCCTACACTTCACCTACCGGTACGAGGCTGCCACTCGAGAACCTTTCATCCTCATCGGTTGTCGGTTCTTCGAGCCATATAGCCGGCCCACTGCCACTTCAGCTTACTAATCCGTTGGGCTATGTTGGTTACTCTGGTTCTAATGCGGATATCCTCATTTCTAAGTTTATCACGCTGAGACACCCCGAGCATAGCCCTCTCTATAGCTCGCTGAGCGACCTTGAGCTTCCTCATACGGCCAGCAGTGAAGAACCACGTTTCATATCCGTAAGTCATCACTGGCAACACGCACTAGTTGTATAGTTTCGTTTTAAGGTTTTGAGCTATGTCTGACGAGAAGATGTGTCGTAGTTTCCCGAACGCTGCCCAGTCGAGTTGAATCCGTCGATTGACCTCTCGGTCGAAGTTAAACTTACCTAGTCGGACTATTTGTCCCAGGTAAACATACTCATCCACAAATTCGAGCTTAGTGCTCCTAACAACTACCGGCATAGGTGTGACATGGACATTAAACATGATCTTTGTTTTGTCCATGTTCATCTTAAGACCTATCCGTTGGGAGACACTATTGAGGTCATTGAGCACGGTGCTTAGTTCCTCCAGCGATTCTGCCATAAGGACTATATAGTCGACAAATCCAAGGTGAGTGATGTACTCGCCATTAATGTTAATACCGTATCCTTTCCAGTCCAGAAGCTTGAAAACGTCCTCCAATGCAGCGGTGAAGAGTTTCGGAGATATAACGTCACCCTGTCTTACACCCCTCTGCAATTGGATAGGTTTCGTACTCTGGTTCTGTACTCGGATAGCCATCGTAGCCCTACTGTACAAGCACTTCAGCACTTCGATATACCGACAGTCAACTTGGCACCGCTAAAGGGACTGCAGCACCGCCCAAATTTCGACGGAATCAAAGGATTTCTCATAGTCCACATACGCCAAACATAGTGGCAAATTGTACTCCTCGGACTTCTGTACAACTTGCCTAAGGGTATGTATGTGGTCTATGGTGCTAAAGCCCTTTCGAAAGCCGGCTTGTTCGGGAGTCTGGAAGTCGTCAAGTCTGCTCGCGAGAAGATTCGTAATGACTCTAGAAAACAGCACGTACATGCGGCTCAGAAGGGAAATCGGTCTGTAGTTCTTCAAGAGAGCGTTATTACCTCCACGCCTTCGGTGTAATGCCGCCATGGAAGACGGAATTTAACAGTTTCTGAAGGACTTCAAGTACCGGTTTTCCACCCGCTTTCAGAAGCTCCGCTGTAATTCTATCCTCGCCTGTGGCCTTGCCGTTTTAAGGTGCTGGAGAGCCATTCTAATCTCGCTTAGACAAACGTCCGGGATATCTTCGGAATAGTGTCGGATAAGACTCGCTCTTGGATCGTTACTCACACTTGCGTGTGGCTCCAACGATGACGTGTACAGCTGCCCATAGAACCTCTAAATCCCACTCTAAATCTCAGGTGCCCCGGAAACGATGCTACCACACTCAGTCTTCAGCTTTGACAGTCGGCTCTTTCTGGCAGACAGATCTCTGGAAAAGACTTTGGAGCCTTGGTTCTGCTCGATTGCTTCTTCAATACAAGCTGTATTGAAGTTGCGTAAGTCCCGCCGTATGCATTTGGAGATCTGTCTGTTCAGTTGCCTATATGCTGTAAAATCTGTTGAAGAATGTAGCTTCATCTCCCGTCTAACAGCAATGAGATTAAGGGTGTGATCGGAGAGTTTTTGTGTTATTCGGCGGCGGGTCTTGCAGAACTTAGCTCCGACCGCTTGGACAGTTTCCACGAGCTTGTCATTCATATAGTCCACTTTATTGCAGTCTTCTAGGCACTGAAAACGGTTTTGTAACTCGAGCTGAAAGTTTTCGGGACTTTGGAACAGAGCACGAGGGGGACGGAGCGTTGACTTCATTAGACGAGACCTCTCCAACTTAACGTTTAGATTCAGTGTGCCTCTGACCATTCGGTGATCGCTATCAGTTTTCACCCTCGCGATCACGGAGACATCACTGTACAGTTGTCGGCTTGTCGTCATAATGAGGTCAATCTCATTTTTTGTCAAACCGTCGGGGCTCCACCAGGTCCACTTCCTGTGGGGCCGCTTCTGGAAGAAAGAGTTCATCATAAAGAGTCCCTCTTTCTCTATGAAGTCAGCCAGCTGCTGGCCCCTTGGGTTCCGTTGCCCTGTTCCAAATTTCCCTACTTTCAGCTCACCGTTCTCTCTTGTGCCTAGTTTTGCATTGAAGTCTCCCACTAACACCGTATATTGGGTTTTGGAGGAATGCATGGCTCTAGAGATATCCTCATACATTTCCTCCACCTCCTCATTGGGGTGTGCCGAGGTTGGTGCGTAAACCTGTAAGACCTTCAGCGAATACCAGGTATATAATATAAGGTACGCAACCCTCGTCGACTCACTCTCAGTCTTTACAACGTTGTTAACGAGAGACTTGTGGCCGATAAATCCGGCACCCCTTTGGGACAGATGGTCGCCCTCCCGGTGATAGAGCAACTTGCCGGATTCGAGGATTACCGTGTCCTCCGCCTCTCTTCGGACTTCGGATAATCCTATAATATGCCAGCATAACTTGTCTATCTCTTCTTGCAGCTCCACAATCTTCTCGTCAGTCCTCAGGGTGCGTGCGTTGTATGTTGCCAGGTCGAGTCGTCTTAGGTGGCAACCGAACCTCCACCGGAGATTCTTAGCACCCCCTGCCCCGCCGCTACCATGGTCGCCACCGTAGCCAGGAATAGCGAGGCCGCCGGGGACTGGAGGCTGTCTTTTTGTTACATTCATAGGGGGGTATTTGCCATAGATGCCACGCTTGGCGAGCGGGTTGGCAACTACTGTTTTTTTATTGTATTTTTGCTGCTATCAGGAAGATGCTGCTGCCCATCTTCTGCCTGTTTCCCTTTGTCACCTTTTACGACACCCACGGGAAGATATGGTTTAGTGGATATTCTTAACCGCCACTACACGGCAACACATCCCGTGTCGGGTCAAAATCAATTTTAGGATTTTTTTCTCTCAAGAAATTCTCAGTAGCAGTTCGGAGTCAGAAGTAGGCGGTGTGTCATCCCTGTTCCGAAAAGCACGTAAAGCCGTTGGTACTGCACCTGATCTCTCTCCGGTTATATTGTATAACGGTCCCATCGGACTATGAGAGTGGGGGAATAGAGAACTCACACACTCTCGCAAATGGTTAGTCTCCGTTGAGACTTGCCGTTACCGTTAGAGCCTAATAAAGTTCACTACTGTAAATATACCTTCTGCATATAATTACCTCAACGGGGGGATATTTGCCATAGTTGCCACGCTTGGCAAGTGGGTTGGTAAACGCAGTGTTTTATTTTTAGTCTTTATTAGGAGGCTATAAGGGCTGCTGCCCTTTTGATTTGTTCCCCTCTGTTACCACACTCACAGTATGATATGGGATAGTGGATATTCTTACACCGTCACTACACGGTAAAGACTAGCCACCGTGACTTAAATTAGGTCTGGAGGACATTATTATAATTGTTGTAGGTTTAACGTAAATGAAATTTTACGGTTACACCGTCATCTATCTAAAGCCATAAGATTGTTTCTGGCAATCTGGTATTGGCACTGGCTTCCCATTGTCACCTTTACCCATTATAACGACACAATATTACGATATACTTTATTACGACACTAAAGAATCGCAATAGGTTGTTACATTCTCTTACCTCGCCACCACAAGATCGTATAATGGCTTAATAAAAGTATTTGTCGGCGCATCACTGATGAGGGTTACAAGGCATCTGCTTTTTGATTCGCAAACGAGGATAGATGTAGATGTCTATGGGCCACAGCAACCACTTACCATCAGGTGGACTTTGTGCTCCTTCGTCACCCTATCCTATAAAAAATATATCGCCTGCCAGATTGAGAATAAAGGTTTTACTTTAGCGAAGCGTCTGTGTAACGTGGTAACCGGAGTTGTTTATAGGATTTGAAAAAAGGCATCATCGGGTAGCGTACCATATATTTTTGAGGAATTACTAACGATCTGCTGGTTTGATCATACTTTCACCATCTATCGTGAGCTCATTCGAGGATGTTCATCTTTTACCTTTATATTAATTTTGTAACCTTTCCTATCTTGAATTTGTATAAAAATAATCTGTAGAACGTAACACACAATGCCAAACATTAACCGATTTTAACTTTTCACCAGCTCCGTGATTGATGAAACTTTTGCGAACTTAGCACACATCGACTCGTTATGAAGTTACAGTGATGCTCACGTACAGTAAACACAAAGTTTCCATTAAAACGTTTAGCGATCGCGGCGAAAAGTTTCACACAGCGAATGTCAGACAGCGTCAAATGTTTCGTTGCTTTTATAAACTTTGACGATTTTACAATAAATTTCTTGGAAGCATGTACGTCTTTTCAGGAAAGCAGTTTGTGTTTGCAGTCATGGTTTTTGATGTAATAAATGTACTTACTTAAATAAAAAAAAAATAAAAACCCCCGAGCTGATTATCTTCAAATGGCTGAACAGTTTTTTTCGAATCATAGCTAAGAACACTCTCGATCAAGTCACCTTTCAACCAAAAACGACTAAATTATAATCACTTCGTCCACTTGGCTACAATGATGCCACTATATGTGTGGGTTGAGGTATGTGCGTGTTATTGGCTAATTATGTATCGGTTACTTATGTCTGATAACATAGCAATATGACTCACAGAAGGTGCTGAAGGTGTCCATTAGGTGCAGTAAATAAAATTTCAAAGTCACTGATATTGGTATTACTAAATCATAATTTTACACGTTAACAATAATATTTTCTAGTTGGCAACGGCCTAGCGTGGTCAGTGACGGGGAACGACTGGCGTTCGCCGATGAACGCCTGCGTACACAAGTGTAAAATATCAAATCAGCCAAATGTATGCAACTACTGTGTCCCTACACCACAAACAGATACACATATAAATTGAAAATTTTAAAACCCCTGAAACAAAAAGAACTGATAATCTTCAAATGACTGAACAGATTTTCTTGTATCATATGATAGCTAAGAACACTCTCGATCGGGTCACCTTCTAACCAAAAATAATTAAATCAAAATCAGCTCGTACGGTTGGGCAATACGATGCAACAGACAGACAGATACACACGTTAAACTTATAACAACCCTCTACTTTTGTCGGAGTTAAAAATAAAAATGTAGACGGCTAGAAACATGTCTTTTCTTATTATTACGAGAGTAAAGAAATAAAATGGTACCCGTGCTCAACCAGTGCGTATTTAAATATCTTTCTTGCATTTCGAGGAAAAAATCCAAACCCATATAGGTTACGCGGTTACTATTGTGTGTCCGCCTGTCAAGAGCCTTTTTCTCAAGAACTTGGGGAAGTATTAAGATGGAATGAATATCAAATACCAAAGTCTATAGTTATTTAAATGTGGAAAAAAATTCAAGCTTCCAAGTAATTTTAATTACATTTTTGCGACTGCAAACTTACATTTATATTTGGAGCGTAAACCTTGATATAGACCGATGTAAGGAAGAACATTTTATCCATTGCAAATTTAAGTTAGTCATTTAATCGACTTTTCGTTAGAGCAATGTTCGGTGCTTACCTTATCTGTGATTCCCGGGATAGATGCAGTATTTACCTACATAATTAAGTTTATTCGAAACCCTCGGGGCGTAAGTCCTAATCGCATTTGTTCGGCTTTTATCTATTTGAAGTCTATTATTAGACTGGACACTGGCGCACTTAGTTAAAAACATATACACTCTTGCAATATTTTCTAAAGCGAGTACATCACTTACCTTCGATTTGCCGACAAAAGAGTCTTATTGGAGAATCGCTTAAGTTTCTGGACTGGAAAGGATACGGTATTAACATCAATGGCGAGTACATCACTCACCTTCGATTTGCCGACGATATAGTCCTTATGACAGAATCGCTGGAGGACCTAAGCACTATGCTCAATGACCTTAATAGTGTCTCCCAACAAATAAGTCTTAAGATGAACATGGACAAAACAAAGATCATGTTTAATATCCAAGTCACACCTATGCCGGTAGTTGTTGGAAGCACTAAGCTCGACGTTGTTGACGAGAAGGTTTACCTGGGACAAATAGTCTAACAAATAGCTGCAGCATGTATAAACGTGGTAGAGCCACATGCTGTGTGTGTGCTCGTTTGCTACTCTTACTTCTGTAAAAAAATATTTTAAGCATATAACTGTTTAAGTTAGTATTTAAAAGAAGCATGTCTCTAATTAAGCACATTATTTTGTATTTAATTAATAAAATTAATGTCAATATATTAATGAATAAAAATAAAAAGAAATGAAATAAAAATACTTTTAATTATTAAAACAAATTTATTTATTAGCCTGTAAGAATCCATTGCTAAACATGGGTATCTCGCGATATTTTGTTGCTGTAGGTGGGATTTAATTTAATGGTCACGCTTGGCAGGCGGTTTAACGATCGCTATAACAACGCCTCGAATGGTACTGCCCGTTACCGTTCTGGGTATTTCCAGCTGGCGCAAACAAGATGGTTGTAGCATCTATGGGAAGTCATAACATATTTCTGGCAGATCCCATCGTCACAAACATACGCATGGTAGAGGCACGCATCAGCTATATTATGGTTGTAGCATAAATGAGTCCGCTCGACCAGGGTAGGAGCACGTTCTCACAGAATACTAGCGTATAATAGCAGCTTAATGCTGCTGTGTTTCGTATGGTGAGTGTAGAGAACCGCAGACCCTTTTAACTGAAAACGAGGCACTCCACCTTATTCCTCAGTGGTAACTACGCATCTGCATTTAGATTCTTAATTGAGTATAAATGTAGATGTCTATGGACCACAATATCTACGCCCCCTTTCCTAGGGTGTTGGGGTCGCTTTCGATTCAGCAGGAAGGACTCCAGGCCAAAGTCAGTCCCACAGGTGGTGTTTAGTGAGTAGGCACTTCATAGTGAGTCCCACATAACTACGCAGCCGGCTGCGTGGTATGCTACGAGCATTCACCACCATCCTCCCCCGCTTCCCGGATAGAAAAAACCACAATATCCACTTATCATCAGTTTCATGTCCGTTTGTCACCCTTATTCTATAAAAAACACACGAAAGGAAATTGGATTAAGAATTCTCTGTCACTACCACAAATCAAATAAATACCTTATTAATAAATTAATTTAATACGCTACTATCGCGATATATCTAGTACATGCTCTTCACTAAGAAGTTTGAAAAGAAAATTTATGTTTTATCTGCAGTAACTTTTCAACGTCAAAATATCTTACAAAAGTATATACTTGTTTTAACTAACAATATACAAGCATTCCTATGATAAATGAAAACTTTGACATCTGAGTTCTCTTTTCAGTTTAGAGTGTAAAAGGAACCTTATCTTTCTTTAGTTTGTGTAAACAGGTGATGCAAATTCAACTGTGCAAAGCGTGTGGACGCTCCATTATATTGAAATTTTTAAATATCATAAGAGTTTAATTTAGCCAAGTCTTTGGAAAATGTCATTAATTTTATCAGTGTTTATTTGTCCTTTATTGGCTTTTTAAAAAAGTTTTTAAATTTGGTAAAAAATTGGTCCCTATTCGATACCATTTATCATAATCATAACTAGAACACAGCGTCTAAACTAAAATGTTGGACGTATTCAGCGGAATTTTATTCTACACGTGCCCTATCATGCACTTTGTCTTTTTCATTGAGGAACATCGAATTATCACATCTTTATTATTATATATGTGAAACTGGCTGGTACACGGCGCGTTGCCACGGAAGAAATAATGTTGGAAATATATTTTTAAAGGAAGATTTATATTGTTTAATTACGAATAATAACACATTCATTCATATTGACTTTAAAATAAATGTATCGGTACGATACGCTCGCCAGCTACTGTAAGTTAATTGTACTATGCCTCTAACTTTTGCACAAGTGCATGAAATAAGTTGACAAAGTTTTAGCACAATTTGATGAACGGTATAGCAGTGCATAAAATGCGAACAAAAAACATAATTTTTTATATATATTATGAGATAATGAACACAGTTCAAAATCCTTTTCAATTATTAAAATGTAAACTATCTTAGTGAAAATTTATAATCTATAAAGGCGTTTTAAGTAAAGTATAGCACATGTCGCAGATACTTGTGGTATCTGGCCTTTTGCCAAGAGCGGTAGGCTCTATTGCCAATTTTATACAAATTGTGAACCCGATCTACATTTCTGTTTAAAATAAGAACAGTCTTTTACGAGAAAATCTTTATAATTTGTTTTTTTAGATAATTCTGGAAATTTCGGCTGTTATATAGAAAATATGTTATGAGGAATGTAGATTTAATTAAAAATACATTTAGCAGTTTATATTATTATGATAATAACCACAGTGGTCAGCCTTAACCGACACTAGCCATCTGAGCAAGACAGGATTATAGTGCACGGATGTGTGCGCAAGCACAGGTGCACTCTCTATTCCATTACCTCATAGGATGGGACTGTAAACCTACACAACTAGAGAGAGATCAGACGCAGGACCTACGGCTTTATTTGCTTTCCGAGAGGAACTCATGTTCCGCGTTTATGACCTCTAGAACAACGAGAAACTAAAATTATTCATATTAAACAGTGTTATAAACAGTTTTTACATACTTTTTTTAAATGTTATATTCGTCAAATTGTTGTTTTTTTTTTAATTTTGTTATACTTTTATTAATTGATGTGTCTACAAATGTTAAAATTTAAGTACGTAATGACGTTTGTGGCGTATTATATGTATGTGTATATATATATATATATATATATATATATATATATATATATGTGTACATAAGTTTTTTTTAACTATTAAAAGCCATAATACTAATATAACATGATAGTAAGTGAGTGGAAAAGCGATCTGACTAAGATTAATAAAAGCCTATTCTCTCTTGCCTTGAAGATACCCGGACATTGTAAACATTTATGCTGTCAAATTATTCCATTTATTTGTTGTACGCATTATGAACGACAAAGCTAGCAAAGTTTGGTATGTTACATGTAGTGCTGAATGCGTGGTATAACGACAACAAAGCGATGGAGACCAGTCGAGAGTCTGGTGGTTCATTAATGAAATGGAAAGGGAGGAATTAAATCATGCAATCCCTGCGCACACTCTCCGAAATGCATCCTGTGAAACGGCAAAAGGCTGGCAGCAAAGCACAGAGTTGCCAGTCTTTGGTCGTCTGTATATTACTCGTATGTTCGCGGTGATCTTAGAGACAACTGCGTTCAGTTACCACGAATAGACTGACTGATTCACAGGGACGGTTTATTAAACCTGAATTTTTATGTATTTATTTAAGTCGAGTCGCCTCGGATTGGGGGCGACTAAATCTAGTCCAGTTCAATCCTCAGAAGACACAAGTTTGCGCGTTTACCGCTAAAAAGCACCCCTTTGTCGTATCTCCTCAGTTTCTTAGCTAGCATCGGAATTCTTGGCGTCGACATATCGAGTAGTGTGCAGTTTCGTGGTCACTTGGAAGGGAAGGCCAAATTGGTGTCTTAAAAGCTTGGCGTGCTCAGCAG
The DNA here is from genome assembly GCA_963668995.1 of Parnassius mnemosyne. Lineage (NCBI taxonomy): Eukaryota > Metazoa > Arthropoda > Insecta > Lepidoptera > Papilionidae > Parnassius > Parnassius mnemosyne. The sequence goes on from CAVLGL010000024.1 coordinate 8,276,155, forward strand.
AGCGAGACAGTATTTCATGCCGGCACATCGCTTGCAACTTTACAAAGCGCAAGTTCGGCCTCACATGGAATACTGTTCTCATCTCTGGGCCGGGGCACCCCAGTGCCAGCTCCTTCCACTTGACCGCATCCAGCGCAGAGTGGTTCGAATCGTCGACGACCGAGTTCTTTCTGATCGGCTCGATACACTGGCACTGCGTAGAGATGTTGTATCTCTTTGCGTATTTTATCGCATCTATCACGGGGAGTGCTCCGAGGAATTGTTCGGATTAATTCCAGCCGCTCACAATCACCATCCCACATCGCGACAAAACTCGCGTTACCATCCATAACATCTGGATGATTGGCGGTCCACCAGTGTGCGATGTAGAAGAAGTTTTCTCCCTCGCACAACTTCCTTGTGGAATCGATTACCACCAGCGATTTTTCCGGACCGATACGACTTAGGAACCTTCAAGAAAAGAGCTTACACCTTTCTAAAAGGCCGGCAACGCATCTGCAATTCCCCTGGTGTTGCGGTTGTTTATGGGCAGCGGTAGTCACTTACCATCAGGTGAGCCGCATGCTCGTTTGCCCCCTCTTCTATAAAAAAAAAAGAAAAAGCAAAGACGATCTCCACCGAAGACGAAACGCCGACGAAACGAAGACGTCATCATCGATTTGTCGACAATGTAGTAGTTTAAACAGAATCGCTGGAGAAACTTAGCACAATTAAATCATAAACATCAATAGTACCTACCAATAGATAAGTCTTAATAGTAACACAGACAAGAAAAAGGCCATGAGCTACGTTCACATAATACCTGCACCGGTAGTTGTTGGGAATTCTAAGATCAAATTTGTTGACAAGTGTGTTTTGTAACAGACTATATATACGTACCATTGCTTTTACTTTTATTTCTTAGACACGCGGGTTTCTTTCACTGCACAGTAAGAGGTACAAAACACTTCAACAATTTGATTAAGTAATAAAAAAAAATAGAAAAATAATTGGTGCTGCAGGAAGCAAACCTGAACCTCGCGTACTATGAAATATAGGGTATGCGGTTAGCTTCTAAGCTGTCGTATAAGTCTGTATAATTAGTATATTATACGTATTAACCAAGACTATTGATAAGAAGAAAACTGATTTCCAAATTGATGCACATTTTTCTACACAAAGAAATGAGTGATTGTAAATTAGTAGTACTACAAGTTACTTCTTTCAATGTGCGTGGACAATAATTCATTAAACATAAGCTGGCTTAAACAGAGATCAAATATTTAGTGTCATTGGGAATAATTGATAAATTATGTGATTAGCGTACTCGATAGCACACAATTAAACAATAATTAGCGCATTATGTCCATCGCATTGCAAAACAAACGCAGCTAATACTAGTTAACAATATTATTGCCGAGATAGATATAAGGTTAATAACATTCTAATTAAGCTAGATCGATTATTAATTAACGTCCGTCCACCATCAGGGAGGCAGTGAGAAAATTGAATTGAAATATTGTACCTACTTATAATGTGGTAATATACTTACTTACTTATCTTCACGCACAATCCCTGACGGGGTAGCCAGAGAGAACAGATCGCCAAGTGTCACGATCCTTACAAACCTCTTTCGCTTCTTTCAGATTCATTATCTTCTTCATGCATGCACGTCTAGGTATCCGAGTACTTTTGACCCTACCCTCTTCGAGCAATTTGCTCACATGGTCTTCGAAAGTTAGTCTCGGTCTACCTCGACACCTTTTAATGTTAACTTTCGCGCTATATATTTTCTTCACCATTCGGTCTTCACTCATTCGCTCAACGTGCCCAAACCACCGAAGCACGCCCTTATCAATTTTTGTGATAAGGTCATCTTTCAAACCTGCCATATTGCGAATCTCTTCGTTTCGCTTTCGGTCGGCCATAGTAACGCCGCACATTTTACGAAGAGATCGCATCTCCACTGCATTCAACTTACTTTTATGCTTCTTCTGGCATACCCAGGTTTCGCTGCCATATAACAAAGTCGGTACCAACACTGCGTTATGTATTGCAAGGCGTGCACTCTTCGCTACGCCTTGCCTTTTGACTAACGCAGTCAGGGCACCATTGACTTTGTTCCCGGCAGCGACACGCCTGTCCACATCTAAATCAGATCTTCCATCCCGGCTAAAAGCACTCCCCAAGTATACAATTTCATTTACCTGTTCTAGACATTCCTGATTTACCCATATTTCACACTTCGTTCTCTCTTCGTCCCTTTCAAATACCAGAACCTTAGTTTTATTAGCATTCAAACGGAGACCTTTAATTTCACATTCCTCTTTCATACACGTGACTAATGCCTGCAGTTCTGCCTCTGATGGTGCAATAAGCACTGCATCATCAGCACACAGCAGACAATTTACTTTTATGTCACCCAATTTCACACCCAAACAGCTATCTTTCAGCTTTTGTAAACAGCTGTCGAGATACAGTATGAACAGCCAGGAAGACATGACACAACCCTGTTTTACGCCCGTTTGGATGCTAAACATGGGTGACAGGTCATGCCCTACCCGCACACAGGCTTTACAGTCACAGTAAAGAGACTGCACAGCCCTTAGCAATCGACCATCCACACCATACCCCGGCAACAGTTCCCACATTTTCTTCCTTACAACCTTATCAAATGCTTTTTCAAGATCCACAAAAGCACAGAAAATCTTCTGGTTAGCAGCCAGAAGCTTCTCCGTGATCATGCGGAGAAAAAAAATTTGATCCGTGCATCCTCTTCCAGGTCTAAATCCGCATTGTGCCTCCCATAGAAATCTTTCCAATTTCTCTTGCATCCTACGTGTCAAAACCTTCGAGTAAACTTTACTTGCTAAACTGGTCAAGCTGATCGCCCGATAGCACCCGTAGTCAAAATGTGAACCTTTACCTTTATATAAAGGCACAATGACTGCGGATCGCCAATCATCCGGGACATCCCCCGTCCGCCAGCACAAATTGCACAGCAGATGAAAGCTGTCCCAGACGCGAGGCCCACCATACTTGACCATTTCAGCAGTAACTCTGTCTAGTCCCGCAGCCTTACCACATTTCAAACTTCGAATCGCACGTTCAATCTCTTTCATCCTGATGACCTCAGTGTCATCAAGGTCCGGGTCTGGCGTACCAGTCACGGCGTCATCCCCCGGATCCCTCACTAAGATCATCACACGCATACATTTCTCTATAAAATTCGCTCCATCGCTGCATGACGTCCGATTTTTCTGAGAGGACGTCATTAGTTCTCGAAAGCACTTTGTTCATTCTTAAGGCCGTCGCACCACTTCGGGTCCTTCCAACCTCTTTCCAGAAGAGTTTGGAGTTCTCCTTGAAGTTGTGCGACAACCTTTCGTCCGCTTCCATTCTACACCTTTCACGCACTTCCTCAATCAGTGCTTTCGTGTGAACTTTCTGCAGCCTATATCTTTCTTTCATCTTCTCTCTCATATCCTTATCATTACTAGAGGCCAAGTAGTCTAACCATGCTTTCTTCTTCTTCTTTACAGCTTCTTTCACTTCATCATTCCACCATGCATCTCTTCTTTTACTACTGCCTCTTTTTATTGTTCCACACACTTCTTCCGCTGCACTTACCATTCCATCCCTAAGGTTCTGCCAAGTTCTTTCTACACATTCTTTTCTGCCATCGATGGTGTCAAGCTTTTCGGCTACCCTCGCATGATATTTGTCCCAAGTATCCGCTTCCTGAAGCTTCCAGCTTCGGATGCGACAGACCGACTGTGGTTCTGTTACTGCCGTCCGGTAGCGCCAACCCGCGAACAGACCCCTAAATCTAGTAATCACTAGATAGTGATCCGTTCCCAGGTCAGCACCCCTGAACACTCGCGTATCCATCACCTGTTTTCGCAGTCGGTCATCCACCAGGAACAAATCAATCATACTTCTCTCATTCTTTCGTTCTCTAGTATACATATGGATTTTCTTGTGATTAAACATAGTGTTTGTCACAAGAAGACCCTTTTCCTTGCACACCGCCAGTATAAGCTTGCCAGCATCATTAACCCTTTTATCGCCAAACTTTCCAAGTACCGACTCGTACCCTGGTCGAGCGGTACCAACCCATCCATTCAAATCACCACATACAACAATTCTTTCGTTTCCCCTAGCCAAATCTAGAACTTCTCTTACATTCTCCCAAAACTCCTCCAGCTCAGCCCTGGACGATGAAGCTACCGGCGCATAAACAGCCAAAAGGAATAACTTCGTCAGTCCCAATTTAAAGCGAACCCAGAGAAGTCTTGAGTTCACAAACTTATATTCAGTCATAACATCGACCAACCGAGAAGACAGCAGCACCCCCACTCCCTGGCAGGCGTTCTCGCTTTCCGGGACTCCGGACCATAGAGCTAACGCCCCGCCAGGGAGCTCTTCAGTACCACTGCCCTTCCGTTTGGTCTCCGACATACACACGACATCTAATTCTCTTTCTTTCATTATTTCGATCAACTCATTCGTCTTATCTCTCATGCCTCCTCTAACATTCCACGTGCCAACTCTACACTCTGTCCTCCACCTTCCGCCGTGTCGGGCTGTGCGTGACGGGTGGCGGTCCCCATCGCCGCTTTGCACGCTGCATTCCACACCAACGGGGACGAGCTGGTGTGCGTCGCCTTGGGGGGACGCCCTAACCCTCGTTGGCATGGGTGCGCAGCTAGTAGAATTGCAGCCCTGAAAAGGGCTGGCAGGGGTCGCGACGAGCACGCTTCTACAATGTTGTAATATAAGTAAAGTAAATTTAAAATCGTTAGTATTTATTTAAAAGGACTTTTATTTCAATATAGTTTACGAACCGTTACCTAATATTTTTTACACGTGGGAGAACCACGCTGCAGCAATATAATGGTTGTAGCATGAATGGTTCGGCTCGACTGGGGTAGAACCACGCTTTCACAGAATACATGCGTAAAATATCAGCTTAACGCTACTGTGTTTCGTGTGGTGAGTGTAGACAACCGGAGACCCTTTTTACTGGAAACGAGGCATTCCATTTCAATCCTCAGGGGTGACAACGTATCTGCATTTTGATTCTTAGTCGAGGATATATGTAGATGTCTATTGGCCACATCATCAAAATACTTACCATCGGGTGGACTTATTCTATAGAAAATAATTTAGGTATGTGCATTTAAAGTTTTATTAGCTGTTTAAGATATTTGTCAATTTACCCTATACATATATAGAATTATTATAAGTATGAAAGTATTCCTCATATAAGACTCCAAGAAAATGTTTTGATATAATGATTTTGACTTGTAAAGGCAGTGAAAAGTGTAAAAGTGGTAGACAAATTGCATACGTAGATTTTGTTTTTGTAATATTTTCATCTTCTTAAACAGCCGTTTTGGAGAACATTTGCCTTTATCGTCATTCTTCGCAAGGGGATTGATGACATTTACATTACAGATGTTTTCCATTATCTTCATTCATCGCTTCGGATATTTAACGCCTTTAATAAACGTTATGGCGCCATCTATCGAAAGCAAGGAGATCTTTCTGTCATTTCTCATAGTCTGAGGAATTGTTCGAACTTATTCCAGCCGCTCAATTTCACCATCGCACATCGCGACAAATCTAACGATACCATCCATACCATCTGGATAACTGGCGGTCCATCACTGTGCGATTTAAAAGAAGTTTTCTTGCTCGCACAACTTCCTTGTAAAATCGATTACCACCAGCACTTTTTCCGGACCGATACGACTTAGGCACCTTCAAGAAACGAGCCTACTTCTTTTTAAAAGGCCGGCAACGCATCTTCGATTCTCCTGATGTTGCAGTTGTTCATGGGCGGCGGTAGTCACTTACCATCAGGTGAGACGCATGCTCGTTTGCCTCCTCTCCTATAAAAAAAATAATCGCCTCTTACGACACCCAAACGGAAGAAATGGGTTATTGATTACCTTAAGCCGACAAAACACGATCACAGAAAAAATAATAGTACTACGTAACAGGGTAATGTATTTATGTTCGTTACAATAATAAATATTGTGAATTGTGAATGTTATAAAATTAATATCACAATCAACACTACTCATTATTGGTGCTTGTGATAAAACAAATAAACCGAAATTAATTTCCCAATTGAATTTGTCATAGTGCAAAATGAATTATAGTATGCCGATAATGAATTGTGCTAATATTTTTACAAGTCTATGAAAATTTTAGTATTAATTTATTCATCATTAATCCATTACATCCTATCTAGAGTCTACTGTCGAACATAGAACCCTATCTATCTGTTTGTCTGTCTGAACGCGAATCACACAACTGTGCCCAACAGTGGGTTATATATGGGCAACTTTATCACTATAGTATTACGTAGAGGACATTACAATAAACTGACAGTATAATAAATATATACTCGTAAGATCACGTTATATATTATAGGAGCTGGGCAAAAGTAATAGCACCTATACGAAAAGCATCTTAATAATTAATTTTTCTTTTTTGAATTTTACCTAAATACTTAACTTGCCTAAATAATAACACGTGGTAGAGCCATGCTGTAGCTATATAAGTAGTATAGTTGTAGCACGAATGGGTCGGCTCGACCGGGGTAGCACCACGCTTTTACAGAATACCAACGTAAAATAGCAGCTTAACACTGCAGTGTTTCGTATGGTGAGTGTAGAGAACCGGAGACCCTTTTTACTGGAAACGAGGCATTCCATCTTAGTCCTCACGGGTGACAACGCATCTGCATTTTTATTCTTAATCGAAGATAGATGTAGATGACTATGGGCCACACCAACCACCATCAAGTGGACTATGTGCTCGTTTGTCACCATGTCCTATAAAAAAAAGGCAAAATTGCAAAATTTCCCATAAAACATATTTAACTTTGTTAGTATGGTAATGGTAATAGTTTTGCTACAATTTCAAGCAGACCAATTTATTTTAATTAATTTATCTATAGATTAGTAAATGAACTAATAATAATAATAAACTAAACAATTTCTGCGTTATGTATAGGAGGAGTATCTATTAATTTAGCTTTTTAATTACACAATAAAAGATGAGATTTAAAAAAAACAAATATGTGAGATTGAGAGGTTGTATGGGCAGATGTACACGTCATCGTTGGAGCCACACGCAAGTGTGAGTAACGATCCAAGAGTGAGTCTTATCCGACACTATTCCGAAGATATCGCGAACGTCAGTCTGAGCAAGATTAGAATGGCTCTCCAGCACCTAAAAACGGCAAGTCCCCGGGCGAGGATGGAATTACAGCGAAGCTTTTGAAAGCGGGTGGAAAACCGGTACTTGAAGTCCTTCAGAAGCTTTTTAATTCCATCCTCCATGGTGGCACAACTCCGAGGGCGTGAAGCAGAAGTGTAATGGTCTTGTTCTTCAAGAAAGGCGACAACGCTCTCTTGAAGAACTACAGACCGATTTCCCTTCTGAGCCGCGTCTACGTGCTGTTTTCGAGAGTCATTACGAATCGTCTCGCACGCAGACTTGAAAATTTCCAGCCTCCCGAACAAGCCGGTTTCCGAAAAGGCTTTTGTACCATGGACCACATACATACTCGTACCCTGTGGCAGATTGTACAGAAGACAGAGGAGTATAATCTGCCACTTTGCCTTGCGTATGTGGACTATGAGAAAGCCTTCAGCGGTGCCAAGTTGACTGTCGGTATATCGAAGTGCTGAAGTGTTTGTTCAGTACAGCTACAATGGCTATCCGAGTACAGAATCAGAGTACGAAATCTGTCCAACTGCAGAGAGGTGTAAGACAGGGTGACGTTATATCCCCGAAACTTTTCACCGCTGCATTGGAAGACGTTTACAAGCTTCTGGACTGGAAAGGATACGTACATCACTCACCTTCGATTTGCCGACGATATAGTCCTTATGACAGAATCCCTGGAGGACCTAAGCACTATGCTCAATGACCTCACTAGTGTCTCCCAATGGATCGGTCTTAAGATGAACATTGACAAAACAAAAATCATGTTTAACGTCCATGTCACACCTATGCCGGTATTTGTTGGGAGCACTAAGCTCGAAGTTGTTGACGAGTATGTTTACCTGAGACAAATGGTCTGACTAGGTAAGTCCAAGTCCAACTACGACCGAGAGGTCAATCGACGGATTAAATTCGGCTGGGCAGCGTTCGGGAAACTACGACACATCTTCTCGTCAGACATATCTCAAAACCTGAAAACGAAATTGTACAATCAGTGCGTGTTGCCAGTGATGACTTACGGATTTGAGACGTGGTCCTTCACTGCTGGCCGTATGAGGAAGCTCAAGCTTGCTGAGCGAGCTATGGAGAGGGCTATGCTCGGGGTGTCTCTGCGTGATATACTTAGAAATGAGGATATCCGCAGTAGAACTAGAGTAACCGACATAGCCCAACGGATTAGTAAGCTGAAGTGGCAGTGAGCCGGCCATATAGCTCGAAGAACTGACAACCGATGGGGAATAAAAAGTTCTCGAGTGGCATCCTCGTACCGGTAGGTGAAGTGTAGGATGACCCCCCACGAGATGGAATGACGACCTGATGAGACATGCAGGAAGTCGATGGATGCAGGTGGCTCAGGACCGTGCTTTGTGGCATTCCTTGGGGGAGGCCTATGTACAGCAGTGGACTTTTGAAGGGCTGTAATGATGATGACAGACGGGCCAAATTAAGAGTACCCTTAACCAACGAGCATGTATTGTGTAGATATGTGGACATAAAAGAGAGGAGAGAAACGTGTCAGGATCATGCCAAATAAAAGTCCGTAGTCTCCGTAGTCCGTAGTCCGTAGACTTCCTCTCAGGCGTGCGTGCTTATGTATTTATGTGTATGAATAAAACTACATTTCCAAAACTACATTTCTACAGCCAAAAATTTCCAAAAATTTGAGTGCTTAGTGATAAGCACTAAAGAAAATATTAGATAAGTATTTCAACTAAGAAAGTCGCAGAGACACTGCGTCGGGCAAAATGCCAAAAAATGATAACTTTTAAAATTTTGCATATGTGCTGTCTTATTTTTGATGTGTTTATCTGATACATAAAGTGATTTAATCATATTATATTTCGTTAAACACAAAAAAAATCATTTTTGTTTTGAAATTCAAACCCAATATATTTTTTAAATTAGATTTTTTTTAATTCAATATAAATAGAATAGAATAATTTTTTATTCAATATACATTTCATGTGTAATTCTTATTGAAAGTCATTTTTTACGTTACCACTGGTTCGAAAAAAAACCCTCTGTCTTAGGAAGAACCAGCAAGAAACTCACCGGGACTTTTTTTTTTTTAAATAAATTTTACATCATAAATGATTACGAACTATTTACAAAATTTAGTTTAGAAACTGCTTGGAAGCGACCTCCTCATTCCCAGGGGTTATTATCAACCATGTATTCATTTATACTATAATAACCCTTTTTATACAGTTTCAGTTTAATAAAACATTTAAACTTGGTAATAGAGAGAACCTGTACACTTTCCGGGACCTTGTTGTAATAGCGTATACATTGCCCCACGAATGAATTACTGACTCTGTGGAGTCGAGAAACTGGTATCACTAGCTTGTGTTTGTTCCTAGTGTTTACAGAATGTATATCACTTTTTTACTAAAACTATCTTTGTTTTTGTGAACATACATTAAATTTTCGTATATATACTGAGAGGCCAAAGTTAATATATTTATTTCTTTAAATTTATCTCTAAGAGACTCTCTCGGTTTTAGATTGTAAATAGCTCTAATGGCCCTCTTCTGTAAAACAAAAATAGTTTCTGAATCATCTGTATTTCCCCACAGCAAAATCCCATAAGACATTATGCTATGGAAATAACTAAAATAAGCTAATCTAGCTGTCTCGACACTAGTGAGACCTCTAATCTTTTTTACAGCATAGGCTTCAGAACTTAGTCTGCTTGCTAATTTGGATATATGGGGGCTCCACTGAAGCTTTGCGTCAAGAGTAATGCCAAGAAAACAGTGCATACAACAGGGCTCAATTCCTCTCTATTAAAAACACATTGGTATTCAGATTTTTAACATTCGTTGTTGTAAATTTAACACAATTAGTTTTATTTCCGTTCAAATGCAGATTATTAACGTTAAACTAATGCTCTAATTTTGATATAGCATTATTCACTTCGTCACATTTAAATGATTGACGTTTAAGTTTAAATATCAATGAAGTATCATCAGCAAATAATACTATATCATGACTATTCCCTACAAGGTGAGGTAAGTCATTAATATACACCAGAAACAAGAATGGGCCGAGAATGGAGCCCTGAGGAACACCCATTAGTACAGGTGACCCGGAAGAACTTTTACCATTGATAATAACCTTCTGCTTTTTATTACTTAAATATGAAATATTAAGTTTAAGCGCTGTTTTCTTGAAAGTAAGTTCTTAAATGTAACGTGGCATTATAAAAGGCCCTGTTATTGACTACAGCATGAATAATTCGGCTTGACCGGGGAAGTACAACGTTCACACGAAACAACGTAAAAAATTAACTGTATTTCGTATGGTGAGTGGTGAGAAACGAAGACATTTTTAATAGGAACGTGGCATTCCATCTTACGAGACAACGCATCTAAATAAAGACCATTATTTCCGGATCAATTTTTGTATTTATGTGTGACACTTACTATTTTAAAACTACTTAATTTGGTAAGTTATTTTATAACAATTATCCAAAGTAAGAAAAGAAAACAGTTGTTCAATATTAAAACAAAAACAGGGAGTGTAATCCCATAGCCAAACCTAGGGCTTTTACGGGGTAGGACTTTTTTGCTGCCTACAAGTCACATACGGACCAAGACGTAGGAACAATTTTCTTACCTATTTCTTCTGCCAAGGAGCAATGCGTGCACTGTTTTTAAACGATTTCAAAATAAGGAGTTTCTGTTCCGATTTGAAAGGTAGAGCTAATATAATTGTAGGATCTGAGACTCTCTCTTGACCGGGAAACGACCACGCTCCCACAGAATACCAGCGTAAAATAGCAGCTTAGCACTTCTGTGATTCGTATGGTGAATTTAGAGAACCGGAGACCCTTTTTACTGGAAATGAGGCATTCTATCTTAGTCCTCTCGGCTGACAACGCATCTGTATTTTAATTCACAAAGACGGATGTAGATATCTATGGGCCACAGCAACCACTTAACATCAGGTGGAGTGTGTGCTCGTTTGTCGCTGTCTCGCTGTGTGCTGTGTTGTCTCACTTATTCTATTAAAAAAATTGAAGTTGGCTGCAATTGTTCATGGGTTACAGTAGCCACTTACCATCAGATAAATTCTAAGTTCCTTTGTTACTTAAATTATATAAAAAGAGCTTCTTTACAATTGTCTAAGGGTGATTCCTGTGATATAAATTTAAGATATTAAAACCTTTACGTTTTAACACTTTTATTTACATTTTTTTCTGCTATAAAGATTTAAGCACATGGATCGCCTTTTAGAAAATACATTCATCGTCATCATAATTACGACCCATCATAAGTCCACTGCTGAACAAAGGACTGCATTCATCGAACTCGGTACTTTTTATGGTACTTCAAGCTGTATGAAACAAAATAACATCTTTTTAATACAAAATTTCTTTAAGAAATTTAGTGACATGGAAGGAAAAGTAGCAAATTGCATTCTGCTGGCATCTACGAGGAGCGAGCAAACTTCAGCCGTCTAATAAATGAAAGAGTCTCGATCACTAAACTCATCGCTAGTTACTAAAGCATTTGGTAGATAATAAAAGTTTAAGCTTAAGTCTTTTTTAAAAACGGGTATTTAAATTTTTAAGAATTTCAAAGATTGTGTGATGAAGATGGTCAATTTCAACCATGACTACACTACGTTTAAAAATTTTTTTATCACTTTAAATTAATTTTTTTAAACCGCAGTTTTTTATTATTATTTACTTTTATATGGAAGATGATACTGATCATCTCCTGTTTCTGTTTCCATCCTTCGACTCTTACGACACCTACGAGATGATACGAGGCAATTCATTCTTCTACCTCGCCATTACTCAGCCACTAATATTAATTCGAATGTTACACAAATCTTCTAATTGTAAATAAATCATTTTAGTTCCTGTTTTACGCTGGTATTCAATATGAGCGAGATCCTTCCTTAATGGAGCCAATCCATTCGTGCTACAGCCGTTATATAGCTGCAGTTTGGTTCTCTGCTTGGTGGGCTTGCGAACAATAGACCAACGAGGCAGTCAAAACACACATGGCATCATAACGCATACGGCGTAAACTTGTAATATTTTTCTTTGTGGTAGAGCCATGCTGCAGCTTTAAAGTTGTAGCACGAATGGGTCGGCTCGACCGGGGAACGATTAACCTCTCAAATTATATCAGCGTAAAATAGTAGGTACATTCTGCTGTTTTTTATAGTATAGAATGACAAACGAGCACACAGTCCACCTAATGGTAAGTGGTTGCTGTGACTCATAGACATCTACATCTGTCCTCAATAAAGAATCAAATTGCAGATGCGTTGTCACCCGTGAGGACTAAGATGGAATGCCTCTTTACCAGTAAAAAGGGTCTCGGGTTCTCTACTTTCACCTTACGAAACACAACAGTGTTAAGCTGCTATTTTACGCTGGTATTCTGTGAACGCGTGGTCCTTCCCCGGTCGAGCCAACCCATTCCTGCTACAACTATACTACTAATAAATGTATGCAGCATGGCTCTACCACGTATCGGTATATGGTATATGGTGGTGGTAATGGTGGTCTTTCCAGCACCAGAGCCTAAGTTGCGAGAAGTCTGGTACTGTCTGACGATTACGGCAGGGCAAAGGCCCTTATCCATTAGATTTTTATGAGTTGGAGAAGATGTATTTTTTGTAAGAATACAATGTAATTGCCTTTAAGACAAGAAAGATAGGCATTTTCTAAGCAAGTGCTGTTTAAGATCCAGCATTCTATCACCGGTTACCATCAGATGGGATTGTAGGTAAGCAAATCATTTTATATACTACAAAAATGTATGTGGTATGTTTGTGATATAACTTCCTCGGAAGAAGTTCTACGAAGGAAAGGAGCTTTACCACGGGTCCTACCAAAACCACCACTACCTACTTGTTAAAATGCTTATTATTTGTGAACTGTTTAATTACCTTTAGTGGCTTTTGTGTAAGTAGCTTTCTAATTAGTGAGTTTCTTAATTCCAGAAATGATCTCAAATGAAATCGGAGAATTTAATTTTACTGAACCTCTTGGAGTTAATCGGCTCTCATTATAACGTTTGGAATTTCATAATTAAATGAACGTTGTTAATCTAACTTTACTATTTGTATAATATTACAATTAACTTTGAGTCAAAATACAATAAAATATTTAAAACAATTGTTAATTTAATTATTGAGTATTAAATCCATATCTAATAAAGAAACATACCCAAATAAACTCTTAATGTTTCTTTTTGTATTCCCACTTGGAAGCTGTTGTAATAATGTTGATTTCCTTAAGTAATATAACATATGCCCACGTTTTGCAATTCCTTAAATCCTGTTGTTTAAAATATACTATTGAAGTAAAAGATACTACGTTACGTGAGTCCGTTACGGAACTTTTCTTCTGGCATCTAATCATCTAGAACATATTATGATATTGTCTCCAAGACAATTTAACAGATTTATGACGCGTATGATTAATAATGACCACCTGATTTAGTTTTCTTTTAAATTTAAAATAGAGTTATAGTAATTTAAAAAAAAAAAACAAGAAAGAATTTTAATTACTCACCGATTGGGGTGTTAACAAAGAAGACACCGAATCCTATTTATCCCCTTGTTTACCAGACATTCATATATCGTATACGATGTAGAGCCATGCTGCAGCTATATTAATAGTATAGTTGTAGCACGAATGGGTCGGCTCGACCGTGGAAGGAACACGCTCTCACAGATTACCAGTGTAAATTAGCAGCTTAAAGCTATTGTGTTTCCTATGGTGAGTTTAGAGAACCGGAGACCCTTTTTACTGGAAAAGATGCGTTCTATCTTAGTCCTCACGGCTGACAACGCATCTGAATTTTAATTCGCAAACGAAGATAAATATAGATGTCTATGGGCCACAGCAACTACTTACCATCATATATATATATATATATATATATATATATATATATATATATATATATATATATATATATAGAGAGAGAGAGAGAGAGAGAGAGAGAGAAAGAGACAGTATAACAGAAGATACAGTATAATTACAGGCTGTGAGTATCCGATCTTAGTCCTTAGATGTGATAACGCATCTATAGAATAAGGGTGACGAACGAAAGCAGTTAACATTCCCCCCAACGATATGTAGATGATGTGGTCCATAGACATCTACATCTGTTCTCCTTTGAGAATCATAATGCAGATGTGTTGCCAAACCTAAGGATCGAGTTGGAAATTTTCAATAAAAAGGGTCTTCGGTTCTTTACACTCACCATACTAACCAGCAGAATTGAGCTGTTGTTTTAAACTGGTATTCTGTGAGAGCGTGGTCCTTCCCCAGTCGAACCGACCCATTCGTGCTACAACTATACCAGTAATATAGCTGCAACATGGCTTTACCAAGTTTAAAAATTCGTTTGTAACCTGTTTTATAAAAAAATCAAATGTTCATAAGCACGTTTTACTCATTACTGTGGTGGTACTTAACTCTCGTAAGGTTGATATCTGATATGAAGTGCAGTAGTGGCGTTATAGAATCCATTACTCTACGTCATCCCGTAGATGTCATAAGAGGCGATTGAGGGAATTGACGTAGGAGTCAAAATAACAATAAACCCTCATACCAAGCGTGACAACTATAGCATATATACTCCCCCCTCCCCATGAGACAGTCTCAGAGGCCTATTTAAGCAGTGGACTTTTAAAGGGCGCCTCCACGCCCCGCTTTGCCAGTGCCCGTTGATATCAATAGAATTGACGTTACTGTATAAATGAAAAAATTCAATTTCGTTGAGAAAAAAAAACAATTACTTCTAGTAAAAAGTAAAAGCCGACTTCAAAGAACAAAAAAGAATAAAATTATTTCATATTTGAATCCGAGCTAAGAGAAAGTGTTACTGTTAGCGTTTATTAAAAAGGCCACTGTTAAACATAGGCCTCCTCATAGATTGCCTCAAAGGGGATTTGCCAGAGTAGCCACATGGCAAGCGGGTTGTTAACCGCAGTTTTTTTTATTTTTAGTCGTTAATAGGAAGATGCTGCTGCCCATTTCCTGATTTGTGTACCTCTGTCGGCTTTTACGACACTCAAGGAATAATAGTAGTGGATATTCTTACACCGCCACAAATCGGTAAAAAAGGAAGTATATAGAAGAATATGAAATGATTAATATGTTCTTTATTGTTGATTGCAGTCGGCTTTTATTTTTATTTAAAAGTTTTTTTTTTACCGAGTTTATCGAGTGGACTAAACCATTAAAAACACTTTTTAAAAATAGTTGCATTCCCTATTTTCCCAATTTTAGTGATGGATTTTTTTTTACTTATTTTAAAAATACAAAAATTAACAATAATTTCATAAATACAACTAATTATCAATATCAGTTAAAAAATATCATAGAATAAATGTGACAACCGAGCACGCAGCCCACCTCATGGTCAGTGAATAATGTGGCCATAGATATCTACATCTATATTCAATTAAGAATCAAAATCAGCTAAAAGGGTCTCTGTTTCTTCACGAAACACAGCAGTGTTAAGCTGCTATTTTACGCTGGTATTCTGTGAGAGCGTGGTCCTTCCCCGGTCGAGCCGACCAATTCGTGCCACAGCTATACTACTAATATAGCTGCAGCATGGCTCTACCATGTGCAAAAGTTACAATAATTAATTATTTGACGGCTCCGTGGCGCAGTGGCTTAGCAATGATTTGCAGCGCTAAGGGCTGCGGGTTCGAATCCCACGCGGAACATTTATTTGTATGTTCTGCAAATAATTGTTCCAGGTCTGGATGTTTGTCCTTGTGAAATTTATGTATATAAACTGCCCCCACAATACAGGAGAAAATCCTAGTGTGGTGGTAACGTTTTAAAACAAATTTTTTCTCCTAAATCCTTTTTCTTTAAATGTAATTTAAAATGTCTCCATCATGATTTTGTAAAAAAAATGAAAGATATTACGTACAAAGAAATTAATACAAAATATATTAAGTGATGTCAATAAAGGGGTTGATTATTATTTGTTGACTAAACGTGTTCTAAATGATAAATCTATAAAGCATAAAGAGTAACAGAGGGTAATGTGCACTTATTGGCACTCGGGGCCACGTGCCAACTGACGTCCTAAGCGGTTTGGCATGACGTCACACATGCGCTCTATGATCAGGGTTTGCATTTTGTAATCTGCATCAAATAGTGTGCAAAAAATTTGTATGTGTCCAAGGAATTAAACCACAGAGTATATAATAGATACAATTTATTAATATTTATTTCTGTTCTGTATTTATGTAAAATCACCATCATCATTATAACAGCCTTTCTCAAGTCCACGTTGAATATAGGCCTCCCCCAAGGAATACCACAAAACGAGAAAATATTTATCAAGAAAATAATAATTATTATTAGTAATAACTAAAATAATAATAATTTTAAGTATAATGTACAATATCTGAACCGTAACCACGGGCGTTGTAAGAGGCTGCAGGGAAAAATAAACCAGGAGATAGGTAGCAGCATCTTCCTATTAAAAACTAAAATAAAAACCATGCGTGAGTATCGTGGAACACTCGGTTGGAACGAAGTTCTTTTCATAGTATATTATTATTGATAAACCTATTACATTATTGATTAACAAATATAAATAAATTAATTATTAGCGTCTATTAAATTAAAAGTGTCATTTAAAATAAAATACACTATGACACAAGGGGAAGTAACGAAAAAATCTTACACTTTTTGTCGCCTAGCTCCCATCCGCCAAACCCGTACCGTCCGATAAGGAACTTCGTTCCAAAAATGTGGCCGCCATTTCACCCGTCAAACGGCAACTCCGATGTTACAATCTATGGGGGAGGCCTTCATTTAGCAGTTGACTTTTGATTATTTGCCATAACATTATACGTATATCACTATATATGTTCAACAGTGTGCAAAGATTCCCCTCTTGTGAAATTCTGCCGTGTTTGAGTAAATCCTAAAATGCCCGCTTGGGCTCCTTTACTATATGGGGAGGCCTTTATTCAGCAGTTGATATTTGATTATTTACCATAACATTATACGTATACATATTATGTACACACATACAGCATATATATATATATATATATATATATATATATATATATATCAATATACTTCGAAAAGTAAAGGAACAGACTACCTGATAGAGCTATGTTGAAACGACACTCTTACCTTCTTCTGTCGCCAAGAAGCAATGCACATACGAATGCGGTGCGGTGAAAAGAGTACTAAAGCCAGTATCACGGTCTGTCGTGAGGCATTTAGGCTTTTTAAGTATACTTAGATATAGCCTTTTAAAGAGTGTGTCAAAATCACAGATTTCATATTTTTACTAGGTGTTACTCTCTTACCAATTTATTTCGGCAAGTAGCAGTGCGTGCATTACTGTGTACCGATGAGATGTAAACTTAAACTCAAATATTTATTGCTAAACCATAATGTACACAAGATGTTATAGGATAATATGAGACCATTATTATGGACCCTGTTGGAGACGAAATTTAGGGGCTAGAAGAGAGGAAGCGTATTTAACTACTTATAAGAATGACATTGTGTTTTATTGAGATAGAATTCAATTTAAATTAGTTATCGTTTTGTATAACCTGTATATTATGTATTATTTATAAAATATTCATTAGTACTATAGTAACATTTATTAGTTAGGAAATGTTTTATTTTTTTATTATGTATTTATTATTATATATATAATTCATTTTCATTTTTTATTATGTAAGGTAGTTTATTATATAATTTTATGGAAGAACTTAATGTACTAGAAGTGTTTAGTTTTAATCGGGAAGTTGGCAATACTAATTTATTTTTATGTCGTAACGTGTATTTGCATGGTGAATCTTCATGTTTTGTATAAAATTTTATACAAAACGTGAAGATTATTTAGTAAGCTTATTTACTAAATAAGTATACATCAATATATTTAGATTGCATTTCAAATATTATGTATGTATTTACTTCACAAATAAATCTCGGGCATACCTTTACGAGGTGTACAAAATTAAGTCTTAAAAGTTCATTTCGGGTAAACCATCATCAAAAGATATGATTTTTTCTGTTACTGCCCATGGTTTTTTTTTATAGGAGAGGGGGCAAACGAGCATGCGGCTCACCTGATGGTAAGTGACTACCGCCGCCCATGAACAACCGCAACACCAGGGGAATTGCAGATGCGTTACCGGCCTTTTAAAAAGGAGTAGGCTCTTTTCTTGAAGGTCCCTAAGTCGTATCGGTCCGGAAAAATCGCTGATGGTAATCGATTCCACAAGGAAGTCGTGCGAGGAAGAAAACTTCTTCTAAGTCGCACAGTGGTGGACCGCCAATCATCCAGATGGTGTGGATGGTGTCGGGAGTTCTGCCGCGATGTGCGTTCATGAAATTTGGCGGCTGGGATTAATCCGAACAATTCCTCAGAGCACTCCCCATGGTAGATGCGAAAGAAAATGCAAAGAGATGCAACATCTCTTCGCAGTGCCAATGAATCGAGCCGATCGGAAAGGGCTCGGTCGTCGACGATTCGAGCCGCTCTGCGCTGGATGCGGTAAAGTGGAAGGAGCTGGTACTGGGGAGCCCCTGCCCAGAGATGGGAACAGTATTCCATGTGAGGCCGAACCTGCGCCTTGTAAAGTTGCAGGCGGTGTGCCGGCATGAAATACTGTCCCGCTCTGCTGAGCACGCCAAGCTTTTTAGAGGCCAATTTGGCCTTCTCTTCTAAGTGACCACGAAACTGCACGTCACTCGATATGTCGACTCCGAAGATACCAATACTGGCTGAGGCAAGAAGGGGAGTGCCTTGAAACTGAGGAGATACGACAAAGGGGTTCTTTTTAGCGGTAAACGCACAAACTTGTGTCTTCTGAGGATTAAACTGGACTAGATTTAGTCGCCCCCAATCCAAGACTTTGTCCAGCAAAGACTCGACTTCATACACAAGTTTGTTCCGGTACTCGGCGACGTTTTCCCGAGAAATATTGGCACGGCCGGTGTATAGAGCCTCACCAGTGCTGTCATCCACATAGCAATAAATGTTACCAGTTAGCAACATATATTGATATGCAGAAGAAACAGCGTTGGTGATAGCACACAGCCTTGTGGAACACCAGCGTTAATAGGCTTGTAGTCGGAGAATGCACCGTCTACAACGACCTTGATGTTCCGATTTACAAGGGAGCTTCGAAAGAATCGCTTTGTGCCAAACCCGATCGAAGGCCTTCGCAATGTCCAGACTAACGGCCAACGCCTCCACCTTGGACTCTACTGCCTCCGCCCATCTATGGGTCAGGTAGACCAGAAGATCACCAGCTGATCGACCCCGACGAAAACCGTATTGACGGTCTCTAATCAGCTGGTGATCCTCAAGGTACCGGATGAGCTGACAGTTAATAATGGATTCCATTATTTTGGAGAACAAGGAGGTGATCGCGATAGGCCAATAGTTGGACGGGTCTGAGCGGTCGCCTTTTGTAGGGATTGGGTGGACAAAAGCTGTCTTCCATGAATTCGTGACTACGCCTTGGGAGTAGGAGTACCGGAAAAGACGCGTTAGGACCGGTGCCAACTCCGGAGCACACGTCCTCAGCAAAATTGGGGGGATTCCGTCAGGCCCACTCGACTTCTGGATGTCCAGGGAGAGAAGTGCTTTGCGAACTGAGCGCTGTGAGAATAGCACATCCGGCATGGAGCACTCACACCACGGGATGGTCGGCGGTATTTTCCCCCCGTCATCAAGAGTCGAGTTGGACGCAAAAAGGGAGCCTAAAAGGTCGGCTTTGTCTTTTGCGTCTTGGGCCAGCCAGTGAGTCGTCCTCCCTGTGCAGAGATGGTAGTGATGGCTTACAGAAATTCCCTTGGACAGCCTTGGCGAGAGACCAGAATGCACGGGTTACCGAAGGAGGGCGAACTAGTTTCTCGCCAATTCTGCCTATGTGCTCTGACTTTGACTTGGCAATAACTCTTTTGAAAGACCTGGAGGCGAAGTTATACTTCTTTTTTAATGTGCTGGTGTTTACATCCCGAGTCACCGAAGCCGCAGCCCAGGCTTGATAACACTCCTGCTTACTGCGCAATGCAGTCTTACAGGAGCGACCAAACCAAGGCTGAGATCTGCCTCCGATGGGTACCACAGATGATGGAATAAATAGTTCCACTCCCTGTAGCACCACATCGGTGACAGAGTCAGCAACAGCGCTGGGATCATCCGGCGAGAAGTAAACCCGCCCCCATGGGTAGGATGCAAAGAAAGATCGCATTCCGTCCCAATCCGCCGACCTGTAATGCCAAACACGGCGGCAACCTGCAGAACGCAACCGCGAAGGGAGCGTGAGTGGCACCATACTCCGGATCAGACAATGGTCCGGAGAGCCGAGAGGAGCATCGACGGAAACCTGATATCCGTCCGGATGAGAGGTCAGCAGAAGGTCCAACAGGGAAGGTGTATGATCCTCCACATCTGGAATCCGCGTAGGCGAAGTAACCAGTTGTGTCAGACCATATGCCAAGGCAAAGTCATAAACAGATCTCCCAGCATGATCGGTTAAACGTGAACCGAGCCATTCGGCATGGTGGGCGTTAAAATCGCCAAGGATCACGATCTCTGCGGATGGGACCTGTTGTAGCAAGGAATCTGTAGCCATTTGGACGTGGTCGATGAATCGGTCTGTTTCGGCATTACCGCTATGGGACCTATAGAGGCACCCGTAGACGCGCGTATGGTCGTCGCTGACTACGCGTAGCCAAAGGATGGACAGGTCCGAATCTTCAAGACTGTCGAGGCGTCGAGAACAGATGTCCTCTCTGACATACACGCAAACTCCAGCCCGAGGCACAAAGGAATGATCCAATTTGTACCCCGGGTAGGAGAGATACGAAATATCAGCCGGAGAGGAAACCTGCGTCTCGGTCAGAAAGAGCAAGGCCGGCTTCGCCGTCTCGAGATGGTAGTGGACGGCGTTTAGGTTAGAGTGAAGTCCCCTGACGTTGCAGAAATTCACGGATAGCGTGGCAGGGGTCGCCTTGGTATTGTTGCTCAGTTTGCCCCGAGTAGTTTTGTTTTTGAGCGGAATTTTGCCCCCCCCCCCCCCACGCTCAGGATTGGAATAACATGGTCGTGGATGCTCAGCGAGGGATTCTCCAGGGGTACTGGTACCCTCCTGGGGTAGTCTACTGTGTAATTCCGCTACTATGTTGATGGGGGGGGGGGGGGGGGGGGAATTGGGCCTCCGGCCACCTGCACTCACCAGACGAAACGCAGAAGCAGAGCCTCTACTTCACGCCGGTATTATGTGAGGTCGTGGTACCAACCCGGCTCGAACCGGCCCATACGTGCAACAGCAAAAACTGCTGCGGGGCTCTACCACCGGCCATGGTCGCTTCGTTCGACACATATGGGACGAAATAGGGCGTGTGCCTGCTGTGCTGCCGTATGTCAGAGGTGTCGCTGAGATTGGCTACATCTTGAAGCGTGCTTCCATAAATGTTTCAAGCCGCCGAAGTAGATTAGTCACCTTTTAACATCAGTCAAGTGTAATGTCTCCCTGCATGATGCAGGAGTGTACAAGCGTGATTGTGAATATGGTCTCCCTTACATAGAATAAACTAAAAGGCCAATTAAAACCCGCGTCAAATAACACATAGCTGATGTGAAGAATCCACGCTCCAGCAAGTCTGCAGTCTGTGAACACTTACAGCATTACTGACCACAAATCCTCGTTAAAGTACAACGATTCCTCCCAAGGATGATTCGCAAGGCTATTGAAATCAAAAATCATCATAATTTCAATAAAGAAGTTTGCTGGGTGCTACTATCTGCTGACCTGTGACCATGGGTGCTGCAAAGTGCCTGAAACGTAGGGAATATGATATAAGTTAATATAAGCGATAAAATCTGTAAAAACTACATTTATTTAAATCTTTATGTACCCAAACAGCAAGTATCGTCACACAAATATGGGTTAGGGGATAGGACCTTTTTCTGACTAAGCGTCCATTTGGATAGGTACCACTCTGTTATCTATTTCTGCCGCAAAAAAGTGTGCACTGCTACATAGCTGTAGCTTTATTTGATTGAAGCTATTTTCCGATGGTCATGGGCTGCAGTACCTATTGCTATCATGTAGGCTGTAGGCTTGTTTGTCACTTTGTTTTTACGTCCTAAGTCAAAACTACTTTTGCCTGATTTTTGCTGCCAAAAGTGGTTTTGAACGGTTATGAGTTTTGATTGTAACATATACATATATCAAGGTTTGAAAAAAGTGACGAAGTTGTAAATAGAGATTCATTCATAGTATCTGATATAATATAAGTTAATAGTTTTAATAATTATAGTTTTAGGTAAAACGACTCAATTTTCTACTTTACTTTTTTAGAAACGTAGAATTCTATGTCACATAAAGCATTTTAGTTAAACGTAGTGATTATAAACTCTTTGCATTTTAATGCATTTATGTAAAAGAAATTAAATATTTTAACGCCGGCACTTGCACGCTGGTGGCTTTATTTTACTAGCCGTTAAAAGTTTTTAGACTTTGATAGAGAAAACTAAAAGCTGATCTCAGAGAATCCAATTGGAGCATATGCCAGTTATATTCATGTGGCAATTGTTTAAACTTTTAAAGGACAGTCCCACTACATTAAATTTTATTTATTTTTCTTAGTAAATAAAATAAATGTTGATCATTTAAGATACTACTGGCTCGGCTGAGATGCGTTTTTTCTACGTTAAAACGAAATTGTACAACCGTATTGCATCCCGTATTGCTAGTTATGATTCTCGGGTCAAAACAACAATTGCGGGAAATAATTTTACGGCGTGCATGCACACAAATGTTTAGTCAATGCATTTACTTTCTTTTGAATTACTGTTCATAATTTCATATCGCAAAACTTCCATATCGTTTGGCCACCCCAAAATTCTGAAAGACTTTGACAGTTTGTCCATGAACCTAACGATGTTTACATTACCCTATATGAATATTGAAAATTTTCTCTTTCCAGGCAAAAGCAAGTTTGACTTGATTTAAAGTTTGTAAACCGTTAATAAATAAACGGAAAGAATTTTCCTGTATCTAACTTTGTTTCTAATGAAAAAGAAAAATAGAAAAAAAATTGTTTATTCGAGTTTCAACAAGGAACACAAAGGTTTTACAAAAAAACATAAAAAATAAAAAATGTAAAATTACATCATCTTTAAACGGTCTGATATTGTTAACGTCTTTAAAGGAAACGAAACATTAATATTTAATTCTATTTTAATGTCACAAATTTGTCATATTACTTTTTCCTTGTCCGTCAATTACTTTCTTGTTCGTGTTTCTGATCATGTGGTCCGGGTTAGAATTCCGAGTAGGGTCAAAATCAGTAATTGAGTTTTTCTGTTAAAATATCTCAGTAGGAGCCCAGAGTCCTTCGTCCCAACGGACTATGAGAGAGACAGGGAATAGAGAGTGCACCTGTCTTTTTCATACAGTCGTACACGTCTCGCCTGCATACATCCTGTCCTGCGCAGATTACTATTCTTCGTTAAGATTGGCCTCCTTGACTTAAATTCGATTTGTTTCAATTATTTTATTATTATAGATTTGTTATGAAGAAGATGCTGCTACCCATCTTCTGTTTCAGCTAACCTCTGACGCTTCTTACGATACCCACGGGATAATAAAGACATAGCGGTATATAATTTAGTATATAACTGTATGGAAGTACCAGTTACTGGGGATTGTCACCAGTGCGATACAGAAAGATGATTACAGCAACTCCCTCTTATTGTAAAGGGCTTGTAATGTATTGCAATATTCCTTATGGTTTGGTCAATTTTATTTCTGCAACAAATGAACTAATAATGTTATTTAGAAATCCTTCCTTTGCTTTCCTTACAATGAAAAACCGTTGGTCTTAACCTTTCTTCATACATAACATTAAAAAAAATGCTGAAAGACATTTCAGCAAATTATGGAATAAGTAGAATCTTTCTACAAACTCACAGTATGATTGCTTCTGTATCGTGTTCTGTGAACATAAATAAAATAAAAAAAGAAAAAAAAAACAGTCCATTGAACGTAACGTATATTCTATTTCTCCATTTTCTTGCTGCTAAAACGTCAGTCTGAAAACCGTAACAATACATCGCACGTAATTTTATTTTATGTCACGGCGTACACCGCGAGCGAGCGTTACGAGACACCGGCATGCTCTTAAAACTAAGTTATGAAATATAATAACTTGCTGAGGCGCATAAACTTGCTCGACTGTAAGTTTTCCTGCCCTCTTTCTTTACGGATGCACACTTAAGAGACTGTACTATGTTAACTTGTGACAGGTTTAATTCATCCGTTTTTACATTGCTTCAGAAATCAAAATTGATTTTTAACACCTTGTCCCTCCTCTGTTTGGGCTTGCACACAACACGCACCGCCGAACTACAGTCAGTCAGCTTTTAGACTGTCGAACTCTCGGTCAATCGTTAGGCTATGGGTAAGGTCTTAGTGGCTCGTTTAGCGATGCTAAAAATAGAAATTACAGAAGAGTGTGGCACGCAGAGCTCTTCGACTACGAGGGTAAAGCGTAAACTCGTAAGTGTTGAGCGCTTAGCGAAGCATGAAGTCTTTAGAGAGTGAGCAGACCTCGACTACCCTCGTGTCTGTACAGCGAAATATTGATAAGATTCGGAAGTTTATACAAAAAGCACTTACAACACTTACACAGCACAATAATTTTAGTTTGAAGTTTTTGTTGACTATTTTCGTTAATTAACGATTTGCTTTAGAACAAGATGATTATAGTACATATCGTAATTAATAAAGCTATCCTTTATTAAATACACTGGCCCTGGAAAAAATGACAATAACTAAAAAGGACAAAAAGAATAAGAAAATATCAAACGAAATTAGCGCCGTAGTGAAACGCGAAAAAAGAACCCTTAACAGGCAAAATTGTAATGGAAATATTAAGTTACCGGTTCCCAGCGAGACGAATTGATTTCACAAATCTAATAAGAGTGGATATCGAAACACTTCAGTTGACGGTCTCTGGCGATAAAACTGGCTGTATTTGATGTCTTGCTCTTATCGTTAGTATTTAGCAAAAGTGGTTATAAAGTAGTTATCTCTTTGTTATTGTAATGAATGTGGTCAGAAAGAACTTATTAAACGAGGTCATGGGTTAATGTATTGGTTTGAAGGTTGAAGAGAGCCAGTTAAATCAAAAATGATGCATTTCACCTTCATCTTCAGAAGTTAAAAGACATCAGTAGCTTTTATGTTTGGAACAAAATTGATTTATCGGATTTTATGGCGTTTAGTTTTACTTATTTTTATTCCCGACATTTCAGGTTCTCATGCTTACTAGAAGACCGAGGAAAATAACGTCGTATTGACAACATAGGCAACTCTACCTTCAGCTTTCAATTATTAAATTTTGATCACATTTATAGTATCTTGAAGTCTTGCATTGATTCGGTTTGATTTTAACTTTATAAAACATAGAATCCCATAGAAAGCCTCTGGCTATCTTGTCTATTCCAAATTTGGATTTTTATTTAAGCAAGCTATAATCAGAATACTTACTTACTGTTATAAACAATACCACTATTTATTTTTTTATTGGGCAAAATTTTTAAGCATTCAATTTATTTTCGGCATCCTTAATACTACATTCCAATCCTACAGAGTCGCAAAGGTCCTATTTGATACAAAAAATTGAAGGTTAGAAATATTTATTTTAGACTGAATATTTTCTCATGTGCTCCTAAGAGTTTTATATGTCTGCTAAACACCTCACTCCGACTAGGGCGTTTTTTCGTAATCAATACATTTGACCTTAAACGGTACCCTCCTTTGCAGGTATAGATAACGTAGGCTAAAATACATTTTTTATAAGATAGGGTGACAAACGAGCAAACAGTCCACCTGATGGAAAGTAGTTACTGTGACCCATAGACATCTATATCTATTCAAAAAAGACTCAAGATGCAGATGAGTTGTCACCCGTGAGGACTAAGATGGAATGCCTCTTTGCCAGTAAAAAGGGTCTCCGGTTCTCTACACTCACCATACGAAACACAGCAGCGTTAAGCTGCTATTTTACGCTGCTTTTCTGTGAGAGCGTGGTCCTTCCCCGGTCGAGCCGACCTATTCGTGCTACAACTATACTACTGATATAGCTTTTCTCGAAACTACTAAAGTTTCGAGTATTTTGTGTTTCCTTTATTCGACTTTACAAATATTATGTTTAGGCCACTTGCCATAGTCGTAACGCTTGGCAACCATAGTTTATATAGTAATTACTATTTTGAGGTGTTATCAAGAAGATGCTGTTGCTCATCTCCGGTGTCAATTCCATTTGTTGCCTCTTCTGACTTTCGGAAGAATTCCTATCACTATTAACCCGTGGGATGATATATGATAGGGATGCTTTTACCACTAAATGGCGAAATGATGCCAGTGAAGATGAAATTCGAGTTGCTCGAATACTCTTAAATTAAAGGCGAATACCCAGCCCTAAACTACCATGGATAATAAGAAATTAATTACTGTTAATGGCAAAAGTTATTTTTAGAACGCAAAGTTGTAAAGATTTCGCATAGGAATTATTTTGCTAGTCATCACTTCCTTCTAATGCGACGGTATATTTCAAACCTATTTATATACAGCATGTAACAAAAATCCCGTTGGTCGTTTCAGGGACGTATAGGTGTACACATAGGCATGGTAATTATCATAACGAATTTTTTTTGGTTGCTATAAATGTAATTTTAGAGTTTCTAATCAGATAACTTACTAAATTTAATATTTTGATAAATGTTATAAATATTGTATGTTTCCTTATTGACGAAAGTTTGAAATATATTGATAATTATTACTGAAAGTTTCATCTTATTTTCTTATGAAGATGACTCTGTAGTAGGTATTGGTAGAAAGAAGTTACCTATGTTTACATTTTCCATATTATTTGGTGCGGTGGGGGTGTTACAGAACACTTAATTATCATTATAACTATCGTACCAGAGAAAACATGGGTCTTTTTTATTGTAAAGAGGTATGTAAATGCATGGTCATTTGGTAGATTTTTTCAATCTGTTGCCGTTTTAATTCCTCTGCTCTGGAAGAAATCTGCAAAATTATTTCACAATTTTTGTTTTAGGTTATTTTTATTTAATTAATGATGTAATTTTTTGCCGCGGTCGTTCAGGGTCTTAGAACTCGCCAAATTTACACACACAATCCTCGGGAAACCTATGTTCTATCCTCGCACTGTTTTAAGAGTTGATGAGTGAAACAAAATCCAGTGATAATTTACCACATACTTGGCGGTAAAATCTTGTAGAAACCTACATTTCTTAAGATTAAATAGCTTTTATGACATGTAAAACGCTATCACGCACTAAAGCAGCGTGGTGGAGTCCACAAACCTCTTAGAAATGTGCCCAGTATATCTCTAGTTTTTTATAAATATAAATTTTATTTTTTACAGAATTCTAAATCGTTTATAGAACCTACCTACCTACCTAAACTTTTAAGGTTCGTTCTTTGAATGATTTACAATTCCGAATAAATTAAAAAATTCTCTGAACACACGACTAGTTCATGCATGAGATGGCGTTGATTGACTGAACGCGTGCTTAATGAAAAGTCAGCGAACCACGTGTAGTAAAAAGGGGAAAGCCTTTCATGTTTCATCAAAAACATTAACTCTTGCGTACTGGTCACAGAATGAGCAATACTTTTGAGTGCTTGTGTCGACGGTTACAAAAAAAAATTGTATATTATTTTAACTCATATTTCATAATAATTTTAACACAGTAAATAAAAACAAGGTTTACTCAAAATAAATTATATTTAAAATTGATTTGTTAATTTCAAAATGTTAAAATAAAATTCTTCTAGTTTTTTACAGGCCTATAAAAGTCTACAGCTGGGCAAGAGCCTCTCCCAGTGTAATGATATAGTATCTGGTACTGTATCACCTATAGCTCCTGCTCCCAGCTGATTAAACATGCGGTGTAAATGAGTTATTAATATCCAGAGATTATAAATCTCTGGTAATACCGTCTTTTCTGGCATATCCCTGAGTTTCGTCTACGTCACTCATGAGATGAAATTGGCCGATATATATGGCCGATGGATAAAAATGGCCGATGGATTATGGATACGCCGCCATCATGCGAGATAATATTATTTAAGAGGAGCCTGCAAACATAAAAAGAGAATGCTGTACACTATATGGACTCTATTAAATTTAAAAATTAAAATTCTGGCTGGTGGAAGAAAAATATCTTTTTTGTTAGCCATTATTATAATTCAAGACCACACACATCGCCAAAATATTGCGATGACTGTACATGGTCATGTATAAAACTAAGTCGTTGCGATGTTTTGTCATGACAAACAACGCTAAACACCATTTGCTACATTTTTATGTACGAGGAGCTATGCAGGTCTAGAGAAACGAGTATCACTGCGACCTAAAAGATCTATTGTTATCGCTGCTATGTCTAAGTTCACTGCTAAGCCGCAAGCATAGAAGTCCGCAATGAATAGAAGGAGTTGCTTAGCTGCGAGTAATTTCACTTCTGGGCGAAGTACTTAGATTCCCAGGCGAGTACTGCGTTTGCGCATTAAGGGTCCGCAATTTGTCAGGATGTATAAAGGCGTTTGCTTCTCTAGGGAGCGAAACCGGCACATCCTTGATTTGCTTAGTCCCAGGATGGACATGAGCTTTTTAAGACAAATTTGTCCAATCAGGGCTCTTACCAGAATGCTCAATTAATTTTTACCTAATCCCAGGGTTTCGGAAGGGAATTTACGGTTGAAAGCCTTTTAAGGTTATAGAATAGAATTAAGGTTTTAGAATATATAACGATATAACGCTGGTGTTCCACAAGGCTGCGTGCTATCACCAACGCTGTTTCTCCTGCATATCAATGATATGTTGCTAACTGGTAGCATTCATTGCTATGCAGACGACAGCAATGGTGATGGCTTATATACCGGCCGTGCCAATATTTCTCTGGAAAACGTCACTGAGTACCAGGATAAACTTGTGTCTGAAGTCGAGTCTTTGCTTAACAAAGTCTGGGATTGGGGCCGACTAAATCTAGTCCAGTTCAATCCCCAGAAGACACAAGTTTGCGCGTTACCGCTAAAAAGAACCCCTTTGTCGTATCTCCTCAGTTTCAAGGCACTCCCCTTGCTGCCTCAGCTAGTATCGGAATCCTTGGCGTCGATATATCAAATATTGTGCAGTTTCGTCGTCACTTGGAAGGGAAGGCCAAATTGGCCTCTAAAAAGCTTGGCGTGCTCAGCAGAGCGAGACAGTATTTCATGCCGGCACATCGCTTGCAACTTTACAAAGCGCAAGTTCGGCCCCACATGGAATACTGTTCTCATCTCTGGGCCGGGGCACCCCAGTGCCAGCTCCTTCCACTTGACCGCATCCAGCGCAGAGCAGTTCGAATCGTCGACGACCGAGTTCTTTCTGATCGGCTCGATACACTGGCACTGCGTAGAGATGTTGCATCTCTTTGCGTATTTTATCGCATCTATCACGGGGAGTGCTCTGAGGAATTGTTCGGAATAATTCCAGCCGCCCAATTTCACTATCGCACATCGCGACAAAACTCGCGTTACCATCCATACCATCTGGATGATTGGCGGTCCACCACTGTGCGATTTAGAAGAAGTTTTCTCCCTCACACAACTTCCTTGTGGAATGAATTACCACCAGCGAATTTTCCGGACCGATACGACTTAGAAACCTTCAAGAAAAGAGCTTACACCTTTCTAAAAAGCCGGCAACGCATCTGCAATTTCCCTGGTGTTGCGGTTGTTCATGGGCGGAGGTAGTCACTTACCATCAGGTGAGCCGCATGCTCGTATTCCCCCTCTTCTATAAAAAAAAATTAAGCCTGGTGTATCAGACCAGATCTTAAGAATCTGGACTGATACACCAGGCAATGAGTTTCCAGGGTCAATCGGGCGAGGCTATTTCAGATTACACAAAATGGCTCGGGTCCAAATTATGTATCGGTATACCATATAAGGCTACTGACCTCACAGGTGACCTGTCCCTTCAACCAGTCTTCTATGGAGGGTAGTCCCACTGTATACTTTTTGTTAAAAGTATATAGTGGACGGATGATATCTGAGATCATGCATCAGACTGGTGTTTCCTTGATTGAGTCGACCTTGGATCTCTATCTGATCAGGGCTGTTTC
The DNA here is from genome assembly GCA_963668995.1 of Parnassius mnemosyne. Lineage (NCBI taxonomy): Eukaryota > Metazoa > Arthropoda > Insecta > Lepidoptera > Papilionidae > Parnassius > Parnassius mnemosyne. The sequence goes on from CAVLGL010000024.1 coordinate 8,306,577, forward strand.
GGTAGATTTGCCTCTGCGGTAAGCATGCTGGTTGTAATGTGTAGGTTTCTATTATATCTATCTATAACCTTTTTCAATGTCTTAAGAAGAAAGGTTTATAGGTCTAAAGGACTTTGACAAAGCGTAGTCCTTTTTACCAGCCTTAGATATAAATAGAACTTTGACAATTGTCCATCGTTCTGAAATGTATCCCCATGCAAAACTTGCTTTGAAGATTTTCACCAGATAAGGTAGAAGGATATCGATATCCCTCTGTAGATGGATGGGCATTATTCCGTCCTCCCCACTTGTATTATATGGTTTAAAGGAATCAACAGCCCACTGCACCAGGTTTGGCATTATTATCTTTGTGGCCATACACCAGTCCTCATTACAAGGCCTTCGTAGGGCTCTGAAAGAGTTCGAGGCCAGAATCATTTGTGACCCTGGGAAATGGGTTGACGCTAGTAACTCCAGTGTTTCCGTTTCACTATTAGTGAAGTTACCATTAGACATTTTAAGAAGCCCGATCTGATTAGGTTCAGCTTTCAATAGCATTTTGTGTAGTCTTGCACTGTGAGGCGAAGATTAAACTTACTTGCATAGTTTCCTCCATGATGCTCTCTTAGCTTTCCTAATTTATTTATTTAAATCGGTTAGGGCTGCACTATAAATATCCCATTTTTTGGTTTTTTTAGCCCTATTGAATAGTTTCTTCGTCTTTTCCCTAAGCTCCTTTAGCTTAGTGTTCCACCGAGGAACTTTTCGTGTTAAGGTCTTGCTTTTGACGGGACAACTGTCTTCGAAGGCTTCACCGTTACCGTCTCCGCCAGACCTTCAATCGTTTTTATGCTTTTAGGAAATGTTTCCGAATTCCTCCTTAGACTATCTCTGTAGACATATCAGGTGGTCGCTTTTGGATCCATAAAAGCAACAGTTTCATAGGTTGGTGATGCTCTAATTACAAACTTAATGTGTCTGTCAGTTTTCACTACTAACATTCCAGTAAGTAATCCACCTGGATATGTTATTGGAAGCAAAGGTTATATCTAAAACATCCTGCCTAGCACGCATTACAAAGGCTTGTGTACACCCTACGTTTAGGCTTACTAGGCGATTGGATATGAAAAAGTCAAAAAGTATCTCACCTCTTTCGTTGAAGTGTTGATGTTAGTGCTTCCCCATACTTTGTAGTGAGCATTAGCATCACATACCACCACAAGTTTGGAGTTGTGATTACGGGCCAACTCCGCCACTCGCTCTAACTCGATGGCAGGATCTGGGTTCTCTCCGGGAAGATAGGCTGAGCAAATGATTACTCTTGCCCCTGTGCATCCCTTAAGATTTATAAAGGCTGTAACCAGGTCGTCATTGCAATACTCTGGAACAGCTAAAAGTTCAATATTTTTATTGTAGATTATACAAGCTCTGGGTCTACTGCCTTTAGTATTAACTAAGATCTTACTGGCAGCTGACAATCCTAGATCTTGATCGTTGGCCATCCAAGGATCTTGTATGAGGGCGAGGTCTATGTTGTCCTCTGCGAAGCAAACCGCCACCACGGCAGAAGCAGCTGCTGCATGTTGAAAACTTAACTGGAGGACCCTCCTCGTCTTACTCTTGGGGTTAGACATTTATAGGCGTGGGGGGTAGTGGTAGTTTTCGCCTGCTAAGGACAAAGACGTCCTTTACCGGCACTCCTACCCCCGCCGTACCTTTTGGTTTACCGCTCCCACCTCCCTTCCTCTTACCCCTGGCCGACACCAGCAGAGACCCTCGGACCGAGGCGAGATCAGCGCCTTGCGTCACTGTCACTCTCGCTGATGTCGTTCCAGTCTCACCCCTCGAGGTGGAGGGCCGGAGAGTTTGTAGTTGAGCGGTTCAGGCTCCAATGCCACGTCAGAACCTCCCCTGACCTTAAAATTTATCATTTTCGAGCCAAGGGCGACTTTGCCGCCTGCCGCCCGGAGAGCCTCCACCGATGGGTCGTCCAGAGAAAAGGTCAAACTTCTCGCTGGACAGGAGAGCAGAATAGGTGTTAATCTAGTCCTACTGATAATGTAAAAATGTGAGAATTAGGAGTAGACTAACCCCCGCCTATTCTCTACATATTTATACTCACATATTATATTATAGAACTCGAAACAGGGTTCCATAATATCGGCTACGTAATCACATATTTAGTCGTTACTCCAAGCCACGTGGAACCTTATATATATATATATATACCTTTACACAGTCACGTGCGCTACTTTTAATGGCTGTGCGCCTATGAAAGTGTGGCCGTACAAGCGAATAATCATCATCATTATAATATCCTATCAATTTCTCATCGCGATAATGTACTTTAATGTGCGAGAGTTTAGCGACAGCGCAGCGTAGCGAAATGTCTTCGGCCTAGCATGAAGTTTAAAAAAAACTCCCACACTAGTATTTTATCCTGTATCGTGAAGGTAGTTTACATACATAAATTTCACATGACAATCCAGATACGGAACGATTATTTATCGGTGCAACTCGTTCCGTGCTGAATTCGAACACGCGGCCCTCAGCACCGCAACTCATTGTTAAGCCACTACGTCACGGTGCTATTGCACGGTGAAAACAACAATACATTATCCCGTTGAATGTTGTGTAAACATAAGATACATAGGAAATAAACAACTGATAATCCTTTGTTTTATAGAAAATCGAAGTCATTCGTTTGCGGCATGTTGAAGCGCGGTGGCGAAAATAGAAAAAAAAAACAACGTACAAACGTTATTAAGTATCTGTGCTTGAAAAATTTCGCAACAAGTCAGTCAAGATTAACGGGATACATTAGAGGTTAATGCTGCGTCGTATTTCACAATTTGTTGGTGTGACGAATTTAAAATTGGTAGAACATCCATCAAAATTAAACTCGCTTAAGAACTCCAACTCCTAAGAAATTCAAGGTAAAGACACGGGAAAGTAATGATTGAATATATTGATCATGAAGCTACTGTTACGGACACTTTGCATGTAGAATAAAGATTCTCGCAGATTTTTATGCGCAACGAATTCTGCGAAAAATGACGATGCAAACTCGCAAAGATTGTTGCGTTTCACTTTACAATTCAAGATTCTGGCTTTGAAATACTTGAGGATCCTTCATATTCATCAGACTTGTAAATTAGTGATTTCTGCTATTGTTGGTAGGAAAAGATATTTTATTATTAAAGTTTTAAGTGCATGGACCAGGTATAAACTTAAATGACAGTCAACTACCATAAAGTTAGAAAAATAGCGGATTTCATCGCGTTTAATTTAACTTTTAAATTCCCGACGTTTCAGGTGCTTTTCAGCACTCATGGTCACGGGAGGGGCTGAGGTTTTTAACGTCCCGATTTCATAGCCCGGCTTCTTTCAGTTTTTGAATACTAATTTTTGGTCCGATCAACGCATAATGAGCTTACAGTATCTTGAAGTCTTGAGTGGTATGCTTGGGGTTGGATTTAATTTTATTAATTATAGGATCCCAAGCAGATGGCAGCACCTATCAGTCTTCTCTATTGCAATAAGGATGTTTTTAATTTCATTAGTCTCGCGAATCATCTTTGGTAGGAACCGTGTTCATTTGCGAGGATTTGTGGTCTATCGAAATTACTATAATGGCGGGGACGATCTTAAACATGTTCACATACTGCAGACTTCCCCGAACGTCGATGCTTCAAGTCAGCTATATGTTATTTCACTCGGGTTTTTATAGATCTATTTGTTTGTCCTATGTAAAAGAGACCACATACACAATTCAGCTTGTACACTCCTGCATCTTTTAGAGGGATATGACACTAGATGGATGATAAAAATTGACAAACATTCTTCGGCGGCTTGAAGTATGTTTTAATGGAAGCTCGCTTCAAGATGTAGCCAACCTTGTCTGTGACTCCTCTGACATAAGGTAGTACAGCAGGCACACGCTCGATTGTGGCCGGCTTCACTCGGTCACTGTGACGTATGCGCGTGACCCGAAGGCGGCCTGATGTTTTCTGTCACAGATCCCTCGTGCTCTCTGAAACAAAGATTACCACGGTAGCTAACTGTGATGAATGAAGGTGCGATTCACCATTTAAATATCGGCTGGTATGGGTATTTTTCCTATACACAGTGCGACCAATAGTGTTATCAGAATTTCGGATGACTAAAACATCTAGGACGGCTAAAGAATTGTTTGCCTCTAACTCCATTGTGAATTGTATTAAGGTGGTCTAAAAATGCAGTAACTTTGTCAGATGGTAAAATTGTGAAAGTATCGTCTACGTACCGCTTGTAGAATCTTGGATTTACAGGAGCAGTAAGAGAGGCTTTTTCCTCAAAGTCCTCCATGAATATGTCGGCGACTACCCGGGCCCATTGCCACTTCAGCTTACTAATCCGTTGGGCTATGCCGCTTACTCTGGTTCTACTGCGGATATCTTCATTTCTAAATTTACAACGCAGAGTAACCCCGAGCCCTTTCCATAGTTTGCTGAGTGACCTTGTGCTTTCTCATACGGCCAGGAGAGAAGGACCACGTATCAGATCCATAAATCATTATACACACTGGTTGTACAATCTCGTTTTCAAGTGTTGAGGTATACATTACGAGAAGTTGTGTCATAATCACCCGAACACTGCTCAGCTGAGTTGAAACCGTCGATTGACCTCTCGGTCGAAGCTGGACTTACCTAGTCGGACTATTTGTTCCAAGTAAACATACTCGTCAACAATATCGAGCTTAGTTCTCCCAAGAACTACCGGCATATGTGTGACATAGATGTCTAGCACTCCTCGGGAATATCAACATTAGTTGGTCTTGAGATGTGAAATTTTAAACATAAAAATATCTCTTTCGCTTTTTTCAGATTCATTATCTTCTTCGTACATGCACGTCTAGGTATCCGAGTAGTATGTAAGGATCGTGACACTTGGCGATCTGTTCTCTCTGGCTACCCCGTCAGGGATTGTGCGTGAAGATAAGTAAGTAAGTACAATATAATAATGATTGAGGTTATAATGTCAATAACAATTAAGGTGATGAATAAAACTACCTGATTAGTCAGTTGCAAAGAAGCATTAAATTATGTGTTATTAAAGATACATACTTTATTTCTTTATCTATTTAAATTGCTTGCACTAATTTCTTTTAAATAAACAAAAAAAATATGCGAATTACATGAAACACTTTAACCTTATAGTGACAACAAAACACTAACAACCTAACACTTTAACACCTTCCTGCTGCCACTTTTTTTTGCAAATTATTATAGTCTGTATTACCTACTAATTTAAATTATTTTCTTATTGAGGTTTGACGGGATCCGACATATGCTGTATATAATTCTCTCATTAGTAATGATAATTCGCTTTAACACAAAGTCGATGGGCTACCCTTTGTCAACACTTACGACATACTTTGGACGAGATTGAGTAAAAGGTTCTTATAAAAGCCCGTGTAGTTAAAAGTAAAATAACAGACAAAATTTCTAATAACAGATATACGTAGCGGCGTATTCCTATAGGGGGTAGGCAGAATCCATGCTTCAGCAAAGTATTCAGGCCACGTATGGCCAAAAAAATATGGGTTAAGATGGAAAATTGTGAAAAATCCCATTGCTTACACAATCACAAACCCAATATACCATCAGACGCTTTCCTTGCCATGCTAGGTAAGTAGCACAGTCGACACATTATTTTTGTAATGAGTCCCACATAAATATGGGTCTTATAAGTCCCAGAGCAACATCTGGGTCCCCTATTTATACTTCAAATAAATGATGAAGTCAATAGTATTTTTCAACCAACTTCCAAAAAAGGAGGAGGTTCTCAATTCGACTGTATTTTTATGTGTTTTACGTCAGAATTTTTTTCTAGGTGAACCGATTTTGATGATTCTTTTTTATTTGAACGCTGATGCTCATGTGGTCTCACATAAATTTTATCGAGATCTGATCAGTAGTTTTTGAGTTATCCTTATTAATGCGTATTTAATTGATTTCAACTACATTGATGATGTTCTCATTTTATTTATATTGAAGTCGATATGTACAAAATTTTTAATTTTGCCACTTCTTTACGCAATAGAACCACATTGCAGATGTATATGACTGCATCTCGAATGGTTTAAGTTCACCAGGGAAAGACAACGTTCGCATTGAATACACACCTAAAATGGCAGCCAAATATTACTGTGTTTTCTTAGGTGAATAAGGAGAATCGAAGAGCCTTTTTATTGATAACGAGTAATTCAATACATGGTAGAGCCATGTTGCAGCTTTATTTATAGCATAGTTGTAGCACGAATGGGTCGGCTCGACCGGGGAAGGACCACGCTCTCACAGAATACCAGCGTAAAATAGCAGCTTAACACTGCTGTGTTTCGTATATTGAATGTAGAGAACCGGAGACGCTTTTTACTGGAAAAGAGGCATTTCTTTTACTAAGGCTGATAACGCATCTTTTTCGTTTTTCCATCAAGAAATTCTCAGTAGCTGCCCGGAGTCTGAAAGTTGGCGGTGTCTCACCCCCGTACCTCGGAAAGCACGTAAAGCCGTTGGTCCTGCGCCTGATCTCTCTCCGGTCGTGTCGGTTTACCGTCCCATCGGACTTTGAGAGTGTGGGAATAGAGAGTGCACCTGTGCTTGCGCATACACTTGGGCACTATAATCCTGTCCTGCGCCGATGCGATGGCTACTCTCCGTTGAGACTGGCCGCCGTGACCGAAATTCGGTCTGGAGGACATTATTATTACTGCGTAGCTGAAGTCGCCGGCAATAGTTTACCTATATATAATAGACTAGGAACTATCGGGTTCGCTTTAGCATAAGAAATCATTACACTATCGAATAATAGTTCAATAATAAAATAAATAATTGTAACAAATATTTTCATGTAATATACGAGTATCAGTAAGATGATTGTTATTTGAACGAGACAGAAGATATTAATTTAAAAATAAAGCTTAATTTGGAAGCTCGCCGCTGGCATTGACGGGTTTCTGCTTTCAATCACTAAATGCGTTGAAAAATGTATCGGCTCGCCCACTTAGCGAATTGTTCCAGCAAGGAGAACATATCAATTACAATTTTCGAGTAGCCCACTGCATTGATAAATTATGATAAGTCGTTGTGAAATGAGAATGGGTTTTGCCTGTGTACGTATTTTAAAAGTTTGCTTTTGCCAAAGCACGGATATTTAATAAATCAAATTACAAAGTAACCTGTAATCCGTATAACACTCATTTTGTTTAATACTAAAAGTCAAATATGTACCTAATTTAAAGATTTTATTTATTTACTTATTATTATTGGTAATATTTTCTTTAATATTATAATTAATTACTAACAATTAGCTATGTTATCAACTCAACTAATTATACAAATTATGTAATATGATCCGTGTTGGTCGAAATCAGAAATAAAAATTCACGCAGATAGATGCCGTCGGCAGAGGAGACCAAACGGCCGAGGTTAGGGAGAAAGGAAAAGAAACTGGAGGATCATACGGGCGGTATCGAGGAACACCGCTTTCTGCATTTGAGCCAAACGCAGTCCGTCACGGAGTCCCAGTCGCTTCAGATGATCTGACAGGCTGACCGAATTAGCCCGTTCGCAGAGACGATTACAGGAATAACTTAAGTCATCAAACCACCCCATGTGTCAGTTACCTCGTGAGCCAGGTTCAGATATTTTGTTTGCTTATCTGTTTCGCCTTTCAAGAGGTTCTCGTCATACGGCATGGTAATGTCGACCAAAAATATTCTTAACTGTGCCCGGTCTATCAGCCTAATATGAGGCTTATTCACAAGAATAGTCCTGTTTGTAATGATGGCCCGGTCCCAGTAGAGCCTGAGTGGTAATTTTCGGAAAATAGCAAGCATTTATATATAATAATTATTATTATTATTAAATTATTATGAAAATAAGTAACACCCAATTAAAAATGACGTGCAGAAGCACCGTAAAATATTCCATTTCATCCCGTGGTTCTCGCGACCATGGGCAATGAGAGAAAAATCTTAAGGCTTTTGAAGTATGGCAGTATAACTACCTCGCTTACGTCATCAATGTTTTGCTGCGATCTTCAATCCGCTTGTCAAGCGTGAAACATCTAAAAGTGAACCTTTACGGGCTAAATTAGAAGACAAAGGAATAAATTTCACACATGGTAAAGCCACGCTGCAACTACCTTATGGTTGAAGTACGAATGACCCATAGAAATATTAAAAAGAGGAGAAGTGGCAAGGGGGCGTGTCTGTGTCCGCGCGATATGATTAAAATGCTCAAGTTCTATTCAAACGGCCGTCTCCGCGTATTAGTTTACTTTCAACCGTAATCATGAAACAATATCAGAATGCCGTGTTGTGCAGTGGTTTCTTATAAAAACCGAAGCCAAAACAAAATCTTTGTAAATCATGGAATCATCTACCATATGTAAGAACAAGTATTTTACAATATTTAACTTTAAAATCATGAAAAACAACAAATCGTAAAAATATTACTTGCTCTTAATGCTTTATTTTTGTTTTCAAATATCACTGCGACTTTACTATTTTGTAGTAAATACATTGCTCATTAACTACTACTTATGTATGTCGCTAAGCGACTGAACAAGCAATGTAAATATGACAGAACGATACTTTATTTATAGGGATGCATCGTGTAGTAGAGTCATCGAATTTAACAGTGGTAGAGCCACGCGGCAGCTTTTGATGTCGCACGGATGGGCCGGCTCGAACCGGGTTGGTACCACGACCTCACAGAAAACCAGCGTGAAGTAGAGGTTTACCTCTGCGTTTCGCTTGGTGAGTGCAGGTGGCCGGAGGCCCTTTTTACTGGAAATGAGGCATTCCATCTTAGTCCTCACGGGTGACAACGCATCTACATTTTGATTTGGAATAGAGGATAGATGAAGATGTCTATGGGCCGCAGCAACCACTTACCATCAGGTGGACTGTGTGCTCGTTTGTCACCATTATCTTATAAAAAAAAAGTACGGCCGCTGAACTTGCGATGAGTTACCGATGTGCTTGTGCAGATCCACTAACGTTTGCTATCGACAACAATGTCGATTGGTGCTAATTCCATAATTTTATGTTTTCAAAATCTTCGAATGCGTTATTATACCTAATTGGCACGGTTCAGAATTCCGATAATATAATAGTGACTTTTGCTAAAAATAAGTTAACATAATTCTTCTTGCAATTTATTTGTTATGCATGATTGTGTGTTTTTGTAACAAATTTTTTGTTACAATTGATAACATTCTTCACAATCCATCTTCTCCTTCATATCTCAGAAGCCGATTTTCACTTCACCTTCACCCATTCCGCGGATAAACCATGGCGATCCCTTGTTCAAACTCTTCTTAACTTTCCCGCCCATAATTCTGGTTTTTACTCCTACTCCTTTTCTGTCCACGCGGTAAGGTTGTGGAACTCACTATCGCCTAATATAAGAAATTCTAAAATATTATTGGTATTTAAAAAACGTGTTAGAGATAATTTCTTTGCATCCTGCTAATTAATATATATTATTTTATTATTATTAGGTTATATATATTATATGTAGCTATTGTATATATTATTTTTACATATGGTATTATTTTATTTTTATTTATCATCATCATTACAGCCTTTCATAAGTCCACTGCTAAGCATAGGCCTCCCCCAAGGAATGCCACAAAGCACAGTTCTAAGCCAACTGCATCCATCGACTTCCTGCATGCCTTACCAGGTCGTCACTCCATCTCGTGGGGAATCGGCCTACACTTCACCTACCGGTACGAGGCTGCCACTCGAGAACCTTTCTTCCCCATCGGTTGTCGGTTCTTCGAGCTATATGGCCGGCCCATTGCCACTTTACCTTACTAATCCGTTGGGCTATGTCGATTACTCTAGTTCTACTGCGGATATCCTCATTTCTAAGTTTATCACGCAGAGAAACTCCGAGCATAGCCCTCTCCATAGCTCGCTGAGCGACCTTGAGTTTCCTCATACGGCCAGCTGTGAAGGACCACGTCTCAGTTCCGTAAGTCATCACTGGCAACACGCACTGGTTGTACAATTTCGTTTTAAGGTTTTGAGGTATGTCTGACGAGAAAATGTGTCGTAGCTTCCCGAACGCTGCCCAGCCGAGTTAAATCCGTAGATTGACCTCTCGGTCGAAGTTGGACTTACCTAGTCGGACTATTTGTCCCAGGTAAACATACTCGTCAACAACTTCGAGCTTAGTGCTCCCAACATCTACCGGCATAGGTGTGACATGGACATTAAACATAATCTTTGTTTTGTCCATGTTCATCTTAAGACCTATCCGTTGGGAGACACTATTGAGGTCATTGAGCATAGTGCTTAGATCCTCCAGCGATTCTGCCATAAGGACTATATCGGCGGCAAATCGAAGGTGAGTGATGTACTCGCCATTGATGTTGATACTGTATCCTTTCCAGTCCAGAAGCTTGAAAACGTGTTCCAATGCAGCGGTGAAGAGTTTCGGGGATATGACGTCACCCTGTCTTACACCTCTCTGCAATTGGATAGGTTTCGTACTCTGGTTCTGTATTCGGATAGCCATCGTAGCTCTACTGTACAAACACTTCAACACTTCGATATACCGACAGTCAACTTGGCGCCGCTGAAGGGACTGCAGCACCGCCCAAATTTCGACGGAATCAAAGGCTTTCTCATAGTCCACATACGCCAGACATAGTGGCAAATTGTACTCCTCGGACTTCTGTACAATTTGCCGAAGGGTATGTATGTGGTCTATGGTGCTAAAGCCCTTTCGGAAACCGGCTTGTTCGGGAGGCTGGAAGTCGTCAAGTGTGCGCGCGAGACGATTCGTAATGACTCTCGAAAACAGCACGTAGACGCGGCTCAGAAGGGAAATCGGTCTGTAGTTCTTCAAGAGAGCGTTGTCACCTTTCTTGAAGAACAAGACCACCGCACTTCTGCTCCACGCGTCCAGTGTAATGCCACCATGGATGACGAAATTAAAGAGCTTCTGAAGGACTTCAACTACCGGTCTTCCACCCGCTTTTAGAAGCTCCGCTGTAATTCCATCCTCGCCAGGGGCCTTGCCGTTTTTAAGGTGCTGGAGAGCCATTCTAATCTCGCTCAGACTGACGTCCGGGATATCTTCGGAATAGTGTCGGATGAGACTCGCTCTTGGATCGTTACTCACACTTGCGTGTGGCTCCAACGATAGCGTGTACAGCTGCCCATAGAACCTCTCAATCTCACTCAAAATATCAGGTGTCCCGGAAACGATGCTGCCACATTCTGTCTTCAGCTTTGACAGTTGGCTCTTTCTGGCAAGCAGATCTCTGGCAAAGACTTTAGAGCCTTGGTTCCGCTCGATCGCTTCTTCAATATGAGCTGTATTGAAGTTGCGTAAGTCCCGCCGCATGCATTTGGAGATCTGTCTGTTCTGATGCCTGTATGCTGTCAACTCTGTTAAAGAATGTAGCTTCATCTCCCGTCTAACAGCCATGAGATTAAGAGTGTGATCGGAGAGTTTTTGTGTTCTTCTGCGGCGGGTCTTGCAGAACTTAGCTCCGACGGCATGGACAGTTTCCACGAGCTTGTCATTCATATCGTCCACTTTATTGCAGTCTTCTAGGCACTGAAAACGGTTTTGTAACTCGGACTGAAAGGTTTCGGGACTTAGGAACAGAGCACGAGGGGGACGGAGCGTTGACTTCATTAGACGAGACCTCTCCAAATTAACGTTTAGGTTCAGTGTGCCTCTAACCATTCGGTGATCGCAACCAGTTTTCACCCTCGCGATCACGGAGACATCACTGAACAGTTGTCGTCTGGTCGTCATAATGAAGTCAATCTCATTTTTTGTCGAACCGTCGGGGCTCGACCAGGTCCACTTCCTGTGGGGCCGCTTCTGGAAGAAAGAGTTCATCATAAAGAGTCCCTCTTTCTCCATGAAGTCAGCCTGCTGGCCCCTTGGAATCCGTTGCCCTATTCCAAATATCCCTACTTTCAGCTCACCGTTCTCTCTTGTGCCTAGTTTTGCATTGAAGTCTCCCATTAACACCGTATATTGGGTTTTGGAGGAATGCATGGCTCTAGAGATATCCTCATACATTTACTCCACCTCCTCATAGGGGTGTGCCAAGTTTGGTGCATAAACCTGTATGACCTTCAGCGAATACGGTTTGGTGATTCTGAGTATAAGGTACGCAACCCTCGTCGACACATTCCCGATCTTTACAACGTTGTTAATGAGAGACTTGTGGACGATAAATCCGACACCTCCTTGGGACAGATGGTAGCCCTCCCGGTGATAGAGCAAGTTGCCGGATTCGAGGATTACCGTGTCCTCCCCTTCGGATAATCCTATAATATGCCAGCGCAAGTTGTCTATCTCTTCTTCCAGCTCCACGATCTTTTCGTCAGTCCTCAGGGTGCGTGCGTTGTACATTGCAAGGTCGAGTCGTCTAAGGTGGCAACCGAACCTCCACCGGAGATTCTTAGCACCCCCTGCCCCGCCGTTACCATGGTCGCCACCGTAGCCAGGAATAGCGGGGCCGCCGGGGACTGAGGGTCGTCTGTTTGTTGCTTTTATCATTGGGGGGTATTTGCCATAGTTGCCACGCTTGGCGAGCGGGTTGGTAACCGCAATTTTTTTATTGTAATTTTGGCTATTATCAGGAAGATGCTGCTGCCCATCTCCTGCCTGTTTCCCTTTGTCGCCTTTTACGACACCCACGGGAGGATATGGGGTGGTGGATATTCTTGACCGCCACTACACGTATTTATTTTATTTATAGTATCATTTATTATAATTAACGTATGTTTTTTTGTATATTATTTACAGTAGTATTAGTATTGTACGCAGTAAGTTTTCCTTTTTAAATATATTTGCCTTTGAGGGTCTACTAGACGATATTTCAGCAAATTATGGAATAAGTGGAACCTTTGTACAAACTCACTATAAGACTGTTTCTGTATCTTGTTGTGTGTACATAAATAAATTAAAAAAAAAGCTTGCCAGATACATGGTGAGGTTAAGAAGTTGCGTAGGATATATGTAAATGATAAATTAATTATTATCTTACCTTTTCAGCTTTCCAAAAGATGCTAATATAAAAAAGAAATGAATTGATGCCACAGGAAGGCCACCAAACTGGTTCCCTACAAAAACTAGTGCCATACGCCAAAATACCTACTTTTTCAATACGCTATGACAATCTAAACCAACATAACCGGATTTTTTTATTGTTTTAATTTGTTAGATAGGTTAGGTATGTAATAATTTACGTTTAGCTACATATTGTTTATTTTTATTATATAATTTCCTGTGCATATCGTTTTTTATTTATTTTATTTTTAATTTTAGTGCAATTTTAGTATAAATAGAAGAGAATCGATAACTTTCCAATTTAGTCAATCACTAATGTATATGAAAAAAATGGCTTTTGCACAGCACAACGATAGCGACCGATAGTTTTGTGTGAGTAAGTAGTACGGTGCATAGTAAATGCACGCTGTGTTTGTAGGGTTACGGTTTATAATTGATTGTGTAGTACGTTCTGATTTATAAAATGTGTGTGTGTGCGCGACTGCGTATATATTGCTTTTACTGATCTGCAAGTATAATGGTAGGCAGGTGGTAGGGGCCAACTGGAGACACCGGGTTCCGATACATTTTCAACTACCGGGCATATCTCCTTCTTTTATTGTATCTATGGAATGACCCATTCGTACTCGACCAGGGAAAGACCATGCTCTTACAGAATACCAGCGTAAAATAGCATTAGCTGCTATTTTACAGCTTATAGCCGCTGTGTTTTGTAAAGTGAGTGTGGATAACCGGAAACCCCCATCACTAAAAAAGAGGCATTCTATTTTAGAACTCAGGGGTGACAACGCATCTGCATTTTGAGTCTTAATCGAGTATAAACGTAAATGTCCATGCATCCACATACCATAGCGTGCTCGTTTGCCACTTTTATTCTACAAAAAAAAAACAATTATATTACAATTGTTTTTTTCGTAAAAGATTACAACCGCTTCTACGATTGCCAAGGAATATAGTATAAAAAGAAATATGAGTAGCACAGTACAAGACGGTAGGCTGAGATTCCTTTTCTGTCTAAGAGTTCGTCCGGGTAGGTCCACCGTCTTATATATTTCTGTGCATTCACTGCTGTGTCCGTTCTAAAAGTTGAAATGTCTCTGTGGTGACAACACATGTGAAGTTTTCTTTATTTGAAATTGGTGTTCAAGGACTGCAGTAGCCTCTTACCAATGTCATAATATTGTTAATTTTAGCATCAAACTGGTAATAAGAGATTCCATCTTCATTTCTAGGTTAACAGACAATACATCTGTATTTTGATAGTTAATCTAGGACAGATGTAGGTATCTGAGACGTCACACCATCTATTTACTATCAGATGGACTATACACAATTTAAAAATAATTATTCTGCATCTACATCATGTCCAACTTCTGAACAAAATTCCATCCTAAGTGAAGTTAATCGAATTATTCTACCTTTGTTGTTTACATTTCCACATTGATGATAAAACTGATAACAATGAACTTTCAGTTTTTCTCTAGCTCTTAGTTTGTATAATTTTATGTCTTCAAAACTTTTATGTATGTCAGATATTGATATAAAAGGTCCAAAGATAGACATGCCAACCGCTGAGCTACTCGTCAGCAATTCCGGATCATTGACAATTATAACCGGATAGAAATACTTTCGTAATGTTTTACTGCGAAGGTAATGTTCATTCAAATCCTTATAGTTATTTCGCAACAAATTAATTAAGAACGAGAAACAAGGGAAAAGATAGAGACGCCTCGGAAACAATTTACTGATAACTCTAAAGAAATAATAATTTAACTGAAGAGAGATTCTCAATGAACATTTAATTTGCAATTAAGTTTAGATTGAAGTCAAATGAACAAAGAGAATCTTTATTTGATTCCCTTCAAAAAATGATGTTTTAATAACTACTAATTATTATTTTTTATGTTATTGTTTGGTTATGCGTAATTGAAATATTACCTTTATTTTAGACTAGCTTGTACCCGCAGTTCTGCTCGCGCTAAATTAAAAGTAGACAATTTCTTATTATAACAAAACTAATTTTAAAGATTTTATCGCATTTAATTTTACCTTTTTTAATTTCCGACGTTTCGGGCATTTTCCAAAACCGAGGTGTTTGGCGTTCCGATGTCAACGAATTTCTTATCACTGAAATTATTTCAACTAAAGGTTGCAGAGTGTTTGACTTTAGTATAATGTGTCTCAGTCTCTTTCTTTTGTGGCTTTTTATGCAATGCATCTAAATAAATGTATGTATTAAACATACGCCGAGATTTATTTGATTTGTTAGAAAATTTACTAATAATATCGCTCTTTTCTGGTTTGTTATCTTTATTATTGTCAATTTTCGTCAAAACCCGTCAAGTAGTTTTTGCGTGATTGAGCAATAAACATTAAAACATCCAAGTAAACTTTAAAATTCATAATATTAGTAGGAAGGACCAGTAGGATAGTATTAGAAAGTAGGATGTCATGCACATACTTACTGCGTTAAGGGCGTAGACCCCTAAAACAAACAACTTCTTTAAGGCCACTTTCATTCCTATCTATAGCAGTCTCGGGCTTACACATTCATAGTCTTTCACACAATGACCCATTATTTATAGTATAGATATTTTTTGGCTGATTTTCAACGACGCTGGCAACATTTTTAACAGTTACTCCATTATCATTATAGCCTATAAAAGTATCCCGCTGAACATAGCCTTCCGCAAATATTGTCTCTATGGTATAGGTATATTTGCCACAGTTGTCACGCTTGACAGGTGAATATGCAACCGCAGTTTGTTTTTGTTTTACGCTGTTATCGGGAAGATGCTGCTCCGCATCTCCTCTTTCAGTTTCCCTACGTCATCAATTACGACACTGACGGGATGATACTGGGATATGGGGTAGTAGATTACACCTCTTATAAGGTGTAATCTACTACCCCATATCCCAGTATCATCATACGGTACTTATAACAAAACTCAATTTTCTGCCGACTTCAAAAAGGTCTCGGGTACTCAATTCGACTGTATGTTTTTTTATGTGTGTTACCTCATAACTTTTTACTGGGAACTGATTTCGATAATTTTTTTTATTTGAAAGCTGGCACTTCACATGTGGTCCAATATGAATTTGAGTTTTTGAGTATTTCTTAATAATTTATATTGAAGAATATTTATAGTAAAATTTTAAATTATTAATATTTTTGCCTGTCTGTCTCTCTGTTTGTTCCGGCGAATCTCTGACACGGCTAGACCGATTTTGACGGCACTTTCACTGGTAGCTGATATTATAAGTAATAACTTAGGCTACTTTTATCATAGAAAAATTAATAAAGGTTCTGCGCAAAAAAATTAAAAGCCTAAATTACACGCGGTTGAAGGCGCGGGTGCAGCTAGTTGTTAATGTTAAATAAATATATTTAGGTGATAAAGTCTGAGGTAGGTAATGATAATTATGCTGGATTACAGTCCTGGGGATAATCAATACACAACCAGACAGGAGAAAAACAATTATTAACGTTTCTGAAACTTTTGATTATTTCTGGAATTGATATAAAGTTATCACACTTGAAAAATTTGTGTCTGAAGTCGAGACTTTGTTGAACATTGTCTCAATCTGGGGGCGACTAAATCTAGTCCAATTTAATCTCCAGAAGACACAAACTTGCGCGTTTGCCTCTAAAAAGTACCCCTTTGTCGTATCTCCTCAGTTTCAAGGCACTCCCTTTGTTGCCTCAGCCAGTATCGGAATACTCGACGTATCGAGTGACGTGCAGTTTCGTGGTCACTTGAAAGAGAAGGCCTCTCTAAAAAGCTTGGCCTGCTCAGCAGAGCGGGACAGTATTTCATGCCGCCACACCGCTTGCAAATTTAAGGCCCAAGTTTGGCCTAACATGGAATACTGTTTCCATCTCTGGGCAGGGGCTTCCCAGTGCCAGCTCCTTCTACTGGACCGCATCCAGCGCAGAGCGTTTCGAATCGTTGACGACCGAGTTCTTTCCGATCGGCTTGACTCACTGGCACGGCGTAGAGATGTTGCATCTCTTTGCGTATTTTATCGCGTCTATCACGGGGAGTGCTCTGAGGAATTGTTCGGACTAATTCCAGCCGCTCAATTTCACCATCGCACATCGCGACAAAACTCGCAATACCATCCATACCACAGGCATGATTGTCGGATTTAGAAGAAGTTTTCTTCCTCGAAGAACTTCCTTGGGGAATCGATTACCACCAGCGATTTTTCCGGACCGATACAACTTTGGGACTTTCAAGAAAAGAGCTTACTCCTTTTTAAAAGGCTAGCAATGTATCTGCAATTCTCCTGGTTTTGCAGCTGTTCATGAACGGCGGTGGTCACATACCATCAGTTGAGCCGCATGCTCGTTTGCCCACTCTCCTACATAAAAAATACACTTATTGACGATTGACGTGTGATGTGGGCTTGAGCGAATTCGTACTCTCATTTTCTCAAAAAGATGTCGTAAAAGGCGATTATCGTGAACACGCGAATTACCTCACGTCATTCGATAGATGGCGGTATAAGCATCCATACTATACCAAATAAAATACCGAGACCAACAATTTTAACGTGGTAGAGCCACGCTGCAGCTATATTAATAGTGTAGTTGTAGAACGAATGGGTCGGCTCGATCGGGGAAGGACCACGCTCTCACAGAATACCAGCGTTGCGTAAAATAGCAGCTTAATGCTGTTGTGTTTCGTATGGTGAGTGTAGAGAACCGAAGACCCTTTTTACTGGAAAAGAGGCATTCCATCTTAGTCCTCACGGCTGATAACGCATCTGCATTTTAACTCGCAAACGAAGATAGATGTAGATGTCTATGGACCACAGCAACCACTTACCATCAGATGGACTGTGTGCTCATTTATCACCCTTATTCTATAAAAAAATCAGCAAGGGGTGCAGCGACATAGGCGCTAGATCTCAAGCGACAACTAACTTGCTTACAACAAGAGAGGCCCATATTCAGTGGATTCTAGAAGGCTTATGAGGAAGGAGAGAAATCCAGACATTCGGATTACTGGAACACGCAGGCACCAATTTTTACTTCAAATAAAATGCTATTAAAAAGGAAATAAACCTTGTTAATAGCGGTTAAGTACGAGATTAAGATCATTTGGTAATGAGATTTAATTTAAGAGTAATGACTTATTTCGGCTAAGAACGTGGAAATGTTTCTGTTAGGTGATTGCGTGTTTAATGGCAAACGTAATGGAAGTTAAAACATTTTTAAGCACCTTTGAGATAAATTGAAGTATCAATTTTAAATCAAAAAATACATTTAAAGTAAATTAATTTGGAGAATAATATATTATACTATCTTCCATTGCTCCCAATAAATCTATATCCCATTTCTGGACACAGATTCCCTTTTTCTAAACAAGTGTGACAAAATATACTTTGAATAAAAACTAAAAGCTGACTTGAAATTAATAATAGTTTCAAACACTAAAAGAACACGCTTTTGTAGATAACCAAACTAAAAAGTAGAAAATAATTTCTAATAAGTTTAAAATAACAAAAGAGTGATTAACATAAAAAATCATTTTATTGTAAAAAAGCGTGGGGCGCTTGATTTCATTTGTTGTAAATATTTTTGTGGATATTTGTAAAATTAGCGTTATTATAAAAATATTTGAAAAATAAGCATTAAGCTGCTATTTTGCGCTGGTATTCTGTGAGAGCGTGGTCCTCCTCAGGTCTAACCGACCCATTCGTGTTGCAACTAGCTGCAGCATGCCTTAACAAGTTAAAAAAGACTTCTTAGCGCAGTACTATTGTGTAGTGGCGGTGTAAAAATATCCACTACCCCATATCATCCCGTGGGTGTCGTAAGAGGCGACAGAGGGAAACAAATAACGATATGGAGAGCAGCGTCTCCTTAACAACGACTAAAAAGAAACAGTGGGGTTGTTAATCCGGTTGCTGAAGCGTGGCAACTATGGCAATTATCATCCTTTTAGGCAATCTATGGGAGAGGCCTATGTACATCAGTGAACTTTAATAGGTTGGAACTATTCATATTATGGCTTATGAATAATTGTTCTTGGTCCTGCTGTTTGTCCACGTGCAATTTATGTAAACTAAATACGACACATTATTGATGTGGTTTTATGAATCTTGTAAGTAATGTGGCATTGATATAAGCACATGGTTCTCAGTTCCTCTACCTTCTTTGTTTAAATTTGGTTAGATGTCCGCTGCAGTGGCCACCTTTTTATTAACTTCCTTCTGCGTAGCATTGAAAGGAAGTTAATGGTTTTAGCTGGCAGTCTGTTAGTCTTTATGCCGACACGATAACTTCCGTTCCACTGGACCGAATGACTTTAAATTTGGTATGTGGATACCTTGAGGTAGTAGCTCGGTCGAGTTTGAATTTGGATCCTGTAGGTCAAAGGGCACTAGAGATATGGGATTCACGCAAAAGGAAGTTGTTTTTCTTGAATTTACATTCAACTCGTTAGAATGTTTATCCTTAAACCTATTTATTGAGTAACACCAAATCATTAAGAATTAACATTTAAAATCCTTATAATATTGAGAAATACTATTTGGATTTAATATTTCATAAAAAGTTTAAGCATCGTGATCATTAAATTAGAGACTTCGATGAACAATGTATCACATAAAAAAGCTAAAAGATAAATAAATCCCCTTATAACATAAAAACTGTATAAGACTTTTAAAAGAATTAAGAGCACCCCGGAGATGCATAATAAAAACACTCGTCACTTTAAACAAATCTCAGATAAAACTGATTATTGAAATGAGGCTACTTTTAAAAAAGGCAGCGAGATAAATTGCAGACTGCAGTATGGTCTCATCAACAAAGGAAAACGTAAAGTCGTAACAATGCGAAATACTTTTACGGTGTATTAAATTTTCCTACTCAATGACTAACCAAGAAATATACGATGAGATTTTATTCTCTTAGACTGATATAAAATTAAATTTGTAATTCCCTTCGTCCGCCAACAGTTTGCCAGTGTTGCGCAATTCATTAATGGGTAAGTTGGAGCTGTTATTGTTCCAGAACTTACTTTGCTTTAGTGTTCTTATTTTTTCTACGTTACGGGAAAGTTTTGTAGTAGTGTTTAACTTTGGCAATGAATATTTTATTCAAAATTCCTTTGAAATGTAAAAAGTTATTGGCGGATATATTTTATTTATCTACGAATACTCTGTAAGTTTAAATTAGATTTAATTACTAAAATTAATGGTGTTGGTGTGAGGAGTTTTTTTTTAAGTAACTGAAGAATCAAACGAAATAACAATTTACCTGATGGTGATGGTAAGTAGCTACTGCAGTTAATGGAAACCTGTAGCCAACTTAAAACGGAGAAAGCTACAGATGCGTTGTCATCTCTGAATACTAAGATTGAATGCCTTACAACTTGTAATACAGTAGTGCAAGCACTGCTAATTGGTGGCAAAAACAGGTAAGAGGTTACAAGTAGGAGGGTACCTACAAAGCTCAATTCTGCAAGCAAAAGGAGTGTATATCTATTTTCGAGATGTTGGCACTGTTAGCCTATACGGCTCTCACAGCTCCATCTGAAAAAGCCCTGTGTCTGAGCTATTTAAAAAGTGGAAAGGCGGTAATTAGGATGGGGATGAGGATGATGATGGTTTATGAATTGGTATTGTTATCAATCATCATGTTCCCTCTGTTGAGGTTTATTGAGCTATCTAACCGCTGTCCGAGTGGGGGCGTACGTATCACCGCCCCTGACTGCTTAGCTCGTATCGGTCAATATTCTGGGCGGTGAGAATCGCCCAGGTAAGCGGGTGTACGGTGTGTGCTGGAATGTGTCGTGCCCGCCTACCGGTGTTGGTGTAGTGTCAGTGTATGATGTGCCTGCGACGTTTGGGTCGATGGGATCGAGAGAGCGTGGTTGTTCTATTAGTACGTTACGCGGTCTACGGAGAGTCAACGCGACGTTTGGTATTGGGACGTAGTTGGCTGCGTTTGCCACTAGAGGGTTCGGATGAGTTTCTTCGCTATCAAAGTGGCGCTGAGACATCTCCTTGAAGTATTCAGAGATAGAGGGAAGTTTACAATCATTATGTAAATCTGAATTTCGTTGATACCACCGTGCTCCTTGGCTCTACGAGTGAAAAAGTTTTGAACTTTCTGTAGTACGTTTACAGAAACAGAAACAGAAACTTTTTTATTCAATATAGATTATAAATAATACTTATTGAAAGTCACTCTTTTGTTTGATTACCACTGGTTCGGAAAAAAACCTCTGTCCTGGGAAGAACCAACAAGAAACCGAGCGGGACTTTTTTTTTAAATAACAGCTTACAATTATGATGTTACACAAATTAACAACACAACAAATTAGAAATAGCTTGGTAGCGATCACCTCATTTCCAGGGGTTATTGGTTATCATCCATAAATTCCTTAATATTATAATAACCCTTTTTATACAAACTTAGTTTAATAAAGTTTTTGAACTTTGAGCAGGTCAAACTTTGTATATTTTCTGGAATTTTGTTGTAAAAGCGGATACATCGCCCCAAGAATGAATTACTGACTCGATGGAGTCGAGTAACTGGTACTACTAGCTTGTGTCTGTTCCTAGTATTTACAGAATGAATATCACTTATTTTGTAAAACTACTTTTATTTTTGTGTACGTACTTTTACGTACGTTTAGGTGGGACTTATATGTGTGGGCGAAGGCTACACTTGCGTAAGACATGATAGGTCTAACGCAGGCTATGTACAGGTGGAGTTTGTGTCTTAGAGACAACTTATTCTTCCAACAGGAAGTTATTGACTGTCTCCACCCTCTTGTTAATAAACAAGAGGGTGGAGACAGTCAATGACTGACATGGCTTTGTTGCGTACTACACTTATTTCATTCGGGAAACTCATGCGGACGTCTAACGTGACGCCCAGATATTTGGCCAAATCTTACCAAGGGATGGTGCGGCCGTATAAAGTAATTATCTTAATTCTGCTGTTTGGTCCACAATTCTTTGGGTGTCGTTTTAGACACCGTTAAAAATATATTGCTACAATTTTTCAGGATTCAATTCAATTCTCCATTGACGGAACCATTTACCTAAGGGGTTGGTAGTAATGTAGTGAGACTATTCCTATTATAATTTGATACAAAGAGAGCCGTATCGTCGGTGAAGAGGGCAGTGTTTACCACTGGATCTTTAAGAATATCACTCGTGAAGAGTGTAAAGAGGAGTGGAGACAGGACGGAGCCTTGTGGGATCCCAGCCTTTAGAAAACGTTTCAAAGAACGGATTCCCTCCACTCGATAGCGAAAAGAGCGATTTGTAAGGAAGATTCGGATGATGTGTACGAGCCTGTCGGGAACGTTTAGTCTATACAGCCTGTCGGAGATTTCAACTGAGGATTCCAATTTTGATCGCGGGAATACATCAGGATTTTTAATTGTTAAAAATAATAAAAGTGTGATAGCGGATGTTCAACTTGCTCTCTTGCTTACGCAGTTTAATCATTATGAGTAATTAGACAACGTAATGCACTATACATTCAGTATAGTGAAATTACAGTTCGAACACACCATAACACGTCTCCGCCACAACCACACTCCAGTGTACACGATACACGTTACACGATAACACCAACATATGTAAACCAACAGCAACTCTACTAATCTCAATGTAACACAATGCAGCCTCTCAGCAACACCAATCCTCCTTGCCTGCACTAGAAGAATTACAACAACGAACAGAACCACGACACTATCTTAGCACTAGAAGAATGACCACACTCGTTGAATGACTTAGGCGTAATTTAACTTTATACTCCACATACAAGTGGGGGTTTCTCGATAAACCCTCATGTCCACCTCGATCCAAGTGATATTTTATAGACGCTCCGACAAGCTTATAAGACAAGCCGTCCTGCCAAATCTTATCAAATGCCTTTGTGACATCAAAAAGAGGGCTCCCGTGTTTCAAGATTTTTTCTTTGTCGGATGGTGATTAAAGCCAGACAGATTATATTCTGTTCAATTTGGGTAGTGCACGAGTAATCGGCTTTAAATCCAAACTGTTCGCCAGGGAGGAATCTGTTTATTTTGACTCGTCCCAGGTTGGGACGTTGTGTTGCAGGGTGTTAGTGAGACCAAAAAGCCACTTTAAAACCTACAGAGAGTCCTCATTCAAGGAGAGCTTAGATTAAAATGTCGATCTTTTTCATCCATTTTATTCCCACGATTAGCTTGGGAAATAGACGGCCACCCCGACAGAGCCCCGCATGCCGAGGGAAGGGCTAAAATACTACCCGAATCGTCCTGGTCTCGGGTAGGCACCTTTTGCGACTAGACCCCCCCCCCCCAGCCACGCAGTTATCGGCACGTTACTTCTGATACCTTGGATCGGGTGAGAATATGAAATAGGAGGGTAGACTATAACGAAGAGAATCGTCTGCGTGTTTTTGTGTTCTGTCTGTTTCCTATTGAACAAGACCAAATAACAGGCGGCAAGCATGTGAAGGAAGAACTCTTCAGACTCGCCCTGGGACCTGCATTCTCTTCCAGAGTCATTCACCAGACTATATATATATACACTCAGCGTTTGTATTTAAAGCTTTAAGAAGCCTGAATGACCTTGACAAAACGACGACCGCAAAGGTTTTAGCCGATGTCAACACCGTCTAGCGACTACTTTCTGTATTACTTGGAAAAGTGCAAAGATTAATAGACTGCAGAGGTTATGACTATATAAGTGATATACTGCCTATTATGCTTGCGCATCACTGAGTTATGTCACGTATAAACATCTTCAATTACATTGCACGCTGTGGTGCTGTAGCTTCGTCCAGTAGGCATCACAAGATATTAGGTGTTTAAGTTTTAAGTACGTAAGAATTTTTATTATATTTGTTGAATCGTATTTATTTGTGACGTGTTTGATTCCCGGCAGCACCAATGAAATTTTTAATTGCAACTTTAAGTGCAATTAAAGGTTAATTAAAAAAATTAAAAGAATTAATCCTGTCACATGAAATATAAAAAAGTGTGATTATGGTTTACTGTACTTTTTGTACGAACAATAATAATAGAACAAATAGAATTATATATAAATATATATAGCCTTTGTGATAGTATATATATATATATATATATATATATATATATATATATATATATATTTATTTATTTATTTATTTACTATCACAAAGGTTCCCCTAGGTAAGTAGTAACTTGACTATAATTTATTATTTTAATGTGGTAGATAGATAACTCACCTTTAAGAGAACTACCTGCCTATAAGTGATTCAATAGTTATTTTATAATGTTTATAATTGAATAATTACGTTTGTAAAGTAAACACGTAGGTACATATTGTTATTATTATGAGGGGTATCTATATAGTTTTCGCAACTTGTTGGGCTGTATAAATATATAATTGTAAATGATATCATTTTAACAACATACATAAATATCAACAATATAAAATAAATACATAAAAAATACATAAATAAATAAAAACCCAACCAGATAGAAGCCCTCGTCATGGGAGACAAAACGGCCGAGGGTTAGCGGGAAAGGGAAAGAAACCGGCGGACAATGCGGGCGGTATCGAGGAGCACCGCCTTTTGCGTTTGAGCTTGGAGCGGTCCGGCACGGAGTCCCAGTCGCCTCAGATGACCCGAGAGATCAAAGACCAAAAATATTCTTGACTGTGCCCGGTCCATCAGCACAATATCAGGCTTATTCGCAAGACTGATCCAGTCTGTGATGATGGAGCGGTCCCAGTGGAGACTGGCGGGGTCATTTTTTAGCACGGCTTCCGGCATGTACTTATAATAAGGCAATTTCCGATCCACGAGACCGTATTTCAGAGCGAAATCCTGGTATAGAATCCTGGCTACTAGGTTGTGCCTATGCAAGTACTCAGAGTTAGAAAGCGCCGAACAACCGGAGATGACATGCCTAAGTGATTCACCGGGATGGCGACAAACTCGACAAATGTCGACGGTGCCACCCCTTAGGATGTATCTCCGATAGTTATTGGTCTTAATAACCTGATCCTGTATTGCACAGACCAATTCCTCGTTTTCCCCGAAGAGGTCACCAAAACGTAGCCAGTGGAGGGAGGTAACTGCGTCTACGAAAGGCTCATGTAGAGCCTTGTAAAACCTCCCGTCGAACTCCTTCTCCTTCCACACGGTTTCCCGGTCGGAAATGCTCTGTACTGCCGGGTCTTGCCATTGCTCGTTGGCTAAGGATAGAGGGGTAAGTCCTTTATCACAAAAAGTAACGTCTCTATAGAATGGATCATCCGCTCTCGTCAGAAAGTAAATACGGAGGCTGCACACTTCGCGATTATGCATGGTAAGCGCGCTTAAAAAGTCGCGCCCACCATGTTTCCGCAGCAAGTACAGCCTCATTACTGACGATCTCGGATGATGTATCCTGTGGTACGTGATAATAGTGCGGAGTTTTCTATCCAGAGCGTTCAGTTCAGTCTGAGTCCACCTGAGTATGCCAAATGTATACATGAGAACAGGAATGATCCAACCGTTATATGCGTTTGTCTTATTAACGTCCGACAAAAGACTGTTAAGCACTTTTGTCAAGCGTGACTGCTGACTGCTTCATACTCGCCTCATCGACACCGATGTGACATACCCAGGTTTCGGTATGTTTCAGCCTCGGAAACGGTCCTTATGCTGATGGGCATAGATAAGTCTATGCCCGCAGAGTTAGCAACCCTTCCCCTTTCGACATGAAAGATCGCACACTTATACGTCCCCAGCTCCATTTCAATAGAATTACTAAAATCACAAGTGATGTTTAGCAATTGCATAAGATGGGAGCGACTGGAGGCGAATAATTTGAGATCATCCATATAGAAAAGGTGGGTCACTTTTGTACCTCCTTTCCGAAGCTGAAATCCCCTCCCGGATCTCTCCAGTAAGGTACTGGGAGGGTTCAAAGGGTTCAAAGGGAGGCAGAACCAGAATGGACTCAAAAAATTGCCCTGGAAGATACCCCTTCTTATCCTTATGTGGTTGTCCGCAGCCTTCATCCGCTCGCCTAGATGACAAAGGATCTTACTTCACTGCCCCATACACTACCCGAGGAAGTCTTGAACTGTACAGTCAAACTTGTACAGCTCGAGGACCCTCTTAAGCTATGTATGAGGTACCGAGTCGAATGCCCTTTTGTAGTCTATCCAAGCGGCGGAGAGGTTCCGACGGTTGCGTTTAACCATCTTGCCAATGACCGCGTCAATGAGGAGTGGTTCATTGGTTCCACGACCTGATTTGAGTTCAGGTGACGAGTGATTCTCGCGCTAAAAATGGATGTTAGCGTCTTGTATATGGTAGGTAGACATGTTATTGGGCGGTATTTGCTCGGGTCTGTGAAATCCCGGTGTTTAGGAACCAAATGAGTGATCAGTAGTAAAGAGGCTCGGGAGCGACTTTTGGTCTAGGACCTCTTGAAACTGTCGAGCGAGCACATCATGATACACCACTAACCCCTTCAGCCAGTAGTGATGCAGTCCGTCGCATCCCGGACTTTCCCAGTTCAGGACCTTACGGAACGCCTCAGCGACGTCATCCGGCGTTATGATGACGGGGTCCATGGGCGTAACATTCGCACATTGACTCGCCACAACTTCCGTCCAAGGGCCCTCGCTGTGGTTTACGGGCTCTGACCACAGGCCGCGCCAGAATGCGATAGTGTCGGCATGATTCGGTGCTGGGCCCGTTCCACATAGCATTGGTCGTTCCAATGATTCATAGAGCCGCTTCTGATTACTCTGGAAGAGACGATTCTGGTTGAACCGTGTCGACCTCTCGGCATATTGCCGAATCTGCTTCCCCCAAACAGTGATTCTCTGCTTCAGGTCGTCTATGCGCTCCGTCAGTTTTTGCGTTATATCTAGCTGGGACAAACTGATATTTATCGCAGCAAACGTCATCCTGACGGTGTGCACAATTCTCGACCTATTATTGCCCGACCTAAAACTTATCAGTCTGCCGATGAGGGCCCTTGCCTTTGCGACACGGTCCTCAATCCTTCTTCTCCAGGCTGGGATGGTGCTACTTTGTCTAGTAGCGCGTCGAGCCGTGGAAACTTTGGCACCATAATATGGCCAAATGCCAGTGCGGCGCCAAAAAGAATTAAGTCCGTCTCGCAAAGGTCCCGGCTGGCTTCCAAAAAAATCACCTATATGGCGAACCGGATATCGGTCGGGGATTGTCCGGGCATTGAGCGCACGGTAATCGCCACATGGACTAAACATGTTATCTTTTTTTGGTACTAAGTGTAACGGTGAGGACCATGCACTGTCGGAGCGCCGGGCAATACCCATTCTTACCATTTCCTCGAACTCCTGCTTGGCAATGCGGAGCCGATCCGGTGCCAGGCGTCGTGGACGGCAGAAGACAGGTGGGCCAGGCGTAGTGTGGATGAAATGGACGGTGTGGTGCTTCACTTCCCGTACAGCAGGATACCCAGACGGCCGCGTGATTTCAGGGTACTGTGACAGCAGACTGTGATAGCGTGAAGTACCTGTAAACACTTGTACACACAACGGAAATACATTTAAATCTGAACCAGTGTCCACTAAGTATTGTACTTTTGTTTTAATGTCTATCACGAATAAGCGGCCGAATTACATGATGAACTACCCCAGGAGGGTACCAGTAACCCTGGAGAATCCCTCGCTGAGCATCCACGACCATGTTATTCCGATCCTGAGCGTGGGTGCTCAGGCTGCCCCGCGTATTCTGGGGGGGGGGGGCAAAATTCCGCTCAAAAGCATAACTGCTCGGGGCAAACTGAGCAACAAGAGTGACCTCTGCTATCCGTGAATTTCTGCAACATCAGGGGACTTCACTAGAACCTAAACGCCGTCCACTACCTCTCGAGACGGCGAAGCCGGCCTTGCTCTTTCTGACCGAGACGCAGGTTTCCTCTCTGGCTGATATTTCGTATCTCTCCTACCCGGGGTATAAATTGGAGCATTGCTTTGTGCCTCGGGCTGGAGTTTGCGTGTATGTCAGAGAGGACATCTGTTCTCGACGCCTCGGGAGTCTTGAAGGTTCGGACCTGTCCATCCTTTGGCTACGCGTAGACAGCGGCGACCATCCGCGCGTCTACGGGTGCCTCTATAGGTCCCATAGCGGTAATGCCGAAACAGACCGACTCATCGACCACGTCCAAATGGCTACAGATTCCTTGCTACAACAGGTCCCATCCGCAGAGATCGTGATCCTTGGCGATTTTAACGTCCACCATGCCGAATGGCTCGGTTCACGTCTAACCGATCATGCGGGGAGATCTGTTTATGACTTTGCCTTGGCATATGGTCTGACACAACTGGTTACTTCGCATACGCGGATTCCAGATGTGGAGGATCATACACCTTCCCTGTTGGACCTTCTGCTGACCTCTCATCCGGACGGATATCAGGTCTCCGTCGATGCCCCTCTCGGCTCTTCGGACCATTGTCTGATCCGGAGTGTGGTGCTACTCACGCTCCCTTCGCGGTTGCGTTCTGCAGGTTGCCGCCGTGTTTGGCATTACAGGTCGGCGGATTGGGACAGAATGCGGTCTTTCTTTGCATCCTACCCATGGGGGCGGGTTTGCTTCTCGCCGGACGATCCCAGCGCTGGTGCTGACTCTGTCACTGATGTGGTGCTACAGGAAATGGAACTATTTATTCCATTATCTGTGGTACCCATCGGAGGCAGAGCTCAGCCTTGGTTTGGTCGCTCCTGTAAGACTGCATTACGCAGTAAGCAGGAGTGTTATCAAGCCTGGGCTGCGGCTTCGGCGACTCGGGATGTAAACACCAGCACACTTAAAAAGAAGTATAACTTCGCCTCCAGGTCCTTCAAAAGAGTTATTGCCAAAGCAAAGTCAGAGCACATAGGCAGAATTGGCGAGAAACTAGTTCGCCTTCCTTCGGGAACCCGTGCATTCTGGTCTCTCGCCAAGGCTGTCCAAGGGAATTTCTGTAAGCCATCACTACCATCTCTGCACAGGGAGAATGACTCACTGGCCCATGACGCAAAAGACAAAGCCGACCTTTTAGGCTCCCTTTTTGCGTCCAACTCGACTCTTGATGACGGGGGGAAAACACCGCCGACCATCCCGCGGTGTGAGTGCTCCATGTCGGATATGCTGTTCTCACAGCGCTCGGTTCGCAAAGCACTGCTCTCCCTGGACATCCAGAAGTCGAGTGGGCCTGACGGAATCCCCCCAATTGTGCTGAGGACGTGTGCTCCGGAGTTGGCACCGGTCCTAACGCGTCTTTTCCGGTACTCCTACTCCCAAGGCGTAGTCCCGAATTCATGGAAGACAGCTTTTGTCCACCCGATCCCTAAAAAAAGGGACCGCTCAGACCCATCCAACTATAGGCCCATCGCGATCACCTCCTTGTTCTCCAAAATAATGGAATCCATTATTAACTGATCAGCTGGTGATCTTCTGGTCTACCTGACCCATAGATGGGCGGAGGCAGTAGAGTCCAAGGGGGAGGCGTTGGCCGTTAGTCTGGACATTGCGAAGGCCTTCGATCGGATTTGGCACAAAGCGCTTCTTTCGAAGCTCCCTTCCTATGGGCTTCCCGAGAAATTGTGCAATTGGATCACCAGCTTCCTTGCAGATCGGAGCATCAAGGTCGTTGTAGACGGTGCATGCTCTGACTGCAAGCCTATTAACGCTGGTGTTCCACAAGGCTGTGTGCTATCACCAACGCTGTTTCTTCTGCATATCAATGATATGTTGCTAACTGGTAACATTCGTTGCTATGCGGATGCCGGTGTATAGAGCAGCACCGGTGATGCTCTATACACCGGCCGTGCTAATATTTCTCGGGAAAACGTCGCTGAGTACCGGAACAAACTTGTGTCTGAAGTTTAATCCTCAGAAGACACAAGTTTGCACGTTTACCGCTAAAAAGAACCCCTTTGTCGTATCTCCTCAGTTTCAAGGCACTCCTCTTCTTGCCTCAGCTAGTATCGGTATCCTCCGAGTCGACATATCGAGTGATGTGCAGTTTCGTGGTCACTTGGAAGGGAAGGCCAAATTGGCCTCTAAAAAGCTTGGCGTGCTCAGCAGAGCGGGACAGTATTTCATGCCGGCACACCGCCTGCAACTTTACAAGGCGCAAGTTCGGCCTCACATGGAATACTGTTCCCATCTCTGGGCAGGGGCTCCCCAGTGCCTGCTCCTTCCACTTGATCGCATCCAACGCAGAGCTGCTCGAATCGTTGACGACCGAGCCCTTTCCGATCGGCTCGATTCATTGGCACTGCGAAGAGATGTTGCATCCCTTTGCATTTTCTTTCGCATCTACCACGGGGAGTGCTCTGAGGAATTGTTCGGATTAATCCCAGCCGCCAAATTTCACGAACGCACATCGCGGCAGAACTCCCGATACCATCCACACCATCTGGATGATTGGCGGTCCACCACTGTGCGATTTAGAAGATGTTTTCTTCCTCGCACGACCTCCTTGTGGAATCGATTACCATCAGCGATTTTTCTGGACCGATACGACTTAGGGACCTTCAAGAAAAGAGCGTACTCTTTTTTAAAAGGCCGGCAACGCATCTGCGATTCCCCTGGTGTTGCAGTTGTTCATGGGCGGCGGTAGTCATTTACCATCAGGTGAGCCGCATGCTCGTTTGCCTCCTCTCCTATAAAAAAAATACTACGTAAGGACTAATATGGAATACCTAGTTTCCAGTAAAAAAGTTTATTCGGTTCTCTACACTCACCATACGAAACACAGCAGCATTAAGCTGCTATTTTACGTTGTTATTATGTGAGAGCATGGTCCCACTCCCGTCGAGCTGACCCATTCGTGTAACAACTATAATTAAGCTGCAACATTGGGTACATTTTTGAAAAAAATATTCTTGATGAAATGTTAAATTTCTTTAATATAAATAATTTACTTTTTTTAATAAAAATCAATTTGGTTTAACAAGGGGTCGCTCGACAACTTATGCCGGTGTTAAGCTGATTAAATATATATTATATGCATGAGAGATTTCACAGGATGCTTTGAGTGTATTTTGTGACCTATCGAAAGCCTTCGATTGTGTTCACCATGAAACATCAATCAGGAAACTTCAACACTACGGTGTAAGAAGTGATGCTCTTAAACTTACTTACTTACTTACTTACCTTCACGCACAATCCCTGACGGGGTAGCCAGAGAGAACAGATCGCCAAGTGTCACGATCCTTACAAACCTCTTTCGCTTCTTTCAGATTCATTATCTTCTTCATGCATGCACGTCGAAGTATCCGAGTACTTTAGACCCTACCCTCTTCGAGCAATTTGCTCACATGGTCTTCGAAAGTTAGTCTCGGTCTACCTCGACACCTTTTAATATTAACTTTCGCGCTATATATTTTCTTCACCATTCGGTCTTCACTCATTCGCTCAACGTGCCCAAACCACAGAAGCACGCCCTTATCAATTTTTGTGATAAGGTCATCTTTCAAACCTGCCATATTGCGAATCTCTTCGTTTCGCTTTCGGTCGGCCATGGTAACGCCGCACATTTTACGAAGAGATCGCATCTCCACTGCATTCAACTTACTTTTATGCTTCTTCTGGCATACCCAGGTTTCGCTGCCATATAACAAAGTCGGTACCAACACTGCGTTATGTATTGCAAGGCGTGCACTTTTCGCTACGCCTTGCCTTTTGACTAACGCAGTCAGGGCACCATTGACTTTGTTCCCGGCAGCGACACGCCTGTCCACATCTAAATCACATCTTCCATCCCGGCTAAAAGCACTCCTCAAGTATACAATATATATGCTCTTAAACTAATTATTTCATATTTAAGTAAGAGAACGCAAAAAGTTTTCATTAACAGTATGAGTTCTTCCAGGTCGATGGTACAAATGGGCGTGCCTCAAGGCTCAATTCTCGGCCCCTTTCTGTTTCTTGTATACATTAATGTCTTACCTTACATAGTAGGAGATAACCAAGATATAGTATTATTTGCAGATGACACCTCTTTAATTCTCAAATTAAGTCGACAATTACTAAAATATTACGAAGTAAATAATGCTATATCTAAATTAGTAAATGGGTTCAATGTTAATAATTTGCATTTAAATGGCACTAAAACGAAATGTATGAAATTCATGACAAATATCAAACAATTAAATACTAATGTAATTTTAAATGGGGAGAAACTGAGTCTTGTAGATACCACCATTTTTCTTGGAATCACACTAGACAAGAAGCTTCAATGGAGCCCCAATATATCAAAACTAGCAAGCAGACTTAGTTCTGCAGCATAAAAAGTAAAAAAGATTAGAAGTCTAACTAGTGTTGAAACAGCTAGACTAGTTTACTTTAGCTATTTCTATAGCATAATGTCGTATGGTATTTTGCTATGGGGACACGCAGCTGATACTGAAATTATATTTGTTTTACAGAAGAGGGCCATAAGAGCAATTTATGATTTAAAGCCTAAAGAGTCGCTGCGACAAAAATTTAAGGAAATTTATTTATTAACTTTGGCCTCTCAATACATTTATGAAAATGTAATATACGTACACAAAAATAAAAGTAGTTTTACAAAAATAAGAGATATTCATTCTGTAAATACTAGGAACAGACACAAGCTAGTAGTACCAGTTACTCGACTCCATCGAGTTAGTAATTCATTCTTGGGGCGATGTATACGATTTAATAACAAAATTCCAGAAAATATACAAAATTTGACCTGCTCAAAGTTCAAAAACTTTATTAAACTAAGTTTGTATAAAAAGGGTTATTATAATATTAAGGAATTTATAGATGATAATAACCCCTGGAAATGAGGTGATCGCTACCAAGCTATTTCTAATTTGTTGTGTTGTTAATTTTTGTAACAAACATTATTGTAAGCTGTTATTTAAAAAAAAAGTCCCGCTGGTTTTCTTGCTGGTTCTTGCCAGGACAGAGGTTCTTTTTCGAACCAGTGGTAATTATACAAAAGAGTAACTTTAAATAAGTTTTATTTATAATCTATATTGAATAAAAAATTTTCTGTTTCTGTTTCAATTGTAAAAGTATTTTTTGGCAGATAATTAATTAAATTTTAATGGAAGGGTTGGGGTGAAGAGGTCTGGTTATGAAAGGATATTAGGAGCGTTTGGCGATGTAAGAATAAATGAGAATGGTGAAGACCTCCTCACCGTATGTGTGGAAAATAATCTTTTTGTGGCGAACACTTTCTTTCGCCATAAGAGGATTCACATGTATTCATGGGAAAGAGGGGATGATAGAAGCATGATAGATTTCATAATTGTGGATAAAAGAATGAGGAGCGCAGTGGTAGATACAAGGGTTTACCGGGGGTCCAACGTATGGACGTATTATTACTTGGTCTTATGCCGAATTAATGGTCTATTCAGGCGTTGGCAGCATCGGACATCTGTGTCTACCACTGCATTACAGCGTATAAGAATAGAGGGGTTATAAGATGAAGGTGTGAAAGAGAAGTATAAATGCAGACTGAGGGAAAATATAAGTGGGTTGAATGAATTATGTATGAATGATTTAGACTTGAAGAATGTATGGAATAATATTAAGAAAGTTTTAGTGGATGCAGCCACCGAAGTATGTGGTGTAAGTAAGAGAACGAATGAAAGGAAAAGTAATACATTGTGGTGGGATGATGAGGTACGGATGGAAGTTGAAGCAAAGAAGAGAACATGGCTAGATTTACTAGCAACTAAAGCTGGTAATTCTGGCGGTATGAATAATGAGATTGAAAGTAAAAAGGCAGACGCATAAATAAGAGAGTAAAAGAAGTTGTTGAAAGGAAAAAGCAAGAAAGGATAGATAAGAATGATAGAAGGATATCTGATAATTTTCAGACAAATATTAATATGTTCTGGAAGCTCGTAGGAACTGCAAGGGAAAATTCAAAACAGCCTAGAATAAATGCTATACGAGACGAGAATGGCTGCATGCTGAATGATGAAGTTTCGAATTTCAAGTATTTTCCATGCGCATGATAGCGGAGGAGTTTTTGGCCAAAAACCAGAAAGTTTTTTGTGTGTTCATGGACTTGGAAAAGGCTTATGACAGAGTGGACAGGATTGTGTTATGGCAAACACTGAACTCATTTGGGTTGAGCGCTGGGTTGATACAGGCATTAAGATCTCTTTATTGGGACTCTAGTGCTTGTGACAGGATCAACGGGGTCTACTCGGACTGGTTTGCCATTCATAAAGGTGTCAGACAGGGATGTGTGTCTTCCCCGTGGCTGTTTAACATATTTATGGACAGTTGTTTGCAAACTTTGAAAGTTGAAGAATGTGGGTTGAGAATGGGTTAGGCAACAGTCAAATGCCTTTTGTACGCCGATGATCAAGTCATATTTGCATCGTCGGCAGTCAAGTTGCAAATGATGGTTACTTTAATGAATTGGTAATTGAAAGAAAGGGGTATGAAAGTGAACGCAAGTAAGACGAAAGTGATGGTTTTTGAAAGAGAAGGAAGTAAAACGTTATGTGAAATAAGAATAGAAAGTAAGATTCACAGTACGTGAGCAACCTGTTTGGATTGCCTTGCTGGCACCTATGAAGTTGTTAATTGCAATTTAAAGTGCTGATTTACCACGTAATCGGCGGTGAAGGAAAACATCGTGAGGAAACCTGCATGTTTCAAAAATAAGAAAAAAATATGTCGAAGACATGTGAAGTTTACCAACACGCATTGGGGCCCTCGGTGGACATTTCCTTGCCCTAAAACCCTATCAGATATGAGAGGAGGCCTGTGTTCAGCAGTGGGACGTATATAGGTTGTAACTTTAACAGAAGAGGCTCATGTTTAGCAGTGAGGTTTCGCGGGGTGATAAAGAGAATTAGATAATGAAATAATAAAGAAAAAAGGTTTTTTAAATAGTAAAATTGTAAAAACCAATGTTGCATTTCAGTTGCAGTTAAAACAAGGAATGTTATTACGAGAATTAGAACTAAATTCAGTGGTACTTGCACCGGAGTTAGGATCATTACATTCTTAAAGTACTTGTTTTGTATTGTTTCCCGACTTTTATCGAGTATACGCTGTATCTAAACAGGGAATAAAGATACTTAAAAAAGAAAAATAGTGTATGTAACCTTTACGAGCGGTTCAAGTAAAACTTATTGATATTAATACATAGAGAACATTTTGTCATAATCATTATCTTCGTCACAGCGGAATTGTAAGCTGTCACTCTTAAAGCTGAGCTGGAATTCCTGGATGCCAAGTCTATATTACGAGCGTATTTCCGTGTGTTTACAATCTGGGCGGTTTCAAGGTAAGAGCGAATATAGGCTTTTCTTACGCTAAGACATTGCGGTTTTACACCTAAGGCTACTTGCAGTAACTTGCAGGTGGGATCGTGGTCAACCACTGGCTTATAATAAGTAAAAAAAATCGAAATTTCTCGCTTCGAATCTCAGAAAGAACCCTATTAAATCTATACAAATAAATAAAATTGAAGTGTCTGTTTGTAATGTCGAAATTACAGCTTTTTACTAAATGCATATAAAAATATATACGGTACTAATAACAAAAACACAATTTTTAGGTTTTTGTCTGTCTGTCTGTCTGTCCGTCTGTCTGTTTGTTTGTTCCGGCTAATCTCCGAAACGGCCGGACCGATTTTGACGGGATTTTTACTGGTACATAGCTGATATCACAAGGAGTAACCTGTACTTTTATTTTAGAAAAAGAAAAGAATTAGGGTTCCGCGCAAAAAAATTAAAACCCCATACCACGCGGGCGAAGTCGCGGGGAACATAAAAATAAAATTGATATGTCTGTCTGTAATAACGAAATTACTGCCTTTTATTGAGCTGAGGGGGTTATTTGCATGCAGTTAAGACACGAATAACAATTTTTAAAATTTTGTCTGTCTGTCTGTCCGGGCTAATATTAGTAATGGCTGAACCAACTGTAATGAAACTTCACAAACAGATAGAGAGCGATGATAGGTAGTGATCATTGATTTCATTATCTTAAATCTAAATGACGCCGCATTAATAGATCACCTAGATGAAGGGGTTGTCGTGAAGCGACAATTAAAAAAAAATAAAAAAATAGAACCTAACCTAAGTACAACAAAACAACAAAGGTAGAGCCAGAATACAATATATTTAAATTTATAAAAGGTATTTACAATTTTATAAAAAAAATGATGTGAGGATGATGATGAATGAAGTGAGAATACAATTAGATTATAAAAAAAAATAAAGGTGAGAGAATAGGGGAATATAGTGTTGTAGTGGGGCCTAAAAGTCGAAGCGACACACGTTGCGTTTGTAGAAGTAGGTTTCTTAGCAGCGACGGCACGCAGCGCCTGAAGCCAGCACACGCCGTTTGCGCTTGTAGAAGTAGGTTTCTTAGCAGCGACGGCGCGCAGCGCCTGGAGCCAGTACACGCAGCGTTCGGAGCCGGCGCACGTAGCGCCTGGAGAAGGGGCGCGCAACGCTTAGAGCCAGCAGTTGCAGCGCCCAAAGGTAGCGCCGGTGGTAGGTGCACTCGGCGCCTGGAGTAAGTAGTAGTAGTGCCCGGAGTAGTGTGGCCCCCGCGCTTGAAGTAGACTCGAAGCGACTTCCGAGGTAGATGGAGGCTTGTAGGATTCCGGAGTGGCGCGGCCCGAGTTTGAAGAAGGCTTCGCCGAAGACTTCACGTGTAAATGGAGG
Source organism: Parnassius mnemosyne (assembly GCA_963668995.1). NCBI lineage: Eukaryota > Metazoa > Arthropoda > Insecta > Lepidoptera > Papilionidae > Parnassius > Parnassius mnemosyne. Next base: position 8,343,318 of record CAVLGL010000024.1, read on the forward strand.
CTTGCAGGATCCCGGGGCAGTGCGGCCCCGGGATAAGGCCTTTAGGAGATACTTCCAATTCGCGAACTGAAGCGAGACTGCCTTTCTTCACCGATTGTTCGGCTTTTATACCTTTCTAGAGAGAACGGAAAAATTATTTAAATTATACGCAAATTTTTTGTAAATGGTCAAGAGAAAAGAGGATTTATGTGGAATTATCGAAATAGGAATAACAGATCGATAGCAAATTTGAATATAAATACCATGGAAACGATATAAATAAGAAAGACAAAACATGTCAAATTTTTGTTTTTGGTTTATAATAAGAAAACGGTAAGATTTAAGTGGAAAATGAGATATTATTGATATAGGAAAAAAGGTAGCGCAGCTGCCCACACAAAGCTCGAGATTGTAGAATTACGGAAAACTAGCTAAAAGATCGAAAAAAGGTAGACTCCATTGACACCAATTTAAAAGTGCTGATAATGTGAAAATACGAAGTAGAAATGATTTGTTATTGTGTTCTTATGGTTTAAAATCGTTACAGGATCCTATGGAAATAAAGGTGATGTAAAATATCCAGTTTTGAGGTGAATGCAGAAAATCGAAACAGAATGGAAAAATGAATTTAAAATAATGTAAAATGATACGTAAGTAGTATAACACTACAGGGTAGAGCTTTGTACGTGGTTCTGTACGTGGTAGAGCCATGCTGCAGCTATAGTAGTAATATAGCTGTAGCATGAATGGGTCGGCTTGACCGGGGAAGGATCACGCTCTCACAGAATACCAGCGAAAAATAGCAGCTTAATTCTCCTGTGTCTGGTATGATGAGTGTAGAGAACCGGAGACCCTTTTTACTGGAAAAGAGGCATTCCATCTTAGTCCTCACGGATGACAACGCATCTGGATTTTGATTCTGAATCGAGGAAAGATGTAGATGTCTATGGGCCACAGCAAACACTTACCATCAGGTGAATTTTGTGCTCGTTTGTCACCCTATCTTATAAAAAGGGGGGGTCGCTAGTTACAAATAAAACAACAAAAATTGTTAATTTAGGATCTGGTTTCTTCAACAGCTCGTAAAAATGCACTGCTAAATATTGACATCTCCTATTGTACGTAAGATTTGAATTTGAATGCAGACGGATTTGCAATCATAGTACCAGACGTCTGGAACCTTTGAAGCAGCCTCTCCGCCGTCGCTTGTTTGGATAATTTACGTGTGGCGGCGCTGTATCGCACCACAAACGAAACATATCGAAGTCTAAATCGAGCTAGTAATGTTCCGAAGTTAAAGTAGCATAATATATAGAATAGCTCCGAACTACCAATTGGAGCGTTGGCCGCTCCCCGGGAAGAACACCTTGCCCGGCGGGAGATCTCCCCTTTTCAATGTCTCCCGAGCAGATATTGTCTGCAGTCTTCACATTTTGCAAGCCATCTAGCTTTACAAAGGTTCATCGCAGCACTGGAATAATAATGCTCCCTGTTCCTTCAAGCTACTCCCTGTGCTACAGTGTTCGGCACGGCTCTGAGCCTTACTGCTCGCCTCTGCTTCACGACACTCTCGCAGATTACACTTGCAATCGGACTGCACTATCAACCTCAACAAACAGAGTTCCAAACAACAACAAAGTTCCGAAGTTAAAGCAGCATATATAGAATAGCTCCGAACTACCAATCGGAGCGTTGGCAGCTCCCCGGGCAGAACACCTGGCCTGGCGAGAGATCTCCCATTTTCCTTCTACCCGATACACACGTATAATGTAAACCGGACACCGCCGTTACTAAGATGCCATAAGATATTTCAATCATCTACAATTGTCGCCTCTTTGAACACCCATTGAAAGAAATGGTGTGATGTGTTCTCTTATGCTACCACCACAAAACGTTGTTTCTCTATATTGTCATTACGTTTTTTTTTTAATTTACTACCTATGACTCTATCAACACTTAACAACAGGTCTGGTCTTGTATATTGTATATACGGCATACGGTATTGACACTAAGATATTTCAATTCACTGGCGCTGCGAAGAGATATTGCATCTCTTTGACATTACTGTCGCATTTACCACGGAAAGTGCTATGAGTTGTTTAGATAAATTCCACCCGCGAAATTTCGCCAACGCACACCGCGATAAAACTCACGATACCATCCACACCATCTGGATGCTTGACTGGAGTGACCTCTTTGTGTCGTTTACCAAAGGCGATTTCGCCGGACCAGGTCCCTAAGTAGTATGATTTAGGGACCTTCAATATTTTTAACAGTGGTAGAGCCACGCGGCAGCTTTTGCTGTCGCACGGATGGGTCGGTTCAAACCGGGGTGTTACCAAGACCTCACAGAAAACCAGCGTGAAGTAGAGGTTTACCTCTGCGTTTCGCTTGGTGAGTGCAGGTGGCCGGAGGCCCTCTTTACTGGAAATGAGGCATTCCATCTTAGTCCTCACGGGTGACAACGCATCTACATATTGATTTGTAATAGAGGATAGATGTAGATGTCTATGGGCCATAGCAACCACTTACCATCAGGTGGACTGTGTGCTCGTTTGTCACCCTTATCCTATAAAAAAAAAGACCTTACTCCTTTTTAAAAGGCCAGCAACGCACCTACGATTCCTCTGGTGTTGCTGTTGTTCATGGGCGGTAGCAGTCACTTAACATTAGATGAGCCGTAAAAAAATCATACTTTTTCTTTTTACCGGGGCAGTATGTCGGGGAACACTAATATACAAAAAAAATTATTTAGTAACGTAATAAAATGGAACTCTGCACAGAGATAGAGAAGGATTTTGTAAGAAATGCGGGTCGCATCAGACCTTTTGACTTTAATAAATTCTATAGAATGTTATTAGTTATTAAAACGCAATGTCAGAAGCTATTAGTTCTTTCTTGTATATCCAATAGTCGCTCTTATAGTGTGCACTATTTGTTTACGTTTGGTATGTACTAACCTTAAATTATTTTTACAATGCTTAGTGATCTTTGTTTAATTTTTAGAGATTACAATAAGACACAGAAAAGGTACCTATTGTTTAAGTGTATATATATTGGCAATTTTGGAAAGGATTTAAGAACCTTCAAGGAAGCCTTCTTCTTGTTGAAAGGCCGTCAACTCACCTGTATTTTCTCTGCTGTTGGAATTGTTCATGAACACGGCTAGTTACTTTCAATCAGGTGAGCCGCATGCTTTCCTGTCCTACGATTGTCTAAAATAAAACTCTTAATTACTCGATGGTACGAAGTTTCAACAGATAAGGAAACGTTAATATACTTCAGATGGACTTTCTGAGAATTTTTGCGACGTGTACTACTTTTAAGACTCAGTACGCATTTACCTGTTCCATCTCACCTCTACTTATAAGAACCGCGGGACTAAATGAGGTAATGGATTATTTTACGCCACTACTCGTAACACATGTAAATCTGGTTGCGTGTTGATTATTCTGTGTCTCTGAAACTGTGTGGAATTAACTTGGAAAAGTCTTTCACTTGTAGCATACCTCCGTCTTTAAAAGTTTTCGAAAATAATCTCTCCAAGGAATTAGTTATACATTAATGGGAGTATACGCTCTTACAACAATAACTCATAATTAATAGAATCAGGCGTTACCTTGCGGAAAATAAAATGATGTGTTCTATCTATGTCTTACCTAGTTTACAGTAGGTCATTTGATTTATATATATTTATTATTATATATTACGTGGAGTTTAGCATATTAATTGAGAATTTTAAAAACAGTTACTCAATTAATTTTCAATGTTTGTCAATCAACAAGTTTAAATCTGGGTCCTTTGGAGTTCTTTTTAATGGTCAATGATCTCCCGGAAGTTGTTAAAGTTGCAAAATATCTCCTGTTTGCAGACGACCGTAAGTTCTTCTTGTCGGTTGCGAACGTTTCGGATTGCAAGCGGCTTCAGCGAAATATAAATAGTGCAGTAGAATGGAAGCAATAACTTATATTTTAACGCGGTGAAGTGCAAGTTCGTTGTTACGACCGTAGACAGGTGTCGCTGTAGGTGCCGGTACGAGCACGGTAATGCTGCGCGTGACTTTCGTGCATGACTTGCAGATGCTAGCTAAGTTGACGTTTCGTATGCACATTGTAGATATCTGCGGAAATTCTTTTAGAAAGATAGATTTTATTCTGAGGAAATGCAGGGATTTTCATAGTACTTGGGTTAGAATAAAATAGAATAGAATATAATCATTTTTATTCAATACATTCATTGACATTACATAAATACTTATTTAAAGTCATTTTTTACTTTTACTTCTTATCTTATTACGTTATTAAAGTGTTATATAATGAACTTGTTTGGAGCTGGCTAGAAATTAATGAAATTATTTGGAATCCTTGTGAAAATCCTCGATGGAAACAAATTAAAATAGATTCTCGCGGTTACTTCATTTAAAGGTGTACGACGTCTATCTTTTCTACCACCTTATGTACCCGAACTTGTTCGTGATCAACATGATCGGGCACAGCCAGCTGGGTATGAGACGTGACGTCGCACTCTGCAAATACGTGTGGTGCGTGCTGCGTGGCCAGTTGAATCACCTCGAGGTATTGGAGGCACTGCACCTGTACGCGCCCGATAAGGCGGTGTTTAGGCGTCACCCATATCACACTTTTAAGGTATACATCAAGACAAATCTACTTAAGTTTGCACCTATGTCACGCGATTTACGATTTTTGAATAATAATAATTTTAATATTTTTTTTAATAATTATTGTGATTTTAATGAATAAGTCACAAAAGTAGCGCACAGGGTCTGTGAGAACTTTTTGTAAAAAAATATATTATAATAATTATATTTATAATTTGAATTTGTATTTGAATGAAATTGAATGAATTTAAAACGTTTTTTGTTTGTTTTAAAAAGTAAATGACTTTTTAAAAATAAACAATAAATAATAATATTTATACAGTTCACACGCAGCAGAAGTGAAACTTTCAGAGAAATAAACTTCGAGAAAATGAGACGAATGCAGAATATCAGGAGTAGAATAATTGTGAGGTTTATTTATTATAACATTTTTATAGTTTATTTATTGTATATAATAGTAAAATGTATATATAATGTAATTAATTATACATTTCTATTTTCTTTTTATTCTATATTGCTACACCTACTTCAAATTCTCACCACTCCATGGGTTGACTGGTAGAGAATGCCACAAGGCATTAAGTCCGCACTTTGTATTCTTTTAGGTTAAGGAATGCAATAAAGAATAAATAAATAAATTTAAAAAAAACATTTTTACCAAGTTTAAAAATTATTTCACATTTTATTGTATTTTTATCTCATTCTCTCGCAGGCTTATGTTTATGTTAAATATGTTTGTCTCTTTTAAGTGTCACTTTTTCATTTCATCGAGTTTCAAATCACGACGATTCTAAAGAAGGTTTCACTTTTAAAAATGAAAAAAGAGTTAATGTGATATTTAGATGAAGTAAGGATGAAAATGAGAACCCTTAAGAACGAAGTGGTTACTATAAAGCTACTTTTAATAATCCTCCTGGATTTCTTGCTAGTTCTTCCCAATACAAAGGTATTTTCTGTAGCAGTCGCTTACCACGCATTTCATTTATGAAATATCTGGTTTTCAATTAGTATTGTACAATAATCCATATTATATAAAATTATTCTATTCTAATCTATCATCGGAATTTAAATTAGTAGTAATAACGCCTTGAATGAAAAATCCACTGGTTGACTGGCAGAGAAGGCAGATAGACATTATGTTCGCCCATTGTTACCCTTTTTATTAAGGTGTTAGCAATAAAGATGAAATAAATAAATAAATACAACCAATATATATATATACAGCGGATTTTAATTATTTTATTTAAAACTTTATTGAGTCCCTTGAGAAAAAAAGGGTACAAATGGCGGTGATAATGCCTAAAGGCATTCTCTACCAGTCAACCCATGGAGTGGTGAGAGTTTGTCGTAGGTGTAGCAATTAAAAGAAAAAAAAAATAGAATCTAATATTATAAGAAATGCATATATATATGCCTTTACTTATAATATATATAGTAATAGTAATAGTAATATATATAGTAGTTACATATAATATATATAATATATATATAGTTGCCGTGTAGTGGCGGTCAAGAATATCCACTACCCCATATCCTCCCGTGGGTGTCGTAAAAGGCGACAAAGGGAAACAGGCAGGAGATGGGCAGCAGCATCTTCTTGATAACAACAAACTAACAATAAAAAAACTGCGGTTGCCAACCCGCTCGCCAAGCGTGGCAACTATAGCAAATACCCCCCTATGAATGACAGTAACAAAGAAATGGCCCCCAGTCCCCGGCGGCCCCGCTATTCCTGGCTACGGTGGCGACCATGGTAACGGCGGGGCAGGGGGTGCTAAGAATCTCCGGTGGAGGTTCGGTTGCCACCTTAGACGAGTCGACTTGGCAACGTACAACGCACACACCCTGAGGACTGACGAGAAGATTGTGGAGCTGGAAGAAGAGATAGACAAGTTGCGCTGGCATATTATAGGATTATCCGAAGTCCGAAGAGAGGGGGAGGACACGGTAATCCTCGAATCCGGCAACTTGCTCTATCACCGGGAGGGCGACCATCTGTCCCAAGGAGGTGTCGGATTTATCGTCTACAAGTCTCTCGTTAACAAAGTTGTAAAGATCGGGAGTGTGTCGACGAGGGTTGCGTACCTTTTACTCAGAATCACCAAACGGTATTCGCTGAAGGTCATACAGGTTTACGCACCAACCTCAGCACACCCCGATGAGGAGGTGGAGGAAATGTATGAGGATATCTCTAGAGCCATGCATTCCTCCAAAACCCAATATACGGTGTTAATGGGAGACTTCAATGCAAAACTAGGCACAAGAGAGAACGGTGAGCTGAAAGTAGGGAAATTTGGAATAGGGCAACGGAACCCAAGGGGCCAGCAGCTGGCCGACTTCATGGAGAAAGAGGGACTCTTTATGATGAACTCTTTCTTCCAGAAGCGGCCCCACAGGAAGTGGACCTGGTCGAGCCCCGACGGTTCGACTAAAAATGAGATTGACTTCATTATGACGACCAGACGACAACTGTTCAGCGATGTCTCCGTGATCGCGAGGGTGAAAACTGGTAGCGATCACCGAATGGTGAGAGGCACACTGAACCTAAACGTTAAGTTGGAGAGGTCTCGTCTAATGAAGTCAACGCTCCGTCCCCCTCGTGCTCTAATTCAAAGTCCCGAAACCTTTCAGCTCGAGTTACAAAACCGTTTTCAGTGCCTAGAAGACTGCAATGAAGTGGACGATATGAATGACAAGCTCGTGGAAACTGTCCATGCGGTCGGAGCTAAGTTCTGCAAGACCCGCCGCAGAAGAACACAAAAACTCTCCGATCACACTCTTAATCTCATAGCTGTTAGACGGGAGATGAAGCTACATTCTTCAACAGACTTGACAGCATACAGGCATCTGAACAGACAGATCTCCAAATGCATGCGGCGGGACTTACGCAACTTCAATACAGCTCGTATGGAAGAAGCGATCGAGCGGAACCAAGGCTCCAAAGTCTTTGCCAGAGATCTGTCTGCCAGAAAGAGCCAACTGTCAAAGCTGAAGACAGAATGTGGCAGCATCGTTTCCGGGACACCTGAGATTTTGAGTGAGATTGAGAGGTTCTATGGGCAGTTGTACACGTCATCGTTGGAGCCACACGCAAGTGTGAGTAACGATCCAAGAGCGAGTCTCATCCGACACTATTCCGAAGATATCCCGGACGTCAGTCTGAGCGAGATTAGAATGGCTCTCCAGCACCTTAAAAACGGTAAGGCCCCAGGCGAGGATAGAATTACAGCGGAGCTTCTGAAAGCGGGTGGAAAACCGGTACTTGAAGTCCTTCAGAAGCTCTTTAATTCCGTCCTCCATGGTGGCATTACACCGGAGGCGTGGAGCAGAAGTGCGGTGGTCTTGTTCTTCAAGAAAGGTGACAACGCTCTCTTGAAGAACTACAGACCGATTTCCCTTCCGAGCCGCGTCTACGTGCTGTTTTCGAGAGTCATTACGAATCGTCTCGCGCGCAGACTTGACGACTTCCAGCCTCCCGAACAAGCCGGTTTCCGAAAGGGCTTTAGCACCATAGACCACATACATACCCTTCAGCAAATTGTACAGAAGTCCGAAGAGTACAATTTGCCACTATGTCTGGCGTATAGGGACTATGAGAAAGCCTTTGATTCCGTCGAAATTTGGGCGGTGCTGCAGTCCCTTCAGCGGTGCCAAGTTGACTGTCGGTATATCGAAGTGTTGAAGTGCTTGTACAGTAGGGCTACGATGGCTATCCGAGTACAGAACCAGAGTACGAAACTTATCCAATTGCAGAGAGGTGTAAGACAGGGTGACGTCATATCCCCGAAACTCTTCACCGCTGCATTGGAAGACGTTTTCAAGCTTCTGGACTGGAAAGGATACGGTATTAACATCAATGGCGAGTACATCACTCACCTTAGATTTGCCGACGATATAGTCCTTATGGCAGAATCGCTGGAGGACCTAAGCACTATGCTCAATGACCTCAATAGTGTTTCCCAACGGATAGGTCTTAAGATGAACATGGACAAAACAAAGATCATGTTTAATGTCCATGTCACACCTATGCCGGTAGTTGTTGGGAACACTAAGCTCGAAGTTGTTGACGAGTATGTTTACCTGGGACAAATAGTCCAACTAGGTAAGTCCAACTTCGACCGAGAGGTCAATCGACGGATTCAACTCGGCTGGGCAGCGTTCGGGAAGCTACGACACATCTTCTCGTCAGACATACCTCAAAACCTTAAAACCAAATTGTACAACCAGTGCGTGTTGCCAGTGATGACTTACGGAATTGAGACGTGGTCCTTCACTGCTGGCCGTATGAGAAAGCTTAAGGTCGCTCAGCGAGCTATGGAGAGGGCTATGCTTGGAGTTTCTCTGCGTGATAAACTTAGGAATGATGATATCCGCAGTAGAACCAGAGTAACCTTCATAGCCCAACGGATTAGTAAGGTAAAGTGGCAATGGGCCGGCCATATAGCTCGAAGAACCGACAACCGATGGGGAAGAAAGGTTCTCGAGTGGCGGCCTCGTACCGGTAGGCGAAGTGTAGGGCGTCCCCCCACGAGATGGAGTGACGACCTGGTAAGACATGCAGGAAGTCGATGGATGCAGGTGGCTCAGGACCGTGCTTTGTGGCATTTTTTGGGGGAGGCCTATGTTCAGCAGTGGACTTGTGAAGGGCTGTAATGATGATGATATAATATATATATATATATATATATATATATATATATATATATATATATATATAAATACATAAATACAAAGTTAATACATACATATAAATAAGACTAATTAACAATATTGTAAATTATTAATATAATAATGTTAACCATGATTAAAAACAACATGTTTCGGTGTATCACAGGGGCTAAGCACTTGCTATAAATTTCACACCATGCGGACAACTCGCGTTCAACCCACGCCGACACCGATAAAAGTGTTACTTCCAATTTAGGTTCACTTCATGTTTTGTGGTGAAAGAAACATCGATAGGAAGCTTGTAGGTCTCAAAATTTGAATTTACTATTTTTCAACTACATAAACTGCACTACACTCAATAACCATCCAGGTTTAAAATGACGTAGGAGCATAACAATAGGACGTATTTGAGCCTTTAAAAGTCCACTACTAAATACATAGGCCTCTCCCCAAAAAAAATTCTCTTATGGAGAACTTTGCAATAACTTCCACGCTTGGTAGACAAGTTACCAAACGCAGTTATATTGACTTAGACACCTAAAAAGATGCTACAGCCCTGTTTCAGTTTCTCTCTGTCACCTCTTACAACAGCCACGGACGAATAAATGTACCACAGTCCACGCTCTCGCAGAATATCAGCGTATAAGCTTATTATCTGCTGTGTTTCGTATGGTAAGTGTAGAGAGCCTTTTTACCTGAAACAAAGCATTCCATCTTAGTTCTAAGGATTGACAACGCATCGGCATTTTTGTTCTTTATTGAGGTTAAATGTAGATGTTTTCTTGTTTGATATTAACAGTGGTAGAGCCACGCGGCAGCTTTTGCTGCTACACGTATGGGCGGGCCCGAGCCGGCGGTGCAAAATTTCGCTCTAGACAAGAACTGCTCAAAGCAAACTGAACACTATAACAAACCGAGAGCAATGTGACCCCTACCACGCTATCCGTGAATTTATGCAACATCAGGGGACTTCACTTGAACCTAAACGCCGTCCACTACCATCTGCAGACGACGAAGCCGGCTTTGATCTTTCTGACCAAGACGCAGATGTCCTCTCCGACTGATACTTCGTCTCTCCTACCCGGGGTACAAATTGGAACACTCCTTTGTGCCTCGGGCTGGAGTTTGCGTAAACGTCACTGAGGGCATCTGTTCTCGACGCCTCGGCAGTCTTGAAGGTTTGGACCCGTCCACCCTTTGGCTACGCGTAGACAGCGTCCATCCACGCATCTACAGGTGCCTCATTATAGCCCCATAGCGATAATGCCGAAACAGACCGACTCATCGACCACATTCAAATGGCTACAGATTCCTAGCTACAGCAGATCTCATCCGCAGAGATCATGATCCTCGGCATTTCAAACGCCCATCACGCCAAATGACTCGGTTCACGTTCATCCGATCATGCGAGGAGATCTGTATATGACTTTGCTTTGGCATATGGCCTGACACAACTGGTTACTTTGCCTACGTAGATTCCAGATATGGAGCATCGTGTACCTTCCTTACTGGACCTTCTGCTGACCTCTCAACCGGACGAAACTCCCTTCCTATGAGCTTCCCGAGAAGTTGTGCAATTGTATCACCACCTTTCTTGAAGATTGGAGCATTAAGGTGAAAAATGACGGTGCATGCTCCGATTACAAGCCTATTAATGCTGGCGTTCCACAAGGCTGCGTGCTATCATCTACGCTCTTTCTTCAGCAAATCAATGATATTTTGCAAACCAGACCAAACAGTGGACTGTACATCTTTATAATTAGAAGGTGAAGTAAGAAATGAAACATAAATTTTATCTTCTTAATTTCCCCATTAGAGTGCTACTTTTTTTTTATTGGATAAGGATGACAAACGAGTACACAGCCCACCAGATGGTAAGTGGTTGCTGTGGCCCATAGACATCTACATCTATCCTTGTATGAGAATCAAAATGCAGATGCGTTGTCAGCCGAGATGACTAAGATGGAATGCCTCTTTTCCAGTAAAAAGGGTCTCCGGTTCTCTACACTCACCATACGAAACACAGCAGCATGAAGCTGCTATTTGACGCTGGTATTCTGTGAGAGCGTGGTCCTTCCCCGGTCGAGCCGACACATTCGTGCTACTACTATACTACTAATATAGCTGCAGCATGGCTCTACCACGTGTAAAAACTTTGAAACTTTCACTGCTTTCCCTATCACTTTCCCTACTGTCTTCTCTCTTGATTTAAACTGTAAAACTGGTAGCTGGTCCCTAACGAATTTCCATTGTTCGTTTGTATCGTCGAAGGGGCACTTGTGCCCCGATGAGTATCGGGTATTGGTGGATTTCCTACATGACACGGACTTCCTCTCAGAGGAAACACTGTTCCTCCGGTCTTGGGTACCTTGATTGGCATGTTGGTGTGGGAAGTGGTAAGTTTTTTACCACTTCTGTTCTGGTTCTTTTAGATTGGTTATGTAGGCCTATTCAGTTGGTTATTTTTCATAGAGAAAAATAGTAGGCTTGATGACCTCGCTCGGGAGCGACCGGCCGTCCGGTGGTCGAGCGTGTTAGTGGGGCCAATTGGTTGAGGTGCAAGTGTGGCCAATTGTCTGCACGATTGAGTAGTCCGTGCAACAATCGGGTCATGAACTCTTGTAGATCTTCTATTTTCAGGTCCCTCGTTATCACGGTTGCAGTCGCTTTCTGTGTGTGGCATAAGTGAGCGCATACCAGGCCGGTGCTATGTACGTTAGCCTTGATCGGATGTAGGTTTTATAGATCGCAAATTTTCTTAGTTTCTTTTCTTTTAGTTTGGATGTCAGCGATGGTCTAATGAGTGCCCGCACCACTCTCGCCTGGCAAATTGCGTGTTCTACCTGGCTAGAGGCGTGCATTAAGCAGTTGATGTGATATTTACGCTATGTTATTGTGGTTTTCCACTCTAAATCCTGACCTTGGAGTTGGAGTGGTGGTGGTTTGTTTTTTCTTAGGTCGCTAGTCAGTAGAGCGGCCGTCTTCCCCACGTTAACAGCCATCCTTCACTGGTCTAGCCATGGTGGTAGCAAGTCCAGCAATCTTTGCATTTTCGTTGCAGCTAAGTATCAACGGCGTATTGCGCCAGTTGAATATCTTCTTCCTACTCTTGTAAGTGACCGTCCAGTATGGGGATGTCGTTTGTATAGTACACCAGAGAGAAAGGGTATTGTTGCCGATGTTGCTTCTTCGACGCACACGTAAAATTATCGTCCCCGCAGAAACTACTAAATTAGTCGCACGACAGTCGGCGGTAATTTGGTGTTATTTATTAGCTTGTATATTAACCCGTGGTGCCACACCCAGGCGAACGCCTTTTCTATGTCAAGGAAGACGCCCAACGCTATGCGGCCTTTATTGCGCTCAGTCGCAAGGTAGTGCAGCACGCGGGTCAGCTGGGTCGTTGTAGAGTGGCCGCTGCGAAATCCGTGTTGTTCCGCCCTTAACTCTTTATGTGGGCGGATCTTTCGTAGCAGCAGCCTATAAAATAATTTCGCTGTGTGCAACAGCAGTGTGATGGGACAATAACTCGCAGCGTGGCGCCTATCCTTTCCTGGTTTCGGCAACACGATTATTGTCCCGAGTATCCATTCATTGCGGAAGTGGCCGGTGTGTAGTACTCCATTGTAGAGCCGCATTAGGCTGACTATATCCTTCCTGGGCAGCTGTCTTAGGGCTGCGTTTGTGATTCCATCATGCTCCGCAGTTTTCCTAACTTGGAGGCATGCTATCACTCTTCTAGTTGCTGAGAGGGATATCAAGGCTCCCCCATCCAGTGGTGGCGGTAGTTCGATAGGAATTCTCTCACATAGTTTTCCTGGTGTCGTGATTCGGACTTAGGTGCTGCCATGTGGGGAGTGAACTGCTCCTCCAAATGTTCTGTTAGGATCTTTGCTCTTTCGATGGCTTCGTAACCTCGACTGCTTGTTAATAAGCAGGCAAACTGGGGTCTTGGTCGCCATGAGCTGCCGGTTCAGCTGGTGGAGCTACTGTTCTCGATCTCCTGCTTCATCGATGTGTCGCTCCCATGCTTCACCTATGTGGGTCTTCATTGCATTAGACAGTTCTTTCCATAGGCAATTTAGATTAAGTTTGATTCGTGGGCATCGTGTGCGTGCCCAGAGCTTTCGGAGTGCGCGTTTCTTCCTGACCATTTCTCGTAATTTTAGTGGTAGTGTCTCTCTACGGCTCTTCGCTGGACGCTGTAGTTGCGTTGAGTGCATCTGATATGTTTCCTGTGATTACAAACGTAAACATACATTTATATTCGTAGTGGAGCCACGCTGCAGCTATATTATGTTTATAGCACAAATAAGTCCGCTCGACCGGGGAAGGACAACGCTCTCACAGAATACCAGCGTAAATAGCAGCTTAATACTGCTATAATTCGTATGGTAAGTGTAAAGAACCGTAAACACTTATTACTGGAAAGAAGGCATTTCATATTAGTCATCAGGGGCGTCAACGCATTAACATTTTGATTCTTAATTGAAGGTAGATGTATGTGTCTCTGGGCTACAGCATCTACTTACTACTAAATAAATAGACAGACTTACTATGAAATAAAAATAATAAAATAGTTTCACATTTTGAAGTCAGTGTTAAAACATATTGTATAGAAGAATGAAAGCCCATACTTCAAAATATGTCACATTGTTTTTAGTTGTTTGAAGTAGACTTTTATTTATCTTAAAAAAAGTTATTTTGTCAATTTGTCTCAATATCTATTAAAAACTTCATCCCTTATTTGTGCCACTCTTAGAGATGGATTTTTTCTCCAAATTGATAAGGGACCACTCCTGAAGGTATAAACTATTTAATGGAAAAAGAAACATTTAAATCGGTTGACAATTGACGAAGATTTCGCGTAACATATCTGTTATCTTCTTATACATAGCCTATACAAATAAATAAAATTGAAGTGCCTATTTGTAATGTCAAAATGACAACTTTTTACTAAATGCATATAAAAGTATATACGAGTACGGTACATATATCAAAAACACCATTTTTATAATTTTTGTCTGTCTGCCTGTCTGTCTGTTTGTTCCGGTTAATCTCCGAAGCAGTTGTACCGATTTTGACGGGACTTTCACTGGCAGATAGCTCATGTTATAAGGAGTAAATTAGGCTACTTTTATTTTAGAAAAATTATTACGGTTCCGCGCAAAAAATTAAAATCCATTAAATCTAATCGTAATAAATTCCACGCGGGCGAAGTCGCGGGGCACAGCTAGTATAGAATAAAGTCGCTCCTCACCGTCTGTACACCTAGATCTTTTAAACTACGTAACGGACTGTCTATTAATGCGGTTTTCATCAATAGACTAAATTATTCAAGAGTAAAGTTAAAATGTATAAACACAGGCATATTATATAATTATATAACTCTTCTGCCCGTGTGTATGTGACTGAACCCCTCCTAAACGTAAAACGCTAAAACGTTAAAGTTGATTAGAGAATATACACATAAATAATATAGTAATATATAAAAACAACATAAAGTCGAATTGTTAACCTAATTTCTTTTTTGAAGTGGGCAAAAATATTAGTCGACAAATATTTGTTATAGTAATTAATAGATTCAGGCGGTACTTTTCGGAAATGTGTTATTTTATAGGGGATTTATTTAATTTTTAACATCTTTAAAGAGCCACAGAGAGGAAGCATAGGAGCGACGCATCGATGAAGCAGGAGATCGAGAACAGTCGCTCCACCAGCTGAACCGGCAGCTCATGGCAACCAAGACCTCAGTTTGCCCGCTTATTAACAAGGAGAGCAGTCGATGTTACGAAGCCACTGAAAGAGTAAAGATCCTAACAGAACATCTGAAGGAGCAGTTCACCCCCCACATGGCAGCACCTAACTCCGAATCACGACACCGGGAAATTGAAAACTATGTGAGGGAATTCCTATCGCATCCCCTACCACCACTGGATGGGGGAGCCTTCACATCCCCCTCAGAAACAAGAAGAGTGCCTCGCCTCCAAGTTAGGAAAGCTCTGGGGCATGATGGAATCACGAACGCAGCCTTAAGACGGCTGCCCCGGGAAAGCTATAGTTAGCCTAATGCAACTCTACAATGGAGTAGTACTACGCACGGGCCACTTCCCCAGTGAATGGAAACTCGGGAGAATAATCGTGTTGCCGAAACTTATATAAGAAAAATAAACCACCGCCACTACAACTCCAAGGTCAGGATGTAGAGTGGAAAACCACAATAACATACCTTGGATGTCACATCGACTGCTCACTGTGCTGATACTCTAATCAGGTAGAAGACGCAATCCGCCAGGCGAGAGCGGTGCACCGCTCCTCGCCTGGCGGATTGCCAACGCTGACATCCAAACTGCAAGGAAGCACAAAACTGACGAGCTATAAAACCTATATCCACCCAAGGCTAACGTACGCAGCTCCGGCCTGGTATACGCTCACCAGTGCCACATACAGAAAGCGACTGCAAGTCCAGCAAAATCAAGCACTCAGGACCATCGTGGGAGCCGGCCGATATGTCTGGAACACCATGATAGCGAGGGACTTGAAAATAGAAGATCTACAACAGTTCGTGTGTGAAGTTGTGCGAAGGTTATAAGCATAGTACTAATTAACTTACAGTAGGTGGCGCGTGTAACTTAGTGACAATTTATTTGTAAGTCATTCATCATTCAATTTCAATTAATGTATTTCTACTCTCATAAAAAAAATTCTTCCAAATTTAAAACGATATTTCTACAATTATTTTTTCTTTGGCAGCAACGCGCCGGGTACCAGCCAGTTTAAAATAAAACAAACATTTTAATTTAATTTTAAATGAACCAGATTTGAAGGAAAAATTCTACTCTTAAGGAAGGAAAAATGGGTGATATAGTTTTTAATTTTATTGTTTAGATGAAATTACAGTTGTTATATTGATTCTTTAATTCATTCAAAGAGGTAAAAAAGAAGTAAAAATTCAACATTTAATAAAAAGTTAAATAAACCCAGTACAAAGAACAAAAAAAAACTTCTACATAAAGTAGCACCTTAAGTCCGGGGCTTTATTACTTCAATTTTATATTTTAGTGCCGAGACTATTTCTTTAAGAGTTTAATAAAATAAGTAGTAGTTCAAAACATTCACATTTAGTTCTAACTGCTGTGATCGTAACTGTAGCGTGGTAGTTTTGGTAGGTTAGGAGCTAAGAGCTTCCCATTAATTGCCTAGTACGCGTGCAACCCTTGTTCGATCCCTACCGGCACAAACGGAATCGTTTATTGAAACACTAAGTGCCGATTTTCGACCTTCTCGGCAAAGTAAAAAAGTAAAAAGTGGTCAGCACTTTAACAATACTTCATATCCAAACAATATCAACTTAATAATTCTTAAGTGAAAAAAGAAATGTATTAGTAAAATAATGCCCACCATCAAGCGGATTTCGTTACAAATAGTTATCCCCGTGCACAATAAAAATACTTACAAAAAACTACAGCAGCTTTTTGTAAGCATTTTTACATATTTCATAATTAGTATATACTTAATAAAATTTTATACAATCGCACAGAGTTAATATTCAACGATAATTAAAAAATCAGAGTAAGTATAAGATAAATTAACCCTAACTGAAAATAAAAATGTTCCAAGTTAAACATTGTTTTTTTAAAACAGAACAATTTTTCAAACATAAAAATTATGACATGTATTGCTCAAAAGGCTGAGCTTATAAAAAATGTAATCTGTCTTCCGTACGGCTTCTGATGAAGGTGAAGGTCTAGATCGTAATTAATATGGTAGCACAAAATGGTAATATTGGATTGTTGTTTAATTATCAACATTAATATTATTAGCAATAAGTTTAAAAAATATTCTTATGCTTAAACAAAATAGAACTTTCTACATGTCTACGATATTTTAAAGGTAACAGGTTAGCAAAATGTTCTCCAAATAATTTATTTAATACAGCGATACTATATTGCCACAAATTATGACAGTACTTTGTTTATTTGATGTGAAAATTTAATTAAAATCCGAATTGAGAAACCATTGTGATAACTGCTTTCCGTGCTTTTCCATGGTTACTCAAAAATAGTCCAGTAATCCTTAATTAAATGTAATTATTATAGGTTAGTGTCTTTGTTCGGCGAGTGGAGACGGCCTTATCGACTGGGCGGCGCCGGTCGCGCGCGTTCGTGCAGGCTCGGTCGCCCCTCTCGGCCCGCATCGGAAAACGTCGGCTCGATTCGGCCGACTTAACTGAAAATTTAAGGGCTGCGTTATAAGTTTTCCGACAAGCGCTTTGCGCCTTCTTTATTTAAATGTTACATAACAAACTGACCTGAAAGTTATAAAACAGTTTTTGACAATTAATCACGAATATAGTCCTAAATTATAAAAAATGTATTTAAAATTAACTATCATCTTATGATTTCAATCTCAAAATCTCAAAATTCCGTTAATGTTTGAAAGGAAACGAACGTCAGTAGTAGAATTGTCAAAAAGAGTAGATAGTGGAAAATTTTCCTTTCGCCGACAACCCTTTGCGGGACGAGCTCTCCGGGCACATGGCGGTAGGGTGGCGAGGGGTTAGCGGCGGGGCGCGGGGCCGTGCCGCGGTCCCGGGCCGCCCCTCCTCAGTGGCGGCCTGCAGTGCCGACGACGCGCGTGTCGCCTCCGACGCTCATACCCCGCGCATCGAATCCGCTCATTTAGCAAGCGACGCCGCACACGGCGCGCCGGCAGCCCCGCGGCCAGCCCGGCCGATGCTCTGAGCCGGGCCGCCGGCCCGAGCTCCTTCGATCGCGACCCACCATGTGACACCGCTCGCAAACATGAATGTTCCCTCGATTGTTTACGTTAACCATAGTTGATAACCGGGAGCCCGACGCTGGCATGCTAATGTGAGTATACGAGATCGATCGTAGCACGCCGTAGCTGAATGTTTTCTGTGTCAAAATTCGCAACAGGCGGGACAACACAGCCGGCTTTGGCGCACGCTGCCGCTTGCGAGGCTCGTCGACACGTTTTTCTGCAATGCGACAGTGCGTGCCGACGATTTCACACATTATTTACATGCGAGTGACGTTTCAGAGAGCGTATAGGTTTCCTTAACGATTCGAGACCGATTTTAACTGATGATTTCGTTCTGGTTGTGATTGAAGATGTGAATTGTCAACAGTCGGACTGTTCGGCCGGGCGTTACGTGGACTGCACGCGTGGCTGGCGACGCGGCACGTGCTGAGCTCGCAGACGCATTGCGCGCGGGATTTCGCGCGCGGGTTTATCACGCGCGGGTTGTGCACGCGCGTAAGCATCGCGCGCGGAACCTGGCGGCTTGGCGCCATGCGGCGGTAGCGCGGCGGCGCGGCCGAGCGGCGGGCGAACTCGTGCGCTCTCGGCTATGTGCCCCCTTTGCGCTACATTGTAAGTATCACTAATAATATATTCTTAAAGACAATACTCTTTTTTCTTTATTTTACCTCTGCATCACCCAAAGGTCAACATCCAAAGGTCCGCCAAAAAATCTGCCTATACGTAAGATTATATGTATGAAAATAACTAAATAAATAAATGAATATTTTCTTCATATTAATCACAAACCTAGTTGCGTTATTCCTTGTTATTGTCATGATAAGGCGATAGAGAATAAAGTAAAATTAATAATAATGGAGAGAATTTTATTTTTACCTAATATAAGACTGATTAGGATATGTTTAAAATGAAGATATTTGGTTATCTATTACATTAAATTTGTTTGAAAACACAAAACTTCAAACGTAAACGATCGCAGTTTCACAATATTATAACTTAATATAGATGTTAATCACACACATAAATGAATTTATAATGTTTACGCATCATTAATTTACTTACAGAGGATATTTAGACTTTATACTAAATTGTAGTCCAAACAACATAAAACACAAAAATACCGCACGTTGAACCCGATTTATAATTGCCTGGCACATCAAATATTAAAACCTGGTCAGGCAATTTCCTCCCTATTTCTAAAATAAGTTATTTATTTCAGAGATAAATTTAACAGAAAAACTGTGTTACCGAATATCTGATATTATTGTGTGGCTCGTGACTTCTCATAGATATATCCAGAAAATATTCAGACAGGCGACGAGCAGCAACGTTAAAAATGTTAGACACTTGGTACTTACATACATCGCAGACGCCTACCAAGCGTAGCAATTAAAGATAATCCTCTCTCCCTACATGCGGAGAGGCCCGAGTCCAGCTGAGGATTCTCGTGGGCTGCTGAGGAAGATGAGTTCTCATGTTGTTTAAATAATTATTATTTTATGTATAAATATTAATATCAATATGTACAAAACAATAATAAAATTAAATTAAAGTAATTAAAGTAACAACCTATACATGTCTCACTGCTATGTACATACCTTATTCCGGAACTGTTTTTAAGCAGGGAAGACACATTTGCGCTGAATAAAATGAATTCATCATGTTGGCAAACTTCATATTATATCTTCAAAAATATTTTTATTACAAGTTCAAAAAAGCATCACTTAAAACTGCGACTGTGTTAGCGGGAAACGAACTCGGATCGCTCGCGTACAGTAAAACCTACCGTAGCTATTTAATTTAAGATATCAAAGAAAATATGAAATGAGTCCATATTTAGATATTTAGATAGTTTTTGTTCTTTTATACGATACGGTGACAAACGAACACACAGTCCACCTGGTGGTAAGTGGTTGTTGTGACCCATAGATATCTACATCTATCCTCAATAAAGAATCAAAATGCAGATGCGTTGTCACCCGTGAGGACTAAGATGGAATGCATCTTTTCCAGTAAAAAGGGTCTCCGTTTCTCTACACTCACCATACGAAACAGCAGTGTTAAGCAGCTATTTTACACTGGTATTCTGTGAGAGCTTGGTCTTTCTACGGTCGAGCCGACCCATTCGTGCTTCAACTATACTACTAATATAGCTACAGCATTCCTCTACCACGTGCTTACGGTTGAAATTTACTATAAATATATCATGAAGTAATGTTGGATAAATTATTCATTCAGCCATTAGCCTATCAAAGTCCGTTGCTAAACATAATCCTCCCCATAGACTTCCTTATAAGGAGGTTATTTGCCATATTTACTACGCTTGGCATACGAGTTATAAACCGAAGTTTGTTTTCTAGTTGTTATACAATATACGATGTTATAGGTATATACGATGTTGTTCGTACGTCACGACAGCCACTATATTATGCGTTATTCGTAAGAGGCAAGTGTATTGTAACACCGCCACACGGTCAACGTGAGTAAACTACAAAATATCTACATAAAGTTGATATAACAATAAAATATCATTAAAGTATCGTATTGCCGGAAGAAATAATAATAATAATAATCATTTATTTCGGACCATGATCCGTATGGGTTAATAAGTAATTTATAAACTAAAATATTTCAGTATATAAATCCATCACCCGAATTCATTGCGCGTTGCATAATTTAGTTAAGAAAAATAGCACGTAAACCTTCACATATTCAATAAATGGCACCTCCACAAGAATCAAAGTCACTACAAGAAATGAAAAAGCACTTTAATTTTTCCTACAAAAGTATAAAAAAAACAGTAAAAAAATAACAGCATACATAATATGTCCCACTTGCTAGAAATGTTAGCCTGTGCCTTTCATTTTTAAGAGGGTTTTAAGCACGGAAAATTCCGCATAGCTGCCCCAATGCTTGTTAGCCGAACTTCACGTGTCCTCGGATTATTTTTTGTTTCTTCGCATAGAGAGATACTGTAGATTGTAGATAAGAGATAGTGTATTTAGAAAATGCTATCAACATTTTTTTGGCGGTGATTCCTTCCTAAAAACCAAGACATAATAAGTTTTGTGCATTATGTGTTGGGCGACCCCTTAATAGATGAAGTGACGATGAAGAACCAGAGTAACCGACATAGCCCAACGGATTAGTAAGCTGAAGTGGCAGTGGGCCGGCCATATAGCTCGAAGAACCGACAACCGATGGGGAAGAAAGGTTCTTGTGTGGCAACCTCGTACCGGTAGGCGAAGTGTAGGGCGACCCCCCACGAGATAGAGTGACGACCTGGTAAGACATGCAGGAAGTCGATGGATGCAGGTGGCTCAGGACCGTGATTTGTGGCATTCCTTGGGGGAGGCCTATGTTCAGCAGTGGACTTGTGAAGGGCTATAATGATGATGATGACGATGACGACCTAATGAAAAGTGCAGGTAATCTATTGGTGCAGGTGTCTCAGGACTGTGGTTTTTGGTAATCTGTGGGGAGGCTTATGAACCGTAGTGGAAATATGATTGGCAGTTGGTGATAATGACTATATAATGTTCTACATCGAACTTCACAGATATTGCGACAAAGCATGATCCTAAGCAACCTACGCCCAAAGAATCCTTGTAAATCTTGTTACTTCTTCACTTTTTCTACATACTTGCTATAGTTTTTGCGAGAGGAGTGTTCAGCAGTGACAGTAATGATTACAGTGACGTAAAAGCGTTTTAAATACATAAATTTCACATGGGAAAACATCCGATATAATATAGTTATGTTTAACAATTTTATCATCCTACATATTTCACTGAAAATACAAAATTCAATTCTGCGTGAAAAAAATAAGAATGAAAATTCTTACAAATACATCCGTAAAGCAAACAACAATATATACGTCAGTAAACTCCAAATTCCAGTGAAAATGTATGTACACCAAGTAGTTTTGTAGTAACTCTAGCCAACATAAGACAAACAACCACATTATTTGTTTGAACAGATACCAACATTTGGCATAATATACTTCAATTATTTGGTAGTACTAGGGGAACAATTTGCGATAATTACGTAATATGTGTGCATTAGGAAATATAGATAAAGGTATTAGTCTCGAGACGTGGGTTGAACGTGCACTCATTTGATGTTACTGACTACGGAGCTTGTGATTTGGTTGGTTATCTTTTGCTGATCAGCGTTGCTAGGCGTAGTCACTTGGTACATTCATATTCCGTTAAATTTTAAAGTAGAAGTTTTGATTATTCTAGTTCTTCTAGTTCTAGTTTTGATTCTTAATCGAGGATAGCCTTTTTATTTATATACTATGTCTACAACATATAATAATAATAATTATTATTATTTATAGACATTTTTGTAGCTTACATACTTTTACAAATATATACACTACATCATGAGGACCAATTAGAAATGGGTAGAATTCTGAGTCTCCTAGCTAGGTTGCTTAGTAACTTCTATTCAGAAGAGGCAGTCCTATGCCCCTTTTTGGTTAGGAATACATAGTTATAATGTTTAAATTAATTTTAATTTATAATATAAATGTAGTTGTCTATGTGCCACAGTATCCACTTACCATCAGGAGGACTTTGTGCTCGTTTGTCGCCCTAAATTTAAAAATTGAAAATTCTAAATTTGAAAAGAAGTTTATGTTGATGGTGCTTTTCTTATGGATGTATTTATATAATAAATTCATTTAATTTATATATTATTAAGACTACTAAGACTATAACCTTATATTTATTTTTAAGTTCTTTTCTGCGTACGTATTAACATTATTTTAATATTTAAAACGCTCTTATAATAAAGAAATTAAATTATAATTCACATTACTTATCAGATATAGACTTGAACAGTTACAAATATTATGTATGTCAAATTCCAACTTAAATTTTATATCATCTAAACCTTAATTAATATAAAATTAAATAGAATAGCTATAAAGCTGTTAATGTTTATGGTTTTCGCCTACATTTTAGTTACTGAACTTCTCATTTAACATGTTATTAGAAAACGGTCTAGTATTGGTCATTAAACCTTGCGTAGGTTTGTTGTGAATACGTTCGCAATTAAATTCTATTCTCTCCATTCTAATCTATTTAAGACTATTCAACACCTCAATGAGCCAATTATACTACTATAATATGACTTTGTAGTTACTGGAAAAGATCCATGTAATTTAACTGCAAGTTAAAACTTATAATATATAATCGCTATTAGTCGTAAACCATCGCTTAATAAGAGCTTTAAAAAGCTAAGCAGTAGTTTATTTTTTAAATCCATACATTCATCCATTCCACTTTAAATGTAAACTGCTGAACATAGGTCTCCCCTACAGATAACCTCATAGGGGGATTTTGCCATAGTTTCATTCAGTTCATTTAGTTTACTTTGCAGGTGGGTTTTTTATAAGTTGAAGTGATTATCAGGAAGATGCTGTAGCCCACCTCCTGAAATTAAAAGTTAACTTGAAAGAACTAAAATTAATAAAATAACTTCACTTTTATACGCGGTAGCCATGCTGCAGCTATATTAGTAGTATAGTTGTAGCATGAATGGGTCGGCACGACCGGGGAAGGACCACGCTCTCACAGAATACCAGCGTCAAATAGCAGCTTAACACTGCTGTGGTTCGTATGGTGAGTATAGAGAACAGGAGACCCTTTTTACTGGAAACGAGGCATTCCATTTTAGTCCTCACGGGTGCCAACGCATCTGCATTTTGATTCGCAACGAGGATAAATGTAGATGTCTATGGGCCACAGCAACCACTTACCATCAGGTGGACTGTGTGCTCGTTTGTCACCCTATACTATAAAAAAATACATTCTGAAGTCAGTGCTGAATTTTTTTCTATATTTTTTGGCTTTAAATATTATTTAATGTTAAGATTTTTTACCATTTTGAGTGGACTAAGAAACATATACGAAGTTATTTAGTCTCAATATCGTCTAATACTATTAGTAACATAAAATTCCATCCCTTTTTGCAACCGTGCCGAGCTATGTTAGCTCAAGGGCTAAGCCCTCGCTGTAAATTTAACAATCCACGAGCAACTGTAATGTTGGAAAGGTGTCAATGAGAAGAGAGACGTGTTACTCTTGTTATGACTTTAATTAGACTGCTCTATGTTATAAACTTAACTCTAATATATAGCTATTGTCGTGGGGGCTACAGTACACAACCCAGGTTCAATCCCCGCCGGCACCAATGAAATTGTTGATTGTAATTTTAATTGCTGATTTACCAACTTACCACGTGCTCGGCGATGAAGAAAAACATCACGAGGAAACCTGCATGTCTGAGAAATAAGCAACAGAAAAAAATATTGCAAAGTCATATGAATTTCGCCAACACGCATTGGGACAGCGCGGCGGACATTTCCTTGCAATAACACCCTCTCAGAAATTAGAAGAGGTCTATGCCCAGCCGTTGGACGTATATAGGCTGCTAAATAACTAACTAACATTTTGCCATCCAGGGTGGAAGTTTTTCTTCAAATTTATATGGGCGCACTCCTAAGGCATACCTTATTTAATTAGAATCGACTAAATAGGTTCACAATTGACGAAGATTTCGCTTAACATACATACAAAAGAAATATAGAAAAAAAAATTCCTTAATTCTTTTTTCGCAATTTTAAAAATTATATATTTGATAAAAGTTATGAAATGTTATTTAAAATTTGCAAAATTATTCCCATAGACAAAAAAGTAAAAACCATCATCATGGTATGGTAACATTTAAAAAACCTAAGACATATATAATGCCGAAATGCCAAATTACATAAAGAAAGAAATATCTCATACCCAGGGTTGAAAATTACTTTGGACGGGGTACAAGGCAATGGATAACTCCGAACTTGTGTAATGAGGATATATATAAAGAATACGTAACAAGTCGCAGCTCCAAACCATCTCGAGGAAACATTATCTATCGTTGTGTCCGTAGTGGTAAATATTTCTTTCATTATTTATGTGTTAATTTAAGTATTTATAAGTACCAGATATTGTTACTAAGGAATGTGAAACGATAAACTGTTGCGTTGCCGACAAACTGGATTACAGTTTGGCAAAATTTAAATAATGTACACTCATTCTAAAAATTAAAAAAAAAGAAAAAAGAAAAGCAATAAATGTATTAATCAAGCTTGCAATTATTATTCGGCGTATTGTTTTATCAACATGCAATTGCAAAAATCGAATGGAGTTTCTCTGAAAATATTCACCATATCCGCAAGCACACCAGTCTCATTGAATCACTATTTAAATCCTGAGTTCCTGGAATGAAAATACAAAATCGCTTGAAACGTTTAAGTGTCTAGTTCAAATGCACTCCGTATTGGCAATTAAAATGGTTCGAAACTACTAACCCGTATTTGAGAACCCTTGTATTAGACTACATAGGATTTCGTTACAGTTTAGTTTTTATTCTTGAAAAACATTTTTGTCTGCGTGTATATATATATATTAACAGGATTTATTTTTATAAAATACTTCTTTTAATTCCGAAGTTTTAATAGTAAAAATGTCTACAAAGCAGGCAAGACTTTTGGCTAAATCTGCTTTATCTAATAATTGCATAAATTGTAGGCACATGGAATTCTGTGTACTGTTCAATACATAAATCTAAGTATGTAGTTAAAATTTATGGATATGGATTTATACCATAATTAATAAATATTAATATAATATTATAATTGGTAGTATAATTATGTACTAAGCCTTTGGGTAAGAAACGAACTATCCCTCTTTTTGTAAGCTGCGACGACCAACCGCGAGTGCAAATCCTTTAGAAACTTTAGAGCGCAAAGGATCGGTACTTCCAACAGCAAATGGCGCAAATACATAGTTATGTCTCAGATACTGGATTTAAAGTGTCACTTTAAAAATTTTATAGTGACAAGAGCTTAAGCGTACAACAAGTGAATAGATATATTTAAAGAAAACAACTATAATAAGGGACTGTACCAATGGAATATTTTCGCTGGCACAGAATTTTTTGATTTCGCGGCAAAGCACAACCCTGGTCAACTTTATCATTTTTTTTTTACATAAATAGTCACAATAAACACAAAACAAAGTTAAGCGCGAAATGCAGTTCTAAAAGATTTCTTCCACCAATATCTCCAAACTTTATAAGTAAAATAACTTCAGTCCAAGCTGTTGAATTTAAAGATACATTTACAATTTCTGATATTTGAGATTAATGTAAACTTCTTTTGTCCGGGCAATCTTTTTAAATTTTTCATCATTTTCATTGACTTTTATAATTATTAGAATTAGGCATTATTTTGCGGAAACCCATTTTATTAAAGATGATAAAAATTAATTAGCTATCTCTATTTTTTATTTTTGCGGCAATTTATAGGCTAGGTTTTCTCTTGTAATTTTATAGTAAATGAGCGAACTGAGTTTGAAAAATAAACAAAAAATTAAGCCGTGTAGTAGTATTAAGTACTAAACATGCACTGGCTCGGAGCGAATTCGTCCTGAAACCATTTTCCTCTGAATATTGAGAGTTCGTAATTAGTAATATATAAAAAAAGTACACATTGAATAATTATTAAAGGTTTAGATGAGAATTTTAATAAAATTAATTAAACAGATATAATTACTTTCCACGTACGACATTACAGTTTCGTTCGTTAAACGTTGCTTTTGTATCTACTGCCTTTTCCTAACGGTGTTCCTTTAATGAAATAAGAAATGATGAAAGAGATTAAAGAATAGT
Source organism: Parnassius mnemosyne (assembly GCA_963668995.1). Lineage (NCBI taxonomy): Eukaryota > Metazoa > Arthropoda > Insecta > Lepidoptera > Papilionidae > Parnassius > Parnassius mnemosyne. Next base: position 8,370,091 of record CAVLGL010000024.1, read on the forward strand.
AAATAATTTTATTTTTATATACATATATAATGTTTATAAAAATTTAATTAAATAGACCCAGAGAATTTAGATACTAATTTTCACCAGTGTATTTGAACTTCAGCAGATTAGCGATCCCAAGCATCACTTGTAGTGCAAAACTTGTTGTGTTGCACCTCTAAACACACTTCTAATGTTACGAGTATCTTTAAAACTTAGTCTTTTTCTATAGATTGTAATAAAGCATGGCAGAAAAAAACCGGCTAAGATAAAGAGAGACTGTAGCTCGTTGCATTTTTTTATAAATCAGTTAAAAACATAGAGTTATAAAAAAGATGCAATAAAATGAAATTAACCGGTTGGACCCGAATCGCTTACATGTAATCCGACAGTTTTCAGTTGTCGAGGGTTCAGATATAGAGTTACACCTTTAAAAATACCGCTCTGGTCTAGCGTAATCTTATCAGTCTCGAGATACGGCGCAAAGTAGCCTTTTGATGTTCTACTAGATACATTTAGAGAGAGTGCACAGGGATTGCATGATTTGATTCTTTTATCTAGTTCCACCATTGGACAATTGGCCGTTTTGGTTGTCATATACATATCATGAATGCAAACCAAACGGTATACTTCGTCGTGCATAATGCTTACAACAAAGAATGAAATAATTTGCCAGCACCAGTCTTTCCACCAGATCACAATGCGGATCTTCAATGCGGAAGTGAATGAGCTCTTGTTAAACTGGTCAGTGCGTTTTACCATTTTAGGCTAAATCATTACTCACCATCAGGTGATAATAATTAAGCACTGGCATAGAATAAATGAAAATAGTGCTATGTAAATTTGCTGATAGGTCAACGCTCTAGGTTTTTTACTTAACTCTTTTTGGTTCTTCGAATTTAATGGCTTATTGTTAAAGTGACTAACAGATATAAATTATACAAAATCGACTAATAAGTATGACGTGGATCTTTGGGGTAAAATTCTAGAACCAATGAGCAAGGTACATGCAAAATGCCTTTCACTAACGGCTGTAAGATATTTACATTTAAACGTACTGTATTGCTATTGTAAAGGTAATATCTTTAACGCCAGCCAATGGAATATAGAGATGATTTATATTATGAAGAGCCGGTTAGCTCTCGAGCATCGTCGCGTTGGAGACAAGTATCAAATATGAGGTTTTTCGAGAGCCCTTGTCATTATCGTTCGGGTATATTGTTTAGTCAGCGTGGCCTAAGGTTTATTGTGTCTGAAGTAAACGAGACCTTTACTATGATGTTTAGTCATCCACAAGTGTAAATACAGGGTATTACTGAACGTGACAACTACCCACTCATTTTAGTCTTCTTTAGACGTTTTATTCGATACGATGTGAAAAGCCTTTTATTATTATAGGTTTTGCGATGATTTTAAAAGTAGCCTAGTCGTATATGTTTTGTTGCTGAACACAGACATCTTCTTATTTCCAAGATTGTTTTAGAAAAAAGAAAATCTCAACATAATAATTTCTCAAACAAACAGGTTTTCGTTTGTTTTTGCCTTGCCTTCACATTGTTAATAAACACTTTTGTTGGTACTGGTGGGATCGATTTGATAATGTTCATTTTACTCTGGCTGATACAAATTTCGAGGGCTCGTGGATCTAAAGCAATGAATTTTAAGCCATATAGTTGCGGAATAAGAACATCCACAACCCCATATGATCCCGTGGGCGTCATAAAAGGTGATAGATGAAAATGAAACAGGACATGAGCAGCAGCATCGTCCTGATAACAACCCAACATTATACAAAACTACTATAACTATGTCAATTATCCCTTATGAGGTAGCCTGTAGGGGAGGCCTATGTTCAGCTATGGACTTGTGATAAGCTGTAATTAATTTAAAGATCTCTGGAAATATTAACTGATTTTTTCCTAAAATTATCGCTATGTTATTATATTAACTAAGTTACGTTTTTTTTTAATAAATATGAGTCGGTGAATAATCTGAAAGTTAACTATTAGGATAAAACAACTTTTGTATAGTTAATATCGTTATTTTAACTGAATTAAAAAAAAAAACTTTACCCCCTCACTAGGATTTTCTCCTGTATGGTGGGGGGTAGTTTCCATACATATATTTCACAAAGACAAACATCCAGACCCGGAACAATTGTTTTAGGCCATACAAATACTTGTTCTGTGCGGGTTTCGAATCCGCGGCCATTAGCGCTGCAACTCATTGCTAAGCTACTGTGCCACGGAGCTGTCAAATCATCTGATTTGCATTATACGCTAGTTTCTAGTAATACCACTCATCGAATACGACTTGTGACTTATTTTTATTCCACTATTTATTAATTGCCTTCCTGTACGTTCTGAATTGTTAAAACTGAAAGATTTTTTGGCTATTCATATTACGGTTAAAATCATTGTTGTAGCTCAGGTATTAATTTTTATCTTTTTGCGTTGTCACCCTACGTTGGGTTGTTTAATCTGCGTAAATGGATTGGCTTGGCAGGACAGAACCACGCTCTTACAGAACACGGGTGAAGTGAAGTTTCGAATGAGGTATGAGAATTGGACATACTTCCGACTGGTAAACAGGAAACCATTTTAGTTCTCAGGATTGATAACACATCTCCACATTTTGACTCTTATTTTGAATCGTCTCCAGGATAGATTTAGGCTTCTATTAGCTGTGTGCCCGTTTGTAACGATTCAATTACATTTGCTAGAAAAGTTTCCTTCAAATAATTTTGTCTTGTTATTATGGGTTTTAAATTAACACACGCTACATAGTTTGAAATGACCACAAAGACGTTTTATCCATAGACACTAATAGAAATGCCATGTTTCTATGATAATCCTTTCCTTTAAAATCCAGCAATGAACTACTGTGTTTCGATAAAAAAGAATATGTATCAGGCTCTTATTACACAGTTTGTGCCATCCCAGGTTACCCTAAGGCAGTGCTTATAGCAGTTTCAAATAATAGTATGATGGAACTGTGTATAAAATTGAACGTAATACTCTCTTCTCACTGCTTCTAGAAAAATAAGGCAATTTCAGTCAAAATACTTATATTTGCTTGCTTAAAATATAACTTGCTTACAAATATTATTTACTAAACTTGTTATCGTAGCAGAGCTACGCCGCGCCGTAGCTATATTGTAGCTGTAGCACAAATTTATCAGCTCCATCGGGACTACTAACTCACAAAATATCAATGTAAAATAGCTTAGATAAATAAATTGCTAACAAAATTTATTAATCTTAGTAAGATTGCCATGTAACAAAATTATGAATAATTATATCCATAATATAGCTACAGCGTGACTTTATCACGTACAAGTGATTTTACAAATGTGTGTTGTATGTTTTCTTATAATAACAAAAAATCTTAAAGGCAAACCAAAAGCAAATAATCAGCATCAACGCGATCAATTACATGTGACCATTACTTATCTCTACAAAACCGCTTGAATTTCACAAACTATAGATAAGCGTTGGTCGTTTACGCCAGTTGCAGCCGATTCAGAGCTGGCACCACTATAACAAAGTTCAATAATTTTCATGCTTTTGTTACTAATATTAAAATATTTGTATGCAGAGCTAGAATAATTTTGGCACTGCGAGCATGAATGAAAACTTATTCAATAACAAAATAAAGTTCTAAAGAGACGTGGAGGAAAAAGGAGAGTTTCAGCAGTCATTACCATAATATGAAGCCCTATATATCCCACAGTTGGGCACAGGCTTCTCGTTTATGAATGAATTATGTAGCAATAAATCAGCCTCGCTGCTTTAGTGCTTGTTAGCAGACTTTACATGTCTTAAATTTTTTTTACTCCTTACATGTAGGTATCCCAATTATGTTTTACTTCATCGCCGAGTACGTGGTAAATCAGCACTTAGCGCTTTATAGAAAGTACTATGGCTGCAGTAAGAATGGGTTGGCTCGACCGGGAAAGGACCACGCTCTTACAGAATAACGGTGTAATAATAGATTATCGTGTTCCATATGAAAAGTGTAGAGAACCGGCGACCCTTAAACTGGTAATGAAGCATTCCATATCAGTTATCAGAGGTGGTGACAAATTTTGTATTTCGATTCTGAATTGAGGGCTACAGCATTCACTTACCACCAGGTGGACAGTATGCTCGTTTGTCACCCTCATACTTGAAAAAAAAAGCATTGCTATAAACAATTTAATTTGTACCGGCAGGCCGTCTACGGGTTCTGTGAAATTTACAGCATACTTTTGAGCCAACACGGTACATAATATCAAAACTAAACTGTATATTTCTCAGTACACCAGCAACTCGAGTGCGATCCTCGCTGGCGCAAATGATATTATTAAATAAAAATTATATAAAAAATTAAAGAGGATTTACCACACGCTCGGTGGTAAAGAAAACATTGTGAGCAACCTGCATGTCTGCAATAAAAGGAAAAAGGAAAGAAAAAGAAAATCCTTAAAAATTAAAATCAGTTCGGTTTTCGAGAAGGAAAATGGGAACAACTATAGTCAGTCCGAGTTGCAGCTGTCTCTTTCGGTTGCCTAAGTCGATCGTTTTTGCACAGTGCAATAGATTGTTACAAACCAAATTTCAAACACGAATTTCTGGTAGCCAGTATTTCCTGTAATTATTTCATATATTTTCACCGAACCCTACACAATAGATCAAACTGATTTTAAGGATTTAATCGTCTTCTATGTGTTGAAAAATATAGGTTCCATTGGCAGAACAAAAAGAAAATGGTAATCATAACAGCAGTTGTTTCAGTAAATTAATAAAATATGGATTTGAGAGAATAACTCACAATTTTTTTGTTTATTTTTTGCCAATAGAGTTCTTTTGAGATATAAGAAGGAAGTCTACTCATTCATTAGCAGCAGATACCGTAAAAAATCCACAACGAAGAGCAAAGAAAACATTTAAAAACTATACGGACAGATCTTTTTACCATTGTCTTATTCTCTTTAAAATCCCTGATTAGAAATTTTACACTATGACGTTTTATAAAAATAAACTCTACATAAACCAACATCTGGAAAAATTATTTAAAAGTCATACATATTTAGGAACTTTAAAAATAAGGTTTGATTTTAAAGTAAAAGCCTGTGTGTCTCCCCACGTTAACTTTTTAAATAAGGTGAATGAAAATCCGGGTAATGTGAAGGAAGAATCGTTTTCGTTAATCACTTCGGAATAAAATTTTAATGTGTCATATCATTATTAAATTAAACTCAAGAAAGTAGAGATAGAGATAATCTGTAACACTGAACCGCACTTTATACATATTTTATGGCTTTTTCATTTCTTTAACAAAATACTAGGAAATAATAAGCTTATATATAATAAGGTTACAATAGCAATTCATAGTAAAATTAATACGTGTACATCGAAAATTGGGGTATGTATGTATCTTTTTCAATATTAGTTATTAAAACGGACAAAAAAGAAATTCATGTGTGTATGTTGCCTTTTATTTATTTATTTATGTAATTCAAAAAATATTGTGGCTCACAGAAAATTCAATACGCACACAAGGTTAAACTTGATATGCAAAAAAAATTTCAATAATTGCACCCATCCATAAAAAAAAAACTAATACTCGTAATCATAAATTAAAAAATATAAAATAATAGTAATATAAAATCTCGAAGCTTTTAGCAGCCCGCGTCAAGAATTTAAAACTGTAATAAAACCAATTGAAATAATAAATTATTAATAATTACACAATGAAATATTTTGTCATATCAATTGATAATGCAATGTCAATAAAAGCTAATTGCAATCCTAATATGCCCATAATCAAAATTACATTTTAAATATAAAGTATTAAATAGTGCATAGTCAAGAAAATTCAATTGTGGAATTATTAATTGACATGTCATCGATAATTTTATAAAAATAAAAGTCAGCAGACGTGTTATATTGTCTGAAAATAAGGCAGTTTTATCGTGCTGAGGGAGTATGTTCCTATAAGTGTAAATGCTCGATATGTTGCCATTGAGACGGGCAAAATAAAATGAACATACGCACACATGATTTTGCCATACAAATCGCTATAACTAATTAAATAAAATTATTCTTATATACGGCTGCACGAGCAACTCGTAATATCTTTACTTTATATAAACTGGAAAATAATACAAAAGTAGTTCCACGCTACTTGTTTAACTTGACCACAGCCGATATTAGTTTTCTATAAATATACGATGCTAATAAGGTAGAACATCGTTATCTGTTGGTTTAAGTACACTGGTTCAAATTAATACGGGATACGTAATCACGCTCTCCACAGAGATCGAGGTGCAAGGAAATTGTGTTAGCCCCCCGTTCGTCTCAATCGGGAAATCGTAAACCGTCAAACGGAAGTATCGTTCATTCCAATCGACGAATCAGCTAGGATATGACTTCAATTACACTCTAATTTGATCGTCTTCGAACTTTAAAAGGTTTCAAGAGAAATGCAATTAAATCTATCAGATGAGATTGTTGTTTATATTAAACTGCTTAAATTTATCGACTACAAATTTGCATATTGAAGAAAATTTTGATCCTGTTAAAATTTTGTAATCGATATTCGGCCTTAAGCCGCTTTGTTTATTTTTGAATAAATTTACTGCCTGTAAAATGAACATAGCTCCCTTTTTGTCACAACATAATTTATACAAAATGGGGTACTTAATTATGAAGTGCGTAAAAGGCATTTAAAATGATCTATTATTTATATAATGATATGATAAATGACCACAAAGTTTACTTTATATATTATTTGCATAATATTTTGCTTGTTCCTTAAAATGGAAATCTTTGAGACTAAAACCTTTCTCACTTATATTTTACCGTATCGATAACCTAGGTTCTAAAGCAGGTAAGCATGAATTAGGACACGCAGAGAAACCTATAACTTGTCTTAATAACAACTACACCGATAGGTTGGTTCAGAAGGTAGGTATTATTAAAACAGTCAATATATAGTAAACTATTTTATTATCTTACTACCGCACACGTACAATAATTGGGTTCTAGAAAGGGGATCACTGAGATGACGTTGGGAGGCGCTATTCTTGTAGAGCCGCAGACAGCAAGCTAGGGAAAGGGGCCGATACCTAGGACCAACGGAGATGATGGTGGTTGGTAGGCTGGTAGGCCGACAATTCGTTAGCTCACGGCACGGCAAGCCAGTAAGCGTTGGGTGCTAGGTGGATCATTGAATCCCAGACGGAGGACAGCATTAAGGGATTAGAGAAAATTCCAATAGCGTCCTAGTCAATTTCAGTCCTTCTAAGAAGTTAAAAATTCTTAAGCACTAAGCAGCTTCAACAGAAGAGATAGGAACTAAGCAGAACAGTTACAATCTTTGCTGTTGTTAAAATAAATATGAACTCACCCCAGCGGGTCAACTGCACTTAGAATAGTATTTAAATTTTTGGTAGTAGGTAACCAGGTTCAACGGGCGCTCATTTAGGGTCACGCGTGCTGCGAACTTCAAGTAGTCCCAGGTACAATGAACAAAATTATCTCGGAAGGGGACTCGTGCGTTTCTCCGAATCCTACTGAACTTTATTTCTGAACTTTTGATTAAGAAATCGATGAGCAACGATTTACGGGTGCGCGGATTAAACTAACTATTGTAAGGTTTAATAGTATAAATAAATATAAATAAATTAGTAATTAATAATTGATTTGCTTTTATTTTAAAATTACTAAATCTTTTATTTAAGATGTATTAATTAAATATAATATTTTGTAAGGCTGCATTCAAATGCACCGTTACACAACAAAACCTATTATATGCAGCGCGACTCTCTATTTCCTCAATTGAGTAGCGAAAGAGAGGACAATGGATGACGTAAACAAAGATTTAATTTACTTTCTAATTCTAAGTATTTACTATTTATAAATGGATGACAGTATACCGTTTATTTATAATACCAAGTAGCGTCAAAGATACGAGACATTTGGTACTGTGATCGTAAATTCACCTGGCAAATCCCACAATCAAAGAGATCAGAGTCCAGCAGCGGACTCTTTTAGGTTAATAAAGAAGTTTTTTAGATTATGGGTGACAAACGAGCACACAATCCACCTGGTGGTAAGTAGGTGCTGTGGCCCATAGACCAAAAGACCATAGACATTTATCCTCGATTAAGAATCAAAATGTAGATGCGTTCTCACATTTGACAAAGATACTCGTGTCCAGTAAAAAGGGTCTCCGGTTCTATACACTCACCATACGAAACACAACAGCATCAAGCTGTTATTTTTTGCTGATATTCTGTGAGAGCGTGGTGCTACCCCGGTTGAACCAACCCATTCGTGCTACAACCATAATATTGCTGCAGCGTTGCTATATCACGTTGATAATGTCACATGATAAAGCAGGACGGAAGAATTGAATTATGTTATTCCTGTACATACTGATATGTATCCTATGGAAAATTGTCTGTTTGGCTACACCACGCAACTAAGGTACATGGGGGATATGAGGCAATCTATGGGTATGTTCCTCAGTGGACTTTTCATAGGCTGTAATGATGATAATGATGAGATTTAGGTGTTTATGAGCCATAGGCTCCGAACAACATCGGATAGACTGTACGGTGTATGTCGCTTATCAAATTTCTTTTAAGCTGAATAAAAAAGCTTGCAGAAGCTTTCAGTATGCCTCTCCACCGACCCCCATGCTGTTAAGTGGCATTTTACAGCACCAAGTCCTAGTCCAATTCAGGTGAGTTTTTATGGATGTCTCTATCATATTTTCTTTTTAATTTTAATTTAACAGAGACAGCCCACGTTTCCTAAAGTAGGATCACTATTTACAATAAAGACTGTGTAGCTCATTCAGGTCGATAGTTTTTTAAAAGCGAGCCTTAATATTTTTCCATCCGTATATTGTTGTTTGTTTGGAGATATCCGATTGGAAATTTATTTCTCATTCGAGAGCCTATCTTATGTTCGAAAAGTTTTTTGAATAAGTAATCAAATTTTGATTCACTTTTAAACAACAGATCAAATTCTAATAAAAAATAGTATTTGTAAACTGCTTTCATGATACTGGAGAAAATCCTAGTGCGAAGGAAAAATAAAAAAAAAATTTTTGGCCTTACGACATTTGATAATTTATTCTAAATTTGACAGGTAATGTTTTGGACAGTAAATAAATGAATAAAACAATTTATTAAATATTGTTTTATTTGTCACTCTGATAATGGAATACTTCGGTACTAAAAAGGTCCCGTAACTAGTACTCTGCTGCGTGGCTCTAGCACGTACAAATTATAAGGCATAATTCGAGTCACATAGACGTAGTCCAGTGTAACTCGAAATAAATATCGATTTATACAACATGTAAAAAAAACACTGTGGTTCCCGTTAAGTATGTTATCAGGATCATTATTCAAACGTATAGAAATAACTTTTTTTAAAAACTAAAACAATATTTTTATTTTATATAAAAAAATAATTGTATGCAAATTGTATGTGGTTTTATTACCTCTGCATTGTCTGGGGAGTAAAAGGATTGTCAATGACCCCGCTTTACTTAGCTTTAGCATCGGCTAGTGTCAATAAGAGGTAATAAAACCATAAAAATTTAAAAAAAAATTAAAAAAAATTATGGTCGAGTTTTAAAAAAAAAGTCATTTTTATAGGTTTGAATACTGATCCTGATAACTTACTCAACGGGAACCACAGGGTTTTTGTTACATGTTGTATATTCAATATTAAAATTAACATTGAATAATGTAATTTATACAAAAATACGTTAAATACAATTAAATAAAAATACATATCTTTCAAGTGAAAACTCGACATGCGCGCATACGTCACGGGCAGTATAGCGGCGTGTGTACATGTATACGCATATATCATTGAGTTTCCACTTCTGTCGGCAATCCTTATGTCTGCCTCTGTGTTTTTTTCTTAAATTGAGATATTTCTGTGCTGTATTGCAATGACGCAAGTGAATTAAACACTCTTAGAGTAAAAGTTCTGTGACAGATAGATAGCCAGACAGGCATTGAGGTCATGGAATACTAAAAACTTGCATTAAAATTTCTAATACCTGCAGACCAGTACTTACTCAAGGTCTCTACGACATTCAGTAATAAACCCATATCTTATCTCTAGTTAATTGTACGCACGGGATCCCCGAAGCCAGCCTTTTATTGCCGCTATTTAGCTACGTAAATGGCTATTATTTTGTACTTACACAACCTTTATTAGTACTTCTTATACAAACGTGTGTTAACTGACCTACAAATTATATATCTTTCTTTCACAACCTTGTAAATTAATTAATCTTGTTCACTTTTATTATGATTAACCAGTCCATATAAAGTATAATGGTGACAGCGTAAAATAATCTATAGTACCATTTCGTCCCGTGGGTGTAGTAAGAAACTACTTCGAAAAAGATTCTCAATTCGACTGTATTTTTTATGTGTGTTACCTCAGAACTTTTTTAATTCGTGAAACGATTTTGATGATTCTTTTTTTTATTTGTTAGCTGGTGCTTCTCATATGGTCTCATATAAATTTTATCAAGATCTCACCAGTATTTATATATTCTGAACAATACAAGGCCAATTTTTGAGTTATCCTTAATAATGCGTATTTTATTGACTTCGGCCACATTGAAGATGTTCTCATTTTATTTATATTGTAGTTGGTTGTACAAACATTTAATTTTACCACTTGTTTATATATAAAATAAGGTTGACAAACCAACACACAGTCGACCTAATGATAAGTGGATGATATGATACTAAGACGTAAACCATGTCCATGTCTGTGATATAAATCCTCCTTAAAACAGTAGATTCTCGTGTCGAGCGGTTTATGAAGTGATCCATAGCTAAATTCTGTAAGTTTTTTTTATAGGCAAAGCGCGGCGGATGAATTGACGACTTCATTTTTAGATTTCAGATTTGATGTCAAGTCGAAGGTGTTTGGCAAGAAATCATCATCACAACACGTTCCTCGAAGTTTGCAGTCTGTAAAAATGTTCAAAATCGCCCCTTAAATCAGATTTGTTAGACCACAAATCCTCTCGAAAGAATACCGATTTATACCAAGGACGACACGCGATGCTATTAAAATCAAAAACTATCCTAATTTCCATAGAGATGGCTGGGTATTACCATGTGCTAGGGATCGTGTTATTTATTTATTTATTTAAACTTTTATTTAGAAAAAATAAAATCGTACATATGGAGGACTTAATGCATTAAGGCGTTCTCTCCTAGTCAATATATTAAAAAAATTGAGTCACAACCCAAATATACCACTGCGACTGATAATATTAGTTACTTATAGGTAGATCAGACCAAAAACAAATAATTTTAAGGCCGATCTTTCAAACGTCAAATAATAGTTATTCATAGAATAAAATATAACACAAATTAAAATTGACTGTTATATAAATATAATAGCTCAAGTTTGACTTTTACATTCAGTCAGGTTATAATTTATTGGATGAACAACTTATAAAATCAATGTTAGAGTCAGACGGTTAAATAACTCAGTGTTGACAGATTTGTTTAGTGCTTACAATTGGGTATTTGACACCAACATTAGTAAATAATTGCATCTGTTACTGTGTGCGTGAATTTCCTCATAGATTGCCTCATAGTGTGATATTTTCCATAGGTTCCACGCTTGACTGGCACGTTGACAACCACGGTAATAATTTTTTTAAAACTTTTGTTATTAAGAAGATGCTGTTGCCCATCTCCTGGGTTTCTTCCCTCTTTCCTCTCTTAACACTACAGTACACGTGCCCAAATTTTCTAATGTTTTACTCGCCTGGGGTGAATAGTAAATCCATTTTAATAAATATTTTAAAATCCATTCATCCATCAAGCAAATTTATAACAGTATTTTTGGATTTAAAGAAGGTTTTTGATAAAATTTTCGTACCCATAATGCTAAAAGACTAGAAAGCATTGGGTTAAAGGGTAAAACTCTCTCCCTCCTTTTGTTAGCTATCTTAGAAACAGAAAAAAGTCGGTAAAAATTGGAACAACTGTAAGTAAAACTGTAACTTTCAACTATGGGGTCCCCCAAAGAAGTGTCATGGGCCCAACTCTGTTGTTGATATACATTAACGAACTGTGTAATATGAAACTTTATAATGGGCAGATTTTTTTCCTATGCAGATGACACAGCTATTGTATTTACAAGAGATACATGGGACTCTGTAAGGAAAACAGCAGAATTAGGTCTTGCTAGGATGGTGAATTGGCTCAATCAGAATCTACTCACTTTGAGTATATTCAAAACTAAATATATTTGCTTTACCATATAAAACAGCACTCAACCTACACATGATTTTCAAATTAAAATGCACGAATTCAAAGTCCAAAGCTCTAGTTGTAACGGCTCTCAAATAAATAAAGTCTCAAATATAAAATATCTAGTAACGGTTGACCAAAGACTGCCTTGGTTTCCACACCTAGAATTAATGGCAACTCGGCTCACACTACTCATACTCATAATGTTCCTAGTAAAAATACTAGGTTATAATATTAACAAAAATATTTCATCATGATGATCCTGATCAGAATACTAGGATAAATATAAATAGATAAATAAATACGAGTAACTATACACGCGAAGATTATAAAAAGTGTTAGAAAAAAACTTGCTTCATGACTTCTCCGTAGAAATGAGAAATATAAAACGTAAATTAAAAGATAATAAACTTATTGTAGACTTAATAGCTACCTCACAAATATATTATATAAAATATTTTATATATTACTTTATCTGTTGCACTTGACCGCATACCCGAGTAAAAAAGGCGTAGGTACGATAAAGAGGTATCCGTGATGATGGAGAACTCGTGTTAAAACTCGACCCCTGACCTGGAAATTAGTGTAAGGGAAAAACTGGCGCCCGGTCGGTACGAGTGTGCAAACTTGCGGCCAATTGAAATAAAAGTGTTTTTGAAATAAAAATAACATGAAAATGGTATCATATGTTTTCATTGCTCTTCGATAAAAATTTTATGATAAATCGACATAACTCTATTTTGATGACAATTCAGGTGACAAACGTTGCATATTTTTTTAGTGAGATCAAATTCTTTATTTGTAAAGGTTTTTTATTCGTCACGTGTGTTTTTAGACTTTTAACCCCTTGAAAGGCTTTAAAAACTATTTTAAAAGTCAAAAGGTAAAATGTAAGAAAAAAAATTACATTCCTTAGAGTGGGAAATAGGGGCTGAAGATTTTAACGTGCCTATTTTAACGACATTCTAGATGTTTCTTTGAACTTGTGACATTCTTTAGACTACTCAAACCGTTACCGTTACAGCCTATATATTATTCACTACTGAACATAGGCCTCCCGCATAAATTACTTCATAGGGGAAATATTTGCCATAGTTGCCACGTTTGACACCGACAGGATGATATGGGCTAGTAGATATTTTTACACCGCCACTACACTGTTCCACCCAAAACGGTAAAATAATTAAATTTTCAACAAAAAGCAAAACAGACATCAATAAAAAAAAATCACTTAGGTATCGTTTGAAATCGAGGCCTCAAACGTAATTCGTCGATACACTATGTTTTAACATCGACTTCAGAAGGTGCTATGTTAAAGTAATTTAATTTGTTAATCGGTCACAGATTAAATAAAGTCGGTTTTACTTTTTATTTAAAAAGTGAATTTTATGACTTCAAAAGAAATTAGGAGGAATTATGAGTAATTAGAGATTAAGATCTAATATTAAAAAAAAAACTTGCTCCAGGAACGATAAAATATTTAATGTTATTAACATAAATAAAGATATAATATTTTTAACTATTAAAATGAACTGTAGAGCCATCGTGGCTACATGCTGGGGGTTCCTTATCAGTGTCCTAGTTTAATTAATTAATTTATTCGTTCGTTTGGACAGTGTATAAAAAGTCACTACTGAAAATAGGCTTTCGCCTGCCTATATTTTTCTTTTTTCTTTTTATCTATCCTTCCTCATAGATTGACAGGAGTTTTGGCAAATCATTTATTTTTCATTATTTTGAGTTTTTATCAGAAACATTATGCTGCCCATCTTCTGCTCCATTACTGTCTGTCACCTTTAACGACACTCACCGGCGAAATTTCTCTATATTAATCTTTTTAATTACAAAATCCAGTTGCAGAGATGTGTAAGACAGGGTGACGTTATATACCCGAAATTCTTCATCGCTGCATTGGAAGAAGTTTTCAAGCTTCTGGACTGGAAAGGATACGGTATTAACATCAATGGCGAGTACATCACTTTCCTTCGATTTGCCGACGATATAGTCCTTATGGCAGAATCGCTGGAGGATCTAAGCACCATGCACAATGACCTCAATAGTGTCTTCCAACGGATAGGTCTTAAGATGAACATGGACAAAACAAAGATCATGTTCAATGTCCATGTCACACCTATGCCGGTAGTTGTTGGGAGCACTAAGCTCGAAGTTGTTGACGAGTTTGTTGTTGATGTTTGCCTGGGACAAATAGTCCGACTAGGTAAGTCCAACTTCTACCGAGAGGTCAATCGACGGATTCAACATGGCTGGGCAGCGTTCGGGAAACTACGACACATCTTCTCGTCAGACATTCCTCAAAACCTTAAAAAGAAATTGTACAACCAGTGCATGTTGCCAGTAATGACTTACGGATCTGAGACGTGGTCCTTCACTGCTGGCCGTATGAGGAAGCTCAAGGTCGCTCAGCGAGCTATGGAGAGGGCTATGCTCGGAGTTTCTCTGCGTGATAAACTTAGAAATGAGGATATCCGCAGTAGAACCAGAGTGACCGACATAGCCCAACGGATCAGTAAGCTGAAGTGGCAGTGGGCCGGCCATATAGCTCGAAGAACCGACAACCGATGGGGAAGAAAGGTTCTTGAGTGGCAGCCTCGTACCGGTAAGCGAAGTGTAGGGCGAACCCCCACGAGATGGAGTGACGACCTGGTAAGACATGCAGGAAGTCGATGGATGTAGGTGGCTCAGGACCGTGCTTTGTGGCGTTTCTTGGGGGAGGCCTATGTTCAGCAGTGGACTAATGAAAGGCTGTAATGATGTTGATGATGATGAATTACAAAAAAAAAGTTATATAATGTTAATTAATTATAAGACCATTTAAGGCCAAAATATCTGACGACTAAGATGTTACATTGCCTGAGAGCACTTTGCCATGGGGCTTTTATCCCAAAACTCCGGTAGTTCCCTTGAATATCTCTTAAAACGAGAACATCGTTTGAATTAAAAGTTAGAACACGTGTGCAAAAGGATCTCGGGAACGTGGTTCGCCGTAAAAGTTTTTACTCTGTTCTCGGAATTTTTTAAAGTTTTTTTTATGACTC
The DNA here is from genome assembly GCA_963668995.1 of Parnassius mnemosyne. Lineage (NCBI taxonomy): Eukaryota > Metazoa > Arthropoda > Insecta > Lepidoptera > Papilionidae > Parnassius > Parnassius mnemosyne. The sequence goes on from CAVLGL010000024.1 coordinate 8,385,424, forward strand.
CAGGGGACACACAATATATCCACGTAGAAATAATAATAAAATATTCATTAGTTGACCCTTACATTGAACAATACGAAAAAGCCGGCCAAGTGCGAGTCGGCCTCACACATGAAGGATTCCGTACCATGGTAAAACACGTTTCTAGTGGGGGAGCCACCTTATATTTTTAATTAATTTTTATTTTTTATTTTTTGTTATAGCAGCAATAGAAATACACATCCTCTGCAAATTTCAACTGTCAACCTATTACAGATTGTGAGATACAGCCCGCTGACGACAGACGAACGGATGAACGGACGAACGGACAGCGGATGCTTTGTAATATTGATTATTATTTATGTACGGAATCTTAAAAATCAAACAATTATTATTATCCTTATCTATTGCAATCCATTTTAAAATCAGCGCGACAGATCAGGGGATATGAAACTTTGTAAAGATATTTGTTTGTTTGTTGCTCAATCACGTATACACGGCTAACAGAATTTGGATGAAATATAGCCCTGAAATAGAGCATGTTCGATATTAATATATAGCATAACTTTTACTACGGCAAAATAAAAGTTATCGCTTGAAAGATAGGCAGAAGCTGGTATAATAAACGTAAAATTCTGTCTGTTTATTACCTTTTCGTAGCTGAACCGCTGAATCAATTTTGATGAACTTTAGAACGGAAATAACTTGCATCCTAAAGATATAATACCTTAAGGACAGTAAAATAACGGATATGAATTAAAATAACACTTTTACAAAAAAAAAATATTTTTCTGTAAATACTTTTTAAACAATACCAAAAATATCCACCAATATTCTGTTACGACTACGAATGTTAACCTTGTATCACATAATACGTGAAACTTGTTCTAATACTTTCCTTAAGAAAAAAAAATATCGTTCAAAAATACTTTCAAAATTATTTTTTATAGGGGGCAAATGAGCATACGGATCATCTGATTGTAAGTGATTACCGCCGCCCATGAACAACTGCAACACCAGGGGAATTGTAGATGCGTTGCTGCCCTTTTAAAAAGGAGTACGCTCTCTTCTAGAAGGTCCCTAATTAATCGTATCAGTCCGAAAAAGTAGAAAAACTCAATTCTACAGATTTGATTGTGTAGATTCAGCGTAAATATTAATCTAAGAATTCATTACTTTCAGAATTCTTTTCTTTATATATTACAATCTAGTGCTTGACTGCAATCCCACCTGGTAGTGGTGATGTAGCTTTAGATGGCAAATCGCATTGCCTTGCTTCACAAAATCCTTTTTACTTTTGATTTCAAGGTACACACGGAACCTAGGAAAGTAGGAAAGAAATACAAAAGAATGTGGAAAGAAAGTAGGATCTAGGGTGAACCTCCCATTTGGACACTGCCTGTAGTGTGAGGTTCACATGCTCTACCATTTGTACGATTTCGAACTGAAATGCTTCATGACTGGTCCAAGTTCTTGGCTGGTATCTTTCTACTACTATGCTGTCCGTCAGCATAGCCATAGATACTGAGCATAAGCAGATCATTAATTTGCAACGTTGCGTTAGTTGTCATAGGCTCGACGACAGCTCGTAGTCTATTACTTTGAATTATCCTTTTCCATAGATGAGCCCATACTTCCGCGTTTTTAATAATTAGAAGAGCAACATTTCATCATATTTACGAAAGACAAAAAACATTTTGTCTCCGTCTTTTTTGTAAGTCGTTGTCACCCTAACTTGTTACAATTGATTTCAACAATAACACCAGCCCTCCTAAATCTATTTGTCAGTATAAAAAAAGCCTTTGTTGCGACACAAAGCCTACCTATTCAGTGTGAATTACATAAGGTCTTAACTAAAATTTATTATGTAGCCTTACGCCCCACAATTTCCTCTAATATTTTAAAGTATCACAGCAAATATGCTTTTATTATTTACTCAAGGTTTAAGTGCTGCACGATTGTGTATAAGGTACGTATACGTCCCGCTGCGGGGCACAGGGCTGTTCTCATTTCTGAGAGAGTTTTGGAAGCAGGGAAGGGTTCACCGCGCTTCTTCAACACGTGTTGGCGGACCTCACCTTGGAAATCTTATTGTTTTTAATTCATTATGCAAAATTCCTTAAGATTTTATAATAAAATAAAATTTCCTGAAACTTACTATAATTAACCTTATTTATTAGTCCATATCAGTCTATTTCTGGGCACGGGTTTCTTCTATTCTGGAGAGGATGTGCCGTAGTCGCGTTCACTCGGTAGGCGGATTAGAGATACTGTAATAGTTTTATTCCTTATTCATAAAGACTTTACACTTAACCACAAGCTTCAGAGAATTTATTTTATAAATAATAATAATAATATTTTGCACAAATCGAACTCTAGTTGTCACCAAATCAAAAAAATCGCGATCCACTGAACTTAAATTACTTCCACCAGCTTTATGTTGCACTTATAAAAAACGTACACCAATAGCATGTGGAAATTTCAATAAATACTTATGACGTAGTTGTAAGATTATTTATTTCGATTATTCAAAAAAGAAAAACTTAATTGAAATTAATTTCACTTGGATGTCAGTTTGTCCGTATGGATGTGAACAAGATATCTTTAGAATAACTAAACTTATCACTTTGATTATTTGTATTAGCTTTAGGTTTTAATCCTTAGGAAGCATTTTGAATTTCAATATTGTAAGCCATCCATATATTCCAGTGGTGCACTTTTGGATTTTCTAAATTTTTATATAGTTTATTGAATTTGGTATTGTGGCTTGGTTTGAGGGTTCAGACTCTAACCTAGTGTCATACTGTTGGAAACGAAAGATCTGAAAGCCGCTAGAAGATAGCGGTATAACTATCATAATTTTATAATATGTAATATTCATAAAAAGTTGAGTACATAGATATTTAATGATACGTTCTCTGTACCATTTTTAAACAAATTGAGAGTGTGAGATTTGACATAGTTAAAGTTTATATAGAGAAGGAGTACATAAATCAACATATTACATAGAACATGTGCTACAAATACATTAAAAATAATATCAAATATATATAGTTTACGTTCATACTACCAATGTCTCAGAGTACGAGTAAGCACTAAGTATGTTATTATACTCACATACTAACTAGTACATTCTACACGAATAAGAACAATGTCAAACACTTAATAGTCAATTGCCACAGAGTGGTCAGAGTCGCACAGAGTAAAGATTGTCTCCAAAGAAATTGAAAAAGTTGCCAACTTAATATAATTACCGACAGATTAATTGGATGCGCTGTGAATTTTTTGTGATTTTAAATGTTTATTTTTCAGTGTGTGGAGTGTATTCAAGGCAAAAAAGCATTTATTCTATATTTTGTATATTAGATATCTGTGTTTTTCAACCTTCTTTAAAAAAGGGTGAGGTTCTCTATTCGACTGTATTTTTATGTGTGCTACCTCAGAATTCTTTGTAGGTGTACCGATTTTGATGATTCTTTTTTTATATGAAAGCTGGTGCTTCTCATGTGGTCCCATATAAGTTATATAAGTTTTTGAGCTATCTTTAATAATGCGTATTTAATTTACTTCGACTACATTGATGATGTTCTCATTTTATTTATATTAATGTTAGTTGCACAATTTTTTTAATTTTATCACTTATATATATTAATAAGCAGTTGAAAGTGAAATAAGGCTTGTTTAACATACAAACCTAAGAGTTTAAAGAATTACGGTCGAATTTCGACCACTAGTCGATCACTAGCATAATTTATATAAGCTATTTCAAAATTACTACGAAACTTAAAAGACAAGTAACCATTCCCATCATTTTTAGTAACTAATTATGTTTAATGAGATTCATATTGAAAAGTATTACTTGCTTTTGTTAGCAATATAATCCATATCATAATAGCTGGATGTACAAAAAGTATTCTTTTCTAACAACAACGAACCTAGAAAATGGCTGCAATGAAGTGACTGAGTGGGTGGATGCAGATAAATTTCTGTATTTCGCAGCACTTTTGTCTACACTTTCGTGTGAAATTAACCGTTTAGATTTGAACTCTGACATAGCACATAAAATGAACGTTGCTTTGAACTCGATGAATTTTACGTGAGGCTTTCGTTTTAATCTTCTCTTTATTAATTTAAGTATGTTGTTATTTACGGAAAGGTAAAGTGGTTGCGCTGCAAGCTTTTGCTGACGGCACCTACGCTGAAATTAAAATGGCTTACTTTTTATAGCACAACTTCGTATTAAAAGTGGAACGTCAGTTTAAATGGTGTGGTTTGAAATTAAGTTTGTTTAACATTAATATTAAATAAGATCTGTGACAGCTCAGGGGCTGAGCACTCACCGTAAATCGCACAGTATTGTATAAAATATTGTTTACTGAAGAATTTCTTAAGAGATGTAACTATCCTTGTCTTAGGCTTCTCAGACATCAGTTTTGTATTAGAACTTGTCCTCTATCATAAAAATATATAATTGTTTAGGTTAAAGGTGTGACCTTTAATCTGAGCAATTATATATATATATATATATATATATATATATATATATATATATATATATATATATATATATATAGTGTAACTATAACAAGTAGTAAAATTAAAAATTTTGTACAACCAACTTCAATCTTTATATATATAAAATTACGTGTCACATTGTTTGTCCGCGATGAACTTTTAAACTACTGAACTGATTTCAATGAAATTTTGCAAACTGTGTGCAGTTTGGTCCAACTTGAGAGATAGGATAGTTTTTATTCCGATAAGTGACCCTTAATTTTTTTTATTGCTAATTTCAGAAGTTTTTTTAGGAAAGCAAATGGTCGTCGGAAAGGGCAGAACAACGTCTGCCTAGTCAGCTAGTATAAATATAATTTATTGTTGATTTTATAAAAACCGTTCAACCGATTTCGATAAAATTTAAATGGAAAGTATACCCTTTGAAACAAAAAAATAATTTTCCAAATCGATTCAGGCGTCTTCGAGTAACCGGTTAACGTACATAAATAAAAACAAAGATTCCGACGAATTGTAAACCTCCTCCTTTTTGAAGTCGGTTGCAAATGAGTTACAACACAATTGCGTTATTTTTAATTAGTACGATTACAATGTTTTACTCATAAGATAGGTTAAATAGAGAGAGCGCCAAAGCCGTGGTAGCTCAAGGGATAAGCGCTCGCTGTTTATTTCACAGTACGCGAGCAACTCGGGTTCGATGCCCATCGGCGCCAATAAATTTGTTAATTGCAATTTACAGTACTGAATTACTACGTGCTCGGCAGTAAAGGATAACACCGCGAGGGAACCTGCATGTCTACGAAATAAGAAAAAAAATATCTCGAAGACATGTGAAGTTCGCCAACACGCTATGGTTCACCGCGGCGGACATTTGCTTCCCTAAAACCCTCTCAGAAATTAGAGGAGGCCTGTGCCCAGCAGTGTAGAGCCATGGTTTACGTGGTAGAGCCATGCTGCAGCTATATTAGTAGTATACTTGTAGCACGAATGGGTCGGCTTGACCGGGGAAGGACCACGCTTTCACAGAATACCGGCGTAAAATAGCAGCTTAACACCGCTGTGTTTCGTATGGTGAGTGTAGAGAAACGGAGACCCATTTTACTCGAAAAGAGGCATTCTATCTTAGTCCTCACGGGTAACAACGCATCTGCATTTTGATTCTTTATTGAGGATAGATGTAGATGTCTATGGGTCACAGCAACCACTTACCATCAGGTGGACTGTGTGCTCGTTTGTCACCCTATCCTATAAAAAAGTGTAACGTGTTACACTTTAAATTTAAATTAAAATAGTGCCACTAACCTACGATCATGTATGAGTAGATATATGGATATGAAAGTAGCGAAAGAAGTGTGTCAAGATTGTGCCAAATGGTAGTCCATAGTCTCTGCCCACCCTTTTGGGTGACCGGCTTGGGAGTTTATGTTTATGTGTAATTTCAATTAATACTTAATAATCTTGTTTCTACCCATAAGATATGTTCTATAATATTACAACGAACATCCGCGTAAAAACTAAACGAAAAAGACATCGACCTTCATATATTAAAATTTTGATAATATATCTCAAATTGAAACTTTTAAAAACACCGGAAACAAAAAGAGCTAATGATAATCAAACGGCTGAAAAGATTTTCTTGAATCATATACAGACAGATATACATATACACACGTTAAACATGTAACGACCCTCGGTTTGCGTTGGTTAAATACATTAAATACATAAAATGTATAAATTAATGCTTATTATTATAACTAATATATAAGTTCATATGTAATTAAGTTTGGTCGAGGCTTACGATAATTAAATTTAGAAGAGGTGAATAGGAAGGTCACTCCTGCTAATGTGGAAAAGCTTATTTAAAATAAAACTCTCATAAACGCGACTGCAGAGTAAACAAATCTAACCCAGTTTCGCAATAACTATTCGTAAAACAACCTCGTCTCTGCCCCTAACCTCGCACGAGCTATGAGCTCGAGCGCTAAGAAAAAAGAAAAAAAAAAGAATACACATTCGCTCATTTATTTACGAGTACCGCCTTTAAGGCTTGCTTGCTCGGGGCCATTAGCAGGACCGCTATGTCCATCCCTTTTTCCCCTCAACTAACTGCCATTAAGCTATCTCTGACATATTTGCTGGCTCTATTATTCTTAGGGTTAAAACACTTAAACTTTGTACTACTGCAGAAAATGTGTTAGTTAGGACACACTTTCGAGTTCATTTGTTCTCTAGCGTCCATGTAATGGTCACTGCGGTGATTGCCGTTGTTTATCTCAGGAAAAGAATTTCACACTGAATTTGTTAGTTAGTTTCAGAATGTTTAAGCCCTTTGAAAACATAACATTATGATGACGGTATAGGAAAACTCACGTAGTGATTAATTCACTTACACCGCCCTCACTCGGTAAGGGTATAGATATTTGCAATGATAATTCAATGAAAGCATTCACTTTAAAGTATCTTCACGGTACTAAAGATTTATACCTATTTTAACATATAGTTATATCGATAAACGTATAGTTATAAGTGCCTCGCATTAATCGCACGGATACTGAGACTAAAAATGTTTTTTGTTATTTAAAAAAACTAAAGCTGAACCTAGCCTGACTACATCAGAAATATCAGTCCACTCCCCACATCACCATGTGTGCTGCAAACCATTAAAAACGTTGATATTTTAAATTAAGTGAAAGTTATGAGTTAATTGTGGAAAAGTTACGCCGGTAAATCATTAACGCCTTAACAAAAGCATTAATAAGTATTTTATTTACGTTAACAATGGAACCCCTAAGAGCTGCAATCCGTTTGGAAATAAAAAATAATTTTTAATAAGAATTACAATCCGACCTCATAGAACTAAAATGAATACAATAATTTCGCATTCTGAAGTCGGTGCTACAGAGGCATTCCATCTTAGTCCTCAGGGGTGACAACGCATCTGTATTTTAATTCGCAAACGAGGATAGCTGTAGATGTCTATGAGCCACAGCAACCACTTACCATCAGGTGGACTGTGTGCTCGTTTGTCATCCTATACTATAAAAATATTGTGTAGAAGAATTTTAAAAAATGTGAAATTATTTTATTCTTTAAAGTTTTTTAAAATCGGCTTTTCCTTTTTTATGAAAGATTATATTCTACCCTTTCCACTCTAAGTGGAAGGACTATCACAATCTCAATGCCGTCTAGATAGTTGCATTAAAAGTTGATCCCCTATTTCGTCACTCTCAGGGATAGAATTTTTCTCTTTTATTTTTACAGACGAAGTATAAGCTATTTTTAACCGACTTTAAAAAGGAGGAGGTACACAATTCGACTGTATATTACCTCATAACTTTTTTCTAGGTGAACCGATTTCGATGATTTTTTTTTATTTGAAAGATGGTGCTTCTCATGTGGTCCCATATTAAGTTCATTGATTTCATTCAAGGTCTAACAAGTAGTTTTTGAGTTATCCTTAATAATTTATGTTGAAGTCGGTTCAACAAAATTTTTAATATTGCCACTTGTTAGAAAAAAAAGAATCGTCAAAATCTGTTCTTAATTGACACATAACATACTTACAAATTATATTTGGTCAATTAAAAATCTCCGCCTTTTTGTTGTCTGCTAGAAATGAGCACAGAGTAATGTTATTACAATTCCTACGAGTTTTTTAAAATGTAACATGTAAAATTTTTCAATACAAACTTGACTTAGACTTACTTGAATATTTGTTGTCCGTAAACAATGTACGTTACATTGTTTACTGACAACAAATATTTCCACTGCGTAATATAGATAATAGAGTTTGATACTGCGAAGCACCAGTCAAATATGACTCTTGAGAAAAATACTTAACGTCAAAATATAAAAGCTTGTTTTATGAGGACAAGGAGGGCCTTAAAATGCTTTAACAAACAAGTTTTAAGACTTTCAAAAGTTTAGAAGAAACAACGGAGAAGTCGTTGACGTTATCACATTGCTAAGTAAACTTAACAATGTGATAACGTCAACGACTTTTTTTATGATTATTTTATTTTATTGATTATTTGAATAATTTTCTGCAGTAATATAATTAAGGTAATAATATAAAAAAAATTGCAGGCTGCGCCACACATTTCGGATAGGGATAATTGAACCTATAGTTATTGAATTGGTGTATGAAAGGCAAATGTTTTCCAAATTAATCAAACGCATTCTACCCAAAAGCTATTGCGATTATACGATGGCAAAAATCTATCCAAAAATCTGTACCGTAATCTTGCCGTTGATGGTATCGAACGTGCAAGAGAATCTGCTAACAAACTCGTAGCATTATACATAGACAATGTTCAATAGTAGCAGGCCCAACACGAAATCATAAGGAACCTCAGGGTGGAATACTGGCGATGGAATTTGAACTTGAGTCATTTGAGTTATGAAAGTTGAGTTACTGAGGACAAAAGCCAGGAGCTGGCGATATTTGGAAACTTTTGTCGATAAGGGCACAAACGAGCCCACTATCCATCCGTTGGTAAGTGTATGCTGTGGCCCATAGACATCTACATTTATCCCCGATTAAGAATCAAAATGCGGATGCTTTGTCACCCTAAGGACTAGGGTGGAATGCCTCTTATCTAGTAAAAGGGGGATCCGGTTCTCTACACTCACCATACGAAACGTAGCAGCATTAAGCACAGAATACTACCGTAAAATAGTAATTTTACGGTAGAATACTACCGTAAAATAGTAATTTTACGGTAGTATTCTGTGAGAGTGTGGTCTTTTCCTAGTCGATCCATTCCCGAACCGATCCATTCGTGCTACTACCATAATATAGCTGCAGTTTTGCTCTATCACGTAAAAGTACTTTCTTCGTATGTACTAGGGGGTACCTACCTATTAAATATGTACTTGATGATCCCTATAAAGCCTCTTTGATTGAGTTTAAATGCGCTGATGCCGATATCATAGATAAACAGAGCATAATATAATAATATGTTATCACTTAGATTACGCCGAGCATTGAAGTGACTCAAATTTGTGCCAATGTAAACTAAGCAATAAATACCTATCACTGTCTTTGAATTTCGTTTAATGTCTTTAAGTAAATTCTTAAACCGCTCTGTGTTTTATGACGTCATTTAAAAGTGTTAGTTTCTTTCTTTCTTCCCAAAAATATAATATAATCTATGTATAATTTGACGGCTCCGTGGCGCAGTGGCTTAGCAATGGTTTGTTGCGCTCGGGGCCGCGGGTTCGAATCCCGCACGGAACAAGTATTTGTATGGCCTACAAATAATTTTTCCGGGTCTGGATGTTTGTCCTTGTGCAATTTGTGTTTGTAAACTGCCTCCACGATACAGGAGAAAATCCTAGTGTGGGGGTAACGTTTCTTATAAAAAAAAAAATACTTAGTAAGTGATATACAATCTACTAGTATATATTGCAGTTAATAATTTAGTTGTAAGTAAGAATTTGAAAAAGACAAGTTACACTAAATAACTTGTTTCTTTTACTTTAGAATACATCTTACTTTAGGTTTACGTTTTTGTTTACAACTTTGGTAACATATCCTTATCATTTATTATGCGTATTAAGGCTAACATAAAAGGTTCCCCAGGGTAACTACTTTTGGAAGGTGAATCCGTGGTAGGATTTCATAGGATCAAATAAATCTCGAAACGAATGCCCCCTTATAGTTTCGCTTGACATAATTACGATGGGGAGTACTTTTTTCCTTTCAAACCACTTTGGATTTAATAGATCGTTATCAGAAAGTTTTCTTTGTTTTGCGACAAAGATGTGGTTAGCGAATGGCTGAAAAGTTTTAACTCAAGATACTTTTCTTCGATAACCGTTCTTGAGAGTAAAAGAGTGTAGAATTCAAATGGGTCTCCAAAAGTTATCTCTGCGAAAAGTTTTAATTTCCTAGATTAAATTAAAGAATCGAATCGACCTAGATGTCAATCGACGGATCCAAATCGGCTAGACGTTCAGGAGATTACGACACATATTCTGGTAACGTTTACCTCAAAACTTGAGCACAAGAGTATAAGTACCAGTGTGTCTTGCTAGTGATAACATGGATTATGATGAATCTGATACGAAATCAAGGAAGCTTAAGCTCACTTGGCTAAGTTATATAGAGGGCTATACTCGGAGTTTTTCTGCGTGATATACTTTGTAATGAGGACCATGCCTTGTAATTTGTTGCTATAATTTTATCATATTAAAAATAACTTTTAATTACTTAATAAGCTTTCTAATTTTATTAGAAGTATTTTTTTAACAATTTGAGTGCACTAATGAATATTTTTTATGAAAATTTTAAATGTCATGCAAATATTAATGGTATAAAATCTTCATACCTTATTTTGTCACCCTTAGGGGTGGTATATTTTACCCAAACTTATATGGGTCCTCCCCTAAATTATGATCTACTTAATAAAAATAATCATCAAACCCGGTTCACAATCGACGAAGACATAGACTACGGACTTCCATTTTGCACGATCCTGACACACCTTTCTCGCTTTTTTCATATCGTTAAATCTACGCATACTCGTCGGTTAGACGGGCTAGATTTTGAGTACTTTACCCAAAATTTAGCCCGTCTTCAATATATCGCGAATTTGGTCGATGAACTTCGGCGGTGTGACTTGCCACTAACTTCGGCGACATGAATTTGCTTTGTTACTCTTTACTCATTCAGTTTTTCTTCGTGTCCGATTAATCGTGTTGTATTTTTTAATTACAAGCGATCCGCTCCGGCTTGGCATGGATGGTTTCTGGAGCTCGACAAAGGTGCTACCTACCGGGTCAAAATGAATCTAAACCATCTAGGGACCACACAAACACACACAAAAAAATCATCAAAATCGGTCGAGCAGTTTTCGAAATTTAGCGCGACTAACGGGCGGCAATAACGGGTAGCTTTTTAACGTGGTTAAGCCATGCTGCAGCTATATTAATTGTGTAGTTGTAGCACGAATGGTTCGGCTTGACCAGCGAAGGAACACGCTCTCACAGAATACCAGCGTAAAATAGCAGCTTAATGCTGCTGCGTTTCGTATGGTGAGTGTAGAGAACCAGAGACCCTTTATACTGTAAAAGAGGCATTCCATTTTAGTACTCACGGCTGATAACGCATCTGCATTTTGATTCACAAACGAGGATAGATGTAGATGTCTATGGGCCACAACCACTTACCATCAGGTGGACTGTGTGATCGCTTGTCACCATTATACTAAAAAAAAGAGCGATTGATTTTTATATATATATAGAAGATGTAATTTTAGTAATTAAATTAATATTTTATTTATTAAATCTGTCTATTTATTCATTATAAAATTTAAGCATATCCAATCATTCACCTCATTAATATTTTTTACAAATAACAAACAATATAAAATTTATAACAAACAACATAGGCCCATTTATAATTACCAAAGTCATCCCATATCAAACTGGGGCTTGTGTAAAGAACCATTATACTACCTTCTGCGGCGGCTCTGGAATTCTTCGGGCTCTTCCTACGCAATGCGAAAGTTAAATAATAAATGTGACGTTGCATTAATTTTGTTCTAATGCGATATTTTGGAGTCTTTTTACTCAGTGTCTTCAAAATTGCATGTTACGCAAGTAATTACAAGTTGAATGCAAATTAAAAAATATTTAAGGTATATTTTTGTCAAAGCCATTTGCAGTGTTTTAGAATAAAATTTACAGTCTATTTAAATAATATATAAATAAATAAGTAAAGTAAAAAAGAGCCGTGGTACGAGTAGCTGATGGTTGGCGCTCGCTGTAAGTTTCACAGTACGCGAGCAACCCGGGTTCGATCCCCGCCGGCACCGATGAAATTGTAAATTGCAATTTTAAGTGCTGATTTACACGTGGTAAGCTCAGCGGTGAAGGAAAACATCGTGAGGAAACCTGTATGTCTGAGAGATAAGAAAAAAGAATATTTCGAAGGCATGTGAAGTTCGCCAACACGCATTGGGGCGGCGCGGCGAACATTTCCTTGCCCTGAAACTCTTTCAAAAATGAGAGGAGGCCTGTGCCCAGCAGTAGGACGTATATAGGCTGTAACTTTAACTTTAACTTTTAAATAAGTAATAAATAAATATTTTTATTTGCAAGAAACGTGGTAACAGGAGATGGTGAATAAGTACAATGTAGCCGAACACATTTCACCGTTTGTGGTATGCTAATTAATATCATATCACAAAGTCAATGAATTAATTAATTTCCAGTATAGAACCAAAAATAATTATTATCAGTGAGTCATCATGTCAAAATTAAATTAAATAGAAAATAACAATTTACAAAAATACTATAATTTAAATATTATTTCATACATTGTCAAAATCTTAAAAGCATCGTCTATTTATGTGCATAGAAATGTTTAATGGTTGAAATTCTACTATGCATCGCCTTCGCAAATATTTTCGAAAAAATTGGTATTAGCGTAAGAGGTCTGTAATTAGTTGATTCGTGATGATCACCTTATTTATAGAGCGGGTTCACAATTGAGCTTTCTAGTTTTTCGGGAAACGTGCCCTGTGTAAGCGATAGATTTACGAGTTTTGCAAGAATAGAACTTATAATATCAGTGCAATCCTTTAGTGTAATATGAGTAGAGACTGAATGAACTGAATGACTGAATGAACTGACCCACAGACTTATTACTGTTTAAGGATTTAAGTATTCTTATAATTTCATTTACGGAGCATGGTTGTAAAAATACGCTATACTCGAGGTTATCCGAGCGCGTTCTAAGTTTCTTTATTTAATTTTTTCAATATATGTTAGGGATGTAAATAAAATAATTATTAAATTTTCCTGCAATGTAATTAGTATGTCTTTATTGTTTGTATATTTATATTTACTACCTTTTAGAAATTTAAGAACTTATTATTATATATTAGTTAATTTTTTTATTAGGTAGATGTTAGTAGGAAATATAAATAAATAAATAAATAAATAAATAAATATTATTAATATTGTTATACATTATTTTTAATAATGTCCCAGGTTGTCTTACATACATTCTTATTTTTTTTAATTATATTGTTGTTTATTGTTTTTTTTTGACCAAATAATACAAGATTTGAGCAATTTTGAATATTTAGTATACCGTTTTCTTTTTTTATTATTTTTGTTTTTATAATAGATGTATCTTTATTTTCTTTTGGCATAGGCCTACTCTCATTTCTAAAAGGACAAGGAAATGTCCGCCACGCGGCCTGTGTTGACGGACTGTGTATTATTATCTATGGCACTACTTGAAATTGCAAATAATAATTTCATTGATACCGGTGGGGATAGAGCCTGAGTTGTTCGTGTTCCGTGAAATTTACGGCAATCGCTTAGCCCCCTGAGCTACCAACACTCTAACGAAAAAATCTCTTGTAATCATTGATTATCGCTTATTTAAATTAAGTAGGTATTATCGTTACCGTTACAGTTTACTAAAGTCCATTGCTGAATATAAGCCTTTCCCATAGATTGCCTCATAGCTGCTGCTGCCCATCTCCTGAATCATTTGCCTCTGTAATCTCTTACGACACTCACGGGATGATATGGGGTAGTGGATATTCTTACACTGCCACATCACGGTAAATTAAGTATCAATCTCTACATAATACTCAAGTTGTTATCTTTTAACAAATTGTCTGACTCAGTAAGTTCAACTTCGATTACAATTCTATTCTACTCCTATGAGCGGTTTAAACCAATAATTTAAAATTAAAAATTTTGTACAACCGAATTCAATATAAATTATTAAGAATAACTCAAAATTTATTGGTCAGACCTTGATCAAATTTATATGGGACCACATGTGAAGCACCAGCTTTTAAATAAAAAAGAATCATCGAAGTCGGTTTACCCAGTAAAATGTTATGAGGTAACACACATAAAAAAAACATACAGTCGAATTGAGTGCAGGCTCCTTTTTGAAGTTTGTAAAAAACTAAGTCGCGTCCCGTTGTCTGTAAACTTAGATCTTCAAAACTACGCAACGAATTTTAATGCAGTTTTCATTAATAGACAGAATGATTCAAGATAAAGTTATATATGTATAAATAGATATATATTATATATTATGTAAATCTTCCGTCCGTGTGTATGTGACTGAACTTCTCCTAAATGGCTGGACCAATTTTGATGAAATTGTGTGTCTGTCTAATTAAGTTGCTTCGAGAATGGTTTAGATTCACAATTAGAACCGGCAGATGGCATTGTTGTCGAGATCCAGAAATCAACCGAGCGAAACCTGGGCGGATCGCTAATTATGAAACTGTCTCTTTCTGTTATCATTTAGTGAAACGAGAAAAAGCAATTTAGGCATTTCTTACATTTATGTCGTTTTTTATGAGTATGATCGTATATATGTTTTTTAAATATTACAAATTAAAATTTTTATTTTTACAACTCTCTTTTACAAATCTCTTTTACAATTTTTTACATAATACATACATACATAAACACTCACGCCTGTCACCCAGAGGGGTAGGCAGAGATTATGGACTTCCATTTGGCACGATCCTGACACACCTCTCTCGCTTCCTCCACATCCATATACCTACGCATACACGCTCGTCGGTTAAAGGTACTCTTGATTTGGCCCATTTTTAATATATCGCCAATTTGGTCGATAAACTTTCGCCTAGGGCGACCCTTCCCGACTATGCCGTTCACCTCTGCAACATAAATTTGCTTTGTCACTCTTTCCTCATTCATTCTTTCTACATGGCCAAACCACCGAAGCATTCCTTTCTTAATCCTGGTCACAACATCATCTTGCAAACCACACTCTTCTCTTATTAAACAATTTCTCACTCTGTCATTCAGCTTCATCCCTAACATACTCCTTAATGACCGCATTTCTACAGCATTTATTCTACTCTCATGCTTCTTCTGCCACACCCAACTTTCACTACCATACATTAAAGTAGGTACTAACACAATTTTTTATAAGTTAATAAATCAATTCACGCAGAAAACAAAGAAAATTCAATACCATAGTTCATATTATAGTTAAAATCGATTAGTGGAAAATTAACATAGTTATCAATAGGTATTTAAGTAATGGTTTTAGTATTATATCACATTTTCTTATTGCTTATTTTTTTAATATTTGAAAAAAAATATTGCATGCTTGTTACAGGTTATCAGTTATTAGCAATTTATATATATTTTTGTAATGTTTCGAGATGTTGACTGTCGATGTGTCTTACCAATAAATACATCGTATCGTATATACAAAAATTTTCAATTAAAATTTAAAATGTTATATTATTTTAAAAATAAAATTCTTAATTAATTTGTACATATAAAGTTACTTAAACAAGTTAAAAAGGTGAATAAATATACCGAAAATTAATGGAAAGCTATAACAAAAAGAAAAACAATTGGAACTACTGCGGGTAAGTTTGAGCCAAGTCTTAAAGTACCTGATGCAAACTGACTGGCGCCAGTGCGGAGATTCTGTAACTTTGCCAAACGTATGATCTTAGCAAATGCATATTTTTGAAAATAACTGAAGATTTAGTTTTGACAGAAAAATTAAATTATCACAAACATTTTATACAAAAACAAAAAAGGTTATATTATCTTTGCTTAAAAATATTACTCACCTACTGTCATTATCTACGTTTATTACATTGATAGTAAAATACTTACGTATTAGGCAAAGACTGCTTTTTTACATCTAACATACATTCCAATTTGGTGTTTCTTTTTCCTTTGTAGCGGCATTTTATTTTTATGGTCCTGTCTTTTCGAATGTTTCCTTTTGCCTCGCAACGTATCGTAATTCCAAAGAATTCCGGAATACTTGGCAGCGTTTCGTCGTGTGAGGCAAAAGTATCCCATGCTTTGTATAATAAAATAAGGTTTAGTAATGAAACGGACGAAAAATTGTAAAAAGTTTATTACACAAACTTTAATCTCTGCGTTTACATTTCAGATTTTTCGGGATGTTTTCATTGTATCACATTTTAATGGATTATGTTCTAGGATTTCAGTGTTTTTTAGAATTATCTTCAATTGCTCTCTTAAACCTTTACTAAATACTATAGTATCCTGTGAAATCGATCGCTTCATTCGTAGTAGATTTGGCAATATGTTGATATTTTCCGTCACAAAACCTTTCTTCGGCCGTTTCCTTAGTATTTGTAACTTGCTGTTCACCGATGATATGTCGAGAAGATTAGCTGCATATGCAACCAATGCTTTGATACCGTGGGCCACAACAAACAAAAACATAGAGAATCCAGCCATAATGTAAACTTTCTCCACGTTATTTAAAATAATAAGTTTTTCGTAATCATTATATATGTTTGTAGTGATAAGTTTATGCACATCCATTAGTGGTGCGTACATACCAAGGTATATGACAAATCCGAAATAAATGGCAACTGAAAGAAAATAGTAGCTTCTATGTTTTCTAGTCGTATTATTGAGATACCATCTTATTTTCCGAACGTCATAAGTTGGATTCAGAATTACAAGGATGATGGACATTTGTATCAACAACAGGCACGTAAATATAACGCAGCTGGAATCCATGTCGTAATCAATGTTTAAATGCAGCTATTGATGGAAGTGAAGATAATTAGAAAGGCTTACATCTTGCTTAAAATTGCATTGTAAATGTCCTGTCACTTCTATGACAGAATTCATATTAGTTTATTTTTATAAAATTACTTGTTAATAAGGTAAAGAGGTATAAAATTTTTAGCTGACAATTATAATCTTCTTGAACTTTTTATTTCAAAATACAAACTTATTTCATTACCATTTTTTATTAACTCACTTTCTTTTCTATATGTTTGTTTGTCGTCTTTTATTTTTTTGCTCTGTTCATTACAAATATTGCAAACCGCACTGCACCCTATCCTATAAAAATATTTTTTTATAGGATAGGGTGACAAACGAGCACACAGTCCACCTGATGGTAAGTGGTTGCTGTGATCCATAGACATCTACATCTATCCTCGTTTGCGAATCAAAATGCAGATGCGTTATCACCCGTGAGGACTAAGATGGAATGCCTCTTTTCCAGTAAAAAGGATCTCCGGTTCTCTACACTCACCATACGAAACACAGCAGTGCTAAGCTGCTATTTTACGCTGGTATTCTGTGAGAGCGTGATCCTTCTCCGGTTGAGCCGGCCCATTCGTGCTACAACTATACTTTTAAAATAGCTGCTGTATTATGTATATTTTCAATCGTTACAGCCTATCAAGTTCACTGCTGAACACAGTCCTCCCCATAGATTACCTCAAAAGGGGTATAGGTTGCTCGTTGGTGCTCTAAATCTGTTTCATTTCCCGTGTTTCAGTTCCCGTTTTCATCCCGTGGGTGTCGTAAGAAGCGATTCTTAAGGCACCCACGGGGTGAAATCGGGTAGTGGCTAATCCTACGCCGACATTACACGGCGTTAAAAGAACATAAATATAAGGACTCGAAACGTATTTACTACATTTGAATTCGTTACAAATTAACTGCAATAATAATAAAAATGCAAAAAATTTAAATTTATTAGGAATAACTTTTTTTATTTCACTTTTATATTCTTCCAGCCATATCTTTATACATAATTGCATGTATACACGTTAGCAAAGTGCCTATCTTCCCCTCACTTGATTGAATTTGTTATCAAGCTTTCACAATACGGCATCGAAAGCGAAAATTGTAACGAGACGCCTATTTACCATGTCAATATCTTGCCTTGAAACAAAATAACAGGCCAGTACATGGCGTATATGTCGGTAGGCAACAATATGTCGCTCGGTCTCCTTTGTACACATAACACCCACACTACCTGCTTCATAATACGCCGTTTGCACAAGCGAGACAGCTAATATTGTCGTCCTTATCTTAAGTATGCCACGTGGCTCACCCGTCCAGGTGTGCGTTCCACCTTCCTTTATCACGACCATTACCTATGTCGATTCAATTATTTTGAACTGTTTACTTTGCGGGTGTCGGATATTTTCAAGGTTGATTTTAATTGTCTTTTAAATTTTACGTATATATTATGTCCAATAAGTTTTAAATAAGTGATACTAATTTCAGGATTTCTAGATAGAATCTAGACAGTTTATTAATCTTGAAAACGTTGAAGCGTTAAGACTGCACAGTCTACTTAATAATAGGTGGATTAAAAATCTAAATGCATTTTCACTATTTGGACAAAGACTGAATGCTACATACCTGTAGTAAGGGCTTCCACTAGTCGTAACTCACCATAAAACAGCAAAATAATGCTGCTATTTTAAATGGTCTTTTCCGGCTAAGTTGACTTTTTTTATAGAAGAGAGAGCAAACGAGCATGCGGTTCACCTGATTGTAGGTGACTACCGCCGCCCATGAACAACCAAACACCAGGGGAATTGCAGGTGCGTTGACGGCCTATTAGAAAGGTGTAAGCTCTTTTCTTGAAGCTCCCTACGTCGTATCGGTCCGGAAAAATTGCCGTTGGTAAACCATTCCACAGAGAAGTTGTACGAGAAAGAAAACTCCTAGAAAAACGCACAGTGGTGGACCGGCAGTCATCCAAATGATGAGGATGGTATCGTGAATTTTGACGCGATGTGCGTTCGTGAAATTTGTCGGCTGGGATCAATCCGAACAATTCCCCAGAGCAACTCAGAGACTTATGGGTGTTCAGCTCTAACACAGCCTTTTGTGGCTTTATCACGTACAAATCTATGAAATCAAATGAATAAAGTGAACCGTAAAATGTTTGCAGCATATTGTTCACTCCAGAGGCTTCAGTATGTTTGCAGATGCCTTGTCACCCCTGAGGACTAAGATGGAGTGCCTCGTTGCCAGTGAAAGAAATCTCCTGTTCTTTACACTCATCGTACGAAACACAGCAACATTAAGCTGCTATTTTACGCTGTTATTGTGTGAAGGCATAGTCCTTCCGCTGTCAAGCCGGCTCATTCGAGATATAACTATGTTATAGCTTCATAATGGCTTTACCGTGTATTACGTTTATAATTCGACTTCGAAAATATATTGACTTAGAATTCCGCACTAAACTCAAGCTCTCAATACGTTTTCATCAGAATATTCAGATTATTTTTGCACTCTACTAGGTGTGTAATTTATCAGGTCAACCGTAATTTAAGGAACGTTTCCTCCGATGTCCTTTTTACAATAAATCCTTTCTTTTAGTGAAACTTTGGAACTCCTTACCTCTGTCGAACGTGCTCAACCTTGACATTTGTTTAAGAATCAGGTTAAGAAACAGTATTTTGTCTATAACAGCCGATTGCTTAGGCACTGCTTTATCGAGCTGTTAGACTTGGTTATGTATAATAACATTTTAATGTGACCACGTATCCTCTGCAATTTGTAAATTGCAATTTTAAGTGCTGTTTTACCACGTGCTCAACGGTGAAGAAAAACAAAGTGAGGAAACTTGCATGTCTGAGAAATTTGAGTGCCCGCCGCTGTGCCGCAATGCGTTCACTTCGGCGGACACTTCCTTGCCATAAAACCCTCTCAGAAGTGTGAGGAGGCCTCTGCCCAGTAGTGGGACGTATATAGGCTGTAACTTTACTTTTTAACTTTTTACGTATCCTCTTAACGTTTCGTAATTATATTAAAAATAAGATGATAATAATCTTGCAATAGGCATTCAAATGATTCTTTTGTTGTTTGCTATCATAACTTATTATTTACAATAACGACAAAAACTTGCCGTATCTAGAAATCAAATAAGTCTGTCCGTGACAAAAGAAAAAGGTCAATCACGTTACGTCCGTTCATCTAAAGACTGACAGGATAAAATACAGATATTACTGTAATACACTGCCTTTTGGAAAACAAAAAACAATTCTCACAGCGCTTTGAAGCGCAAGGAAAGTGGGTGGCGCTCACGGAACAAATTGATTTAAGTGAGTAATAATAATGTTTGTTGTAATATTTAGTATATTACAGTCTGTAGACTATGTAAAAATATCTTAGTTATGCTATAATTGCTTATAATTAATTAAATATTTCATGACGTTTACAAACAGTGACGATCAAAGTAATGACTAGGTTATTAAAATTCATAAAATAATACTAGTTGTTGTGGGTTAACATTTAAATCACATAAAATTCACAGATATTTCAGTTAATCTGTTGGTAACATAATTGGCAACATTTTTAAATTCTTTGGCGTCAATCTCTACTCTATGCGACTGTTTGACAGACTATTAAATGTTTGCCATTGGCCTTAGAGTGATAACATAAATATGCTTGTACTTACTCTGAGACATTGGCAGTGTGAATGTCAACAAATTACATAATAATATGTCCAAGTGACAATTACTACGTGTTTGATGTTAGGCAGTATGAACGTAAACAATGTAGGTATATATTTTTAATGTTTTTTTATTTAATGTATTTGCAACGCATATTACACATAAATTTTAGGTTTGCACGGCTTCTCTGCACTCCTTCTCCATATAAATTTTAAGTATGACAAATCTCACTCTCTTCCGTACGTGCAATATGCTTAGAAAGGGGTACAGGGTTGTCTTTTCACGTATCAATAACGTGCTATCTATTAAAAAAGCAAAATGCTTGTGGTGGATCTAATCGGGCTAATTTTGCTTCATAATTTTTTTTTCCTAGTGTGGCAACTTCCAATGGATTTTGCCAGCGTCAAATAATTTTGTTTGTGCGTAATTTTGTCATAGAATATAGTGTCAAGTCTATTGCTATTCATTTTTCAGTAAGAATATTGTATCACAAGCTTTTAAAAAATTATAAAAAAGAGATACCTGCGTATTAATATACAGTTTCACCTCCGGACACAGCAGCTTAATTTTGAAGTGGCATTGATTAAAAACCATGGTAATGTTTCACATAATGAAATTTCAATTTCTTACTGTTTTAGAATGAGAGTGACAAACAAGGTTAACGTAATATATTCAACGTAAAATATACAACGTGGTCGGCTCGACCGAGGTAGGACCACACTCTCACAGAATACCAGCTTAAAATAGCAGCTTAAAGCTGCTGTGTTTCGTGTGGTGAGTGTAGAGAATCGGAGACCCTTTTTACTGGAAACGAGGCATTCCACCTTAGTATAGTCCTCAGATGTGATGACGCATCTGCATTTTGAATCATCTTGGATACATGTAGATATATATGGGCTACAGAAATCACTTACCATCAGGTGGGCTGTGTGCCCGTTTGTCACCCTTGTTCTATAAAGAAAAAAGGAGCACACAGTTTACGTGATGGTATGTGGCCCATAGAAACTTACATCTATCATAGTTTAAGAACCAAATTCAAATGTGTTGGCCCCTGCCGGCTAAGATATCTGAGAACGTTGTCCCACCCCGGTTGAGCCGAATCATTTATGTTGTAACCAAAATATAGCTGCAGCTTGGCTTAACCACATTAAAACGTGGTAACTAAATGATTCTACCACGTTGGTCTACCACATGGCTCTGTTAAGTTTACATTTGTGTATAATAATAATAAAATATTATTTATATTTGTTTTGCATTAAATAAAATTCTAAAAATTTAAAAAGAAAATAATGTAAATAATATCATTTTTATTATAAAACTTATTAAGATCGCCCTCAATGGAGAGAAGACCAACAAAAGAGGCCAATGTAGAAAACATGAGAAAATTAGCTCGGGCCTGCGTTACAAAACATTGAATGGGCAAACTTACCTTATGAAACTTTGAGCACCGCAAATACAAATACTTAAAACTTGCTTCGACACTAATGCACAAGTCATATAGTTCGTGTTGTTTCGATTTTGAATTTTATTCAGTAGACTTAAGTGTAAATTGTGTTTAAAGCACTATTCAAAACTATTAAATGTATGATTTATTTAATAGATATTTACG
Organism: Parnassius mnemosyne; assembly: GCA_963668995.1. Taxonomy (NCBI): domain Eukaryota; kingdom Metazoa; phylum Arthropoda; class Insecta; order Lepidoptera; family Papilionidae; genus Parnassius; species Parnassius mnemosyne. The sequence goes on from CAVLGL010000024.1 coordinate 8,407,759, forward strand.
TGATAGCCGACTGTCGATCTAAATGAGCAGGATATTTTTCAAGTTTAAATTTTGATGTGTTCGAAGTCATTTTTTTACAGAATAAAGGTGACAAACGAACACACAAAAGCATGGTGGTAAGTGTATTCGATTAATGTTGCTAAAGGAACAAAATGTGTGGTAGAGCCACGCGGCAGCTTTTGCTGTCGCACGGATGGGCCGGCTCGAACCGGGGTGGTACCACGACCTCACAGAAAACCAGCGTGAAGTAGAAGTTAACCTCTGCGTTTGGCAGGTGGCCGGAGGCCCTTTCTACTGTAAATGAGGCATTCCATCTTAGTCCTCACGGGTGACAACGCATCTACATTTTGGATAGATGTAGATGTCTATGGGCCGCAGCAACCACTTACCATCAGGTGGACTGTGTGCTCGTTTGTCACCCTTATGCTATAAAAAAAATGTAGATGCTTTGCTAACCCTGAGGACTAAAATGTAATGTGTTTTCTGTGATGTTAGTGCTGTTAATCATAAAACGTGTTAGTTGGCTTTTACAGCTTCATTGGACACAGAGTCACGGCATGGAGCTATATAAAATGGGCGTCTGATGGTGATGATGATGATGATGCCTCGTTTATAATACCTTTATGCGCAAAAGATGAGCCTTCTAACTGGGTCACATGCACGCTAGCTCCAACGCCATCCCGAGCGTACTATCATTCACATGAGACTCAAAAATATTGGGGCGTTGGATAAAATTGAAACGCTCTGAGGTCAGTTAACTTTAATGTTGATTTTAATCAAACGTTAATTGTAATTTAACTTAAATATAGCTGCTGTCATTAGATTGTGAGTCTTTAAATTATAATGGACTAACATTATGGATATTTGGTCGCTACCTCAACTCCTGTATCCCGGATGTAGAAAATTCATACACGACAACTTGTTTTGTGTGGGTTTCGAACCCGCAGGCCCGTCGCACCGCAGTGTATATCTTGATCACAGCTCTATTTGTGCCAACAAATTCACCTCCGCGTAATGAATGGAAAGTTGTCCGTATTGTAAATAATGACGCTGGTTATTTTATGATATGAAATAGAACTTTATTGATAAAGGATTTACTGTGCACCGTGTACGAAAATTAAATCAGGGATTTTTTATTGGAATTACTTTCCTTTTTTCCATTTGTAAGTATATTCAAAGAAAATTTTAATATTAGCACAAATTTTCCTCCTTAAACACAAAAAGTCTTTACGCGTTTGCTCTCAATTTTACTTCGAAAATTTCCTTAGAAATCTGTATTACCATTGATTTTTATAACATTAACAAGAGTTAAAATTACCTAAAAAACTTTAACGTACACACAAATATATTTTTTATGAAAGAGAAGAAAAGCGAGCATACGGCTCATCTAATGGCAAGTGAATGACACTGTTGCCCATAAACATCTGTAACCCCAGTGGAATTGGAGTTGCACAGTGTGGTCGTGCGGGGTAGATTATTTCGCGTAAACTGCACGTTTGTGCGATTATTTGTTTATATCCGGTAAGATATACTATTTATAACTTAAATTTAAAAATTAGAATCTCTTCAAACAATAAATAAAGCCTTTCAAATTATCTATATTTTATTCATATCTTTATTTTAGTTACTGTTTCTTATATTCAGCTCAGTGGCTCTATTTTATAGGAATAAATGATTTTTATTTTTATTACTATATATGGAGACTAATAAGTCTCCATATATTACAGTTTGCGAAGTCAAATTACGGATAATTTCGTACAAAACTATTATATTACAGTGTCGTAAATATCAGTAGCAATCGATGTAATAACAATTACTCCGCTAATTCCTAATGCTAATACTAATATAATTATAAATTAAACGCCACAAATTAGGTTGTTGTATTGATAACATTTGTATCGTTGTGACTAATTGTGTTCTGTGGTATCATTATACAAGCTAAGTTTCAAAATTAATTAACATAAGCTAGAAATCAAATAATAATATTTTTTATAAAAAAAATTTTCTTAAACACACAGAGGTTCTAGGATTTACTTACTAGACAATTTAAAGACAGGCAAAATTCCTATATTTAAACATCGAGTATTGTAACTGTGCCAAATTTTTAATAAAATATATAAACGTTACGTTCTGGTATTGTTAACGTAAAACGAAATTAACTTAATAATTAAAATTGTTCGAAATATTTCTAGAGGTTCAGTAATAAGTAAATTATAGAAATTTTATTCCATATTTTTGGGTGACATAAGTGATGAGATATGACAGCTTTTGAATCTCAGGGGCGCACGGTCCTGACCCTTTATCATACCTTTCCGGACGAAGTGTCAGTTTCCTCAAGGTCTTGTTACAAATCTTGCTTATCATGCCCCTCTGGTATCTCATATTACAAGGTTTCTACGTACATGTAATCTATAAAGAATTTAAATATTTTTGTCGTTATTAAATACTATGATGGATTTTTCTTCAAAAACTGATAGATTTAAAAAAAAATATACTGTTTAAAATAACGTTTTATGAAATATGTCTGGTGTGAGAATTTAACAAGAGATGATTGTCAATTGGTATAAAATATTGATTGTAATTGATTGAATAAGGGTTGGTTGAATGTGTATTAGCTTCAATTGAAAAATCACCTTTTCAAAATAACTATTTAAATCTTTAAAGATATTCGAAGTTTTTACGTGTAAGAGCTGCAGCTGAACAGCAGCTGTAGTACGCACAATTAATCGGGGGAGTACAGCCCTCTTAGGCTCTTATAGAATATAAGTGTAATTTTTTTATAGGATAGGATGACAAACGAGCACACAGTCCACCTGATGGTAAGTGGTTGCTTTGACCCATAGACATCTACATTTATCCTCAATAAAGAATCAAAATGCAGATGCGTTGTCTACCGTGAGGACTAAGATAGAATGCCTCTTTTCTAGTAAAATAGGTCTCCGGTTCTCTACACTCACCATACGAAACACAGCAGTGTCAAGGTGCCATTTTACGCTGGTATTCTGTGTTAATTAGCAGTAAGCTACTGCGTCGTATTGGTGTGACAAAAACCTGATACTATTTACCGGTAACGTGGCATTTCAGCTAAGTAACATGAGATGGCAATATACCTAAATTTTATTATTTCTTAACTAAGGATAAATTCAGGTGTCCATGGGCCACAGCAACATGTTATGATGCCGGACAGTGTGTTCCTTTGTAATTAACTTTTGTAAAAATAAAAGAACTTATAGATTTAATCAATGTGAAAGCAAGACGATAACTCGGCTAAGAGGGTTCCTAGTTACGTTTGAAGTGCTGTCATATTCGCAAAAATCATTTTAGTGCCAGAAATTTATTTTTAATAAAACTTTCGTGCCCTTTCGTTTTTAATAAAACTTTGGAGCCCATTCTATTTTTAATCAATGAATTATTTATTTTATCTTCTTTCACCATCTCCTCTTACCTCTTACAACATTAGTCTTTGTTTTTATCCAGACTGTCCAGGTTCACCTCCATCCACTAAATTTCTCAATGTCTCTCTGTCAGTCAACGCTTCACAACCATATGTTTATATTATATTTCATTAATAATAACATAATCGAAGGATGTAGAGGGAAAAAAGATGAGATATAGCAGGAAAGAAGAACATAAAAGAATTAAAAGAGAGAGCTGGTGTTGTGTTACACAAATATTAATGTCATATTTTAACTGAAATTACCTTTCAGACAATTGCAACACAACAAGAACTGAAAATTAACAAATTTTGTTTACGTACAAATGCATTTCATTGCAAGGGGGATTGCATTAAATTGGGATTTAACCACCTCATTTAACACTAGACGTATGTACGTCAAAGGTGCAACACGTCTGATACTAACAATTACCAGTCCGCGATGGTTTCCAAATCCGCCCTACATAGAGAGAGAGAGAGAGAGAGAGAGAAAGAAGAAGAATTACAAATGTTAGCATACAGTCTGTCCACTAGGGCACGCAGTCTTCATACTTCTTACAGTGTAGAGCTGTAAATATAAACGCAAACCGGCAAATGTCACTCGTTTTTACCTTCATATATTCGCTGTCACGTTTCCCTTCATTGTTTATTTTTTTAAATATCACGTAACGTACGTTACTTTGTTCGTGCGTACGTGATAACTTACGTGTAAATTTAATATAAGAAAAATGTGTTCTGGAAAGGTTTCCTGCTATGCTGGAGGGACGACGAGAGTTTGTTCTAATAGTTTTGAAATAGTTAAATCGAACATAAATGAATTGCCGCTGCCGCTACAGTCTATTAAACTGCTGAACATAGGCCTTCCCCTTGGATTGTCTCACAAGGGGGATATATTTGCCATAGTTGGCATTTTTTTGGAACAAAGTTTCAATTGTAAGATTTTTTCGTCATGACCCCTTCTGACGTAGTGCAGACGGCCTTGTTATATTATGATACTAGCTGTTCCCCGCGACTTCGTCCGCGTGTTATTTGGGGATTAAATTTTTTTGCGCGGAACCCTAATTCTTTTTGTAAAATAAAAGTAGCCCAAGTTACTCCTTGTGACATCAGCTATCTGCCAGTGAAAATCCCGTCAAAATCGGTACAGCCGTTTCGGAGATTATCCGGAACAAACAAACAGACAGACAGACGTTTAAAAATCGTACGTTTAAAATTGTATTTTTGTTATTAGTACCGTATATACTTTCATATGCATTTAGTAAAAAGCTTTAATTTTGACATTACAAACAGACACTTTAATTTTATTTATTTGTATAGATATAACGACAGTCTCATTGTTCTAGTGATCTGCTCAAGCGTGACTCTTGGTCTTGAGTTCAAATCCCTGGTGGGGCAAAATCCGTTATTATCAAGAAATTCTCAGTGGTAGCTCGGAGTCAGGAAGTAGGCGATGTTTTACCCCCGTGCCTCGGAAAGTACGTTAAGCCGTTGAATCGAATTGCCGTTCCATTAGACTATGAAAGTGAAGGAATAAAGAGTGTACCTGTATTTTACATACGCACTCTTTCACTAAAAACTTCTCCTGCGAATATTCATAGACTCCGTTGTGAATACGTGGTAGAGCCATGCTGCAGCTATATTAGTAGTATAGTTGGAGCACGAATGGGTCGGCTCGACAGGGGAAGGACCACGCTCTCACAGAATACCAGCGTAAAATAGTAGCTGAACACTGCTGTGTTTCGTATGGTGAGTGTAGAGAACCGGAGACCCTTTTTACTGGATAAGAGGCATTCCATCTTAGTCCTCACGAGTGACAACGCATCTGCATTTTGATTCGCAAACGAGGATAGATGTAGATGTCTATGGGCCACAGCAAACACGATCAGGTGAACTGTGTGCTCGTTTGTCACTCGATCCTATAAAAAAAAGAATAGCCTGACACAACGGAAATTCACTCTGAAGGTCATTTGATATTGTTGTATTCCAGCGGGATTGGTGGTTTCACTGATAAAAGATTTAAGATCTATTCGGGTGCCAAGTTCCATAGCCGTTCCTTTTATGATAGTTATAATAGGAATGTGAAACGGGATTCAATTGAAAAAAAAAATACGTCTGTTGGTAGTGAAATTGTAACTTGGCAAGATTTCTAAAGGATAAAAGTTGTTAAGATTTTATGGTAAACGTAATTTTTGTACTTAAAACTGCAGCGCACCACTCTCTAATATTTATTTAACGTAATACAAATATAAGGCAATAAAATAAAAAAATATATACAAATTTAACATAAAATTTTAAATAATTTTAGAGCAGCGAAAATATGCTTAAGAAAGAAAAAAATATATAATAAAAATGAAAAGTTTGCTAAAATTAGTAACTTAAATTCTAAAAAATACGGAAAATAAACAACTGACTAAAAAATATTAAAATCAATATTAATTTCCACCGAATCTTTCATTGCTCAAAATTTTGAAATACTGTTTTTTATATGAGAAGAGTCACCGAAAAATTACTATTAGCTTCTATGTTACGTTCTAAAGAAATTGTTACATATTTATCATTATACGTGGTAGAGTAATGCTGCAGCTATATTAATAGTATAGTTGTAACACGAATGGGTCGCCTCGACCGGGGAAGGACCACGCTCTCACAGAATAACCAGCGTAAAATAGCAACTTAATGCTGCTGTGTTTCATATGGTGAGTGTAGAGAACCGGATACTATTTTACTGGAAAAGAGGCATTGTATCTTAGTCCTCACGGGTGACAACGCATCTGTATTTTAATTCGCGAACGAATATAGATGTAGATGTCTATGAGCCACAGCAACCACTTACCATCAGGTGAACTGTGTGCTCATTTGTCACCCTAATTCTATAAAAAAAAAAGTTTTACTAAGATTATATTATATATATCTTACAAGTATATTTTTAGAAAAAATATTTAATATATTTTCTAAAATTACACTTGTTTATATTATAACAGAGTTTCCTTGCAACCCATGTCATGTAAAGTGCTGACAGCTTTCAAGCCCACTGCCTATGGTCGGTTCCTACGACACCCATGGGAGGAGATGATTGATTTCTGTTACAGCGCTATACGGATACGGTAACTGCGAAAATTATTTTATTTTTAATTTTTAATATTTTTTTACAATTTAGTAAAATTTTATAGTTTTATATTTAACTAGCTGTCCCCTACGAAATCGCCCGCGTGGAATTTACTACGAACTCATGGGTTTTCATTTTTTCGCGTGGAACCCTAATTCTATTTCTAAAATAAAAATATTCTTAGTTACTCCTTATAACACAAGAAATCGGTCCAGCCGTTTCGGAGATTAACTGGAACAAACAGACAGACAGACAAAAACTTAAAACATTGTTTCTTGTTATTAGTACTGTATATACTTTCATATATGCGTTTAGGAAAAAGCTGTTATTTTATCATTACAAACATACACTTCAATTTTATTTATTTGTATAGATTTAAAATAACTTCACTATTTTAAACATTACATCTCTTTCAATAGAGTATTAAAATGTATAGAATTTGTGTCTGAAAGACTGCGCATTGATACTAAGTTGGTACTTCACGCTTACCTTATCTACGTTGATTTTAATAAACGTTTTATTACGTTAACTGGTTTGTTCATTTGTAAAACAGTTTTCTTAACTGTTTTACAAATGTATATATATATATGATATGTTTATAATATCGGAGTAGAAAATTTGCTAAAAGTCCATCTAAATATCAGTTCATGTTATAAAGCATGGGAACTCGAAATCAAATTAAAATAAATAAAGGAGGTTGCATATGTGTTGCAACGTGGTGATATATGTTAATGAGGGCATCCCTGACTTTTTTCGCCACCAGGGCGGCGCCACATTTCAGTAATTTTGTGTTTTTTGTTTCAGATGTTTGTCCTTGTGCAATTTATGTTTGTAAACTGCCTCCACGATACAGGAGAAAATCCTAGTGTGGGGGTAACGTTTTTATTTAAAAAAGAAAAAAAGAAAAAAGTAAGATACATCATTTGACAGATTTCATAGCGGGGAAAATAATTTCTTAGAAAAATGTAAAGGTTAATGTTTCTTTCTGTATTATTAGTTATATTTAATATAAATTAAATTAAAAATAAATAAACCAAACAATAGATTTTTATTATTATGTAAGTAAAAGTAAAAAAAACTTAAAAATAGGTGTAAAGTACAAAAAAATTTAAGATCAAATCACTGACGCATTTTGTTGTGTAAGAACACTCTAGAAACTAATAAACTATTATTTAAAACTAATTTCTCAATTAAGTGACATTGTGTAACAGAAAACTTTACCTCAGTCACAACTAGCGACATCTGGTGAGTAGAAGGTTACTAGCCGTCATTAGAAGAATTTATTATGTAGTAGAACCTCCTTCGCTTGAGAGTTCGTCTGAGTTGGTACAGACCTCTAATCAATTTTCGCCGAGCAGCAATACCTTTATTGTTGTGTTCCGATCTTAATGGTATAAAGACCTCGATTACACACCTTGAGGCGTTAGCTATAACCATCAGGTGGATTACGATTTCGTTCATATGCACGCTGCAGTAATTATTTAATCTGTAGTAGGAATATGTCTTTTCTACCGAATTCAAAAAGGAGATCTCTCAATTCGACTGTATGTTTTTATATGTGTTAACACAGATCATCATCAGTACTGTTTCGGTTGCATTATTTTTGATGGATAAATTTAAAGTCATGTTTTTTTTCAAATCTTAAATACCATTAGAATGCGTACAACTTTAACTTTTCTCCTATAATTTATATATGCATTTTTCAGCAAAGATCTTGCATTTTGATTAATTACGTCCCGAGAGTATTTCTAAATTAATTGCCGAGAACATTTTGAAATAATCACAAATAAGTAAAGCTTTAACTTTGCTGCGTTTGTTGCGTATAACGTTCTGTTTCTTTTTTATAGAATAACAAACGAGCACGAAATCCACCTGATATGCACATCTACATGCTAACTATCTTCAATTAAGAATCAAACGCCTTGCCACTGTTCTCTACACTCACCATACGACATACAGCAGCATTAAGCTGCTATTTTCTTCCGATTTTAGAAGGGAGGAGGTACTCAATTCGACTGTATGTTTTTTTTTTATGAGTGTTACCTCATTACTTTGTTTTAAGTGAACCGATTTCGATGATTATTTTTTATTTGAAAGCTGGTAATTCTCATGTGGTCCCACATAAATTTGATCAAGGGGTGATCAATAGTTTTTGAATTATTCTTAATAATTTATACTGAAGTTAGTTGTACAAAACTTTTAATTTTAAGTAATTGGTGAAAATAAATAATAATTAATAGAATCAGGCGTTACCTTGGCGGAAGTCCATTATATTAAAGTTGGTAAAAAATTACTTCGCGTACATCCGCACCGATAAAATAAAATGATGTGTCTTACCTAGTATGAAGAGCACCTACCGCCCGCCCTCAATTGCGTGCACTATCACCGTCACTAATCTAATCTACTAATCCCAGCACCACTACTCCCAACACCACTACACTAGGAAAGACACACCACTGACTACAATACGACACGTGTTTCGCCTCTACACGAGGCATCTTCAGGTTATCTAGACTCTGCGGTGGCTAACCGCTAAGTCACTTAAGTCAGTCTATTAAAAATAATAAATGATGTTTAATAGAATAGAAAAACACAAATAAACAAGTAACAAAATTGAGCTTAGATGTCCTAAACATGCAGTCTATCTGGAGGGGCGGGGATTTACGAATAAGCGGGTCGCGTTGTTTTTAATAAAAGCGGGCCGCTTTATAAAATAAAATCAAAGCAGCACAAAACACAAGCACGGAAACAAAAAGGTTCTCCACAAGCAGTATATCACGTACAATCATTTATCAGAATATAACTAGTGGGGCGGAACGGAATACATTGGTTTGGACATTTTCGTCGCACGCTTTTTGTTTTTACCATGCATCGGATACAGTTCCGTTTTTGTTTGTGATCATGTTTGCTCAATTAAGCAAACAAATAGTCTTGTACAGTTCAGCTCGATATTGCACTTTAATATAAGGAAATATACTAGTATCCATTTCTGTTTAGCGACGGTATTCAACACTTGGAAATTTACTTCACTCATTTGCTATTTTACAAATACGGACCCGAATTCCGTTAGAGTAGGTGTCAAAATAGGAGAAAAAAGCAGTAGAACAATAGTTATTTTGAAAAATATGTACTCACTGTATAAGGCCAAATGAAGACTGAACAGTCTGGTAGCGCGGTCAATTGTTATAAATAATCTCGTAATTTAGGCGAGGGGGCGATGGCGCGGAATATCAATTGAGCGAAAATAGATTGTACTTGAACAATTTTTTAACGTCGATGCCAAGCTAAGTAAGGTTTACCATCAAGATAATGACAAGTAAAGCTCACAGATAACCCAGGGTACGCCGGAAACAAGAGCTGGTCATTAGGCTTCTTTCTTGTTCGATTTCTCTATTTATATTTGCATTTGCAAGTTAAAAAAAAAGTTGTATCATTCCTATTTGAGGTACTTATTCAGCCTATGTTCAGCAGTGGATTTTAATAGACTGTATCGGTAACGGTAAGGAATATAAATATACTAGCTGACCAGGCAGACGTTGTTCTGCCCTCTCCGAATGACCATTTGCTTTCCCAAAAAAATAAAACTCTTGAAATTAGCAATAAAAAAAATTGAGGGTCATTTATCGGGATAAAAACTGTCCTATCTCTCAAGTTGGACCAAACTGCACACATTGTGCAAAATTTCATTGAAATCAGTTCAGTAGTTTAGGAGTTCATCGCGGACAAACAATGTGACACGTTATTTTTAAAAATAAAGATTAAGGATATTTGAAATCCACCAACTTGGAGGTCTGTAACTAGCTGCGTGACGTATATAGGGCTACAACTGTACTTTTTTATATTTCCTAGCTGGTTCCCGGCGCGTTCCAACTGCAGTAGAAACAATTGGGGAAATATCGTTGTAAATGTGGAAGAGTTATATTGTTTTATTAGAAATGATAATATATTCATTGAAGTTGAATGATATATAACATTTAAATAAAATTTTCGATACGATACGCGTGCAACATACTATAAGTAAATTATATATATGCTGGTCAGGCAGACGTTGTTCGGGATAAAAACTGTCCTATCTGTCAAGTTGGACCAAACTGCACACAGTGTGCAAAATTTCATTGAAATAAGTTCAGTAGTTTAGGAGTTTGTCGCGGACAAACAATGTGACACGTAATTTTTAAATATAAAGATAGCTATAATCTTCCCGCAAGTGCCAGAAATAAGTTGATAAAGTTTTACCGCAATCTGATGAACGGTATGGCAGCGCATAAAATACGAACAAACAAACTTTAATTTTTATATATTAGACTATTTAAAAACTAAATTTCTTAAATATAGTTACGAATAAGGCACACGTTACATTCTAAAAACGTTACACACACGAGACAAATAAAGATACATTTAAAATACAGAACAAGCTTAATTGAAGTAGGTAAAGAAGGGTGTAAATTGAATTAGGCCCGTAGCCGCTGTAAACTCCACTCGCCAAAATTCAGTGTGGACGTGAAGGACATAAGACTCCAAGTTTGTAAAACGTGAAATTAATATTTTTCGAACCATTTTAAGTATTTAAATATTGATTTTTAAATACACCTTTACAATCACACTACAATTTTTGTCACAGAAATGTAGGTTGTAACTGTAGGAGTCAATGAAGCTTATACGTGGTAGACCCATGCTTCATCTATATTAGTAGTATAGTTGTAGCACAACGGCTCGACCGCGGAAAGACCACGCACTCACAGAATACCAGCGTAAAATAGCATCTTAACGCTGCTGTATTTCGTATGGTAGAGAACCGGAGACCTATTTTACTAGAAACGAGGCATTCCATCTTAGGCGCCACGTGTGACAACGCATCTGGATTTTGATTCGTAATCTAGGATAGATGTAGACGTCTATGGGCTACAGAAACCACTTACCACCAGGTGGGCTGTGTCCTTATCCTATAAAAAAGAGGACTTTACGATTACCTATAATTTTTTTAAACGTTATCCCCACACTGGAATTTTCTATAGTATTGTGGAGGCAGTTTACAAACATAAATGGTCAAACGCTTAAACCTGGAACAAAACAGTGTTAAATACTTGTATTTATATTTTTTTTATAGAATAGGGGGCAAACGAGCATGCGGCTCACCTGATGGTAAGTGACTACCGCCGCCCATGAACAACTGCAACACCAGGGGAATTGCAGATGCGTTGTCGGCCTTTTAGAAAGGTGTAAGCTCTTTTCTTGAAGGTACAAATAATAAATAAATGGTAAAAAAATATAATAATATAATTATATTTAAATATAATTATACAAATAATGATAATTAAATATATGGCCTACAAATAACTGTTCCGGGTAAGGAATACAAATAGAGTATCATTTAGCTCTGACACTGTATTGAGGAAAGTCAAAGTATCAAAAAAAGGCAATTTACAATGCTGTGTGGCAGAAGAAACACGAGCGTAGAGTAAATGCTGTAGAGATACGGTCATTAAGAAGTATGTTGGGGCTGAATCCAAATGGGAGGGTGAGAAATTGTGTGATAAGAGAAAAGTTTAGTTTGCAAGATGATGTTTGTTAGAAATTGGCAATATATTGGAAATGGGCCAAATTAAGAGTACCCTTAACCGAAGAGAATGAATGCGTAGATATATGGCTGTACAGTAAGTGAGAGAGGTGTACCTACCCACCCCTCTGGGTGACAGGCGTGAGTGTTTATGTATTACAAATACTTGATCCGAGCGGAATTCGAAACCGTGGCCCCTAGCACTACAACTCATTGCTAAGCCACTGCGCCACGAAGCCGTCAATGTACAAAAGAAACTAAGTTTTACGGATTTTATCACGTATATTAACTTATTTTATATTTCCGTTGTTTTGTGTACTTTACAGACCATGGGTGCTCATTTTAATGTGTTCATCATCATCATCATCATCATTACAGCCCTTCACAAGTCCACTGCTGAACATAGGCCTCCCCCAAAGAATGCCACAAAGCACGGTCCTGAGCCACCTGCATCCATCGACTTCCTGCATGTCTTACCAGGTCGTCACTCCATCTCGTGGGGGGACGCCCTACTCTTCGCCTACCGGTACGAGGCTGCCACTCGAGAACCTTTCTTCCCCATCGGTTGTCGGTTCTTCGAGCTATATGGCCGGCCCACTGCCACTTCAGCTTATTAATCCGTTGGGCTATGTCGGTCACTCTAGTTCTACTGCGGATATCCTCATTCCTAAGTTTATCACGCAGAGAAACTCCGAGCATAGCCCTCTCCATAGCTCGCTGAGCGACCTTGACCTTCCTCATACCGCCAGCAGTGAAGGACCACGTCTCAGTTCCGTAAGTCATCACTGGCAACACGCACTGGTTGTACAATTTCGTTTTAAGGTTTTGAGGTATGTCTGACGAGAAGATGTGTCGTAGCTTCCCGAACGCTGCCCAGCCGAGTTGAATCCGTCTATTGACCTCTCGGTCGAAGTTGGACTTACCTAGTCGGACTATTTGTCCCAGGTAAACATACTCGTCAACAACTTCGAGCTTAGTGCTCCCAACAACTACCGGCATAGGTGTGACATGGACATTAAACATGATCTTTGTTTTGTCCATGTTCATCTTAAGACCTATCCGTTGGGAAACACTATTGAGGTCATTGAGCATAGTGCTTAGGTCCTCCAGCGATTCTGCCATAAGGACTATATCGTCGGCAAATCGAAGGTGAGTGATGTACTCGCCATTGATGTTGATACCGTATCCTTTCCAGTCCAGAAGCTTGAAAACGTCTTCCAATGCAGCGGTGAAGAGTTTCGGGGATATGACGTCACCCTGTCTTACACCTCTCTGCAATTGGATAGGTTTCGTACTCTGGTTCTGTACTCGGATAGCCATCGTAGCCCTACTGTACAAGCACTTCAACACTTCGATATACCGACAGTCAACTTGGCACCGCTGAAGGGACTGCAGCACCGCCCAAATTTCGACGGAATCAAAGGCTTTCTCATAGTCCACATACGCCAGACATAGTGGCAAATTGTACTCTTCGGACTTCTGTACAACTTGCCGAAGGGTATGTATGTGGTCTATGGTGCTAAAGCCCTTTCGGAAACCGGCTTGTTCGGGAGGCTGGAAGTCGTCAAGTCTGCGCGCGAGACGATTCGTAATGACTCTCGAAAACAGCACGTAGACGCGGCTCAGAAGGGAAATCGGTCTGTAGTTCTTCAAGAGAGCGTTGTCACCTGTCTTGAAGAACAAGACCACCGCACTTCTGCTCCACGCCTCCGGTGTAATGCCACCATGCAGGACGGAATTAAAGAGCTTCTGAAGGACTTCAAGTACCGGTCTTCCACCCGCTTTCAGAAGCTCCGCTGTAATTCCATCCTCGCCTGGGGCCTTACCGTTTTTAAGGTGCTGGAGAGCCATCCTAATCTCGCTCAGACTGACATCCGGGATATCTTCGGAATAGTGTCGGATGAGACTCGCTCTAGATCGTTACTCACACTTGCGTGTGGCTCCAACGATGATGTGTACAGCTGCCCATAGAACCTCTCAATCTCACTCAAAATCTCAGGTGTCCCGGAAACGATGCTGCCACATTCTGTCTTCAGCTTTGACAGTTGGCTCTTTCTGGCAGACAGATCTCTGGCAAAGACTTTGGAGCCTTGGTTTCGCTCGATCGCTTCTTCAATACGAGCTGTATTGAAGTTGCGTAAGTCCCGCCGCATGCATTTGGAGATCTGTCTGTTCAGATGCCTGTATGCTGTCAAGTCTGTTGAAGAATGTAGCTTCATCTCCCGTCTAACAGCCATGAGATTAAGAGTGTGATCGGAGAGTTTTTGTGTTCTTCTGCGGCGGGTCTTGCAGAACTTAGCTCCGACCGCATGGACAGTTTCCACGAGCTTGTCATTCATATCGTCCACTTCATTGCAGTCTTCCAGGCACTGAAAACGGTTTTGTAACTCGAGCTGAAAGGTTTCGGGACTTTGGAACAGAGCACGAGGGGGACGGAGCGTTGACTTCATTAGACGAGACCTCTCCAACTTAACGTTTAGGTTCAGTGTGCCTCTAACCATTCGGTGATCGCTACCAGTTTTCACCCTCGCTATCACGGAGACATCACTGAACAGTTGTCGTCTGGTTGTCATAATGAAGTCAATCTCATTTTTTGTGGAACCGTCGGGGCTCGACCAGGTCCACTTCCTGTGGGGCCGCTTCTGGAAGAAAGAGTTCATCATAAAGAGTCCCTCTTTCTCCATGAAGTCGGCCAGCTGCTGGCCCCTTGGGTTCCGTTGCCCTATTCCAAATTTCCCTACTTTCAGCTCACCGTTCTCTCTTGTGCCTAGTTTTGCATTGAAGTCTCCCATTAACACCGTATATTGGGTTTTGGAGGAATGCATGGCTCTAGAGATATCCTCATACATTTCCTCCACCTCCTCATCGGGGTGTGCCGAGGTTGGTGCGTAAACCTGTATGACCTTCAGCGAATACCGTTTGGTGATTCTGAGTATAAGGTACGCAACCCTCGTCGACACACTCCCGATCTTTACAACGTTGTTAACGAGAGACTTGTGGACGATAAATCCGACACCTCCTTGAGACAGATGGTCGCCCTCCCGGTGATAGAGCAAGTTGCCGGATTCGAGGATTACCGTGTCCTCCCCCTCTCTTCGGACTTCGGATAATCCTATAATATGCCAGCGCAACTTGTCTATCTCTTCTTCCAGCTCCACAATCTTCTCGTCAGTCCTCAGGGTGCGTGCGTTGTACGTTGCCAGGTCGAGTCTGTGTTGTGAGTGAGTGTGAGTGAGTTTTAATGTGTTGTATTCGCGTAAATATAAGGAATCATTACGTCTATGTATAATTTTAACATGTTTAACAATGGAATTTAATATGCTGTTATAGTAACGGTAATTAAATATTTTAAATTACTTATTAAATAGTGTCTAGCTTTTCTAAAACATGTTAATATTCCACTGTTATTTCATACATAGACAAAACAGGTATCTTTATGATTTATGGTTATTATGGTTATAGCACGAACAGGTCGGCTCGATATCTGGAGGATAGATAGATAAATAGGACTACGCTCTCACAAAATACTAACATATAATTTAAAATATAAAATTTTGTACAACCGACTGCAATATATTTTATTAAAGGTAGCTCAAAAACTATTTGTTAGACCTTGATCAAATTTATATGGGACCACATGAGAAGCACCAGCTTTCGAATAAAAAAGAATCATCGAAATCTGTTCACGTAAAACAAAGTTATGATATATATAACACACTTAAAAAAACATAGAGTCGATTTGAGTACCACCTCCTTTTTGAAATCGGTGGGATAGAAAATAGCAGCTAAATGCTGCTGTATTTCGTATGGTGAGTGTATAGAACCGGAGACACTTATTAATGGAAATGAGACATTCAATCTTAGTCCTCGAGGGTGGCAACGCATTTGCATTTTGATTCTTAATTGAAGATAGTTAGCATGTACATGTGCATATCAGGTGTATTTCGTGCTCGTTTGCCACCATTATTCTATAAATAATTTAAAATTTAAAATTTTGTACAGCCGACTTCAATATAAGTTATTAAGAATAACTCAATAACTATTGGTCGTATCTTGACCACACGAGAAGTATCAGCTTTCAAATAAAAAAAGAATCATCGGAATCGGTTCACCTAGTAAAAATTTATGAGATAAAAAAAAGAAAATAACATAGAGTCGAATTGAGTACCGTCTCCTTTTTGGAAATCGGCAGAAAAAGAAACAGAATATTATACGCAATAAAATCGGCAAAGTTAAAGCTTTACTTATTCGTGATTATTTCAAAATGTTCTCGGCAATTAATTAAGAAATCTCTCGGGACGTAATTAAATATAATACAAGACTAAAAAATCATATATAAATTTTAAGAGAAAAATTAAAGTTGTACGCATTTTAATGGCACTTAAGATTTGAAAAAAAAACATGCCTTTAAAAATTTATCCATCAAAAATAATGCAACCGAAACAGTACTGATGAATTATTGCTCATTCAAAATTAGTCAATTGAAATTAATTTGATAAAATATTCCCTATCTAAAAAACATTACAATTTCACAGTAAAAATATGATAATTGTATTTATTGAGAGATAATGTAAACGTGTAGAGCCGTGGTAGCTCAGGAGCTAAGGTCTCGCTGTAAATTTCACAGTACACGAGCAACCCGGATTCGATTACCGCAGGGTAATCGAATCTGGGAATGCCTGCGCACCAATGAAATTTTTAATTGCAATTTTAAATGCTGATTTACTACGTGATCGGCGGTGAAGGAAAATATCGTGAGAAAACCTGCAAGTTTGAAAAATAGAAGAAAAAGTGTAAAGTTCGCATATATTATGCAGGGATGGTAGATGTGATAAGGATATGTCCAAAAAGGCACGTATGGCAATTCGCAATGCTGTGTTAGTCACTACTTTAATGTAAGGTAGTGAAAGTTGGGTGTGGCAGAAGAAGCACGAGAGTAGAATAAATGCTGTAGAAATGCGGCCGTTATGAAGTATGTTAGGGCTGAATCTGAATGACGGGGTGAGAAATTGTGTGATAAGAAAAGAGTGTGGTTGGCAAGATGATGATATGACTAGGATTAAGAAAGGAATGCTTCGGTGGTTTGGTCATGTAGAAAAAATGAATAAGGAAAGAGTGACAAAGCAAATTTATGTATTTTTTTGCGTCGTGATGTGCCGCACTACGCCGCGAGGCATTTCGAGGCGTAGCGCTACGCCGCGGGGTATTTTAGAATTATCTCAATAAAATGTGTATCTTTTCGTGTAGTAAATAAAGTTAAATTTTGTTTCACTGTCTTAAAAAGTGCGCACCGCGTCACATCTCGCATTTTTGCACGTGGTAGAGCCATGCTGCAGCTATATTAGTAGTATAGTTGTAGCGCGAATGGGTCGGCTCGACCGAGGACCACGCTCTCACAGAATACCAGCGTAAAATAGCAGCATAACACTGATGTGTTTCGTATGGTGAGTGTAGAGAACCGGAGAGCCTTTTTTACTGGAACGAGGCATTCCATCTTAGTCCTCACGGGTGACAACGCATCTGTATTTTGATTCGTAATCGAGGATAGATTTACGATAGAATTACGATAGACTATTAAAAATGTATAAACATTGCAAAAAGAACAACAAACAATAAATTTGTATTGAATAGTAAAAATATATGTAAAGCTACTTGGACCATTATAAAAAATGAGACTAATCGTGTATATACTAAAAACTACATATATAAAATAATGAATAATGAAAAGGCGGTAACGGAACCTGCTGAAATAGCATCTATTATAAATAATTATTTTATTAACGCAACAAATCAAATAAATTATAAAATAGAAAATACAACTGACATGAAATTACCCCAATCAATTTTTCTGACTCCTATAAATGAGAATATTATCAAAAAAAAAAACAATAATGTCTTTAAACAACACAAAATCTGAAGGCTATGATTCCATATGTACTAAAATAATTAAATCGTGTAAGGATGAAATAAGTGAAATATTAGCATTCCTGATAAATCTTTCACTAGAGTCAGGGACTTTTCCTGATAAATTAAAACTTTCAATAGTAAAACCTTTATACAAAAAGGGAGATAAAAGTGACATAACTATCTATCGACCAATTGCACTAGTCCCAGTCCTCTCAAAAGTATTTGAAAAGGTGATGCATTACCAACTTACTTCCTTTTTTAGTAAATTTAAGGTGATAAAAAAAATCAGCATGGTTTCCAAAAAAAATAAATCCACAACACATGCTGTGTTTACATTAGTGAAGGAAGTCTTACAAAATTTAAATCAAAGAAACTATACACCTGTAGTATTTCTTGACATGTCGAAAGCCTTCGATCGCGTCTCACATGATCAGTTACTTATCAAACTAGAGGCTAACGGCATAAGGGGACCTGCATTAAGTTGGCTAGAAAGCTATTTAAAAAATAGGTCACAGTGTGTAGAAATAACACAATTAAATTCTAAGAACATAGCTCAGGTATATAGATCGGAATTCAAAAACAACAATTTTGGTGTTCCCCAAGGTAGTATACTCGGACCATTGTTGTTTATATTATACATAAATGATTTACCTGATATCTCCAACTACAAAACTACTTTATTTGCAGATGACATCTCGGTGACGATTACAACTAGTAAAAAAGTACACTTGATCAACACAAAAGCGACATAGTTAAAACAATTAATTCAGTAAATAAATGGCTCAATAAAAATAATCTACACATTAATTTCAGTAAAACAAATATTATTAATTTTAATAACTTAAATTCTGACATAAATATTGAATATAATGGACAAATTCTGCGGAACGCTATTAGTACGACATTTCTAGGTTTAATTATAGACTCAAATCTAAATTGGAAAGAACATATCCATAAAGTGAGTAACAAAATTAACAGATTTGTATACGCGTTACATAAATTGACAAAAATAGCAAACAAAAACACTGCGATCACAGCGTATTTTGCATATGTAGAATCTGTTATCAGATACGGACTTTTAATGTGGGGTAATGGCACAGACTGTCAAAAAGTATTTTTAGCTCAAAAGCGCTGTATTAGAGCTATAAGTAACATCCCATCGGACACATCATGCAAGCCTTATTTTAAGAGTTTTAACATACTTCCTTTTCCCTGCCTCTATATATTTGAGGTTGGCAAATTTGTAATGCAAAACAAGCACATGTTTTTACAAGCTAAAGATGTTACAAAAATTAACTTACGGAACCCAGATAAACTGGTACTAGATACAAATCCAAAAAGTAAGCGCTTCTTCTTCTTCTTTCAAAAAAATAGTTATGCAATGTGCAACACTATTTACAATAAAATACCCTCACATATTAAGCAATTACCATACCACAAGTTTAAAATTTCATTACGACGAAGGCTGGTAGAAAAAACATTCTACACAATAAATGAGTTTTTAAATTGTAGTGATTAAGTTGTCGATGCATGAATTAATTTATTTATATTAATTTATTTATTTATAAAATTTGTAAAAGGATGTTTTTAGTTATGTGTTTTAGATTAAGTTTAGCAACTAATTATCTTATAAAAACTGTTGGAAATTTGCATGCTGTTGAAAACAGCTAAATAGGTTTTCTTAACACATTGTTTTATAATACCAAGAGCAAAATATTTTTGTACCCCTATTTACTAGCAAATAAAGAATTTGAATTTGAATTTTGAATTTAGATATAGATGTCTATGGGCCACAGCAACCACTTACCATCAGGTGGACTGTGTGCTCGTTTGTCACACTTATCCTATAAAAAAAATATTATGTGGGTTATCTATATAGTTTTATTATTATTGTTGTATTTTTGTTACTATTGAACCACAAAATAATATTTCCGTCATTACACGTATACAAAACTGCAATTACTAACTTCAAGAGCTCTCCTGTGTATAGTTAGAAGCGAATGGCTTCTAAAACTTTAATACGTTCTTTGTATAAAGATCTAGTGCAAGTTTAACTAGCTGGCGGCAAGTTAGCATTTAGTTAAGCGCTACTTACGTAGCCTGGACCCATTCTGGACAACTTCGACTATTTAGTGCTTTCGCTGAAATCTAACTCTAAATTACTTTTTTATATTATACAAATTAAGTTTACAAGAATATAAAAAGATAGTCTGGAAAACCCAAAAGTGAACTCCTCATGAGCGTTTCATTAAACTTTGATGAAAACAATAAAAATAGTGTCGATACTTTTTATAAGAAATAAAAACAGAGAATCTGATCGACTTTCATTAATAACTTTTAAACGGTGTTGGGTTCAATAACTAAAATCGATAGGGATTCTTCTTAGAATATATGGAATCTTATTTAATTCTATACAATATCACAATCTATTGCTTACTTTTCTATTAAGCGAGAAAACTTATCGACGCACAGACCAACGGACGACAGTCCATATATTTTTTCAATTACATTTTTTCTTATGTAATCTAAACTGAAACAATTAGAAAATAAACAAATTTTATAATTGAATGTCTGAAGTTATTGTAACGTTAATAATTATTTGGATTTTATGTCTAGCTAAAAGTATAAGAACGATTTTATTTAGCGAAATTGAGGTATGACCACATATCGAAAGTAGAGCACTCCCTCACGTTGTGAGATCTGCAATTATAAACTGTAGTGCTTAGTTATTATCCCACCTGATGGTAAATAGTGATGTAGCCAAAGATAGCAAAGCGCACTGGCTTAGCCAAACAAAAGCATGTCTACTATTATCTTGATGACATCCACGTTAAAAGATAGACGCTGGCAATTATTCCACGCATTTGTCTTACACATTAAGAAAGACGAAGGAAATAATTTGGTTTGAATTCGTGATATGTCGTCAACAAATGGGCGGAGAACCGTCAGTTGGTGGTGAACCGATGAGAACCGGAAAACCGATGGTGGAAGGGAGTGAGAGGAATTAAGTCAAGTTTATATCTCCGCACACTTTCTTTTGATAAGTCTGGGAGGGGACTAGTCGAGAAAAAGTGTAAGATTTTTCCGTCACGACCTCTTCTGACGTAGTGTAGACGGTCTTGGCGGCTATAAGGAAGCGAGATGGAATAACATCCATCTCCCTTGCACTTTTTCATATCTTGCCATGAAAGAAATATTATTTTATTTAATATGACGCTTCATTTTAATAAACATTTAGTAATTTTTTTTATTTTAATAAAAAAAAACGTTACCTCCACACTAGAATTTTCTCCTGTATCGTGGGGGTAGTTTACATACATTAATTTCACAAGGACAAACATACAGACCCGGAACAATTATTTGTAGACCATACAAATATTTGTTCCGTGCGGGATTCTAAACCACGGCCCTTAGCGTTTTGGCTCATTGCTAAGCCACTGCGCCACGGAGCATTCATTTATTTGTATTTGTTAATCAATAATATAATATGTTTATCAATAATAACATACTACGAAAGGAACATCGTTCCAACCGAGTGTTCCACGACACGAACGCATGTTTTTTGTGTATTTGTATAATTAAATTTTAGTGATGTTTCCGTGGATATAATCATCTCGCCCATAATCAATATCTGACATGAGTGTCAGTCGGTTATGAGTAAAAATATATAAAAGAAAAGGGTATCATCGTCAAGAAGCGGCCCCACAGGAAGTGAACTTGGTCGAGCCCCGACGGTTCGACAAAAAATGAGATTGACTTCATTATGGCGACCAGACGACAACTGTTCAGTGATGTCTCAGTGATCGCGAGGGTGAAGACCGGCAGCGATCACCGAATGGTGAGAGGCACACTGAAAATAAACGTTAAGTTGGAGAGGTCACGTCTAATGAAGTCAACGCTCCGTCCCCCTCGTGGTCTAATCCAAAGTCCCCAAAACCTTTCAGCTCGAGCTACGAAACCGTTTTCAGTGCCTAGAAGATTGCAAAGCAGTGGACGATATGAATGACAAGCTCGTGGAAACTGTCCATGCGGTCGGGGCTAAGTTTTGCAAGGCCCGCCGCAGAAGAACACAAAAACTCTCCGATCACACTCTTAATCTCATGGCTGTTAGACGGGATATGAAGCTGCAATCTTCAGTATATTTGACAGCATATAGGAAACTGAACAGACAGATCTCCAAATGCATGCGGCGGGACTTACGCAACTTCAACACAGCTTGTATTGAAGAAGCGATCGAACCGAAACAAGGCTCCAAAGTCTTTGCCAGAGTTCTGTTTGCCGGAAAGAGCCAACTGTCGAAGCTGAAGACCGAGTGTGTTTCCGGGACAACTGAGATTGAGAGGTTCTATGGGCAGCTGTACACATCATCGTTGGAGCCACACGCAAGTGTGAGTAACGAGCCACTATGTCTGACGTATGTGGACTATAAGAAAGCCTTTGATTCCATCGGAATTTGGGCGGTGCTTCAGTCCCTTTAGCGATGCCAAGTTGACTGTCGGTATATCGAAGTGTTGAAGTGCTTGTACAGTAGGGCTACGATGGCTATCCAACTACAGAATCAGATTACGAAACCTATCCAATTGCAGAGAGGTGTAAGACAGGGTGACGTCATATACCCGAAACTCTTCACCGCTGCATTGGAAGACATTTTCAAGCTTCTGGACTGGAAAGGATACGGTATCACCATCAATGGCGAGTACATCACTCAACTTCGATTTGCCAACGATATAGTCCTTATGGCAGAATCGCTGGAGAACCTAAGCACTATGCTCGATGACGTCAATAGTATTTCACAACGGATAGGTCTTAAGATGGACATGGATAAAACAAAGATCATGTTTAATGTCCATGTCACACCTATGCCGGTAGTTGTTGGGAGCACTAAGCTCGAAGTTGTTGACGATTATGTTTACCTGGGACAAATAATCCGACTAGGTAAGTCCAAATTCGACCGTGAGGTCAATCGACGGATTCAACTCGGTTGGGCAGCGTTCGGAAATTTACGGCACATCTTCTCGTCAGGTATACCTCAAAACTTGAAAATGAGACTGTACAACCAGTGCGTGTTGCCAGTGACGACCTATGGAACTGAGACGTGATCCTTCACTGTTGGCCGGATGAGGAAGCTCAATGTCGCTCAGCGAGCTATGGAGAGGGCAATGCTCGGAGTTTCTCTGCTTGATAAACTTAGAAAAGAGGACAGTATAACCAGAGTGACCGACATAGCCCAACGGATTAGTAAGCTGAAGTGGCAATGGGCCGGCCATGTAGCTCGAAGAACCGACAACCGATGGGGAAAAAAGGTTTTCGAGTGGCAGCCTCGTACCGGCAGGCGAAGTGTAGGGCATCCCTCCACTAGATGGAGTGACGACCTGGTAAGATATGCAGAAGTCGATGGATGCAGGTGGCTCAGGACCGTGCTTTGTGGCATTCTTTGGGGGAGGCATATGCCTCATTACAGCCCTTCACAAGTGTGAAGGGCTGTAATGATGATGATGATGATCATCGTCAAAGGTGCAAGATATCCACTACGGTAATTACAAATCGTCCGCACTATAAAGGTGACTGTCTAGAAACTAATTAAATACAAAATCCGGCGAATGCAAACCATACTTGCATTGATTTCTGCTTCATCAGATTTAACAGTTTTTCACATAATTTTATTACTATTGTTATTATTATTAATCATTTCTTTTTAGACTCAGGTTCATATATGTTAGTATTAATACAATTTTTTTTACATGCTAGGTTAGTAAAAACTGAACAAAATCTATACAAAACTTGATACAGAGACTAAACTTGTGGCTTGTCGGCTTACGGAACTCATTAAACATGTTGTTCAATAAACTTTGCAAGCAGGTTAGAATCTAAAATGTTCGTTGCGATTATTCGCTCAAATAGATTTTTTCAATTACCTTGGTTTATTATTCCAAGTTTTTGAAACAAGTAACGTTTATTTTTTAATTTTGTTATAAGAAATATAATTTATACTACGTATTTTATTTACCACGTATTTATACAATGGCACGATTACGGCTTTGCACCAGTCTCCCGGTACTTACTTGTGCTGGCGAAATGGGCAAGTACCGGGACACTGGTGCAAAGCCGTAATCGTGCCATTGTGTAAGGGAAAAGGATCACGGCAGGACTGCATAAATTACCGCAGTATAAGCCTTCTCAGCGTCGTCGGTAATTGTATGCGAAAGTGTTGATTGAAAGGGTTGGGAATGAAATAGATGAAAAATTATGGGATGCACAAGCGGGATTTAGAAAGGGAATGGGATGTACAGATCAGGTCTTTACATTGCGGTGCATAGCCGAAAAGTCTTTGGCTAAAAACAAGAAGGTCTAATGCGAGTTTGTGGATCTAGACAAGGCCTATGATAGAGTGGTAAGGAATGAGTTGTGGTAAGCACTGTCCGTGAACGGTGTGAGCAGTATCCTCATACGAGCATTGCAATCTCTTTATAGGGATTCTAGTGCTTGTGTAAGGATTAACGGGGCATACACTGAATGGTTTAATATCGAAAAGGGTGTTAGACAGGGATGTGTAGCGTCACCGTGGCTATTTAATCTGTTCATGGACAATTGTTTGACAGATTTAAAAGAGAATTAAAGTGGGTTGAGAATGAATGACTTACTCGTCAAATGTTTTCTCTATGCTGATGACCAAGTATTACTTGCGTCTTCGGCCGAGGAGTTGCAGGAGATGGCAACTGCTATGAGTGGATCTTTTGTTAGAAAGGGAATGAAGATGAATGTAAAGAAGATGAAAGTGATGGTGTTTGAAAGAGATGAGTGAGAGACTGCAATATCGTGATTGGAGATGAACAAACTGAACAGGTGAAGGAGTTTGTGTATCTGGATTAAAAGTTTACATGAGATGGAAAGTGTGAGAGTGATATCGAAAGAAGAATGAATGCAGGAAACATAGTAAATGGAGCTTTGCACTCCTTTATGAGCAGTTGAAAGGTGTCTAACAAGGTTCGTTTGCCTGTACATGAGGGGGTGTTTGTTCCGACACCCGTGTACGCATGTGAAAGTTCGGTATGGCAGAAAAAACATGAAAGCAGAATAAATGCAGTTGAGATGAGAGCGTTAAGAAGTATGATAGGAGTTAAACTGAGTGACAGGATAAGAAATAGTGAGATAAGGAAACGTTGTGGTCTGAAAGATGATGTGGTGACAAAAATTGAGAAAGATATGCTGAGATGGTTTGGCCATGTCGAGAGAATAATTGAAGAACGATTGACGAAGAAAGTGTATGAGGCGAGTGTAAATGAAAGTATTGGTAGGGGTAGACTTGAAAAAAGTCAAGTCAAGAGTATCCTAAACCGAAAAGCATGTATGAAGGGAATAATGAAAGTGGACGAAGCGAAACAAGTATGTAAGGATCGTAGCCAGTGGAAAGAAGTGACAGACAGACAGATAGACAAACAAGAAAGTAACTTAAAAAAACGTGGTAAAATACGATTGGATGATATAGATTATGAAAATGGTTGGGAAGCAATTTTTATCCAGAAAAAAATCATGAATTTCCATCTTTATAGTTTTCTTTGATTCTGGAGAAGTTTGTTAAAATATTATAGGTAAACAGTGATAAAATAGACGTACACAGGATTTATAAAATAACTTTTTCAAAAACTGACATAAACATATTTGAAAAATTTGTTGTAGAAAATATTGTCCCTAAAATGTATATAAGCTTTGGACTTCAGAAGTAAATAAAATACTTTTTGTCACAATATCTAATACCGCTATTATTCATTTCCTCCAAGAGCACTCGCTCCAATGAATTGAATATTGCTAACTGAGAAGGAAATATGAAAGAAAAGTTCTCGGTGTATACACTTCACTCGTTGATCAACTAATGAGATCCGCTCGTTCAAGAGAGCTTCCGCAAGTTAACGGTAAAAATTCTTAACAGCCTTTTATTGTTATTTTCGTCACTCTATAACTTTGTTTTACTTTTTTGATTATTGGCCCGCTTGTTCTCAACTTCGATTCTTAATAGTTAGATATGAGAAGTTCTTAAGAGATCATAATCAATACAAACACATCAAAGAAACGGTAAATGTTTTTACTTTTGCAATCTTCAAGCTTTTATTTATGGCGTGAATAATAACTTAAATTGAAAATGTTAAAAAACCCCAAAAATAACTCTACCGCAGCTAATAAAACAGCTGATGACCTGGAAGCGGCTGAACCGATTTTGATAAAACATGTCTAAAAACCACCGCTTGAAAACCTGCTTTTATATAAAAAAAAACCGTATCCAAGTCAGTTCAACGATTTACGAACTACGGCGCCATAGACACACACACACACACACACACACACACACACACACACACACACACACACACACACACACACACACACACACACACACACACACACACACACACACACACACACACACACACACACACACACACACACACACACACACACATAGCGGTCAAACTTATTACACCCCTCTTTTTGCGTGGGGGGTTAAAAAACAAACGATTCTTCAATTAATTCTCGTCGACAGCGACAAATAACTGACCGTTGTAATTGCGAGGGAACGTGTGGAGAGTACTCAAAGTAATGGGCTTTGTGAAGGAATTGTGTAACAGTAGACGGTGGGTCGATGGGTGAAACGCGGTTAGTTACTTATTGTTCTAAATTTATACGGGTGTGTAATGAATATAAATTAATTATCCATCGTTTGAATAATGTATTGAAACTATAAGGTACTTTCTATTTCGCTCGGATCCATCCATACATCCATCACAGTCCATAGAGTCCACTGCTGAACATAGGCTTCCGCTGTAGACTGTCTTATAGGCATATCATTTTTCATAGATGCTACGCTTTGCAGGCGGGTTGGAAACCACAGTTTTGTAATTATTTTGAGTTGTCATCAGGAAGATGCTCTTTTTTTAGTTTCCCGCTGTCTCCTCTTACGACACATATGGTACGATATGGGTTAGTGGACTACGGGTGGTACTTTACTCAGATAATAATTTAAATTTTTTATACGATTAAACAAAGGCTATATTTAGAGTTGTCTGGAATCCTAGATACGAGAACAATCTCTTCTAGAAGTTAGTGTTACTATCTATTATTCTCTACTAGGGGGACGTAGTGAAAAAATTACGATATCGTTGTAGGGACTCGTATTTTTATACAAATTATTAGCTATGACTATATGAGGCAGATGACATACATCTATTTTGACTACGGGATATTTCTCAACTATACAGCAGTAATTTGTCAACTATGCGGGCGATATTAATTCTAAGCCACAAGTGTACATGTAAACAGAGACATTAATTTATTCTCACCTATTCGTTCCCAAACGTTAATACAAGGAAGGCAGAATGCCGTGTAGTGCGCGAAAACAACCACAACACAAGCAGACCCTAAAACCAACTATTTACGCTTTGCATAATTAGAACTCAGAGTAGTTTGTGTTATCGAAATAAGGATGAAAATCGAGCACACAGTACATCTGCTAGTTATAGGATGTTGTGGCCCATAGTCGTTAAAATCAAAATGCAAATGCATTGGTACCTCTGAGGACTAAGATGGAATGCCTCTTTTTCCAGAAAAAGGAGTCTCCGGTTCTCTATATTTACCATACGAAACACAGCAGCATTAAGCTGTTATTTTACGCTGGTATTCTGTGAAAAAGTGGTCCTTCCCCAGTCGAACCGACCCGTTCGTGCTACAAATATATTATAGCTGCAGCCTGGCTCCACCACATTGAATATAATATTTTGAGCGGTCACTACTCTACACAAACAACACAGTAATACAAGAGCGTGTGCTTGTCATACACATCGAACTACCCGTCCCACTAAACGCTAATCACTAATTTACTACACTCACACTAAGCCATGCCGTTATCACACATGAAATTTATCTTCAAAACCAACTTTGACCACAGTGACATCGATCATCTGAAGCTGTCACGTGTCATCACTTTGCCCTTTTCCACTGGAATGAATAATCGACACGATCCTAAGAAAGTTAGATTAGGTTTTCACGAAATTTATAACCATCACATAATGTTTAACGACGTTGTACTATGGAATAAAAAAAATGTGTTAAACCACAGTCAGTTTTCGGTCATGGTTATGTTTTGAACATAAAAATCTACATAAACATTAGAAGTCGCACGGCGTCTGCATTCACCAGCACGCGATATTTTTTAACCGAATGCAAAATGAAGGAGGTATTCGATTCAACTGTATTTTTTTATGTGTATTACCTCATAACTTTTTCAAGGTGAACCGATTTTGGCGATTCTTTTCTTATTGATGAAATATGTTGCTTTTCATGTGGTCGCATATAAATTTGATCAAAGTCTGACTAGTATTTTTTGAGTTATCCTTAATAATTTATATTGAAGTCGATTGTGCAAAATTTTTAATTTTACCATTTAGTCATTAAACGTTGCTCGAAAATTCCAATGTGTATCACTGTTTATTTGTTATACGAGTATATCGTAATTTCAAAATAACTATACCATTGCTTTTAACGCTCTCCGAACTCTAGAGAAAATCTTTAACGAGAAGTTCTAAAAAGAGCAGTCTGAAAATTTTAGTATACAAGTTCAAATCGTGGAAATGCAACATATTATGCATTGCTCAATGATTTTTAGAGTTCACTCCTTAAGTATAGTTTCTTATATATCGCACGGAATTAAAAATAGGTGGGTAGTAAAATCAAGCGTTAACAAAAAGTGAAGCATTTATGGTTTTCCTCTGTGCAACATATTCGCGCATCTCATAGCGCCAAATGAATATTATAATATTTCATATTATATTTTTATATGATATAATTTATATGACTTATTTTATCAAATCAATATAAATTAATATATTGGTTAATTTACTCCCTTTGCCTATTCTATATACTATATTTTAAGACAATCGTTTTCAAGAGTAAATTCCAGTCACGCTTCGGATCTGACACGCACTATTTATATAATTTTAGAATTATTTTTTAAGAATTTATTGCGTTTAATTAATAATGAAATGCATTCAGATCGAAGGATCGAGTGCTTTGCATTACTCGTGGTCATATGGGACTTACTGCTCTGATCTTCGCAAAATGAGTTCATGATGTCTTGTTATGGTCATTTTGAGTTTGGTTAAAACCGGCAAGAAGAGATCCGAAGGCATTGTCTACAAAATCTAAACTATACTACTGTGAAGATCACTTAGATTGATATAAGTATGACTTATATTTAACTATCGTTTATACAGAACAAAACATCATGACATGTGTGCATGACTTATTGCAAGTCAAGTTTTGTTATAAGTTAATCGCTCGTCTATTTTGACAGCCCTTGCAAGTGCAGTGCAATGTTTTACTTAATTCGTGATTTCTTCTATTATATGGGAATAATGACATGGTTTGTACAAAAAATATAACAAAAAGTTTTTCTCACCTAAGCTTATAGTATATATATATATATATATATATATAAGCAATAAACTCGCTTTGATTTTAAATGTCATAAAGATTATTGCATGTTTTAGCTGAAAAATGACATGTAAAAAAACACACAATTTAAGACTATGGGTTAAACGAATTCGAATTAACAGAATAAAGATTAGTACTTTCTGCTTTTACGAATCCGTCTTCCATGATGCCTTTTCAATAAAATTCGGAATAAAACTCAACAATCATAATAATAACTTGAAAATGTTTGAAATAACACAGCACTTTAGCTAGTTATCTTAACCAGTGACGTCAAGACGGTATATAATATGTCGGACAGCGTTTTGTACATTTAAGGCACAGATAGAAAAATATTCATAAAATTGAAATATAAAATTTATAATGCGTTTTTATAAATAGAAAGCAATATTTCTCGTTTAATTTTTACAAAATCTATCAAAAATATATATTATTTGATTTTTTTTCCATGGTGTAATATACTATATAATATACCCTACTGTTGTTATAAGATTTGTAATAAAAGAAAAGTCATTATTTTATTTTATTTACACTGTAACCTAAAATAATAATACAGGTCTATAAATCTAAATATTATGCGTGTCTTGGATAAAACTTCACCAATAATTTTACTCCAAGCGAACAACAAGAGAAACAATTCCTATAAACGTTGGAATCCCAAATATTCCGTCAGCTTTAGTCCTTGAGAGCCTTATTTGCAAGTTATTGTTTCGCAATGCAAACTGTTCGTAATTTGCCCCTTCTAACCCTCAGTACGTTGTCTATATCTCCCAAGACTTGTTCGGGTCTCAAGACTCACAACTTCGCTGTGCAAACTTGTCAATCTTGTTTGCCAAGCTGACCGACGTATAAGCTTCATTAAAACAGGAAGCCTTAGAAATGTGCGCTGTTCATAAACATTTCATATTATCATTAATTTACACGTCAATCTTTTGGTTTCTTTTTTTAAACCTTACACTTTAATAAATTCTTAACGAAATTAGGATCTAGCCCTGTATCGTAGATGCGATTTACATATATAAATTCCACTTGGACAATCATCCAGACCCGGAACGTAGTCGTAACTGAGTCAAAATATTATGTATTAACTATACAATAATTTCAAAGTCACAATCTATATACTTGCAAGCACTTGATGCGTGTTGGCGGACTTCACTTATCCTCAAACCATGTTATTTTACAGACAGAGGTTTCATCAGGACGTTTTCCTTTACTGCTAAGCACGTGGTAAATTAGCACTTAGAATAACATTGTTGTTAGTGCTATTGTGGATTGAATGATCATAATTGAGTTTGAGTTGCTCTACAATGCAATTTACGGCGATCTATTAACCCGTGAGCTACCACATGTTTTAACTGTCAAACAACCTGCTAAATATTTGGGGACCTTTGAAAAAAAACTGAATACGCCAGCTGACAAACATTTCTTGGAAGCTTTGTTTGTATTCTAACCCATCTGACTACTTGTTCACTGTCAAATAAACATCGTACTTATTCTTAAAAAAAAAACTGTCGCATCAATCAACGTCCTGGCAGCAACAATCTGAAGTTCTTGTAAAGTTTTTTATTATATTTTTCGTACCAGTTATCTGATGAAACATTTAGGAAATGAGATTGAGAATTGTCTTTAGGGACAGAAATATTCATTAGACTGTGTGCAGCATAGGGTGAACGTTTCGAATCATATAATATAAACAACAACAACAAGTAATATCTCATCATCATCATCATCATTACAGCCCTTCACAAGTCCACTGCTGAACATAGGCCTCCCCCAAAGGATGCCACAAAACACGGTCCTGAGCCACCTGCATCCATCGACCTCCTGCATGTCTCACCAGGTCGTCACTCCATCTCGTGGGGGGACGCCCTACACTTCGCCTACCGGTACGAGGCTGCCACTCGAGAACCTTTCTTCCCCATCGGTTGTCGGCTCCTCGAGCTATATGGCCGGCCCACTGCCACTTCAGCTTACTAATCCGTTGGGCTATGTCGGTCACTCTGGTTCTACTGCGGATATCCTCATTCCTAAGTTTATCACGCAGAGAAACTCCGAGCATAGCCCTCTCCATAGCTCGCTGAGCGACCTTGAGCTTCCTCATACGGCCAGCAGTGAAGGACCACGTCTCAGTTCCGTAAGTCATCACTGGCAACACGCACTGGTTGTACAATTTCGTTTTAAGGTTTTGAGGTATGTCTGACGAGAAGATGTGTCGTAGCTTCCCGAACGCTGCCCAGCCGAGTTGAATCCGTCGATTGACCTCTCGGTCGAAGTTGGACTTACCCAGTCGGACTATTTGTCCCAGGTAAACATACTCGTCAACAACTTCGAGCTTAGTGTTCCCAACAACTATCGGCATAGGTGTGACATGGACATTAAACATGATCTTAGTTTTGTCCATGTTCATCTTAAGACCTATCCGTTGGGAAACACTATTGAGGTCATTGAGCATAGTGCTTAGGTCCTCCAGCGATTCTGCCATAAGGACTATATCGTCAGCAAATCGAAGGTGAGTGATGTACTCGCCATTGATGTTGATACCGTATCCTTTCCAGTCCAGAAGCTTGAAAACGTCTTCCAATGCAGCGGTGAAGAGTTTCGGGGATATGACGTCACCCTGTCTTACACCTCTCTGCAATTGGATAGGTTTCGTACTCTGGTTCTGTACTCGGATAGCCATCGTAGCCCTACTGTACAAGCACTTCAACACTTCGATATACCGACAGTCAACTTGGCACCGCTGAAGGGACTGCAGCACCGCCCAAATTTCGACGGAATCAAAGTTTCTCATAGCCCACATACGCCAGACATAGTGGCAAATTGTACTCTTCGGACTTCTGTACAACTTGCCGAAGGGTATGTATGTGGTCTATGGTGCTAAAGCCTTTTCGGAAACCGGCTTGTTCGGGAGGCTGGAAGTCGTCAAGTCTGCGCGCGAGACGATTCGTAATGACTCTTGAAAACAGCACGTAGACGCGGCTCAGAAGGGAAATCGGTCTGTAGTTCTTCAAGAGAGCGTTGTCACCTTTCTTGAAGAACAAGACCACCGCACATCTGCTCCACGCCTCCGGTGTAATGCCACCATGGAGGACGGAATTAAAGAGCTTCTGAAGGACTTCAAGTACCGGTCTTCCACCCGCTTTCAGAAGCTCCGCTGTAATTCCATCCTCGCCTGGGGCCTTACCGTTTTTAAGGTGCTGGAGAGCCATCCTAATCTCGCTCAGACTGACATCCGGGATATCTTCGGAATAGTGTCGGATGAGACTCGCTCTTGGATCGTTACTCACACTTGCGTGTGGCTCCAACGATGATGTTTACAGCTGCCCATAGAACCTCTCAATCTCACTCAAAATCTCAGGTGTCCCGGAAACGATGCTGCCACATTCTGTCTTCAGCTTTGACAGTTGGCTCTTTCTGGCAGACAGATCTCTGGCAAAGACTTTGGAGCCTTGGTTCCGCTCGATCGCTTCTTCAATACGAGCTGTATTGAAGTTGCGTAAGTCCCGCCGCATGCATTTGGAGATCTGTCTGTTCAGATGCCTGTATGCTGTCAAGTCTGTTGAAGAATGTAGCTTCATCTCCCGTCTAACAGCCATGAGATTAAGAGTGTGATCGGAGAGTTTTTGTGTTCTTCTGCGGCGGGTCTTGCAGAACTTAGCTCCAACCGCATGGACAGTTTCCACGAGCTTGTCATTCATATCGTCCACTTCATTGCAGTCTTCTAGGCACTGAAAACGGTTTTGTAACTCGAGCTGAAAGGTTTCGGGACTTTGAAACAGAGCACGAGGGGGACGGAGCGTTGACTTCATTAGACGAGACCTCTCCAACTTAACGTTTAGGTTTAGTGTGCCTCTAACCATTCGGTGATCGCTACCAGTTTTCACCCTCGCGATCACGGAGACATCACTGAACAGTTGTCGTCTGGTCGTCATAATGAAGTCAATCTCATTTTTTGTGGAACCGTCGGGGCTCGACCAGGTCCACTTCCTGTGGGGCCGCTTCTGGAAGAAAGAGTTCATCATAAAGAGTCCCTCTTTCTCCATGAAGTCGGCCAGCTGCTGGCCCCTTGGGTTCCGTTGCCATATTCCAAATTTCCCTACTTTCAGCTCACCGTTCTCTCTTGTGCCTAGTTTTGCATTGAAGTCTCCCATTAACACCGTATATTGGGTTTTGGAGGAATGCATGGCTCTAGAGATATCCTCATACATTTCCTCCACCTCCTCATCGGGGTGTGCCGAGGTTGGTGCGTAAACCTGTATGACCTTCAGCGAATACCGTTTGGTGATTCTGAGTATAAGGTACGCAACCCTCGTCGACACACTCCCGATTTTTACAACGTTGTTAACGAGAGACTTGTGGACGATAAATCCGACACCTCCTTGGGACAGATGGTCGCCCTCCCGGTGATAGAGCAAGTTGCCGGATTCGAGGATTACCGTGTCCTCCCCCTCTCTTCTAATATCTCATGTTGAAGTATTTTGCAACAAAAATATAGTAGGTACGAAAATAAATGTGTTACTGTACTCAACATATCATTATAATGTCAACCTATGTCCTGTCAGAAATGTCTTCTGGCCGGCTTGTGTAACAGTGGTAAAGCCACGCGGCAGCTTTTGCTGTCGCACGGATGGGCCGGCTCAAACCGGGATGGTACCACGACTTCACAGAATACCAGCGTAAAGTAGAGGTTTACCTCTGCGTTTCGCTTGGTGAGTGCAGGTGACCGGAAGCTCTTTTTACTGAAAATGAGGCATTACATCTTAGTCCTCACGGGTGACAACGCATCTGCATTTTGATTCGCAAGCGAGGATAGTTGTAGATGTCCATGGGCCACAGCAACCACTTACCATCAGGTGGACTGTGTGCCCGTTTGTCACAATTGTCCTATAAAAAAACCTAAATGTGTAGGTATGAAAACGTAACATTAAATGAAATAAATTTTTAAGGATTTTATCGTGTTTAATTTAACAGAATGAGTTGAATTATGCGTAGATTAGACCAAAAATTAATATTCAAAAACTGAAGGTAGCCGAGCTAACTATGACATATGGACGTCAAACACCTTGAAATGAAACACAAAAAAATGAAATGCCATAAAACCTTTATTTAAATTGGCATTATACTGGAACAGTACTGCTAATTGGCGGCAAAGATGGAAAAGAAGGTAGTACCTTCCATGGACTCATTAACAAAAATGGAGGCTTACCACCAAGTTAATTAGAGAGTTTCTTTTTATAGAGTAGAGTGACAATCGAGCACACAGTCCACCTGATTGTAAGTGGACGCTGTGGCCTATAGACATTTACATTTATGCTCAATTAAATACCAAAATGCAGATGTGACAACGCATCTGCATTTTGGTATTTAACTGAGGTTTAAGATTAAATGCCTCATTTCCAGTAAAAAGGGTATCCGGTTCTTGTTTTATAAATGCAGTTTAACTAATGACGTGAGATCATGTTATGTACTCGTGGATATTTATTAACCTTTAATAGTTTATTAAAAACTAATAATATATTCATTCCAGAAAAAAAAAATCTCTTTAATCCGAAATAGGAACAGAAACGATACTTGCAGATCTTTCACACTGAAGCTAGATCACGTAACAAGACTAATTTCTAAAAAGCGTCCACTAGAACACGTTCTGTTGCCGACAAAGGCCAAGACGATTGTTGTGTTGCTTCTAACGTGGGAAGTTTAGTGACCGTTAGATATCTCAAAGATGATATAATTTTCAGTCATGATATTTCTTGTGTCAAGACTAAATATTTGGAGAATTTAGGGACGTAAAAATATATGATATGTCGCGTTTATGTGTATATTATGCTTATTGATGGCTACATTATGTAAGTTTAAGCCCTTAAGACAATTCCTAGTTCGGCGAGGCGTACAGA
Organism: Parnassius mnemosyne; assembly: GCA_963668995.1. Classification (NCBI taxonomy): domain Eukaryota; kingdom Metazoa; phylum Arthropoda; class Insecta; order Lepidoptera; family Papilionidae; genus Parnassius; species Parnassius mnemosyne. The sequence goes on from CAVLGL010000024.1 coordinate 8,443,134, forward strand.
ATAGCCTTATGATAAAATACACATTCTTGAATTATAGTGTCCTGTACCCGCCGCTTGTTTGAGTTGTTTGGGAAATAAGTTTGCCATACCAAACGATTTTGGACCGTAGGTTAAGGCTTAGGGAATGAACATTCATTGGGTAGGGCGTGCTGCATAGCAGCAATACAAGAAAACCTGTTTATCATGCATGCCAAATACCCCGCTCATTTAAAAATAGGTAAAGGAAGCTGAGGCTAACTATGACATTAGGACGTCGAAAACCTCAGTCCCTCCTGTGATCGTGGGTACTGTAAAGTACTCGAAACGTCAGGAATATAAAATTAGTAAGTATATTGGATGAAATCCGTAAAAACTAATTTTATTTAAATGTGTAATGTTTACGTAGGCATAAGAAATCATTAAGTAAGAATTAAGTAATATGAGAGAGTTTTGTATAGTGACTAAAGAGAACATAGACATTTCATCTTAGTCCTTAGAACAAAGTTTTTTTTATTTAAATTCTTGATCGACGACTGATGTTAGAAAATAAATCCACTTAGATTATCAGGTGTGTGCTCGTTTGTCACCTTTTTATAAAATCGTACACTGTAAAACATTAATAAAAAACACCTACGCTTAATTGGATACTGGACGCGTTATTGAAGTCAGACAGATGTTATGATCTACAGATTAAAAAGATGCGAAGTCTTAAGCGGAAAATTCCAATAATGAGATACCTACATTAATAAGAGGGATTAAACTTGTTTTGTGAATTCACTCGCGACGTCAGCACTATTATAATATAAAGCTCCCTATAAATAAGATGCATCAAGTTTCTCAAGTCATTGAGTTGTATTTGCAACTCAATGACTGAACGATTTTGATGAAATTGTTTGTGTGTGTCTGTGTGGATCAGTTTATTGTTTAGGTTTACAATAAGAAATGGTAGGTGGCGCTGTTATCGAGATCCAGAAGTCACCCGTGCAAAGCCGGGGTGGATCGCTAGTATTGTATAATTGAGGATAATGATGTTGCGAGTATCCTTATCACTGGTATATTTTTAAAACGGACATTTAAAAATACAGATTTCACATTGAATTGATTTGTATAAAATTATAAAATGAAAAATTCTTATGTGAAAGTTGTTCAAATATTTGAGCCAATCGTCTTTAACCGGTTGTCAGAGCCTCGATCGTAACTCATCCGACGGTATCTCATGCCGATATAAAAAATTATGAGAAAATGATCACACATTTCCGCTTACCCTTACAGCTTATTACAATCTATTGCTGAACATAGGCTTCCCCCATAGATTGCATTATAGTGTAGTGGAAATTCTTACACCGCCACCATATTTTATAGGATAGGATGACAAACGAGCACACAGTCCACCTGACGGTAAGTGGTTGCTGCGACCCATAGACATCTACAAAGAATCAAAATTCAGATGCATCGTCACCCGTGAGGAATAAGATGGAATGCCCCTTTTCCAGTAAAAAGGGTCTCCGGTTCGCTACACTCACTATACGAAACACAGCAGTGTAAGCCGCTATTTTACGCTGGTATTCTGTGAGAGCGTGGTCCTTCCCCAGTCGAGCCCACCCATTCGTGCTACAACTATACCACTAATGTAGCTGCAGCATGGCTCTACCACGTATACATTCCCGCTTACCTATTCATATTATAAATTAAAGTCCCTTGCCGCGTCCATGCCTTGCCTTCTTCTAATATGGTCAAATTTTTCTAAAAAAGGTCATGGTCATGATGAAACATACAACTAAATTTAGTTTAATTATACATAAGACAACACTCTGCCAAGTAGGCAATTTCAAGTGAATATTACCCTATAAACTTTCAATATGATACCTTTATATTTCCGTCTAGTTTTTATTGTTAAAACGCTGTTTATTTTATACACAAAGACCGTTTTAGTCTATCTTATGATATTTTTATTGTGAGGTGAACCGAAACGATTCTGGTCCCTTATGTTTATTGTGTTTTAACTTTGCGAACGGTCGGAATTTTTATGTTAAATTTTATGGTGCTATTTCGAGTGTACTCAGATCGTTTTTAGGAATGAGCCCCCATTTACAATTTCATGTAATGTCTTTGCATTGAAGGTGTTCTCTGTCTGGAAATTTAAATGTTCCGCAACATATATTTTAGAGAAGATAAAATAAGTTAAACCACAATAAGAACAGAACAAAGGAAATGCGAAAATTCGAATTCTCGTTAGTGAGCTATCAGTAATGGAAATATTGTAAATCTTAACTTAATAAGGCTGTGTGATGGATGAGGGAGGATGGGTGAAAATTCTTTGTAAAGTCTTTCTATTGAATAAAACCATTTTTACGGATTTTATCGCGTTTAATTAACTTATTTTATATTCCCGACGTTTCGGTTGCTTTCCAGCAACCGTGGTCACGGGGGACTGAGGTGATTGACGTCCCGATGTCAAAGTTAACCCGGAGTACCTTCAGCTTTTTAATTATTAATTTTGGTCCGATCTACGCAGAATGAACTAACTGTGTCTTGAAGTCTTACAGTGGTATGCTTGGGTTTAGTTTTAATTTTATGAATTACAGGATCCCAAGCAGGTGGTAGTACCCAGCCTCCCTCTCTATTGAAATTAGGATGTTTTTTAATTTCAATAGCCTCACGTATCATCCTTGGCAGGAATCGATGTTCTTTCGCGAGGACTTGTGGTTTATCAAATCTAATGTAATGACGGGGGCCGTCTAGGATATGATCACAAACTGCAGACTTCCCGGAACGTTGGTGCTTCACGTCAGCTATGTGTTCTTTTACGCGGGTTTTTATTGATCGTTTTGTTTGCCCTATATACGAGAGACCACACTCACAATCAAGCTTGTATACTCCTGCATCTTGTAGAGGAATATTGCACTTGACGGATGGTAAGAACTGACTAATCTTCTTCGGCGGCTTGAAGAATGTTCTAATAGAAGCTTGCTTCAAGATGTAGCCAATCTTGTCTGTGACACCTCTGACATATGGTAGTACAGCAGGCACACGCTCGACTGTGGCCGGCTTCACTCGGTCACTGTGACGTAGGCGCGGAACCCAAAGCTTGTTGTCGTACAGAACCTGCTTGACGTGCTGAAGCTCGGCGGCCAGGTGTTTGCTGTCACAGATCCCTCGTGCTCTCTGCAACAAAGATTTGCCCACGGTAGCTAACTGTGAAGGGTGATGGTGGGATTCACCGTTTAAGTATCGGTTTGTATGGGTCTTTTTTCTATACACAGTGTGACCTACGGTGTTATTAGGATTTCGAATGACTAACACATCTAGGAAAGCTAAAGAATTATTTGCCTCTAACTCCATAGTAAATTGAATTTTAGAGTTTATGGAATTAAGATGTTCTAAAAATGCAGTTACTTTGTCTGATGGTAAAATTGTGAAAGTATCGTCTACGTACCGCTTGTAGAAACTTGGAGTTACTGGTGCAGTAAGCAGGGCTTTCTCCTCAAAGTCCTCCATGAAAATATCGGCGACAATGGGAGATATTAATGGGTTATAGACCGCACGTTGTTTATTACTCGCGTCTGTTGTCAATGATTGCGTTCCGTTATTACGTTGACATTGGCGTTGGACATTTGATTTGGTTGTTGAATGAATTGATGAATTTACTGCATTGAAAAACTTACGCAACAGACCAGATCTTACGATTCTCCGCGCAGATAAGTCTGCAGTTTGTGATCATATCCTAGACGGCCCCCGTCATTACATTAGATTTGATAAACCACAAGTCCTCGCGAAAGAACATCGATTCCTGCCAAGGATGATACGTGATGCTATTGAAATTAAAAAACATCCTAATTTCAATAGAGAGGGAGGCTGGGTACTACCACCTGCTTGGGATCCTGTAATTCATAAAATTAAAACTAAACCCAAGCATACCACTGTAAGACTTCAAGACACAGTTAGTTCATTCTGCGTAGATCGGACCAAAATTAATAATTAAAAAGCTGAAGGTACTCCGGGTTAACTTTGACATCGGGACGTCAATCACCTCAGTCCCCCGTGACCACGGTTGCTGGAAAGCAACCGAAACGTCGGGAATATAAAATAAGTTAATTAAACGCGATAAAATCCGTAAAAATAGTTTTATTCAATGTGTAGTGTTCGCGTAAATATAAGAAATCATTAATTCTTTCTATTTATGTAGCATAATAATAAAAAAATATTAATTTTAATTTCAAAAGCAAATACACTCTGCTTTGTTTTAAATACAGTCCCAAAAACATTGTGAAAGTGATGATACTTCATCAAGGTATTTAATTATTAAAACCTAAGAAGGTGGATCCTGTAAACACACGGTTATGATATGAATGTATAAATAAATTATCATCATACCAATATAATACAGATCATTTTTTGATGGAAGCTTCTACATTTTGTTTATCATGTGATTTACAGTAATAATAGTAATAAGCCGGCAATTATAAAATACAAAATAAATCGCACTTGTGTTGCAGTTGTTCATGGGCTGCGGTAGTCACTTACCATCAGCTGAGCCGCACGCTCGTTTGCCCCCTCTTATAAAAAGAATCACATTCTGCATCTGGTTTTTTCTTATAAATTTTTACTTTATAGCTTTATGTTGCAGCTTTGTAAAGGCTGCAGCTTGAATAAATTTGATAAGATGTTAAATCCGCTTCAATTTGTGTTTCTAAGATTCTTTTAGATCCCGGAAATATAAATGAATAGTTTTTATGTAACATGTTTTCAAAACTTTTACCCTGATATACAATACAATACTTTGAAACAATGAGTTCTTTGTTGATGAATAAATCGTATAAAAAATGAAAAGCACTGTTTTTACCAAGCCAACGATTAGTTTTCTCGGAATAAGTTTTTCACTGCGTGGATCCTTATAAACTTGTTTTTTGTAGAAAAAATGTAGAAAAAACTGTGAGCTCTCTATGTTATATACATATTATATCACTTCACTGAGGGACTTAGGGACTTACACTTTCCATTAGCCACTCGTAGTTTAGCCGCTTTTGTCAGCTAGGTTATAACAGAGAAAACTTTTAGACGAGACGTCTTTATAAAGGATGCCCTGTAAGGGCTCTTTACCTCTTTCAATGTAACTCAATACTTGTGTAATATAATGTTGTGCACTTAATAATTAGTAATATCTGTCTAAAATAAGTGAATTAAAAAATGACACACGCTGTATAATACAGGGCAGCGGAATCTTTTACGCAGCCACTATACATCTAATTTAATTATTAATAGCATTTAAATTGCTAACACAAAATGGGTACCCACACATTATGTATTTTATTTAAATAAAACTGAAAAAGTAAATTTAATTATGGTTATCGATGCACAGAGTTAAACAATTGTATTGATAAAAAATAAACCCTTAGTTCTGGACAGTAATGAAAATTTGAGGTTTAAAGAAAAACCGAAATTGATGACACAAGATGACAATATCTACAGGTATGGTACGGCCTTACTCATATAAATCGACGTTAATTTAAGAAATGCTTAAAGTTGCTCTCTAGCTCCTAGAAAAATTTAATTAATATTTATGGAAATTTAATCATTTTAAAATAAACAATTTGAATGTTATAGAGCGTAATTTGTTCGTTTTTGGCATGTCTTTCGCAGATTAAAATTATAGTTTTAAATACGCTCTCAATTATATATCATAATTTAATACAGTTATAGTAAATAATTTAAAAGAATCCTGATAACCAAAATAACTTTCAAACGCTACAGAAATTACTGTCATAATCTTTTCCGGAAGCGTAAAAGTAATGATGTAAGGAGAAAATTGGATAATGCAAAAAATAACTCAAAAATTCTTACACATAAACTTAAAACTATAGCGTATTTCCCTGTAGAATCTGCTTATATTATTAAGGATCACTTTTCTAGTCTAGACAAAAACTTTGCTGAAAACCTAAAAAAATCTCGTCCGCTCCTATGGTAAATAATTACATAAATAAAATAGTAACCCTAATTAATTCTTTTGTTCCCTTAAATATGGATGCATTAGAAGTAAATTCGATCATAAATAACCTCTCCAATGATTCTGCCCCAGGGAACGGTAACATTTCTACATCATTAATTAAAATAACCAGACACACCCTTACTTTGCCTTATTTGCCTTTATTATTACATTAAATTATATATTTGCCCTTATTGGCCTTTGCCATATTTACAATATTTGCCTTAAAAGTCGCCAATTTTCCATTACATTTAAAAGGGCCTTAGTAATCCCCAGACAAAAAAATAGTGGAAGTAAATATGACATCGGCTACTACAGGTTAATTTCTGTACTAACAGTACTAAACAAAATACTGGAGCAGCTGTCTGTTCACCTGCTCTCTAAAAATCAATTTGGTTTTAGAAATGGAATTTCTATTCAGGGCGCTGTGTTAGCTTTAACTGAAGAAATAAGTAAGCAACTGGACTCTTGTAACAAATATCTCGGAGTTTTTTTTTGATTTAGCCAAGGTGTTCGACAACGTTTTGGTTCCTATCCTGTTAGACAAACTATATAATATAGAATAAGAGATCTGCCTCATGTGTTTCTATCAGATTATTTTACTGAACGTCAGCAACAGCTGAATCTCGGGGAATATCTTAGCCGTCCGTCAAATATTGCTTATGGTGTCCCTCAAGGCAGCGTACTCGGGCTTTTTAAAACAATTTTAAAATATATACCTATATAGATGACACTGCTTTTATTTTCAATGCAAAATCATAGAAAAATCTAAGAGTTGATTGACTGACTTAGGAATTCACCACATGTCTAACTGTCTAAGATAAAACCTACTGAACCTAAATATTAATAAAACTAAATTTATACATTTTTCTATATGGAAAAATAGACAACCTAATTCTTATTTTAACCTTACAGTTCATATCTGTATTTAAATAGACATAGTAGTTGCTCATGTGATAAAATCACCAGGACTAGTACTATCAAACACACAACATTACAGTACAATCTCGGTGAAACTATTGATAAGCACCTTACCTGAAGTCAAAACATTGAAGTCATTGCTGACAGGATAAAGAAAATGTTTAAAAAACTTAGGTATGGTGCGAGTGAAACGACTCTCACTATCAACCACAAAGCTCTAGCGCAATAGATCCTGAGTTAATGTATACCTGCAGCAAAAACACATCTAACAGCACTAGAAAGAGCTCAAAGATTTCTAATTAAGGTTCTTTGAGGTTTCAATTTTCAACTTTAGAACTACAATAAAACTTATAAATTCTTTACCACTCATCAGGTTTATATATTGAATTGCATCCTAAAAACAGATCGACATTTACCTTTTATACGTCGTCATACAAGAAAACGTAAGAGTATCAAAATTTGTCGTACACCATACACCACGGTTTTTATTCTTTATATCATTATCATCAAGAAGTCTTCACAAGTCCACTGCTGAATAAAGTTTCTCCGAGGGAATGCGAGGAAACACGGTCCTGATAATGTTATTTTTCAAAAACACACTAGACGTTATCTAGAAACTGTTTCAAAGATTTATTTCAAGTATTTCTATTAGAATACTTGCACATAGTCTACCTGATACCACCACTATACCACGTATAATATTATAAACGTATACACGTATAAGTATAAATGCGTGTTGCCAGTGATGACTTATGGATCTGAGAGGTGGTCCTTCAATGCTGACTGAATGAGGAAGATCAAGGGCGCTCAGCAAGCTATGAGGAGGGCTATTCTCAGAGTTTTTCTGTGTGATAAACTTAAAAATAAGGATATCCGCAGCAAAACCAGAGTAACCGACAAAGTTCAACGAATTATTAAGCTTAAGTGGCAATGGGCCGACCATATAATTCGAAGAACCGACAAGTGATATGGAAAAACGTTCTCGTACCGCTAGGCTTAAGGCTTAGGGAATGAACATTCATTGGGTAGGGCGTGCTGCATAGCAGCAATACAAGAAAACCTGTTTATCATGCATGCCAAATACCCCGCTCATTTAAAAATAGGTAAAGGAAGCTGAGGCTAACTATGACATTAGGACGTCGAAAACCTCAGTCCCTCCTGTGATCGTGGGTACTGTAAAGTACTCGAAACGTCAGGAATATAAAATTAGTAAGTATATTGGATGAAATCCGTAAAAACTAATTTTATTTAAATGTGTAATGTTTACGTAGGCATAAGAAATCATTAAGTAAGAATTAAGTAATATGAGAGAGTTTTGTATAGTGACTAAAGAGAACATAGACATTTCATCTTAGTCCTTAGAACAAAGTTTTTTTTATTTAAATTCTTGATCGACGACTGATGTTAGAAAATAAATCCACTTAGATTATCAGGTGTGTGCTCGTTTGTCACCTTTTTATAAAATCGTACACTGTAAAACATTAATAAAAAACACCTACGCTTAATTGGATACTGGACGCGTTATTGAAGTCAGACAGATGTTATGATCTACAGATTAAAAAGATGCGAAGTCTTAAGCGGAAAATTCCAATAATGAGATACCTACATTAATAAGAGGGATTAAACTTGTTTTGTGAATTCACTCGCGACGTCAGCACTATTATAATATAAAGCTCCCTATAAATAAGATGCATCAAGTTTCTCAAGTCATTGAGTTGTATTTGCAACTCAATGACTGAACGATTTTGATGAAATTGTTTGTGTGTGTCTGTGTGGATCAGTTTATTGTTTAGGTTTACAATAAGAAATGGTAGGTGGCGCTGTTATCGAGATCCAGAAGTCACCCGTGCAAAGCCGGGGTGGATCGCTAGTATTGTATAATTGAGGATAATGATGTTGCGAGTATCCTTATCACTGGTATATTTTTAAAACGGACATTTAAAAATACAGATTTCACATTGAATTGATTTGTATAAAATTATAAAATGAAAAATTCTTATGTGAAAGTTGTTCAAATATTTGAGCCAATCGTCTTTAACCGGTTGTCAGAGCCTCGATCGTAACTCATCCGACGGTATCTCATGCCGATATAAAAAATTATGAGAAAATGATCACACATTTCCGCTTACCCTTACAGCTTATTACAATCTATTGCTGAACATAGGCTTCCCCCATAGATTGCATTATAGTGTAGTGGAAATTCTTACACCGCCACCATATTTTATAGGATAGGATGACAAACGAGCACACAGTCCACCTGACGGTAAGTGGTTGCTGCGACCCATAGACATCTACAAAGAATCAAAATTCAGATGCATCGTCACCCGTGAGGAATAAGATGGAATGCCCCTTTTCCAGTAAAAAGGGTCTCCGGTTCGCTACACTCACTATACGAAACACAGCAGTGTAAGCCGCTATTTTACGCTGGTATTCTGTGAGAGCGTGGTCCTTCCCCAGTCGAGCCCACCCATTCGTGCTACAACTATACCACTAATGTAGCTGCAGCATGGCTCTACCACGTATACATTCCCGCTTACCTATTCATATTATAAATTAAAGTCCCTTGCCGCGTCCATGCCTTGCCTTCTTCTAATATGGTCAAATTTTTCTAAAAAAGGTCATGGTCATGATGAAACATACAACTAAATTTAGTTTAATTATACATAAGACAACACTCTGCCAAGTAGGCAATTTCAAGTGAATATTACCCTATAAACTTTCAATATGATACCTTTATATTTCCGTCTAGTTTTTATTGTTAAAACGCTGTTTATTTTATACACAAAGACCGTTTTAGTCTATCTTATGATATTTTTATTGTGAGGTGAACCGAAACGATTCTGGTCCCTTATGTTTATTGTGTTTTAACTTTGCGAACGGTCGGAATTTTTATGTTAAATTTTATGGTGCTATTTCGAGTGTACTCAGATCGTTTTTAGGAATGAGCCCCCATTTACAATTTCATGTAATGTCTTTGCATTGAAGGTGTTCTCTGTCTGGAAATTTAAATGTTCCGCAACATATATTTTAGAGAAGATAAAATAAGTTAAACCACAATAAGAACAGAACAAAGGAAATGCGAAAATTCGAATTCTCGTTAGTGAGCTATCAGTAATGGAAATATTGTAAATCTTAACTTAATAAGGCTGTGTGATGGATGAGGGAGGATGGGTGAAAATTCTTTGTAAAGTCTTTCTATTGAATAAAACCATTTTTACGGATTTTATCGCGTTTAATTAACTTATTTTATATTCCCGACGTTTCGGTTGCTTTCCAGCAACCGTGGTCACGGGGGACTGAGGTGATTGACGTCCCGATGTCAAAGTTAACCCGGAGTACCTTCAGCTTTTTAATTATTAATTTTGGTCCGATCTACGCAGAATGAACTAACTGTGTCTTGAAGTCTTACAGTGGTATGCTTGGGTTTAGTTTTAATTTTATGAATTACAGGATCCCAAGCAGGTGGTAGTACCCAGCCTCCCTCTCTATTGAAATTAGGATGTTTTTTAATTTCAATAGCCTCACGTATCATCCTTGGCAGGAATCGATGTTCTTTCGCGAGGACTTGTGGTTTATCAAATCTAATGTAATGACGGGGGCCGTCTAGGATATGATCACAAACTGCAGACTTCCCGGAACGTTGGTGCTTCACGTCAGCTATGTGTTCTTTTACGCGGGTTTTTATTGATCGTTTTGTTTGCCCTATATACGAGAGACCACACTCACAATCAAGCTTGTATACTCCTGCATCTTGTAGAGGAATATTGCACTTGACGGATGGTAAGAACTGACTAATCTTCTTCGGCGGCTTGAAGAATGTTCTAATAGAAGCTTGCTTCAAGATGTAGCCAATCTTGTCTGTGACACCTCTGACATATGGTAGTACAGCAGGCACACGCTCGACTGTGGCCGGCTTCACTCGGTCACTGTGACGTAGGCGCGGAACCCAAAGCTTGTTGTCGTACAGAACCTGCTTGACGTGCTGAAGCTCGGCGGCCAGGTGTTTGCTGTCACAGATCCCTCGTGCTCTCTGCAACAAAGATTTGCCCACGGTAGCTAACTGTGAAGGGTGATGGTGGGATTCACCGTTTAAGTATCGGTTTGTATGGGTCTTTTTTCTATACACAGTGTGACCTACGGTGTTATTAGGATTTCGAATGACTAACACATCTAGGAAAGCTAAAGAATTATTTGCCTCTAACTCCATAGTAAATTGAATTTTAGAGTTTATGGAATTAAGATGTTCTAAAAATGCAGTTACTTTGTCTGATGGTAAAATTGTGAAAGTATCGTCTACGTACCGCTTGTAGAAACTTGGAGTTACTGGTGCAGTAAGCAGGGCTTTCTCCTCAAAGTCCTCCATGAAAATATCGGCGACAATGGGAGATATTAATGGGTTATAGACCGCACGTTGTTTATTACTCGCGTCTGTTGTCAATGATTGCGTTCCGTTATTACGTTGACATTGGCGTTGGACATTTGATTTGGTTGTTGAATGAATTGATGAATTTACTGCATTGAAAAACTTACGCAACAGACCAGATCTTACGATTCTCCGCGCAGATAAGTCTGCAGTTTGTGATCATATCCTAGACGGCCCCCGTCATTACATTAGATTTGATAAACCACAAGTCCTCGCGAAAGAACATCGATTCCTGCCAAGGATGATACGTGATGCTATTGAAATTAAAAAACATCCTAATTTCAATAGAGAGGGAGGCTGGGTACTACCACCTGCTTGGGATCCTGTAATTCATAAAATTAAAACTAAACCCAAGCATACCACTGTAAGACTTCAAGACACAGTTAGTTCATTCTGCGTAGATCGGACCAAAATTAATAATTAAAAAGCTGAAGGTACTCCGGGTTAACTTTGACATCGGGACGTCAATCACCTCAGTCCCCCGTGACCACGGTTGCTGGAAAGCAACCGAAACGTCGGGAATATAAAATAAGTTAATTAAACGCGATAAAATCCGTAAAAATAGTTTTATTCAATGTGTAGTGTTCGCGTAAATATAAGAAATCATTAATTCTTTCTATTTATGTAGCATAATAATAAAAAAATATTAATTTTAATTTCAAAAGCAAATACACTCTGCTTTGTTTTAAATACAGTCCCAAAAACATTGTGAAAGTGATGATACTTCATCAAGGTATTTAATTATTAAAACCTAAGAAGGTGGATCCTGTAAACACACGGTTATGATATGAATGTATAAATAAATTATCATCATACCAATATAATACAGATCATTTTTTGATGGAAGCTTCTACATTTTGTTTATCATGTGATTTACAGTAATAATAGTAATAAGCCGGCAATTATAAAATACAAAATAAATCGCACTTGTGTTGCAGTTGTTCATGGGCTGCGGTAGTCACTTACCATCAGCTGAGCCGCACGCTCGTTTGCCCCCTCTTATAAAAAGAATCACATTCTGCATCTGGTTTTTTCTTATAAATTTTTACTTTATAGCTTTATGTTGCAGCTTTGTAAAGGCTGCAGCTTGAATAAATTTGATAAGATGTTAAATCCGCTTCAATTTGTGTTTCTAAGATTCTTTTAGATCCCGGAAATATAAATGAATAGTTTTTATGTAACATGTTTTCAAAACTTTTACCCTGATATACAATACAATACTTTGAAACAATGAGTTCTTTGTTGATGAATAAATCGTATAAAAAATGAAAAGCACTGTTTTTACCAAGCCAACGATTAGTTTTCTCGGAATAAGTTTTTCACTGCGTGGATCCTTATAAACTTGTTTTTTGTAGAAAAAATGTAGAAAAAACTGTGAGCTCTCTATGTTATATACATATTATATCACTTCACTGAGGGACTTAGGGACTTACACTTTCCATTAGCCACTCGTAGTTTAGCCGCTTTTGTCAGCTAGGTTATAACAGAGAAAACTTTTAGACGAGACGTCTTTATAAAGGATGCCCTGTAAGGGCTCTTTACCTCTTTCAATGTAACTCAATACTTGTGTAATATAATGTTGTGCACTTAATAATTAGTAATATCTGTCTAAAATAAGTGAATTAAAAAATGACACACGCTGTATAATACAGGGCAGCGGAATCTTTTACGCAGCCACTATACATCTAATTTAATTATTAATAGCATTTAAATTGCTAACACAAAATGGGTACCCACACATTATGTATTTTATTTAAATAAAACTGAAAAAGTAAATTTAATTATGGTTATCGATGCACAGAGTTAAACAATTGTATTGATAAAAAATAAACCCTTAGTTCTGGACAGTAATGAAAATTTGAGGTTTAAAGAAAAACCGAAATTGATGACACAAGATGACAATATCTACAGGTATGGTACGGCCTTACTCATATAAATCGACGTTAATTTAAGAAATGCTTAAAGTTGCTCTCTAGCTCCTAGAAAAATTTAATTAATATTTATGGAAATTTAATCATTTTAAAATAAACAATTTGAATGTTATAGAGCGTAATTTGTTCGTTTTTGGCATGTCTTTCGCAGATTAAAATTATAGTTTTAAATACGCTCTCAATTATATATCATAATTTAATACAGTTATAGTAAATAATTTAAAAGAATCCTGATAACCAAAATAACTTTCAAACGCTACAGAAATTACTGTCATAATCTTTTCCGGAAGCGTAAAAGTAATGATGTAAGGAGAAAATTGGATAATGCAAAAAATAACTCAAAAATTCTTACACATAAACTTAAAACTATAGCGTATTTCCCTGTAGAATCTGCTTATATTATTAAGGATCACTTTTCTAGTCTAGACAAAAACTTTGCTGAAAACCTAAAAAAATCTCGTCCGCTCCTATGGTAAATAATTACATAAATAAAATAGTAACCCTAATTAATTCTTTTGTTCCCTTAAATATGGATGCATTAGAAGTAAATTCGATCATAAATAACCTCTCCAATGATTCTGCCCCAGGGAACGGTAACATTTCTACATCATTAATTAAAATAACCAGACACACCCTTACTTTGCCTTATTTGCCTTTATTATTACATTAAATTATATATTTGCCCTTATTGGCCTTTGCCATATTTACAATATTTGCCTTAAAAGTCGCCAATTTTCCATTACATTTAAAAGGGCCTTAGTAATCCCCAGACAAAAAAATAGTGGAAGTAAATATGACATCGGCTACTACAGGTTAATTTCTGTACTAACAGTACTAAACAAAATACTGGAGCAGCTGTCTGTTCACCTGCTCTCTAAAAATCAATTTGGTTTTAGAAATGGAATTTCTATTCAGGGCGCTGTGTTAGCTTTAACTGAAGAAATAAGTAAGCAACTGGACTCTTGTAACAAATATCTCGGAGTTTTTTTTTGATTTAGCCAAGGTGTTCGACAACGTTTTGGTTCCTATCCTGTTAGACAAACTATATAATATAGAATAAGAGATCTGCCTCATGTGTTTCTATCAGATTATTTTACTGAACGTCAGCAACAGCTGAATCTCGGGGAATATCTTAGCCGTCCGTCAAATATTGCTTATGGTGTCCCTCAAGGCAGCGTACTCGGGCTTTTTAAAACAATTTTAAAATATATACCTATATAGATGACACTGCTTTTATTTTCAATGCAAAATCATAGAAAAATCTAAGAGTTGATTGACTGACTTAGGAATTCACCACATGTCTAACTGTCTAAGATAAAACCTACTGAACCTAAATATTAATAAAACTAAATTTATACATTTTTCTATATGGAAAAATAGACAACCTAATTCTTATTTTAACCTTACAGTTCATATCTGTATTTAAATAGACATAGTAGTTGCTCATGTGATAAAATCACCAGGACTAGTACTATCAAACACACAACATTACAGTACAATCTCGGTGAAACTATTGATAAGCACCTTACCTGAAGTCAAAACATTGAAGTCATTGCTGACAGGATAAAGAAAATGTTTAAAAAACTTAGGTATGGTGCGAGTGAAACGACTCTCACTATCAACCACAAAGCTCTAGCGCAATAGATCCTGAGTTAATGTATACCTGCAGCAAAAACACATCTAACAGCACTAGAAAGAGCTCAAAGATTTCTAATTAAGGTTCTTTGAGGTTTCAATTTTCAACTTTAGAACTACAATAAAACTTATAAATTCTTTACCACTCATCAGGTTTATATATTGAATTGCATCCTAAAAACAGATCGACATTTACCTTTTATACGTCGTCATACAAGAAAACGTAAGAGTATCAAAATTTGTCGTACACCATACACCACGGTTTTTATTCTTTATATCATTATCATCAAGAAGTCTTCACAAGTCCACTGCTGAATAAAGTTTCTCCGAGGGAATGCGAGGAAACACGGTCCTGATAATGTTATTTTTCAAAAACACACTAGACGTTATCTAGAAACTGTTTCAAAGATTTATTTCAAGTATTTCTATTAGAATACTTGCACATAGTCTACCTGATACCACCACTATACCACGTATAATATTATAAACGTATACACGTATAAGTATAAATGCGTGTTGCCAGTGATGACTTATGGATCTGAGAGGTGGTCCTTCAATGCTGACTGAATGAGGAAGATCAAGGGCGCTCAGCAAGCTATGAGGAGGGCTATTCTCAGAGTTTTTCTGTGTGATAAACTTAAAAATAAGGATATCCGCAGCAAAACCAGAGTAACCGACAAAGTTCAACGAATTATTAAGCTTAAGTGGCAATGGGCCGACCATATAATTCGAAGAACCGACAAGTGATATGGAAAAACGTTCTCGTACCGCTAGGCGAAGTGTAGGACAGACCCCTACTGAAGTGACGACCTGATAAGACATGCTGGAAGTCGATAGATGCAAGTGGCTCATGACCGTGCTTTGTGGTATTCCTCAGGGGAGGCCTATGTTTAGCAGTGGAATTGTGAAGGGTTGTAATGACGATGGTGATATACGTATAAGTTAAATTTGGTTATCTATAAAGTTTTCTCATCCGGTTAGGCTGTTTATATTTATAGTTGTAAACGAAAGATAAAAACGTACATAAATATCAATAAAATAGAATAAATACATAAAAATACATAAATATATAAAAACCCAACCAGATGGAAGCCCTCGGCAGGGGAGACCAAACGGCCGAGGGTTAGGAGGAAAGGGAAAGAAACCGGCGGACGATGCGGGCGGTATCGAGGAGCACCGCCTTCTGCATTTGAGCTTGGAGCGGTCCGTCACGGAGTCCCAGTCGCCTTAGATAACCCGAGAGGCTGACTAGCATTACCCCTTCGCAGAAACGACCACAGGAATAATTTCGGCCGGCAGACCACCCCACATGTCGGTAACCTTGTGAGCCAGTTCCAGATATTTTGTCAGCTTATCTGTTTCGGCTTTCACTAGATTCTCGTCATAAGGAATGGTAATGTCGACCAAAAATATCCTTGACTGTGCCCGGTCCATCAGTACAATACCAGGCTTCTTCGCAAGAATAGTCCTGTCTGTGATGATGGCCCGGTCCCAGTAGAGCCTGGCGCGGTCATTTTCGAGCACAGCTTCCGGCAAGTACTTATAATATGGCAGTTTCCGATCCACGAGATCGTATTTCAGAGCGAGCTCCTGCTGTATAATCCTGGCTACTAAGTTGTGTCTGTGCAAATACTCAGAGTTAGAAAGCGCCGAGCAACCGGAGATGACATGCCTAAGTGATTCACCGTGATGGCGACAAGCTCGACAGATGTCGACGGCGCCATCCTTTAGGATGTATTTCCGATAATTGTTGGTCTTAATAACCTGATCCTGTATTGCACAGACAAAACCCTCGTTTTCCCCAAAGAGGTCACTGAAACGTAGCCAGTGGAGAGAGGCGACTATGTCTACGAATGGCTCATGTAGAGCCTTGTAGAACCTCCCGTGGAGCTCCTTCTCCTTCCACATGGTTTCCCGGTCGAAATTCTCCGTACTGCCGGATCTTGCCATTACTCGTTAGCTAAGCATAGAGGGGTTTGCCCTTTATCTCAAAAAATAACGCCCCTGTAGTATTGATCATCCACTCACGTCAGAAAGTAATTACGGAGACTGCACACTTCGCGATTATGCATGGTAAGTGCGCTTAAAAAGCCGCGCCCACCATGTTTCCGCGGCAAGTACAGCCTCATTACTGACGATCTCGGATGATGCATCCTGTGTGACGTCATAATAGTGCAGACCTTTCTGTCCAGAGCGTTCAGTTCGGTCTGAGTCCTAAGTTAAATTAATATTATAATTAATAATAATATGTATTTTCATTATAATTACTCACAGTTTATTAATTTATCATTATTAGTAAACAATATTATTTCGACTTACAACAATATAACTTCAAACTCATCTCTCGAATATATCAAAAAAGTATGTCAGCATGTAACTCAGCGGTGTTTAATTAAATCATGTCACATCGGAATATAAGAAAGCTGAAAACAGTAAAATATTGACAAGCACATAAAATATTTACGCTGTAATTGCCAATTTTGTCGAATAAATGGCTGTCTTTGCCCATAGACTATAGCAAGAAATTAAGTACACATAAAATTCAAACGCTTTAATATCACATAACATACCGATGCCTTATTTAGATGAGCAATTATTTTTAATTAAAACCTACATGTTTACGCTGTCGTGCTAGAGTGGTTTACATAACGCATGCTGCATTTTGAACGCAAAGACTCCTTTTGAAGGTGGTCACGAGATGTAGAAAACACGTATATTTTGTACAAGTTTCATCGTCAACATTGCGTTGAAATCGTTACGAAACGGAGCGTAGTAATTTGTTCTATACTATCAATATTAATGGGATGCGGTAAACACGTGAACAGAACAGACTTTATCTTTAACAACTGTAATTGCTTAACTGTATTTTATACTGATTATATTTTAATTTTGTTACAGTACTTTCTATTTGATTTGAATGTGGCCTAATTAGGCATGACGTGTAATCTCTGGACGATATTTTTCAGTTATATATTGCTACAAAAAGTCCGCTTAGGTGCATTTGTCAGAATAATCTTACTCGAAGGAACAAATTGTTACCGGTAGCTCAGTCAGTTTTAAATTGAAGTATCAAGTTTACTCAGTACGAAATGAATGTACTACAAAAGTATTCAAATCCATAAAAGTGTTTCGGAGCAAATTCTCAACAATAACACTATCATTTGTTTGTGACGGTTTTAAAATATCCACTACTCTACATCATTCCGTGGGTAAGAGGTGACAGTGAAACAAATCAGAAGCAGCGTCTTCCTAATAATGTCGAAAAAATTAAAAATAGGCTTAGTAAAAATCCACCCTATGAGGCAATCTATGGCGAAAGTCTATGTTCAGCAGTGGACATTCATAGTCTGTAACAGTAAAACAGTGACAGTAAAATACGCTTGTTAATATCCTTTGCCTTTTTTTCTTTAATGATATGTCGATAAAGGCATTGTAATGCAGTGCTAGTTAAGACGATTACAACTTTAGTTACCGCTTCAGTAGCATTAATTCCGTCAAAGAACATCTTGATCCGTTGTTCGCGGCGACCCTTGTTAGATCAAAGTTATAAAAGGACTCTCACATGAGTTGAAAACTATGATAATCAGGCTAGCCAGTAGCCCCTTCCACTTTGAAGAGGTCGGAAAGCAGACGCTTTGCGTGAACCTAGTTGCATAGTCAAAACGCTACAATCAAAATATATCAGAAATCACACAAAATATTTCGCAGGAGCTGGAAGGAATAATATATTAAGCAAACACGTAAACATGTTACTGGTTTTACTTGATCTCTTGATGCCAAAATAAACAATAACTGTCACATGGTATATTAACAATGCTTAGCGAGCAATTCTTGTATAATATATTTATATTTTATTTAATACATAAAGAGACGGCTCCGTGGCGTAGTGGCTTAGCAATGAGTTGCAACGCTTGGGACCGCGGGTTCGAATCACGCACGGAACAAGTATTTGTATGGCCTACAAATAATTGTTGCGGGTCTGGATGTTTGTCCTTGTGCAATATATGTTTGTAAACTGCCTCCACGATACAGGAGAAAATCCTAGTGTGGGGGTAACGTTTTTTCAAAAAAAGAAAAAAAAAATAAAAATTATAATTTATAATATTACATTTAATTGGTTTCTCCGAAACGGCTCTAACGTTTTGGATGAAATTTTCTATTTAAATAATGGTTTTACTTTCCAAGTTTATCTAGATAGGTATAACACCTAGCTATCTACATAAACCCTGAGAAAAATATGTCATTTTAAAGCCGTGCGAATCTAGGTCGGCCAGACACTAAATATTAAAATTTATAATCGAAGTACACGATCGACTCTGCGACCTAAACGGTTGGCCGTGTTGTGGCGGTCTTAGATTGTATACTACCCCTTACTGTCCCGTGGTTTTCGTATTAAGCAACGGAGGGAAACAAACAAAGAGATGGGCAGCAGCGTTTTCTTCATAACAATCAGAAAAAAAAACTACGATTGTTAACCCGCCTGCCAAACTTGGCAGTTAGGGTAAATATTCCTCTTATGAGACAATCTATAGGGAGGCTTATGTTCAGCAGTGAACTTTGTTAAATGCAATGTATCCATTCACTGAAATAAACGAGCTCACATTTTTACGTGTTAGAGCCATGCTGCGACTATAATAATAGTACAGTTGTAGCACGTACGGCTCGGCTCGACCGGGGAATGACCACGCTCTCACAGAATACCAGCGTAAAATAGCGGCTTAATGCTGCTGTGTTTCGTATGGTGAGTGTAGAGAACCGGATACCCATTTTACTGGAAAAAAAGCATTCTATCTTAGTCCTCACGGCTGACAACGCGTCTGCATTTTAATTCGCAAACTAAGATAGATGTAGATGTTTATGGGCCACAGCAACCACTTACCATCAGGTGGACTGCGTGCTCGTTTGTCACCCTTATTCTATAAAAAAATGTACAGATGTATTGAATTGAAATACCTTACCTGAAATTAAAATAATAAGGGAAAGGAAGCTGCAAAACTACAATTCTACCAAATTGCAATTTTGCAGCAGAATTGGGTAAAAGATTGTAGTAACCAACACTGACGGACTCCTAGAATGAAAAGGAGCTTTACCACCTAATAAAGTACAGCCTGAAGGTACAGGCTATATTTATGTCCCACTGCTGTGAACCGAAATTTTGAAATAGATGGGTAAGATAAACTATTTCTTATATAAGTTTTCTTATGTTTCAGGTAAGTCTCGATCGGTCGATGACACTGCAAAGGAGGACCCATGTCTTACTGGTAGGCCTCAAATACTGATTTATCTAGATTTAGCATTAAGGAATTTTAGGCAACTACTAGTACCAATTTAGATATAAGAGTGCAAACACTGCTGCTACGTGACATAGGACATAAATAAGTGTGTGGTACCTACCTAGAAGGATACCTAGGCTTTCTGCCTAGTCAAAGTCATATTCGTGAATTGGAATTGTTTCCGTTTTTTTATAAGAAATAAGTAACTTTTTAATTTTACGGCATCGTCGAGTGCATATAGATTAAGGCGAGTTAGTGTCTGTCTCTATATTTACGCATATATTTGTGCTACGTTGATACGTGGTAGAGCCATGCCGCTGCAAATAATTTTGTTGGTGATCTCAATGACTTTTTCTTAATATAGAAGAGAAATGTGCTTTTTTAAGTTATTTAAAAAAACATTCTAGACATACTACGACTATTTATTTTTTTATTAAATTACACTTAACGTCCAGCCTTCCTCACTTTAGAGAGTAACCTCAGTTTAGAGAGTAACTAAAAAAAAAAGTTAATAGATTATTTTTTATCTAAAACTTTGTGCTTTTATTTAGCTTATTGAATCATAAAAATTGTTTTAATAATTTTCTGCTAGTTGCGAGGCTAGAATTTTTTA
Source organism: Parnassius mnemosyne (assembly GCA_963668995.1). NCBI lineage: Eukaryota > Metazoa > Arthropoda > Insecta > Lepidoptera > Papilionidae > Parnassius > Parnassius mnemosyne. Next base: position 8,463,892 of record CAVLGL010000024.1, read on the forward strand.
TTGACAGATAGATTTGCAAATCTAAAACTTAGTTAAATCAAAAATTCAGCCAGTTTGTTCAAAACTTCTATTTAGCTTGTCCTTACATCTAGTTATAGATTGCTACAAAATACTGTCCACCTCCATCTATCGATTCCCTGCGTTGTTTATTTGGTGGTCACTTTAGGACTTTGGGTTCGTCCAATACTGCATTTGCCAGTACAAGGCTTTACGGTTGTTCGTTATTACAGCCATATGACTGGCCCATTGCTACTACAATCTACAAATGTTTTGGGCTACACCGTTTACCAAAACATAAAATAAATGTTGAAAATTTTATAAGGCATTAAAAAGAATTTTGTACAGTTGCGACGTGTTATTTATCAACTTTTCAGCGCTCTTATTCAAAACGCGCCCCTTACACTTTTTACTTTCATTGCCATTCAAAGCACATTTTACACCCTCGTTCTTATTTCCGTAGTAAAAGTGGTGCCCCCTTGCCACCCACTGGGACCGGCTCATCTTACAAGTTACGAGCTAATTACAAGCTTGCTTTCCAGCGAGTTTTAATAACTAATGGTAGGCATAACAACACCCTATAAGATGTTACAAGTTAATAGAGTCACGCGATATCCGGGCAAATTTTTAACAGAATAATTTCTCTCACAACGTTAAAAAGCCTCTAACTAAAGGTCGTTGCTACGTCACTTCAAATTATCACACCACTTAAAATCTATTACAGACGCAAGTCATTTTAAAACTGGTGATTTTATTTAATGGAAATTGAGTGGCAAGCGAGATCTAATTTTTCGAAATGGTAGTAGATTTGACGTCCGTAAGTATTTGAATTAAGGAATAACTCTTATGATACGAAGCTACTTGTGCCCTTTTGTTTAAAGTTTTAATAAGACCAATTTACAAAACAAGATTCTATGTAAATAAGTACATACTTATTCTATTTAAATAAATACTAACAGAACGTCTTTATGATTTTAACTAAAATTTACTTAATGATTTCTTATATTTACGCGAACACTACACATTGAATAAAACTATTTTTACGGGTTTTCCGCATTTAATTCCCGACGTTTCGGTTGCTTTCCAGCAACCGTGGTCACGGGGGACTGAGGTGATTGACGTCCCGATGTCAGTGTTAAACCGGAGTACCTTCAGTTTTTTTTAATTACCATTACCATTACCAAAATTATTAATTAAAAAAGCTGAAGGTACTACGGTTTAACACTGACATCGGGACGTCAATCACCTCAGTCCCCCGTGACCACGGTTGCTCGAAACGAACCGAAACGTCGAGAATATAAAATAAGTTAATTAAACGCGATAAAATCCGTAAAAATTGTTTTATTCAATAAAATTTACTTACTGCTCGAGGATAAGATTAATTGCTACTTGACTACAAACGTATATCTGATATATAAAAATTAATTTTTATATTTCAGATTGTGTAATATTTAATCGACATTTGCCGCTTAATATATGCGTAAAAGATTGCTGCATTTGCGCCTTTACCCGTAAAGTCTTTTATTCGATAATTAATTTAGTTCTGCTAAGCTCAAATATCTAAATGCTACTCAATTTTAAGATGCCGTTAAGTCTCGTGCTGTCTCTATAAGTTGAATTTAAAGTGACTGTGATACCGTGCGACTCAACTACATCTTAAAATTGAGAAGCGATTGAGAATTTGGGCGTTACTCTGTGTTGCCATTCCATTTCGAAAGCCTAAAATGTTTAGCTGTTGACTTGTGAAGGGTTGTAATTATTATAATGATACTTAACACTGGAACGATAGGAGCACAGAATCATATCCAAGCAGCAGATATAGATGGGAAGGTGGTTCAAAACTAGATAGAAAAATAACGAAATTAATATTACCGTAACAGTGATTGATTGCGAAAAAAATAAGTCACGCAAATATAATTAGTTTATACGAAATAAGAACACCTGTTTATTTCTCTTATTCATATAATATTGACAATTATTGCCATTTAGCTTGTTAACTACAAGTGTGTTGTTCGGTAGAAAACAAACATGTGATTTTATTTTTGTGTATTTAACACAGAAATAACAAAAAACAATGTTAAAGTTATAGTTACAGCCTATATACGTCCCACTGCTTGGCACAAGCCTCCTTTCATTTCTGAGAGGGTTTTAGAGCAAGGAAATGTCCGTCACGATGACCCAATGCGCGTTGGCGAACTTCACATGTCTTCAAAATATTTTTAAAGTGAAAACTTCTTTAGAATCTTTGAAACGAAAAAGCGACAGTAAAAAGAGACAAACATATACATCTATAGGATTTAGGCTGCGAAAGATTGAGACAGATATTAAATTAGTGATATGGCTATCTAACGTCTATTTTACGTAACACCTTGGGATTCAATCAATTTTATTTCGATAAAATGACTTTACCTATAGAATATAATAGATGGCGCTATCACAAAGCCATTTTACTCGAAAGAAAATATTCTTTCATTACACTAAAATTTAGGCTCTACATGTCTAAAAATAACGATTGTAACATTTCTTTGCTCTACTTAATACTTACTATTACTTAATACTTTACATACTGAAACTTTTATCTTATGTTTTATGCCGCACCGAAAATTGTCATAATAAGTTAAATTATAAATTATTTGCCAAGAAATATTTTAAATTATGTCATTTAATTTGAAGGTTGTACATCTACCGTTTGTGAACTGAACACATGTTTTTTTTTTTCTTATTTCTCAGACATGCAGGTTTCTTCACGATGTTTCCCTTCATTGCCGAGCACGTGGTAAATCAGCACTTAAAATTGCAATTAACAATTTCATTGGTGCCTGGTAGGATCAAAACCGGGTTGCTCGTGTACTGTGAAATTGACAGCGAGCGTTTAGCCCCTGAGCTACCACGGCTCTTTCACAAAATTATTGTAGTAATCTCAAATGTTCGTTTATATTGAAACAGTATACCAATCAAATGGAATTATGAGCAAAATCAATGCTAAAGCTATTCAGAAGCCGATGTTCCAGATATATATTTGTTTATAGAATAAACAATCTTCATAATTGGTGTATATTATTAGGTTATTGAAATAATGCTAATCCTACAATTGGTGAATGTACAATATATAATTAATAGAATCAGGCGTCACTTTGCGGAAATCCATTATATAAAAGCTTTTAGAAAAATTTACTTCGCAAATATCCGCGTAATAATATACGTATATAACGCGAATATTTGCGAAGTAAATTTTTCTAAATGCTTTTATATGAATGTACAATACTTTATTGTACACCAAGGAAGATTAATATAACAAAATAAACAAAAAATGAAAAAAAAATTAAGTCTTATTGCTACATAGCAATCGCTTGCAGATAACCCACAAAAATAATTAACTAAAAATAAGAGATAGATTAACGGGTAGTGTGCACTAAAATAAGAAAGGATACCAACTTATGCACTGAATAGTCAACATACTTTAGGTGGTAGATCAGCGACCATACATAAAATGAGGAAGAGAAGGGGGTTAGAGAGACAAATAGTTTTCCTTAACTTGTATCTGGAACAAATGTGGATTGAGCTCTTTTAATCCACCGGGATAAGGAGTTCCAAATTCTTACTCTAAGAAATGAGAAAGATTTATCATAAAGTTTAGAGGAGCACACGGAACATTGGAAAAGTTTTTTCTTTGAACGTAAGGAAAAAATATGAAAGGAGTAATTTAAAACGTTATTTTAGATAAAGAGAACTTGGTAAATTAAATAAGGCGCAGGAGAGGGTAAAAAAATTGATTGGGAGCCACTTGAGCTGACTGCGATATTCGGAAACATGGTCAGGTTTACGATGCTCAAAAATTTGTTTATATACTGAGATTTTGCAGTATGCAATGTATAAACTAAGTAGGAAATAGGCACGTGATAACCCTTGATTTATCATCAATTGAATCCTGAATCCATTGAAATCATCATTATTTACTGAATACAGAACACGTTCAAAAACCAATGTCTGCTACAGAGGTTATACCAATAGCGTCCACCAACATACTAAATATTTTTTTCAGGTCAATTCTACAATTAGTGGCATTATAAACGACCGCGGTCGTTAATAATGTAACTACGGTACGGCAACACTATTTCTTCAGTATTTGTTTTGATCATACCACTGCTAGCTGTGGCTCTTTTCCCGATTAGAGAGTTATTTACCTCAATCGCCATATTTGATACATGTATTGGATATTGACGGTGAGGCTGATATAATTATACCGCCATCTGTCGGAAGCCATATTATCCTACTTTGCATTTCATTATCGCCTCTAACGATATCTACTATACGTGACAAAATGGCTTGTTCTGTGTTGTGCTACCACGTATCAATCTGAATACTTATAAAATTTATTAATCTAGTATCGTTATAAAGTATAGACTTACAATTTTTTTTGTTATAGGATCAGGTGACAAACGAGCACACAGTCCATCTGATGTTGGGTGGTTGCTGTGGCCTATAGACTTCTAGATCGATACTCGTTGGCAAATCAAAATGCAGATGCGTTGTCACCCGTGAGAACTAAGATAGGATGCCTCTTTTCCAGTAAAAAACGGTCTCCGCTTCTCTACACTCACCATACAAAACACAGCAGCGTTAAGCTGCTATTTTACGCTGGCTTACGCTATTGTATTCTGGGAGAGCGTGGTCCTTCCCCGGTCGAGCCGACCCATTCGTGCTACAACTATACTGCTAATATAGCTGCAGGATGGCTCTACCACGTATAACAATTCCTTTTATTACTTACTTACAAGAGATTCCTCTGTCACGACTTTTATAGTGACTGTGCAAATAGGCCAGATTAGAGTTATCCGTTTTATATATAAACTTTTAAAATGATTACGTGGCTCTAAAATATTATTTAGCTAGTCCGGTCAACGACCTCAAAAATGTCTTATATTGATCTCTGCGCTCACTGCTATAGGTCATCATAGGGTAGATATTTGCCATAGTTAGCACGCTTGGCATGCAGCTTGGCAACTGCTGTTTTTTATTATTTTATTAGAAAGACGCTGCTGCCTATCTCCCGGTATGGTTTCTTCTGTCACCTCTTATGACACCCACGGGACGAGAAGGATAGTGGATATTCTTACACCGCCACTGCACCGTTAAAGGGATAATTGATTGCCGTAAATCCCACAGTACGATTTACAAAATGCTCGGCGTAAAGGAAAACATCGTGATGAAACCTGCATGTATGATGAATAAAATATATCGAGAACTTATGAACTCCGAACATTTTTAACAGTGGTAGAGCCACGCGCAGCTTTCGCTGTCGCACGGATGGGCCGGCTCGATCCGGGGTGGTACCACGACCTCACAGAATACCAGCGTGAAGTAGAGGTTTACCTCTGCGTTTCGCTTGGTGAGTGCAGGTGGCCGGAGGCCCTTTTTACTGGAAATGAGGCATTCCATCTTAGTCCTCACGGGTGACAACGCATCTGCATTTTGATTCGCAAGCGAGGATAGATGTAGATGTCTATGGGCCGCAGCAACCACTTACCATCAGGTGGACTGTGTGCTCGTTTGTCACCCTTATCTTATAAAAAAAAAAAAAAAAAAAAAAAAAATGCAATAGAGCAGCCGCGGCGGAGTAAACGCTCCAAAATTCTCAAAGAAATGAAAAAACCTGTATTCTGCTGTAGGACGTATAAAGTGTTATTAACTTTATTTTAAATGTTATTGAATTGTTTGCGTTAACTATGCGGTTATCAAAAAACGTCATACTTTGCGATTACTCAATAGATTTTTAATTTTAATCTATCTATTTCTCGTAATATTTCTTTCTATTTTATCTCAAGCTAAAAAAAACATGTCTGTTTTTAAATTCACAAATGATAATAAATAAAGTTAGCAATAAAATACTTCATATCTTAATTTCTATTCCGTAACAGACTCGACATTTATTTCGTACGTGCCTACTTAGCGTACCATTAACCACTAAACTTATTTGGGAACTCCAAGTAACTTTCTATACTTCGAACAGTGGACCAAAGTTTTGGATTTATCTTAGGAAAATAAACGAGCGATCCGATCAATTTTCGAATACTTTCGTTTCACAGTATAATGTCGTTTGATACGTAAAAACTTGTATAAAACATCGATCGGCTCAGTATCATTTAGCGAAGTTTTCCTTTTACCACTTCGGCCAAGTTTTTCCTAAGTTTGTTAGGTAAAGTTATATTTTCTTCTAGTTCGTGCCATCGTTACTACCGAACTTAACTCTTCTGATTAATTCGAGTATTTACTATTTATATCGTTTTTATTTTCAGCATGTTTTAAAAGTGTTTCGAGTTCGAACTACTCAACATTGTTTGAAATTTTTTCAATTAATAAAGTGGATAATTCCATTTCTGCATCTTTGGTTTTTTGTAAGTGCAAATAAAATCTCTGACACAATACAGAATAAATTCCTAGTATCGTGGTAATAATAACATTTTGTAAATATAAAAACGACGGGTTGCACTCCGTGAGTGCCGGCAGAAGTGAAAACTTGAATATTAACGTTGTGCATTTTTGATATTTTGGAATGGCGGAGATTATTTATTATTATCTTATTTCATTTATTTTCATTCGAAATTATTTGTTTGGTAAACCTACACCGCACATGTGCTTATTGTGATGTTATGAAAATATAGGTTAATGCTATAAAGTATAAACATATTACAAATATTATATCTATAATGTGTAAGTACATATGTATCTATATTAATAATTTCGTCAAGCAGTACAGTAGACTCGATCGAAACCTAATCTTAATAATAAAACTATATTAATTAATAAATGAAAATTAATTAAACCTAACCTAACCTGAATAATACTACTACGCCGCGCCGGCTCTCTACTCTCCGTCCGTCTTACGAATTTTCGATCAGGACACGTGACCTGATGCGAGTTTAACATTTTTTACCCATTACAAAAAAGTGCACAACGCCGCTAAAGAAGTTTTCACTTCAAAAATCTAAAAGGTGATCCCAATGATATCAATTTAATTTGGAATTCATTTTAGTTATTGAATATGTAAGAGTACTTAAATATGTGTCTTCCAAGCGTGCGTTCTTTATTTCATTTTCCAATAATCCGAAATACCTTCGCCTTAGTAGATCACGTGTCAAATAAACACGTATTGAGACTCGTGGAAAAATTCCAACACCATTGTCGACGGATATTTGCCGAAGAACATTCCCTGAACAATCGTTTAAAGATAAAATCTGTAACAGCAGAGATCCTTTTAAGAATGAGTGTGCCATTAGAAGCTCTTTGAACTTAAATAAATTTACATATCGCTCCATTACTCCTTTCAATTGAATGATCCCTAGCACTGAAACATCATGTAGAAGGGATTCTTTGTAAACAACACTAAAATTTTCTTCACAAACATATAAAACTGAAATTATCACACCGATTGTATTTATTGCGATATAATATTTAAATATGCAGCATCAACATACATTAAGCAACTTTCAATCCCAGTATAAATTTTATTATACGTATAACTAGCAATCCACACCTGCTTCGCTTGGATAGGATAGGATGAAATTTTTAAGCATAAAGTACACCCTAGAACTCTTCTGGCATTGCTTGCTATTTTTACTTATTATAACCCAGTGCTTGACCACAATCCCACCTGGTGGTTAGTGGTTATGAAGCCCTAGATAGTAAATCGCACTGTCTTAGCGTAACAGAAGCCTATTCACTCTTGTCCTGAAGACGTCCAGATTGTATTTGGACAGACGATGGAAACTTATTTCACTCCTTTGCTGTACGCATTACAAAAGATAAAGCAAACCGTTTGGTTCTAATGCGTGGAATATCGACAATTCTGAAGATAAGCCCGGACGGACGAACAGAAGACAGAACAGACAGACAGACAGAAATGGCTATTTATGTCTTAACAGCATGCAAATAATTCCCTGAGCTTTATGGAAGCTAGTTATTTCAATATTACAGACAGATATTTCAATTTTATTTACACGTATATGTGTAAGTTAAAATTTCAATATTGAATAAAGAATATAAAATTTAAAAAAATCATATATATAATATAGCCCTACTTGTAAAAAATAATTTTGAATAATGCTATATTGCCGGCATAACAGAATCGATTGTTTGGTGTCGTAGGCTGTGTAATAAGAGGTCATATCGAAAAGGCCTATGTCCTCAAGTTAATTTTTGCTATATGATAGCGAAAAAATAAAATATGCTATTCTATTTCTATTTCCAAATTATATGATTAACCTGACAATGACATTTCTCCAACATTTAATTTTCCCTATCTAAGAGGCTCACATCTGTGCATTTGTAACTACTCTTATAACCTCATAAAACATCCTAACGAATGTACCAAACTCAGGCCCATGTCGTTGTGGTTTTTTAGTTTTTTCATTTTACATTTATATTTAACAGACACCATCAAGAAATTTTGGACATCAAATTTTTAAGATATTTTACAAAATGCTCTACTATACATTCAGCTTTACTACTTAAAGTCACAAAACGATGTTGCAGCATTTACACAATTACAGGATATAATACGAAAGTCAGTCACCCTCAGGGGTGACATCGTATCTACACATTGATCACTATCGTGGATACATGTATTACTTCAACAGGTGGCCTGAGTGCTAGTTTGTCATCTATATATCTATGAAAAAGTAGGAATAGTCTTAAAAATAGATTAAAAATGCGATAGATACCTTTTTTGTTTTGACACGAGTTGTTTGATTCACTAACATGCTTTTTATTTTGTCAGAGCGTGAGCGTCTATTTTTTCTTATTTACGTTTCTTCTGCATCACGTGGGCGGTAGACTGTACTGACGTCATATTTAACCTTCGCAGAATATAAAATGCTCATCTGACTGACTTTTCGTTTTACTCAAGTAACGTAAAAAACTCTTTTTTATACTACATTTAGTGGACTATGAATTCTGAATATATATATTTCATTTCATTTTCTCGTGACATATGACATTTTACGTATATACTAAACTATTATACTATTGTGCTAAAAGTAATAAGAAGTTTTTTTTCTATTTAATTTCAATGACGAAACCCCCATCGAAACACACTAGTAAGTAATTTGCAACTTAACGGCAACATTATGTAACCTAGCAAGATGGACTACCCTACTACCACTAATTATAATATTCTAAACATATTTTGTTATACGTTTTATATGTTAAAGTATCTTAAACCTAAAAGCATTAAGTCCGCCTTTTGTGTTCTTTTCTACCGACTTCAAAAAGGAGACGGTACTCAATTAGACAGTATTTTTTATGTTTGCTATCTCATAACTTTTTACTGGGTGAACCGATTTCGATTATTCATTTTTTGTTTGAAAGCTGGTGCTTCCCATATAAATTTGATCAAGGTCTGACTAATATTTTAATTATTTTTGTATTTTTGTTTTAATAATTTTTGAGTTATTCTTAATAATTTATATTGAAGGTTGTACAAAATTTTTAATTTTAAATTTTGTAATGTGGTAATGCATTAAAGAATGAATAAATGAATAGATAAACAAATAACTATATAAAACATATCATTTATTTACAATATCAACAACAACAATCAGCTACTTCCACTTTTAATATTTTAAAGTATGTTAAAACCAAAATATCTTTAGAAATGTCAGAAATGTGTTCTATAATTTATGTTTAACAAGTTCATGGAAACTTTCCATGCGGTCGCAGTTTGATTCTGCAAGCAGCATCGCAGAAAAATCCAAGAACTACAGTATTCGACAGATATATCAATATCGGCAGATATGTTAACTAAACAGACAGATCTTGAAATGGATAAGGTGAGACTTGCAACTTTAATACAGTATCGTATCGTATTGAAGAAGCGATGGGGCAGTACTAATGCTCCAAGCTCTTTTACACAGACCTTCGAAAAAACGAAGTCCGCAATTCATTGAAACATATACCGTTTGCTGCATGGAACCTGAAACAAATTGTCTGACTAGGTTAGTTTAGGTTAATTTTTCGACCGAAGTCAACCAACGGATATAACTTGACTGCGCCGCGTTTGGAAGGTTACGGCAAATTTTCTTGTCCCGTGAATCCCAAAACTTGAAAACAAAAGTGTACACTACTGTCAGTTTAACTTAATGAAGAACCCAGCAGGGCAGTAATGTAAAATGGCAATGGGCCAGCCATATAACTCGAACAGTTTGTACGTGGAAGCGAAGTGTAAGGCGGCCCCCCTCTAGATCGAGTGACTACTTGGTATGACATGCAGGATGTCAATGAATTCAGGTGGATCAGGGTCCAACTTTGAAATATTTCTTGGTGATGTTCAGCAGTGGACTTGTAATAGGATCTAGTGATAGTATAGGGATGATATCAGAAATTAATGTGTAATGTATTTAGCATTTTTGTCTTTCATTAAAGTTTATATTCAGTAGAATGAAATAAAAACAAAAGCGTTATCTTTTGCTTTGCCTTTGTTTCGTATGCCATTTGTCACAAAACGCAATTATTATACTTGCAATGGAAATAAATATATCTTAAACATAGAACAAACTAACCATAGCTTGTCATATAAATTCACTTTAAGAATTATGAAAAGAACAAAGAAACGGCCCCCAGTCCCCGGCGGCCCCGCTATTCCTGGCTACGGTGGCGACCATGGTAACGGCGGGGCAGGGGTTGCTAAGAATCTCCGGTGGAGGTTCGGTTGCCACCTTAGACGACTCGACCTGGCAACGTACAACGCACGCACCCTGAGGACTGACGAGAAGATTGTGGAGCTGGAAGAAGAGATAGACAAGTTGCGCTGGCATATTATAGGATTATCCGAAGTCCGAAGAGAGGGGGAGGACACGGTAATCCTCGAATCCGGCAACTTGCTCTATCACCGGGAGGGCGACCATCTGTCCCAAGGAGGTGTCGGATTTATCGTCCACAAGTCTCTCGTTAACAACGTTGTAAAGATCGGGAGTGTGTCGACGAGGGTTGCGTACCTTATACTCAGAATCACCAAACGGTATTCGCTGAAGGTCATACAGGTTTACGCACCAACCTCGGCACACCCCAATGAGGAGGTGGAGGAAATGTATGAGGATATCTCTAGAGCCATGCATTCCTCCAAAACCCAATATACGGTGTTAATGGGAGACTTCAACGCAAAACTAGGCACAAGAGAGAACGGTGAGCTGAAAGTAGGGAAATTTGGAATAGGGCAACGGAACCCAAGGGGCCAGCAGCTGGCCGACTTCATGAAGAAAGAGGGACTCTCTATGATGAACTCTTTCTTCCAGAAGCGGCCCCACAGGAAGTGGACCTGGTCGAGCCCCGACGGTTCGACAAAAAATGAGATTGACTTCATTATGACGACCAGACGACAACTGTTCAGTGATGTCTCCGTGATCGCGAGGGTGAAAACTGGTAGCGATCACCGAATGGTTAGAGGCTCACTGAACCTAAACGTTAAGTTGGAGAGGTCTCGTCTAATGAAGTCAACGCTCCGTCCCCCTCGTGCTCTGTTCCAAAGGCCCGAAACCTTTCAGCTCGAGTTACAAAACCGTATTCAGTGCCTAGAAGACTACAATGAAGTGGACGATTTGAATGACAAGCTCGTGGAAACTGTCCATGCGGTCGGAGCTAAGTTTTGCAAGACCCGACGCAGAAGAAACAAAAACTCTCCGATCACACTCTTAATCTCATGGCTGTTAGACGGGAGATGAAGCTACATTCTTCAACAGACTTGACAGCGTACAGGCATCTGAACATACAGATCTCCAAATGCATGCGGCGGGACTTACGCAACTTCAATACAGCTCGTATTGAAGAAGCGATCGAGCGGAACCAAGGCTCCAAAGTCTTTGCCAGAGATCTGTCTGCCAGAAAGAGCCAACTGTCAAAGCTGAAGACAGAATGTGGCAGCATCGCTTCCGGGACACCTGGGATTTTGAGTGAGATTGAGAGGTTCTATGGGCAGTTGTACACGTCATCGTTGGAGCCACACGCAAGTGTGAGTAACGATCCAAGAGCGAGTCTCATCTGACACTATTCCGAAGATATCCCGGACGTCAGTCTGAGCGAGATTAGAATGGCTCTCCAGCACCTTAAAAACGGTAAGGCCCCAGGCGAGGATGGAATTACAGCGGAGCTTCTGAAAGCGGGTGGAAAACCGGTACTTGAAGTCCTTCAGAAGCTCTTTAATTCCGTCCTCCATGGTGGCATTACACCGGAGGCGTGGAGCAGAAGTGCGGTGGTCTTGTTCTTCAAGAAAGGTGACAACGCTCTCTTGAAGAACTACAGACCGATTTTTCGTCTGAGCCGCGTCTACGTGCTGTTTTCGAGAGTCATTACGAATCGTCTCTCGCGCAGACTTGACGACTTCCAGCCTCCCGAACAAGCCGGTTTCCGAAAGGGCTTTAGCACCATAGACCACATACATACCCTTCGGCAAATTGTACAGAAGTCCGAAGAGTACAATTTGCCACTATGTCTGGCGTATGTGGACTATGAGAAAGCCTTTGATTCCGTCGAAATTTGGGCGGTGCTGCAGTCCCTTCAGCGGTGCCAAGTTGACTGTCGGTATATCGAAGTGTTGAAGTGCGTGTACAGTAGGGCTACGATGGCTATCCGAGTACAGAACCAGAGTACGAAACCTATCCAATTGCAGAGAGGTGTAAGACAGGGTGACGTCATATCCCCGAAACTCTTCACCGCTGCATTGGAAGACGTTTTCAAGCTTCTGGACTGGAAAGGATACGGTATCAACATCAATGGCGAGTACATCACTCACCTTCGATTTGCCGACGATAAAGTCCTTATGGCAGAATCGCTGGAGGACCTAAGCACTATGCTCAATGACCTCAATAGTGTTTCCCAACGGATAGGTCTTAAGATGAACATGGACAAAACAAAGATCATGTTTAATGTCCATGTCACACCTATGCCGGTAGTTGTTGGGAACACTAAGCTCGAAGTTGTTGACGAGTATGTTTACCTGGGACAAATAGTCCGACTAGGTAAGTCCAACTTCGACCGAGAGGTCAATCGACGGATTCAAATCGGCTGGGCAGCGTTCGGGAAGCTAAGACACATCTTCTCGTCAGACATACCTCAAAACCTTAAAACGAAATTGTACAACCAGTGCGTGTTGCCAGTGATGACTTACGGAACTGAGACGTGGTCCTTCACTGCTGGCCGTATGAGAAAGCTCAAGGTCGCTCAGCGAGCTATGGAGAGGGCTATGCTCGGAGTTTCTCTGCGTGATAAACTTAGAAATGAGGATATCCGCAGTAGAACCAGAGTAACCGACATAGCCCAACGGATTAGTAAGCTGAAGTGGCAGTGGGCCGGCCATATAGCTCGAAGAACCGACAACCGATGGGGAAGAAAGGTTCTCGAGTGGCGGCCTCGTACCGGTAGGCGAAGTGTAGGGCGTCCCCCCACGAGATGGAGTGACGACCTGGTAAGACATGCAGGAAGTCGATGGATGCGGGTGGCTCAGGACCGTGCTTTGTGGCATTCTTTGGGGGAGGCCTATGTTCAGCAGTGGACTTGTGAAGGGCTATAATGATGATGATGAAGAATTATGAAAGTATTGTTAATAGTTTTTTATTAATTCATAAATAGGCTATCATTTGAATATAAACCTCCACAATGATAGTTAATATCACGAAATGCGTAGTAGTATTGCAAAGTGCATCTTTAGCAGACTGTTCACGAAATGCATTGCGTGAATAAAATTCGATAAAATTTAAAAGTCGCTTCGCAAATATCGTATATATCGTTTAGTCTGGTTGTTATAAATGTAATGGCGTCATGATTTTTAAACAAGAACATAGATTTAAATGATGTTTGATATTGTCCTGGGTTTCCGAACACTTTCCATCACAGATGAAACTTCTTTTTACCGTCAATAGTTACAATATAATATAATTATAATAATTCCCTCCAGGCCGACTTTCGGTTAGGACAGCTAGTCGCAACGGAGAGTCAGCTGATAAGACTGGCCGCCATCTGCGCGGGATAGGATTATTGTGCCCAAGTGTATGTGCTAGTACAATTGCCCTCTCTATTCCCGTACTATCATAGTACGATGGGACGGTAATCGACACGACCGGAGAGAGATCAGGCGTACGACCAACGGCTTTACGTGCTTTCCAAGGCACTATACCCGTTGCCGTTAATCGCAGCAGGGATAGTGCGACGGGTATAGTGCGCGCGATTGAGGGAGGGTGGGAGGTCCCCTTAAAACTGTGCAGGACACATCATTTTCTTTCTTTACGCGGAATTAAGCAAATTAGTTTATAACAACCCCATTATAATGGATTTCCACAAAGTAACGCCTGATTCTATCAACCGCGTTTACGACCAATATACCAACGAATGTAAGCTATAATAACGCCACAAATATGTGGACATTGCTAAAAGACACAAAAACTTGTCCATTGCTAAAAGACACACTAACCTGTCCGTGCTAGATATACGCTTAGTTCGTATTCCGTAGTTCGTACGTAGGTCTTTACAAATTATAGAAAACATCTCGAAAAATTCAACAAAATGTGGTTTTGCACAAATTAAATTTCCGGCTGGCAATAAAACTAGCGGTCTAATTTATAATAGTGACCATGAGAAGCTTCAAAATATGTTATGTGTTACGTGGTAGAGCCATGATGCAGCTATATTACTGGTATAGTTGTAGCACGAATAGGTCGGCTCCACCGGGGAAGGATCACGCTCTCACAAAATACAAGCGTAAAATAGAAACTTAACGCTGCTGTATTTCGTATGGTGAGTATAGAGAACCGGAGACCCTTTTTACTGGAAACGAGACATTCCATCTCAGTCCTCACTAATGACAATGCATCTGCATTTTGATTATAATTATGGTAATCGAGGATAGATGTAGATATCTATGAGCCACAGCAACCACTTACCATCAGATGGACTGTGTGCTCGTTTGTCATCCTTATCATATAAAAATAATCTTAGTCATTCGGTTATGGAAATAAATTTTCTCCCTCACTACTGACAAAATTAAATTAAAAGAAACGCGATTATAAATTCAGTTGGCGCTAAAATTTTTTTACTATTTCAAAAAAAATTGTTTTAAAAACTTCAAATTTATCTGATTTTAACTAAATTACCTGGTAGTATAACTAACTATGACACGGTTGGTCGAAGGTGAATTTTTTGATTTGAGTTTTGTTCTTGTTGTTCATCATTGGGGCCGTTTCCGTAGCATGGAGGGTTTTCCTTAACTGTTACTCTAGTATTACATAAATCAAAAACATGTGCATTTCAATAATAAAAAAAATATATGGTTACATCATACTAAAGATTTAGCGCTGGAATACTTAATTTTCTAACAAAAAATTATGAAACAAACTTTGCAAAGGGTACGAACTTAGATAATCGGATAATCTTTCTTGATAGTCAAGAAACGGGAACAGTTGTCACCTGACTTGTCTGTTGACTTGACTGTCAACACTATAAAGATATTGCGGTAAATTATTTTAAAAGTCTAAGATATACTATATTATATTTGTAGAGACAGATATCAAGGAATTGTTCATGAGAAATTTCTGCCCGAGAATCTAATTAGTTTCCGGAGTATGTTCAAATGTCTTTGATTGAAAACAGTAGAATTAATTCAATCACGATAATTGTAGATGTAATATGTATGGACACAATCGTTCAACTTATATTATATTTTGCGCTCAAACTTTGTTGATTGTGGAAAGTAAATTTCACATTTAGGTTCTTGCTTCTCTTCACATTTTAAATAATCTTTACGTTGGTTTCCTTAACAATCAACTGTTATAAATTTTATGTTCACAAAAGGCACATGTTATAACAACTTCTAAAATATTTGCCTTGATATCTTAAACTGATTCATAGAACTGGTGGCTCCGAGAATACATTAACTTTAACGTGTTAGAGTCATGCTGCGTATATGATATGTTTGTAGCTTGATTAGGATAGGTATAGGATGATTAGGAGAGGTATTATCCTCGATAACAAAACGCACACGTGTTGTCAAAATTGAAGACTAAAAATAC
The DNA here is from genome assembly GCA_963668995.1 of Parnassius mnemosyne. Taxonomy (NCBI): domain Eukaryota; kingdom Metazoa; phylum Arthropoda; class Insecta; order Lepidoptera; family Papilionidae; genus Parnassius; species Parnassius mnemosyne. The sequence goes on from CAVLGL010000024.1 coordinate 8,479,938, forward strand.
GGAGATCATTATGAAGAGTCTCCGGTTCTCACTCATTATACGAAACAAAATTTTGTGGGAGCTTGTTCCTCCTTTGATCGAGCCAGCTTATTAGTACTGCAGTCAGAACACCACGCATAAAAATGCCTTTTCCTTCTCTAACCATTTCCGTGAGATGAATTTTATGACACTCGCGAGATGACTTTGTGCTGATATATTCTTTTATTCCCTTCCAAGTGAAAATATTTTTATCCGTACAATACTTTCATCTGCGTCATAGGGCGATCAATACTTACTTAATTTGACGGCTTGGTAGCATCGTGGAACAAATTCGTTTCTAGGTGCTTGTTTATGTACAATGTACACATTTCTGTTATACAACACCGTTCTACATAATATTTATTCATTTATTAGAGAGAGGTATGTGGGTTTTTTTGGATCAAAACGATAATAATTTTTAATATTCTCAATAACTTCTCGTTTGTATTGTACTTAAGGCGTTTCTACCAAAAACTTAGACAATTGTGATTTAATGTAATATTTCTTTTGTTTAGACTTTTATACTATGTCGTTTGTCATAATTTAAAAGTTAGTGTTCGCTTCGCATAGACTTAGAATTTGTTTATCTCTAGTTACTTTTATTTTTTGCTGTCAGTGTATTCACATAAAATATTTTTGTAAGCACCAAAATTTCTTTAGAACACGACGAACTTTGCACTGACTTACTTGTCTTTGTCGCTCGCGCATAAACGTGTTTCCGTCGCACTCGCACATATGCGGTGATCACCATCATCAATATTGCAAACCTATTAGCGACAACAAAACAGTGTGGTTGTCTTAAGCTCGTTTTATTTGGCTTGATGATGTCATTCATTATAAACTAGAGTTATAACAAAATTTCCTATTGCGATGCGGTCATAATTACTCAGTTCTTAGTTACAGGATGTTTTTTTGGCTAAGTTTGTTGTGTGTATTTGTTTTTTGTTGAAAAGTTGTATAAGTTACGTCAACAGAGGAGAGTCAAAAAGACGTAGATTGAATATTATCCTATCGATTCATTCATCGCAAAAGTAAAAGGTGAGACATCTGGCAGTTCCCCAGACACCGAAACGGAGACGGGTTCTAATCATGTATTTTAAAGAATAAAATTGCTTTATTTTTTTCTAAATCCTAAAAAGGTACACGTTTAAGTAACGAAAATTGGCTTTTCACTTTTAATTAAAGTCAGACCAAGCCACATTCTAAAACCGTTTCTCTTTAAATTCAGAAGGTATATATAAAAGTATATAGATGCAGATTATCTACTTTTAATAAAAAAATACAGGTATAATAAAATATAAATATTTTTAAATTTTTATTCACCTTCTCTCTCTTATACTTCGCAAAATTTTACAGATTCGCAATTTATCTTAAAATGTTTTTCGCAATTTATCTTAAAATGTTTTTGACCAGTGGCATTAAGCACAGAGGTCATTGTACGAAATTCTTCGTGCCCGACGACCGGACTTGACAAACAATTCGTTTGCTCGTTGAATTTGTAACGTTTTCACGTTAAATATCGTTGATGTATTTGGTTTTACCTTGGAATGTGTTTGTTATTTCCGGCATAGAATTACCTACTACTTTATTGTAATAAAATTTAAATGAACTTTTCGCCGTATGTGCATAAATCTTTAGTCTGTTAGACAGATGTCTGTAAATCTCTATAAGTTATGTATCAAACGTATATCGTCGATGTAGTATTTTGATTTGAAAAAGAAATAAGTTCCTACTTTCTAGTATAGTATTATAGTTTCTACGTGGTAGAGCCATGCTGCAGCTATATTATGGTTGTAGCACGAATGGGCATTCCATCTTGGTTCTCGGTGGCGGCGCATCTGCATCTTGAGTCTTTATTGAGGATAGATGTAGATGTATATGGGTCACAGTAGCCGCTTGCCATCGGGTGGACTGTGTGATGGTTCGTCACCCAATCCTATAAAAAAAATAGTATAGTATTATCGCTCTTTACAAGACCACAACCGAACATAGGCTAACAGCACAAATATATCTTGCAATGGGTTAGAACTGCTAACAAATGGACGAAATATGGTGTGGAACGGCCGCATTGTACAAACGTTATGTTATTACAACTCATTCATTTAATTACCTAATAGTGTTTTCTTAGTTTTGAATTTGTGAAATTCATCAGTGCAGTGTTGTTTTTTTTTTAAACTTTATCACTAAAACAAAGAACCCTACATCCTTATACTAAGCTTATTATATCCATTTAGAATACGCAAAAGCTTTCCTCAGGAAATCATTTCAAAATTATATTCATCATCTATACAGTCCTTATAATTTCCTCCAAGGCCCCAGAACGGTCCTGAGCCTTGTATTCATATAATTATAAAATATACCCGTCTGCCAAAAGGAGCAGCTATGACGAAATGGTAAAGGAAGCCTGTGTTCAGTAACAAACTTAAGCACGGTGCCAGACAAAAAAAAACTTTTTTAAAAATACTTAGATAATTTTAAGAAAAACAGTAGGATTTAATATTTATTTACTTCCTGTTCGTCATTTCGATCGTTTTACCGGTAAGAAACTACCATTTAGGAATTTTTCATCCACATCAAATTCGATTCTTCGAGCTAAATGGCCGGTCCATTGTCACTTAAAGTTAGTAATTATGATCAGTTAAAGTTTGAGTAATTATTTAAATGAATATAATAATTCGAATCAATATTGTACAACCGACATAGAATAGGGTGACAAACGAGCACGCAGTCCACCTGATGGTAAGTGGTTGCTGTGGCCCGTAGACATCTACATTTATCCTAGTTTGCGTATCAAAATGCAGATGCGTTGTCACTCGTGAGGACTAGATGGAATGCCTCTTTTTAAGTAAAAAAGGTCTCCGCTTCTCTACACTCACCATATGAAACACAGCAGCGTTAAGCTGCTATTTTACACTGGTATTCTGTGAGAGCGTGGTCCTTCTCGGGTCGAGCCGACCCATTCGTGCTACAACTATACTACTAATATAGTTGCAGCATGGCTCTACCACGCATAAATAAAATGAGAACATCATCTATGTGGTCGAAATCAATTAAATACGCATTATTAAAGATAACCCAAAAATTACTGGTCAGATCTTGATCAAATTTGTATGGAACCACATGAGAAACACCAGCTATCAAATAGAAAAATAATCATCAAATTGAATTCACCTAGAAAAAAGTCACACATCAAAAAAACAGTCGAATTGAGAACCTCCTCTTTTTTGACGCCGTTTAAAAATGATGATGTTACTATTTTAAGTAATGGAGCAGCGAATATTCGTTCATATAATATTATAAATATTTACAATTTTTATTTCTGTCAGAAAGTGTAACAAAATAACTTTAAATGCTTACAATCCATTACTACCACAATACTACAAAAGTTTACAATTTATTACTGCTACAAAAGCTCAGCATCTTTTAGTGATTCTAAACTAAACAATGCAGGAGAAGTTTAAAGTCTATAAATCAAGTCCCGATATCTCAGCAATCCAGCAGATTTAGCTGCCTCAAAGATGGTCTTATTTTATGTACTGTAAAACATAAAACTGATACTGAAAGCTTTTATGCTTTTTAAAGTACCCTGTCCAGCGGCTTTAAGTGTTGATTTGAAAGTGAAATTATCTGGTAGCAATCAAAAGAGACGCATCCTTTATTCAATAAGAATACATTCAATACACATAAAATTTTAGCGACGGTATCTAATATTTTCTATTTCTTGTGTTCATTTTTGTACATTTTTATTCGACTTATAAAAAAGAGGAATTTCACAACATATCTAATATCTTCACCATTTTTTTTAAACGTTACCTACAAACTAGGATTTCCTTCTGTATCGTGGGGCCATTTTACATATATAAATTTTATAAGAACCAACAACCAGACCCGGAACAATTATTTGTAGGCCATACACCCGCGGCTCCCAAGCGCTGCAACTCATTGCTAAGCTACTGTGCCACTGATTGATAATTCGTTCTTTATTACATAGGTTATCCCTCAAGGGCTCCATTTAAATTTTATACCGTATTATGATAATAATAATGCAATTGGCTATATTTCCTGTCAGTTCTGTCAATCGATTTCATTAACTATGTATACATATTAATGACAAGCCACGATAAGAGTGAATAATAAAATGTTGTGTCTTATTCAGATTGAAGAGCACCTTCCATAAAATTGCACCTAGTTGATTAATTATTACATCCTTAATACAAGGAATTTCCCCAAATTAACGCAATATTCGATAAATTATTTAGTTGATTTGAATACAGGCATAATTTTTCATCGCCTTTTCATCGACTTATCGGTAATTATACTGGTCCTCCATGCCCTTAAATTCGATACATAGCTGTGAATGTACTACCGCAGTAGATATAGTAATGAGCTTAGTGCTTTTTTGACCTACAATCTAAACATATAAACATAAAAATAAACACTCACGCTTGTCACCCAGAGGGGTAGGCAGAGATTATGGACTTCCATTTGGCACGATCCTGACACACTTCTCTCGCTTCCTCCACATCCATATACCTACGCATACACGCTCGTCGGTTAAAGGTACTCTTGATTTGGCCCATTTTTAATATATCGCCAATTTGGTCGATAAACTTTCGCCTAGGGCGACCCTTTACGACTATGCCGTTCACCTCTGCAACATAAATTTGCTTTGTCACTCTTTCCTCATTCATTCTTTCTACATGGCCAAACCACCAAAGCATTCCTTTCATAATCCTGGTTACAACATCATCTTGCAAACCACACTCTTCTCTTATTAAACAATTTCTCACTCTGTCATTCAGCTTCATCCCTAACATACTCTTTAATGACCGCATTTCTACAGCATATATTCTACTCTCATGCTTCTTCTAATCTAATCAATCCTTTATATAATTAGTCTTTTTAGAATTTATAAATGACTGCAGTCACTTACATTTACAGTCTGTCACTTACAGACTATAAGATTGCTTAGTAAAATCGTGAGATAAAAGAAAACATCCGCAATATTTTTTTACAGAATAATCAGTTACAGGCATAAAGATGTCTATATACAGGTATACTTTGTAGGCCTTTGTAGTAAGTTCGCATGAAAAATCAATGGTCGTTGAAACAAAGAGAAAAACTACAATATTTCTCTACTCCAGAAAATTATTATTGATTTTGGTTAGGATTGGGGCCCCTAGCCTCAGCCGATGATAATAATACTTGTATTAACTCTTACTCTGCACTTTGAAGTCTATTATATATTTTGTTAAAACACAGAAAACCATCGTAAAATAGCAGCTTAACGCTGCTGTGTTTCGTACGGTGAGTGTAGAGAACCGGAGACTCTTTTTACTGGCAAAGAGGCATTCCATCTTAGTCCACACGGGTGACAACGCATCTGCATCTTGAGTCTTTATTGAGGATAGATGTAGATGTCTATGGGTCACAGTAACCACTTACCATCAGGTGGACTGTGTGCTCGTTTGTCACCCTATCCTATAAAGAAAAAGATATTTTAAACAATAATTATAGACCTTTTATATTCTATTAATATTAATATATAAAAATTACGTGTCATATTGTTTGTCCTTGATGAACTCTTAAACTACTAAACTGATTTCAATGAAATTTTGCACATTGTGTGCAGTTTGGTCCAACTTGAGAGATAGGGTAGTTGTTATACCGATAATTGACCCTCAATATTTTTAATTATTTTTAATAGGACAAATGGTTCTCGGAAAGGGCAGAACAACGTCTGTCTGGCCAGCTAGTATTATTATAACATTTAATGAAATTGTAACGTATCACTAAAAAAATAAATAAAAGGAGAAAATTAAATAATAGAATCAGGCGTTACTTTTCGGAAATAGATTATATTAAAAGTGTTACAAATGAATTTGCTCAGACTTTCGTAATAACATACAATTATCTGTCTAAGCTAAGTCCCTATACAATTGCGTGTACTATCCCCGTCACCACTAATCCCAGCGCAACTATTCCCAACACCGCTACACTAGGAAAAACACACCAACGTCGATAATACGACACGTGTTTCGCCTCTACACGAGGCATCCTCAGGTGAAGTAGACTGCGGTGGCTGACCGCTAAGAATCTTAATTAATTGAGGGAGGACGGGAGTTGCTCTTCAAACTAGGTGAGAGACATTATATTCTTTTATTACGAAAATCTGGGCAAATTAATTTGTAACACCTTTAATAAAATAAGAAACTCTGAGTTACTTGCCGGTTTTTCTTCTTCTTCTTCCGGGGTCTAGTTTCGGGAACCGGTGTAGATTTTGTACACAGGGTTATTTTTCAAAGAGTAACCAAATTTTAAACTTAAGTTCAAATATATAAATAACGATATACAGTTATTGCAGTTTTTTTTAAATACGAGTAAGTAAGGCTTCTACTTTTATTTGAAGTTATCTCAAATCGAATGTGATTTATGGGCAACAAAGGTTTGCTTACCGATCGACCCTTACGAATTTAATTAATTTTCTTCGCCATTTGCCTATATTACTTATTCTTAAACTTCTCTGCAAATTTGGCAAGTTACTGCAAAATAACCCTGTATAAATGTTTTAAATTAAACAAGTTAGTTGAATAAAAATTCTTGATTTGCTTTTGACTTTGTCACCACAAACAAACCACTGAGCTATGCGGCCATCCTCGCTCACAATAACATATGAAAATAAAGATATAAAAATATGCTATATTTTGCATAAAATCGTTTTGAATTTGTTTTTAATACGCGTCAAAGTGCAGAAATGTAATTTTACTAACATTACATAAGGATATTAGTACACCAATTGATCGATCGTCGATTGATACAATCGTGTGGTGTGGTAGCTTTAGCTGATCGACAGATACTGGTCAATAGAACGTTGGTCAATTATCTATCGATAATGCATCGATGTGGTTGTGGGCTCATCATCAGTATCTTTTAAAATGCGATCGGTGGGTTGTCGAATAATCAAGCAGTTCTATCTATGTCGACCCATGGATCGACGATCGATCGATTGGTGTTGTAATATCCTAAGTCACCCCGTGGGTGTGAAGTACCTTGAGGCTTCTGAAAAGTGGCGGTATATTTTGTCCCGATCATGTCTATATCTCTATTTTATGACCTACGTGTGGGTGAACGTGGTAGAGCCAACAATTATATTATAGCTTCAGCAGCTATATAGTTGTAGCACGAATGGGTCGGCTCGACCGGGGAAGGACCATGCTCTCATAGAATATCAGCGTAAAATAGCAGCATACCGTTGCCGTGTTTCGTATAGTGAGTGTAGAGAACTGGAGATCTTTTAATTGGAAACGAGGCATTCGATGTACTAAGATAGTCTTCAAGGGCGACAATGCATCTGCATTTTGATTCTTTATCGAGGATAGATGTCTTTCCATCCATTTACAATCAAGTGGACTGCGTGTTAGTTTCTCACCCTTATTTTATAAAAAAAAGACCATGTAGTGTTACATAATACATAGTAATAGTATAAATATATAGCTGGCAACATAGGCTGTTTTTTTATCTTTTTTTAATGTTGCCCTTTTGTTGTGTGTTCTACATTGGTGTCCAATAAAGAATGTAAATAAATATTGAATTACTATTCCCACTGAAGTCATTTGATTTAATATTTTTATCATTTGAAAAAACTCATTGTAAGGAAAATAGCTCAAATGTCAGAATATATTATTTGTGTAATATAATGCTTTTTGACGATCAAAGGGAAAGCAATTCCAATTCGGAAAAGCAATAGAGCCTAAAAACCTTAATATCGTCCAACTGGCCTAAAGTAAAAAAAAAAACATTCTTGACACGATCCCGAAAGAAAATCCTTTTTGCATTGCTTCCTACGAATAAAATACCGTCCAACAGACTTCACGCGTCGCTAAGTTTTCATGAACACCGATGTGGAATGGGGATTGCGCGGTGGACTGTCTTCGAAGAAATCATTAAAGAGATATAAGACACTTTTTCTTTGACTCTAAGTATCGAACTGATTTTATGTACAAAGTGCTTTGAACTTTATCTTTAATTTTTAATCTATAATGCATGGTATTGTTATTACCACGTAACATAATTATGTTACGTGGTAATAACAATACCAGAGTAGAGCCATGCTGCTGCAGCTATATTAGTAGTATAGTTGTATCACGAATGGGTCGCCTCGACCGGAGAAGGACCACGCTCTCACAGAATACCAGCGTAAAATAGCAGCTTAACGCTGTTGTGTTTCGTATGGTGAGTGTAATGAACCGGAGACCCTTTTTACTGGAAAAGAGACATTCCATCTTAGTCCTCACGGGTGACAACGCATCTGCATTTTGATTCGCAAACGAGGATAGATGTAGATGTCTATGGGCCACAGCAACCACTTACCATCAGGTGGACTGTGTGCTCGTTTGGCAGACTATCCTATAAAAAAATATTATATAATACGTCCCACTCCTGGGCACAGGTCTCATCTCAATTCTGAGAAAGCTTTTAGGAATATTGAACTGATTTTATTTATAACGTACTTTGAATTTCATCTTTTATTTCATGCCTTAGGTGCCTAGGTAGTTTCTACTAGGACCTAAAAGTTAAGAGAACAACATTTTGTCGCATGAACTCGTATCTGACAATTATATTGTACATATAAATTATTTAAAAAGCACAAGGTCAGAAAGATAAATGATAGTTGAATTTATTAATTTATTTAAAATCGATTAATTGCTATGTATTGCATTAAAAAAGTGAAATGTGGAATGTGGATTTATCAAGTCCGCATGGAGGGATAAACACCATAACTTTTGAAAGTATAAATTTTTCAACTCAATCTATTTTTTAATCTCTTTATCTATCATGTGGGAAGCCATGGAATGTAAATAAAAGTTTAATTTTCTTTTGTTTAGTTACCTATAAAACAAAATAAAATTGTTTCGCAAAAAGTAAGTAGGATTTTTAAATAAATATACTTAAATATGTCTTGGACCTGATATTTCAGTATCTGCTACTGGAACTCCTCAAAGAGTAGTATTAGTAATAGGTGTGCCGAGTTTGGGCTCGTTTTGCTATTTATGTGAGATCTTATCTCCGGACTTGATGGAGTGACCTGAAGGTATACTTCGTTGAATGCTACTGGAACTCCTTGACGAGCAGTAATAAGCGTGCCGAGTATGGGCTTGCTTTGTTATCTATGATGAGACTTTATCTACAGACTTGATGGAGTGGCTTAAAGGTGTACTTCGGTAACTGCTACTGGAACTTTTTGACGAATAGAACTAGGTGTGCCGAGTTTGGGCTCGTTTTGTTAGCTATGATGAGACTTTACCTCTAGAACTTGATGGAGTGACCTGAAGGTGTACTTCAGTGACTGCTACTGGAATTCTTTGACGAATAGAACTACAATTTACAATTTTTTTTAATTTTTCATGATCATATAAGCATTATGAATCGTGCACTTTTGATTTTTCCAAACTTTTTTTTAATTGAAAATTGACTAAATATTATCGGAAAATTGGATATAGTAATAAGGTTATTATTGAAAACTCGTGTGTATTTAAAGTACTTTAAACAATTTACCTATAATCATGTTATACGTAATTTTTAACGCGCTTAAGGCATGCACAGTTGGATTTACCAATAGTTATTTTTAATCAATAATGCCTGCTATTTTGCTGTTATGGTACAGGCCTCTCATTTCTGAGAGGATTTTTAGGGCAAGGAAACCACGTTGCCCCAATGTGTATTGGCGTACTTCACATATTATCCTCGAAATAGTTTTTTCGTTACTCAGTCATGCAGGTTACCTCACGCCTTCTTTCACCGCCGACCACGTGGTAAATTATTAGTTAAAACTGCAATTATAAAATTCATTGTTGTCGGTGTAGATTGAAGATAGGTTGCTTGTGGTACTGTGACATTTACATCGAACGCTTAGCCCTTGAACGACCACGGCTCACTATTATTAACATTCACATTATTAGAGTGATCAACAAGAAATTGAAATTCAATCGAAAATGAACGCATTCAACAAGCTTCAAACAAAAAAATTCACAGATGCGTTGTCATTCCTAATTACTCTAGCACCAACACAGCTCCTTAAAAGAACTGCTTTTTGGTGACAGAGAGGTATATGTTATACGTCAATAGCGGCCCTCGAATGTGACATAAGTGCGTTTCGTGGAGTGATTTCCGAATCACGCATATGAGCGTTTCCAAGCGCGCTCCGAAGCAGCGGCTTGGTGCGCGTTCTTCTTTTTTGTACAAAAATGGCTTTCAGTATAACACAGGCATCAAAACAATGGCATTGCGAACAACACGTCTTTAGATCATAAAAGTTCTGTTGCTTTATGGACACCGTAATTGCAATATCTGGTTTTATAGTTATATCCTCTTTTTGTCATTTTTAAAGGGCAAAGGCCGACGATATTATTATGTTACTAAATTAAAATAAAGGAATAGACTCATAGGTATTCAAAGCATGTTCTATAATAAACTTACAAAAATAATATGACAAAATCAAAGTTAATATATCTGTTGTAAGCGTGTGGATTTATTTATTATTTCAACCTATAAGAGCAACAGGGAATATCTCGTGACACTTCAACACGTGCACAAATGTATGTGAAAAAGCATTTCCACGGCACAAGGGTCGGAATAAGGGAAATCGAGACAGAAAATGGGCAGTCGCATTTTTCTGATATAGAATGAAAATAATAAAAAACTACGGTTGCCAATCCCCCTGCCAAGCGTGGCAGCTATGGCAAAATCGCTACTATGAGGTGATCTATTGAGGTGACCTTTGTTCAGCACTAAACTTTTGATAGGCTGCTATGAATAAATGAATAAGTGATTACATTTCCAAACGATAGTTGGTGCCTCGTATCTGAAAGCCATTTCGCTCTCCATTATGGAGTAAGATTAAAAAGACATTCCAACATAAAATAAGGAGAACCGTTTTATCCCCGAGACGCCGTTAAGGATGGCCTGATTCTTATCTGGACAAACTTTAAATATAGCTAGAGTTCTTTTTGCCAAATTCTGAACATGAATCTCGCTATAAATTTACTCTCGGGTAATTGCCACTCAGTATTTCATGTTGTTCTCTGTCTAACAAATTTATTAAGACTGATAGGTAGCTATGAAATTTCCTCCCCTTATTTTCCTCATCTTTATATTTAAAGAAACAAAAATACATCTTCGATATAACCATCAATCACTTTATAAGATATCGTAAGTGCTCTCGGCAGTTTATTAAATGAAAATAAATAAGCCGGGAAATATACACATTATCTCTGGCTAACTGTTCCCCGCGAGTTCGCCCGCGTAGAATTTTTTGCGCCAGTGAAAGTCTCATCCAAATCGGCTTACAGATTTTTAGTGATGCGTGTTCATACAGACATCGTGTTCGAGTTATATATATATATATATATATATATATATATATATATATATATATATATATATATATATATATATATATATACTAGCTGGCAAGGCAAACGTTGTTCTGTCCTTTCCGATGACCATTTACTTTCCTAAAAAAACTGCAAGAAAGGGATCTTATCGGGATAAAAACTATCCTATCTCTTAAGTTGGACCAAACTGAACAAAAACATTTCATTATAATCAGTTCAGTAGTTTAGGATTTCATCGGGGACAAACAACGTGATACGTAATTTTTATATATAAAGACACACACACACACATATATATATATATATATATATATATATATATATATATATATATATATATATACAAAGGTATATACACTAGTTTCATTATATGGACGACGCCTAAATTTTGCGCTGACGCTTAGTTATTATAATAATCAATATTGTCTAATTAATAATATTACAATTAAATAACAGCAATTTATCAGAAACATAATGTGTAACTAGTAAGTTTTATAAAATTCTTTTACCTCATAAATCTCTTTATTTACAAGTTTACTCCATTAAAAGAACTTTTTATTCATTTATTAAATGAAACTCAAATATTGTTTTAAATTGTAAAAACAAATAATTGTCAATTTGATTATTAATCATTCTTATTAAAATTTCCTAAGAAATCAATATAAAGATTGGTTTTGGTGAATTATTGACCAATCAAATCGTCGACCAATCAAAGCGCTTCTAGGTTCTTATTATGGCTTCTTTAATAAATGTACGCGAGAATACGGTCACTTAAGTTTCTGCGCTCGTCGGCATAGGTTCTATTTTCCTTATAAAAACTTTGTAAGAATTTTAGTGAGTTTATAATAAGAAGTGTGGAATAAAATTTTAAAGTGTGTGATTAGACCTTTTGGTTATAATGGAGCCAATACGCGGCAGCACAACTGAGCCCTTGTCAAATGGGGACAGTGGTGCTGCTTCACCAAAAAACAACCCTAAGGCTTCCGCCCCGATATATATATATATATATATACTATAATAAAAGTAAAACTAACATTTTTTGATTGAATATCGTTACTTATATACCATTGACACAAGAATATATTGCTCAATTTTATTTATAAAAATGTACTGACAAACGAACTTACAGTTAACCTAATAGCAAGCGCCTATGGACACTAGCAGCTTCAAGCAAAGAAAACTACAGATGCGTTGTCACTTCTGAGGTCTAAGATGGGATGCTTCACAGCCAATAATTATAATGACTCTCTATAACCTTCAGATAAACACACAATTGTACGTAGTGTTATTTGGTGGCAGATATAGGGAAGAAGGCGGTACCTCCCCAGATGGACTCCACGGCAGAAAAGAAGTCATACCGCCTAGAATTCTTAATTGTTACGTTTTAAGTTGATTAACATTTATTTAAAGTAAAAGTTAGTTAAAATTACCTCGCGTACATCCGCTCTATAAAATAAAATGATGTGTCTTACCTACTCGTAATTTGAACAGTAAGACACATTATTTTATTTTATAGAGCAGATGTACGCGAGGTAATATTTACTAACTTTAATATAATGGATTTCTGCAAAGTAACGCCTGATTCTATTAATTAAGATTTTTTTTTGTTTTTTAAATTTTCAAGCCATTAATCTATATTATTACTAGTGATCCGCTCTGACTACGCACGGGTGATTTCTGGATCTCGACGACAGTGCCATCTACCGGGACCAATTGTGAATCGTTTACACCCACTCAAACACACAGAAAAAAAAATCATCAAAGTCGGTCCCGCCATTTTCAAGTTTTTGCGAGACTAACGGACAGCAATTGATTTTTATATTTAGAGATTATATAATACGTCAACATGTGTAAAGATGTTTAAGTTTTTGTTGCTCAGTCACGAATTAGTTTAAAGGATTTGAATGAAATTTGGCACACAAATGGACCCTGCCGTATTCATGGGTGCTTACCACGGCATAAATAAACATGAAGGCTTATCAGTCACCACGCGGTCGGAGCTTCGACCAAACGTTAGTAGGTAGGTACGTAAAATATATTACCTTGTAATATCATGGAACATTAATATTTTAAACAATTTTCCCCCCTGTTCCGTGTAATAATGTTTTTTTACTAAAAAAATAAAATCTTAACACCATTCGTATCGTAAGAGGCGTCAGAGGGAAACTGAAACAGGAGATAGACAGAAGCATCATACTGATTAGAGATCAAAATAATAAAGGTTGCGGTTACTAATGCGTTTGCCAAGCGTGGCCATCATGGCAATATATAATAGCATTGCCTATGATCGTCAGTGACGTTTGTTGTTGCAGTTTACTCATTATCATTAGCGTTTTAAAATGCAATGCTAAATCCTTTTTAAGATAACATTCTTTTTTTTTATTCACGATTTCATTCTCTCGGGAATCTTGTTGATCGCAGAGTCTATATCCTCGCATTGTTAATCTTCTCCCCAGAACCAGTCTATGTATAGTATTTGGTTTCAGAACTTTTGGATCGACCATCAGTGCCTCGCTTGTGAAACATCAAGATACACCGCGTATATGTGAAGTTGGAATTAGAACAAAAATAGCATTACAGTTATCTTTTTATAAACAGTTTAAAAAAAAAGCATACGATGTATTTTGTCCTCCATACCGAATTTCGATGGCGGCCTGTCTTAACGGAGACTAGTCATATGCACGGAACATATATAAAGTGTGTACTCTCTATTCCCTCACTCTCTTGGTCCCAAAAGACACAAAAATTTTTCGAGCTTTCACTCAATTACAAATTATAAACACGAAAGAAAATTAATGGGTTCCGCTAGCTACTTAACTTAATGTGAGTATTTAACTTAGGCTTTCAGCTCATAATATAGTCTGTTAAACCGTAGCAGAATATACTTTGTTTATAGTTTATTTTAATTTTGTTTGCTATTCTCTATTTTATTTCGGTCCTTTTAGCGCATTAAATTGTCTTTTTTGCAGTTGGGTTTTAGATTTTTTTGATTATTTATTTTTATATTTAAGTGAATATTACACATTCACCGCATTTATTTTTAACTTTCTTAATTCGCGACGTTTCAAACCTGAAACCAATCTTACCACGGCATGACTTCAAAATAATGTACGCTCTTTCTGCGAAGCTCGGCTCAAAAATTTTCATTCAGTATGAAGAGCATTTTATACCCTTGTAAAAACGTTGTCTAAACACCGATAAACTCTCAAAGGGAAACATAAATAAGATATGAAATAAGTCTTCAATTAACCACGTTTACCTGACTACACTTTAAGGAGGCCAAAACAAAATGGCGACTCGATTTAGGCCCATGACGAACTTTGTTATTTCGTCATTCAATAAAAGATTAGAAAATGAGAACAGTCCGGCTCATGCTCATACCGTTACCGATACAGCCTTTTAAATTCCACTGCTGAACATAGACTTCCCCCACAAATTGCCTCATATGCGGGATATTTGCTGTAGTTGCTAGGCTTGGCAAATGAGTTGGCAAATGCATCTTCTTATTTTAAGTCGTTATTAGGAAGACGCTGCTTGCTTGCTTGTTCGGCTTTAGACCCGAATATCCGTGCACCTATCAATTATATCACCTCACAGAATACATTTTGAAAGGATTCAACCTCCAACAAAGAAGTCGCAGAACCACCATGGCCGGTGCCCTCTTCTTCGAAGTCGTGAAAGCGTTTGACAAAGTCTGGCACGACGACCTGCTTTACAAGCTGTATAAACTCAACGTGCCTGATAGGCTCACCCACATCATTACCTTCTTTGCTAAACGCCATTTTCTCTATCGAATAGAGGGAACTCGCTCTACAAAGCACCCCATCAAGGCTGGAGTCCCACAAGGCTCCGTTCTCTCCCCACTACTCTTCACACTCTTCACAAGTGACATCCCTAAAGACCAGTACAGTAGTGAATATTGCTCTATTCGAGGATGACGCGACACTTTTCGACGTCCATCACAATAAAATATATTATATTTGTAATTGTCAATAGGTACGTTTATGTATGTGTATTTTTTTAAAGTTATATTTAATATATACACACCCACACACATGTATATATATATATATATATATATATATATATATATATATATATATACATGTGTGTCCTTCACTGCTGGCCGGATGAGGAAGCTCAAGGTCGCTCAGCGAGCTATGGAGAGGGCTATGCTCGGAGTTTCTCTGCGTGATAAACTCAGAAATGAGGATATCCGCAGTAGAACTAGAGTGACCGACATAGCCCAACGGATTAGTAAGCTGAAGTGGCAATGGGCCGGCCATATAGCTCGAAGAACCGACAACCGATGGGGAAGAAAGGTTCTCGAGTGGCAGCCTCGTACCGGCAGGCGAAGTGTAGGGCGTCCCCCCACTAGATGGAGTGACGACCTGGTAAGATATGCAGGAAGTCGATGGATGCAGGTGGCTCAGGACCGTGCTTTGTGGCATTCTTTGGGGGAGGCCTATGTTCAGCAGTGGACTTGTGAAGGGCTGTAATGATGATGATGATATATATTCAAAATTTATTTATTGTTTATTATATCACTTATTACTATCATTACAGGATTTCCCTAATACGAGTACGATAGATAAGTCATACTTTAGTTATGTTATATATAATAAGTTTATAAACTAAAACATAGAAATAACAATGTAGCCTTTGTGAACTCGTTCAGAGAACATCTGAATAAATCAATTCGCTCAGCCACCGCATTGAGTATACGCTCAGAGTGTACGTAGCGCGCGGGTGATTGGCGCCTCACGTAATAGGTTGGTTTTCGCGCGCGGTAGTTCCAGCAGTCGCACTCGTCACCGCCGTTCGGCACTTCGATCTGGCACGCACAACTTCATCTCCTGCACGATAGCTGGTTGTTAACTACACCCCGTAACACCTTAAATAAGTATCTGGCCAGCGATACTTCCCTTCTTACTTCCAGTTTACTGTATCCTACCATACCGAGAACAAACAGAGTAAGATACAGTTACGGATAACCCGGATACACCCCATATAATTTGAGATATAAAAATCTAACAAACTTGTTTTGAATATTTTCCAACATAGACTTATACTTGTCTTCATTTGAAGCCCAAATTACAGAGTTGAACTCCAAATGACTTTTTACCATCGCTTCATACAAGGCCCTTATTGCGTTGATGTTAGTGAACTCGTTTGCTTGTCTCAAGACAAAACCAAGATTGCGGTATGCTCTCTTGCATACTTCAGTAATGTGTTCTCGAAACTTTAAATCACTTGTAAAATAAACAACCAGGTCTTTCACTTTCATAACGCGCTGCAGCTGCTCTCCCGCCATGTGGGACTGGTGATGTCGCGGAACACGTGCTCGGCTAAATGACAACGTAGAGCATTCGCCCAAGTAAAAATAAAGTTTATTGTCCCGGCTCCACTTCATGACCTCATTTATATCCCGCTGCATTCTATCACCGGAAGGGCGACCATCTGTCCCAAGGAGGTGTCGGATTTATCGTCCACAAGTCTCTCGTTAACAACGTTGTAAAGATCGAGAGTGTGTCGACGAGGGTTGCGTACCTTATACTCAGAATCACCAAACGGTATTCGCTGAAGGTCATACAGATTTACGTACCAACCTCGGCACACCCCGATGAGGAGGTGGACGAAATGTATGAGGATATCTCTAGAGCCATGCATTTATCGAAAACCCAATATACGGTGTTAATGGGAGACTTCAATGCAAAACTAGGCACAAGAGAGAACGGTGAGCTGAAAGTAGGGAAATTTGGAATAGGGCAACGGAACCCAAGGGGCCAGCAGCTGGCCGACTTCATGGAGAAAGAGGAACTCTTTATGATGAACTCTTTCTTCCAGAAGCGGCCCCACAGGAAGTGGACCTGGTCGAGCCCCAACGGTTCCACAAAAAATAAGATTGACTTCATTATGACCACCAGACGACAACTATTCAGTGATGTCTTCGTGATCGTGAGGGTGAAAACTGGTAGCGATCACCGAATGGTAAGAGGTACACTGAAAATAAACGTTAAGTTGGAGATGGCTCGTCTAATGAGGTCAAAAAATATCCGACACTATTCCGAAGATATCCCGGACGTCAGTCTGAGCGAGATTAGAATGGCTCTCCGCCATTTTAAAAACGGCAAGGCCCCAGGCGAGGATGGAATTACAGCGGAGCTTCTGAAAGCGGGTGGAAAACCGGTACTTGAAGTCCTTCAGAAGATCTTTAATTCCGTCCTCCATGGTGGCATTACACCGGAGGTGTGGAGCAGAAGTGCGGTGGTCTTGTTCTTCAAAAAAGGTGCCAACGCTCTCTTGAAGAACTACAGATCGATTTCCCTTCTGAGCCGCGTCTACGTGCTGTTTTCGAAAGTCATTACGAATCGTCTCGCGCGCAGACTTGACGACTTCCAGCCTCCCGAACAAGCCGGTTTTCGAAAGGGCTTTAGCACCATAGACCACATACATACCCTTCGGCAAGTTGTACAGAAGTCCGAGGAGTACAATATATATATAAAGGAAAGGATACGTATATATATATATATATATATATATATATATATATATATATATATATATATATATATATATATATATATTAACATACGTATATATATATATATGTATATATAGGTATTAACATCCATGGCGAGTAAATCACTTACCTTCAATTTGCCGACGATATAGTCCTTATGGCAGAATCGCTGGAGGATCTAAGCACCATGCTCAATGACCTCAATATGTCTCCCAACGGATAGGTCTTAAGATGAACATGGAAAAAACAAAGATCATGTTCAATGTCCATGTCACACTTATGCCGGTAGTTGTTGGGAGCACAAAGATCGAAGTTGTTGACGAGTATGTCTACCTGAGACAAATAGTCCGACTAGGTAAGTCCAACTTCGACCGAGAGGTCAATCGACGGATTCAACTCGGCTGGGCAGCGTTCGGAAAACTACGACACATCTTCTCGTCAGACATTCCTCAAAACCTTAAAACGAAATTATACAACCAGTGCGTGTTTCCAGTGATGACTTACGGATCTGAGACGTGGTTCTTCACTGCTGGCCGTATGAGGAAGCTCAAGGTCGCTCAGCAAGCTATGGAGAAGGCTATGCTCGGAGTTTCTCTGCGTGATAAACTTAGAAATGAGGATATCCGTAGTAGAATTAGAGTGACCGACAAAGCCCAATGGATTAGTAAGCAGAAGTGGCAGTGGGCCGGCCATATAGCTCGAAAAACCGACAACCGTTGGGGAAGAAAGGTTCTTGAGTGGCAGCCTCGTACCGGTAGGCGAAGTGTAGGGCGACCCCCCGCGAGATGGAGTGACGAGCTGGTAAGACATGCATGAAGTCGATGGATGCAGGTGGCTCAGGACCCTGCTTTGTGGTATTCCTTGGAGGTGGCCTATGTTCAGCAGTGGACTTATGAAAGGCTGTAAAGATGATGATGATGATGCAGTCTAGCATGGTCTTAGATATTTCTTATTCCGATAACTAATTTTAGGTCATCAGCACAGGCACGTCGATTCCTTGATCACCTCCGGTAAGTCGTTTACCATAATGATAAAATGGAGAGGACCCAAATTACTTCCTTGACTGACCCCTGACCTTGTAAAGTACTGCTCAGATTAGCATCCGCCATAGTCAACGTACTGACGTCTGTCGTACAAGTAGCTGGCGAAGAACTTCAACTGTGTGGTGTGCAACCTATTCCGGCCAACTTCGCCATCAATATATCATTATCGACCGTATCAAATACCTTACGAAAATCGAAATATGCCACATAAACCTGTATCCCTGTATCAACTGCTGGGACAACTTGTGACATTAAATGCAGCAAGTTCCCGGTTGTATTCCGACCAGAGCGGAAGCCATGTTGCGAGTCAGACAACAGAGTTTTACCTACATATACAAGCAGTGGTGAATGGCCGATTCGAATACCTTAGCTGGTGTGCACATTATCGCTACAGGTCTGTAGTTAATAGGTTCCATACCTCCACAACCTATCGGCACTGGAACGATTCGAGTAAGCTTCCACATATCAGGAGAGGTCGCGGTCACGATGCAGGTATTAAATACTTAAATGTATAACGGTTCCACCAGAGCAAAGCGATAATCTCTAAAAATGAATGGTGGTATACCGTCCGGTCCTGCCGAGCGCTTCGGCATTAGACTGTAGGGCCGTGAAATGCACCCGTGCTCTCTGTTGAAGCGGCGCTAGCTGCTGATACGTCCAGTACAGACAGTTTTAGGTGGTACACGGAATGAAAAAATTGTGCAAATTCGTCAGCGCATTCCTGATTCGATAGGACTCATCCATTTTTATTTAAATGTTGCTGGGAAGAGTTACCTTTTTAGCCTCACGTATTTACAGAAAGCTTTCGGATACTCTATATATATATATATGTGTGTGTGTGTGTGTGTGTGTGTGTGTGTGTG
Source organism: Parnassius mnemosyne (assembly GCA_963668995.1). Lineage (NCBI taxonomy): Eukaryota > Metazoa > Arthropoda > Insecta > Lepidoptera > Papilionidae > Parnassius > Parnassius mnemosyne. Next base: position 8,499,778 of record CAVLGL010000024.1, read on the forward strand.
TGTGTGTGTGTGTGTGTGTGTGTGTGTGTGTGTGTGTATGTGTATATTTAATTTAATATAATATATTATACTTTTATATATATACTTGGAAAGGTTTACTTTGAGTGAATAGTAGATTCATTATTTTTCGTTTATGTTAGCACCGATAATGGTGCGGGCGCAATACAGAATCAATATTTATCAGGGCTCCGCTGAAAAACAGGGCTGCTGCAGTACCTTTGGAAGCATATGCTAAGACGGAATCCTTTTTTGAAACTGTCCTAGGAGTCGTTGCTACGCAAGTACCGACGCAGAATAATAAAAATTCATCCCTTTTTAGCCCTGAGTATGATGAAACTGTAAAAGCCAAAAGGCTAACAGCACAAACATCATCAGAAACCACTCGACATTTAATATTTGCGTAAATTATAAGGACGCAAATTTTCGCGTTGGTCGTCCGGGTCTGGACGTTAATTCATCCTTGTGAAATTTATGTCTGTATGATTAACTGCCGCCACAATACAGGAGAAAATCCTAGTGTGGGGGCAACGTTTAAAAATAAATAAATTTAACGTTTAATTATTTAATGAGGCCGTGTTTGGACGGTGTAAGTAATTCATTACTTCCTTTCGTCCCGTGTTTTTTTATAAAATATGGGTGACAAACGAGCACACAGTCCACCTGATAGTAACTGAATGCTGTGGCTCTTAGATATCAACATTTATTCTCAATTAAAAATCAAAATGCCAATGCGTTATCAAGATGGAATGCCTTGTTTCCAGTAAAAAGGGTCTACGGTTCTCTAGAGTCACCATACGAAACACAGCAACATAAGCTGCTTTTTTACGCTGGTATTCTGTGAGAGCGTGGTCTTTTCCTGGTCAAGCCGACCCATTCGTGATACAATCATAATATAGCTACATCGTGGCTCTACCTTATATATTATTATAACAAAAGTATGGGGTAATATCAAAAAAAATGTTATGGCTTTTGAATGTTCACTATTACGTTCACTAATTCCTTTACTAGGCTCGCCCATACACACGTACGCATCTTTGTCCTACAGTTGCCCCTCAATAACTGACCGACCATCATTTATATTTCAAGGCATTGTCGATGCTGCTACACGCCAAACATACATGTATACATATACATACTAGGTGGATATAGTAAATGTATATATATTTATTTACATACACTACATTAACGATACAGGTTAAGCCTTTCCCATGTCCAGCAGTGGACTTTTACAGGCTAACGAAGACAAATGAACTTTAAGGATCCAAAATATAATTTTATGAGAAACACAAATCAACAAACAAGACCATAACAATAATGTAGCATATCTCATGCGCCATTCAATGCAATCAAATAATATGGGCAATAAGACTGCCATATAAAATTTTATAGGCAACAAAATAACATCTATAATATGGCGAAGTCTTAATATAATGTCTTGCGGTTTTTTACAGTGTTTCGAATATATCATCTTAAATTGCCAAGTGCGTGTTCGAATACGCATATGGTGGGGTTGTGCAGATGCGCTAAATCCTAAAGTTCTCATTATAATTTTAAATTATTGTACATATAAAAATACCTTAAGTCAAGGGAAAAGAAAGAAAGAAAGAAAACTTTATTTGACATCACAGACAAAAAATATAACACAAGATAAAAAAAAAACTAGAGAATTTGTGTGAAAACTTTGTGAAGTGACGACCGTAAGACATACATGGAAGTCGATGGATGCCGGTAGCTCAGGACCGTGCTTTGGGGCATTTCTTGGGGGAGGCATATGATCGTTAGTAATATTTTTGAAAAAAACATGCGTGAGTGTCATGGAACACTCGATTGCAACGAAGTTCCTTTCGTAGTATAATATTTATTATTGATAAACCTATTACAATATTGACTAGCTGTTCCCCGCGACTTCACCCGCGCGTAAATTATTACGATTGGATTTCATGGGTTTTAATATTTTGCGCGGAACCTTAATTCTTTTCCTAAAATAAAAGTAGCCCAAGTTACTTCCTATAACATCAGCAAGTGAAAGTCCGTTCAAAATCGGTCCAGCCGTTTCGGAGATTAGCCGGTATAAGCAGACAGACAGACAGAAAGACAAAAATTTTAAAAATAGTGTTTTAGTTATAAGTACCGTATATACTTTCATGTGCATATAGTAAAAAGCAGTTATTTCGACATTACAAACAGACACTTCAATTTAATTTTTTTGTATAGATTAACAAATACAAATAAATGTGATTACTGGCGTCTAATAAAGTGAAACGTTATTTAAAATAAAATAATATTTCTTTCATGGCAAGATAAGAAAAAGTGCGAGGGAGATGAACATTATTCTATCTCGCTTCCTCATATCTGCCGAGGCCGTACACTACGTCAGAAGGGGTCGTGACGGAAAAATCTTACACTTTTTCTCGCCTAGCCCCCATCCGCCAAATTCGTACCGTCCGATAAGGATCTTTGTTCCAAAGTGCCAAATATTTAGTTACATCATATAATTATTACAAGTTAGGCGATACTTTCGTTACTTCATACAGATATACTTTTATCAAGTTTCCTCATACCCTTAAGATTTGTGATACTGCGGCATATTAGTCCAGTCGGATATAACGAAATTATTAGGGTCCCTTGCTCTTGTCAGCAGAACCTTAATAATAGCTTCACGTAGAAACCCCGAATGGACGTTCGCTTTCATCCTTGAGATATTTTGATAATATCGTCTTTTTGAAGGAAAGTTATATAGCGAAAACACAATGGATTTTCTAGAAAAAACATTAATCGACAAGGAAAACAAAACCAATAACATGTATATATTGAGAAACCATTAGCCTCCATCGAAGCAGTCAGATAAAAAGCGATTTATTGATAGACTTAATTTATATCATAATTAAGATTTCCTTGAAGGGTCTAGTAAACATTTCAATAACTTCTTACCTATCAGTGTTATTTAAATTTATAGAAAGTAATTTGTGAAGTCAGAGAGGAAAATAATAGGTTTTAATCATAAGCTCTTTCAATTCTGTAGATACGAATTTTAGAGCTCAGAAGGGTTCGTCTTGAATATTCTTTTTAATTTCTAAGACATACAGGCTTACAAAAGTTTGTCGAGGACTGAAAATTATGATTGACGAATTCAATTACAGTGAATACGATTTTTGTTGTTTTTAATTTAAGTCTTCTTTTAAGTTTTTATTATAAAAATTGTAATTCAGTTCAGTTTTGAATACAATACATAATAACATTTGAATACAATACAATAATAATTACCTGGACATAGACAAACATTCCTGGAAAAATGATTTACAGGCCACACAAACATCTGCGTCGTGCGGGATTCAAATACGCGGCTCAGCTACTGAGTCGCGCACCCAAGTCATCAAAACAAGCCGTACAAACTATGAAAGAAAATAAGGCAAGAACCTAGCCACTAAAACCTTGTGACAAAGATTTGTTTTTGAATAAAATTGGCACAGTCCACCTGTTAAGTAATTGGATTGCTGTGGCCCATAGGTATCTACATTTATCTTCAATTAAGAATTAAAAGGAGTTGTCACCCCTGAAGACTAAGATGGAATGCCTCATTTCCAGTAAAAAGGTTCTCCGATTCTTTACACTCACCATACAAAATACGGCAGCATTAAGCTGCTATTTTACGCTGGTATTCTGTGAGAGCGTGGTCCTACCACGGTCAAGCCGAAATAGGTATTTGTGGTACAACCATAAGATAGCTGCAGCGTGGCTCTACTACGTATATTAATAAAGTAAATTCATTATGGTATTTAATATACCAACATAAATTATATTTATTACTAACTGCAAGCGAATATTGTATATGTCTTTTAATTGCCATATATATATTTGATCATTTAAAATCTTTGGTTTCTAAAAAATTTCGAGAAGTGTATGCTGTTGTTGTCTTACAAATACACATTAGAAAGGAAGAAAGTTATAGTACTCGTATAATCCTTAAATACATTTTTATTCTATAATTATATTGAAAATAAATATAATTATGATAATCTTTCGACAATTGAAGATTACATTCTAAGGTCTGTAGGGCAGTATTAAAAACCGTAATATGCATCTTTTAGTATTGATTTTTAGTTAAAAGTTATCCATCAAATAAATTATAAGTTGTTTTAATATAAATCGTACCAATTGAATTATTTTATTAATACGACTGTTATTTTTACTTTTGAATTTACTTTTTGAATAACTTTTATTGTAGAATTGAAAAATCAGCCTATAATGAAATATAATACAGGCTTAAATCTCATGCGTTCGTAGTTTATCTTCACTCGAAAAAAAAAACTGTGCTAACCAGACAGTGTATCTCAGTTTCACGAACAAAAGCACCCCTGCACATGCTGTATACACCTGCGTGGGGTCGTTGCTCTCAGCACTGAATAAGACTGCTCTATGATTTGAGGGTTTCACAGTCGTTTTTGTTTGGGAAGCATTTCACGAATAGTGTAGCACAAAATCTCATTCGAACAACTGTATTTTATACGATTAATGTCTCCTTATTAGTGTGGAAACATCAATAAAGAAGGAAGAAACGAAAGAGATCAAAGAAATTTCAGGCGCTATTGTTGATGTAGTGTAGAAGAATAACGGTAACGCAATATGTTACTTTGACAAGAAATGTCATGCCTATTTGTGTAAAAAGTGTGATACTATGAAGGAATCCATCACCCTATTTCATACCTTCATTGTCGTAAAAGAAAATGTCAAAAAGTCATAACATGGTTTATCACATGCATTATATCATGAGGTCCTATACAATACAATACCCTTTATTTTACACTAAGAAACAAATAACATAACAAGAAATAGACTGAAAGAAAAATAAATATCGGCCTTATTGCTATACAGCAAGTTTTTCAGACAACCTACAGCTATTTCTAAACCCCTCAAACAGGTGACAGTAGGCATAGACAATGTTCCTAAACATCGACGATGACCACGCTTTAGAGATGAGTTTGAGAAATGGCAATAATGAAAGAACGAAACGTGCACTTCTTTTTCTTTTATCAGCCAGTAAAAGTCCATAGCTAGAAAGGGGCGTCTCTCGTTGTAAGATCCACGTTTGACATCTTTCATCTCTGACGCTGATGCCCGTTTCACCATTTTGTCTGTAAATGAAATGGTTATACCGCATAGCCATAATTATTTACTTGCATCCCTATAGTCGCTCCTTACGATACCCATGGAACACATTGGCGTGTCGAATATGTTACGCCGCTATTACATAGTGTACACTTAACTTTCTTCATACTTTATTAGCCAAAAAGTTTTCTTATGGTCCTCACCCATGGAGTAATTGTCAGCAAACAGAAATCAGAAGCGGATTAGCACTTGCAGTAGTAAACCTCTCGCTGCGTAGTCGCTGATTTCCGTCCTGGTCTTGGTCTTGGTTTTGAATTTTGCTTGATTGTAATATCTTTCTTTACCGGAATTCACAAGATCTACTACTCTAGTGTTCTATCGGCACCCTTAGGATAAAAATAGAATGATTGTTTCTATTATTCTTTTACCAGATCTCATTATTTACTTCATTACAAATTTAGTGTTATATACAATCCTCGCCCAAGTGAACCATTGAAAATCCCATTTTTAAGTCTATTAAATTCAACTAGTGATGTGCTTTTATTCGATTAAGTGGTAGAGTCATGTTGCAGCTATATTTCTGGTATAGTTGTAACACGAATGGGTCGGCTCGACCGGGGAAGAACCACGCTCTCACAGAATACCAGCGTAAAATAGCAGCTTAATATTGTTGTGTTTCGTATGGTGAGTGTAGAGAACCGGAGACCCTTTTTACTGGAAAAGAGGCATTCTACCTTAGTCCTTACGACTGACAACGCATCTGCATTTTAATTCGCAAACGAAGATAGATGTAGATATATATGGGCTACAGCAACCACTTACCATCATGTGAACTGTGTGCTCGTTTGTCACCCTTATGCTATAAAAAAAACGTTTTGATTATTATACTAATTATTCGGCTATTTAGTTTGATTCATGAAAGCAAGTACATCAGTTTAAAATATAAGTTTAAAAGTGAAATAAAGAAGTGGAGCAAGCAAAGTAACGTTTATAAGTATCTTTAAACTTTTAATGCAGGAAATAAAGTACGAGTAGTTCTTACTTTAAGGCTGGTCGTTGGTAATATTTAGCAAAAAGTGTCATAAACTGCTGCACGAATAAGCTTGTATAGTAAATTTGTAATTTTCTATATGTCGTATTACTATACCGTTCACAAATGTTTTAATACTAGCTGTTCCCCGTGAATTCGCCTGTGTGTAATTTAGGGTTTTAATTTTTTTGTGAGGAGCACTAATTCTTTTTCTAAAATAAAGGTAGCCTAAGTTACTCCTTATGAGATCAGATATATGCCAGTGAAAGTCCCATCAAAATAGGTCCAGCCGTTTCGGAGATTAGCCGAAACAAACAGACAGACAGACAGACAGACAGACTGATAGACAGACAGACAGACACACATTTTTGTTATGAGTATCGTATATATTTTCATATGCATTGAGTAAAAAGCTGTAATTTTGACAATACACACAGACACTCCAATTTTATTTATTTGTATAGAGTATAGATGTATAGATTGAGATTTACCCTCAGTATGTCCGAAGAAGGGAAATAATTTCCGGATGTATGTATGGAATATGTATCTTCGTATATTATACCTCTTGTAGCTTTGACGGAAAACTTGATGGATTCTGAAGTGTGAGGTTATGTTAGATTCGTCGTAGCTTCTAGAGTATTATCAGCATTAATACACAATATTAAAAGCAATGTAAAATAATAATATACATCCCCGCTGGCACCAATGAAATTGGAGACAAAGGAAATCATCGTAAGGAAACCTGCATATCTGAGAAATAAGAAAAACAAATTTCGAAGGCATGTGAAGTTCGCCAATACGCATTGGGGCAGCTCGGCGAGCTTCACCTTGCCCTAAAACACTCTCATAAATGAGATGAGGCCTGTGTCCAGCAGTGGGATGTATATATAGGTAGTGACTTTTTTTATAGAATAAGGGTGACATGCGAGCACATAGCCCACCTGATGATAAGTGGATACTGTGGCCCATAAACAGCTACATCTATCCAGATGTGGTTTAACCCCTGCGGATTAAGATGAAATGTCTACTATCCAGTAAAAAGGGTCTCCGGTTCTCTATACTCACCATACGAAACACAACAATATTGAACTGCTATTTTACGCTGGTATTCTGTGACATCCTTGTTATTTAACTGATGTATAATTGTTCAATCTAATGATGTGTAGCTGTAGTGTTGCTATGCTTGTCAGGAGGTCAATATGTATTAATATTAGTTTTTTTTTTTAAATTTTAGTTATATGTAAAGAAACATTTATAAAAAAATGACTAATAGACTGTGGTTTAAATATTTTTAGCGGTTTAAATAATTTCAATGTGCTTTGAAATGTAAGTAGAATCTACCAACATTTTCTCCGAGTACTAGCCGCACATGTAAGTAGTTCAAACTTTATTGGTATTCCTATTTGCCTAATATTCCAGGTTTCCGCTTTTTTTGTCACTTCCTTCTGAGAAGTTCGTAGTGGAAACCTCCTAGGTCGCACGTATTCATAATTTAATAATCAATTTATTGAGCCTTTATAATATGAGTTCATTTTAATTTATGAAAATAATTTCAGATCTTGAAGCCTTGAATAAACGTTTTTTGTTTTATTGTCAATACGACCGTGTGTATCAAAAACCTAAATAACAGTCGCGTATGAAAATGCAGAGCGAATGCGTCCAACTGAGGTCAACGAACTTAATGTATGTTTTTATTCAAAAATGTAGTATTTTATATTATTAATGCTAATGCTACGTAGTATAACTAACTGGTTGATTGAATTATCAGTTCATTTATATTGATAGCTCTTATAAATTTTATTTGATAATATTTTTCTCTATAAAACTACGAGTGTATCTTATAACAAATGCGCATAGAGAACACTGCTATTAGTGGAATTTTCCACTTCAACTACTCTGTCTGCTTGCAACTTACTAGTATAATCATTGCTTCAATTCACTTCACTGATAAAATCGATTATAGCTGGCAAGTGAATATATTTAAACCGATGTAAATAGAATTTTGATTACGTAGACTTTCCATTTTTTAAATAGCTTTTATAGTTTAATTACTTTGCCTAAGGACATGTTTTCTGCATCTGAATATAAAATATAATTTGTTAAATTAAAGATTTTGAATTTCTAGACAATTTCGTCTTAAGGTTTTTACTATTAAAGTAAGTCAGCAGTGAAAGATAGTACAGTTTGAAGTTTCGTAGATCTCAACTTTATCATTTGATTGGATAATAAAATAAACAAATGCATTTTTAGAGCAACATAAACGGTCTGCGTAAACAGAGTTATAAAGCGACGTTGTGATAGAAGTTCAGAAGAAAATAATTCTTATTAGTTTAGTATTAAAACTCAAACTTATTGAAGTACATGCTGTTAAGAGTTCTGAATCGAGAGTATAGTATGATGATAATATATTAGAAATTTTTGGAGTTTTGTTAGTGGGCTTAGAGTAAAAACATATCATACTCGATTTTCATTTATTTTATTTTATTTATATTTATTATAGCTATACTCTTAGCACAAAAATATCTATAAATTTATTAAACTTATTTATTATTTTGATTCATAAATGAGTTGTCAAAATAAACTAATGCAGTATAGATTGAAAACTTATATGTAACTTGAAGCAGATACCAAACAAATGCTGCCACACTTAAAGTTAAATTGAGATAATATTCGACTAAAATACCTGAAGTCAATTCAAAGTGTAAAAACAATAATTAAGTAATTGAATACGAATTAGTTAAATGTATAATATATTTACAACAAAAATGGTTTAGTTTCCAGAATAGGTAAAAGAACTACTGAAATTACTTTAGCTATATCGTATAATGATGTAAAATGTAGACATTTGAAAATTTTATTCACAATTATTTCTTTTTTGTTCTTTAGTATATGGCTATGTATTTATACAATAAAATACACCTTATTTCAAATTAAGAATGTTACATTTAAAATCAATAAAATTTTAGCTATTTTATGCACTACTACTACTGCAATTATGTACACCGTCCAACGAGACTAGGAATTCGTAAGAAATTGTCAGAAGTCTGTGTTTAGCTGAAATCTTGACAGAATGATTATGGTGAGTATGAGGTAATTTGTGTCTCTCATTATTTTGCAATATAATATGACTAGCGTCCGCCTTGTGACTATAACATATTAGAATAATAATGCTTTTAAAATAGGAAATGAATTTCGTTAGATGCAAAGGTTAAAATTATTGCAATACATAATATTGCAATAATTTTAATTGTCAATCAATTCTTTTGGAGCGAAAGATCACACAACTTAAAGCAGCCGATGCTACTACTAAACCAGTAAACTAGTACGAGTTAACCATTATTCTGAAATATACATATTAATTCGGGACGTTAAATTTTATAGAAAAAATTAGATTTATTATAGGAATTTTAGTAGGTATGTCTATCTCTTTGGCACGTTCTTATTGCACTTCACACGTGATTTTAACATATGAGTTGTTGTTGAATTAGTCTTAGTTATGGAAGTGACATAGTATAATTTTTTTTCAGTAATTTTTTTCACGCAGTCGATATTTTTCATTACTGTTTTAACGATTGGGCTTGTTACTGGTAACAAAGAATTTAATCCAACAAGACTGTAACTAATAACGCATCTGTATTTGACACCTAATGAAGGATATATTTTGTCAGCATCCATTTATTTAGTAGCGTGGAATGCGTGCTCATTGTCACTTACTTGTATAGAAGATCATAGCGTCATAATTATGGTAAGAGCTAAAGGATGATATAAGGTGTTTTTGTATGTTTATGAGGAACGTATAAAGCTCATCTGAGCAGTAACTGATTCAATTCCGTTATAGTCTATTAAAGTCCACTGCTGAATATTTGTCATAGTTGTCACTCTTGGCAAGTGGGTGGCAACCACAGTTTATTTTTTTATTTTTTTGCAATTCAATTGAATTATGTTTTATGCAACGTTGCATTACTGTGAACCAGTTTCACCCTAATCCTGTGCAGGCAACGCGGTATCCCGCTCAAGAAGTACAATTGCGCGCACAATTTAATTGCTTTGTGTTCACGTACTACTTAACGAGAAAATGAGTTACAGTTTACAGCAGTGGGTTCTACGAACGGCATGAAGTGGTATATTACAATTTAAATTATTCATTAGATGCTTGTTTAAAATAGAAGCCGGCTTTTACACTCGCAATTATTGTCTATTGAGATCTAAACTAAAATAGTTAGGTTTATTTTAACTTCTTATAACATCAAACAACCATTTACGTCTTCTCAACATTTTAAATTTCAAATTAGCCCTTCATTATTCCACAGCTGAACAGAGAACACCTCCAAGAAATGCCACAAAGCACGGTTCTGAACCAGCTGCCTCCATCGACTTCCTGCATGTCATACCACTTTGTCACACCGTTAGTGGGGGGGGGGGGGGGGGGGGAGGCCGCCCTACATTTTACTCATCGCTACGAGGTGCCACTCGTGAATGAATTTTCCACATCGGTTGTTAGTTTTGTGATCTGAGGAGCTACTTGGGTTAGGAAACTAGAGCAACAGACGTTCTTGAACCTAAAGTAAAATTTTATTAAGATTTTATAATAAAACATGGACGCGAGGAACGGGTACGGCTTGTTTTTCTTTTTAAACTTTGCAAAAGGATGTGATACATGTTTCTTGTAGAACAAATAGAAATGTTCACATTCAAAGCAAAGTTAATAAAAATCGTATTTCTCAAACACAGCATAAAGAAAATCATAGAAAATATGTTGAGAAATTCCATGGAAATAAGATAAATAGAAAACAGTGTTCTTAACTTTTATATTATTTTTAATTGAGAGAGAAAAATCAAATTGTAATTCAGTAAATTAAAACTATATTTATTTTTATTTATTTATTTAAAAACTTTATTGCTTTAACCATAAAGATTACAAATGGCGGACTTAATACCAGTTAGCATTCTCTGCCAGTGAACCTATGGCGTGGTGAAAATTTAGTTGCGGGAGAGTGGTGCGGTTAAATAACAGAATATAATAAATATAAAATGATATAACACATTAAAATAAGGCTTATGTTTAAAAAATATCCTTAACACATATACAAACTATATGTATACATATATGTATTAATATTAACACACATAATATATTTGGATAAAGTTAGTAGTACTAATTGATGTTATATAGACGAAGTTTTCGAAATATTTGTTCACGGAGCACTCTTTTGAAGGCTGTCTTATTTGGTGCTTTCATAATGTCTTCAGGTAAGGAGTTCCAGAGTTGTGTAGACTGAACAGTAAAAGAATTGACAATAAAGCCAGAAAATTAACTATAAAATTATATTTTATTATTAATATCTTGTAGCGGCGATTGAAGTTTCTTCCTTTTTTTTCTTACATAGTTTGGATCGTGCTTTAAAACTGCTAAGTCTCCAATCATATACCCGTACAGTTAAGGCTGTACAGTACGACAGCCTAAGCGAAATATGGCAGATTAATACAATAAATCTCCCGTTGTAATGGAGCCAAGGCTAAATAAAACGTACGAGGCGCACTGGTGCGCCTTCGAAGTTTTTAGATTTATGACACTTTGTACGAACGTAACTGTTCTTTATTTCTTGGAAGTAATTAATTAATATGATATAAGAGTTCTCCGAAATTATTGTGAATTTGCTTAGTAATTAAAATTTCTTACAATATCATTCATTTTAAGATTTTATTGGTTATATTTTAGAGTATCAAACAAGCACACGGTAAGTGTATGATAACTTATAAATATCTGCAACTACTTCAAATTAAGAGTTTGCATTGTAAGCATTGCTTCAGCTATAATACGAGGGTGGATTGAAAAGTACTCGGCCTAACCAAGAAAATAAACACATACTAAATCAGTTATATTTTTATTTTTCTACATAATCACCATCAAGTTCAATACACTTTTGCCACCTCCCCTTCCAAGCATTTAGACCGTTGAAAAAAAATGATTCTTCCTTAGAGTCAAAATATGCGTCTACAGCTGATTTGACCTCGTCGTTTGTCGAAAATCTTTGACCTCCCAAGTGCTTTTTTAGGTTAGGGAACAGAAAGAAGTCTGATGGTGCCAGATCAGGTGAATACGGCGGATGCGGTAACAGTTCAAAGCCACAGTTGTGAATTTCAGCCATTGACTGTACTGACGTGTGAACACGGGCGTTATCTTGATGAAACAGGACTTTTCTTCTGAGCATTCCTCGACGTTTTTCTTTTATTTCCTCTCGTAAACGACGTAGTAAAGTGCAGTAGTAATCAGAGTTTATATTCTGACCCCTTTCAAGATAATCAATCATAATCACACCTTTCGAGTCCCAGAATACTGAAGCCATCACCTTATTTGCCGACAAAATCGACTTAGCCTTTTTAGGGGGTGGTGAACCAGGTCTTCTCCACTGTTTTGATTGTTGTTTTGTTTCCGGTGTACAGTAATGAACCCATGTTTCGTCCATTGTAACAAAACGATTCAAAAAATCATCTGCATCGGCTTCAAATAACTCCAAACAGTCGCGTGAAATAGTCAATCGCGTCCTTTTTTGTTCAACTGAAAGCAGTCGCGGAACCCACCTCGCAGACACCTTGTGGAAACCCAACTCGTTGACAATGATGTTTTGAGTTCGTTCATAAGAGATGCCTATAATCTCGGCTATCTCTCTAATTTTTAATCTGCGGTCTTCCATTATTAAATCAAGTACTTTTTTAATATTTTCGTCAGTAGTTGACGTCGAAGGCCTTCCAGAGCGGGGTTCATCTTTCACACTCTCTCTACCACGCTTAAATTCTGCTATCCATTTTTTGACGGATGAATATGACAGAGCACAATCGCCTAATGTACTGACCATGTCATCATGGATGGCTTTTGATGATAGCCCCTTCTTATGGAGGTAGTTAATGACGGCACGCTGTTCGATTTGCTCCATTCGCGGAAATTATGTCCGATTACTTTGTTAATAAATTTATAAAATCACAACTAATTATCGCACACGTTTCGAACTTCACACAATGAACTAGTCTGAACTGAACTAAATAATGTGGGTAGATTTGATTTTTAGAATTGAATGGATCTGTGTTAGGCCGAGTACTTTTCAATCCACCCTCGTAGTATGGTTGTAACACGAATTGTTCGGCTCGATCGTGGAAGGACCACGATTGAGTGTAATTGCAACTTAATGCTACTGTGTTTCGCTTGGCAACTGTGGAGAACCAGAGACCCTATTTAGTGGAAACCAGCGATTCCACTTTAGTCCTCAGGTTCTTAATCAAGAAAAGATGTAGATGTATATGTAGAAAAGCTGTAGACTGGGTCCCAGCGTCCAATTATCATGTGTAATGTGTGCTTGTTCATTCCCAAAAAAAAAAGTGTACCAAAACACTTCGGATCTCATCCCTAAGGGCTACGAGTACGTTGGAATGCTTCGTTACCAATAAAAATGGTCTCCAATTCTCGTAACTAACTGTACAAAATAGAGGAATGTTTTACTGCTATTTTGCGCTAGTACTCTGTGAGATCATATTATCGGCATTCCGTAACATGCGTTCGTTAAGCCCAATTCAATATTGCATAACGCTTATTGCTTCAGTACTTAATACTCTTCCTTGTAACATCTTTTTAATAAAATAAGACTTAATAAAAATCCAAAGCTGACTTCAAAGAACTAAGAAGAATGAAATTATTTCTATCGTTATAAATAAATAGAGGTTGATATTTTTCTTTAAATTTATATGGGACTACCCCCGAATAATAAACAATTTTTTAAAGAATCATAAAAATCGTTTAACAATAGATGAGGGTATCGCATTACACACAAAAAGTTACTTAAACCTCAGATTAATTGCTCCTCACTCAAATTAAGGTTCTCCTTCCCTCTTGAAAGCATCGTAAAATGAAGAAGCAAATAACAAATTATAAAACATAAACTTGTGGTATGTTTGTAGCCATTTTTTGTAATAATTATTAGATTTTATAAATGTTTAGTTGTTTTGTTCATCACATCAGCCTCAACTGTTCGAATCGATTTAAGAACAATTATTTTTGCTACCCAAGTGAAGGGCACGAGCACTTTACTTCTACTTGATTTTAATTATATAGTGTACCGCAATTGATAATTATTTTTCGTAAGGGTGACAAACGAGCACACAGTCCATTAGATGAGGGAGATAAATACTGCAGTCCATAGACACATAATCTATTATCGATGAAGAACAAAATGCAAATGCGTTGTCACCCCTGAGGACAAAGGTGGATTGCCATTTTACCAGAGGGTCTGGTTCTCTACACTCACCATGCGAAATGTGGGGTGTTACGCTACTATTTCATGCTGGTATTCTTTTAAAGCGTGTTCCTTCCTAGTTTGAGCCAGTTTATTTGTGATAAGGTAATAAGTCATCAGCAGCTCTACTAATTATAAAATCTACAAACTATTATTTCTGAATATAGAATGTACATAATATTATGTATTCATTACTCTTTATATCCAACCTAAAGTCCATACATAAATGCTGAACATAGGCCTCTCACTTCGATTTCCTCATAGGCAAATATTTTAAAAAATTTTGATATTTTGGAATCAGTACCAAAAACTAATAACTTAACTGGAACCAAAGCTGAGCTTGTACTGAAGTGTAATATTTTATAGAATATTAATGAAGAATCGTAACGAAATTTGGGATCGGGTTTCGATCCCTGATCACCAGTCTGGGTTTTGATTACGGTTTTAAATGATCCGCCACTACACGGTTTTAGAGCTTCATCTTTCAGTAAGAGTGCGTTTTTTTCCTATGTCGTTGCCGGTGAGGTTGACTTTCAGAAAAAAACTTTTTCTTTTTATATATAATAAGGGTAACAAACGAGCACACAGTCCACCTGATGGTAAGTGGTTGCTGCGGCCCATAGACATCTACATTTATCCTCAATAAAGAATCAAAATGCAGATGCGTCGCTACCCGTGAGGACTAAGATGGAATGCCTCTTTTCCAGTAAAAAGGGTCTTCGGTTCTCTACACTCACCATACGAAACACTGCAGTGTCACGCTGCCATTTTACGCTGGTATTCTGTAAGAGCATTGTCCTTCCCCGATCGAGCCGACCCATTCGTGCTACAACAATACTACTAACATAGTTGCAACATGGCTGTACCACGTAAAACTGTACATTTTTTTCTGTTAAACCATTGCAGATTACGAAAAAATTATTTTCAATTGCGCTGCAGTAATGAAACAAACGGTTGAATTTCAGAGTGAGTTATTTCAATTAAAGTTACTTTATAGCCATTTACTTTGCCGCACGAGCAGTAAAACTGTTTTATAGACAACCTAGCATACCTTCCAGTCAGTAAAAACCGGGGCGAAAGATTAACGACGACTAGTGGTTTTTGTTTTTTCATACATTATTTTATTATGATGGTATTCTTTAAAAACTATATCACTTATTGTCATCATCATCATTACAGCACATCAGAAGTCTACTGCTTGACATAGGCAAACATAGCATTCCACCAAGGAAAGCCACAAAGCGCGGTTCTGCGCCACCAACATCCATTGATTTCCTACATCTCTTACCAGATCATCTCTTCATCTAGTGGGACACTGCTCTCTCTTCATCTAGTGGGACACCGCTCTCTCTTCATCTAGTGGGACATCGCTCTCTCTTCATATACCGGCGCGAGGCTGCCACTCGAAAATTGTCTACCGCGTCGGTTGTCGGTTCTTCGAGCAATATGATCGGCAATTGCCACTTCAGCTTACCTGTATGACCACACAGTCGGCTAGACGTATCGCACCTACCAATTTCCGTTTGGCGTATACGGAGATGATGGACCGCTATCTATCTGAAGTGATAAATATAAAAATGAACTTATAACAAGAGTGAATAGGCAGAGGAATCTTATATAACAAGTACCCCTCTATGAATGACTATTGATATCACATCAGATGGAAAGGTAGATAGTAGTTAAGCTCTGGTTTATGGTGAATGGAAAAAATCGAATTGAATTCTGTTACAGACGACTATTTTGTTGAATATAAAATTTGCCTAGTTACAAATTTATTTCTTGTTGTTTCTTTTGAGTTCTTTATTTAACAAATTTTCCTATAGCTGTATTTAAAGAACTTGGCACCCACTCAGACCTTCGCAGTTTTTATTGAGCTTGGTCCTTTTATAACATTTAGGTTTTTTGGTGTGATATAATTTACTTTACTTATTGTTGCTCTGGTCATATTTTAAGGGATTATTAAGTATTAAACTTACTCTTAAACCTAACGTAACTCGTTAAGAAATATATATGAAACTCTTCTTCTGGTGCTTCGCCGGCAGTGCGGCGGCATTTCATTCATTACGTAAATAATTAATCATTATTTAAACATGGTAGAGTAAGCAACTGCAGCGTATTACGAGTAGTCAATAATAGGTCAACTCTACCGGGGAACAATAACAGTGTAAAATAGCAGCAGAATTTTGCAGAGAAACGGAGATCATATTTTCTGGTAACAAGGCAATCCATTTTAGTCTTTCTGTGGGGTCAGCGCATCCGCTGATTATTAATCGGGTACAAATATAAGAGTCTTTGGGGCACAGTATTTATTTGTCTTCATTTCTTTTCGTCACCCTTACTTATATGAAGAAGAAACGTTGAATAGACGTGAAAATAACAATATAAGGTAATGCGGACAAAAGCACCCGCTATAAATCCCAGATCGCTGTATTTCATAATTGAACATTGTATGCGTCAATTTGAACCTCCAGTAACGAGTCGGTCTAAATTTCTAGATGTCATATTACGTTAAGAATGTTCCAGTTTAGTTTAGTTTATAACATTTATGAGCAGCAGATATAGACTTGCGGCAGTTTTATTAGATCAGTATTAACTGTGATACATTTGTCTCTAGGTTACGGGATCATACCTACAGTTTGTCTCATTAACATTTGTTTATAGGATAATAGAGTTTTTATATCATCATCATCATCATTACAGCCCTTCACAAGTCCACTCCTAAACAAAGGCCTCCCCCAAGGAATGCCACAAACCACGGTCCTGAGCCACCTGCATCCATCGACTTCCTGCATGTCTTACTTGAGTTTTGTATATAGAACACTTAAAAAATTAACTAAACTATTCAACTGTATGCTTTTTGTGGGTTTTTTTTATAGAAGAGGGGGCAAACGAGCAAGCGGCTCACCTGATAGTAAGTGTCTACCACCGCCCATGAACAACCGCAACACCTGGGGAATTGCAGATGCGTTGCCGGCCTTTTAGAAAGGTGTAAGTTCTTTTCTTGAAGGTCCCTAAGTCGTATCGGTCCGAAAAAATCGCCAGTGGTAAACAATTCCACAGAGAAGTACGAGGAAGAAAACTCCTAGTAAAACGCACAGTCGTGAACCGCCAAGTATCCAGATGGTGAGGATGGTATCGTGAATTTTGACGCGATGTACTTTTGTGAATTTTGGCGGCTGGAATTAGTCCGAACAATTCCTCAGAGCACTCCCCGCGGTAAATTCGATAGAAAATGCAAAAGGATGCAATATGCCTACGCAGTGCCAGTTTATCGAGCCGATCAGAAAGAACTCGGTCGTCGAGGATTCGAACCGCTCTGCGCTGGATGTGGTCAAGTGGAAGGAGCTGGCACTGGGGTGCACAGGTACTCGTATGTTATGCGATATCTTAGTAATCTCTTAGTCGTATCTACGTATAGTCCGTCCACTAGAGGTTAAAAAAAAACTTTTAATGAAAAGCATAAACAAACTTCAAGGAATAAAAGAAAATAAAATAAATTCACATTTTGAAGTCGGTCTTCAGAACATGAAATTATTTTATTCTTTTTATTTTTTTGAAGTTTACTTTTACTTTTTATTAAAAGCAAATTTATATTGCATTTACATAGCAAATTATTATTTTGTTTTGTGAAATGATTCACTTAATGTATTCTAAGTGGCCAGGAATTAGCTTCTCTTATTTTTCTATATCACGTGCCATGCTCAGGCGCGATTGTTGTTAATTTTTGTTTATGCTTTTGATTCTTTAAATTCTATAACAAACTAATAATATAACATTAGACTTTATCAAACAACATTTTCATAAAATAAATGAACTTAAAATCGTTAAATTTAAATGACGTTAAAAATATTTTACCTCACTAAATATAATAACCCGTTTTTAGGTCTTTCTTTATATTTCTTTGGAGGAATATGTAACACAATAAACTCAATGAAACTATTGACAGCTAAATCAAGACTTTTTCACTTTATTTTAATAAAACATAGTTTAGCTTATAAATTTGATCAATTTTATTATTACATTTTAAATTTAAAAAATAAATAAAACAAACTTAAATCATATACAAATCACAAAGAATACAAGAACATGTACATACGTGGTAGAGAGACAGCAGCTATATTATGGATGTAGCAAGAATAGGTCGACTCGACCGCTCTCTTAAAATACCAGCGTAATATATGCTGCTCCTATGTTTCGTACGGTGAATGTTACCCATTTTAACGGAAACAAGGCATTCCATCTTAGTCCTCAGGGTTGACAACGAATATACATTTTGGTTTTTAATCGAGGATAAATGTAGATGGGCCATAATATCTAATTACCATCAGGTGTACTGTGTGCTCATTTGCCAACCTTATTCTATAAAATAAATAAGTAAATACGGTCTCTACAAATACACAAATGTTTTGCGTAGAAATAAAGCTAGTTGCATGGAATAAGATTTTTACTATACAATGGCTGAAAACCTCTATAGCTGATTTTTTTAAAGGATAGGGTGACAAACGAACACACAGTCCACCTGATGGTAAGTGGTTGCTGTGACTCATAGACATCTACATCTATCCTCAATAAAGAATAAAAACGCAGATGCATCGTCACCCGTGAGGACTAAGATGGAATGCCTCTTTACCAGTAAACTGGGTCTCCGGTTCTCTACATTCACCATACGAAACACAGCGGTATCAAGCTGCCATTTTACGCTGGTATTCTGTGAGAGCGTGGTCCTTCCCCGATCGAGCCGACCCGTTTGTGCTACAACTATACTACAAATATAGATGCAGCATGGCTCTACCATGTATAAATTAATCGTATATCACTGATATACTCGTACATACATACTCTATGAAGTTAAACACACACGACTGCTCTAACACTAATGTGCATCATTACTGGCAACGATTACGCAACTCTGTTATTGTTACACAGACGGAATAGGTCACGATGCTGTCCTATATTTTACTTTTATAGGAGCGGCCGACTCTGATTGTCGAGGGTTGCCTTAACGTCAAGGGGGCTGTTTAATCCCTTCCCTGGCTCTCGTAGCCTTAAATTGAAATTCCTATCCCTTTCTCAGCTGTAATGTTTCGAGTTAAGTATTGTCTGTAATATCAATGTAAATTAAAATAATTTATTTTCCTTTATTAGTTCAGAGTAATGCATCGCATTTAGTTTAAAATATTTGTTACTACTGTTGATAATCTATGAGGGAGGCCCCCATATCTATAGGAGTAACGGTGGAGTTTTGCCATTTTTGCCACTTTAGGAAGGCCGGCGGCAACCGCAATTTTTTTTAATAATTTTTTGTTTTTATCAGAAAGATGCTACTGCCCATCTCTTGTTTCAGTTTCCCTCTGTCACCTCTTACAGCTCCCACGTGACGATATGGGGTAGTGGATTCTCACACCGCCACCTAAAGGTACTAATAAAAAAATAAATCACAAAGTCAAATTTACCAATATCCATTTAGCGTGTCAATTTCCATTTTCCCCTTCGACTATTGAAAAATTCCCGCTGTAAACTGAAACATCTATCACTTTTATGTTTCTTTGGAGCCGCAGTTGTAATGACGCTAAGTAGAAAAATTGCTTAAACTCGTGTCTAGACAGCAAATGTCGACTCTCGCGAAATTTCATACAAAAATTCACTCGCTTACCGCAGTGCTTTCAGTACTAGAGTACGTTTTAGGTCTTTCAATAAAATATAGCGTCGTACTTTAACAATATATCTTAGAATGACAAAATGATTGCACTCAAAAAAAAGGAAAGCGTTTAGTTTTCAGCTAACTTCATAAACAGGAGGAGGTTCTCAATTTGACTGTATTTTTTATGTATTACATCATAAAATTTTTCTAAGTGAACAGATTTTGACGATTCCCTTTTTTTATTTGAAAGCTGGTGCTTCTCATATGACCTGTAGTTTTTGAGTTATACTTAATAATGCGTATTTAATTGACTCCGAATACAATGATGATGTTCTCATTTTATTTATATTGAATTCGATTGTACAAAATTTTTAATTTTACCACTTCTTGCAGTTATAACTCATGTTATTCACATACAATTGAAATTTTCTCGCTTCTATAGCGCAGTGGCTTAGCACTAGGTTGCAACTGATGCTTCTGCTGTTTGCCGCGGTCTCGAATCCCGTACGTAACAAGTATTTGTCTGGCCTACAAATATTTTACCTGGGTCTGCATGTTTGTTTAAATGTATTTTATATATTAAACATTCCTCAGTGATACAGGAGCTATTTTTTATTCTAGTATATAATTTCTTGTTCGTGTTTAACGATTTTCTTTTAAGAAGAAAAGTCATTTGATAAACCAGGTAGCGAACCTAAGTACGCGCCGTAAATCTAACCCAATCAAACTCGAGTTCAATTTCCGCAGGAACCAATAAAATAGTTTATTGAACTTTTATGCGCTGATTAATCCTGCACTTAGAGACATAGTTAACTAAACATAGTTGAGAAACTTAAGCAAGTTTTGTCACGATAATTTTCTTCACGAGATAAATAATATATTTTGTGGACTATCAAGTCCGGTCCGGCGCATTGGATAATAGCGGTGGACTATCTGCTATTCTAGAGGAGGTATGTGCCCAGGTGTAAGACGTATTTAGGATAAAACGTTGTGTTATTTTTATCTTCTAATTAACAAAAACCAGTGTGACAAATGTTTGAGTAGCACCAAAATTCTAATTTCACTCAGACGATGTACTTATGTCATAAAACTCAAATGCCATTCAATTTTAAGATGCCGTTAAGTCTGGTGTTGTCTGTATTACTTTAAGTCGAAGTGATTGTGTTACCACGAGATTTAATGAAATCTTAAAGTTGAGCAGCGTTTGAGTATTCGGCCATTTGTGGTTTATCAGCGGTGTGAAAGATTCCACTACCCGATATATTTCCGTTGGCGGGAGAAGGAAACAAATGGAAAGCAGCATCTTTATGTTAACAACTTAATATTAATACTAAGTTGCGGTTGCTAACAGAAACTTATTAAGCTTAATATATGGGTATGGGAGAGACCTATGTTCAGCAGTGGGCTTATGATGGTATTGTTATGAATTAATGAATGAAATAACCTTCTGTATTATTCTAAATTAGGTTAACATACATATATAAACACTAAGATATAATATAATATACTACGTATCTAGTGTATTTCATCTGAATATATATCATTTTGGGGTGCGGTAAGATGCGACAGAGGGAAACAAACTAAGAGATGGACATCAGCGTCTTCCTGTTGCTAAAATAATGCAGTACCCAAACCGCCTGCTAATTGTGGCAACTATGACAAATATCCCTTTTATAAAGTGATCTATGGGGGAGGCCTATGTTCAGCAGTGGACTTCGAGAGCCTGGAACGGTAACATCCACAAAATTAACGATAAGCACCGCCAAACAGGTTAGGCTAGAAGTATAAATACTCAAGCTTTGAAGAGCCAATGGTGTGTCTCGAAATTAACGCTTACAAGGAGTTTCAATGGGTTGGATTGGCTGAGCGTAACAAAACGACGTCACAAATTTGATACGCATACATAAAATATAATTTACGATGTACTTATCACCTTATTATCATTTAAGCCGTAGCTCCATAATCCTAAAGTAAATTTATTTATTTGAATATAAATAATGTTACGACTTTTATCGCGTTTAATTTTTCCTTAATTCCTGACGTTTCGGGTGGTATATTGCACCTATAGTCATGGGGAGACTGAGGTGTTTGACTTATTTCATAGCCAACCCGGTCTAACTTCAGCTTTTAAATATATATTTTAGTTCAATCTACGCAGGATTATCAAACATAATCTTGAAGTCTTGCAGTATTCTGCGTGGGAATTAATTTTTTTATAGACTATGGGTAACAAACGAGTGCACAGTGCACCTGATAGTAAGTGGATGCTGTAGCCTATAGAAATTTAGCTACATCCATCCTTGATTAAGAATCAAAATGCAAATGCCTTGTCACTCCTGAGGATTAAGATAGAATGCCTCGTGTCCAGTAAAAAGGATCTCCAGTTCTCTACAATCACCATACGAAACATAGCAGCATTAAGCTGCTATTTTACACTGGTATTCTGTGAGAGCGTGATCCTTCCCCAGTCAAGTCAAACTATTCATGCTTCAACCATAATATAGCTGCAGCATGACTCTACTACGTAAAAGGTAATTGTGTTATGTTTAATAAAATCATAACACAGCATCAAGTCAACCAGTGCCTGTTGCCAGTGGTGACTTATGGATCTGAGACGTGGTCCTTCACTGCTGGCCGTATGAGGAAGCTCAAGATCGGTCAGCGGGATATGGAGAGGGCTATGCTCGGGGTTTCTCTGCGCGATAAACTTAGAAATGAGGATATCCGCAGTAGAACCAGAGTGATCGACATAGCCCAATGTATTAGTAAGGTGAAGTGGCAATAGGCCGGATATATAGCTCGAAGAACCGACAACCGATAGAGAAAAAAGGTTCTCGAGTGGCAGCCTCGTACATGTAGGCGAAGTAGAGGGCAACCCCCCACTAGATGGAGGAACAACCTGGTTGGTAACACATGCAGGAAGTCGATGGATGCAGGTGGCTCAGTACCGTGCTTTGTGGCATTCCTTGGCGGAGGCCTATGTTCAGCAGTGGATTTGTAAAGGGCTGTATTTATGATGATGATGATAATAAAATCAGGCGTTACTTCACGGTAATGCAATAAACATTTGTCACATTTGAGGGCATATTTAATTAATTTAATTAATTATTGGATCTCAAGTAGTTGGCACCAGCCCAGCCATCTGCCCTATTGAAATTAACTTATTTTTTTTTAATTTTAATAGCCATCACGATTACATTTGTTTACTACGAACCAAGAAGTGAGTGTAACAATCAAATCAGCAATGCAATTTTGTAAATTTGGTCGGAGTCGTTGTCAGTCCAATCAGTCCGAAACTGCTTTACATTTTTTTGGCATTATAATATTTTGTTATATTAAATAACATATTGATGAAAAAGGGTATTAGTTTGTAGACTAATTATTATAATCCGTTTCGAAATAAGAAAAATAATGCCTTCATATACTAGTTACTAGTTACGTAAGAGTTATTTTTTTTTTTTACTAAACATGAGTTATAAACGAACCTGAATGAGCTGAAGATCGGCCATTTTGATATTTTGTGTGGAATGATGACTCAAAATTATTACTCGAGTAGAAGTTCAATAAAATTATTTTTCAGGCGTTCTATCTTGAAAAAAAAAAGGACTATAGGAGAGGATACATAAAAATAGTTTTGAAATAAGCACGATTTCTAGTATGAAACAAGGAAATAATTTATTGAATAATAGTTGTAATATAATAACGTGATAATAAGTAGTTCGTTACCAGCAAACGTAAAATATGTTACGAATTATTATCTCGAGGCATTTTCTGGAGTTATAACACATTTGCATTTTGATTTTTAAATTGGGGAGAGATGAGGATGTCTATGGGCCACCGCACTCACTTAACATCGTGGACTGTGCAACTTTTTTTCATAATTGTATTTATAACTAGGTCGCCAGGCAGATTTTTTACGTGGTAGAGCCATGCTGCAGCTATATTAGTAGTATAGTTGTAGCACGAATGGGTCGGCTCGACCGGGGAAGGACCACGCTCTCACAGAAAACCAGCGTAAAATAGCAGCTTAACGCTGCTGTGTTTCGTATGGTGAGTGTAGAGAACCGGAGACCCTTTTTACTGGCAAAGAGGCATTCCATCTTAGTCCTCACGTGTGACAACGCATCTGCATCTTGAGTCTTTATTGAGGATATATGTAGATGTCTATGGGTCACAGTAACCACTTACCATCAGGTGGACTGTGTGCTCGTTAGTCACCCTATCCTATAAAAAAAAGACGTTGTTCTGCCCTCTCCGACGACCCTGTGTCCTATAAAAATTATTAAATTTGTAATAAAAAATATTGAGTGTCACTTATCAGGATAAAAACTATCCTATCTCTCAATTTGGAGCAAACTGCACATAGTGTGCAAAATTTTATTGCAATCAGTTCAGTACTTTAGGAGTTTATCGCGGACAAACAACGTGACTCGTAAATTTTATATATAAAGATTAGCAACGCTACCCTGCTTCGCCGGGATATCATAAATTGATGCGGTGTTATTTAGATTTTGGATAATAATCAAAGACCATTTGTTTTATCAATTTATCAATATAAAAAAATCTACAATTTTTTCGATTAAATATAGCTTTCTTGGCAAAGATGGCACAAACTAGTAAGTTTCAACAAGTTTCATTATTATCTTATAATTATGAAACTTGTTGAAACTAATTCGGAATGGCTGGACAGATTACCAGTCATTCCGAATTGGCCAGGACTGCCAGACAGACAGATATTTTTTTTTATAAATTGTTATTCATATCAGCTTAAGCCCTCAGCTCACGTTAAGGCACTAAGTCACTTATTTGGATACACACTAAGGCACTTACATCGATATTACAGACAGCCACTAAATTTTATTAGTGTGAATAGAAAACGTAATTCAGTTATTTGCTAGTTTATCGTCTCTGATCCGTTAATCTGTTTTACAATCGTACCTAAGATATAGCCGTGTCGGACCAACAATAACACAATTAGCAATCGTTGCCACTACGAGCTCCATTGTGTCCATTAAGAGAAATGTGACATAAAAACAGACCAAACGGAATAAGTCGACCATTGACGTTACATCACGACCAAGCTTAAATTACATTGACACGTGTTCTGCCACTGTTGCGATAAATGGATGAATAAGAAGGGATTCTTATTATACCAGTTTTGATGCAAGTGATGACCCATTAAATAACGTTAGTGATTTAACATTTTTTTTTAGAAAGAACGAAAGAAAATGTATTTATTAAAACAAACACCAATATTTTAAAAAAGAAATTAAAATCAACTTATAACTACAGAACTAAAAAAAAAAAACAAAATCTATATCTATACTTACAATAAAATTGAAGTGTTCGAAATTCAAATTTTCTTACGTTTTTGCAATTTGTAGGTCAGTGTCAGGTTATATGTTTAAGAAAATATGATTCGCGACCGTAACGAGTATGTATTTACGGAATTATAATCATTATAATCATCAATACAAGCCTCTAAGATCGTATAATCCCATTGTATGGCTATTTCCAGAAAAAACTTATTCAAAGGGATATGAACTTAGAAGGTTGTATTAGTGATTTTAATGATAATAATAATTCTGTAAATACATACTCGCTATGGTCGCGAATCATATTTTGTTAAACATACAACCTAACATTTACTTGCAAATTGCAAAAAACGTAAGAAAATTTGAATTTCGCGGGCTACCCTTGCGCTTTCACCTTAATAGTAGCCCGATATTTCCGTATTACAGAAAAACAGTTTCACCTTAAGCTCAGGAGGTTATCAGTATACTATTAGTATAAAAATTTTAAAATTTGTTGTCTGTCAGTCTGCTTGGGATAATCTTAAAACTGGCTGAACTGATTGGGATGAAACTTTACGAACTGATAGAGAGCAGTTCCAGGAGAAGTTATTGCTATATTTTACCCTAAAAAATATAATAAAAATTTTAAGATATAAAGTACTTAAATTAAACTAAAATATAACTTAATTCTAAGTAACGCCACAGAAATAGATCCTATCCAGACGTATCCGAAGCGGGTCACTTGTCCCAAATAAAATGAACGCAATGCAATTATAAGCTTTATCTATGCGGGTTTAATAAAAGAACTATACTCAGAATAATATCATGGTATTATTCACAAAGCTGGTTTTACATGTATTATTCGGAAAAACTAGCGTTTTTGACGAATAATGTAATCTTTTTAGCATTGTTGACGTTTCCACATTCACTTTCCGCTTTGAATGTGCGTATATTTTTTAGACCTTTCTAAAGTGCGTGACGCGCGTATATTGCGTACATATTGACCACCGGATGGTAGTGCCCGAAATAACCAAAAGGGTACAATCGCCGTTCAAATTCTAGTCTTTTAGCTGAACAAAAATACAATCGTTAATTATTGGGTCGTGATGTTTCGTGTGTTTTCTCATTTTTAACGGACTTCAAAAAAGGAGCTACTTAATTCGACTGTATTTTTTAAATGTGTTACTTCAGAAGTTCTTTGAAGATTCTTTTTTTATTTAAAAACAGATGCTTTTCATGTAGTCCCATATAAATTTGATCAATATTTATCCAACAGTTTTTGAGTTATTCTTAATAATGCGTATTTAATGAACTTCGACTACATTGACGATTTTCTCATTTTATTTATATTGAAGTCGGTTGTACAAAATTTTTAATTTTATCTCGTCACGGTTTCTCATCGGATACCTAAGTTAGAAATAAATAAGTACATGCATTTAACATAATATTTTCATTTTTAGTAGACTTAAAAAAAATGGACGTTCGTCTTTTTGAAGTCAACACTTCTTTAGAATAGTTGTGATTTGAAACTCAATGAAATGAAAATCGACACAAAAAAGAGACAAACGAGCATATCTATAGAACTTAGCCTGCGAGAGAATGAGATGATACAGTAGACAGTATTTCCTTTTATCTTGATCTCCATTTCTGAAAGTTTCTACCAATTGTGAACTGCACACGTTTTTTTTTTCTTCTTTTTTCTTCAAAATTTTCGTCAGTTGTGAAACGATTTTAATGCCTGTTTTTTTATTAAATATGTTTTACTTAATTTAGAAGTGGTTGCATATAATGTGGAAAAACCACCTCTAAGCGCGAGAAAATTTGGGAGGAAATTTTTAACCCTTAATGTAACCATTTGAACGACATTCTATTTGTTAACTTGAGCTTGTGATATTCCTTTGTCCACGCAAAAGGGTCAAAAAATCTAACTAGAAAGCTGAAGACTGACCTTAAAGAACTATCAAATATAAAACTATTTCCACATAACAGCTTTTGAATATGGGCCGGCATACGCTATTTTTAGGGCCATCTTTTGAAGCTTCTTGTATGGAAATTATTATATTCGTTTTAGATGTCAAAAGTTCTTTTTTTTTTCGTTTATTAAAAGTTTAATTTTTTTTACTCTGGTATATTATATGTCACTTGACATTAAAATTCTACTTAAAATTGTAGCAGTATAATACAAAATCCCTCTCAGAAATATGAGGAGGCCTGTGAGCAGCAGTGGAACGAATATAGCCTGTAACTTTAACTTTTTAACTTTAATACAGAATTAGATTAAAATGATGTATTTTTACGTCTGTTCGGAGTAATAACTTAATTTGCCTCACAAAAATTGGAAAAAAAATAATAATTAAAAAACACGCTTTATTAGCGATCAGCCTCGGCTTCGCGCGGATGATTTCTAAATCTTGACAGTGCCACCTATCAGGTCCAAATGTCCTACTATGGACCCTTTCAAACACGCACAAAAAAGTCCATCAAAATCGGTCAAGCCGTTTTTGAGTTTTATCGAGACTGACGGACTGCAATTGATTTTTTATATATAAAATATATTAGTAGTTCCTGGTTCATATGATGAAGGCGATACGGCTCCTATTCTGTTTAGATGTCTGTCAAGTACGTTTCACACTCACTTATTTTTGCCGCTAAATAACACTGTATCCGTAGGTGTGTTTCGGCTTTAGAAATAATTTTAGGTTGGATACTGTTAGCCTGCCGTGTAGTGGCGGTTAAGAATATCCACTACCCCATATCTTCCCGTGGGTGTCGTAAAAGGCGACAAAGGGAAACAGGCAGAAGATGGGCAGCAGCATCTTCCTGATAACATCAAAAAAACAATAAAAAAAACTGCGGTTGCCAACCCGCTCGCCAAGCGTGGCAACTATGGCAAATGCCCCCCAAATGGATAAAGTAACTAAGAGAAGGCCCCCAGTCCCCGGCGGCCCCGCTATTCCGGCTACGGTGGCGACCATGGTAACGGCGGGGCAGGGGGTGCTAAGAATCTCCGGTGGAGGTTCGGTTGCCACCTACGACGACTCGACCTGGCAACATATAACGCACGCACCCTGAGGACTGACGAGAAGATTGTGTAGCTGGTAGAAGAGATAGACAAGTTACGCTGGCATATTATAGGATTATCCGAAGTCCGAAGAGAGGGGGAGGAAACGGTAATCCTCGAATCCGGCAACTTGCTCCATCACCGGGTGGGCGACCATCTGTCCCAAGCAGGTGTCGGATTTATCGTCCACAAGTCTCTCGTTAACAACATTGTAAAGATTGAGAGTGTGTCGACGAGGGTTGCGTACGTTATACTCAGAATCACCAAACGGTATTCGCTGAAGGTCATACAGGTTTACGCACCAACCTCGGCACACCCCGATGAGGAGGTGGAGGAAATGTATGAGGATATCTCTAGAGACATGCATTCCTCCAAAACCCAATATACGGTGATAATGGGAGACTTCAATGCAAAACTAGGCACAAGAGAGAATGGTGAGCTGAAAGTAGGGAAATTTGGAATAGGGCAACGGAACCCAAGGAGCCAGCAGCTGACCGACTTCATGGAGAAAGAGGGACTCTTTACGATAAACTCTTTCTTCCAGAATCGGCCCCACAGGAAGTGGAGCTGGTCGAGCCCCGACGGTTCGACAAAAAATGGGATTGACTTCATTATGATGACCAGACGACAACTGTTCAGTGATGTCTAAGTGATCACGAGGGTGAAAACCGGCAGCAATCACCGAATGGTTAGAGGCACACCGAACCTAAACGTTAAGTTGGAGAAGTCTCGTCTAATGAAGTCAACGCTCCGTCCCCCTCGTGTTCTAATCCAAAGTCCCGAAACTTTTCAGCTCGAGTTACAAAACATTTTTCAGTGCCTAGAAGACTGCAATGAAGTAGACGATATGAACGACAAGCCCGTGGAAACTGTCCATGCGGTCGGAGCTAAGTTCTGCAAGACCCGCCGCAGAAGAACACAAAAACTCTCCGTCCACACTCTTAATCTCATGGCTGTTAGACGGGAGATGAAGCTACATTTACTTAGCTACATTAGAAGTCTCACAGATGTTGAGACAGCTAGGTTAGTGTATTTTAGTTACTTTCATAGCGTAATGTCTTATGGAATTTTGCTATGGGGTAATGCGACTGATATTGAAGCTATATTTGTTTTGCAAAAGAGAGCCGTACGGGCGATTTATAATCTAAATTGTAAAGAGTCCCTTAGAGAAAAATTTAAAGAAATAAACATATTAACTTTGGCATCGCAATATATTTATGAAAATTTAATGTATGTACATAAAAACATAAATAGCTTTAATAAGAATAAGGATGTTCATACCTTAAACACTAGGAACAAACATAAGCTTGTAATGCCACTTACAAGACTCCACAGAATTAGTAATTCATTTATGGGGCAATGTATACGCTTTTACAACAGAATCCCAGAACATGTTCAAAGTTTGTCAATAAACAAGTTTAAAAGTTTTATTAAAGAAAAACTGTACAAAAAGGGTTATTATAATATCAAGGAATAAATGAATGAAAATAACCCCTGGGAATAAGGTGATCGCCACCATGCTGGTTCTATGAAAATTAATTTAAAATTGTATAATCAAAATTATTGTTAAGTGAAATTATGTTTAAAAAAAAAGTCCCGCCGTTTTCTTGCTGGTTCTTCCCAGGACAGAGGTATTTTCCGAACCAGTGGTAAATAAAATAATGAATTTCAATAAGTATTATGTAATAATCCATATTGAATAAAAATCATTCTATTCTATTCTATTCTATTCATTCTTTAACAGATTTGACAGCATACAGGCAACTGAACAGACAGATCTCCAAATACATGCGGCGGGACTTACGCAACTTCAATACAGCTCGTATAGAAGAAGCGATCGAGCGGAACCAAGGCTCCAAAGTCTTTGCCAGAGATCTGTCTGTCAGAAAGAGCCAACTGTCAAGGCTGAAGACCGAATGTGACACCATCGTTTCCGGGACACCTGATATTTTGAGTGAGATTGAGAGGTTCTATGGGCAGCTGTACACGTCTTCGTTGGAGCCACACGCAAGTGTGAGTAACGATCCAAGAGCGAGTCTTATCCGACACTATTCTGATGATATCTCGGACGTCAGTCTGAGCGAGATTAGAATGGCTCTTCAGCATCCTAAAAACGGCAAGGCCCCAGGCGCGGATGGAATTACAGCGGGGCTTCTGAAAGCAGGTGGAAAACCGGTACTTGAAGTTCTTCAGAAGCTCTTTAATTCCGTCCTCCATGGTGGCATTACACCGGAGGCATGGAGCAGAAGTGCGGTGGTTTTGTTCTTCAAGAAAGGCAACAACGCTCTCTTGAAAAACTACAGACCGATTTCTCTTCTGAGCCGCGTCTACGTGCTGTTTTCGAGAGTCATTACGAATCGTCTCGCGCGCAGACTTGACGACTTCCAGCCTCCCGAACAAGCCGGTTTCCGAAAGGGCTTTAGCACCATAGACCACATGCATACCCTTCGGCAAATTGTACAGAAGTCAATGGTACAATTTGCCACTATGTCTGGCGTATGTGGACTATTAGAAAGCCTTTGATTCCGTCGAAATTTGGGCGGTACTGCAGTCCATTCAGCGGTGCCAAGTTGACTGTCGGTATATAGAAGTGCTGAAGTGTTAGTACAGGAGAGCTACGATGGCTATCCGAGTACAGAACCAGAGTACAAAACCTATCCAATTGCAGAGAGGTGTAAGACAGGGTAATGTTATATCCCTGAAACTCTTCACCGCTGCATTGGAAAACGTTTTCAAGCTTCTGGACTGGAAAGGATACGGTATTAACATCAATGACGAGTACGTCACTCACCTTCGATTTGCCGACGATATAGTCCTTATGGCAGAACCGCTGGAGAATCTAAGCACCATGCTCAAAGACCTCAATAGTGTCTCCCAACGGATAGGTCTTAAGATGAACATGGACAAATCAAAGATCATGTTTAATGTCCATGTTACACCTATGCCGGTAGTTGTTGGAAGCACTAAGCTCGAAGTTGTTGACGAGTATGTTTACCTGGAACAAATAGTCCGACTAGGTAAGTCCAACTTTGACCGAGAGGTCAATCGACGGATTCAACTCGGTTGGGCAGCGTTCGGGAAATCACGGCACATCTACTCGTCAGGTATACCTGAAAACTTGAAAACGAGACTGTACAACCAGTGCGTGTTGCCAGTGATGACTTACGGAACTGAGACGTGGTCCTTCACTGCTGGCCGTATGAAGAAGCTCAAGGTCGCTCAGCGAGCTATGGAGAGGGCTATGCTCGGAGTTTCTCTGCGTGATAAACTTAGGAATGAGGATATCCGCAGTAGAACCAGAATAACCGACATAGCCCAACGAATTAGTAAGCTGAAGTGGCAGTGGGCCGGCCATATAGCTCGAAGAACCGACAACCGATAGGGAAGAAAGGTTCTCGAGTGGCAGCCTCGTACCGTTAGGCGAAGTGTAGGGCGTCCCCCCACGAGATGGAGTGACGACCTGGTAAGACATGCAGGAAGTCGATGGATGCAGGTGGCTCAGAACCGTGCTTTGTGGCATTAGAATCGAATAGAATAATTTTTTATTCAATATCGATTATTACATAATTCTTATTGAAAATCATTTTTTATCCACCACTGGTTCGGAAAATACCTCTGTCCTGGGAAGAACCAGCAAGAAACCCAGCGGGACTATTTTTTCTAAAATAATTTTGTTTATACAATTTTTAAATAATTTTTCATAGAACCAGCATGGTGGCGATCACCTTATTCCCAGGGGTTATTTTCATTCATGTTTTTCTTGATATTATAATAACCCTTTTTGTACAGTTTTTCTTTAATATAACTTTTAAACTTGTTTATTGACAAACTTTGAATATGTTCTGGGATTTTTTTGTAAAAGCGTATACATTGCCCCATAAATGAATTACTGATTCTGTGGAGTCTAATAACTGCTTATGTTTGTTCCTAGTGTTTAAAGTATGCACATCCTTATTCTTATTAAAGCTATTTATGTTTATATGTACATACATTACATTTTCATAAATATAATGCGATGCCAAAGTTAATATGTTTATTTCTTTAAATTTTTCTCTGAGGGACTCTTTACAATTTAGATTATAAATCGCCCGTACGGCTCTCTTTTGCAAAACAAATATAGCTTCAATATCAGTCGCATTACCCCATAGCAAAATTCCATAAGACATTACGCTATGAAAGTAACTAAAATACACTAATCTAGCTGTCTCAACATCTGTGAGACGTCTAATCTTTCTTGCCTCGTACCGGCAGGCGAAGTGTTGGGCGTGACGACCACTAGATGGAGTGACGACCTGGTAAGATATGCAGGAAGTCGATGGATGCAGGTGGCTCAGGACCGTGCTTTGTGGCATTCCTTGGGGGAGGCCTATGTTCAGCAGTGGACTTGAAGAGCTATAATGGTGATAATGATGACTGTCAGCCTTCTTAGACTATAAGAGTGTATTGTAGTAGGCCACTTACCGTCAAATTTTGTATGAAAATCTAAATTCCACAAAAAGGTGAAAGGTCTGTAACTTATACATGGACGTTATTATGCAAAAAGGATTTAACCCACAAGGCTACATTTGAAATTTACTTGAAGAATTTTCTTAGTTGGGGGCAACGTTTTCTTTAATAAAAAATGTTTTTAATAAAAAAGCGTTTAGTGATAATGACTCTCTTTATCTCTATTGAGACTGACATTTTGTAGGAATTTCTTCTTTAAAAGCAGAATAATATTATATAATATAATGTATAAGTTGGGTCAAAAATAATCTATATAACTTATTTTTGACCCAACTGTGGGCTGGATCTTTATTGCGTTACTACGTCCATATATGAGTAGAAAAAAATTAAAACCTAATTTATACATTCATTTTATCAAACCCTAAGCATTTTAAAGATGTGGTCTCTAAAATGGTGACATTACGTAAGTAACACTAAGTATAGTCTTACTTTGTTTCGCATGTTAGTCAATATATTTTATTCTTGACAGTTTTACTCAGTAGCTCGCTTACAAATAATAACTTTAGCCTGAAAATCCCACGTAAGTCGTCGAGTAGCCGTCCACACCACGTGTCCCGGTCATAACACACACGCGGTACGCGGACGTGGGTCGGACTCGGTCACCCGTTCCGTGGCGAAATTTATTGCTTTTATTGACCGTTAACATTGTTAAGTACAGCCATAGTCCAAGAGAATGTTTGTTGCCATATTAAGCTGTTATAATTTTGTTGAAATTGGAACAGAGTTAACGACAACACAATAATATTTGTAACGCTGTTTTGTGGTCAACAACAACTGTGCAAACAATTTTAAGTCGATTAATTTCAAACGACTTAAGAGTAAAAGTAAATATGCTTTATAAAATGGGTACTTTACGAACTGAGTGACCTGCAGAAATTAGCAGTGCTAAAGCTATTACTCTTCCTCATCCACCACATTCTCCAGACCTTACCCAAACAGACTTTCTCGTGCAGCAGACATCAACTTCATTTCAAATTTCTGGCAAAGGCATCATCAAATTGCTCATAAAATGAAAATAATATATTAAAAGTATAGGCAATTATTTTGATTAGTTAAAGTTCTACGAGTATTAAAAAAAAACACGATATTTCGGATTCTTTGCAGCACTCATGGTTAATAGAGACTGAAGAGTTCAAAGTCCCAATATCATAGTTAATCACACTTATCTTCAACTTAAAAATTATTAATTTTTGATCCAACCTACGCAGAAGGAACATATAGATTTTGAAGTAATAATTCGCGGTTGCCAGGAGCGTAGGTACATATGTATAACATTAGTGGCATCGCTCACTCTCGATAAAGCAACAGCCTGTGTAGTAAGATCCACACCCGTTGTATTAGGTCTGTTCCTATGCCTTACAAACTGTCATTGCAAAGCAGCCGCTAAAAGAAATTTCACACGCTTAAAGCAAAAACGAAAGTCTTTGTGTATGCCTCTTACCGTATGAGTGGAATTCGAGCAACCAAGATATGTTTCCCGACACAAAATTCCATTAGGACCTTCGCCTCTATTATATTCTACTGCAGATTTAGTTGTCGTTGCGTAACTTCGCTGGGCTTAGGTTTCTCTGTATTCTTATAAGCACATCGACTTTTGAGTCAAGTTTGTACTGTGGGAGCACAGACACAGACAACGCGTATGAAGATCCTCTATGATAACTTGATGAGACAACCGTCAATAACGTCACGCACACTGACTCGTCCGCTTTAGTGATCACTACTTTCTTCGCGTCTGCTCTATTCACTGTTCACGTGCTCCACGTGATCCACGTGCGCGTTCGAGGCGTGAACGCATATTTTTTTTTTCATTATAAAACTGAAATGACAACAACTGCAGTCTATGGACACCTGTAGCCAACTTCAAACAAAGAAGAGATTTAAATAAAA
Organism: Parnassius mnemosyne; assembly: GCA_963668995.1. Taxonomy (NCBI): domain Eukaryota; kingdom Metazoa; phylum Arthropoda; class Insecta; order Lepidoptera; family Papilionidae; genus Parnassius; species Parnassius mnemosyne. The sequence goes on from CAVLGL010000024.1 coordinate 8,534,588, forward strand.
CTAGTTTTGCGGATTTTATATTTCCGACGTCCCAATGTCATAGTTAAACACGGCTACCTCCAGATTTCAATAGCTTCGCGAATCATCTTGTTTTTTTCAGGTCTATCAAATCTAATGTAGTGACGGGGGCGATCCTGTATGTGTTGACAGACCGCAGACTTCCCGGAGCGTCGATTTTTCATATCAGCTATATGTTCTTTAACGCTGGTTTTTATTGATCTTTTACTTTGTCCTATATAAGAAAGACCTCATTCACAATCAAGCTTGTACGAGTACTCGTACACTTTGACTGATGGTAAAAACTGACTAATCTTCTTCGGCGGCTTGAAGTATGTTTTAATGGAAGCACGCTTTAACATGTAGCCAAACTTATCAGTGACACCTCTAACACAGGTATAGCAGGCACTCGTTCGACTGTGGCAGGCTTCACTCGTTCAATGTGACGTAAGTGCTGGACCCGAAGTTTATTATCGTGACGAAACTTGCTTGACGTTTTGGAGCTCGGCGGCCCAGTGTTTACTGTCACAGATCCCTCGTGCTCTCTGATACAAAAATTTACCCACGGTAGCTAACTGTGAAAGATGGTGATGAGAATCACCGTTTAAATATCTATCTGTATGGGTCTTTTTTCTATACACAGTGTGGCTCAAGGTGTTATCAGGATACCGAATTAATAATACATCTAGAAAAGCTAAAAAATTGTTTGCCTCTAACTCCATTGTGAACTGAATTTTAGAATCTATGGAGTTAAGATGATCTAAAGATGCAGTTTCTTTATCTAAAGGTAGAAATGTGAAAGTGTCGTCTACGTACCGCTTGTAGAATCTTGGACTTACGGGAGAAGTAAGCAGGGCTTTTTCCTCAAAGTCCTCCATGAATATATCGACGACAATGGGAGATACAGATGAGCCCATCGCCACACCATCTACTTGTTTGTAGAACTCTTCCTTCCACAATAGGTAGCCAGATGCATGCCAGTGTCTGAGTAATACTCCATATTCAACGGGCATGTTGTTTTCCTCCAGTCTTCTAGGTAGAATCGAGATGCAGTTTTCAATAGGTAAGCATGTGAACAGAGACTGCACATCAAAACTGATCATAGTTTCATTGTCTGCCAGATGTAGGTCTTGAATGTCGCTGAAAAATTGGTAGGAATCCTTTATGTGTGCTTTTGTATGTACCCTGAGCGGTGAGAGTATTTTCGCTAAGTGTTGAGCCAATCTATAAGTTGGTGAATCGATTTGGGCTCACTTTGGGACGTAGTGGAGCATTGGGCTTGTGTATTTTAGGTAATCCATACCACTTCCGTGGTTTGGCACACCTAGGTATTATCGATTTAACGTCCAGATTTAATTTTTCGGAGTGTTTCTTTATGAGGTCACTAGTTGTTTTAAGTGTGTTATTTGTTGGGACGTTTTTAACCTTTTTATAAGTGCTTGCATACCACAAAAGTTCTTGGATTTTAAAATTATAATTTGACGTATCTATGACTACTGGTCACTGAATTTTTATACTGGACTTTTTATAGAATAAGGGTAACAAATAAACACACAGTCCACCTGATGGTAAGTGGATGCTATGACCCTTAGACAACGCATCTACATTTTGATTAAGAATCAAAATACACATACATATTAGCGCTCAGGGATGTCACCCCTATGGAGAGCCTGGTTTCCAGTAAAAAGTGTCTCCGGTTCCCTACACTCACCTGACAAAACACAGCAACCTTAAACTGCTATTTAACGCTGGTTTTCTGTGAGAGCGTGATCCTACCCCGGTCGAGCGGACCCATTCCTGCCTCAATTAATATAGCTGCAGCGTGATTCTACCAGGTAAAGATGATTATTTATTTCATATTTTTATTTTAACTATTTTTATGTGTATTTTTAAGTATGTATTTTTGCTACGTTTGGTACTAATTACATCATAATGTATCGGTAAATATTCATTATTAATGTAGGTTTCTTAAATGCAGTAGTTGCACTTTGGAAATACTGCTATATCACATCCCGTTATTAAATATTTGACGTTGAATAAACTCGCTATTCGATCAACTCTGTCAATTAAAACTGCGTGAGAATAAAAATGCAATTTTATACTTACATCGGTCGCCCACATATTGGTCAATTAATTTTTTATTAATACCGATAGCAAAGTTCATTAAAATAAAATGCAAAAATTCCCGAGAGTCAACTTCAAACGTGGTGTGATAAATGACACGGATTATCGGTTTAGTGAACAAAAACATTTTATCAGGTATTCTGTTTAGATTAAAATTTTTATTAACATTTGTAACATATTTTTTTTTTAGAGGATAGGGTGACAAACGAGCACATAGTCCACCTGATGGTAAGTGGTTGCTGTAACCCATAGACATTTACATTTATCCTCAATAAAGAATTAAAATGCAGATGCGTCATCACCCGTGAGTAGGTACTAAGATGGAATGCCTCTTTTCCAGTAAAATAGGTCTCCGGTTCTCTACACTTACCATACGAAACACAGCAGTGTCAAGCTGCCATTTTACGCTGGTATTCTGTGAGAGCGTGATCCTTCCCCGGTCGAGCCGACCCATTCGTGCTGCAACTGTACTACTAATATAGCTGCAGCATGGATCTAACACGTATAATACATACTCGTACTTTTATAAACATATTTTTATTTACTTCCCTATTCACATAATCTCTCATTTAGAATGCGCTGTGTGGCAATAATAAGTGTTACGTGGTAGAACCACGTTGCAATGTATTATGGCTCCAACACGAATGGATCGGTGGACCGAAGAGACGACACTCGCACAGAATACCAAGGTAAATTAGCCCTTCCTTGGGATAGGAAAACTACTCTGTTTCCTCTTCAGGCAAATCGCGCCTGAATACAAGACACACCTCCCTATACGACCTCCATTTCCACCTGCGTAATACACTCTATATAGTTATAGATAGTTACGCGGAAGCTATGGGGAAAAGAAAAATTGCGCCTTTAATCATCAGCTTTCCCTGCCCTGGCGGCGGACCTGGTCTGTGGCTTTACAGCACACTACGTTTCTGCTGCAGTGGGTGAGAGAGAAGAAGCGTTATATTGATACTCCTATCACACTGCGGCCCCACCACCGCCGCATCAGTCATGTAACTTCATCAGAGTCGCGAAGGAGAGAGCGAGTGGCGCTCGTTATGCCAGTACTACTCTTCCTCTGCGATTTCAACACGGTTGCCATGGGTAGGATGAAAGGACAACCCTCCCGCCGCAGTCGACCAACGCGCATCCGGAGTTGGTTAGAAATAGATGTGGCACTTTTGATTTCTTTTTATACATAAAACTGTACACAATTAAGTGCAATGACTTTCCCGATCGTATATCGTTAGCTGTTTCGCTTAAATTTGTGGTATAATATAACTAATTGTCTTAAACAATACCTAGCATCGACATATGTCACAGCTGTTTTATTGCCTTTAAAATTAAACTCGCCAATAATTTATCGGCGAGTTTCACATCAATATAATATTTCACCTATTTGATCAGAATATAATATGTTTTAACGCTAAATACGTTGCATAATATTTACCACGTTCTCTCCTAATAATTGATTCTACTTTTCAAAAGACTTCAAAAAGAAGGCGGTACTCAATTCGACTGTATGTTTTTTTTTATGTGTGTTACCTCAGAACTTCTTTTACGGTGAACCGATTTCGATGATTATTTTTATATTTGATAGCTGGTGCTCTTTATGTGATCGCCTATAAATTTTATCAAGTTCTGACCAGTGGTTTTTGAGTAACCCTTAACAATTTATATTGAAGTCTCTTGTAAAAAAAATTAAATTTTACCACTTCTTAATTGATTTTTTATTATTTAGTTTCATATTGTCGAAACAAAATGGCGGTTATTAGGATAATTCTTATTGTATTGATTAGATTCGGTGATACATACTAATATAATAAAATCAATAATATATATGCAAATCAATACAAAATATGACGTATTCCAAAAAAAGTTATGTACACTTGTAATAATTGATATGCATTCCAGAGAGTGTCAAAAGTGTATGATTTTTTTATAATATAATATACTCGTACGTGTATGTACCTACTTATTATGCCTTAATATAATATTGCCAAATTCGAATAAAATTAAATGGATTTGTTCTACGCTGAGCGTCACGATCCCATATTTTTTTCTTATAGTTGCCAGTTTTACCAACATTGCGATGATTAGCGATCATTCCAGCACATTTTGTTCAAACTTCTAACACTTCTAAATTTGATTCAATTTTAATGCTCTTATACGTGGCGGATTTCATCACAAAATGTTCTCTTTTGTTTTTGAGCAAGAATAGATTTTAGCTTTATAGCTTTGACACCTGCGAAAATCGTAAGTCAAATACAAAACTTATACGTTGAGCAAAATACATTTATGTCACGTGCAAAAGCCATATACGTAGCCCTTATAAATTGAGTCAGTAGAATACACCGTGTTCCGATTAAGTCCGTGTCCGTTTAAAGTTCTACGGGTATTTGAAAATAATTTTATTACGATTTATAAGTTGATTCATTTTTATAGACTTTAAAAATTGTATTAATACATATATTTAAGTTTTACCTAACACATGTGATCCTGGTGGAGTAGGTAAGGTGAGGAGGTGGGGACCGCTGCTACCTTGTAGTGGTAGTGTAAGAATATCCACTACCCTATATCACCCCGAGGATGTCGTAAGAGGCGATAGAGGGTACATATATCTGAAACAGGAGATGAGCCGCAGCATATTACTGATAAGAACTCAAAATCGAAAACTGCGATTGCTACACTGTCCCGCCTGCCAAGCGTGGCAACTATGGCAAAATCCTGCCTATGAGACACTCTATGGGCGAGACCTATGTTCAGCAGTGGACTTTTATAGGCTGTAATAGATGGATGTATAACAAAGGTGAGGGATATTAATTTTCAAATTAATTCATAAAAATATTCAGTATTTGTAACATTTGTGATGAAGGGGATCGTTAGAAACTCGTTAGTCAAACTGCAATACAGATAATTATGATTGGCTTCAGTCCAAAAACTGTAGTAGCCACTTCCACCACGGAAATTTTTATATTTATTGCATGGACTGTTCCTTATAAACAATGCGCGATATGTGTTTTTTATCTTCTAATATCTGTTTTAACATTCATAATTATATAGTATCATTAATTTATCTTTATTAAATACCAGTTTGGTTATTCTTGAAGTATCTGGTACTATGAAACATCACTAAGCGGCTTTGCCTTGATTTCCTTGGTTTATTTTTTTGATACTAGAGTGAAAATAACCTACCATCATGATCGTAATTGCCTACCTATACTGCATCTTAGTTATAACTTTTTTTTTATAGGATAGGGTGACACACGAGCTCACAGTCCACCTGATGGTAAGTGGTTGCTGTGGCCCATAGACATCTACATCTATCCTCATTTGCAAATAAAAATTCAGATACGTTGTCGCCCGGACTAAGATGGAATGCCTCTTTTCCAGTAAAAAGGGTCTCCGGATCTCTACACTCACCATACGAAACACAGCAGCGTTAAGCTGCCATTTTACGCTGGTATTCTGTGAAAGCGTGGTCCTTCCCCGGTCGAGCCGACCCATTCGTGCTACAACTATACTACTAATATAGCTGCAGCGTGGCTCTACCACGTAAAAAACTGCAATTAACTTAGAATAAAGAAAGCTACATTTGTGCTAACATCCCTTAGTACTATCATGTTATACATATTAGTGTAAGTCTTTAAATTGGTGAAATACAGCAGTGGATGGTGTGTTGACCATCCAACACTACATGACTACTAGTACAGTGAGAGTCGTGGCAGGTTAGAGATTGGGTGATTGTCTAAAATTTAAAAAGACGTGAGTTATCAGAGTTATATTCTAACCCCTGTGTAATTCTGAAAAATTTAAATATGTCTGTAAATTATGTTGTTGTTAAGGTAATATAAACGTTTAAAAAAATGTTGGTCAACTTTCTTCAAAACCCTCTTCCCTTCTCTTTTAAAAATTAAAGCGTTACCCCACAATAAGATTTTCTCCTGTATCGTGGAGGCAATCAACATACACACACCCGTAAAATTATCTGCAGGCCATGCAAATATTTGTTTCGTGCGGGATTCGAAACCGCGACCCCCAACTCAATGCTACGCCACTGCGACATGGAGCATCGAAACTTCGAAATGTAGATTCCGAACTTATTTATGTTTCCTTAGGATTTTTTTTATTTTTTTTTTATAAAAAACATACTAGTAATGCTATTAAACATTACATTATTCCCTTTAACCACTTCTGGTAAGCTTAAAATGCTTGTGTTAGAAGTGGTTCACGACAGTAGTCGAATGGCGGATTCGAACCCACGACCTTTCGAGTTCGCGGTCCACGCCCTGCCATTAGGCTACTGACGCTTAATAACCTAATTACTAATTACCGAATTAATATCTTTTAACAAAATAATAAGTTTATTCATTGAAAAATAAAACACATACCTTTTCCAGCACCAACATTATTATTGAATAATTAAAAAGCAATTGCATTTAAATTAGTTCATAATTGTGCGACGAGTTCTTTGACATCGAATAAATCTGTCGAATCCGGTCAGATAATTGATGTGATTTTAATTATCAGTTGTATTTATTTGAAATAAACAGTCATTTTGTTGGGATATTTAAATATATTTAAGTGTATGAAATGCTTTTTGAAATAATTAATATGAAAATTATTTTAATTGATTTTTTTTTAAATGAAACTAGTTAGGTATAGTGAAGTTAGGTCTGATTCAGTGACTTATTTTATCAACATAATCCATAGCGAGCAATTTTATATTAGGGTCATTGTCAAAACAAGTAATGAATATGTTCCGTATTAAAAATTATCACTAAAAATATTTAAAAGTGTGCCTTAAATTAAAATATTTTTCATTCTCAACCTTTACTTCAACTTAGAACTAAAGATCAAGCAATAAAAGAAAATAATTATGTGAAATCACTTTGATTTACAGACATCAGTCCCCTTCGGTGGTCCGTTCAGAATTAACGCACACAAATATTGCACTTTCTATTTTCGAAATCACAATAAATTATAATTAATTATACTAATATTGTTTAATTAATAGTTATCAAGAGGTGATTTAAAATATAATTAAATAAAAAATATAGTTCCTAAAAAAATTATCAGCGATTGTCATGTGTTACAGCACCAATGTGTCTTTTCGGTGGTCAAGAAATGCGCAGATTAATTGGAGCATAATAAATTTTTACGAACGCAGCTAAAACTTTACACACCATCATTAATTTTCGAACGCATCCCGGTAGCCATCTTTTGATTGTGACTGGAGTGAGAGTGAAACCCGTGTCCTATTTACCAATAATTGTATTTTGGTCAAACCTCAACGTATCTTTTCGGTTACGCTTTTAAATTGGTAATTTTTTATTAATTTTCTCAAATAAGTATTTGGCCTGTTGGGTATCAAGGACTTAATCACAAATGGCTTAAATTTGTTTTCCTAACCTCAAAATTTTGTTCAGCACTTACGTTTTGTTCGAAAATGTCCATTCGGTGGTCATCTTTTCGGTGGCCCTTGTGACCACCGAAAAGACTACTCGTCACCGAAAAGACATTTATAAAAGATTCGGTTTTACAGCATGTGTTTTATAGATGTTTAATATACTGTTTGTGTTGAGTGTGAGCTTTCTTGCTTTTTCGGAGAGAAAAATGGCAGGGACCCGGAAAAAATTTTCTGAAGAAGAAAAGAAAAACAGAAAAAGGGAGCTGAAAAAGTATCAAAAGCTTTCATATCCTGAGTGATGGCCCTGTTACTCAGTACAGGAATAAAACTAGGTTTCTTCTATTGGTCGAATATTTAAGCTTTGAATTGGGCGCAGAAGAAATATATTGGCATTTCAGCGAGAGTGGACACGGAAAGGGCGCTCCTGATGGCATAGGAGGCTGCCTAAAGAGGACTGCTGATCGTCACGTGGCTCTGGTAAATGATGTTTCCGATATGAGAAGCTTAATCAGCTGTTTGAAAACAAATGCTCAAGGTATAACTGTTATTCCAACCGACGACACCTTTTTGGATGAAATAGAAAAAAAAATTAATGACGCTGCAGTTGAACCTTTCCGTGGAACTTTAAAGATACATCAAATTACTTGGCACCGAGATGATCCCCGAATTTTGCATGCCAGAAGATTAAGTTGCATGGTTTGCCCATCAAATATAATATGCCCACATTTTGGAATTGGTCAAATCCAAATAAAGTCATAATTTGTACAATTTTTCACCACTGCTATGATAGCTGTCAAATATTTCATCTCAGTCCAAAGTGGCGCCACTCTGGAGGCAGTAAAAGTTGTAGGAGCCGTCATTGTAGGAAGCATTTGTCTTCATGATCACTCTTGGCAGGCGTATTACAACTACATGAGCAGACGCACCGTTGACGCTGTTGCCCGTCGCTGATCTGAATACTTTTCCTCTGGATGTATATAGACTGTAGACATCTCGATGGATATTCGAGATGGTAGACTGCGATCTTTCGGAGTCTATGAGATTTCCCTCGCGTTTCTCTTAGACTCATAGTACCCACCTACATGCTGACCACCTTCCTCTAGAACGTCAACGTCCTCTAGAACGTCAATATCCACGTCCACGTTCCTCTTGGCCACCGTCGATAAGTTTTTCAACATGGTAGACGCTTCAGTTACATATATCATGGTTGCAGCACGTTTGCCCATCAAATATAATATGCCCACATTTTGGAATTGGTCAAATTCAAATAAAGTCGGCAAATTATCCAGAACTAAACGAGGAATCTGAACACCTGAAATGTCCTCACATTTCCAAAAAAATTTGGAGGTACGAAGATGTTTTTTCAGATTCTTCAGATGATGTTCCTCTATCAAAAATTGAAAAGCCAATTTTTTTTATAGGATCGGGTGACAAACGAGCACACAGTCCACCTGATGGTAAGTGGTTACTGTGACCCATGTCTATGGGTCACAGTAACCACTTACCTACTGTGACATCTATCCTCAATAAAGACTCAAGATGCAGATGCGTTGTCACCTAAGATGGAATGCCTCTTTGCCAGTAAAAAGGGTCTCCGGTTCTCTACACTCACCATACGAAACAGCAGCGTTAAGCTGCTATTATATGCTGGTTTTAAATATTACAAAAAAAAACTTTCTGGTCTGATTCTGAATAAAAATATAAAGACCACCAAAAAGATACTTTTCTTTGTATCTTTTCGGTGGTCTCTATATTTTATTTTTTATTCGATTATTGAAAACATTTTTTTTTATAATTTAAGTATTTTTGTTCAGGAAAGTTATTATTAAGAGTTATTACAATAAATAATTAGTTAAGTTTCAAACAACTTACAAATTTTTCGCTATCTTGTTCTTTTTGGTGGTCAGCTGAGTCTCTTCGGTGGTCACAAAAAAAATGTTTTTGGTCCTAATTTCTTAAATATCTATGATCGATCTCGTTTTTGTATTAATTTAAGATAAGTTTGAGATACTTTATCTAAAAAATAAAAAGAAAACTTATAAATATAAGTTTTTTTTTTACCACCTTTAGTTTTCCGAAAATGACAATGACCCATTAAACTAGCTGGCCAGGCAGACCTTGTTCTGCCCTTTTCGACGACCGTTCATAAAAAAAAAATTAAATTCGTAATAAAAAAAATACTGAGTGTTACTTATCAGGATAAAAACTATCCTATCTCTCAAGTTGGACTAAACAACACAGAGTGTGCAAATTTAATTGAAATCAGTTCAGTAGTTCAGGAGTTCATCGCGGACAAACAATGTGACACGTAATTTTTATATATAAAGACTAGCTGTTCGCCGCGACTTTGCCCGCTTGGAATTTTGTGTTTTAATATTATGCGCGGAACGCTACTTAATTCTTTTCCTAAAATAAAAGTAGCCTAAGTTACTTCTTATAACATCAGCTAAATGACAGTGAAAGTCATATCCAAATCGGTTCACAGGTTTTTGCGTGATGCGTGTTCATAGAGACGTCGTGTTAGAGTTATATTGTAGTACAGATAGATATGTACCTAGTTGGAAGAAATCAACAGGTAACAAATTTTGACTAAAATATAAAAGTGGATGGACAAATTTAAGGACTTAATTTGCGTGATAATCAAGAAAATTATTATACTTAATCAAATTTAATTTTTAAACAATAAGCTTAGAAAATATCTTACATAGTGGTGTGTAAGGTCTCGTGAAGAACTTAGTATAGAAATGATCCTATGAAGTAAGGTCTTATAGGTATGTCAAATATGTTGTGTTAAACTGAATTATATCGGCTTTTTTACTTTTTACACTTTATAACTCAAAAATCAATGTGAGAAATGCTTAAATTTGATCCCGCTTTCATTTCTCATTCTCTCTCTCTCTCTTTCTCTCTCTCTCTCTCTCTCTCCCTCTCTCTCTGTTCCTTTCCTTTTCACTTAACTATGACAAAAGAAAAAGATATGTTTAGAAAATATTACTTTTTTATTTAAGGAAGCGATAATCAACGAATACGTGATGGCCGTACTTGCTTCCTTCTCTATGATTTGTTACGTTTCTCAAGTAAAGGAGCGCTAACACTTTGAAGTGTGTAACAAACAACACGCGACGAAGGCTCATCTTGGAACACTTTGTAGACGGAAGGCAATTCTTTGAAAGTAGCTACACTGTGGCTTTGCGGAGTTTCTTTGAAACAATGGCGAGAAACTAATGGTAAATTCAAAAGAAGTTTTGTTATAAATTGCTGCATAATACACTCACATAAATTTGACTCTTTTTATTGATAAATTGTAGGTGGCATGTATACAAGCAGTTAAAAACAACGATAAGGTTTTATATGTGACGTGTATATTTTTATTTAGGTTTTCTCAAAAATAATTGAATCTATTTAACTCTCCTTTTTGTGATGGGCTATTCTTCAGGGGCAAATTCCACCTCAAGGGTAGAAAATAGCCGATGAAGATTTTGTAATAAATATTTATAAGACATTCTTCTTATAACCTTGAACTTTTGATTTTCTTTCAGAAGGGTTCTGAATTGTATTTATCATACCTACCCTCAGCTGTCATTATCTTGTTTATACCTAGTCAGGTCATAAGTATTGTCACACAGTAAAAACTTTTCTTTTAGAATGCTGGCCACAAAAAAGTTTATTGAATTCGAATTTCGAATTGTTCATGAAAATAAAACTGTATACTTTTTAGAATTTTACCCATTTTTAAATATGGAGTGGACGCTTAAAGAAGACCGTGTTGCAGTTATTGCGTTGCATCGTTGCGGTTACGCGCCAATTAAAATTTTTGACATACTGAAAAATTTGAATATAACCAAAAGATTCGTTTATCGTACCATCAAACGATACAATGAAGACTCTAGTGTAGATGACAGGTCAAGAAGTGGTCGCCCTCGGTCTGTTAGGACTCCAGCAGTGATAAAAGCTGTGAAGGCGCGAATTCAAAGAAATCCCAAACGTAAGCAGAAACTGTTGGCCCTTCAGATGGGGTTAAGCAGAACCACGGTGAAAAGGGTGTTAAATGAAGACTTAGGGCTTCGGGCATAGCGAAGAAAAACAGGACATCGTTTGAATGCTCGTCTAATGGACCTGAGACTGAAGAGATGCCACGCTTTGTTGAAGCGGTACGCGGGAAAAAATATCGGGAAATTCTTTTTTCGGATAAAAAATTTTTACCGTAGAAGAGAGCTACAACAAACAAAATGATAAGGTGTTCGCACACAGTAGTGAAGAAGCGAGCAACCGTATTCCGCGTGTCCAACGAGGTCATTTTCCATCCTCGCTCATGGTAGTTTGGAGTTTCTTATTGGGGCTTAACAGGTACATTTTTGTGAGAAAGGTGTAAAAACGAATGCAGTTGTGTATCAAAATACAGTCCTGATGAACCTTCTGGAACCTATTTCTCATACCATTTTCAATAACAGGCACTGGGTATTCCAACAAGATTCGGCGCCAGCACATAGAGCGAAGAGCACACAAGACTGGCTGGCGGCGCGTGAAATCGACTTCATCCGGCACGAAGACTGGCCCTCCTCCAGTCCAGATTTGAATCCGTTAGATTACAAGATATGGCAACACTTGAAGGAAAAGGCGTGCTCAAAGCCTCATCCCAATTTCGAGTCACTCAAGACATCCTTGATTAAGGCAGCCGCCGATGTTGACATAGACCTCGTTCGTGCTGCGATAGACGACTGGCCGCGCAGATTGAAGACTTGTATTCAAAATCACGGAGGTCATTTCGAATAAACTTTAGTGTTATAAGAATCTATGTTTTGTTAAGTTCATTTTGGTATATAAATGGTTACATAATGAATAAACTTGTTTCAATTATTTTATATTAAACATATGACAGAATTTATGACCTGACTAGGTATATTAATTTTTTTTCTTTTACTTTATTGTCCAATCTATGTACACCTTCACTATTTGCTATTCGTTGTACACCACAGTTCTTTGAGCAAAAAGTTTGCCTGGAAGAAATCGCTTCCAAAGCGAATGCCTATTGTAACTTCTATATAATTTTTTAAATTTTTTTTCGCGTTTTAATATATATTGGTGTACAACAAGGAATATATTGATTGATTGATTAAAGTCGGATTATATTTTTTAAAAGCTTTATTATTGTTATTAATGTGCTGTCAATGCTCTAGCATAAATATTTAATTTGTCTTTTAATTATAATTTATTAATTTTAATACAACATTATTATATCGCGCACTTAATATTTTGTGGCGTAAAAAATCATTCATCCCATTGTCTCATATTTTTATAAGAGTAAAAAGAAATCATATGGTTTACGTCGGATTGAGCCTTAACTACCATATTTACGTCAGATAGAAAATACCCAACCCGGTGACGGATAGCAGCGTCAAATGATATTGATAATCGTCAAATGGTTATAAGAGTTATATGACCTGGTAGTCGCCTTTATCGTGGTGACAAATAAAACAAAGAATTTCAATAAGATTTTTATGTGGTTGAACTACGAGTATATCTTGTAGCAAACTCGTGCATACATACGTCTAGCATGTCGGCTTGATCGCGGGGAAAGACCACCCTTTCACAGAATACTAGAAAATAGGGGAGACCGTAAAATAGCAGTTTAATTCTGCTGTTTCGTATGGTGAGTGTAGAGAAACTAAGAAACATTTTTCTGGAATCGAGTCATTCCACCTTAATCTTCAGGATGACAACGTATCTGCATTTTGATTTATAATCGGAAGACTCTGTGCTCGTTTGTCACCCAAGTTCAATACTAAAAAGATCGGAAAAATATCTGCTAGTTTGTTACTCGTGTCTTCATACATGTTTTGTACCAAAACACCTGAAAAATAAGACAACGAATATCGATACACAAATTTTGAGTAATATTTCGTCTAAAAAAGCAGCAACTCAAAAATAAAGTACACATTTGATAAAGATTATGTTTAAGAAATATTTTCTAAATTTTACCCAGAAAGTTCTGTGATTTGCTAACGAAAAGAGTAAAATTTAATTTAATTTTAATTTTAATTTCGTAAATACCCATTGTATAATTGTATAAATATTGTAAATTATTAAAAAAGGTGCCGATGGGTTTCTTTCTGGTTCTTTACAGGACAGAGGTTTTTTCCGTAATATTATTTTCATTAAGAATTACATGATGTAATTTATATTGAATATCTATAATCTATATTGAATATTTCAAAAATATCTGTTCTATTCTATACTATTCTCAAGAAGTCACTGTCTGTGGTTATAGGTCCATAAGTTTTAATATTCTGAACGAACCTTATCCGCTGATAAAAGTGTATCCATAAATTAGTTTAAAAATTATCGGTAGGAATGAATTTGTCTCGGGACTATTTTTTTTTTATAGGATAGGATGACAAACAGTCCAGCACACAGTCCACCTGATGGTAAGTGTTTACTGTGACCCATAGACATCTACATCTATCCTCAATAAAGACTCAAGATGCAGATGCGTTGTCACCCGTGAGGACTAAGATGGAATGCCTCTTTGCTTAAAAGGGGTATCCGGTTCTCTACACTAACCATACGAAACACAGCAGCGTTAAGCTTTTTTACGCTGGTTTTCTGTGAGAGCGTGGTCCTTCCCCGGTCGAGCCGACCCATTCGTGCTACAACTATACTACTAATATAGCTGCAGTATGGCTCTACCACGTAAAAAAACTATTGGACCTATAAAGTAATTTCTTGTCGATAGTTTCAATTGTTCTCGAAACCACAAGTTATACACAGTGGCTCTATAAATAATTTAATTTCTGTGTCAGTGTAATGTTTGAAAAGGCCCCAAGGATAAAATTTTTGTCACGCGAGTGAAGTTGCAGTTATTCACTATTTATTCATTGATAACGGCATGTCGAAGTCCACTGATAAACATAGGCCTTCCCCATAGGTTGCTACGTAGGAGGGATTTTATCCATAGTTGTTACGCCCAGCGGATTGATGGAACCTGCAGTATTTTTTTTTTCAGTTATAATCAGTATGATGATACTGACCATAATGCTGTTTTCCATCTTCAGCATCATTACCCTCTGGCGTTACTACATTCACGATTTGATAAATCCATTCCATTCCATCCATTATAGCCTATAAAAATCCACTGCTGAACGTAGGACTCCCACATAGATTGTCTCATATGGAGGATTTTGCGATAGTTTCAGGCGGGTAGGCAAACGCAGTTTTTTATTATTTTCAGTTGTTATCAGAAAGGTGCTGCTCCCAATCTCCTGTTTCAATGTCCCTCTGTCACCTCTTACGTAACCCACGGGACGATATGGGGTTAAAATTTTTATAGATGGGGTAGTGGATAATTAAGTTGCAGAACAAATAACAGTTAAGTAACTGTGTTAAACTGGGTTATCTTTACATAAGCGTTTAATTATTAATTTTGATCCGAACTTTGCAAAACAAAGCTTACAGTGTTTTAAAGTTTTGCAGTATCATTAATTACATATTTTTTTCATTTACTTCAAAGAAATAAAAATAGTAATATAATTTCCACATATTAGCTTCATAAGTCAGACCTTCAACCTGAGCAATGATTTTAGAATATAGATTTTAGAATTTATTTCGTGGAAATTATTTAATCTTTATATTGCATTAAAGTCGGCCTCTTTTACTTTTTTTAAGTTTTATTTTTGATCTCCTCAATCACAGCTTGGTACCATTATTAACAAAATAGGACATCATAAATTAATTTTGCTACAGTTGACCCTGAAAACTCGGTCGGTTTTTCATTTTAAGTTAAATTAGATTTTTATTATTTAACACCTAAATTCAAGCGAGAATGCCGTTGTTTGATCTCATATCTTCATTGTTAACCCGGGTTACATTCAACTCCCGTCAATTATTAATGTTGTTTTGTTTAATGCTTGAATTTGATATTTTTTTATTTATTTATTGGAAAGCCAACGGCAGCACTGAATCATTGACCCTATCAGAAATGATATTTTGAACTTCAATAGAATTACAATGTATCTTTTATAGGAATCGGTATTGTTTTACTAGAATAACGGAGGCAATCCCGAACATCTTCATATACTGCAAAGTTCGTGGCACCTCACTGACGTAAAACATCGACGTTAATCGTAAAATTATACAAATATTTTCTCTGTTTATTTGTACACAAAAAACTATTACATCTTTGAGGTACTTATACTCGATTCCTTTATTCAAGAAAGGTTACGTCTTCTGTTACGATCCATTTAATTATATACTCAAAACAGGGAATCCTGTACTTAGTATATTACTATATAAAACCAAGCTGTAGTAAGTAGTTGAATTTTGAAATTTAGTTTTTAAGTTTTAGGCACTATAGTGAGTAGGTCTGTATCATACTTTTAATTTTTGGTTTTATTTATTTTTTTAATTACTTTAATAAATATTTAATATTTTATAAACTTTTCGCTACTTATGCGACGTTGAGTAAGGTGCAAATTTCTTGAACTTAAATATAAGTTATGCATTATTTAATTGACTATATAATTTGAAATGTATATAAAATCATCACCAGGATACATCATGGACTGACTGGAACGTAAATACATGGAAATAACTGTTTGAGATGAAATAAATAAATAATAGTAAAATATACTACAATATGCTTAAAAATAAGCACATTTTTAAAATCTGGCAGCATCGTCGTAGGTGACGTAATCTTTGAACGTATGGCGCGCGGTATTGTATCTATACGGCTGCCCGCGTCGCAAGTATTGCCACGTAAATTTCTCCATTTAATTATTTTCTAGGTATTTTTTATTTACTCTCTGAAAAGAATTACATAAACAGAGCCATATCACGATACCTAAAAGCACCCTCACGGATGGGTCAGGATTTTCTTACACAAATCAGATACAAATCGCACCTAAAGATGTTAAAGACAATGGCTTTAAACTATTCAAAACTTAAAATCATATATAAACTTATTAATAGTGATATCCACAACCCCACATCATCCCGTGTGTGTCGTCAGGGGCGACAGAGGTAAACAAATCAGGAGATGGTCAGCAGCGTCTTCCTAATAACGATTGCAAACCCGCTTGACAAGCGTGGCAACTATGGCAAAATTTCTCTATGAGGCAATCTTTGTGGGAGGCCTATGTTCAGCAGTGAACTTTATTAGACTTGATCAGTAACGGTGTAGTGATTTGTTTAAGGAATAGAAATGTATAATTTATTATAATAAAAAAATTATATAAACATAACACTCAAATACGTACCTACGTTTTATTTCACACAATATTCGCGGTATTTGCTGAAATGTCACATGCACATTATTTTCTCTCTGAACGAGTGGACAATCCACCTAATTTCGCGTCGGCTACTAAAACAGCGTTAATATTTGATGTTGCCGCAACACGCAAGGTTGTGGTCCAAGTTTAAAATAATCGTTTTAATATTTGTTAAGGATAGAATAAATTTTCATTTTTTGACAATTCATTATGTATTATAATATCATATACTATTATATATATATATATATATATATATATATATATATATATATATATATATATATATATATATATATATATATATATATGTATATAAATATAAATATATACATATATAAATATAGGTAGAGTATGTTTTTTTTTGAAGTCCTGGTGGATTTTTAGTGATTCTTCCTGGGACATGGATTTTTCGAACCAGTGATAAAAGCATAAAATTACTTCCAATATGTTATCTCTTTTTATGGAAGAGGAGATAAACGAGCATGCGGCCCACCTGATGTTAAAGAATCACCGTCGCCTATGAACATCCGCAATGCCAGGGGAATTGCAGGCGCATTGCCGAACGTTTAGGAAGGAGTATGCTCTTTCCTTGAAGGTCCCTAAGTCGTATCGGTCAGGAAAAACCGCTGACGATAGTATATTCTATAGTTTGGTTGTGTGAGGTAGGAATAAATATAATATATATATATATATATATATATATATATTCATTTATTTATTTGTTTAATTTTTTTCTAAAGGCACGAATTAAGGTTATAAATTGCTCTTATAGCATTTTAATACAACAAAGATATGTAGTTTCAATGTCAGTCACATAACCCCACAGCAAGATTTGATACAAAATTATGCTATGAAAATAACTCAAAAATTCTACGAGTATTTAACATTTCCAATACAAGTAAGGCGCTTTATCCTTTTTACATTATAGCATATGTACAATTGCTTCAAAACTCACTTCTATTTTAATAGTTGTCCTTTAAGTATTATATAAAATATAGGTTTAAGTAATAGGTTTAAGTATTATATAAGTATGGTTGCAGGGAATAACAGGTACGGTAAGTCATTAATATATATTAAGAACAGGAAAGGGGCAAGAATTGAGCCCCGAAAAACACCCATAGATGCTACCGAACTGGAAGAACTACTTCCCTTGATTCAATAATTTGTGAATAATAAAATAAATAATAATTAACATTGTGGTCAATAACAGTACGAAGTAAAATAAAATTAATTATAAATTAACAGCATAAAAACATTTTAAAACATTCTTTTATGTTAATTCTGAATAAGAAGAATTTGATACCTATATCATGGGAGTACATAAAAAATAACTAGTTTGCCATCTTGGGTGGACCGCCATATTAGATTTAAAATGACTACATTTAGCTAACCATGCATTGTTATACTATACCAAACTAAACATGTATGAAAAATTTCAGCTCAATCGGTAGAAGATAACTGCTTCAAACTTCAGCTACAAGATTTGACCCAAATAAACATACAAACATTGCAAGTTAAATAAAAGATTTTAAAATCAAATAATAAGTCTAAGCACTTTATTGTCGCTGAAGCGACCCCTTGTTGAACGAGACTTTTTTAATATAATATGAAATAATATATTTACACTAATATAACATAACGTTTAATCTAAAATAATTTTTATAGAAGTTTTACTAAGTTTTGGCACTATAGATCTAAAATTAGCGGGATTCAACGTACTGCCACAAGATTTAAGTAAAGGATTGACTTTCGTTTGGTTTTAAAGGCATAGCATTTCTCAACTTTATTTTGTTTGACTTTCATAATTTAATTTAAATTAGATTAAAAGCAGAACTCAATTTAATGAAAAGAAATATCTTGAGACTTTTTGTAATTAGCTAGAGTTTTGGAGCGTTTTAAATATTTCAAATATTTACAAACTCATCATTTTCATTAATGTCCTTCACAAATCCACTTCTGAATATGGTCCTGGGCCACCTGCATCCCTTTTATGCTGCACATAAAGCTAAATATTTCTAACATATACGTACGTTTATTCAGCAAATTGCTGACTAGCCTTAGTTCAGTAAGTCTTAGCTTCTGGAAGCTCGATTCAAATATTAAATTTTGTGTCGTTTCTGTTCCAGGTAAGTTTTATTACCCCATTATGGTGACGATAGCGGGTAAAGTGGAACAGGTGTTCCTAATGGCTAAGGTTATCGGCGCAAGTACGTCGACACGTTGTAAGTCAAAATTCATTTCAATTTAACCGTCTTTATTAAATTTATTACTTTCTTGTATATTACCTTACAATGTTAACCGTTGGTAATTAACTGGACTTCTAGAACAGTAGAAAGTTATTTATAGGTACTTTAGTTTAAAAGCATTTCTTAATCCACTGCTTAATATTCTCCTTTTCAAGTAAATCTACTCAATCTTGAAAGATTTTTAACCTCCCGTTACAAAAATAGATGATTTTCACAAGAATCGGGAAGTTATTGGTTTCACCCCGGTTTTTGAAAATAGAGCTCTCAACAGATCTTCACGTTTTGAGGTCCTAGGAAGCTATTCTGATCCAACGAGGATGTCCCTTAGTATGTGTGTGTGAAATCGTACTCGAAAAATTTTGACAACGTTATATCTTAAACTTCTCTTGAAAATTTTATTGATAATAGGTGGACTTTGGAGCACTTTGCATTTAAAATTAGCGGGAAGTTGCAGAGATGGCTTGTAGGGTCAACCGTATTTTTTTGCATATTATAAGCCAGTGCTTGACTACAATATCGTCCTTACTTTACTCACCACGCTTCGAACAGACCTGATATCCTCGCTTTGGTGATGCTAATCGCAATCATCAGTTTATGGAATTTTTGTTTGGAGTTCATTGGTTAATTATTAGGGTTCACCAATTCGTCACACGGCCAGCCAAACGTGACAATCAAGGCAAATCCTCCTTAAAACGGGAGAGGTCCATGTCCAGCTGTAGATTTTTATGAACTGCAGAAGAAGTGCAAATTAGGTGTCACCCGTACACTACAATTGTGCTATATCACCTTTTTAACAAAGTTCATTTTATACTTTTTAAGTTTATTTCATTCTTACAAGTCACGGCTCGTAAGTCTAGCGCTGACGAAATGTGGAGGGGATGCGCACGAATGCGACTGGAGAGCCAATCAGCGCATGTGAACGATACGCACGAGACAATTAGCGTGACTTATGCGCAATAAACCAATTAGCGCGACTTTTGTGCAATAACGGTCATCGCTAGACTTTCTTGCCGCTACTTGTAACAGGTACCTGCATCTTACAGATTACAACTCAAAATAATTAAAAAAAAAACAACGATTTTCACGTGGTAGAGCCACGCTGCCGCTAAATTATGGTTGAAGCACGAATGGGTTGTCCACACCGGGGAAGAACTACGCTCTCACAGAATACCAGCGTAAAATAGAAGCTTGATGCTGCTGTGTTTTGTATGGTGAGTGTAAAAAGTCGAAGACCATTTTTACTGGAAACAAGGCATTCCATCGTAGTCCTCAGGGCTGACAATGTATCTGCATTTTGATTCTTAATCGAAGTTAAATGTAAATGTGTATGGGTGGTATAAAAAAAACAACGGTTGCCAACATGCAATACAGGGCAATTTAAGGATAGGCTTGTGAACCAGTGGAATTTCGATAGGCTGTTAGAAATGAAATAATAAATTAAGTTTAAACGCAAACGCAGAAGCCTATATTTAGAATGCAATATTAAAATAATAATTTCATTTCATCATATTTACTTTTTTTATTTACGTCAACACTACACATTGAATAAATCAGTTTTTACAGATTTTATCACGTTTTATATTACATTTTTTTATTGAAATAAAATCGCCCTAAAAGTAAGGAATTAAAAATAAATGAAATAAAACGCGATTTATTCAATTTATATTAAGAATAATGTACGGACTACAAATCCAAAAGGTCGGGAGTTCGACACCGCAAGCGATCGCGCCTTATGTCGTTATTCTCTCCTAGCAATATCATTTTAAACTTACCTAGCTGAAATTTTAACGGGAATTAGAAGTAAATAGCGTAGCTAGTATTAGTTTTATTAAAAAGAAACCTTATTTCAACAACAGCACACATTTTCGCAGTATCCAGCATAACTAGCACTGTGTTATAAGATAAGATACCCAGAAACGCCATCGACAAAACAGCTCATATTTAAATGACATCTGTCAAACACATTGTTCTCGGTCGTTACGTTGATTAAGTAGGGGATCGTTAACACACAGATAGAGTTCTATGCTCTTTCCCATTGCGCGTCATTATTCCCAAAATGGGTTACTATACAATACAATACCGCAAATAATATTTTAAAATTAAATATAAAAAACTATGGCAAAACACACAGTAGAAGAACATTTTTATTTATATAACTAGCAATCCGCTTCGGCTTCACACGGGTGATTTCTGGGTTTTGTAAAAATCGGTCGAGCCGTTTTTGAGTTTTAGTGAGGCTAACTGAGGACGACAATTAATTTTTATATATAGTGATATAACAGTATAGTAAGGCAAGCGAAAATATTCACATGATGGTAAGTGGATTCGCATACACACCTACTACATCAAGCTTCGATGACGAATGAAAACTTAGATACGTTGTCCCGCCAGAGGACTTGGATGACTTATTATTAATGGAAATAGCATTTCAATGTGTGCAATTATGGTGCAAATTTATTTGTATATTACGGCGTGTTTATAATTCATAGATGAGACAAATGTTGTTTAAAACAATCATGTAAAATATACAATAGATATTAGAATAAAAAGAACAAAACCTTTTTTTTATAAATGTGACAAAGACAATTATTCTCGCTTTTATGGCGAGACACATACAAACAACATTAATTTCAAAACAGTTCCCCAATGAAACCAGAACAAAATGAGCCCCTCGTATTTGTGAATAACGTTGAAATATTACAAGAGTAGCTTTAGCTTTTCTCACATCACGATCGCTGGCCAAACGTCTATCCAGCTCATATTGATCCGCTCCGCCCCGCACGTTTCCACTGACTTCTTACAATGGTAACGAGGTTCTATATATTTTAACAGCTCAATATTACTGGTCATATCCAAAAAAGGGAGGGTATAAATATAGGTCAAATGTATTTCCCGGTATAAGTCATCGTAGTTGAATCGCTTCAGTAAGCCGAGGGCTGAGTTTTATCGCTGGAAAGGGGCGTGTAATATCCTAATGTGAATTTCTTCTGAAGCTGAATACCAAAACGAAGTTTTTTTTTTGGTTACTATTTCTTATATAATAATTTTTGCATACTTTATCACGTGATAAAGCCTTCCATTTTTTGAACAGATAATTGAATAGTTAATAGTTCTACTCCAGTGTTTTATTTTAATCCTTCATATTTAACTGGGTTAATATATGGTCTGAAAACATAAACTGTGGTACCTTTTAAATTACGGCCTTTTATCGTTAAGTACGTCGACAATACTTCTAATATGCTAATAAAAACACCTTTTACTCAAATAATAAGTTTCACAAGTTTACTAAAATAAAGTTATCGTAAAACACATTTCAACATAAAAAACATTGAATCAGATTTTATATATTTTTATACGAACCGTGGTAGGTCATGAACGCGCAGCCCAGGTTCATTCTTGCCGGTACAGATTAAATTGTTGTTATTAAACCTGTATATCTGAAAAATAGAAGAAAATTTTCGAAGAAATTTGAAAGTACACCAAAACGCGTTGGGGTATAGCGGTTATTTACGCGCCCTAAAATATATAAGTTGTTACTTTACCTTTCTATAAATTCACGTACTATTTCCATAAAATATTTCTATAAATGATTATTATTTTTATCCACAATCATCAAAATTTCTATACGGTTTCGTGTTTATGATAAAAGTCGAGGAACGATTTTATACGTGATTGAGCCAAGCTGCAGCTATATTAATGGTTGTCGTACGAATGGGACGGCACGAACGGGGTAGGACCACCCTCTCCCAGAATACCAGCATAAAATAACAGCTTAATGCTGCTGTGTTTCTTATGATGAGTGTAGAGAACCACATACACTTTTTATTGGAAAAGAGGCATTACATCTCAGTTCACAGGGGTGGCAACGCATCCGCATTTTGATTGTTAATTGAGGATAAATGTAGATGTTTATAGGCCACAGCCTCTACTTACCATCAAGTGGACTGTGTGCTCGTTTGTCACCCTAAATCTATAAAAAATTAATATCATTCGAAAAAATACTATAGATGTGCAAAAATATATGTGTATGTTGCAGTTAACACAGGTTCACCAAGTGAACATAACACAATAAATGAAAGAATTTTGATCTTGTTCATAGTATGCTGTGCAATTGGACAAATTTCGATTGCAAATGACACTAGTAATTATTATTCACACTTAAAACTTATATTGTATCACCGTGTAGTGGCGGTGTAAGAATATCTACTACCCCATATCATACCGTGGTTGTCGGAAGGCGACAGAGGGAAACAAATCAGGAGATGGGCAGCAGCGTCTTCCTAATAACAAATAAAAAAATGCGGTTGCCAACCCGCCTGCCAAGCGTGGCAACTATGGGAAATATCCCCAAATGAGACAATTTATAGGGAAAGGCTATGTTCAGCAGTGGACTTCAATAGGCTGTAACGAAAAAACTTATATAATTTTCCAGAAGTTAGTACTACTGTGAGTTGCTCCTTTGTCTAAATTGTCTTATTATTTTTCTTATTCTAATCTGACAGAAATATTAAACTTTAAAGATTCTAAAAAAGTTTTCACCAAGATGCATGCGTTAGCTTATGTAACAAAATTTATTTACAAACTTCGTTCATTTGTTCGTGTGGTAAAGAATTGTTATGAGTTAAAGTGAGTTACGAAAACTTGCACATCGCATTACTTTTGTTCATGAATAAAGATACAAATGAATTGTTGCCGCTTTATACGCTAAGTTTTATTTAGGAATAACTTTGTTTTATTTTTGTTTATTGTAAGATTGAAAAGGAGCAAACGTACGAATTTAAGGCAGACTTGACAATAAGCGCTTTCTACCAGTCAAACCATGATGTGGTGAGAGTGAGAATTCGACATACCAGCATAAGACATAGCAACTAAAATAAAAACTAAATATAAATATCTTTTAATAAAAAGTAAAAGCCAACTTCAAAGAAATAAAATAATTCCACATTCTGACTTCTGTGGTAAGCCATAGTGTATAAAAGATTTAATAAATAAATAAATAATAATAAATTATTCTTTATTTCGACTAACAATAGTCATAGATTGTAAGTAAAACAATCCTTAGCCTAATGTCAGTATAAAATGAAGTAGAAGTTAATATTAAAATGTTATTAGTAGCCTCACATAGCGAACATCAGGTGGGGTTCTCCTGGTGCTGGTGTGTGCACCATTCAAAGTCCTCCAGAGCGGGCTATCCAGCTTCACAGCCAATGCGCTGAGATGGGTGTTGGAGCTCCTCTATAGCCTGCTCATCATGGACGCGGCACGCTTACGCATGATCTCGTAGAAGTCGCCCACACGAGCATCCGCAAACATAGCCGATGCACTGCAGTGTCGAGGCATCCTCAACATCACCCTCAGCACATTGTGTGTTCAGTACACGCAGAGCACTGTAGACTCGCTGCGTATAGTCAGTTCACAGACTGCACGTGTAAAGGGATTGGCAATACGCCTTGAACAAAGTTAACTTGACTTGAGTCATACTACGTGCAAATCTGCGAGCCAACATCTTGCCTCGCTGTCGTCATCCAGACGTTCGGTTACAATATGTCCGAGGTACCTAAACTCAGTCACTTGTCTCAGAGGAGTCCCACATAGCTGGATACGAGGTTTGAAGTCAAGTGGTTTGTTTTTACATCGGAAGACAATAAATTCACTCTTTAAGGCCCAACTTTTTTTATAGGATAGGGTGACAAACAAGCACACAGTCCACCTGATGGTAAGTGGTAACTGTGACCCATAGAGATCTACATCTATCCTCAATAAAGACTCAAAATGCAGATGCGTTGTCAACTGTGAGGACTAAGATGGAATGCCTTGTTTCCAGTAAAAATGGGCTCCGGTTTTCTACACTCACCATACGAAACACAGCAGCGTTACGCTGCTATTTTACGCTGGTATTCTGTTAGAGAGCGTGGTCCTTCTCCGGTTGAGCCGACCCATTCGTGCTACAACTATACTACTAATATAGCTACAGCATGGATTTACCACGACTTCAGAATGTGAAATTATTTTATTCTTCTTAGTTCTTCGGAGTCAATTTTACTTTTTTTTAGTTATTTTTATCCATATGAGTGAACCATGGAATATCGCAATCCTTATGTTGCCTATATAGTTACATTAAAAACTTCAGCGACTATTTTGCAACCCATAGGAGTGGAATTTTTCCCCCCAAATTTAGTTCGGACCGTCCTTGAAGTATTAACCTATATAATGAAAAAGAAACTTCAAATTGGGTCTCAAGTGGCGAAGGTATAAAAAATAATCAGATAACAGTTATCCATCGAATAAGCCATAACCCGACTGAATATAAAAGTGAAACAATTGAACTATTTTATTCTTTCAAATGTAATTTTCAATTTGTTTATGTTATACTTTATCCTACGAATGAATACAAAATCTCCTAAATTAAACAATAAGCCCGGAATGTTCCCTTAATATTGCAATGGGTCACGGGTCATATAGGCCTTAAGGCAATGAAGAGGCTGATCGCTTATCTAAGCTAGCTGCAGTAGAGGGTTACATCATTAATTTTGTATCAGATCCGACTGTATATGTCTTAAAATTTAAAAGTGTATGTTACCAAAATTGGAAAAACTATTTTGAAGAGAAATCTAAACCGAAAGGCATCTTAGCGGCTGGATTGTGATCTCAGCAGAAATTTTGTTAAGTTAGCCTTAAGGCTTCATTCTAGTCATATGCCATCAGCAAAATTTGTTTTTTTTAATGGGAAAAAACCTTCACCGAATTGTGATGTATGCAACAAAATTGAAGATGTTTACCATTTGTTGATGGAGAGTGTCAAGAATGAAAAAGATAGACAGGTTGTGTTGAAAGAATTTAACGCAAATATTTTGGATGTCGATCTAGTGCAAATGGTTTTATCAAACCCCAAATCAAAGATGTCAAGAGGCTTATTTCCGCTCGCTTCTAGGACGGAATAATTATCTTCTCTTTTTCAGTATAAGTTTCTTTTTAAGTTACTAATTTATCTAGTACTCGCAATTATACTTTTTTATTTATCTAGTGTTAGCAGTAATTAGTATAAGGTATGATGGGATTGGCATGCCATTTTGATAAAAATCCCAATCAAAAATTAAACAAAAAAAAACAATAAGCCCCTGATGACATATATCATCGGTTAAGAATCATAATGCACATGTATTGTTACTTCTGAGCACTAAGAGAGAATACCTAGTTAAATTGAACAAATTTTACGGATACTACGCGTAGATCGGTCCAAAAATTAATACTCAAAAACTGAAGGTAGCCGGCCTAACTATGACAACGGGACGTCAACCCCCCCGTGACCATGGACTGTAAAGCACCCGGAATGTCGGTGATTAAAAATTAAATTAAATGCGATAGAATCCGTAATAATGATTTTATTTAATCTGTAGTGGTCGCGTAAATATAAGAAATCAGAATACCTTGTTACCAGTAAGAGGAGTCTCCGGAACTTCTCACTCTTTTTCACGCTGTTATTCTGTCTGAGTTGGGTATGCTTGTTGCTCAAATGCTTGTTCTTTTAGGCTGCATCGTGACTTTATCACGTTCTTTATATTAGTATGATATTTGAGTAATACCAAGAATAGATGTCCGCGGAAGATCTGCGTCTTGACATGCTCCTTGCGGGCATGTAATGACAAATGCTGAGTGGAAGCCTGTTTTGGCACAGTATATAATTTATTGTTAACCGTTTGTAAAAGTGCATGCACTGATGTGTCAATAAAGTTTATTTTCTCTCTTTCTTCTTCTATTTTAAATTGCTCTAAACTACTTGGTGCAAAAGGTAACACTAATGTGATAAGGCAGGTGGAGATTAAGATCATGTGAGAAGGTGAGACTATGTTCCGGCGCACCTTTTTGGGGAGAAGAAAGGGGAAGAGTTGTCTCCTTTGCTTCTCCCGAAACTGTGATGAAAACACTCCCGTGCCAACCTAGTCCTTGGAATTTCCCCATGAGAAAAGAAAGGATGCTGAGAAACACGGAATAATTTTTTTTATAGGAGGGGTGACAAACGAGCACACAGTCCACCTGATGGTAAGTGGTTGCTGTGGCACATAGACATCTACATTTATCATCGTATGCGAATCAAAATGCAGATGCGCTGTCACCCGTGAGGACTAAGATGGAATGCCTCTTTTCCAGTAAAAAGGGTCTCCGGTTCTCTACACTCACCATACGAAACACAGCAGTGTTTAACTGCTATTTTACGCTGGTATTCTGTGAGAGCGTTGTCCTTCCCCGGTCGAGCCGACCCATTCGTGCTACAACTATACTACTAATATAGCTGCAGCATGGCTCTACCACGTAAAACATCCAAAATACAAACAGAACGAAAACCAACTATTCGTGTTTTGCACAAAGGAAATAGAAAATTTTAAGGTTTAATGAAATTACTCCCTAGTGATATGGACATCAAGATTAATTTTTAAGTTTTATGTTGTAAAAATATTTTAATAAGAAGTCGACGTAAGTAGATCACTTACCGATCGAATGAATATCATAAAAGTCTAGTAGGGATAATAAACTAAAGGACCACTTTAAAATATCTAAAAGTAAGAACACAGAATTAATATTATTTTATATAGATTTTATACTGGGTGGTTGGATGGACCACGCTCTCACAGCATACCAACGTGAAATCGCATTTCGTATGACGATTATAATAAACCGTAGACACTTTTTTTTTTACCGTAAACGAGGTATTCTATCTTAGTTTTCGGGGATGACAACGCAATCGAATTTGGATTCTTAAACGAGAACGGATATAGATGTCTATGGGCCACAGCATCCATTTACCAACAGGTGGAGTGTGTGCTCGTTTGTCTTCCTTACCGTTACATCCTTATAAAGTTTCTTGCTGAACATAGGCCTCTCCCATAGATTGCCTCTTAAGAGAGATATTTTCTATAGTTGCCAAGCTTGGCAAGCGGGTTGGCAACCGTAGTTTTTTATTTAGAGAGTGAGACACCCATCTCCTGATTTGTTTCCCTTTGTCGCCGCTTACGAAACTCACGGGGTGATATGGATTAGTGGATATTCTTACACCGCCACTACACGGTAAAACGGTTGTCTCTCTTAATGTATAGAAAAAACTAGAAAAATATTATGGAAAATCAAAATAAATTGCTTTGAAACTTTCTATAGAACTTGAAAATTAAATCTTACTTGACTTTCACTCAAAGAGAGCCAAAAGACGGAGAATTTTCACATTACTTTTCGAATCAAATAGTCGCACGAATACCGTTAATACGGGAACCAGAAGTGAGCGAAATAATTCATATGGTATTACCGACTTGCCCTCGTTGCGACTAGTTCGCTATTTACTTGAGCGGGGTGGTGGCGCCCGGATTTCCAACGTGGCTTATTTCTTTTGAACATTTATTTATGTTCATCGTAATATTCGGGCTGCCCGCGGGAAACGTTGATAGAAAATATAATGAAGTGTTATTTGATAAGCTTTATTTTGTGATTCGGCAGTTTTAAAAACCGCAGCTGAAATTATTTAAGTTTCTACACAATGTGTTTTTTACGCGGCCATAAAACATTTTATTAAATTAAACAATTTTTTACGGATTTTATCCCGTTTAATTGAATATTAATTTTTGGTTACAAAAACTGAAGGTAGGCGGGCTAACACTTCAGTCCCCCCGTGACCATGGGTGCTGTTAATCACCCGAAACATCGGAAATTAAAAAGTTAAATTAAACGCGATAAAATCCGTAAAAAAAAATAGTTTCATTTAATGTGTAGTCTTCGCGTAAATATAAAAAAACATTATAAAATATTTCGTTACCAATATGTTTATCCTTTCAATTATCTTTAACAAAACAAGGAGTCTGTAATTGAATTCTATCAAGTAGTCAGCTTTGAACCACCTGTTTGTTGTACTCAGTTTTATCAAAATTTTTTTGCTTACCCGGCAACAGTTATTCTTCTTTATAAATTTGAAATGAGATACGAACTTACATCTCACCTGATCGTATGCGGCAACTACAATGGACACCGGTAACCAATTATAAACAGAGAAGACTCTAGATATGTTATCACTGAATGCCTAACAGTCTACATACTGGCTCTGTGTACTCCCACAGAATAGATATATTGTATACAATAGTACAAGAAGTTTTTTTTTATAGGATAGGATGACAAACGAGCACACAGTCCACCTGATGGTAAGTGGTTGCTGTGGCCCATAGACATCTACATTTATCCTCGTTTGTGAATCAAAATGCAGATGCGCGCTGCGATTGTCACCCGTAAGGACTAAGATGGAATGCCTCTTTTCCAGTAAAATGGGTATCCGGTTCTCTACACTCACCATACGAAACACAGCAGCATTAAGCTGCTATTTTACGCTGGTATTCTGTGAGTACCCCTCAGATTAGAACACGGCAGTGACAGTATTAAAGCACTGCTATATTGGGATAATGATCGTAAACGTAATAATTTATAGTGTATTATATCATAAAAAACGACATATATAATATAATAAGCGCCAGTAGCTTAAGGCTAGAAGATAAGGTTAGAACTGACTGAAAACTTAAAAAGTCGTGGGTTCGAAGTACTCCTCAGATTTAAACACAACAGTGACAGTATTAAAGCACTGCTATTTGGAATAATGATATTAAACGTAATAATTTATAGTGTTATATATCATAAGAAATGACATACGTAATATAATTAGCACCAGTAGCTTAAGGCTAGAAGATAAGTTTAGAACTGACTGAGACCTAAAAAGTTGTGCGTTCGAATCCGTCACTTTTTTACAATTGTCATATATATTACATTTTCTTAACTGTCTCGTTGGTCTTGTGGTCGTAAGCGCCACTGTGGATCATGTGGCCCCGATTTCGAGTCCCGGTGCGTGTTAAAATCACTTATTGGGTTCATTGGCTAAAAGTTCTCAGTAAAAGCACGTGCCATGGAAAGCACGTAAAGCCGTTGGTCCTGCGCCCGATCTCTATCCAGTCGTGTTAGTTATGAGTGAAGAAATTTAGAGGGCACCTTTGTTTGAGAACAAACTCGTGCACTTCCTACAATGCGCAGATGGTTAGTCTCCGTTGAGACTCGGCTTCGTGACTGTAATTCTGTTTTGAGGATAATTTTTATAAACCACTCCGAACAGAAGCCTATCATGTACACTTGGAGTAGTTAACAGGAATATTAGTAAATAGTTTCTACAACATGTTTTTTAAAATTAATAGTGGAATCAGAAAGCAGGTTAAGTTAAATACCACATAGGAGAACTCAGCAATGGATGCTTATCCATTGCTGAGTTAACAACTTATTATACCTATAACACGGATTTTCATAGGTGACTGAGCAGATGCAATTACTGGGGGCAATATGATACAGGTTAACGTATTGCGATCTCAACATTTTATCCTTTAGCCTAAATTATTTTTATATGTTTTATTTTTATGTTATGTTTCATATGTTTTATACGTGGTAGTGCCATGCTGCAGCAACAAACGTCACATAATATGGACACACTTTAAACAAAAGAGTATTACATTAAATTGTAAACTGTGTCTATATAATTGTAACATATACATATACATATTATGTACTCGTAATATTGAATAAAATAAATTTCGGTTTTAATATTTCCCAATCATTTTACTTTTCTTAAGCAAATTCGAAACATAGATTCAAAACCATTTCAATCCTAACATATTTTTTTTTATAGGATGAGGGTGACAAACGAGCACACAATCCACCTGATGGTAAGTGATTGCTGTGGCCCATAGACATCTACATATATCTTCGTTTGCGAATCAAAATGCAGATGCGTTGTCACCCGTGAGGACTAAGATGGAATGCCTCTTTTCCAGTAAAAAGGTATTCGGTTCTCTACACTCACCATACGAAACAGCAGCATTTAGCTGTTAATTTACGCTGGTATTCTGTGAGAGCGTGATTCCACCCCGTTCCCGATCCGTTGGTGATACTACCATAATATAGCAGCAGCTTGGCACTACCACGTAAAATTACACAAAAGTTATTATTCTTTCAAACGAATGATAAGTTCACTCTACCTAAATCTATTTTCATTATCCTCATACCATGAAGCTGTAGGGAGTGACTACACACACTGCAGGTGAATTTTCAGTTGCATTGCCATTATTTTAATTATGAGATAACAAGACCCTATAAATCTTCTTTAAGTACTTTTAATAAAATTGGCTAATGCAATCAACTTCAAACAAAGAACGATACACATGCGTTATCAAGGTGATGACTTAGATGAAAGGCTTTTGCAGCCTGTGATTATACTGGCTCTCATTACCCTTTAGACCGGTACAAATCAGTGTTTTGATTTTAAAAAGTAACTTAATTAATTCCCTCTTAAAAAGCCGACAAAGCACCCGAATATAAATGAATGAATGAGTAAAGGATAATTTTCTAACTAACTTTTTTATTCATTTGCTGTATTATTGGAAAGACCTGTCCAAAAAATTATTTAAAATGATGTAATTTAATATTGTATTATTGTTATAAATTATGTAAAATATTGCAATAAACCTAAATTTACGGATTTAACGCGTTTAATTTTAACTTTTTTAATTGCCGAAGTTTCGGCCACTCTACAGGATCCATGGTCACGTGGGGACTGAGGTGTTTAATGTCGTGATGTTATGTTAACGAAGACTACCTTCAAACCGTTAATTTTTGGTCCGATCTACGCAGAACGATCTTACAGTATTTTAAAGTCTTGCAGTATGCATGTGTTTAGATTTATCTTTATTAGTTATAGGATTTCAAGCAGGAGCTATCACCCAGCCATCTTCTCTATTGAAATTAGGCCACGCGAATCGTCCTTGGCAGGAATAGGTGTTCTTTTTTGAGGATTTGTGGTCTATCAAATCAGATATAATAATTGGGACTATGCTGAACATGTTGCTGTTGTGCCCGAAACGTCGGGTATTAAAAAATTTAAAATTAAACGAGATAAAATTGGGAAAATTAGTTTTATTCCATATGTAGTATTCGCGTGTATAATAAATCTTTAAAATTTTGCAAGCTTATTATTAATGGATGTACGTATTATATAATAATGTTACAATCGTGACGTCTCGTTAAAGTTCCCTTTAATTAAATTCGCTAACTTCATGTACCATACGAGATGAAGTTAAAAACCGCGATTATGATGTTGGCTTTTGATTTTTGTTATTATCATCACATTTCGTAGCGCGCTCTCTGTCGCTCTCGTCGTCTCACTGTCATCTCTCTCGCTCACTCTCTCCCTGTGAGGGTTATATTAATCCGTTCATTTAGTACTGTGCCTTAGAGCTTAATTAAGAATTTCAGTGTGGTTTGCATTTAAATATATATTCATAAAAGTAAATTAATGAGAACATAATAACGAAAAAGAAGTTGCTATAGTTAAAAATAATTGCGGAACTTCTTATTTGCTAACCTTTCACCCATTTTCGCCGCTAATTAGATGTAAATCCGCTGTTGTGTTCCGGTCTGAAACGTTTGGAAAACCAGTATAATTTAAAACCGTGAGGAATACCATGTTAGTCCTCAGATACAACGTATAGCTGTATATCTCTTACAGTCAGGAATTATAACTAAACTGAATTTAAACTGAAATTATACTCCTAACTAGAGAATACCTTTCAGCAGGCTAAACAACTATCGAATTTAAAAGTTTGTAGCAATTTCTTTGTTACCTGGTGGAGCCATGCTGCAGCTATATTACTAGTATAGTTATAGCACGAATGGGTCGGCTCAACCGGGGAAGGACCACGCTCTCACAGAATACCAGCGTAAAATAGCAGTTTAACGCTGCTGTGTTTCGTATGGTGAGTGTAGAGAACCGGAGACCCTTTTTACTGG
This sequence comes from Parnassius mnemosyne, assembly GCA_963668995.1. Classification (NCBI taxonomy): domain Eukaryota; kingdom Metazoa; phylum Arthropoda; class Insecta; order Lepidoptera; family Papilionidae; genus Parnassius; species Parnassius mnemosyne. Next base: position 8,567,476 of record CAVLGL010000024.1, read on the forward strand.
AAACGAGGCATCTGCATTTTGATTCGTCATCGAGGATAGATTTAGATGTCTATGGGCCACAGCAACCACTAACCATCAGGTAGACTGTGTGCTCGTTTGTCAACTTTATCCTATAAAAAAAAACTATTCACGCAAGTTTGACCAACTTGCATTGAGCCTATAATTGTTTTCATGATAGTTCCTTTCTTCAATTACCTTGCAAGTTGGTTAGAATATACTCTCAATATTCACAAGTAATCTGCATATAGATCTTCACTTATATAACGCCTGTTTAATACGTTATTAACTGCATCGAAGTTTATGCAATATTACGCGACTTTAACAAGAATCTTTCATTTATATATGTATACACTCGTATATTTAGTTGGCAGAATAATATTATATTAAATTTACATATGTTTTCTTTACTCGAACTTTAGCCGAACGAAATATGGTAAGTATGTAAAGATAAATTATTGCTTAACCTACCAGGGGCTTGATAGACCTTACGTCACATGGAAGTGTAACAAAAAATAATAAACATGATTAAAACTTGTACAGCAATTTGTTTTAATGTGACATGTGGTTTGTTTATTTTCCGTAGGCTTTCTATACCGTGAAGGTTATAGAAAAAAGCTCCTATAGATTGCGGCTTATATCACATGTTATAAGGATATCCAGGCGGCATTTAGTCCATACCAGCGTTGGTATTACTCTGTTTTTCTCGGTTTGACCATATATTTTACGATACATTTAAGATACGGCAGGAATAAAGTGAGAGTGTCACTATTCCAGTCAGTGCAATGTTCCATTTTTTTTTTAAATATTGCGAATACTTTTCATTCATTCTAAAAACTAAAGAACCTTTTAAGAATATCGCCTTCAACGAATATCTAGAAAACAAAATAAACTTAACGAACTTATAAATAAAAATATCATGTCTCTCTTGAGAAAAAAATCGGTCCAGTTTTGTAGGGGAAGACGGGATTTTTCATAGGTGTAATCAGTCTGAGTTGTAGTTGTTTTCCGGTTGGCTCGTCGTTCAATCAATAGATCGATAAAAATATATTCTTTAAATTTTTTGCAGCCCAGATATATAAATAAAGATAAGAAACGTCAAAGGTGCGATACATCTCGTATTGCGATCACCAAGTGTGGCGATATTACAATATACAAGAGGTAAAATTAAAAATTTTGTACAACCGACTTCAATATAAACTATTAAGTAAAATTCAAAAACTACTGGTCAGTCCGTGATTAAATTTATAAGGGATTACATGAGAAACACTAGCTTTCAAATAAAAAAAAACATACATTCGAATTGAATACCGCCACCTATTTGAAGTGGGTTGAAAAGAGAGAGGAGTTCAACTTTGTATTGTAAATGAGCTGATACAAACGAGTATTTATAACGTTTGACTTATTATTTTTATTTAATCTTCACCTTGGATTTTCTATCAATACATAGATAAACATATAAATAAAATTTGAATGACGGCTCCATTGCGCAGTAGCTTTGCAATGAGTTGCGGCGTTGTGGGCCGCGGGTTCGAATCCAGCACGGAACAAGTATTTGTATAAATATATAAATGATTGTAACTGGTCTGAATGCTTGTTCTTGTGTAATTTATGTATATAAACTGCCTCCACGGTACAGGAGAAAGTCCTAGTGTGGGGGTAACGTTTTTTAAATACAGAATAATAATAATAATAAAAAACGACTGTGTAACATGGAAAGCAGCATCTTTCTCATACGCAACTCAAAAAATAATAAAAAACTACGGTTACTCATCCATCTACGAAGCGTGGCAACTATGTCAAATTCCCCCCTATGAGGCAATATATGGGAATGCTGCAACATAGAAATAACTGCCTCTTATATTTGTAAGATTCGTATTAGGACATAAATATTCATTTTTAAAATTTCATTCTATATATTATTCAAATAACTTTGAGATAGTTTTGAAAAAAAAAAGAAAAATTGATAAAATGAATTGTCTTTGATTATCTTAGATCTAGATAACGCTAAGTTAATAGATCTTCCTCGGTTAGTTAAAAAAATGCTTCGAGCTTTCACTAAAGAATTTCTAAAACGATTATAGAGATTGCAAGAAATGTCGGCTATTAGATCTAAATGCTCTGGAAAATGTCGGCTGTGACGGGTTACTTAATTTTGTCGCAAGGACTTTGATGTTAACTTGTGATATAACGCTGATTTACCGGCTCCCAATTTTGTTACCATAGAGATATCCTTGCTTCCAACGCAGGCAGTTCATTTCATAGAGATGAGAGAGTTAAATTGACTCTCATATTTTAAGTCGAAAACTGCGAAAGATACCGACTATCTGTTATGCTACCTGAATATAAATTATGTTATGCGATGCCAATCTACAAGGGCTCACCCTGGCTCCTACTTTCCGGAATGTATCTTTGGAGTACAATGACCGCCTTCAGTCGTTAAAGTTACAGCCTATATACGCCCCACTGCTGGGCACAGGCCTCTCCTCATTTTCGAGAGGGTTTTACAACAAGAAAATATCTGCTTCGCTGTCCCAATTCGTGTTGGCTAACTTCACATGTCTAAATTTTTTTTTCTTATTTCTCAGACATTCAGTTTTCTTCAAGATGCATGTTCCTTCACCGCCAAGCACCGACGACTAGACGGTCAGCGGTTCCTCCTTCTTATTGTGGATATTCCAAGCATTAGAACGAAACGGTTTGCTTCGTCTTTTGTAATGCGCACAGCAAGGGAGTGGAATAAACTACTGGCGTCTGTCTTTCCGTCCGAATCCAATCTAGGCGTCTTCAAGGCAAAATTTAATGAGCTTTTTTGCGCTAAGTGAGTGCGGTTTACGATCTAGGGCTTCATATACATATACATTGTGGTCAAGCACTGGTTTAGAATAAAGAAAAAAAATGTTTGGTAAATAACTTTATTTTCTTTTATTACTTTCTTTCTTTATTTCTTTGTAAGATTTTCTTTATTCGTACGAAGAACTATGTAATATTCGATTTAATAAGTTAGGATGTCGAAATATTTACCGGTAATTTTATAAGACTAACCTAGAGCGCAGATTTTCCGTCTCAGGCCGACACTAATGAAATAATAACTTCCAGTTTTACACAAGCTATTCTGTCAGAAAATTTCTTTAATAAAAATTCCAATATTACCAGGGTCCAAAGATAAGGATTTCACTTAACTTTTTTTTCTTTGATTATAAAGTTTAATATTCAAAAGATAAATGCTATAAAAGATTTGCTAAGCAATCTAGGTTCGAAACTTGAAAATTCTTTGAATTTGAACTAATGAAATGGTTAATTGCGATTATAAGTGCTGATTTACAGCGTGCTGGACGGTGGAAAAAAACTTCATAAGCAAAATTGTATTTCTCTGGAATCTAGGCACACTGTTATGTTGATAAAGTTCTCAAAAGGAAAGGGTAAAAAGCACCAGCAGTGACGTGTATATACACAAACCATTACGGGCAACTTTCGAACACCCTATAACTATAAAACTATAAGACCTAGAAACTTATAATTTTCCACGTCTAAGGACTCCTTGAATACCTAGATTCCTAAATTTCATGGATAAACCTGTGGCCGTGAAAGGAAATTGGGAGATCTCCCAGTGGAGCGGCCTACGCTCCGAGTGGTAATTCTGAGCTATTGTGTATATACAGCTTTTTACTCCGGAACTTCGATAGCGAGATGTAGGTTTTGATGTGTTTTGCTTGTGGCGCGACGACAGAGTCGCCACAAACCTATTATAATGCTTGAGATATTAAGGCCTAAAAAGTGAGATTTTTATCAATTACTGGTTTATTGTTTCATAGACTCATCGAAAATCTAGGCCACTTTGAGATCACTTGAAACTTGAAAAGATCTAGAAACATATAATTTAGTATGTCTAAATAACTCTTGAATATATAAAATCCTAAATTAATTTAAACATGAAATAAATTTTATTCCCTAAAATGGAACACAGATTTCTAGAAAAGTTTCTTATATAACTTATATGATGTAACCAAACTTCCAAGCACCCTTGCGTAATAGACGTTCAGTTTTTATTTAATGGGGCATTAGTGTGCCTATTTTACCAGTAAAGAATCAACATAAATTTCGAAAAACACCTTAAGAAAGAACAGAGAATAATAAAACCGGCCAAGTGCATGTCGGAATCGCGCATGTAGGGTTCCGTACCATCGTACCAGATTTAATACGAAGTAGGTACTTTTTAATTTTATTTTATGCCCGCTGACAGACAGACGGACGGACCCCAAAAATGAGACAAATGGCGCTTAACGTTTTACAAACGGATTGCAAATTAAAAATATAGCAAATTGACAAGAAGAAAAATCCACACCCAAGTATACCACTGCTAGACTTCAAGATACTGTAAGCTCATTCTGCGTAAATCGAACCAAAAATTAATATTAAAAAACTGAAGGTAGCCGGACTAACTATTCTGTTTTATTTTGTTTGTTTTAAAAAACGTTACCTCCACACTAGAATTTTCTCCTGTATCGCGGACATATTTAGCGGACAGTTTACATACATAGATTTCACAAGGACAAACATCCAGACCCAGAACAATTATTTGTAGGCCATACAAATACTTGTTCCGTACGGGATTCGAACCCGCGGCCCTTAGCGCTGCAACTTATTGCTAAGCCATTGCGCCACGGAGCCGTCGATCTATGACAGCAGGACGTCAAACACCTCAGTCCCCCGTGACTACGGGTGCTGGAAAGCACCGAAACGTCGGGAATATAAAAAATAAATTAATATACGCGATAAAATCCATAAAATTAATTTTATTTAAAAGAAGAAAAACCATGGGGCAATTTAATTACGACATTTATTTGAAGCTATGGGTATCGATATAGTTAAACCAATCTTTTGCCTTTAAAAAGTCAAGTACTAGTAAGAAGACACAATGGTGCTTTGAACATTGTATAAGTTAACTGTGTGAGTTACGGTTGCAAGTTGTTCAGTATTTCGCTTAATTTATTCTCGTTAGAGTTTACATTTAAGCTGATTATTAATTGTAAGAGGACATCTATAAATATAGTACGTGAGGGTAATATGATCATCAGGTTAATATGGTCACTTTCTTATAACTCAAAAACTACAGCCTTGTTTGCATGAATGGTTCTATGATACCATAGCTTTGTATCAGTCAATCAAATAATAAAGGGTCTAAAGGGCGTTGCTTTATCGACGCCAATTTGACAGTCGTTTTAGTATTGTGTATGTAGTGTAGTAATTTTTTTAAAGTTAATTTTTCGAAGTGTTCCCAATTATTTCCAAAGCTTGTTTGCTATTTTTTTAGTCTCTGTTCTACTCGTAATTTTGGTTTAGTAGGGCGACAAAGCTTAAGGTGACTATATTACCCTCACGTATCTTATAAAATAAACATTTGTTTTGCATCCTGACTTTCTTACTGATCATGTTTTGTGTTATATCAATAATTACTCGTGTGTTGTATTAAGTTGAGTACCTATAAAAAATTATGGAAATAATAAAGAAACAAATTAAAATAATATATTTGCGTTTAAAATACATACATAATCACAGATTTTTACTTTAGGACAGATCCACAACAAGTCAAAAACCTATTACAAAATTTATTATCAAAATAATAAATTCATCTGTAAATGGTGATGTTCGTTTACAACATCACGAGCGAGATAGATACATACGCATCTAGTTATAAGATTTACGATCTAACTTGGCCTGTTTGCTCCTTTTACTTCAGAAGAGCCTTCGTCAAAAGCAACAATTTTTCACAATTTGTGACGCGTTGTAAACACGAAAAATTTAAGGCGTTTTATTTTAAACTGTTCTTACACGGTTATATATAGTCTGTCAATTCGCAACCCGTTTCCAATTATTTATATTTTAATAAAGCAGATTGGCATGAAAATCATGAAAGCAGCTAAGGCAGTTGGATGCGACAGGTATCAACGGAAGAGGTTGGAAAGAATAGTGGCAGGGCTATTGGAGACTGATCCAAAGCCGTTAAAGTCTCACCGTATAAGAGAAAAAGCCACAGTTATAACTACCTGAGCCTCTTTACCATTTTGAGAAAACCGTATACATGTTTAGGTGTTGATTGAAAGAATTATGAAAGAAAATGGAATTTGTAATGTGAAATCTGGATTTAAAAGTGATTGGGGTGCACGTACAGATGTCCTGAGGAGAACATGATCACAGATTAGTTTTTAGACAAACACAGGCAATTGTATGTGCATTTGTAGACTTGGAAAAAGGCTATGACAGAAAAGTTACTTTATGGCAAATGCTGACCTCGTTTAGATTGAGAGTTGGATTGATACAGGCTTTAAAATATCTTTATTGGGAATCTCGTCCTTATGTCCAAAATATCGGGGCCTACACCATCTGGTTTGGCATCCATAAAGGTATCAAGTGTTTTTTGGACACATTTCAAGTTGAAAGAGGTTAAGAATGGGTGAGCTAACCTTCTCATGCCTCTTGTACGCCAACGACCAAGTCATATTAGCATCAACGGCATTGGATTTGTAAATTACTATATAAATACTTAAAGAATTGTATTTAGATTTTCAATAAATAACTCAGATAAGACATCATCATTTGCTATTCAGCGTTGCGCGAGCTGGAGATTTACGATAGTGCTGTTTAATCCTAACGCAAGAATTATGAACATTGAACCGGCTCATAAATCTTGCAATCTTTGCGCTACCCAACGTCCGCTGCGGACACTCCCTGTCCATACTGAATTTCTATCGAATATCATACAGTACTTTTTAAGACCTCACTTTACTATAAAAGCGAACAATTGAATATAAATAGCCGTTCCCTCAAATTTTTCTACGAATAATTTATTAATTATATATTGAAATTCCTTTATCTTTCTTCATAATGTTTCTTTCTCAACAGTCCATAAAAGTCCAGTGCTAGACATGGGACCCTCTCGCTGTATGGAGGGTTTGGTTTAATCGCCAGGCTTACTAAATGCATTGGCCATCGAAGTATCCAGATATATCGCGCGTTTGACGCATCTCCGCGTCAATTTTCTAGGTAATTTACGTCTGGCGTGAACAAAATTGTTGTACCGCCGTCCGGCGTCTTTCAGATGTTTCTAGAATATAGTTGCCTCTTACCACATACACCGCCGCCATCAAAATTAACAAAAATAATACATCGAACTCGTTATTGTTATTTTATCTATAATGCCTTTTTTATTGTAGGGCTTTATGAATGTGAAAAGAGTGATTTTTTTACAGAGCATAGAGTACTGACACTATGCTTTCGATCTAAACTGAGCAATAAAATATTCCTTAACAATATCAAAAGTCTCGCACCTTTGGCCCCGCTTTTAATGAGATGGGCATTCCGATGTATATTAGAGGCCAAAAACATAGAATTAGAAACTAAAAATGCACCAAAAATTCTCTTAATCCGGAAAGGCGTTAAAAGAACGTGTACACATTACACGTACGAACTTCATTCGATTTGGAACATTAAAAATATAATTTACACAAACAATGTCAGAAAAATACAAAGAAACGGGCATTGTATATCACTTTTGTAATTCAGCACGACGTATACATAAAGCATTGTACACGTAACGAAACAACAGCGGATGCATTCGCAAAGTTTCATCGTATATTACCAACCTAAATTGTCGCCGAGCTTACGGTTACATCAACAATTCTTCTAAAATTCAGTGGGTTGAAGCGGTAACAAAGACGGGAGGAAATGTTTTTTTTTTCCACCATTCTCCAGTAAGCGGAGCAAATTAAGGACATAAAAGCTAAATGAGGTCGCGATTTCTGTCAATTGTCACCGTTCTTCATTGTGCCGTGAAGTTTAATTCAAGTTTGTCTGGGGGTGGTTTAAAAATAATAGCAGAATAAAGCTTCCTGTTTCTTTTCACGCGTACGTAAAGTTGTGTTTATAATTCAAAGACACTTATTTGTCTTCCTAATAAATTTATCTCATATTTTTAGACTAATGCTGTGTTAGTCCCTACTTTAATGTATGGTAGTGAAAGTTGGGTGTGGCAGAATATGCACGAGAGTAGAATAAATGCTGTAGAAATATGGTCATTAAGGAGTATGTTAGGACTGAATCTGAATGACAGGGTGATAAATTGTGTGATAAGAAAATAGTGTGGTTTGCAAGATGATGTTGTGACCAGGATTAAGAAAGGAATGCTTCGGTGGTTTGGTCATGTAGAAACAATGAATGAAGAAAGAGTGACAAAGCATATTTATGTTGCAGAAGTGAACGGCAGAGTCAGGAAGGGACGCCCTAGGCGAAAGTTCATCGAAAAAATTATATTATTATTCATATTTTTATAAAATATCAGTCTATGGAGGTCCATCATAAGCCGCAGTACACATTGACTACCGCCTTATATCGTCAACTAACGAAACATTAAATCTATCGCTCTGAAAATATACCTTCCACTCAAGCAGTAGTTCTCAAATTACAAGTTACTAAAAAATAAACCATTTACGCTACAACTTCTGCGCATAATTATACTGTGACGCCAACTCAACTAGCTTGTGTCAACTGGCACATCTACCTCTAGTAAATATAATTTAATTTTTTCTAGAGCTATAGGTAAACTGCTATTAAAATTCTACTATGTCACACATAGTAAAAATATGAATATACTATACTATATTCTGGTACCGATAAGGTTATATATAAACAAATGTATTAAATGTTATGTAAAGTACATATAGTAGAGTCAATCTGGTCATATGCTAATGTAGGATTAAGTTCTATTAAATATATTATGATTTACTATGAATAATTAGTATGATTCTATGTTAACTTCATACTAGGTAGAGCCATGCTACAGCTATATTAATAGTTTAGTTGTAGCGCGAATGGGTCGGTTCGACCGGATCACGCTCTCACAGAATACCAACGTAAAATATCAGCTTAATGCTGCTGTGTTTCCTTTGGTGAGCGTAGAGAACCGGAGACCCCTTTACTGATAACATTGATACGCTTTGGAAGTGGTTTAGAAACCGTAGTTTTTTGTTATTACGTGGTAGAGCCATGATATTAGTAGTATAGTTGTAGTGCGAATGGGTCGGCTCGACCGGGAAAGGACCACGCTCTCACAGAATACCTGCGTAAAATGGCAGCTTGACACTGCTGTGTATCGTATGGTGAGTGTAGAGAACCGGCGATCCATTTTACTGGAAAAGAGGCATTCCACCTTAGTCCTCACGTGTGACGACGCATTTGCATTTTGATTCTTTATTGAGGATAAATGTAGACGTTTATGGATCACAGCAACCACTTACCATCAGTGGACTGTGTGCTCGTTTATAAACCTATCCTATAAAAAAATTATAAGTAAGTATTTATATAGAAATTACGTAAAACATTAACCACAACCTTTATATAGACATAATATAGCATTTTAGAAATTCAAGGATTATTTCTAACTAACTTTAGATATTTTATTGCTCACTAAATACATATTAATATACTTGTGTAATACAAATGATTTTACTAAGATCGTTACTAAGCGACGAACAAAGCAGAGAAAATTAATTTCACTCCTGCCTAAATAACAAAGATGAATCAATAAGAACCCAAGGGAATACGGCTGAAACAATAAGTATAGGTATATATAAAGTGAAAGCGTTATTTAGAATGCTGGAAGATGGAAATTGAAATGTTGGCTGCCATTATGTAATTATATCCATTATGAGTATACTATTAAGTTTAAGACAATGAGCCAGTTTTATTTATTTTAAGTAGTATTACAAGTAGTATCTTCTTTAAAAAAAATGTTTAGCGAATGATTTGCACTCTTCTTCTGCGACCTCTGAAACAGAAGCTTGGACTTTTGTGATCGAGTGTCAGCTGGAGCAAACATTTAAGTAAATAAAAATAAAATTTTGATTAATAGATTAGAAAGTACAAAGAGTGGAGATTAGTGAAACAATTGATTAGACGCAGACATATATGCAGTTGTAGTATACACTCAGAAGCATAAATCTGAATCTTTAGCAGTGCTAGAGCCACGCGGCAGCTTTTGCTGTCGCACGGATGGGCCGGCTCGAACCGGGGTGGTACCACGACCTCACAGAATACCAGCGTGAAGTAGAGTAGACCTCTGCGTTTCGCTTGGTGAGTGCAGGTGGCCGGCCCTTTTTACTGGAAATGAGGCATTCCATCCTAGTCCTCACGAGATCAGGTGGACTGTGTGCTCGTTTGACACCATTATCCTATAAAAAATATGTGTTTTATGCAATTAAGGATGGTACATCTATCTTTGACTGAGCTACTAATCCTCAAAACGCAGATAGTCATCCCTGATGACTAAGATGATCCCTATGAGGAAATCTTTAGGGCAGTATACGCTCAGCAGTGGACTTTGATAGACTGTAAGGGTAAATATTAATCTTACGATAATGTGGTAACTTTTATATTACGAAACCTTGATTTTGGACGTTTGTGTTGAAGTTTAAGCTGAAGCTAACAATTATTTTACGTATAAAAACATCTTCGCGATACAGAAGAAAATCCTAGTGTACTACGACTTCAAAAATTGCTTAACTTCGACTCGGTACCAGCCACAAAAATGCCCCCTTGAAATGAGTCCTACGCTCAGCAGCAGGATGTATACATGTATACAAGCTGTAATTTTTTTTTACTTGCCTACTTCAAAAAAGGAGGACGATTACAATATTGATACAAAATTATAAAAAGGTATGTTTTATAATTTTGCATGTATGTTACGGGATACCTTCGCCAATTGAGACCGGATTTTAATGACTCTTTTTTTTATTAAATCGGTTGTACTTTAGCTGTATACCATATCGATTTTGAGAAAAAATCCACACCTAAGGGTGATAAAATAAAACCTTATCAGGTGTTTAATGTGATATTGTTTTTTTATCGACTTCAAAAAGGAGAAGGACTCGATTAGATTGTATGTTTTTTTTAAACTAATAACTTTTTTCTAGGTGAACCGATTTCGAGGATTTTTTTATTTGCAAGCTGGTACTTCTCAATTTGTCCCATATGGTCAAGGTCTGACCAATTGTTTTTGAGTTATTTTATTGAATATTGAAGTCAGTTGTACAAAATTTTTAATTTTAAATTATGTTAAGACGATATTTAGATTGTGGAATTGCTCAGTCCTTTCAAAGGGTAAAAAAGGTTAACTAAAAAGTCAACTATTTTTACACTAACTTTATTTCCTAAAATTTATTCCAGCGTGCTCCTTGTAACAGATATAAAATCGTTAACACAAGATTTAAATTCTGTTACACAGTGCAATAAATATAAATTATAATATTGTACAGCGCAAAGTTAGCCATTTTCAATTCTAAATTGTTTGTGCTTAGTTCAACATCAGTGTAAGATGTTGCCGCACATCTCACGCCCACTAACGCCATCTGCAGCACCCATAAAATACACAGCCGCACTTCTGGCTTGGCACTAAGCCGATAGTGCATCGGAAGAGTTTTTCCAGCGAAAAGTCGTCGATACAGTAAGCCGGCGTTTGTGTTATCGCATCAGATTTATGTTTATAGCTCTAGTTCTGGTTTTGTATTGGCGTCCGTGTTTTGTTAGTTATTGCTATTATTAACTGTATCAAGAAACATTAAAATTTGTTTCATTAATGTTAACAGTATCAATAAAATATTTAAAAAAAAAATATTGATATAGCGAATAATACTCGTACACCATATAACCTGTACCACTTTGTACCCACTTTGTATAGCGTGCTGTTTAATCCTTCCACTCCTCATTATTTAAAAGACCGTTTCCAGTATCTTTCTCTTACCCATAATCGGTTCCTTCGATCCTCTGTCAATCTTTCTCTCTCTACTCCTTCGCACTCTTCCTCCTTTTTTAAGAAAGCCTTTACTGTCACTGCTGTACGTTTGTGGAACTCTTTACCTCTCTACATTCGTCGTGCTCAATCTCTTCATTCTTTCAAAAGTCTTGTTATATCGTATTACTTAGAACGCTATTAGATAAATCACTTTTCCGTTTTCGTACTATTTTCATTTAATCTTTTATATTATATCATACATAATCTTAACTTGCCTTTATTTGTATGTATTTTCATATTTTTTATTTTTATTTTGTACGCCCCCCTCTAATTTTAACTATTGTTTACATCAGTTCTCTACATTAAGGTTGTCTGGAAGAAATCACTTTCAGAGTGATAAGACCGCCTGTTGTACATTTTCTAATTTAGATTTAATTGTATTCGCTTTTGTTTTGTTTTTTGGTGTACAATAAAGAGTAAATAAATAAATAAATAAATAAATAACCTGTACGTTAAAATATGATTCAATTTTTACTATTATTATTAAAAAAAAATTTATTTTTTCTGGGTGGTAGGACTTTTTACCTGTCTAGGAGTTCGTCAGGGTAAGACCTTTTTCTCTGAAGCGTGTAGAGAGCCAATATAATGACACGCTGTAAAACATTACATCTTATTTCTCAAAGTTGACAACGCATCTGTAGTTATTTGTTAGAAGTTGGCTGCAGGCGTCCATGGACTGCAGTAACTACATATCATCAAGTGGATTATTGGTACGTTTTTTACTTTGATTTTATAAAAAGAAAATATTATAAAATGTAAAAGATTTCAACCGCAATATATTATAATTTTGTTTTTATTTACATAAATATATAAACTTAAAACTATCATCAAAGTAACCAAAATGTTAAGATGCTAATTACAAGTGATTAAGCGAACCGAACGCCTGACACCGAAAAGAAATAAATACTACCCACTGTCAAATAAAAAGACGTCTTAGGGGAACAAAAAAGAACTTAGAGAAGACCGGTGTATGCTAATTGTGCAATTATAGAAATTTAAGTCTCAAAGCTTAAAGGACATTTTTCCATTTAATCTCTCTTTTACGAGAGGATTATGTTTCTTTCATTAGTATTAAACGAAAAGGTATTTTGTCTCGTTTCAAGACTACAATGGTTTCTTAGAAATCTTAATGGACGTACCTAATATTTTCTTTATTAATGTTTTGTTTGTCTTATTTAAGCTTTTGAATCGCTGCGATGATCTATCTCATAATGATACCTTCAGGCTTCAGGTCTCCCGAAGTGCTTATTAAAAATGATCTTTTCAAAGCTTAATTAATTACAGTTAGAATATCTACAGTTTGAATATTCTTATATTCAACGTAGGACATTGAGCTAATGGTTTAGCGTATAACTCATCAATAGAATGAAAACTTAACTAGGCTTTCGAATAATAAAAGATCATACCATTAAACCTTCGATTCACATAACCAGCTTTTTAGGGGTCCTACTGCACATTATCTCTCCTTCACAAACATTAACACGTTGTGTTCTATCCAGTCGTTGCATTATTTGTCTAGAAAAGAAAAATCAGACAAACTTGTGCATTCCGTCAGATGGTAAAAATTATTTCAAAAATTGGGGTATTATCATTGAGTTTTATGTACTACGTATTAGAGAAGCTATTCCAAACAAAAATTGAGCCCTGCTCTGTCTTCGTGCATGCGCGGGAGATAGTAGAGTCGCGCATGCGCAAAGACTAATCTTTATATATAAAAATTTCATGTCACGTTGTTTGTCCGCGATGAACTCCTAAAATATTAAACTGATTTCAATGAAATTTGCACACTGTGTGCAGTTTGGTCCAACTTGAGAGATAGAATAGTTTTTATCCTGATAAGTGACACTCAATATTTTTTATTACGAATTTAAGGATTTTCTATATGAAGGGTCATAGAAAAGGGCAGAACAACGTCTGTCTGGTCATCTAGTTTAATATAAAATAAGATATTAATATAAAATAAATATAAGAATTTAATATAAAATACTCTTATTTTAATCTAAACAAACATATTTCTAAATAAATTGTGATAATAAAAATCTTATGGGATTCACAAATCTTCAATTTACGCAATATTCATTTTAGTCTACGGATTGCAGTACAGTTCAGTTGAACATAGTCAATGTTCGGAATGCGAAATCTAGTGCGTAGTACATATATATCGATGGGTATTATTAAATTGCTATTTTTAAATTAAAAGCATTTTAAATTAAAAGAGTTGCGATTATTTATTAGTCTGTTAAGTGTGTTTATCTGCATCATAACATCCTATCCAAAGTACACGGCTATGCACAGTTTACCGGAGACACTTTTTACTGGAAAAGAGGCATTCCATATTAGTCCTCACGGCTGACAACGCATTTGTATTTTGATTCGCAAACGAGGGTAGATATACATGTCTAACGGATACATCAACCACTTACCATGAGGTGGACTGTGTGCTCGCTTGTCACACTTATTCTATAAACAATACCCTATACATTGCCTAATAGAGGGAATATTTACCATATTTGCCACATTTTTAGTAGTTATAGGGAAAATACTGCTGTCCATCGCCTGATTCATTTTCCTTTGTAGCCTCAAAAACACCCATGGTATGATACGCTGTAATCGATATCCTTACGCTGCTACTACTTGGGGAGTTTCCAGCTGGTAATACGATAATGAAAATCGTAACATACAATTTATGTACGTGGTCAATGCAACACGTTGAAGAAACTTCGATGTATGTAAATAAAATTGTTTTCAAAAAAAAAACTTAAATTCACCTTTTTATCAATGACGATAATTAATAGAATCAGGCGTTACTTTGCGGAAGTCCATTATATTAAAGTTGGTAAAAAATTACTTCGCGTAATTTTTAATTAATTCGCTCGATAAAATAAAATGATGTGTCTTACCTAGTTTGAAGAGCACCTCCCGCCCTCCCACAATTGCGTGCACTATCACTGTCACCACTAATCCCAGCACCACTACTCCCAACACCACTACACTAGGAAAGACATACCACTGACGACAATCCGACACGTGTTTCGCCTCTACACGAGGCATCTTCAGGTAATCTAGACTCTACGGTTCACTTAGCGGCTAGCCACCCTGTAAAACGGTAAAGCTACAGCTTTTATAATTTACTAGCGATCCGCCCCGGCTTCGCACGGGTGATTTGTGTATCTCGACACCTACCGGATCCAAATGTAAACACAACCCATCTAGGAACCCATTCAACAACAAATTACATCAAAATTAGTTGGATGGTTTCAAAGTGTATAACATAGATAGA
Source organism: Parnassius mnemosyne (assembly GCA_963668995.1). Lineage (NCBI taxonomy): Eukaryota > Metazoa > Arthropoda > Insecta > Lepidoptera > Papilionidae > Parnassius > Parnassius mnemosyne. The sequence goes on from CAVLGL010000024.1 coordinate 8,582,598, forward strand.
AACATTTTTTGCGTTTTATATAGATAGATATAGATAGATTTTAGTTTTATACGTGGTAGAGCCATGCTGCAGCTGTATTAGTAGTATAGTTGCAGCACGAATGGGTCGGCTCGACCGGGGAAGGACCTCGCTCTCACAGAATACCAGCGTAAAATAGCAGCTTAACACTGCTGTGTTTCGTATGGTGAGTGTAGAGAACCGGAGACCCTTTTCACTGGAAACGAGGCATTCCATCTTAGTCCTCACGGGTGACAACGCATCTGCATTTTGAATCGCAAACGAGGATAAATGTAGGTGTCTATGGGCCACAGCAACCAATTACCATCAGGTGGACTGTGTGCTCGTTTGTCACCCTATCCTATAAAAAAATCCATATCATCTCGAGGGTATCGTAAGAGGTGACAGAGGGAATCGAATCAGAACATGGGCAGCAGCGTCTTCCTAATAACGACTAAAAATAAAAAACTGTGGATGCCAATCCGCTTGCTAAATACGTTTAGCGTACGTAGCATCTATGGCATATATTTAGTTTCCGTAGCATCTATGGCAAATATCTCCCCTATGAGACCATATATGGGGAGGACTCTGTTCACCAGTGAACTTAAATAGGCTGTAACCATAAACGACCTATACCTACAGTGATAGAGATATTACTACTATAAATTTAATTTAAATTCGATAACTTAGTATTTACTGTCAGGACAGAATTGTTCACATGAACTTTATCAATCACAGGATACTTCATTTATGTGTGATATGATATCTGTGTGCATAGTTAGATGTGTATGATAGATATGCATAGGTATCACGTTGGATAACGTTGAGCCATTTAAGAGCTTAAGGTTACACGACAAAATATAAAAATTCTCTTTTAAAATGCAGTATAAAATCTTTCTGTACGTTGAACTCACATCACGGTTACGGTTGGTAAATATGACGAAAATATGCAAATATTCAGAATTTGCCGGGCCTCTAGTTAAAATAAATTGCTCGGACCCTGCCTGCTGCGAACCTGCACGGATTTGGGAGCTGTGGGATGGCATAACATAAAATAATTAATTCACCAGCAAATCTCTTTGAATAATTATTAATTATGCAGATAAAAAATGATATTTATTAATGTTTCATTTGTGCCGAATTAGCGCATCAAATTTTACAGTCTGCGTTGACTCATTAAGAGTGGGGAAATTAATTTGCTTTGAAAATTTTTGACTTAAATAAAATATAAAACCTCTTGATAATTGGTTAAATTAATTTTGTTAAACTTTTATTACAATAATGGCGATTAAGCCATAAATTCATTATTTAATAATACTTTTCAACAGACTTCAAAAAAGAGGAGGTACTCATTTCGAGTGTATATTTTTATGTGTGTTAACTCACAAATTTTTCTCGATGAAACGATTTTGATGATTCTTTTTTTATTTGAAAGCTGTTGCTTATTACGTCGTATATATAAATTAAATCAAGGTATGACCAGTTCTTGAGTTACCCTTAATAATTTATATTGAAGCCGGTTGTACAATTTTTTTTTTAATTTTATTACTTGTTCATATGCTTTTTTATCAGCCCGTAAAAGTCCGGTGTTAACATGCTGTAGGGAAGGTGTGGCTTTATCGTCACGCTTGGATGGTTGAATATCGATCTCAATACCAGAAGAAACCTTGACTAGGCTTCTCGTCTCCAGGGAAACGATTTGTTTCCCATTGTGGTTTATATAATATACTATTTAAAATAAAGCAACTATGGGCCGTGATTTTAAGTTAACGAAACATTTTTTTTTTCAATTACACTTTCTATAATGTACAAAGAGGTGTAAGGCACAACGAACAGTTTTAAAATAAAGAAAACAGAGATAAGTTTAGTAGTAAATTTTAAACCCTCCGATATCTTCCGAAAAATATCGAAAGTTGTTAACTACGTAGGACATAATTAATGTTTATTGTAGTGGTATAAATGTACGCTGAAAAAACAAAAGCACTCATTTGTCTTAACTCAAGTACAGGTTGCCTATTTGATATCCAACGCGATAATAATAATAATAATATTCATTTATTTCAGGCCTTTTTACATCCATTTCAAATATAAATAAGTGTTAAATACAAAATTAAAATATAATTATAAGTATACAATATATAAGATAAATAAAAAGCAATTCAACTGTAATCATAGGTTACTACTAAAAATACTAAAATTGCCCCCAAAAGGGAGTTCGTACTATCTATTTACAGTTATTGTCGCGATGCACGGCACGCCAATATTTTAATATGGGATTCTCTGGGCACTCGTAGCACACCCTGAGGATCTCGTTCTCGAATTCACGGATGCGGGAACAAAAAGCTGAAACCCGAGATCTAATAACGGCGAAGTAATCGGGCACTAAGACTAAATCAGTAAAGTCTTTGATGTAACATTACATAATCATTCATTGATTCATTACAGCCTGTCAAATGTCCTTTGCTAAGATTAACACATGACCCACTGAGAGGAAAAATTTTCAAATCAACAGTAGTAACAATACAACTATGGCAAATATCCCCTCTATGAGGCAATCTGTGGGGAGGCCTATGTTCAGCAGTGGACCAGGCTGTAATGGATAGATATATAGAAGATAATCTACCAGGAGCACATGACCCACTTTGAGCTGAAATTTTCGATATGGGAGATAATTACCATACTTGCCGTGCTTGACAGGCTGGGTGGTGACCATAGTTTTAAATAAATTTGAGTTTTCATCAGATGTAAAATTAATTGGCGAAAAATCATGGGCAACAACTCACGGCTAGTTGAGGTTGATATATTATTATATCTTTAATTGCTAAAATATTTATTTAGTATGAAATTACTCGCCGCTCGTAAAACAGAAGATAGACATTAAATTCTAATTGATGGTATAATAAGCCTAGGAAATGAATCATTGCTCTGTTTTGAAAGTTATGAGATAATGATGAGCGTAGAAGTATAGAATAAACAATCAATTATTGAGCATCATGACCGGCAGTATAATTAAAATGTTGCCTTTTGAAACAATCTCATTAGAAAAAACAGGTACAAAAATGTTCTCAATTGTATAGAGATACGATACGAAATCAATGAAAACAAATTTTATTTGTCTTAGTCACCACCTCTAAAAGACGATACTTTAAACATCTATAAGTACATTTAATCTATTACTTCAAGTAAGTTGTAAGAATCAAGTTCGACCTCACATGAAATACGGTTCTCATCTCTGGGCCGAGGCACATCAGTGCCAGCATCTTCCACTTGACCACATCCAGCGCAGAGCGGCTCGAATCGTAGAGGATTAAGTTCTTTTAGATCGGCTCGATTTACTGTCGCTGCGAAGGGACGTTGCATCTCTTTGCATTTTCTATAGCATCAACCACGGGAAGTGTTCTAAAGAATTGTTCGGATTAATTCCAGCCGCTAAATTTCACGAACGCACATCGCGACAAAACTCACGATACCACCATAATAACATCTCTATCATCACTATGATTTTTTCTTGTTGTTTTCTTCCCAGTACAGCCTTTTTATGGAATCGTTTCCAAAGCGATTTCTCCGGACCGATACGATTTGGGAATTTTCAAGAAAAGAGCTTACTCCTGTTTAAAAGGCCTTAAACGCATCTGAAATTCCCCTAGAATTGCAGTTGCTCATGGGTGGCGTTAGTCACGTACCGTCAGGAGAGCTGCATGCTCGTTTGCCCCCTTCTATAAAAAAAAGTGTAAGTTCAAGACAATATAATCGAGAAACTTATTATTGGCATTTTTTATTCTAACGTTAAATCAATACAGAAGGTGTTGTCTTCTATTGCCTTAACGTTATCTGTTGAGAGAAAAAATATTGATATAAAAACCTAGCATTTAGTTGTCCCGATTTGAAGACCAATATCCCGGTATTTTTCCATTCCGTAATTTGGCATTCCGGACCTGGCAACGTTATTCCCTACTAACCTTACGTTTTTAAAAGAAGGATTCCCATACCTAAATTCTTTACAATTTTGATATCTTCGGTTGCCTTGTTGACTAAAATCCGAATAATGAAGTGGTACACTATTTCTCCATACATCATCCCGAAACTGCAACTCTATTCTAGAATTATATCGGTTAAATTTCCTCTTCGTAAGACATAAAAGGAGACGTATTTCCCTAATACATCGTGAGGGCGGACGTTTCGGTAAAAGATAACGTCACAAGAGTTCATATTTACGATGTCGCCTTAAATGTTATTACGAGAACGTTACAGTTTAGCGAGGTCTATAATAATTTTATTCTAGTTTACTTCGCCGTAATATAATCGAATTATTCGTTCGTATCCAGGACTATACTATAATTTTTTTTCTTCTCGCAAGCAACTCTAATCAAGAATAAAAATTTCCAATGTTACTCGTAAAAAATCGGATGTAGACGATGTTAAAAATTGACCTGAAGCGAAAACCGAAATAACTATCGTTTGGCACATTTATTTCACCGGCAAAGGAGCAAAACAAGTTGTCACTTGTTTGATTTTTTGTATGTAGTGACAGTTACAAGATTATTGGTGAGAGGATATCATACAGAACGAGTATAAATAATTTTTGTCCCATATACGACCAAAGTTGTGAGGTAAAAATAAGGCTGGACAACAATGTCACGATGACTTTCTCCCTCGACCTGTCCCTGAACCTGAAAAATTCGTAATATGGAATTTTATTTAAAGATCATAGCAAAAGAGAGCCGGTATTCTTCATCTTCAGTTGAGAAAAGAATTTACCTTGCGTTTGTAGACGGTTTTATGATCGCAGAATCAAACGCAGAAAAAAAAAATCAGAGCGGGGTACCGCCAGCTATCGGAAGCCAAGAGAATTTTTTTTTATAGGATGAGGTTGACAAACGAGCACATAGTCCACCTGATGGTAAGTGGTTGCTGTGGCCCATAGACAACTACATTTATCCTCGATTACGGATCAAAATGCAGATGCGTAGTCACCCATGAGCACTAAGATGGAATGCCTCGCTTCCAGTAGAAAGGGCCTCCGGTTCTCTACACTCACCATACGAAACACAGCAGCATTAAGCTGTTATCTTACGCTGGTATTCTGTGAGAGCGTGGTCCTTTCCCGGTCGAGCCGACCCATTCGTGTTACAACTATACCAGAAATATAGTTGCAGCATGGCTCTGCCACGTACAAAACTTCTAAAAAGATCTTTCTGACATTTATAGTTGCTTCATACACCACGACACAAAATGGGGTAATGAATTCTGATTTGCTAGAATCACAACAAAAAATTTAGACAATTTTTTATATAATTTAGTTTTCGCCAACATAGTTATCTGAATAATCTGAATTTTTGCAAACGTATTAAAAACCGATCACAATGTAATAATTTCATGACTGTAACCTAGTATTGTTAATAGTAACATCACAGCTGATGATCAGATTATCATATTAAGATACGCTTATTATTGAACTTTAAAAAAGGAATAATATGCATATTAATTGAATATCATCAACATTACATCTCATTACAAGTCCACTGCTGAACACAGGCCGCTCACAAGGAATACGTACAGAGTACGGTCCTGAGCCATCTACATCCATCCGCTTGCTGCATCGGTCGTCAATCGTGTACGTGGTAGAGCCATGCTGCAGCTATGTTTCTGGTATAGCTGTAACACAAATGGGTCGGCTCGACTGGGGAAGGACCACGCTCTTACAGAATACCAGCATAAAATAGAAGCTTAATGCTAGTGTGTTTCGTATGGTGAGTGTAGAGAACCGGAGACCCTTTTTACTGGAAACGAGGCATTACATCTTAGTCCTCACGGGTGACAACGCATCTGTATTTTGATTCGTAATTGAGGATAAATGTAGATGTCTATAGGCCACAGCAACCACTTACCATCAGGTAGACTGTGTGCTCGTTTGTCACCCTTATCCTATAAAAAAAATCCTTCTAGTGCGGATCTGCCCTATTCGCTTACTGGTATAAAGCTGCTACTCGTGAACCGTTCTTCCGATGTCTTATATAATGTCTTGATACTTCAGGATGTAATGATTTATATTAATTGCTTTGTAATACCAATGTTGCAAGTGATAAAATTGAACGTTGTAAAGTCTGCAAAATTAGTGTTATTTATGTAATACATGATATATGGACGACTCGGTAACGAAGTGTCCTATTTTTCCGTTGGCTTAAATACCGCATGAAACAAGTGTATACTTCGAATTAGTGTGTCTTTTTCGGGTCTGGATGGTTGTCCATCTGCAATTTATGTATGTAAAATGCCTTCAGATTGAGCAAAAATTCTTATAGCGGGGGATTTTTTTTACAATAAATAACTTACGTACTTTTTATTTGTTTATTGTTGAAAATAATTCAAATTCAAAGTGCCAGCTTTAACAAAAAGACCGAATGAAGGGAACAAGGTAAATTCTTAATTAACTTTTTGCCACGAAGTTCATCAATCGCTTTCATATAAAAATGCAAATTTCGCCTTTGTCACGAGAGTAATTAGAGAAAAAAAGGTAGAGCGCCTACTAGCTCCTGACTATCAGCGTGTCGTTTGAGATCGCTTTTGCATCGCAAACAGGACGGCATCCAGTTTATTTGTAATAAGGCACAAAAAATAGTGGTAGCAAAATTCGCGTCCAGCACGCTCCTTGATTTGCATATTTTGCGTTAACAGGAAAGTGAGGGAACGTATAGCGAACCCACATTAATATTAATGGTTTTATTATATTGCTCCCGTGGGACTGAAAATGTCTATCTACACATAAAATACAAATAAAAAGTGTAATAAAAAGGTACGGAGGTATATTTACATCGGAATATACAAAAGCCACGCTCTCTTGAGTATTCCTTGGGGTTCTTTGCCTGCGCTTAAGTTAGGTCGTAAGGAACCTAAAATTAGTGCGTGTACTATTTTATTTATTTTAATATTTTATAAAAAAATATATTGTGATAGGCCACGCAAAATGATTTTACAATTTTATATTTAATTTACGTATCAGATACTGGCCAGTTACAATTCATTTTTAAAATATGATTATTTATAAATAAAAATTAGATATTTTTTTAACTTCTCAGATATGCAGGTGTTCATACTGTGATGTTTTGCTTGACTGTCGAGCAATTATTGGTAAACCAGTACTTATAATTTTAATTAACCGTTTCATACTAGCGTGGTTGTGATATTATCACATTTCAAGGCAAGCGCTTAACTCCTGCGTTATCACGGCTCTTGAAAATGATTTTATATGAAAATATTAGTGGGAGTAAGTTTGTAAAAAAGAAAAATAGGGTTGTAGCTCTAGCTCTAGACATGTTTTATTATTATGCTATCTTTTAACCGATTTCAAAAAAAATATGGTTCTACATATTAAACGCTTTTGTTTTTTGTTTATGTATGACCACCGTTTTCTCGGAAAAACCTGAACCGATTTAAGAAATTCTAATGACCGAAAAATGCTTAGTTTATGAATGTGTTTTTAATTACTATTCAATAAAAATTTACCTTTTTTGAGCGGATGGAATATCGCAAATTCGATCTAAGAACTAGAATGTTATCTTACCAGTTACATTAAAATATAGAGTATAAGTAGCGGCACGAAAGTCTAGCGGTGACCTTTATTGCGCACAAGTCGCACTGAATGGCTTATTGCGTATAAGTCGCGCTGATTGGTTCGTGCGTATCGTTCGCACACGTTTATTATCTCTCTAGTCGCATTAGTGCAATTCAATTCAAGCGCGTCCCCTCCACGTTTCGTTCGGCGCTAGAAATACGTGCTGCGACTGGATCCACCGACAGACTGGATCGGTAGCCCACGTTGCTTCCATCTCTAGGACCATCTTTAGGATTTTAGAAATTATTTTGTATGTAACAAATACTTGAATATAAAACTCACAAAAATATAACTTTTTTATACGTCAATATTATGTTTGTGATTATGTGTATCTTAGTCCTTAGTCCTATCGTAGTTTAATTCAAAACATACAATTTTTACACACACATGCATAAAATGAGAGATTTATTTTCCATGAATTTGTTCTAACTTGTCGTAAGTACGACTTAACATCATACATAGGCTGCACTAAAAGTACCGGGAATGGAATATTTCCACTGTTCCTGTCATATTAAAATCTTTTTAATTGAAAACTCCTTGGTTTTAAAAATCGAATACCGTACAGAATACGAAATTTTCAGTGCCGCCCTCGTAAAGCAATATCTACACAGACAATTGAAATTTGTTTAAGCATTCTCCAAATTATCTGACAACATCAACAAACAAAACAGCGTCAATACCTCTTATTGTTTTGAGTTCACCTTATCGTCGGATTGAACATAAATGTATGATCCAATCAATACCTCTTTGTTGGGTTCCATGCTATATTATATACGATAACGAAGGAGAACAAAGACAGTTATTACTGTGACTTGTTGCGCAATCGTGACGCGTTCAGAGCATAGTCGTGTAGCGGCGCTGTCGTCGTACCACAGTGAAACGCACCGAAGTCTTAAACACGCTATCAAAGTTCCGAAGTAATGCGGTATATACAGAACAGCACCGGACTATCACTCGAAGCAAACCGATACGAGCTAAGCAGTCAGAGGCAGGGGTTCGCATTCCCCCCCTCGGATAGCGGTTAGATAGCTCAAAATAAACCTCTACGGAGGGGACATGATGATTGGTAACAATACCAAATCATAAACCATCATCATCCTCATCCTCATCCCAGCTACCGCCTCTCCACTTTTAAATAGCTCGCGGCCTTTCAGGCCGCGAGCCCTGTGTCCAATGAAGCTGTAAGAATCGCATAGGTTAACAGCGTAAACATCACAGAAAATAGTTTATCACTCGAAGCGTTGGCCACTCCCCGGGCCGAACACCTTGCCGGACGGGAGATCTCCCCTTTTCCTTCCACGACCAAAGTAACTTTGTTGATAAGATAGTCATTGTACATTGCGTCGTATTTTATAAAATATTTTATAAATATAAGCACTCACGCTGGTAACCCAGAGGAGTAAGCAGAGTCTACGGACACAATCATGACACACCTTTCTTACCTACTTCAGATTCATTAAACGCATTTATGCTCGTCGATTAAGGGTTATCTTAATTATGCCGTTCTTTAATAGCCAATTTGGTCGATAAATTGCCGTATAGGGCGTTACTTATTGACTCTGCCATTCACTTTTACAACATAAACTTATTATATACTCGCGACTCAAGGCAAAACTGAATAGGATTTTGGTAGGCTAATATAGTGTGATTTACCATCTAGGGCTACATAACCACTTACCACCAGGTGAGATTGTGGTAAAATACTGGCTTATAATAAGTAAAAAGAAAAAAATACCTACCCTGGCATCACCTGGGTGGGATCTATTAAACTTTAAGTTTTTAAAATATAGCCTAAATCACTCCCGGTGTTTCTCTCCCTTTGTAAAGTTTCATTACGATGATTTACAATTTTTTTTATAAAAAAGGGGTTTAGTGGATTATGATGCGGATTCTTCAAGTCCGCATGGCGATGTAAACACGATAACTTTTAAAAATATCAATTGTTCAACTCAATCTATTTTTAAAACTCTTTATCTACCATGTGGGACACCATGTAAATACCGGTTTAATGTTGTTTTGTTTAGTTGTAATTAATTGTTGTCGGTTCTAAAATGGCGAAATTTTTGGTGGTTTTAGCAGCCTTGTATTCATTTATTTTACTAAATAGGCCGAAGCCGCACTCCAACCCACAGCCACAGAGTAATTTATTTACTCCGGCCTCACATACAGTCGTGAGTGGTCTTTTGTTACAGCGGCTCGTGCTGAAAAATATCGATCGCCGTAGAAATACATAATATTCCAAAAAGAAAATTTGATACATACTTGATCAAGGTAAGATATTATTGTTATTTTTATAATTACAGATTTTTATTACAATATATTGTTTCACTAAAAGCACGCAGGATTTATATATAAATATACTTATACGTCTTGGACTTTATAGACCTGAAGGTGTGTCGGTATCTGCCACTGGAACTCCTCGACGAAGAGAACTAGATGTGCTGTGTTTGGGCTCGTTTTGTTAGTTATGATGAGATCTTACCTCCAGACTCGATAGAGTGCCTTGAAAGTGTACTTGCCGCTGATGACTGTTACTGGAACTCCTCGACGAGTAGAACTAGATGTGTTGAGTTTAGCCTCGCTTTGTTAGTTATACAATATACCTAATAGATATATAGAATAGACCTTACCTCCGGACTTGACGGACTGACTTCAAGGTGTACGACGTTGACTGCTACTGGAACTCATTGACGAATAGAACTACAATTTACAAATTTTTTTTAATTTTGTCACTATCATTGGGCATTGTTAGTCTTGCACTTTTGGATTTCCCATATTTTTTTTCAATTGACGTTTGACATAAAGATATCAGAAAATAGAAAGTATAGTTATAAGGTTATTAGTTAAAACTTGTGTGTATTTAAACTATTTAAAAAAATAAGTATAATCATTGCTATACGTATTTTTTAATGCGCTTATGGCATGCACAATTGGATTTACCAATAGTATTTTTAATATTACAGACAAACACTTTAATTGTATTTATATGTATGGATCTTTTATTTATAATATAATTTATGAGGGATGGTATATATGATAAGGATATAGAACGAGTGAACGCAGTAAATAGAGCAAATAGGGCTCTACACTCTATTGTGAAAATTCAGAATGTGTCCAAAAAGGCACGTATGGCAATTCACAATACTGTGTTAGTCCCTACTTTCATGAATGGTAGTGAAAGTTGGGTGTGGCAGAAGAAGCACGAGAGTAGAATATATACTGTAGAAATACGGTCATTAAGGCTGAATCTGAATGACAGGGTGCGAAATTGTGTGATAAGAGAAAAGTATTGTTTGTAAGATGATGTTGTGACCAGGATTAAGAAAGGAACGGTTTGTTCATATAAAAAGAATGAACTAAGAAAGAGTAACAAAGCAAATTTATGTTGCAGAGGTGAACGGCAGAGTTGGAAAGGGACGCCCTAGGTGAAATTTTCTCTACCAAATTGGCGATAAATGTATTGAAAATGGGCCAAATTAAGATTAACCTTTACCAACGACTGTGTATGCGTAAGTATATGGATGTGGAGGAGGTGAGAGGGGTTTGTCAGGATCGTGCCAAATGGGAGTCCATAATCTCTGCTGAACCCTCTGGGTGACAGACGTGAGTGTTTATGTATGTATACACTATCGTATGTATTACATACATACGTATGTAATATAATTTATTCTTATTTATTTTATTGTTATTCATAACATTATTGCTGTTTTGAAAAAGCTATACGAGTATAGCATATAACGCAATGCACCTCAAAGTGACTATTAATTTTAAGTCAACGAAGTTGGCGAAGAATAAAATAGGTTAGTGAATTCATATTGGATGATTGACTTGTATTTGCTTATAAGATTACCCAAGCATGCGACGAAGTGATGTGTTAAAGGTGCGAGACATGTAGTACTGTGATTGTTAATACTTGTCACATAACATTAATATCTTTATAATTATACTTTGTACCCCTTTTCCGCATACGGTTGAGTGTGAGACTTAGCATAGCTATGGAGAAGGGGTGCAAAAAGCTAATATTTATGTATAATATGTATATATCAAATAAAATAAAATATTCATTGTTTACGTTCATGTGTTCAATGTCAAGCACACAATAGTCTGCGGTCAAGCAGTGGCACAGAGTAGAGATTGTCGTCAAAGAATTTTAAAATGTTGCCAACAGTTAATATTAACACGCCTATTTATTTTATGTGATTTCAAATGTTTCCTTCTAAATAGTCTACGGTGTGTATATTAAGGCAAAAAGCGATTATTTTATATTTTGTCTCTGTCTTGCAGATATCTGCGTTTTAATGTACAGTTGAAAGTAAAAAATATCTTACATGATATGCAAACTTTATAATTTAATACATTATGGTTGAAATTCCTCCACTTGGCGACCACTAGTTTGTATAGGAGCGATGTTCCTTTGCATTATATAATTTAAATGCAAGTATAAAACTTTTTCAAGCATTTCCCATAGCACCTCTTATGACACCGATGAAATGAGGTGGATCATTTTAGGACGCCGACACGCTGCAACGCTGTATGTCCCTTGCAAATTACAAACTTAAAAGTAATATTATGAAAATAGTTATTATATATGTATGATCTTCTATCCAAAGTCCATAACTACCTTTCCAAAGTCCATTGCTAAATTTATGCATAGACAGATTATTAGATAAGACATTTATTTCCCATAGATTTTTTTGGGTGACAAACGAGCACACAGTCCACCTGGATGGTAAGTGGATGCTGTGGCCCATAGACATCTATATTAATCCTCGATTAAGAATTAAAACGCAGATGTGTTGTCAGCCATAAGGACTAAGATGGTATGCCTCATTTCCAGTAAAAAGGGTCTCCGGTTCTTTATACTCACCATACGAAACATAGCACCATTAAGCTGCTATTTTACGCTTATATTCTGTGAAAGCGGGATCCTACCCCGGTTGAGCCGATCCATTAGTGCTACAACCATAATATAGCTACAGCGTGGCTCTACCATGTTTAAAAATTTTGACTCATAACATGCTATAGTTGCCACGAAGTTGTTGAGGAAGACGCTCACATAATGATATGGAGTAGTGTAAGAGTGAATGTTACTTATTGAAACTCATTCTTAAACTCTCTCGGGTCTCGGATTCTGTTACGCCGCCATTATACGGCAATCGCGGCAACGGCTATAAAATTATTTATTTTTTATATATATTATTTATTTTCAATTAGCAATAACGAAAATTATATAGGTTTTTGAAATAGTTTATATGCTATTATATAATTAAATTTGATTTCAAATTGTCCATCGTCGTACAAGTAAGTCGTAAGTATTATTTGTAGTTACAAGTATTTAAAAAATCAACTTTACCTGATCCCAAAAGGGCAATTAAGTTTATAGTAATTCCTTCCTTTTTTCCTTATCTCATTCTTTAATATTCCTAAGTGGACGCAGGCAATTTTATAAAGAGCCGAAAGAAAAAATCTCATGTAATTTGCGGGAACCATTCGGCAATAAATGAAATGAAAATTTGAGACAAAAGTGGACCGAAATTACTTTAGTACGTAAGCTTTTAACACAGATGACTGAGTACACAGAGAGACTAATGGAATGCTATTTAAATGCCGTACGGGTTTGAAATCTATGCATTTACTTAAACATTTTATGTCTCGTAACAAAATGTATTTTTTGTTCTTTTTGTGATGAACGCGAGGTTTCTGAAAGTGGACGTAAATAGATAACCTTTTTATTGCATTAAACTTTGTTCGAAAACCAAACACATATAAGACCATTGCATACAAAAAATCACCAAATACAAAGATAAAGCGTATTTGTAAGATCAGTTTTTTAATGAAACGTCAGCAAAGGAGAAGGAGGGACAAAAAAACCTATGTGATCACTAGTTTTCTGACCCATCTTTGCCCTCGTAAACGTGTTTTATTATACTGATCAAGTAAGTTGAAACTTTGCCCTGATACGATCGAAATCATTCTTCCATTACTCCGATGTAAATTGCATCATACAAATAAATGTTTTACAATTTGACGTATCTTACGTGGTAGAGCCATGCTATGCAGCTATATTAGTAGTATAGTTTTAGCACGAATGGGTCGGCTCGACCGGGGAAGGACCACACTCTCACAGAATACCAGCGTAAAATAGCAGCTCAATACTGCTGTGTTTCGTCTGGTGAGTGTAGAGAACCGGAGACCCTTTTACTGGAAACGAGGCATTTCATCTTAGACCTCACGGGTGACAACGCATCTGTATTTTGATTCGCAAACGAGGATAAATGTAGATGTCTATGGGCCACAGCAACCACTTACCATTAGGTGGACTGTGTGTTCGTTTGTCACTCTATCCTATAAAAAATCCATCCATCCATTATAGCCTATAAAATCAACTGCTGAACATAGGCCACCATTGGATAGCCATAATTGACAAACAGGTTGGCAACCGCAGTTTTTTATTATTTTGAGTTGTTATCAGTATGATGCTGCTGCCCATCTCCTGTTTTATTTTCCCTCTTACGACACCCTCGGGACTACATTTGATGTATAATGAATATAATAACCATGTATGCTTTTCATTCTGAATTTGTAAAACCTAGTTGCTTGTGTATGTTGTATTAAGTAGTTTCTCCTGGGACCTCAGACATGTCAAAGCTCTTTCATATTTAAGAGGGATTTTCATGAGGGAATGAAATGTAAGGAGAGTTATAAAAAATAAAAATAAATAATTAGTTAATAGTAAGTAGCAGATATAAAAGTAGTATTATTGATAAATGCACCCTGCCAAATGTGATTATCAATTGCTTATTCGGAATCTGGAAAGAACTTGGGCCTAATTATTGACAATAGATTATCACGGGGTGATTATAACGGACTAAAGCAAAATAGTTCATTATGCTTTTTACTCGTTAAAACGACTTCAAAGTTTTTTACCCTTAGATTGGAAAACCTTTGCATTCGCTATATTTTTGTACTCAAGAAGTTTGACCACGTCCCTAAATACAGAATTCAGCTCAGGTGGCTCCCGATCCGCCATTTCGCAGGAACACTCGTATCCTTTGTCTTCTTTTTAACATCTTACATAGTCCGAATTTCCCTTCATACCTTCGTGATCGATTTACCTTTTATAAATCTCTAGATGCAGTTTGTAGATCTCACCTTAAAACCCTCTTAAAAATTCCATCCTTTAAAGCTCATTCATATTCCCGTTCAATATCTGTACTTGCAGTAAGACTCTGGAATTCACTTCCTCCTCATATTCGAGAAATCAAAACAGTGACATTGTTCAAAAAACGTGTAAAAGAACATTATTTATCTCTGTCTTCTACGCAAGTTTCCATATCTTTGATATTTACTATACTTTTTATTATTTATATATTTAACTATGACTATATATATATATATTACCTTGTATGTATATATGTATGTACGTGTATGTAATAACAAAGTGCACACCTTATTATCTTTCATTTATCACATATCTTTTTAACTGGCCTACTAGAAGAAATTTCATTATGAGATAAGTAGCGCCCTTATACAAACTCTTCATCATGTTGTGTCCTTTCCATTGTTTGTGTGTACATAAATTTTTAAATAAATATATAAATAAAAATATAAATATTGTGCTATGATTTAAATGAAAGATTCAAGGTGGAATAGTCTCGTAATGGAAGACTATTGGGTACATTTGGTGATGAATTTTCAAATAAGAATGTCGAAAGACTTCTCACGGTAACAGTAGGAAAGAAAAATTCTAGTGACAAAAACCTTTCTTTGTTATCATATGAAATGTATATGTTTACATGGAATGCATACAAAATAAAGGATTATCGGGTAATTGCGTGTTCAGAGCCCTTAACTGTAGCACCTGCGAATTAATGAACAGTAACGGATCCTCACTACAGCAGTTACAATGCGGTCGTTTGTGGTTGTCCCACCAAATTACAAGGAAACTGCCGAATAATTTTTATGCGCGCTCGTTATATATACAGTCTAGCAATTCTTTGGATTAACTGGTATACTAACTTATTTTTTAAACGCATGGGGTGCAATAAGCAAGGAATACCGTAGAGAAATTACGAGAAATCAGGAGCTCATCATCGTTGGACACAGAAGACCAAACAACGACACGGACACATAATAGTGACCGAAATAATAATAATGGTTGAGAGGCGGAAACGCCCGACATAGTCCAATTTTTAAATTAAATTATGTCACACGTAAATTTTATTATTTGACATAACATACCTTAAAGACAGATAGCTATTTAAGCGTGTCCAGTGACAAAGCAAAGTTAAGCTACAGAGTGAGTGCCAGATACGGCAAGGGATGCCCTAGGCGGAAGTTTATCGGCCAAATTAAAAAAAAAAACAAACAAAAAACATTTATTGCTCATATGCCACATTATTATACACCTTTAATATGCACTTGTATTAAATAATAACACTGCGATTAAGAAAACAACATAATTGATATTTAACATGTTTATTTTTAATTCATATGTTGAGATTCAGGAACTATTCAAAACTAAAACTCTGTACATACTTGTTAGATGATAGACTTATTTACAAATTAATAAAGTTTAAATGTCGCTCAATTTAGGAAAATGCCGCGATCAAACTTTGCGCATTTTTTTGTGTTTTGTTCATGTCACATACTCGTAGATCACAGACTCTGTATCTCATCTACAATAACATCACATAATAATTTAAATAGAACTGTAATCGCCAGCTGCCCTTATGTGTGGCACCTATGGGAAATATTTTCCATTAAGGTCATTGATCGGGGAGGCCTTTATTTAGCAATCGACTTATGATAGACTGAAATGAATGAATGAACTATTATTATAGTATAAATATACATGCTTGTACGTAATTATAAGCCCGAACTTAGGTACAAACTTTTATCACTGAAGAAGAAACGGCGAAGATGAAATTTAGATCGTCACACGACGGGGCGTCTGCGAAGTTGAAGAAGGGTCAGAAAATATACGTCCATGTCGTCCTTTTTCTGACACTTCTTCTCCTTCTTGGATGTTATTCTTCTTACGCTTACGACGAGTTTTCTGATACAAAAAAAATCAAGCGTGCGATTCTCCCGCGTTGGGTTTTAGCAAGAAGCATAACACACATAAACAATACACATGGTAATTTAAAATTTATATACATATGTAGCTAATATATGTCTTAAAATAGAATACTATGATGACAATGTACTATTCCCCAATTTCGTAAAATCTACTCAACTGAATTGTATTTATATTAATCTGAATCCATGTGAATGTACGATATTGTAAATAGTACGATAATTTTATCAAAGAGGTGTTAATGCATAAATGTGTTAAACTTGGACAATGTCCACAGAGGGTTGGTATGAAAACGCATATTTGAATTAATTAATCTTAGTGACGCTTCAATCAGCAGGCTTTCTGTAAATCCGATTACAATAGAACTTTCAAAGAACATCACGTATAACTATTAGCGATAATATAATTATTATGTATTGCTAATATTATTATAATTGAATGTATTGTAATTGAATCATTAACTAAACGTTATATGACTACGATAGGCTTACAAAGGTATATCTAAGATAATGTAATATGTGTGTATAATAATTTCTATTAATTATAAATATTGTAACTACACTAATAAGTTGTGTAATCAAAATAAGTGTAATTATTTACTAATGTGTATTTACTTACGTTGATTTTTGGGCTTCATCTGAGATTTTTTTTAAATTAAATTTTTCACTAATCCATCGATACAACCGTTACAGCGTACTAAAGTCCACTGATGAACATAGACCTCCCCCATTGATTGCCTCATAGGGGGGATATTTGCCTTAGTTATCACGCTTGGCAAGCGGGTTGGCAAGCGCATTTTTTATTTTTAATCTTTATTAGGGAGATGCTGCTACCATTCTCCAGATTTGTTTCCTTCTGTCGCCTATGTCCACGGGACGATATGGGGTAGTAGATATTCTTACACCGCCACTACATTGATCCTTCGATACAAGCAAACTTCAATCTAATGAGATCTTTACTGACCAAGCAGAGAGATTACTGCAGATATGTACTGTGAAATACTGAACACAATGATGAATAAGCTCGCACGTCTCCAACCAGCTTTGGTCTAAATATCTACATATCTAAATAATATATCTATATATCTAATCTCTCTGCTTGGTCAGTAAATATATCTAATGAGATCTTTACTGACCAAGCAGGGAGATGCTTGGCTATGCTATTTACCTCTACTAGTACTTTATGCTAATTAATAAATTACAGTTTATATAGGAAATGATTGGATTTCGGCTAAGGTGGAACAATTGAGCGTACGTAGTACACTTTCACCCACAAGCTACCATTCTAAATATACCAGTTCCTTGAAATCTTTGCCAAGTCACCTGAGAAGTACAGCCAAAAAAAAATGAAAATTACGTCAACGTTACGACACAAAATATAGACTCTGGGCTAGCAAATTTAACAGTTTTATTGTTTTCTGGGTTATTTTGTTTAAATAAGAGTACCTACTCATTTGTGAAAATGACCGCCACGATCTGATAACAATGTGCGGGCTACTGAATGCGTATACACTAGATTTAACTCTATGAGAATTTTAAATAAGGATTCAAAAAAAATTATGAAGTTAGCAATTAAAAGAAAAAATTGTTTTCTCATGTATACTATAATATTTATCAATTTTTACCTATAAAATTGCCGTTCTGCAGTACTGATCATTGGAAATCAAAATAATTTTTGTTTGGCTAAGAATTCTAAATAAAAATTAATTTAATTTAAAAAAATTGTTTTTTTTTTAAAACAAACGCATCACCTGTTATTGGTTTACCCCCTTCTGTTCTGGACATTTTGACCTGAAAAATCAACCCCGCGGTTGTCCGAAAACTTTGGTCGACAAGGACGAATTAAAGCCGATTATTGAAGTTCATGGTACTCAATTTATGGCTGAACTAGCAGCAGCTTTTGACGTTAGCATCAAAACCATATTTGCCCAATAACGTCGAATTGGCAAGGTTTTTAAGCTTGATAAGTGCTCCACGAACTCAATTATGCAAAGCATCCGTCAAGACGTGTCTTACACTGCTCAACAGGCACACAAACGAAGTAATTTTAAACCGCATTGTTACGTGCGACGAAAAATGGAATCTGTTTGGCAATCATTGGTTCAATCAACATCAAATTGGTTGGATCTTGGTTCAGCACCTAAACAAAGCCATTTCACATCAGACAAAAACTTACCCCTAGAAAAGTGATTGTCACTGTCTGGTGGCCTAGCGCCGGTGTGATATCACAGCTTCTTACCAAACGGGATGAGCATTACTGCAGACATGTACTGTGAAATACTGAACACAATGATTAATAAGCTCGCATGTCTCCAACCAGCTTTGGTCAATCGCTCGTCACTGTTGCTCCTCCACGAAAATCTAAATCATATGATTTAGGTTTTGATCTGAAAGATTTTTTAATTTTTAATTAAAAGTGATTTTTATGATTTATAAATATTGTTAGCTGTGTAGTGGCGGTGTAAGAATATCCACTACCCCATATTCTCCCGTGACTGTCGTAAGAGGCGACAGCGGGAAATTAATACAGAAGATGGGATAACAAAAAATAATAAAAAAAACTGTGGTTGTCAACCAGCCTGCCAAGTGTGTTTATACGTGGTAGAGCCATGTTGCAGTTATATTTCTGGTATAGTTGTAACACGAATGGGTCGGCTCGACCGGGGAATGACACGCTCTCACAGAATACCAGCGTAAAATAGCAGCTTAATGCTGCTGTGTTTCGTATGGTGAGTGTAGAGAACCGGAGAGCCTTTTTACTGGAAACGAGGCATTCCATCTTAGTCCTCACGGGTGACTGCATGTTGATTCGTAATCGAGGATAAATGTAGATGTCTATAGGTTACCACCAGGTGGACTGTGTGCTCGTTTGTCACCCTATCCTATAAAAAAAACTGCCAATGAAAGTCCCGTCAAAATCGCTCCAGGCGTTTCAAACAAAAACAAACAAAAAAATTTAAAAATAGTTTTTTTTTATATAAGTACTGTATATACGTTCATATGCATATAGTAAAAAGCAGTTAGTTTGATATTACAAACAGACACTTCAATTTCATTTATATGTATAGATGTATAGATTTCTGATCATCTGAATTTGTTATTTTCTTTCCAGTATTACAACAGCTTGCGTAAATTGTGATAAATTTTAAATTCCATATATATATCAGATTGATAATAATCAAAGCTATGTTGTATATTCCACTCGATTTTAATTGTTAACATAGTTATTTAAAATTAATAATTCTGTTTACAATAGCATGTAGAATTTTGAATCAACAATCGTTAACAATTATCGGAACCTCGCATGTAATAAAGGATGACAGTGGAAATGCGTTAATCAGAATGCATTTCATCAATACATTTTGTAATGTGTAACTTAATAACAAAGCATTCTTTAGGGACAGTGTGTGTTAATAATATGACAAGCAGTAATACTTCTTTTCTTTACCTACACTCTATGATAGTACCATAACAAAGCAGATAAATTTAAAAAGTAATTCATATAATGAAAAAAATAATATAATTGTGTATAGTGATGACATAGGCAAAAACTTGGGTATATCATTGAATAACTGTTTAAAAAGGCAACAGATAAGTAATTACTGCATGCCTGGAGCATCATTCAGTGATATTATGAATAAAATTTTAACTAGTAAATTTAACCCTAATAGTATATTAATAATTTTTGTTGGGAGAAGAGGCAATATGAACAAGAATCAATTATTAAAATATATTGAATATCTCAATAACATAAATGTGGTTAAAGTTATCTTGTTTACATTGCCTTACATAGAGGGGTGGCCACAGGAAAATAAACTAAGACATAACTTAAATTTAATGAATTTGAACTTGACATGTAACAATAACTTAAATTTGACATTTAATTGTAAGAATAATAATGATAAATTTCATTTAATTGATATTAATAATTTAACTAAGAAGTTTTTGACAAGAGATAGGTATTACCTATCAAAGTATAGTTTAAGACTGGTAGCAAATACGCTATCTTATTATTTATATTTTAACTCAGCCAATGATTTGGCTACCTTGACACCTGCTTCTTTTGAGCAACAAAATAATTTTATATTTGATTTGGAACCAGTTCCAAGTAATTTAAATTAGATAATAAGACAATAGAGGTAATCTCTAGCAAAGATAATTTAAATAGCTTAGAATGCAACTTACCAATACATAATTATGCAATTTTACAAAATAACAATAATAAAAACTGTATCAACCTGGTGCATCAAAATATACAAGGTATGTTAGGCAAAGAATTAGAAATTGATTTATTTTTAAATAGTAACAGTATAAATATTTTATGTATTACAGAACATTGGTTGAAAGAATACAACTCCATATTTAATTTCAGTAATCACCAGGTGGTCAGTTCGTTCAATAGAGATACTAAATTACGTGGTGGCTCCTTAATATTAGCTATAAATCCTTATCATGTAAAGAACGTAAAGACATTGTGAGCCTCTCTGTTGAGCGTACTGTAGAAATGGCATGTGTTGAGCTTGAGCACCTTATTGTTGTCAGTGTTTACAGACCCCCATGTTCAAGTTATGATACTTTTGAAAAAATTATGGAGGAAGTTTTAGTTAAGCTTAATAAACAGAATAAATCTCTTGTAGTGTGTGGAGACTTTAATATCAATCTCCTGGAAACTTCTTCCATCAGTATTAAATTCTGTTCTTTGTTCAAATCCTATAATCTTAATAATTTATTCTTTAAAGCTACACGTATTGCAGGGTGTAGTGCAACTTGTATTGATAATATTTTTACAGGTGTTGTACCAATCAACAAATCAATAATACAAAAACTTAGTTCAGATCACTGTGGACAACTGGTTTCGTTACCTTATATGCACAAAAAACAGGTAAATGAGAAAATTGTGTTTGTTCCTATTAATGCAAAACGTCTGGAGAGATTTAGAAGTAATATGTTAAAAATCCTTCCATCCCTTTCTTATAAGAACAATGCAGACTATTTATATAGAGAATTATTTACCTTTATAAACAATGAATTTAATAAAACATTCACTTCTAAAACATTCTCCAGAAACAGTCGCAAGGCATTTAATGAGTGGGCGACAGTAGGAATTCATAAAAGCAGACGAAGGTTATATGACCTTTACCATGAAAGATCGTATAATCTTTCCAATGCTTTTAAAGAATATGTAAAAAATTATTCTAAAATGTTTAAAGAGTTTGCTCCACAGCCAAATCATTACATATTAGTAACAAAATTAAGACAGCTAAGAATAAAATTAAAATGACGTGGAGTATAATTAACAGCGAAACCGGTAAAGAGAAACCTCGTAATTCAAACTATCAATTAAAAATTAATAATAAATTGACTAAATCAAATCAAGAAGTTGCAGCGGTGTTTGAGAAATATTTTACTGATGTTCCTATCTTGACAACAGAGTCATTGAATGCTTCTCCAACTGTCGCCGAATCATTACTTAAACAGAATGTTAAAACCTGTTTAAAAGAATTTAGATTTGAAAAAGTATTACCGCATAATATTGTAAAATACTTCAAAACCATTGATGTAAAGAAAACCGCAGATTTGTGGGGGATTTCCGTTACAGTGATTGCGTCCATAATAGATTTAATTGCACCTCATCTTGCTATTATTTTTAATACTTGTATCGATTCTGGTGTGTTTCCTGATTTAATGAAGTATAGTAAAGTAATACCTTTATTTAAATCTGGTAGTACATTGGACCCCGCTAATTATATACCTATTTCTGTACTACCAACTCTCAGTAAAATTTTTGAAAAAATAATTTTGGATCAATCGTTAATTTTTTTTAATACAAATAAATTACTTCATAAAAATCAATTTGGTTTTACAAGGGGTCGCTCGACGTCTGACGCCGGTGTTGAGCTTATGAAATATATTTTTAATGCCTGGGAGAATTCACAAAATGCCTTAGGTATTTTCTGTGACCTTTCCAAGGCTTTCGATTGTGTTCATCATGATACATTAATCAGGAAACTACAACATTACGGTGTAAAAAATTTGGCGCTTAAACTTATTACTTCATATTTCAGTAACAGAACTCAAAAAGTCGTCATTAATGGTAAATGTTCCTCCGGATCAGTAGTATCAATGGGCGTTCCTCAGGGCTCGATTCTTGGCCCATTCCTGTTCTTAATCTATATTAATGACTTACCTTATCTTGTAGGAGACAATCACGATATAGTATTATTTGCTGACGATATCTCTTTAATTTTCAAACTGAAACGGCAGTCAATTAAATATGACGATGTAAATAATGCTCTATCGAAACTAGTACATTGGTTTAACGTCAACAATTTGCTCTTAAACGGCAATAAGACAAAATGTATTAAATTTACAATACCTAATGTAAAACATTCGAAAACCAATGTGCTCTTAAATGGGGAGGAGTTGAGTCTTGTGGATACCACTGTTTTTCTCGGTATTACTATTGACGCGAAACTTCAATGGGGCCCCCATATATCTAAATTAGCAAGCAGACTTAGTTCTGCAGCATATGCTGTAAGAAAGATTAGAAGTCTCACAGATGTTGAGACAGCTAGGTTAGTGTATTTTAGTTACTTTCATATCGTAATGTCTTATGGAATTTTGCTATGGGGTAATGCGACTGATATTGAAGCTATATTTGTTTTGCAAAAGAGAGCCGTACGGGCGATTTATAATCTAAATTGTAAAGAGTCCCTTAGAGAAAAATTTAAAGAAATAAACATATTAACTTTGGCATCGCAATATATTTATGAAAATGTAATCTATGTACATAAAAACATAAATAGCTTTAATAAGAATAAGGATGTTCATACCTTAAACACTAGGAACAAACATAAGCTTGTAATGCCACTTACAAGACTCCACAGAATTAGTAATTCATTTATGGGGTAATCTATACGCTTTTACAACAGAATCCCAGAACATGTTCAAAGTTTGTCAATAAACAAGTTTAAAAGTTTTATTAAAGAAAAACTGTACAAAAAGGGTTATTATAATATCAAGGAATACATGAATGAAAATAACCCCTGGGAATAAGTTGATCGCCACCATGCTGGTTCTATGAAAATTCATTTAAAATTGTATAATACAAAATTATTGTTAAGTGAAATTATGTTTAAAAAAAAAGTCCCGCTGGGTTTCTTGCTGGTTCTTCCCAGGACAGAGGTATTTTCCGAACCAGTGGTAAATAAAATAATGACTTTCAATAAGTGTTATGTAATAATCCATATTGAATAAAAATCATTCTATTCTATTCTATTCTATTAAATTCTACTATACATAAACAGTGTTATAATTATTCAAAAAAAGTTTGTTATCTTTAAAGCTATTATATTGTATTATTACTGGATGCGTGAAGCCGAAGATCGGGCTAAGTGTTGCGCCTTTGGAGGGGCCTATGTCCGGCTGTGGACTGTGGCAAGCGGAAGATGATGGTAATATCGTTTTAACATGAACTTATTACGACCAAGATTAATGTGGACTTATAATGACAATACCCTCATCTCTCATTATTCTGACATTTGAAGCGTCTATAACATTACATCCAAGTCTTCCTCTGATTTTACCTCAGGCCGTTGTTTCAGGCATACAAAGACTCGTAAACATATAGTTAATATAATTTATACTGGATATGACACCTAAGAGAACGAAGTGTAATTCTTCACTGATGTTGGAGTCGCTTATCAAGCTTACAATTTATACAAGATTAATTTGCAATAACCGGCCAAATTTGCAGAGAAGTTTCAGAGTAAGTAATATTGGCAAATGTTGAAGAAAAAATTATTAAAAAAAATCTCAAACATTCTGTCCTTTTCATCTTTCAACTTCAAAATGCATGGTAATGCATTATTTAACTGATTGTCATTCATAAATATCGAACGCCTACTATTTTAAACTGCAATAACGGTATATTTTTATATTCATATATTTGAACTTTTGAACTTAAGCTTAAAATTTGGCTACTCTTTTAAAAATAACCCTGTATATTACTAGCGGTAATTTATTATTTATGTTTCTATTTGTTTACTTTTATTACACATTCAGATTATCAGAAAATAAATCCAAACACATCACCAAGTGAAAAGAAAAATAATAATTATATAATATTATAATATCTAAAATCATGTATACGTTAAATTCTAGTTGTTACCTTGACGTTGCTATATTGATTAGTCTATTCAAAAGGCTCAGTGAATTAAACTTAAAAAAAAAGTAAAAAAAAAAACTAAAACCGAAGAATTAAAGTTCCAACTTCAGAAGATATTAAATTATCTAAAAATTATTTTATTTATTTTAGTTAATAGAATAGTTAACGCCAGTTTAACTTTTTTACAGTTGAATATCGTCTCTTTGGTAGTGAAGAGAGTCAACCCACACTTAACAAGTTTTGAGATAATGAGCATTTAAGATGCGATACTACACAAAAAATAATAATTAATCCAAAACTTCAAAACTATTGGACAGATAAAATAATTTGGCTGATAGATCTCTTCACCGTCGTATAAATCGTATTCTTTTGATTATGCTAGAGATTTTAAACTCAATTTGAACAAAGTTGTGGCTTGACTCTCTTCACCACCAAAGCGGCGATATATTTATTTTTAGAATTTCGCAGTGCTGTTATCAAGATATCAGTCGGGATAATAGACGAGAATACAGGTGAATATCTTCAATAACATTCCCACATTAACCACTCTAATTAAGCATAAAATGTTTGCTCTAGGACACGATAGTAGCCGAATGTCGTATTCAAGGGCTTGACCTTTAAGTTTCCCAGTCCGTACCCTTGAGGATTACGCTACTTTGTTTGGTTGTATTGATTGCAAATTAAATTTAAATTATAAAGCTCCATTAGGCTTTGATTTGTGACTACTAACGACGAACGGTCAGGGACGAATCCACGGATGGTCGTGGATTCAAATCCGGGTCCGTAATAGTACACTGTTGTGCGGGTAACGCAACAAGCTATAATATACACCTTCACTTAACTATCGTAATTACTTGAAAATACATTTTCATCAATATCTTTCTTCAAAAAAATGTGTTTAGAATAATACAATTTACAAATTTACGTGGTAAAGCGACGCTGTAGCAGTATTGTAGCTGTGGCCTAAATGGGTTGACTCGAATAGATAAGTCTGTCACTCACAGAATACCAACATAAAATAACAGCGTAATTGATTAATTTTGAGACATTCCATCTTAGTACAAAGAGCAGACAACGCATAAACATTTGTAATCTTTATCGATAAATATAGGTTTATTTTGCCTATAGCATCCACTTACTATCAGATGGACTATGTGTTGTTATAAGTGGTAGACCCATGCTGCAGCTATATTGGATGTAGCACGATCGGCTCGAACGTGGAAGAAACAAACTCTCACAGCGTAAATTAAGACCACTAAGACCTTAGTGCGGAGAACCATTTTTACTGGAAACGAGGCATTCCATCTTAGTCTTCACGGGTCGCATCTGCATTTTGATGTTTAATCGAGGATAGCTGTAGATATCTATGCGACACAGCATCCACTTACCATCAGGTGGACTATTTGCTTGTTTGTCCCCAATACTTGCATAAAAAATCTCCAAAAGTTTGAACTATCGTTGCTTCATCTGGGAGCTACACAATTTATTTAGTATATTGAGACCTACACCTGTGTAGTTCTGTTAGACGATATCAATATATAACAATAGAGCGTACTTCATGAATACGAAATTAGCTTATATTCAGCACCTGAATATAACACAGTCCTATCTAAGATTTAATAGCCATAAAGCAGTATCAGCACGAATAAGTTATCCTGAGCTTGACTTAAAATTACGATACGATTATTGCTTAATATTTTTGTAGGAGAGGGTGGCAAACGGGCATACGGCTCACCTGATGGTAAGTGACTACCGCCGCACATGAACAACTGCAACACCATGGGAATTCCAGATGCATTGCCGGCCTTTTAAACAGGAGTAGGCTCTTTTCTTGAAGGTCCCTAAACCATATCGGTCCGGAAGAATCGCTGGTGGTAATGAAAAATGAGCGAGGAAGTGCCAGTAAGTTAAGCCGATCAGAAAGAACTCGGTTGTCGACGATTCGAACTGCTCTGCGCTGGATGCGGTCAAGTGAAAGGAGCTGGCACTGAGAAGCTTCTGTCCAGAGACGAAAACAGTATTCCATGTGGGGCTGAACCTGCGCCTTGAAAAGTTGCAAGCGGTATACCGGCATGAAATACTGTCCCGCTCTCCTGAGTACGCCAAGCTTTTTGGAGGCCAATTGGGCCTTCTCTTCCAAATGAACATGTAACTGCTCATTACTTGATATGTCGACACCAAGGATTCCAATACTGGCTCAGGCAACAAGGAGAGTGCCTTGAAATAGATACGACAAAGGGGTTCTTTTTAGCCGTAAATGCGCAATCTTGTTTCTTCTGGGGATTGAACTGGAACAGATTTAGTCGCCCCAGTCCGAGACTTTGTTAAACAATGTCTCGACTTCAGACACAAGTTTGTACTGGTTCTCGGCGACGTTTTCCCGAGAAATATTGTCACGGCCGGTGTATAAAGCATCACCAGTGTTGTCGTCTACATAGCAATGAATGTTACCAGTTTGCAAGATATCATTGATATACAGAAGAAACAGCGTTGGTGATAGCATGCAACCTTGTAAATAACTAGCGATAATGGGCTTGTAATCAGGGCATGCACCGTCTATTACGACCTTGATGCACCGATCTGCAAGAAAACTAGTGATCCAATTGCATACTTTCTCGGGAAGCCTATAAGGAAGGAAGCGCTTTGTGCCAAAACCTGATCAAAGGCCTTCGCTATGTCCAAACTAAAAGCCAACGCCTCCCCCTTGGACTCCACTGCCTCCGCCCATCTATAAGTTAGGTAACCTAGAAGATCACCAACCGAGCGAACTCGACGGAAACCGTACTGACGGTCACTAATCAGCTGGTGGTCCTCAAGGTACCTTTTTAGGGATCGGGTGCACCAAAGCTGTCTTCCATGATCTCAGGACTACGTCTAGGGAGTAGGAGTACCGGAAAAGACGCATTAAAATCGGTGCCAACTCCGGAGCACACGTCTTCAGCACAATAGGTGGGACTCCATCAGGCCCACTGGACTTGTTAACGGCCAGAGAGAGGAGTGCTTTGCACACCGAGCGCTGTGTAAACAGCAATTCCTTCCCGTACGAAGAGCCAAGAGGGGCATTGACGGAGATCTGATATTCGTCCGGATGAGAGGTCAGCAGAAGGTGCAATAGGGAAGTTACATGATCCTCCATATCTGGGATCCACGTAGGCGAAGTATAAACAGATCTACTCGCATAATCGTTTAAATGGGAACTAAGCCGTTCAGCGTGGTGGGCTTAAAATCACCGAGCGTCACGATCTCTGCGGATGGGACCTGTTGTAGCACGGAGTCTGCAACCATTTGGACGTGGTCGATGAGTCAGTCTGTGTCGGCATTACCGCTATGGGACCTATAAGCACCCGTAGACGCTGGGATGATCGTCGCTGTCTACGCGCAGCCATAGGATGGACAGATCCGTACCTTCAAGACTGCCGAAGCGTCGATAACAGATGTCCTCTCTGACGCATATGCAAACTCCAGCCCGGGGCACAAAGGAGTGTTCTAATTTGTACCCCGGGTAGGAGAGATATGAAGTATCAGCCGGAGAGGACACCTGAGTCTCGGTTAAAAAGAGCAAGGCCGGCTTCGCCGTCTCTAGATGGTAATGGACAGCGTTAAGGTTGGAATGAAGTCCCCTGATATTACAAATAGCGACAGCGTGACAGAGGTTGCCTTGGTCTTATTGCTCCGCTTGCTCCGAACAGGTTTCGTCTTTAGCGGAATTAAACTTTTACTTCACGCTGGTATTCTGTGAGGTCGTGGTACCACCCCAGTTCGAGCCGGCCCATCCGTGCGACAACAAAAGCTGCCGCGTGGCGCTAAAACACTGGAAATTGACTATGATAACATCAAAGTTAGAAAATTTATATCGCTGTAGAGCTACGCTGCAGAGTATGCAGAGTTGCGGCACATATTGATTGGCCTAACCGGGGATGCGGTAGACTGGTAATAGGATAAATGGGTCGGCTCGAGCGGGAAAGGACCACGCTCTCATAGAATACCAACGTAAAACAGCTGCTTAATGCTGCTGTGTTTCGTATGGTGAGTGTAAAGAACCGGAGACCCTTTTTACTGGATATGGGGCATTCCATCTTATTTCTCAGGGGTGACAACGCATCTGCTTTTTGATTCTTAATCGAGGATAAATGTAGATGCCTATTGACCACAGAATCCACCTACCTATGGACTGTATGCTTGTTTGTCACCGTTATGATATAAAAATGTGGTAGGGCCACGATGTCGAGTATTATTGATTCGGTACATTTTGATCAACTCGACCCGGGTAGGAACACGCTAGCAACAAATTTAAATAGGCGGTGGGACTTTTCTTATCGTTCGTTTGAGTATGTATTTCTGCCACCAAATAACAATGCTTGCACTGCTGTGATCCAGTCTGAAAGATATAGAGAACTAGTATCATAACTGACTGTCTGTAGCCTTCTTCGTTTAACCTTGGTTGCAGGAGGCCAAGTGCTGCAGTAGCCACTCACTATCAAGTATACTGTAAGTTCAATCGTCATTTTGGTTTTACCGTTATCCCTGAGTCAATCTGTTTCTTTATTTTTCTTTTATTTTTAAAACGTGTTTTAAAAAAACGTTTATGGTAATTATTTATATAATGGCAACTTAAATCTATTAAATTGCTATTATCTAAATAATTACCATATTTGCCATGCTTGGCAGGTTTTTTGGTGACCACAGTTATTAAAATTGCTATTAGAAGAGACTGCTGCCCATCTCTTTGTTTGTTTCCCGCTGTCGCTTGTTACGACACTCACGGGACGACATGGGGTGAGACGATATGCGGTATGAGTAACAGTTATTTCTAGCTCGTTCTTGTTACTAGTATTTACACGACTTACATCAATTATATATCATAAAGTTGTTAACATATTCTGTGTATTTTTATGTGCAGTTTGAACACGCTAATCTCCTCAATGGCTGAACCAATTTAGATGTAGTCTCTTCTTCTTTGAAACTAGATCAAATTCGTGCATCAACTATCCAGATTTGGTCTCCGCCAACAGAAGTCAAATTTTATATTACAATTTTAAGTGCTGTTGTACCAGGTATTTGTCTGTTTAATCAAACAATGGGACCAATGGTCAGTAGGCATGCAGATGCCTAGGAAAATAATAATATAATATATTTTGAGGACATGTGATTTTCACAAATGGGCTTTAAGACCGCGCTCTGGTAGGTATCTCTCATTAATCAAAGGAGGACTGTGCCCAACAGTAGGGCGCATAGAGGTTACTACGTACATGTAACTCAAATTTAAAATTGACACAGTTATGACTATGCGACGAGATTACTCCTTTTTAAAAGGCCGAGCACCCACCTGCAGTTTTCATGACTTTGCAGTTATTCATGGACAGCAGTCAGCACTTACCATTACTAAGTTCCCCACTTTTTTTTTGTTTGTGTTTTAAAAAATTTTTAACACAAAAAAAGAGTACAAATCGACTATACGACGAGCAATTGCAATTAATCTAAACTAAGTGTCGTTTGCAGTCCAATAACAGGAGATGCCCACAAGGTATTTTAGTTACGTAACTATATTAAAAGAGTTTGATGCGAGCTCGACCGATGAACCTGACGTACAAACCAAAAAATATACGAAAACGCCAAAATAAACCTTAATGTCGATACGTAAGGTGCAAAATTGGTAGATCAGTGAAACACAGCGTGAAGCTCAATTTAGAATCACCAATGGACTCTCGTTTCCAATTCTGTGACAGCCGCCGACAGGTGGAATCTAGGCCCGGCCGGAACTCATGTCCGTTAATGCCCAAAGCGAACATTTTCTCATTGACATTACCAAAATGGGGAGGAACGATGTTTGCGTTAAAAATATGTATCTGTTCTTGTAATTATGTACTTAAGTATTAAATATTTTTATTTTATTTACATGTGTTCACGTGTCCACTGTTGAACATAGGCTTCCTCCAAGGAACGCCACAAAGTACGGTCCTGAGTCACCAGCTTCCATCGACCTTCTGTATGTCTTGCCAGGTCGTTACTCTATCTAGTGGAGGGCCGCCCCACACTTCACCTACCTTTACGAGTGCCACCCGAGAAGCTTCCTTCCCCATTGGTTGTCAGTTATTATTACAATAAGTAAAATCAGAAATTAAATATCGGGAGCCATGAATACTACTACATTGCCGAATTATAACATATTCTTAATTAATTTGCAACATTTTCATTGAAGTAATAATTTGTGTTTGGTAGACCACAACTGCGAAACGAGAGATTAGGGATTCGACGGTAGCTGTGTTTTTTATTGACGTCTAAGGTTGTACCTTCGGTGTTCTTATTTACCTATCTGTCACTAACAGTCGGCCCTTACTATTCTTTTGACGTAAAAGCTAGAACATTGGATCAAGAGAGATATTATAATGTAACAAAAAATTATGGGCAGGATCAAAATATCCAAAACAAAAAATATATTTGTTAATTCGAAAGACGAAATGAAATGAGTATGAAACTTATCGAAAGAAATAACAAACATGAAATTTCCTATTAGGGTGTGAAATTTTGGTGATTATGAGGGAGAACTATGTTTACTACGTGGTAGAGCCATGCTGCAGCTATATTATGGTTGTAGCACGAATGGGTCGGCTCGACCGGGGAAGGACCACGCTCTCACAGAAAACCAGCGTAAAATAGCAGCTTAACGCTGCTGTGTTTCGTATGGTGAGTGTATGGAACCGGAGACCCTTTTTACTGGCAAAGAGGCATTCCATCTTAGTCCTCACGGGTGACAACGCATCTGCATCTTGAGTCTTTATTGAGGATAGATGTAGATGTCTATGGGTCACAGTAACCACTTACCATCAGGTGGACTGTGTGCTCGTTTGTCACCCGATCCTATAAAAAAAATAGTAGTGGAATTCGATAGGCTGTAATGGTGGTGGTGATGTTAATGATGATGATGATGATGATGAAGATGAAGAAATATATTTGGATTGCAGCAACAGTAGTATCATTTTACTTTACATTCGCCTTTAAATTTATAGCTTACAACTATAACAACTAATTTCACAGAGCATCAACATATTATTATAAATAAATTTATTAAAATTTAATTCACAAAAATCGTAGCATACACAAATTTCGACTGACTGGTATTCGAATGTATATACTCTATATACAAAGAGGGATCAGAATCTGTCAGCAGCACTGACACGGTACACGGGGCTTACAAAAATAAATATGCACATTGTAATACAAAGGTAGAATACGCGTTTATGTTTTAGAAATATTTTTTCAGTGTCGTTTGCTGCTTTGTGGATGTTATTCTAACGCGATTTTCATATACAGCATCCATATAAATATAAATCGTTTTATTTCATCATTTCTAGTACAAAATGTCGAATGAGTTGAATTTTTACCGGCATGAGTTTTCTTAAAATGTCCAAAAGACTTGCAAATTGTCACCATTTGACATCAAATTGGATCTTGAATAAATATTGGAATAATAAATAATAATATCATTAAAATTAAAAACGGAATGCTCATTCTAATGGTACCGCTAGCTGTTGACTATTGGATAAGGCCTTATCGTAAGCATTCCAGGGGAATTATAGACCACAACATCATTCTGCAACTGTGGTTGGAAAGGAAATCACTTTGCTACTGCATTCTGTATTTCATAATTATAGCACTTTGTAACCCTAAATAAAATATTAATACAAAAAAAAGATCGGATTAGTGATATATTTACACAATACAGCAAAAACAAATGCCAAACATCAAATCGAAGCAAACCACAACCAGATTAACATCAGAATTACATAATCGCATTGCGGATACATATGCGGTTGTATTTATTACATTGCGTCTTACCGTCGATCTGGGTGTTTTATCATGTATATACGGTTATTATACGAGACGGTTCTACTTATTGGGGGCCATGATATCTACAGGTAAGGACCGGTACGATTATTAGACATAGAAGGCCATAATTCACCGCATACGACATCCACCGGATGACCATCACATCTAAGAGTAATGTTTTCTCTTATATCTATTATGCAATGTAGTATAACCGTATATTTTATCTTATCCGATTATTATTCGACAAAGTATATTAATAATTAATAGAATCAGGCGTTAATTTGCGGAAATTCATTATATTAAAATTGGAAAAACATACTTTGCAGTAAATAAATGCAATACATTTTTCCAACTTTAAAGTATATTAATGTATCACCTATCACCGTTTAGTGACAGTGTTAGGGAATCCACTACCCACCATGCTGTGGGTGTTGTAAGAGGCAATAGAGGGAAATAAAATAGGAGATGGGCAGTAGCATCTTCCTGAAAACACATCTTAATAATAGATACAGCAGCCAGACTACCTACCAAACGTGGCTACACCGTTACCGTTACAGCCTATTAAAGTCCACTGCTGAACATAGGCGTCCCACATAAATAGCCTCATAGGGGAGATATTTGCCATAGTTGCCGTTTGGCTCTAGTTTTTTTTAGTCGTTATTAGTTAGACGCTACTGCCCATCACGTAGTTTGTTTCCCTCTGTCACCTCTTACGATCCCATTGGGATGATATGGGGTAGTGGATAATCTTACACCGGCCACTTCACGGTAATATTTGTAGGCTTCTGATGAGTGAAAATGATAAACAGAAACCGAAGCTATGATCGTAAATGTTTCCAATTAGTCCTCGTATTACAATGCAAAGTTTGTCAATGACAGACGATGGTCCGCCTGAACGTCCAATTTACAATCACATGAGGGCGAGTAAACGTTCATTTGACAACGTCGGCTCACGTATTCACAGTTATAACTAGGGCTGCCAAGAAAGGACGTTCTCTATTTCAGACTTTTAAAGTTGATTTTGTCCCCTAATTTGAAATCTTTATAAAAGGACAAGGCAATATCGCGCTTATTCGACATTCCCTCTGCTCGTTAAGGTCAGTGTTTAAAAATCACTTCGAGGTGACGCACGATGTTAAAGAGACAAATTACGTTACGTTGTGTATTAAAATTGTAGTTAATAGAATCAGGCATTACTTTGCGGAAATCCATTATATAAAAGCTTTTAGAAAAATTTACTTCGCAAATATCCGCGTTATAAAATAAAATGATGTGTCTTACCTAGTATGAAGAGCACCTCCCACCCTCCCTCAATTGCGTGCACTATCCCCGTCACCACTAATCCCAGCACCGCTACTCCCAACACCACTACACTAGGCAAGACACACCACTGACGATAATACGGCACGTCTTTCGCCTCTACACGAGGCATCCTCAGGTGATATAGACTCTACGGTGGCTAACCGTTAAGTTAAAGTTAAAACAGCAGTATGATATCCTTTATTTTCATCTTATGTACTTTATTTAATCGTATCTAATTCTCTAAAATATAAAAATGGAGCTGGCAACCCTGGTTATAACGGACATTGAAATCTAGTTTGCTGTTACATATTCAATATTTGTACCTAGTAAATGGAAAGTTTGCTGGCCTATTGGATTAAATCCAGTATCATTTTATACGTAATTATAATAATTGCAGTAATATCAAAAGTCCAATGAAAAACATAGATCTCCCACAGTTATTACACAGGCGAACTAGTATTCTATTACAAATAAATGATTAAAAATTAGTCTGGTCTTGTTTAATTCTTGCTTATTGCCTGCAGATCTGTTTGCCAGTA
Organism: Parnassius mnemosyne; assembly: GCA_963668995.1. NCBI lineage: Eukaryota > Metazoa > Arthropoda > Insecta > Lepidoptera > Papilionidae > Parnassius > Parnassius mnemosyne. Next base: position 8,617,120 of record CAVLGL010000024.1, read on the forward strand.
GCACAAGCCTTCTCGAACTTTTTCCATTCATTTCTTTCTTGAGCCACTCTGTTCCACATCACTCCTGCCACTTCCTGCCATTTGCCTGATATTGTCATCCCACCTTTTCTGTCTTCTACCTATTTTCCCTTATTCCTTCTCTAGGGTACTAAAGTGTCACAATTTTACTCGAGTAAAAGATAAAATTGCCTCATGGAGAGGATATTTGCCATAGTTGCCACATTTGGCAGGTGGGTTGGCAACCACAGTTTTTTTTTCTAGATGTTATTAGAAAGACGCTGACTTGTTTCCCCCTGCCGCCTCTCACGCCACCGTTTTGTCCATATGATTATTTTATTTGTATTGGGCGCGTATTTAAGTGGTCAGTTTAATTTTTCGAAACTAGCACGCAATTAATCGAAAAAGTGTACTTTTAAAATTATTTATATTTCTTTTTGAGATACATTTAAAATTTTCATCAAACAATTCATTTTACTGTATAGTTGGTGTAAGATTATCTACTACCCCATATCATACCGTGTCGTAAGAGGCGACAGAGTTAAAAAAAATCAGTCATATGGGCAACAGCGTCTTCCTAATAACGACTAAAATTAAAAAAATCTGCTGTTGCCAACCCGCTTGCCAAGTGTTGCAACAACGCGCAAATATCCCTCCTATGAGACAAACTTTGGAGAAGACCTATGTTCAGCATTGTACTTCAATAGGCTGTAACCGTATACGCAATTTTTATGAGATAGAAAATTTACATTGGTAATTAGATAGGAAGCCCTAAAAATGAGATATGAGCAATACTCGTAATAAAATGGGATTATTTTTACGATTTGATTAGGTAATAACTTAAGACAGAAGGACCCTTAAGTAGGGAGTGAATAAATTAACCGACTTGGTATTACATGGATCTCACTTTTTACGGTAGAAGAACTGAGTTGCGAGACTTGGCATTCAATTGTCCTCGATTAAGAATCAAAATGCAGATGCGTTGTTTCCCCTGAGGCCTAAGATGGAATGCCTCCTTTCCAATAACAAGTATCTCCGGCTCTCTACCCTCACCATACGAAACACAACAGCATTACGCTTCTATTTTAGGTTGGTATTCGTTATGGCAAGTTTGAGTCGGCCCATACTTGCTATATTAGCTACAGTATAGCTTTACCGATTACATGTATTCAATATGTAGTTTCCTATTATTTTGAGTTATTATAGCAGTGTAGTGTTCATTTACCTCTTTTTTTTACCTCTCACTTAACTGAAAAGAAAGAGACATAATTACGCTTACCTCTAAGCTACTTTGAAAAGCTAGTAGCTAGTATTTATTCTGCTAAGTGCAAACTACAACTATTCACTTTGACCATGTACGTAAAATAGAACACAGGGAAACCGAGCTTAATCCAAAAGTGTTTCATTTTAGAATTCTATATCGTATTCAACTCTTTATCGTATTCTGTATTCTTATTTTGTACTCAAATGGCTGGTAAACAACCCTTGACCCCATTTTGGTATGTGGGTGTCGTAGGTGGTGATTATGAATAATGCCAAATAGATCTCACGATTTCCGATAGATGGCGGTAAAGCCATCTCGTTTTCCCCATACGTAAATTACCCCGTCCAAACACGAGAAGATGCTTAAAAAGTGCGCATAATTCTTGTGATTGCCAAGTCACATGGAAGGAAAATCCTCCCTAAAACGAGACAGACCCATATTCTGAAGTAAACTTTTACAGGCTGATGATGAGAAGAAAAGAGACAAAAATGTAACATCAGGTAACTAATATTTTATCATAGATGTAAGCGGAAGAGAAAAAATACTAATATAATTTAAAATTTAAAATTTTGTACAACCGACTTCAATATAAATTATTAAGAATAACTCAAAAACTATTTATCGATCAAATTTATATGGGACCACATGTAAAGCACGAGCTTTCAAATATAAAAAGAATCATCGAAATCGGTTAAAATAGTGAAAAGTTATGAGGTAACACACATAAAAAAATATACAGTCGAATTGAGTACCGGCTCCTTTTTGAAGGCGGTAGAAAAGTTTTTCTGATTCTCGTTACTGAAAATACAAAACACATAATACGTGTTTAATATCCTAAGATAATAATCTCTGCTCGATGAAATTTATAAAGTCATGATCATGGATGACACTGGATTAAAAAATTAACAAGAACGAACTTGTTTCCCGCAATAGAGCATAAATGTCGCGTGATAAAGCAGAAGCTATTTAAGTACACAAGTGATAAATGGTACATGATTAATGATCTCTCGGCTTTCAACTCTTTCACTTGCCCGTTATTCATAATTTAAGATGTTCTGATTAGAATGGATTTGACTATTTTGAACAAACGGCGAGTAAAATATCAAGTTGCTACTGAACAACGTTTGAGATTGATGATAATAAAAAATATGATATCTTTTTACTTTATTAATGTTTCGAATTTTTCGTCGAGTCGCCTAGAAAATTGCAAGGTGTCAAATTACTTTAACTAAAAACGTAAAAAAAATTTAAGGGGGAATAAGACACTTTTCCCAAACACTTTTCCCAAACACTTGCACTTGATCGCACTGCTGATTGACGAACGAGACTCTGTAGGCTGATGACACAAAAACATCTTTATAATTTCTTATATTCTAACACTATACATTGAGAATAACTCATTTTAAAATGTATTTCGCGTTTAATTTAAGTTATTTTTACTTATTTTAATTCCTAACGTTTTGGGTGCTTTTAAGCACGATCGTGTGGCTGAGTTGTTAAATGTCACAAAATAGACTGCACAGAATGCACCGTGCACCGACACTGTAATATTTAAATATTAATATATAAACTAAAAATATGAAATAACGATATTAAGCACATTGCGCTACACAATTAGTTAAAGTGATTAACAATTAAGATAAAGATGTCATTATTATCAAATTGGGGTTTAAATAACGCAGTAGAAAAAACATATTCGGGTTTATTCGTATTCTATATAGTTTAACATAAAATTTTGTATGTATCTTCCAGAGTATCAGCTCTGTAGTCACAAGCCTACCTGCAATGAGTATTGTGTGAGAGTGTCTTCTTAGAAAGGGCTTATGTTCAATATTACACCTAAAAGAATTGATGATTTTAAGGTTAAGACGTTCGCAAAAATATTTTCAAGTCAACAAAAAGGAGCCCTTATATTCTATTAAAGTAGTGCCTAATCTTCTCTGCTAATATCAACGCTCATTTCAAATAATCGAAGGATAACCTAACAGGTACATATAAAGTTTTGTCAAGTATGCCGATTCTATCATTTCGACAATTTTCAATACTACATACTACATTACTACTTTTTATTCTTGGCGTCATTTTATACTGTAACCACAATACAATGCTGAGGTAGCTGAAACTGTTCCATATACTATAATTCATGAGACATACCAACTCTGTAAGATATTGCATCAAATATGGATAAAATTTGCAAATCTCGAGTACAATCACAACTGTTACAATAATGTTGATAATTAGTTCTTAGTGTATTATCCATGCTTTTATGATATTCCTTCGGTCAAATTTTCCGTTGAATTATGTCACTGATAATAAAGTAACTTATTGTCTTATTTTTGTTTCAGGTAAGTCCAGTGCGTGGAAGTAAAATGAAATAGAGGTACACTTACACTGGTGTAAGAAGGATCATATTATTTTCATACAATCATCTTCATGATCATGTCGCTGGATCTGATCCAGAATGGAGAACTACTACTTCGAAATACTTCTTGACACTTCTTCTACAACACTGTTCTATCATTTATATTGGTGTTTTTTTGATAGGATAGGGTGATAAACGAGCACATAGTCCACCTGATGGTAAGTGGATGCTGTGACCCATAGACATCCACATCTATCCTCAATAAAGAATCAAAACGCAGATGCGTGGTCACCCGTGAGGACTAAGATTGAATGCCTATTTTCCAGTAAAAAGGGCCTCCGGTTCTCTACACTCACTATACGAAACACAGCAGTGCTAAAGCTGCTATTTTACGCTGGTGTTCTGTGAGAGCGTGGTCCTTCCACGGTTCAGCCGACCCACGTATGGCTCTACCACGTAAAACATTATTGTCACGTGAAACAATAATACACGCTTTATATGAATAGTCCATTATTAAATGCAGGAAATGTAATGTTAAAGTGATAGCAGCCTAATGTTACGCTTCGGACTGCAAACTCAGAAAGTCGTGGGTTCGAATCCGCCATTCGATTACAGTGGTGAACCACTCTTAATACAAGCATGTTTAAGATTACTGGGGATGGTAAACGGGAGTATTAGTTATGTTGTATTATTTTTTTTTTTGTAAAAAAGAATGTATTAAAAAAATACCTTATTAAGAAAAATATATTTCATCCAACACGACTACAAATCGTCGAGTAGCCTCAGAGCACATTATTTAATAAAGAAAAAAATACTTTTTAACTCTTCGCTTTATCTAACGGGCAAATTTGACACCGTTTGTAGAATTACTGAATTTCTGAGGCACATTTCAGTGCAATAACTTCATGTTATACATATAGAATTGGAAGAAAGTTTAGTTACAGTGTGAGAAAAACAACATAGCCAGACTAAAAAAAAATAATAATAACAATTGTTAAATTGATCCTTCTAGAATTTGAATTCAGAACATCGTATGCCATACGCTGATGAACTACACGTTTGTCAGTAAAATTATGTCAATATAATTGTTACTCATTTTTACGCTATCATACTCTTATAGACTAGTTAATCTTTATCTATTCCAAGAAATATCATTTCGGTTTACAATTTGAGCGATTATTTTCATGGCAGTTCACTTAATGGCAGTTGTCTGTAACAATCTCTTATGAAATCACCGTTGGTATATTGAAAGCATGTTATAACTGTCGGTTCATAACATAATCTGTTATAATATGAACATATTTCATAACGTCGTAGGAAACTAACTTTATGGAAGCACGTTTGATCCGAACTTCAAGTAGACCCACAACCACAACGGTTATAAACTTGTATGAGGGATCGTTGTTTTATAGTGAAAACAATCCATAGTTTGACTATTATCGAGAAAATTATGTCAGAGAAACTATTTCAATATAGCATATTAGATTATATATGATTTTAGATGTTCAAGTAGTCTGTATAAAGGCATGAAGATATTTTTTTACAAATTATTTTATTAAGCGCTAAGCTAAGCGCTCGATGTAAATTTCATTACACACGCGATTAACACGGGTTCGATGCCCGCCGGCACCAATGAAATTGTCAACTGCTATCTTAAGTAGTGGTTTACCACGTGCGCGGTGGGGTAGGAAAACTTCGTGAGGAAACCTGCATGTCTGAGAAATAAGAAAAAAATATTTTGAAGACGTGTGTAGTTCGTCAACATGCATCGGCACAGCGCGGCGGATATTTCCTTGCCCTAAAACCCTATCAAACATGAGAGGATGCTTGTGCCCAGCAGTAAGACATATAGGCTGTAACTTTACATTACTTTTTAAACTATTTGCAAAGTTAGCATAAAATTTTTGTGACTTGTTAGTAGCAAATATTAAAGACATCAAATTTGACAACCGAACCGTTAGGCAATAAAAATTAAATTTTTTATATCGAGAATTTTCTTACCTACATAATAAGTAGCCATTCCTTGACTACAATCTAGCCTGGTGATAAGTGGTGTTGAATCCATAGATAGTAAACACACTGTCTTAGCGCAATAAAAGTCTCCTTACTCTTTTTAGTACGAACTAGAAAATATTTTTTCTGATTGACCTTAGCTATATTTCCCGTGATGGATGAAATGTCTTCATAATTAATTACGTTTTCATATAAACCCTTAGGGAATTCTACTCGCACGTGTCTATCTTCACATAATTTGTTTTTCCAAATTTGTATATTTTATTGCATATCATCATATTTAATTACATAATTTTATATTATTAGTTTAAAATAAAGTTTACTTTAAAAATAGTTGCTCAGTACTGCCTGACACATTGATAAATAAATAAATAAATAAATATACGACTAATACAAAAATATTTATTGAATATGAAAAACAAATTTGAATCTTACTATTAGATTACCTTTAAACACAACATAATTGAATATTCTAAACTTATAATCGATAAAGATCGAGAACTTACTCGTATAAGCTGAAATCGACTTCAGCTTATAAGCAAAATAATTACTAGTGTTGTTATACTCGAAGTTATCGTGAAGAGCTAGGTAAATTCTACAACAGCCCTTGTCGTTGCCCCGTTTGCGTTATAATGGAATATTAGATACTGCCATAAACCCGCTCTGAGCTGACGACACGTCTATTAAAATTTGACCTCTGAAAATATGTACTGGCTTCCGACTACGTTGTCAGATAGATACGTTAAATGTAAAGGGGTAGGTAGTTAATAAATCTGCTCAGATATTTTAACGAAACATCTACCAGAAAATAATTCAGCCCTATTACTAAAGTTTTATCAAAATCTTTTAAGAAATGCACTTCCCCTGGTATTGCAGTTGTTCATGGGTAACGGTCAACACTTGCCATCAGGTGAGCTCCTTACTCGTTGCCCCCTCTTCTATAAAAAAATGATCCAGAAATAGCAAATATACGATATTTTTTTTACTTTTCTGATTATTTATTTTAAATTACAATATTAAGTAGATAATATTTAATACATAGCATGGCCAAGAAATTTTGTGGTAGCCAGTAATTTATTCACATAATTAACTATACATATGTTATCTATTAAACTTGACCTGATGAACCAGATTAAACACCTTGAACACTTTGCTCAGTGATAAAGAAATACTTCTCGAGGAAGCCTGCATGTCTGAGGGATAAAAGTTTTTTTTTTTATAGAAGAGGGGGCAAACGAGCATTCGTCTCACCTGATGGTAAGTGATTACCGCCGCCCATGAACAACCGCAACACCAGGGGAATTGCAAATGCGTTGCCGGCCTTTTAGAAAGGTGTAAGCTCTTTTCTTGAAGGTTCCTAAGTCGTATCGGTCCGGAAAATTCGCTGGTGGTAATTGATTCCACAAGGAAGTTGTGCAAGGGAGAAAACTTCTTCTAAATCGCACAGTGGTGGACCGCCAATCATCCAGATGGTATGAATGGTAACGCGAGTTTTGTCGCGATGTGCGATGGTGAAATTGAGCGGCTGGAATTAGTCCGAACAATTCCTCAGAGCACTCCCCGTGATAGATGCGATAAAATACGCAAAGAGATACAACATCTCTACGCAGTGCCAGTGTATCGAGCCGATCAGAAAGAACTCGGTCGTCGACGATTCGAACCGCTCTGCACTGGATGCGGTCAAGTGAAAGGAGCTGGCACCGGGGTGCCCCGGCCCAGAGATGAGAACAGTATTCCATTTGGGGCCGAACTTGCGCTTTGTAAAGTTGCAAGCGATGTGCCGGCACGAAACACTGTCTCGCTCTGCTGAGCACGTTAAGCTTTTTAGAGGCCAATTTGGCCTTCCCTTCCAAGTGACCACGAAACCGCACACTATTCGATATGTCGACGCCAAGGATTCCGATACTAGCTTAGGCAGCAAGGGGAGTGCCTTGAAACTGAGGAGATACGACAAAGGGGGTTTTTTAGCGGTAAACGCGCAAACTTGTTTCTTCTGGGGATTGAACTGGACTTGATTTAGTCGGCACTAATCCGAGACTTTGTTAATCAAAGACTCGACTTGAGACACAAGTTTGTCCCGGTACTCAGCGACGTTTTCCCGAGAAATATTGACACGGCCGGTATATAAGGCATCACCAGTGCTGTCGTCTGTATAGCAATGAATGCTACCAGTTAGCAACATATCATTGATATGCAGGAGAAACAGCGTTGGTGATAGCACGCAGCCTTGTGGAACACCAGCGTTGATAGGCTTGAAATCAAAGCATGCACCGTCTACTACGACCTTGATGCTCCGATCAGCAAGGAAAGAAGTAAAAAAAAAGTATTTCGATGGCACGATATTTATTTATTTTATATAAGAGGGGGCAATCATGCATGCGGCTCACCTGATGGTAAGTGAGTACCGCCACCCATGAACAACTGCAACACAAGGGAAATTGCAAACGCGTTACCAGCTTTTTAAAAAAGAGTAAGCACTGAAGGTCCTAAGTAGTATCGGTCCGGAAAAATCGCTGGTGGTAGTCAATTCCAATTGTGCAAGGAAGAAAACTTCTTGTTAATTGCACAATGGTGGACCGCCAATCATACAAAATGTATGAATGGTAGCACGATGTGAAGTTCACCATACACTACTGTTGCCATTACAGTAATTGCTCCATAACCCTCACAAAATTTATAGGAAGTTTTTTTTTATAGCATAAGGATGACAAGCACGCCCACAGTCCACCTGATGGTAAGTCGGTGCTATGGCCCATAGATACCTAAATATATCATCGATAAAGAATCGAAGTGCTGATGCGTTTTCATCGGAAACAGCGGCGTTCAGCTGCTACTTTACGCTGGTATTGTATTAGAGTGTGGTCCTTCCCCAGTCGAACCGACCCATTCGTGCTACAATTATACCACTAATATAGCTGCAGTATAGCTTTACCACGTGCAAGAGTCTCCATTTCTTACACTTTTCTTACACTTACCTAACGAAATATATCAAAATTATACTACTATTTGATGCTGGTATTGTGTGAGAGCTTGGCTGAGCCGACCTATTCGTGCTACTACCATAATATAGCTGCAGATTGGCTCTACCACGTATTGATTATTGTATTATCTTTATATTAGCTTGTGTTTTTGCCTTGAAATATTAGTTTTTCTGCTTCCGATTTTTGTGAAAAATATTTTGTGGAACGCCGCCAAATAAGTTAGAGTGCCTTAAGTATGTAGATATATATACATGTATAGATAGACTATGTTGCCTAAGTGTTTAAATATATCCACACAGAAGCAATCTAAATTATTAAATACCTTAATGTTTTGAGTTAAGGTTCTGTGTTAATTTAGCAGTTATGATCTTCATTCATTACGTGGTAAAGGCATGTTGCAGCTATATTTGTAGTATAGTTGTAGCACGAATAGAAATACCAGCGTAAAATAGGAGCTCAACGCTGCTGCGTTTCGTTGGGTGATTTTAGAGAACCGGAAACCCCTTTTACTGGAAACGAGGCATTCCATCTTAGTCCTCACGAGTGAAAATCGTAAGTAATCGAGGATAAATGTAGATGTCTATGCCACAGCAACCACTTACCATCAGGTGGAATGTGTGCTCGTTTGTCACCCTTAATCTATAAAATCATTATAAATGTTAAAATAAAAATAATATTTAATTATAAAACGAAAGCTCCTAAGTTTCCAAGGAATTTCCAAAGGTATTTTGATTTAAACTAACTTACTTCGTCCTTACTTCTACGCATGAGTATGAAATCGGAGCCTATAAAATTATATGACTTTTGGGATCGTAATCTTATAGATTTTCTTTGCGCTGGTTTCCATTTGAGTAATTCTGATTTTGGGCACTTGATTGAAAATCGCTTTAGTTTGAAATAGCGAATATTTTGTTATAATTATGTGGAACCTGTTTAGTAATTACCAGTAATTTTACAAATTAGAAGCTGATTAATAACGCTATTTAAAATATAGAGATACTAGTGATCCACCCTGGCTGTGTGATTTCTAGATCTCGACAACAGCGCCACCTGCCGGTTCCAATTTTGAATCTAAATCATTTTCAAATCAATAGGCGAAGAGATAATTACCAAACTGCTCACGCTTGTTTTTTCCAGTTTTTATTAGTATTAATTATATATTTTATTATTACGCGGCTGCCATTCTTATGTTAAATATATTTTTTCTCTTTTACTTTGTCTTAATTTGAATGAGGAAAACATAGTTTGAATTGTGTACTTTATTTTCAAAATAATAAATACATCCACCCATCCATTATAGCTTATAAAAGTCCATTGCTGAAAATATGCCTCCCTCATATATCGAAACACATAATGTTATCTAGGCGGCCAATTGCAAGAAAGTTATTTTGTCCCCTGTATTGAATTCTTATATTTAAGCTAATTTTTTATATTATACTAGCTGACCAGGCAGACGTTGTTCTGCCCTTTCCGACGACCATTTGCTTTCCTAAAAAAAAGAAAAAAACTGAAATTAGCAATAAAAAAATTGAGGGTCACTTATCAGGATAAAAAATATCATATCTCTTTAAGTTGGACCAACCTGCACACAGTGTGCAAAATTTCATTGAAATCAGTTCAAAAGTTTAGAAGTACATCGCGGACAAACAATGTGACACGTAATTTTTATATATAAAGATATAATCCACTTTTATGTTTTGCGATCAATTTTGTTTTTGTTTTTCTTTTCACAGAGTGATGGTTTAGGGGGTTAGCTGTGATTGCTTTTAGAAGCGTTTTTACGCACCTCACATTTTGATAAAACACATTAAATTACCTTACACATTTTCTTCAGGCGGAGCGCAAGTGATAAATGGTGCACGCGTAAATCTCGAAAGGCTTAGTAATACAGTTTACGCTAACTGATATTAAAATAAAAATAAAAGTAAAAAGGAGCTTTTGTTTTGTTGTTTCTTGAAAAAAAATCTTTTGTAATAGTGCAGTGGCTTATTTATTTATTTATTTATTTAACAATTTTGTACACACAAAATAATGTTACAAGGAAGAGAAAAAAAAGATATTTTGTACAAAGGCACTGCTTATTTCATATTGAAATTTCTTCCAGCAGGCCTGATACTGGACAAATTAAAAGAGAAGCTGATCTAGTGTGCACTCTCATAATAAAATTTTAGTAATAAGTTATTAACAAAGCTGTCATTTTTTTTAGAAGTTATGTATTTTTTCTATAATTTTCCTAATTAGGTTGTCTATAAAATTAAATGAAATATGAAAAACATATACAATTTTATTTTCTTATGTCTACGATGGATATGAAAATAAAATAAAGTTTGTCCAATTTCATTCTTTTAAACCTACTGAATCTATTATTGTTTCGAAATTAGTTTCATCTGACCGGAGGACAGTTGAAAACAGTTTTTCAGCTTAGAGTTATATAATTTCTAACAGTTACCGTTACAGTCTATTAAAGTCCACTGCTGAACATAGGCCCCCTCATATTGACTCATAGGGGGTATGTTTGCCACAGTTGGGATTCGGGTTGGCAGCCGCAGTTTTTATTTTTTATTTTTAGACGTTATTAGAAAGACGCTGCTGCCTATCTCCTGATTTGTTTTCTTCTATCGCCTCTTACGAAACCCACGAGATGTTATGGGGTAGTGGATATTCTTAGACCGCCATTACACGTTAAAAATTGAATGTTCTAAAATAATTCTATATAATTGTAAATTAAATTAATATCCGAAACCAATTTCATTTCTTGTTACTTATTTAAGCACCAACAAAATGTAAGCTATCAATTGTAATAAAAAACACTTAATATTTGAACGGAACATGCAATCAAGCATAACCATAACTATAGGTAACCATAAATACCAGAATACCAGCGTAAAATAGCAGCTTAAATTTATGCTTCATTTGGCGAGTGTAGAAAACCGGAGACCCTTTTTACCTTTAACGAGGCATTCTGTCTTAGTCCTCAGGGATTACGAATCTACATTTCAATTTTTAATCCGTGATAGATTTAGACAGATGTAGATGTCTATGGCCCACAAATTATCATCAGTTTTATTGTTTTGCGTCACCCTTATTCTATATAAAATTATTTAGAATAAGTTTGATAATATATAAAAAATTTCTATGCAAAATGACAAAATATGGAATCCGTAGTACTGTTTTACAGACATGAATGATTTTATTACGCACAACATAATTTAATACCAGGAGTAATGCCCTGCAATAAAAGGTTTATAGATAGTTTGAAAATAGGCAGCGAAGAAAATAAAACACGACAAGAGACCAGGGCAATATACTCGAACGCAGAGCGACATCATGTCTGCTTTTGCGTCACAGATTTGTCTAGAGTCCTTTTTCAACCGAATTAACGACACCCGTGTCGCCAAGTTATTTGTCACCGAATACCTATATCCGTTCAAATGTCTCCACCCTTTATTTTTAAAGTTGAAATGTGTCGCCCGGAAAAACGACGTTTATTGCAGTATCCTTGTCGCTACACTCCAATTTATATCCGTGTTCGGAGATTTATTTTGCGAAGCTGTTGTTTAGATTGTATCAAATAGATATTTAAGCAGTTGTTATGAATTTAGAAATGCTGCTTTACTGCCGAAACAAAATGCTGTTAAAAATTTTTTACATCTTATAAACTGAAATTTTTGTATCTATCTCATCATCATCATCACTACAGTAATACAAGTCTACTGTTGAACATAAGTCTGCCTTAAGGAACACAAAACACGATCTTGAGCCACCTGAATCCATCGACTTCCTGCATGTCTTCCCAGGTCGTCACATATACTGTACACCCTATACTTTAAGAGAGTAGGACGCCTGGTCTACATAATACACCAACCGTGCGGGTATATATACACAACTTCCCCGCCAAAGTCACTAGTTGGTGACTGAATGAATAAATAATATGCATGACTTCACTTAAACATGCTATTGAAGAGAAAATATGCATTTTTTATTTAATCGTCCATGATTTTAAATAAAATAAAAGATTTAAAAAACTAGTACTAATTATAAGAAGCGATAGAGGTTTGTAAGGATCGTGACACTTGGCGATCTGTTCTCTCTGGCTACCCCGTCAGGGATTGTGCGTGAAGACAAGTAAGTACTAATTATGTTGTGATTATTATACCTTGTTAATAGTAATTATGTACTTGATGGATTTTTTTTAGTTTCAAATCATTGAATGCATTTAATTTAACTACGTAGTCCTTAAACTAGTAGTAATTAAAAATATATACTCCGGTTGATAACTTACGTTCGTAGTAAATTTTTTGTATTTAGCTAAAATTAAGTAGTCAGTGCTCTTTTAAAATTGTAAAATAAATTTAGTAATTTTTAATCTATTTATTAACTTAAAAAAAACAATATGCAAATCGTAAACAAATCAAAACTAACTTAAATTAAAGATTAAAAGTGACAAATGAGAACACAGTTCACCTTATAGTAGGTACATACTGTTACCCATAAACATCTATATCTGTCTTCCATTGAGAATCAAAATGCAGATGCGTGGCAACCAATGAGGAAGATGGAATGCCTCGTATCCAGTAAAAAGGGTCTCCGGTTCTGTCACTCACTATACGAAACACAAAGGCATTAAGCTGCTACTTAATGCTGGCATTCAGCAAGAGCGTGTTCCTTCCCCTTTCGAGTCGAGTATTCGTGCCAGAAGCGGCCCCACAGGAAGTGGACCTGGTCGAGCCCCGACGGTTCGACAAAAAATGAGATTGACTTCATTATGACGACCAGACGACAACTGTTCAGTGATGTCTCAGTGATCGCGAGGGTGAAAACCGGCAGCGATCACCGAATGGTTAGAGGCACACTGAACCTAAACGTTAAGTTGGAGAGGTCTCGTCTAATGAAGTCAACGCTCCGTCCCCCTCGTGCTCTAATCCAAAGTCCCGAAACCTTTCAGCTCGAGTTGCAAAACCGTTTTCAGTGCCTAGAAGACTGCAATGAAGTGGACGATTTGAATGACAAGCTCGTGGAAACTGTCCATGCGGTCGGAGCTAAGTTCTGCAAGACCCGCCGCAGAAGAACACAAAAACTCTCCGATCACACTCTTAATCTCATGGCTGTTAGACGGGAGATGAAGCTACATTCTTCAACAGATTTGACAGCATACAGGCAACTGAACAGACAGATCTCCAAATGCATGCGGCGGGACTTACGCAACTTCAATACAGCTCGTATTGAAGAAGCGATCGAGCGGAACCAAGGCTCCAAAGTCTTTGCCAGAGATTTGTCTGCCAGAAAGAGCCAACTGTCAAAGCTGAAGACCGAGTGTGGCAGCATCGTTTCCGGGGCACCTGAGATTTTGAGTGAGATTGAGAGGTTCTATGGGCAGCTGTACACGTCATCGTTGGAGCCACACGCAAGTGTGAGTAACGATCCAAGAGCGAGTCTTATCCGACATTATTCCGATGATATCCCGGACGTCAGTCTGAGCGAGATTAGAATGGCTCTCCAGCACCTTAAAAACGGCAAGGCCCCAGGCCAGGATGGAATTACAGCGGAGCTTCTGAAAGCGGGTGGAAAACCGGTACTTGAAGTCCTTCAGAAGCTCTTTAATTCCGTCCTCCATGGTGGCATTACACCGGAGGCGTGGAGCAGAAGTGCGGTGGTCTTGTTCTTCAAGAAAGGCGACAACGCTCTCTTGAAGAACTACAGACCGATTTCCCTTCTGAGCCGCGTCTACGTGCTGTTTTCGAGAGTCATTACGAATCGTCTCGCGCGCAGACTTGACGACTTCCAGCCTCCTGAACAAGCCGGTTTCCGAAAAGGCTTTAGCACCATAGACCACATACATACCCTTCGGCAAATTGTACAGAAGTCCGAGGAGTACAATTTGCCACTATGTCTGGCGTATGTGGACTATGAGAAAGCCTTTGATTCCGTCGAAATTTGGGCGGTGCTGCAGTCCCTTCAGCGATGCCAAGTTGACTGTCGGTATATCGAAGTGTTGAAGTGCTTGTACAGTAGGGCTACGATGGCTATCCGAGTACAGAACCAGAGTACGAAACCTATCCAATTGCAGAGAGGTGTAAGACAGGGTGACGTCATATCCCCGAAACTCTTCACCGCTGCATTGGAAGATGTTTTCAAGCTTCTGGACTGGAAAGGATACGGTATCAACATCAATGGCGAGTACATCACTCACCTTCGATTTGCCGACGATATAGTCCTTATGGCAGAATCGCTGGAGGACCTAAGCACTATGCTCAATGACCTCAATAGTGTTTCCCAACGGATAGGTCTTAAGATGAACATGGACAAAACAAAGATCATGTTTAATGTCCATGTCACACCTATGCCGGTAGTTGTTGGGAACACTAAGCTCGAAGTTGTTGACGAGTATGTTTACCTGGGACAAATAGTCCGACTAGGTAAGTCCAACTTCGACCGAGAGGTCAATCGACGGATTCAACTCGGTTGGGCAGCGTTCGGGAAATTACGGCACATCTTCTCGTCAGGTATACCTCAAAACTTGAAAACGAGACTGTACACCCAGTGCGTGTTGCCAGTGATGACATACGGAACTGAGACGTGGTCCTTCACTGCTGGCCGGATGAGGAAGCTCAAGGTCGCTCAGCGAGCTATGGAGAGGGCTATGCTCGGAGTTTCTCTGCGTGATAAACTCAGAAATGAGGATATCCGCAGTAGAACCAGAGTGACCGACATAGTCCAACGGATTAGTAAGCTGAAGTGGCAATGGGCCGGCCATATAGCTCGAAGAACCGACAACCGATGGGGAAGAAAGGTTCTCGAGTGGCAGCCTCGTACCGGCAGGCGAAGTGTAGGGCGTCCCCCCACTAGATGGAGTGACGACCTGGTAAGATTTGCAGGAAGTCGATGGATGCAGGTGGCTCAGGACCGTGCTTTGTGGCATTCTTTGGGGGAGGCCTATGTTCAGCAGTGGACTTGTGAAGGGCTGTAATGATGATGATGATGATGATTCGTGCTACAATCATAATATAGCCGTATCGTGGCTCTACAAAATATTGATAAAGAAGAAGAATGATGGTGAAGAAAATATTGCAAAACGGTCATTACTGCTACTGAAATAAGACGGAAATTGCAAAATTCGCTCACGCGCTTTTGTAAAATTGTTGAATAATTTTAATCAAATACGCTTCTTCACGCAGCTATGAGAGTGAAATGTTTCCTTACCGCTGGTATACAAAGAAGGTTTATTTCCGGAGAGCAGCTGTAATGAATGCGTCACTCTGACTCGTAACGTTCATTTCGGTGACGTTTTAATGAATCAAGGTCTTGCCATTTGATTTAATTGTATGTAAAGATAGCACTTTTATTACATTTTATTTCCTGGCCATTATAGAAAAATTCGTATTTAAAAAAAACGTAATATTTTGTGATAAGTTACATCACAATATATTAGTAGTAGATAGTGAAATATTACAACACAACCTGTTGCGTATTGAGGCTGACTGTTGTCTCTGAAATTACATCTTAGTTTACCCGCGATTTAATAGGGTAACCGTTAAAACGGGTAGGTAGATGCAATACACAATAATATCTTGTACGAAATTAATAGTTCAAATTTCTTTAGGTTTTATATAAGAACTATTTGGAATATTTAGAGACGATGGCAGGATGCTCGACGGTATGACTTGTATCCCTTGGGAGAGAAGCAAAGCCCTAGCGTGGGATGCTACGTGCGTAGACACTTGTGCCGCATGTATGAGTCTTTGAGAAATTATGGACTACATATTCTTATAGGAACTATATCCGCGATGTTTTGTCGCTGATGGTGATAATCAGGCTAGTTCTTTGCTCGCTCAAAGCCTGAGTATAGCTATTCAGCGAGGAAAAGCAGCCAGTGTTCTTGGTACTACGCTTTATTTTTTACTATGGTATTAATTGTTATATCGACTGATAATAAGTTAAAAAAAAAACGTTTAAAATTACTAATATCAGTAATTAGAAAAATATTATTACTATAATTTAAGTGCAGATATTTAAAATTGAAGCATAATTTGTTATCATATATTTTAAATAATCGATTAATTCTCCTATCGTCACTTTATTTTTATTACCTAATTAAAATATTTAAAAAAAGGTAGTACAAAACATATTTTTTAAAATATTCTACAAAATTTCTTCTAAGCCAATCATCATTTCATGAAATAATAAGTTTAAATATTAAATTTAATTAATATAATCATATTAAAGCTGTATAGCACATAAGTTATATGATATTTTATACATATTTTACGAATATGTGAAGATTTATTAAAGAGCATGGGTTTGCTTAGTTTTGCATAAAATTGATTTCATTACTCCTCGTCTCTCTGTGGCTCATTCCATTTTCTCTTTTAAATATTCTTTTGGGCATAAAAGTAGGTAAAGCTATAAAACTAAAAGAGAAGACTAAATTACTTTAATTCATAATGTAAAGCCGTTTGTAATAAATATTAAAATGGTTTATTTTAACCAGCATATTATTTAAATAAAATGGAGATTACTATAAACAAGAATTTGCTATCTGGAATAACAAACAATTATTTCATTATCCAAATAAGCTAACACTGCAGTTTAAAATCAGTTATAAAATTTTAACAGAAAATAATGGCTTGAAAAGCAGAAAAAAAAATAATAGAATGCTGCATTCACCATTCCAAATACAAATAAGAGGAATTAACTGCACGTCGTCAGTCGGCGGGCAATTATTCTCTGTCGGCCGTGAACACGCTATTTTTCGAGGCTGCTTGTAATTTCGCTGGTTGATGTTTGCACTCACCGTTCCATATTGCGAACGGCTAATAATTTATTGGACCGCATCTCCATTTATTGATAAACGACACAGCAGATCGTGACGCCGGCAATATCATTTAAATCCCGTCGCCTTTGTCGCTCGCGATTTATTACACGATTTACGTGATATCGCTTTTAAGCGTTATTAAACAACTCATATTTAAAGTAATGTAAGAGTTCTAAAGTTGAGAAATTTTAATATTCGTATCTGAAAACGATTGCCGACGTTTATTCAAATTAAAGTGCCATAGAGTAAGTAATAAAAGGGATATTTGTATGTTTTTATTTTTTAGTTTAGCAATAACCTGACACAAGTTCTTTATCGGACGATACGGATTTGACGGATGGGGGGGGTTAGGCGGCAAAAAGTGTAAGATTTTCCCGTCACGAACCCTTCTGACGTAGTGTAAATGGCTATAAAGAAGCGAGATGGAATAATATCCATCTCCCTAGCACTTTTAGCACTCTTAGCTTGCCATGAAAGAAATATTATTTAATTTTAAATGACGCTTCATTTTAAAAGATGCTTGTAATTCATTTATTTGTGTTTGTTAATCAATAATATAATACGATTATCAATAATAATATACTACGAAAGGATCTTCGTTCCAACCGAGTATTCCACGACACTCACGCATGTTTTTTGAGATATATAATTTCTAGCACTTATTTGCTACAGAACTGAAAATGTATAGATTTTAAACTAAGTTTAACATAAACATAAACACTCACGCCTGTCACCCAGAGGGGTAGGCAGAGATTATGGACTTCCATTTGGCACGATCCTGACATAAGTTTTTTAAGTTTAACGAGTATATAAAATATACATTTCCTAATTATATTCATATTATTGCAATTTTAGTTATAAGTTTAAAATCCTCTTAATTGGCTTTTCATCTCCGAAATAAATAGAAGCCTGTGCTCAGCAACAGATCTTTCTTAGGCATTAAGATATACTGTGATTATCATGACAATTATAGTTATCCCATTTTACAATTCACCGTTATCGTTACAGCTTATCAAAGTCCTACTGATCATACGCCTCTCCCATATATTGCTTCATAAGGGGTATATTTACCATAGTTGCCACAAAAATATTAAAAACAGTGATCATGCGTCAAGAGCATGATCACTGTTTTTAATATTTTTAATTTGACTGTTATAAATTTAAAAAATAAAAAACTACAGTTGCCATAGGAAAAAAAACTATGTTGCCGAAACGTGGCAACTATGGTAAATATACCCCTTATGAAGCAATATATGGGAGAGGTTTAGTTGTTTACTACAAAACTTCCCTTTTAAATCCTTACTATTACGGGATCGGCTCGGTGGACAGTTAAAGACTTTAAAAGAAGACATCAAATACTAAACAATATTTATTTAGTAATTATAATGCAAGCCCGAAAATAAGATCAAATAATTCAATCCAGATATCCACAGAATATATCTAAGGACTGCGTCGATCACAATAAGGCTGAGTATGAACAGGCGACCGGATTTCACGGTTGACCGCACTCAGCCCGATTGTACAAATGCAATGTGGCATAACACCGCAGGCCCGCTTACACAGCCTGTCCAAAGCATACTACTACTGCGGTTTGTACAGAGCATTGGGCTTATCCCATTTACCGTTTCGGTGTAATGTGATGTCGTATGTCTTTGACGAGTATTACGCTTTAAGGAAACTAAACCGCATCGATCGAGACAGTGACATTTATTAGGTTCGGTTCTTGTGCCGGCTTTTACAAATCGCTATAGTTTTAATTGAGTTTGAGAAAGCGATTTTGTGGTTTCGAATAGTTCAGTGATGTGAGACTTTGAGCAGTTCGCACAAATTGAAAACGTTGATGGGATTCGCTGTGTCGTGGATTGTAATTTAGATTGGATGTGACTAATCACTTTTGTTTATGATGAGATTTTGAGGCTCATGCAATAATAAATCTTATTTAATAATAATTGTTAGATTCGTGATAATTTTTTCACAAAACAAGAATAAAAACGGGTACACAGTCCATCCGATGGTAAGTGTAAATCGTACACATCAGTTACATATAACCTCGATTAAGAATCAATATGTAGATGCGTGAAAAGCGTTTCCGCACTCACAAAATGAAACACAGCAGCATTAAGCTGCTATTTTACGTTGCGTTTCTGCGAATGCGTGATCCTTCTCCGATCGAGCTGATTTATACGTACTGCAACCATAACGTAGCCGCAGTGTAACTCTACTACATTAAAAACACAGATTGATATTACTCGTACTAACAAATTTGTTTTAATAACCAAATCTGGTAATTATTAAAATCTTATTATAAATTGTTTTTTTTTTTTGGGAAATTTAATATCATGTTAACGTACGATATAATACTTTGGTTTTTATATAGGATAAGGGTGAAAAAGAGAATACAGTCTGACTGGTAGTAAGAGATACCGTGGCTCATAGACATTTTATTTTATCCTCGATTAAGAATAAAAATTCGAATGTGTCGTCACCCCTGTGGGCTAAGATGGGATGCCTCGTAGCTAGTAAAATGAGTCTGCGCTTCTTTACACTTACCAAACAAAACACAGCAGCGTTAAATTAATATTTAACGCGTATATTTTGTGCTACTACCATTATAAACCTGCAGTATGGCTCTACCACGTAAAAAATTACTACTATAATTGGTAATAACTAGTTGATAGAAGTTGCTTTCTAATACTCTACTAATGACGACTCCGTGGCGCAGTGGCTTAGCAATGAGTTGCTGCGCTGGGGGCCGCGGGTTCGAACCCCGCACGGAACAAGTATTTGAAAAGCCTACAAATAATTGTTCCGGGTCTGGATGTTTGTCCTTGTGCAATTTGTGTTTGTAAACTGCCTCCACGATACAGGAGAAAATCCTAGTGTTGGGGTAACGTTTTTTAAAACCAAAAAAAAATACAACGCCTTTGATAAACTCTCTCCATGTTTTATAAGCAATTAACAATAAATTAAACTGTCATATGAGTCATTATTTCACGCTTCCTGACAATAAATTGGGTCGTAAATAAATACGAAATATAAAACAAAAGAGCTACGGTTTCCTTCGTAAATTATACATAAATCATTTTCATTTACAAGGTAACTTGTAGCATATTTTTTTTTAAATTTGTTAGGTGCGACCTAGATGGTAATTCTTCATGATGTGCTGTCATCCATGCATGATCGTTTTAATTGTATTAATTGATACGAATGACGTGCTAACAAGGTGCTTGCGGTTGGTTGAAAATTCATAAAATTTTTCATACTGCTAGCTACGACTTAAACATTATATGAATTATCTGTAGCTATGACTGACATGCACGCATTATCGTCCTCAAATTTACATGTTGTGCAACAGCTTAGTAAAACATTTTTAAATAGTAGAGCAACGCTACAGCTATATTATGGTTGTAGCATGAATGGGTCGGCTTGACCGGGGTAGGCTTTTGCTGCTGTGTTTCATATTGTGAGGGTAGAGAACCAGAGAACCTATTTACAGGAAACAAGGCATTTCCTCTCAGTCCTCACGGGTGACAACGCATCTGCATCTTGAGTCTTTATTGATGATAGATGTAGATGTCTATGGGTCACAGTAACCACTTACCATCAGGTGGACTGTGTGCTCGTTTGTCATTATCAATATAATATCGTCAAATTGGTTAATATACTTCTGTCTAGTAGCTTGCGTCAGATGAATCGTCAAGGGACACCTCTTTACTGACTGAGCCACTTACTTCTGCCGTATAAATCATAAATTCATGATAAGGATGTATTGAGAAGAATAATAGTTACTTTCGCAACTAAATGGATTCGTAAGCTATTGGCGATTTGGGAAGTCGATGAATGCAGATCGGTCAGTACCGCAAGTGAAAATCAATGGGCGGGAAACTACGTTCGGCATTTTCGTGCTTATATTAACGGTAGGATTAATATAATTTGTATTTATTTACTTTTACATAGATAAATAAAAAGATGGAATGCCTCTTTGCCAGTAAAAAGGGTCTCCGGTTCTCTACACTCACCATACGAAACACAGCTGTGTTAAACTGCTATTTTACGCTGGTATTCTGTGAGAGCGTGGTCCTTCCCCGGTCGAGCCGACCCAATCGCGCCACAACTGTATTACTAATATAGCTGCAGCATGGCTCTACCACGTGATTAAGTATACCACGTAATGACAAACATATATGCATAGGACATAAAAGAGGTGAAGGGAGGTGTGTTAGGATCATGAGAAATGAAAGTCTAGTAGTCTCAGGCGCCCCCCATGGGCGACAGGTGTGAGAGGTTATGAATATGAATTTATATTTATTTTATTTTGAAAATTTAAAATGCTTAACTATTGTTAAATAAAAAAAATTAATAAATAATTCACTTATTGTTTACTCATCATAACTTTTGTAATGGGTACAGCAAAAGAGTGGAATAGTTTGCCGGCCTCTACCTTTCCGTCCGAATACAATTTGGACGTCTTCGAGGCAAGAGTGAATAAGCCTTTGTTTTGTTACAGTGCGATTTCCCATCTAAGGCTACATCACCACTTACCATTAGGTGAGATTGTGGTCAAGTACTGGCTTATATTAAATAAAAAAAATTATAATAATAATTTTGCTACATCTGAGGCGATTATGATAAATGATGACAGAAAGACTGTACACAATTTTCGTAAAACAAACAATTTTCGTAAATACAGTCTTAAAAAGAAAAATGTCTCATACTTACATAACATTATCTTGATACGCGGCTACTTACAAATTCCCTTTCAGTACATCTGCACGCCTCACATAGATAAATACATTAACTTTCTACGTGACTAAATGTATAGTAGTCATAAATCAACGACTTAAAACTAATATATCCTTATTTTTCTCGTGTTCATCCTATCTTTAAAGACTGGAGATTTATAGGTCCGAGCGTAATCGCTTCGTAATCCGCTATCAGCATCTCAAGTTTACAGTTAAAACGACTCCAGTTATTTTAAAGAATTTGCCATATTTTCATACTTGGAATGTGGATTAGTAAACAGCGTTTCTCTTCTTGGATTTTTAGGTAAAAAAATTAAAGACAACTAGCGATCTGCCTTCTGCATCTGATCAAGTAGAAAAAATACTCTAAGGATTTTAAATTATATTATAAAGAACTTTTTAAATTATATTATAAAATGGTTGTTTTATAGATTACGACACGTCTTCTCGTCACGTATACCTCAAAACTTAAAAACAAGAGCCATTGTGACGACATATGTATCTGAGATGTGGTCCTTTTTGGTGGCCGTGTAAGGAAGCCCAAAGTCAGTCAGAGACCTATGGAGAGGCCTGCGCTCTTAGTTTTATTGCGTGATAGACTTCGAAATAAGTATATTCACAGTAGAACCAGAGTAACCGACATGGCTCAATGGATCAGTAGTCTAAAGTGGCAATGGGATGGCCATATAGCTCGAAGAGCCGATAACCGATGGCTCGCTACTCGACTAAGACCGGTAAGCAAAGTATGCGGTGGACTTCTACTAGATGGAGTGACGTCCTAGTACGAGATGCAGAAACTTAGCTAAATATACTTAGGACCGTGCTTTGTGAAGTTTTTTTAGGGGAGGACTAATTTGAACTTGCATGTTGTTTTAGTGGGCGCAAGCTCGAGAGTAAAGAAAATTATCGAGTATCGTACGAACATAAAATAAATGGAGAAAATTTGTTCGCAGTGATGTAATAAACAAAATTAACGTGTCCTATGCTAAGCAGCAGAGTAGGAGTCGCGATAAAACATTTATAGAAATATGTATTTATTTAAGCTTTATACTCGTATTTATTTATTTAAGCTTCATATACACACTATTTACACAAGACGAGTTAATGCAGTATCTGACAGTTAGATAGTTATAGGCTCTTTAATATTACTGATATTAGGTAAGTACAGGTAGTAGCCTACACTTACCGTTTCCGTTATAGCCTAAAGTCCACTGCTAACATAGGCCGCCGCCATAGATTGCCTCGTAGGGGGGATATATATAGTTGCCACGATTGGCAAGCGGGTTTGCAGCCGTCATTTTTTTAATTTTAGTCTTTATTAGAGAGACGATGGTACTCATCTCATGATTTTTTCCTCTGTCGCCTCTTACGCCGATGACGACGACCTACGCGATGATATGGGGTAGTGGATATTCTTACACAACCACTACACGGTAATAATAAAATAGCTTCCAGTACACAATACACCCGTAAATAAAATATATCTTCACGCTCTTAGACTCATAGGTTCAATTTCTATACTTTATTCCATTTTTCTTTTACTAGGAATTTTACAAACATGATTATACTTCGCGGTCTGACAACAGTAAAATAAAAGCGAATCTCGCAGAAGAAATTCAATATTATTGGACAACTGCCAGGAAAATATTTTATCTTGATTATGTTTATCTGCAAGAGACAAACTCGGAAGTTACGGCGGTTGATACTTAAATTTTCTGACCAATAAACTGATATCGTTTTTATAAATATCTTTACAATTTTATATTGATGTTAATCGCGCGATTCTTAGAAGGACTTATCCTCTGCTTCTTCTTTATCAGTAAGTGAAACTCCGCAGTTGGGAATGAGCTTCTTTTGTTTTTTAAACGATTTGCTTTGATCGTCACGCTTTGTATATTGATTGACCATCGCAGTATCAGACGTCTTGTACCTTTGAAATAGCTGTCGGTCACCGGCCTGACATTTTTCTGTCTTGCGTACAAATATGGTAAAAATTATAGCTGTTTGAAGCAATAAGATTATTCTGGAATTTTCCTTAGTCGTTTCTTACGATATCCATGGGACTAAATGGGTTGATGCATTCTCTTACGGTCCCTTTTCATTGTCTAGATATAAGCGTGTTTAAGAATCTGCTTACTGGCATGCATTGGTTAGAAGCTTTTCCGGACCTTTGCACTGACATTCCTAGCTCACTATTACTAGTTTTCCCTTCTTCATTTTTTTATAAGATAGGGTGAGAAACGAATACACAATCAACCTGATGGTAAGTGGTTGCTGTGGCCAATAGACATCTACGTCTATCCTCGTTTGAGAATCGTTGTCACCCGTGAGGACTAAGATGGAATGCCTAATTTTCCAGTAAAAAGGGTCTCCGGTTCTCTACACTCACCATACGAAACACAGCAGTGTTAAGCTGCTATTTTACGCTGGTATTCTGTGAGAGCGTGGTCCTTCCCCGGTCGAGCCGACCCATGCGTGCGACAACTATACTACTAATATAGCTGCAGCATGGCTCTACCACGTATAAATTGTATCCCTTTCCTCTCTCGCTATAATACTTTCAATTTTTCCCTGTTTTATTTCTCTGATCACACATAGCTTAATCGACTCGCATCTTTTGAATAGCCATGGAATAGGCCAAATTAAGAATCATGTTATAACATGTTTACAGAAAAACATAAGTTAGTGATATTCAAGTCTGCATTTCTTGTTTTGCATTAAATAAAATGCTTCCTTAAATGTGTTATACTCGTATTTATAACTACACCAAATGTTTGGTCAAAGTGAGTCGCCAGTTGAATAACATCTAATTAATGTGCCAGATTCGAATACATAGCTTAGATGTCAGAGTACTTGAGTGCTATGCTGTGTTTGTTCATATTCGGTCTATTTCAAAATAAATATTTAGCAGAAATAGATATTTACTAACACATATCGGACTTGTACTGGTAATGTTGTGTGTGTACAGATGTCTCCAACATTGCATAGTTTAATTTCTTCTAGTTTAATTTGGACTTTATGGTATAAGCATTACGTTGGACACGAGTAGGTTTAATAAGTTGTAATATCTCCTACAAAGTTAAGTTTGAATCGACTATGAGAACGGCGTTTGATTAGGAAATTATAAAGTCAAAAGCATCATACGAGTACGAGTAAAATAGTATTGACTAATGGAACCGTAAATATCACTATATCTGCGACATTGATGCATTTCACAAAACTCGGACATCGCACTTCTATAACAATGTTTACACAAGTCGAAAGATAGCGTAACGTTTTTTCAAAAAAATATTAAAATTTTCTAAAATTAATAAAAAGTTCTATACGTATAGGTCGTTGAGATCACACTTTTTTAATTTACCTTTTTTACTCAAAGCGTGGCAAATATAGCAAACATCCCCCTAATGAGGCAATCTATGAAGGAGGCTTATTTTTAGCATTAGACCTTTGATGGGCAGTAATGATGATGGTTATTATGATAATGATGGTTATGATGATGATGATGGTTGTGATGATGATGATAGTTATGATGATGATAATGGTTATGATGATGACAATGTTTGTAAAATGGTTTCATTTAAGGCCCAATGTTTTAAGTGACGCATGAAAAAGGTATCCAGTCAAAATGCAATCTGCGGAAAACTCCTTCCATAAAGGATAGAATTATTAGAAAATGAACTGATAGCTCACGTCGCTACGAGACTAGAGACCTCTCTAAGTATACCTAAATAGAATTTCTGATTCAAAGTGGTTATCGGCGTTTATGTATGTATAAATATACGAATGAATCGATACGTGACGTAACACGTCTCTTTGAATTGGAATTTAGAAATTGAGAATTGGTATTTCAATTGGTTTGCGGCGTTAGCGCGGACTCGCGGTGAATCCAACGGACAACGGACAAATAGATTTTAAATATTTTCGAATTGGAACGAGTTAAAATCTCATGCACGTTTGGCATGTTGTCAGGAATATCACTATCAAGTAAAAGAATTCCTCACACATATTTTTATATAGTAAATATGTAAATAAAGAAATCGTTTCATAACGCTTCAGTTTTATCACCAGTCTGGAGCTTATAACAGCACTAGAAGAGGCTATGTAAATTCTTATTTGCAAACATTTTTGTGCCTCCTGGTTCATGTTTAAATATAAGCGCACAGAAAAAGTGTTCGTATTTTTTTAAAATAAAACTGAAGTAACAAAGGAACATACAGTTTACCTGATGGTAAATTAATACTGTAGTTCATAGACACCTAAAGTAAACTTAAACAAAGGACGCGCGTTGCGTTGTCACGAGATAGAATTCCTAGGAACCTAGGACCGATAATCAACGAATTCTTTTAAGTAATTTTTCAACTAACCATCAAAGATAAGTTTTCTGCATAAACCTCCATGTATCCTAATTTTTACAACAATATATATCACAACGTATAAGCTATGGCAGGTACGATGAAATGGTTCCAGTCGATAATGCTTTAATTTTGAGTAATCGTAGAAAAATAGTGTACAAGAAAAATTGGCAAGTTTCACTTATTTAATAGCGAGCTTGTACATCTCCATTAATTTGTAGTTCTTGACATTATAACCCTGATTGAGCCCGATTCAAAGATACTGTAACGAATAATACTACCACGAGTTTACCATAGGCAACTTCTTTTGGGTCACTTTGTATTTTTGAGAGATGTTTCATCTGGGCCCAATAATAGTGACAAACGTTTTCGATTATTACACATAATCTTATAATCATTATAAGCAACAATCTTCAATGAGAAGAATATTCTTGAACAAATTTAATATTTGATGTGAACTTGCTGTTTTTCTTCATTACCCATTATCTGTTACTTGCTTTTTCTGTTGTGGCTTAAAATAAATTTGCGTCCACTATAGCTTGCATTTTATCATTATGAACTTTAGTTTCACATTGTCAATGGCGTTTGGTGTTGATGTTGAAATTTACAAATGCATCATTTATTAATTTGCGCTATCAATCTACACATCGTAAATTATGTATGCAGTGTGCACAATTTGTGTATATTTGTATTAAATTACAAGCGATCAGCCCCGGTTTCTCCTGGATTAGGATCTAGTAATGTGGTGTTATTTAGATATAAGCTTATCATTAAAGACCTTTTATTTCAACATTTTTTTGTTTTCTCAACAAAATCTCCAAGGTTATGGTTAAAATATAGGCAGACAGACAATTTAACAAAATGGTTTTTCATGTCTTAGTAGCATGCAAACAACATTTAATTCTTTGTATAGATTATTTTTTTAATACCGCCTAGCTAAATTTTTATTTAGTATTTTGCATTCAATTTGTAACTCCAAGTTCAAAGAATAATAATACTTAATTACACTCAAATTAAAATTATACACATTTTCCGATTGAGCCCTAACTCCTGAACTAGGAATTCTGTATATCAGAAACTAGTGCCTTCCATAATTTATGCATAAACAATGTTAACATTCATTATAAACTCAATTCAATTTAATTACGTTCTACTTTACGAGTATATTATTCAAATTAACGTTAATTTTTATAAGCTTAGAATAGCTTAGATTAATCGATATAAATTATTAAACTAAAAATTAAAATTAGACATTAATCATTAGAAAATAAGATTTTATAATTTTGTATAAAAATAAATGTATAAATTAATGTCAAAATCAGTTATTTAACAAACTAACAATACTTCGTTTTATTTTATTGTTAATATATAGGTATTTAGAGTGACGCAAATAGAAAATATGTCGCAAAAAAATATACCTACAAAAATATTGTCGACCGGTAAAAACTTACCAGAGCAGTTTCTACTAAAATTAAATATGTTATCGGCTAGGCAACTATGACATCTTGCCTTTTTTAAAGAATTTCAATTTTCGTCAGGACTGCAGTGCAAAGCTAAGGCACTTTTAGTGTTCACGCCCGGAATTCAAATTTCCGGAATATGTTTAAATGTTGGGAATGCTACGTGTTTTTTGAATGTGTGAAATTTTACTGAATGTATTATAATATTTGGTTTCTTATTTAGTTTACCGAAGTCGAATGTAGTCAGCACTTTTTAACGTACTGTAAATATTCAAACATTTGTCCTGACATCAAGACAATTGAACCGTAAATATTGCAAGTTTGGTCAAATGTATTTTACGAAATAAGTCAATAAATTTTTAGATCTAATCTGACAAATGATGGCCTGCTGACCGATTTGAGTCACAGTGGCCAGTCTCGACGGAGACTAGCCATCTGCGAATAACAGAATTATAGTGCACAACCGACAGGGAAAATAGATTCTCCCTCACAAGGTGGAGTGACAACCTGGGAAGATATGCAGAAAATTGGTAAATACTGGAGAAACAGGACCGTGGACTTATGATGGGCTGCAATGACGATGACATTCGAAAAACGGATCGAAACTTTATACTTATTATCAAGTTATATTTTATGTAACAAGTCGCCTCTCTCTCTTTTGTAATTTTGAACAAGTTGACTGATAGATCATTGAAAGTAGGGCGAGATCAGTCAGATGCTTTTTCTTACTTACTTACTTACTTATCTTCACGCACAATCCCTGACGGGGTAGCCAGAGAGAACAGATCGCCAAGTGTCACGATCCTTACATATCTCTTTCGCTTCTTTCAGATTCATTATCTTCTTCATACATGCACGTCTAGGTATCCGAGTACTCTTGACCCTACCCTCTTCGAGCAATTTGCTCACATGGTCTTCGAAAGTTAGTCTCGGTCTACCTCGACACCTTTTAATATAAACTTTCGCGCTATATACGAGTATTTTCTTCACCATTCGGTCTTCACTCATTCGCTCAACGTGCCCAAACCACCAAAGCACGCCCTTATCAATTTTTGTGATAAGGTCATCTTTCAAACCTGCCATATTGCGAATCTCTTCGTTTCGCTTTCGGTCGGCCATAGTAACGCCACACATTTTACGAAGAGATCGCATCTCCACTGCATTCAACTTACTTTTATGCTTCTTCTGGCATACCCAGGTTTCGCTGCCATATAACAAAGTCGGTACCAACACTGCGTTATGTATTGCAAGGCGTGCACTCTTCGCTACGCCTTGCCTTTTGACTAACGCAGTCAGGGCACCATTGACTTTGTTCCCGGCAGCGACACGCCTGTCCACATCTAAATCACATCTTCCATCCCGGCTAAAGGCACTCCCCAAGTATACAATTTCATTTACCTGTTCTAGACATTCCTGATTTACCCATATTTCACACTTCGTTCTCTCTTCGTCCCTTTCAAATACCAGAACCTTAGTTTTATTAGCATTCAAACGGAGACCTTTAATTTCACATTCCTCTTTCATACACGTGACTAATGCCTGCAGTTCTGCCTCTGATGGTGCAATAAGCGCTGCATCATCAGCATACAGCAGACAATTTACTTTTATGTCACCCAATTTCACACCCAAACAGCTATCTTTCAGCTTTTGTAAACAGCTGTCGAAATACAGTATGAACAGCCAGGAAGACTTGACACAACCCTGTTTTACGCCCGTTTGGACGCTAAACATGGGTGACAGGTCATGCCCTACCCGCACACAGGCTTTACAGTCACAGTAAAGAGACTGCACAGCCCTTAGCAATCGGCCATCCACACCATACCCCGGCAACAGTTCCCACATTTTCTTCCTTACAACCTTATCAAATGCTTTCTCAAGATCCACAAAAGCACAGAAAATCTTCTGGTTAGCAGCCAGAAGCTTTTCCGTGATCATACGGAGAGAAAACATTTGATCCGTGCATCCTCTTCCAGGTCTAAATCCGCCTTGTGCCTCCCATAGAAATCTTTCCGATTTCTCTTGCATCCTACGTGTCAAAACCTTCGAGTAAACTTTACTTGCTAAACTGGTCAAGCTGATCGCCCGATAGCACCCGCAGTCAAAATGTGAACCTTTACCTTTATATAAAGGCACAATGACTGCGGATCGCCAATCATCCGGGACATCCCCCGTCCGCCAGCACAAATTGCACAGCAGATGAAAGCTGTCCCAGACGCGAGGCCCACCATACTTGACCATTTCAGCAGTAACTCTGTCTAGTCCCGCAGCCTTACCACATTTCAAACTTCGAATCGCACGTTCAATCTCTTTCATACTGATGACCTCAGTGTCATCGAGGTCCGGGTCTGGCGTGCCAGTCACGGCGTCATCCCCGGATCCCTCACTAAGATCATCACACGCATACATTTCTCTATAAAATTCGCTCCATCGCTGCATGACGTCCGATTTTTCTGAGAGGACGTCATTAGTTATCGAAAGCACTTTGTTCATTCTTAAGGCCGTCGCACCACTTCGGGTCCTTCCAACCTCCTTCCAGAAGAGTTTGGAGTTCTCCTTAAAGTTGTGCGACAACCTTTCATCCGCTTCCATTCTACACCTTTCACGCACTTCCTCAATCAATGCTTTCGTGTGAACTTTCTGCAGCTTATATCTTTCTTTCATCTTCTCTCTCATATCCTTATCATTACTAGAGGCCAAGTAGTCTAACCATGCTTTCTTCTTCTTCTTTACAGCTTCTTTCACTTCATCATTTCACCATGCATCTCTTCTTTTACTACTGCCTCTTTTTATTGTTCCACACACTTCTTCCGCTGCACTTACCATTCCATCCCTAAGGTTCTGCCATGTTCTTTCCACACATTCGTATCTGCCATCGATGGTGTCAAGCTTTTCGGCTACCCTCGCATGATATTTGTCCCTAGTATCCGCTTCCTGAAGCTTCCAGCTTCGGATGCGACAGACCGACTGTGGTTCTGTCACTGTCGTCCGGTAGCGCCAACCCGCGAACAGACCCCTAAATCTAGTAATCACTAGATAGTGATCCGTTCCCAGGTCAGCACCCCTGAACACTCGCGTATCCATAACCTGTTTTCGCAGTCGGTCATCCACCAGGAACAAATCGATCATACTTCTCTCATTCTTTCTTTCTCTAGTATACATATGGATTTTCTTGTGATTTAACATAGTGTTTGTCACAAGAAGACCCTTTTCCTTGCATACCGCCAGTATAAGCTTGCCAGCATCATTAACCCTTTTATCGCCAAACTTTCCAAGTACCGACTCGTACCCTGGTCGAGCGGTACCAACCCATCCATTCAAATCACCACATACAACAATTCTTTCGTTTCCCCTAGCCAAATCTAGAACTTCTCTTACATTCTCCCAAAACTCCTCCAGCTCAGCCCTGGACGACGAAGCTACCGGCGCATAAACAGCCAAAAGGAATAACTTCGTCAGTCCCAATTTAAAGCGAACCCAGAGAAGTCTTGAGTTCACAAACTTATATTCAGTCATAACATCGACCAACCGAGAAGGCAGCAGCACCCCCACTCCCTGGCAGGCGTTCTCGCTCTCCGGGACTCCGGACCATAGAGCAAACGCCCCGCCAGGGAGCTCTTCAGTACCACTGCCCTTCCGTTTGGTCTCCGACATACACACGACATCTAATTCTCTTTCTTTCATTATTTCGATCAACTCATTCGTCTTATCTCTCATGCCTCCTCTAACATTCCACGTGCCAACTCTGCACTCCGTCCTCCACCTTCCGCCGTGTCGGGCTGTGCGTGACGGGTGGCGGTCCCCATCGCCGCTTTGCGCGCTGCATTCCATACCAACGGGGACGAGCTGGTGTGCCTCGCCTTGGGGGGACGCCCTAACCCTCGTTGACATGGGTGCGCAGCTGAGTAGAATTGCAGCCCTGAAAAGGGCTGGCAGGGGTCGCGACGAGTACGCTTCTACAATGACCCCCTTGCTTACAATGCTTTTTCTTATTAATATTATTTCTATAACTTTATTCTATAACAGACATAAATTTCTATAACTGTCGGAAGCTGTGAAAATATTGTGCACGCGATATTACAGAGATGACCCACGCCGTCTGTACAGCGTTTGTCTTAATCGCGGAAACTATTTTTTTGAATTACTCTAATTCTCGATGTTTGTCTCTCTGCTTTCATGTCTAAGCAAAACAGTTATAGTAAAAAAATTGGGCTCCATTATAATATGTTTTAGTTTAAAAAGGTTAACATTCGAAAGTCTTGTACGTCAGTGCGTAATATTTTCAAACATTTGACATTACGATAGAAAATTAACGCTTATTAAACAATATCCCAGTTATTTAAAAATACTTCAATAAATTTAACGTCTCAGGAATCACACGAACGCAGGCAATGGCAAACAAAAACAATTTGTGATTCGACGAATACACTCACAAAGTTCTCCGGTCTTGCCCCTAAAAGTTTTTCAATTAAGCGCGGGCTGATCGCGTCGGGACGTACAATGTAAATTCTTAAAAAATGCTATGTTTTTTATTTAAATGCCAACTTCGTGTCTTGTGCCTTCAAGCTGAATTCTGTAATTATTAAAATCTAAACTAAGATAATTTCTATCTATAGACGATATTTGTTCTATTGTTGTGATAAAAAATATACTTATACAACTGTAATGTTTTTAATGCAAATGAGCATTTCCTAGATAAATTTCTAAAGTAATTTAGATACTTACTAATAATTGCTAAGCATGATACAAAAGTAAGGCACTATAATAAATAGCAAAGTCGACCAAAATTAATAATTGATCGTTAGATGTGTTTACTTTAAAATATTTTTTGTGTACATAAGATCATTTATTTTATTTTCTAAAATAGTTATAATTAATCTCTGGTGCATTGAAAAAGTACTGATAATAACCAACAGTATTATCTATGGTTAACTGCCACAAACTGAATCTCAGGCACCCCTTTGGCATCCAGCCAGAGTTGCAGAGTAGGTCTGTAAAATAACTTTGTAACCACTTATTTGAACCACAAGTTTGATACATTTCTTTCGAGAAAAAAGTTATTTTAAACTTTAAAAACATTCAGAAAGAATTTTTATATTTTACTAGCTTGCTGCCGTATAACGAATAATTGTAGAAATATCTAAAAAAAATAGTAAATATATTGTTTAAGTAATTACTAGTTGATAATACATTCGTTGAAATAGAATGATATATAATAACATTCAAATAAATTTACCTACTGTAAGCTAATCGTACTATGCCTATAACCTTCGCGGAAGGGCAATATGTTGACAAAGGTTTACCGCAATCTGCTGAACGGTATGGCAGCGCATGAAATACGAACAAACAAAAATTATTTTTTATATAATATTAGATAAATATATACATAGGTACCTCAAGTTTCAATGTTTGCTTAAAGGAATTTCCAAATAATATTAATAAAAGAGCGTGTGTATAATTCGGTTACAAGACCGAAAATTTATTATAATGTGTGCTCATAATACTTTTATCGAGTTGAATGCATAACTTAATTGAAATGGAACAAAATTTTATTGCGATAAGCTGTTGAGTCAAATTGACTTCGAATAAGTATAAATTCCAGTAAATCGAATTAAGCGCAAATAGTAAGGGTAGGCATAATTTTAATGGATTACTTATAAATCACTCTGCAATAAATTCTTATATAAAACGAAATGAGCTACTTAAAATGACAGAACAGAATTGAATCATTTTGTTTGAATATTTCTTTGTTTGTACCGTATGTGTTCAGACAAAAGTTTGATGAGTTGATGCCCGCGTGCCCATAAATTAAAAATTAAAAAGACATTGTAAAACAGTATTTTTAATTATTAATTAGTAGTAGTGGATAATAAATAAAAAAGAAGAGTCTGATAAATAAACAGACAAAAATCGTTACAACAAAAAGTCGGTATTCTTAACGTAAGATATTATCAATTTTATTTGTAATTTTATCTACTATATTATATAAATTCAAAATTAGGTTTTTATAAAAAAAAAAAAAACTAAAAATAATAATGTCGACTCTTTAATTTTTATTAAAAGTCTAATTTTTTATTCGTTTGTGTGGACTATGGAGTGTCACCAGCTCAAATGTCGTCTAAACAGCTAATTAAAAACTTCAGCCACCATTTTCTACACTTAGATGTTGATTTTTTTCAATATATGTATAATAAAAAAGAAAATTGAAATTTGTTGACAATAACATATATACGAATAAAATAGTGTGCGTGTCAGCTCCGACGCGTGACTCCAGTCGCAGAACGTAGACCCTCAGTTCACTCCTAAAAAATGATCGTCCTAAAATATATGAAATTGGAAAAGGATGTAAACGATGGGTATATTTATTTATATAGTTTGAATAAAATGCAATACATAGAAATATATGATTTACATTATTTATTTTGTGAATAATAACTTCCTGTATATATTTATTGTACTCTTTGATTGTAACGTGTGCTGAGGAGAAGCGCGAGTATGTTGTACATAGAAAAACCATAACGGCTTCACTTTTTGTTAACGCCTGATTTTACCACCCATCGATTTTTCATACCGTGCGCTATATGTATATGAAACGATTCTTACGAGAGTAAAATGAAAAAAAACATACGGTCGAATTGAGAACACCCTATTTTTTTCATGTCATATAAATGTGAGATACTTTGATCGAAATTTGTCAATTTATCAATTATGTAATTTATCTATACAAATAAAAGAATAAGTGTCTGTTTGTAATGTCAAAATAACAGCTTTTTACTAAATGCATATGAAAGTATATACGGCACTTATAACAAAAAAACAATTATTACATTTTTTGTCTGTATGTCTGTTTACTCCGGCTAATCTCCTAAATGGCTGAACCGATTCTGACGAGACTTTCACTGGCAGATAGCTGATGTAAGAAGAAGTAACTTAGAGTACCTTTTCTGCAAACGAACTAGGGTTCCACTCAAAAAATTAAAACCCATGAAATCAAATCGTAATAAATTCCACGCGTACGAAGTCGCGGGGAATAGCTAGTAAAATATAAGAGTGATTATGGATAAGCCCACAGGGAATTGGAAGCATTATTTGATAAAATTACAATATGTTAAATCTTGTGATTGCGTTGCAAGCCCGAAGAGACCAGCCCCTATGGAATAAAATAATTTATTTTATTTTTTATAGATTACAAGTAATTCTAAATAAAGTAATTTTTTACTTTTACCACTGGGTCAGAAAAAACCTCTGCCTTAGGAAGAACCAGCAAGAAACCTAGCGGGATATTTTTAAATAAAATTATACAATTAAAACACAGAAACAGCGACCCAATTCCCAGGGGTTATTACCAACCATGTATTATAGTATTTATATTATAACTAGCTGACGAGGCAGACGTTGTTCTGCCCTTTCCGACGACCATTTGTCCTAAAAAAATAATTAAATTCACAATAAAAAAATCGAGGGTCACTTGTCGGGATAAAAACTATCCTATCACTCAAGTTGGACCAAACTGCACACATTGTGAAACATTTCATTGAAATCAGTTCAGTAGTTTAGGAGTTGATCGCGGACAAACAATGTGACACGTAATTTTTATATATAGAGATAACCCTTTTTATACAGTTTTTATTTCAAAAAATATTTGAAGTTCGTAATAGAAACACTATGTATATTCTGGGGCTTTGTGTTTGTAATTGCTTTTATATTGTCTCATGAATGAATTGCTGGCTCTATGGAGTCGAGAAACTGGTATCACTAGATTGTGTTTCTTCCTCGTGTTTACAGTGTACCACTTTTATATATGAAGTACATTAAATAGTAATGTAAATGTCTGTAGTAACGATCAATTTATCTCGAAACATTAGAGCAGACATGTTTAATTGTGAACACAGTATAATGTACGAGGTATGTATCGTTATTGACATTGCTGTTAATATTGTGTCTAAGTGTTCGATTGTCGGATGTCCACATCTCGTCCACGATACAAATGGCCATTAGAAGCAACCGACTGTGCATGATTCGCAACGACTGTGTTCTAGTTAGCATTAACAACAATGATATTGAGTTAATAATGTAATAAAGTATTATTCGTAAGTTTTGAATTCTATCAAAAGTACTGGTATAGCCCCACGAATAAGTAAGCTGAAGTGGCAATGGACTGGTCACATAGCTCGAAGAACCAACAACCTCAAGGTATCTCTTAAGTTGCAGTCTCTTACCAGTAAGAGAAGAGTAGGGTGGCAATTGATGTAGGAACGACCTGATAAAATACGAAAGAAGGCGATGGGTTTAAGTGATTCTGTTGAACTCCTTGGGAGAGGTCTATGTTCAGCAGTGGACTTGTGAAGGGTTGGGTAATGATGATGATGATTATTATTATTCATAACTTTAGATAGCAGTTTTATAGGATAAGGGTGACAAACGAGCACACAGTCTACCTGATGGAAAGCGATTGCTGCGGCACATATACATCTAAATCTATCTTCTATTACAAATCAAAATGCAGATGCGTTGTCACTGGTCAAAACTAAGATGGAATGTCTCATTTCCAGTAAAAAAGGTCTCCGGTTCTCTACACTCACCATATGAAACACAGCAGCGTTACGATTAGAAAACTGCTGTGGCGGCGCTGTCGTCGCGCCACAAGCGAAACACATCGAAGCCTAAATCACACTAACAAAGTTCCGAAGTTAAAGCAGCATATATACAATAGCTACGAACTATTAATCGGAGCGTTGGCCGCTCCCCGGGCAGAACACCTTGCCCGGCGGGAGATCTCCCCTTTTCCTTCCACCCGCCACACTACCAATATAGCTGCAGCATGGCTCTTCCACGTAAAAACTAATTAATATTTAATAAAGCATAGCTAATTTTTATTTTATCCTAATTGTAAGCAAATAGAAAGAATCAAGAAAGAACTCGTTAATGTTTCAGTTAATTAACTTCAGATATCACAAGATACCTGTAGCTTCTTTTTGGAATTAGTTTTTATAAGACGGACTGCAAGTGTGTTAACTAAAGTATTAAAAGAAATGACTCAAAAATATTCATCAAAGATTTATGCATTGTTTTATTAAATTTTCAGTTTATGGTAGAAAACATTCTACTCTCAATTCGAGTATAATACCATTTTAATATTTATATTGATGATTGTTAAATCTAACCTGTTAAGAAAAACGGCGATCAAGACGGTGTTGATTGTTTATTAAATCTTATCCTCACACATTTTATGTCAATGTGTCATAAACTTCATTTATACAAAGTTAAGCATGAGCACATATCTAGGATGTAAAAATTTCGATACATGTAAAAATCCGAAAAAAAAAAACTAGTTTTATTTAATGTGTAGTGTTTCGCACAATTATAAGAAAACACTACGAAATTCCCAGGTTGTCTAGTGATACAATTAAATATTTTTTAAACAATTTAAGATATTAATTGTTTTAATTTTTTAAATCAAACATTCTTTCCAAATACAGACACACAGAACTCAAAATAATCTCGTATATAAAAATATAATTAAAGATAGACAATTTAAGGTGCTTCATTTTTAAAACCGTAAAATTCTAAACATTAAAATTGAAATTGAAGCCCCAAGCACTGGGCCAGCATGGTTGTTCCAATATGGAAACGCGGCATTTGCTCTAAAGGTTTTTAAACTTTAATTCATTACTTCAAACAATGACAATGTATAATTCGGGTTCAGCATTAAAAGGACGTTGACAATACGTTACAATACGTTTTTTATAGGATGAGTTTAACAAACGAGTACACCATGGTAAGTGGTTGCTGTAGCCCATAGACATCTACATTTATCCTCGACTATGAATCAAAATGCAGATGTGTTGTCATCCGTAAGGACTAAGATAGAATTCCTCGTTTACAGTGACAGAGGTTTCCGGTTCTGATCACCATACGAAACACAGCAGCGTACCATACGTAACACGTTTTCGTGTCTAGTTTTTAAGCCTTCAACTTTAAAGTAGATAAGTAAGTGTTAATGGATGAAACATTGAAAAATGAATTATATTGTATTTTTGGTGCTTATTTTACACGCATTATTTCACGGAATTAGCCGAGTCTATATCTAATTGTTGTCCCAAATCGTATGTCCAAGATAAATAATGTTAAAAGGTCATCTGGTAATGGAATGGAAACGCAAAAAATCTATTCGGTAGACCCATTATCCCCGGCTCGCTACGCCGACCTAAGCTCAAAATATACTACCTCACGCAGTTCGTAGGCATAGTACGATGGGCCAATAAAATGGCGCTCGCTGATATTTTTTACTCCCAACGGATGTAACGTCGCGTGTTATGCGTTCGGGAGGGTGAATGTTTGTTTGTCACAC
Organism: Parnassius mnemosyne; assembly: GCA_963668995.1. Classification (NCBI taxonomy): domain Eukaryota; kingdom Metazoa; phylum Arthropoda; class Insecta; order Lepidoptera; family Papilionidae; genus Parnassius; species Parnassius mnemosyne. Next base: position 8,655,451 of record CAVLGL010000024.1, read on the forward strand.
TAACCTATTTTGCTGAATTTCTCTACGAAAAAAAAAACGTGTTTGTGTGTACTTATGAACGCACGTAAGAAGTTATAATTCTTTAGCGTATCAAAACAAAAATAACTAAAATAAAACACGTTTTAGAGATTCATATATATTTGAATAACTACCTTGAATATAGTTATCAGTCCTCACGAAAACTTCACAGTTGACAGACAATTACCAACTGAAGTTGTCGCTTTTAGGTTTCGGGATACGCGCGCTTCGTAAAAAATTCACTCTCGTCATTTTTCAAAAGTTTTATTTGGTAATATCCTTACCTTAAGCCAAAATGTAGACTGAGGTTTCAATGGGTACCTATGTTTTATTCTCAGCAAGTTATATCTTTTATATTAAAATATTGTCTTATAATTCACTAAATTTCAACGTGACATCCCGAGGTTATTTAATAAATAAAATATTTTTGTGAAACTATAACACATACCAACATATTTTGTTAATCTCGTCAACGTACAACAATCGTAAATTTCATAAAAAATACCGTTTTTGCGTAAAAAGAAAGAAAACAAAAGGGTTACGAAAACGTTCATACGTATAAATTAACTTTCGAAACAATATTTCTAGTCCGCCTCATACACCTCGTATTCGCTGCTAGTGCATCTTTCGACGATAAAAACTGTATTCATTTGAGGAAATAATAATTAAAAATTAAACATTTTGTACAACCGATTTCAATATAAATTATTAAGAATAACTCAAAAAATATTGGTCAGACTTTGATCAATATGAAGGAAACTACATGAGAAGCAACAGTTTTCAAAAATAAAAGAAGAATCATCGAAAACGGTTCACCCAAAAAAGTTTCACACATAAAAAAAACATACAGTCAAATTGAGTAACGTCTCCTTTTTGAAGTAGGTAGAAAAGAAGTCAGACGGTACCATATCAGAACTGGAAGGAGGGTGGACTCAAAAGCTTAACCGGTGTGCTGTCCCAAAAGTCACACGTTTTGAGTGTTGAGTACACGAGCATGTTGCTATAGTGAAACAGTAGCCCGTGAAGCCCCGTGTTCAGTCACTTGTTGTTCACAGCGGTGAACGTTTCTGGCAAGCATTTGGTAGTATTACATTCGATATTGATGTAACTTAGATTTCGCAAAGGAATTGATACCACATATCGAGTGAAAGTAAAGAAAAGCTTCTCAATCACCTAAATTTAAGGCGTTAGTTTATTTAGAAACAGCCAAACGCTCGACTGGCGTTTCGTTCATCACCTGAAATGTTTTCGTTAACAAGCCGAGGCGAGCCTTCTGTCACGGCACTTTAACTGTATAGTGGCGGTGTAAAAATATCCACTACCCCATATCGTCCCTTGGGTGTCGTAATAGGCGACAGTAGGAAGCAGAAACAGGAGTAGCATGTATAAAATGTAAGGGAGATCTACGTTCAGCAGTGGACTTTTATTGTCTGTAATGGAATTTAATGGATGGTACCATTACAGATGGGCCTGATTCTTTGTATTGGTGAGATTGTGTGACACCCAACGCAAAACCATCTTCCTAACGCGAAGATGTTTGTATAAAATCTCAAGAACGCCTTATTATTTAACCTGCAATAGGTATTTAATAATTTCATACGTAATTCACCTATTTTATTCAATTGTTATTTTACTGTTAGGACGATACCTTCCGTAATAGCTGTCAAAGGAAGACCACTTCTTTCTTCATCTCTCAAAGTTAGTCGACCGTGCTGAAATTACTTATACCGGCGGTGCACGGTTGCCTTTGAAGGGCTTTTATCCATAAATGCCATTTGAAGTCTATCAAACGATTCGCCCGGCTTAAGGCGACATTTGAAATCGCATAAAATCATTGCGGGGCAATGTTCCCCACACAGATTCATTTTTTGAAAGAAATAAGATATTTCAATTTGCCTCGCAAAAAGTTGTGGAGGGAAATTCAAAATTGGAACATTTGTATTGATACTAACTTTTTGATCATGTAAATAATATACGTTCAATCGTTTTTCAGAGTAAAATATAACTGGCCAGTGTCTTATACAAAAAGTAATCAATTTTTTTTCGAAAACTATTCCTGCGTAGTCTATTGTATCTATAAATAAATATTTCTTTGTTTATCCCGTACCCGTTTCTATTCCACTCATTCGAATAAGATGAAACTTGGTGAATTTATGTGTGCGCGTTCGCTAAGTTTTCTCGCAAAAAATATTTCTTTGTTAATTTTAATTGCGTTCCTACAAAATTTATCCGATTATGATAAATCTTATGTGAGATGCGCACGATCGCAAATTTGTCTGTCAAAAAATGATAATTGCAACGCAAGCTGTACAGCTAGCATAAATTCTTACACAGGTTAACTAAAACATTACACTTAGCAAGAAAAAATTAAATGTTATTATATACCTTAAATTAGAATAAATAAATATAATAGCTCTTCGTGTAGTGACTACGTAAGGAAATCTACTACATAATTATTTTAAGGTAACAAAAATTGACATTTCTTTATGATTTTATTAATTTATATCATACATATAGTATATTATGTCGTAAGAGGCGACAGATGAAAACAAATCACGAGATAGGCACTAGCATCTTCCTAATAAAGACTAAAATTAAAAAAAACTACGGTTGCCAACCCGCTGCCAAGCGTAGCAACTATGGCAAAGATCCTTCTTGATCCCTTATTAAGAGATCTTTGGGGGAGGTCCATTTTCACTAGCGGACTTTTGGTAGGTTGTAATGAATGAATGAATGAATGAATGTAAAAATAATTAATCCTTAATGTGTAATATACTCTATACCGTTGCTGTTACCGTTACAGTTTATCATAAAGAAATTTTTTTATGATACTGTTAATTTGAAACAAAAAAATTAGCAAAAAGCATTGAAAATAAAAGCCATATTTGTACAAAATTATTTTACACGTCTCTCCACCATTAGTGAAGTAAATTTTAACAAAGCAAATATGTATATTTCAAAAATTACGCGTCATTAATTAAACATTCGCATGCCAAACGTTCCCCAAGCTCCCAATGTACGAGCATTGCGCCATAACTGCGATGCGCCAAAAAGCGGCATTATAAATGCCTTGATCTACTTATGTGTGCGTTAGTGTGGCTACACTAAAAATAGCTGTCGCAGTGCACACGCCGGCCGCTACTATTCGCAATTTTGTATGAAATGTAGCCTCTGCTTGTTGAAAATCCAAACACATTGCAGGCTTTTGTTAGGCATTAAAATCGACTGCAAGGTATTTCATTGCTAGGTAGCATTATGGTTTTAGCTAATCATTGTTTGTCATTAATTATTTAATATGTATTTTTATAAAAGAGTCAATATTTCTCTAAATTTAAGAGCTGTATTCTTGTCGGTGGTAAAAAAGGTAATAGACCGATCAAATATTGGACTTGTTTATTTATTTGTCTATGTCTAAGAATGCTCGGTGCTTTATAAGATACTGCAGATAGCAGTTATACCGTTACAACTTATTAAAAATCGACTTCTAAACATAGGCTTCCCCAATAGATTGCATCGTAGGTTGCCACGCTTGGTAGGTGGTTTGGAAACCGCATTCTTTTTATATTTAGCTGTTCCTAGGTAGACGCTGCTGCCTATATTTAGGTTTATTTCCCTCTAGCGCCCTTTACAACGCCAACGGGACGATAAGGAGTAGTGGATGTTCTTACACCTCCACTACAGCTTGTTAGAGAGTAGATTCCGATTTTATAATATATTACATAAACCATTTAAACCATTAACCATTACCATTAAACCATTAACCAACACCATTTAGTTAGTTGTATTCTTTTATATTTTTAATTTTTATACAACATAATATTGTGGTGGCAAGCTTTTATTATGTATTAGATATCTGTGGAAACTTCATTGGTTTTTAGGATTACTTTTATGTTTTATTGGCTAATTTATTATTGTACTGTATGTTTCCCTTAAAAAGCAAATAGATAAAAATAAATAAATAAATAAATGCGTAGCAACAAAAATATGCTGAAAATTTTGTAGAAAATGGAAATGCAGCAATTTTTATTTTCTACAAGATTTTTAGCAACATCGTAATATGATTAACGTTGCTTACATCAAACCAACATAAACATTACATAAACGTTGAAAAGGTTAAATAAGTCAGTGTCTCCTTGTACCCGTGGTCACCTTAAGTGACGACTCGGACGGTTACGGTATTTGACGTATTGATTATAATCACAGTTAACTTAAATTCAGCTTTAAAATAAATTGTTTAGTACAGTATACCGCAATATTGATCATCATTATCATTATCATTGTTTTTATCTGCTTCACTGGCTGCCACAAATTGCGGTTGCGAGCCTCTTGTAACCATCGACACTTGTATGTTCTTCAGGTTGTCACTCCACCTAGACAGATCAATTTACCCTGCTAGTTGTTTTTTAACCTACTTCAAAAAGGAAGAGGTACTCAATTCGATTGTATTATTTTTAAGGGTGTTAGCTCATAACTTTTCTAGGTCCAACCATAAGTTTCTGAGGAAATTGTTGACCTTCCGGCCGAATTGGATTACGGGAGATTTTAAGTACCAACGGAAGCTGTCAACTACGCACGATAATATTATGTTAATGTGATGTGTATGCACTCGCAAACAACCCGTTTTCGATGTAACACTTATGCGATAAGATCGGAGGTAGGTTGAGGATAAAGCAATAGGGGACACAGGAGCAATCACAACGCTACGACGAACAAAGAATAATTTTATCTCCGTGTGGGATTCGATTAAAAAACATAATAACTTTTATACTTTCTAATCTGATTTTATTATGAATAGGCTAAATAATAGGTACTCTTCAAAATCAGTGTATTTTTTTTTACTTAATATAAGCCAGTGCTTGACCACAATCCCACCTGGTGTTAAGTGGAATGCATGAAACCCTAGATGGTAAATTTCCCTGTCAAACATATTCGCTTTTGCCTTGATATAAGAAATGCTTCATAATTTACGAAAAACCGCATCAAAATATGAGTAAATCAAATACGCACACCCCTAAAATAATGGACGATAATTTCAAAAAGGTAAACAATATTCACTTTAGCAACATTTTATCCCCACAGCCCTCGGCAAAATACAATAAATTCTAAATTAACCCGTAAATTATCTCGTTTAAAGTGAAAAAGGATACGGAATATTAATTTCGATTCAACCACACATTGCGAAGGTGCGCTACGGGATAATTGGTTAATTCTTTACCATCTTTTTTATCGGTATGTTTATGTAATTTAAAAAGAATGTAATTAATTTAGACAAATAAATAAGTTATTTTTGCATTATAATATAATTGAGGGGGGAAAGTTTACAATTGACTACAGAATTTTGCACCTGGCTAACGAAAAAACCTCTAGGAATCGATAGCGTGTACCATATTCAGGGTGATTATTCTCAATACCCATACCATATTTATTTTCACTCCTTAAAAGGTTTAGGTCTTAAAAGGCTTTGGAAATATAAAGTACTGCCGTTCGCAATACTTTTACTGCAATTATTATAATTTGTTTTAACAAACTAAAAAGAATATTTAAAAAGTTATTACTATACTTATATGTATGTATTAATTGCTTATTTCTACTTACATGTGTAAACATCAAACTAGAAACTACGCACATTCGTTCCATTTTCTAAATCACGTCCGAGTTTTATATCATTGCATGAATATAACAGTATTTTCCAGGTTGAAACCCCTCTGCAAACAATTCCACAGTCCTATAGCCTGAATAAAACCGTACAATTTCAATTTGCATTGCGGTTTCATATCTCATTCGTCAACTTGTAAGTACACAACGGAAACTTATGTTATATTTGCACAGTAGAGAACTAAGCTTGCAGAATACCCTTTACCGCATAATGTGTACACATGTCCAACTATAAGAATATTAACTTAAAGAATATACATTTAGTTTTCGTTAGAAATAAAATACTCGTTTTACGTTGTAGAGTCAAACTGCAGCTAATTAATTAATATGATGGTTATAGCACGAATGGGGCAGGACCACGCTCTCACAGAATACCAGGGTAAAATGCTGCTGTCTTTGGTATGGTGAGTGGAGAGAACAGGAGACACTTTTTAATGGAAACCTGAGAACTAAAATGGAAATATTAGTCCTAGGGGTAAATGCGTTATCACTGCATTTTGATTCTTAATCAAGGATAAAAGTAGCTGTGCCACATGATCCTCTTACAGTAACGTGGAACGTATGCTTGCGTGTCACCCTTTTTCTATAAGAAAAACTCTGACCAGCTTCAGGGAGCAGCGTCAAAGGTGAAGTGACGTAACTATTTTTAAAACTGAAGTGACAAACGAACTTGTTGTCTACGTGTTGGTAACTCATAACTGCAGTCTATAGACACCTGTAACTAACTTCCTTTTTTTAGTTTAATTTTTTATTTTTAAAAACGTTACCCCCACACTAGGATTTTCTCCTGTATCATGGAGGCAGTTTAAAAACATAAATTGCACGATGACAAACATCCAGACCCGGAACAAGTATTTGTAGGCCATACAAATACTTGTTCCGTGCGGGATGCGAACCCGCGGCCCCCAGCGCAACAATTCATGCCGCCACTGCGCCACGGAGCCGTCTAATTTAAACAATAAATAAGGCTGCTGTGATTATACAAGTACACTCACTGTTGCGTGGTAGCAGTAGTATGTAAAAGGGTGATACCTAGACGTTATCCTAAAACATAACGAGAACCTTCTAGTAAATCTACTAAATTTAACCCTATCTAAAATTGGAATGTTCAGCAGGGGATTGCTGTCTATCCAGAACCTTTCTTCCCCATCGGTTGTAGATTCATCGAGCTATATGGCTGGCCAATTGCTACGTCAGCTTATTAATCCGTTAAAATATAACTTAATATTAAATAATACAATCAGTACATATACTTATGAAAGGCTGTAGTGTTAGTGATAGAGCATGGTAGTGCTATGCTGCAGCTATATTAGAAGTATATTTGTAGCAGTAGGGTCGGCTCGACCGGGAAAGGACCACGTTCTTATAGAATACCATAGTAAAATAGCAATTTAACACGGCTGTGTTTCGTATGATGAGTGTAGAGAACCGGAGACCCTTTTTACTGGAAAAGAGGCATTCCATCTTAGTCCTCACGGCTGACAACGCATCTGCATATAGATTTTTTTATTGAGGATAGATGTAGATGTCTATGGGTCACAGAAACCACTCTTACTATCAGATGGACTGTGTGCTCGTTTGTCACCCTTATCCTATATAATTAGATTTCGCGTCTTGCTACGGACGGTGTTATTTGTTTTGTAGTGTAGTGGTGGCAGTACACGTAATTGTTGGTGGAAGGAGCTCAATCTATTTTTCACACAGATCTTAGCTAATTTTCACATCTATATATATATACTTATAAATAAACTTGAAGTCATTGTCTATAAAATCGAAATAAATGCCTTTTATTGACCTGAGGGGGTTATTTAACCATAACGTAACCATTTTTAAAATTTTTGTCTGTCTGAACCAATAGCTGAACCGATTGTAATTGAATACTTCACGAACAGATAGGAAGAAATGCCAGGAGTGATCTAAGTTATATTTATCCGAAACACTGAGATTTTTTTTGGTGAAATAAATGTTCTTTGGTGATTATCTTAGATCTAAAAAAGTCACATAAATAAATTCCACCCAGGCGAAGCCAGAGCGAATCCCTAGTCATTAATATATTTCGCCGTTTAAATGCTATAAAGTTGTTGTTTGTTGCCGCATCAAATTAATATTAAAATGGAGTTTAATGTTAAAATTGTAGTTTACGTTCAATCTAAAATGATTGACAATGCTTTGAAATAAGGTGTATTTGTGAATGTTCATCATATGAAATATTTTCATAATAATAACATACTTGTAGATCGTCATCATAACCGCCCAGTCGATTACACACTCATAGCTTCGTTTTATGGGAGACCGTCGGATTTAAAAAGCGATGTAAATTGAATTACGCTTGACATTCATTATTTTCCATTATATGGTTTTGATGTTTTATAATTGAAACGAGTTATTACTAGAAGACTTTTTAGTGACTTATTTGAAATTCGGTAAAAGATTTATTTTCAACATAGCTTATATTATTATTTAAGGCTGTCACAGTGTTATCATAAAAGTAGGAAGAGTCGATAGTCTTCGAGCAATATGACAGGGCTGTTACAATTTCATTTGATAAATCCGTTAGATAAACTAAACTAAGCTGTTTTATTCCGAGAAGTTTTAGCAAGCAGTTAAATAATATTTAATAATTATGTTAAATTAGTAAAGGCACGCACCAGCTATATTTTGATTGTAGCACGAATGGGTCGGCTCGATCCGTGAAGAACCACGCTCTCACAGAATACCAGCTTAATTCTGCTGTGTTGTAAGGTGAGTGTAAAAAAACGGAGACCCTTTTCACTGTAAACAATGTATTATATGTGATATTTCATTCTTAATCAAGGATAGGTGTAGACGTGTATGGACTGTAACATCCACTTGCTATCAGTTGAATTGTTGTCAACCTTATTCTATAGAAAAAGAATAAAGAATAAATTAAAACCTAATATAAAAATCTAATTAATAGAATCATGCGTAAGTCGCAAGTTCGATTCAATATCGAAGTATTACAATATTTATGCAAAATAACAACAATTAAAAAGTCTATCATTTTATATAATAATGAGGTTTTGTATTAAAATATAGTTTGTGATTATAATTTGTTACTCGAGCTTCTCTATAATTTCTATTACAAAGGTACGTCACCAAAGATGAACTTATCTGTAAAGCAGCGTTTAATATCCTAAAGTCAGCGTACTGTAAAGTCCCACCCGTAGTAAATTAAACAACGAACTATTCCGTTATTTCCCGCGGGCCTATGAAGGGGCATAGACCAGCGATTTCAATCTACCCACACAATTATATTCAAAGACTAGTATTTTATTGGAGACGTTTTGTGAAGAATTATGTTTATAGAATGGAATAGAATAGAATAGAATAATTTTTTATTCAATATAGATCACATGTGTAAATCTTATTGGAAGTAATTTTCCTTTTAATTAAATTCCTAGTAATTTAAAAATGAAGAAATTAAAGTTCGAAAAAAATCCCTCTGTCCTGGAACCAAGAATCAGCAAGAAACCCGGTGGGACTTTTTTTAACTATTTATTTTTATAAGATTGCGTGACACACGAGCACACAGTCCACCTGATGGTAAGTGGTTGCTGTAGCCCATAGACATCTGCATTTATCCTCGTTTGCGAATCAAAATGCAGATGCGTTGTCACCCGTGAGGACTAAGATGGAATGCCTCTTTTCCAGTAAAAAGGGGCTCCGGTTCTCTACACTCACCATACGAAACACAGCAGTGTTAAGCTGCTATTTTACGCTGGTATTCTGTGAGAGCGTGGTCCTTCCCCGGTCGAGCCGACCCATTCGTGCTACACCTATACTACTAATATATAATATATAGCTGCAGCATGGCTCTACCACGTATAAAAATAAATACAAATTTAATAAAAATAAATATGAATTTATAGGTAAATTTTACATTCATGGTTGTACAAACTATTTAAAAAATTTATTTTAAAAACTGCTTGGAAGCGACCACCTCATTCCAAGAGGTTATTATCAGCCATGTATATATTATATTATAATAACCCTTTTTATACAGTTTCAGCTTAACAAAACATTTAAACTTGGTAATAGAGATAGCCTGTACACTTTCCGGGATTTTGTTGTAATAGCGTATACATTGCCCCAAGAATGAATTACCGACTCTGTGGAGTCGAAAAACTGGTATCATCGAAAAGCTTGTTTGTTCCTAGTGTTTACAGAATGTGTAATATTTTTTTATTAAAACTACCTTTCTTTTAGTGAACATACATTAAATTTTCGTAAATATACTGAGAGGCCTAATTAGCATATTTATTTCTTTAAATTTATCTCTAAGAGACTTTCTCGGTTTTATGTTGTAAATAGCTCTAATAGCGCTCTTCTGTAAAATAACAATAGTTTCTGAATCAGCCGCATTTCCCCGAAGCAAAATCCCATAAGACATTATGGTATGGAATTAACTGAAATAAACTAATCTAGCTGTCTCGACACTAGTAAGACCTATAATTATTTTTACATCATAGGCTGCAGAACTTAGTATGCTTGTTAGTTTGGATATATGGGGGACCCGATGAAGCTTTGCATCGAGAGTGATTCCAAGAAAAACTGTGGATTCAACAGGACTTAGTTCTTCCCCATTTAAAAACACATTGGTATTCAGATTTTATATTATTTATAATATGGCTTTAGTCGGAGATGGAAAATGGAGGATATAGTATAGTAACACGTATCAACGCTCCGTGACTTATATATAAATTATTATATATAAATTTCCCTTTATTAATGTGAGCTAATTTGAAATTAGTTATTTTGCTTCACCATATTAAAGATAAAAATTTCGTTTATTTGTGTGTTCACGATATTTTTGCTTTGACATCGGAGTGTGTACGTTTGTGGATTATTTACAAATATGAGTTCCGTTGTGACACTATAATATGCAGAGTCATTTGTCGTTACGCTATTGTGGCGGGATGACAGCGCCGCCAGATTCATTATATTGTTAACTTTTACGGTGTACTATATTATTTCACTTTAAAAATAATGAAGGAACAAATATGACTTTGTAATTTCATTTCACTGTAATTTCTTTGCTATTAAAATGCGTAAAATTCATGACAATATGAAAATGAGATATAAAATTTATAAAAAATACTAGCGACCCACCATGGCTTCGCCTGACTTCTGTCTTTTGATATGGCGTCATTTACGTTTTAGTTTATCACCAAGGATCATTTTTTTAAATTATATTTCACAACAATATCTCCAATTTTTCAACATAAAGTATAGCCTAGTTTCTAGTATTGTTCTGTATGTTTTTGCAAAGTTTTAACACAAACAGTTCAGTCATTCCGAAGATTAGCGTAGACAAACAGACAGACAGTTACAGATAGACACTTCCCTTATATATCAATGTATAGATACAGTTTCTTGGGGGAGGCCGATGTTCAGTAGGGGACTTGGATGGGCTTTAATGATGATGATGTTGGTAACCATTCAGTTTAGAGGTTAAGCGCTCGCTGTGAATATAACAGTACGCGGTAATCCTGGTAGATAATTTTTTTTTCTTCTAACAGGAGAGCACCATACCGGTGGCCTTTTACAGACTGATGATGAAGAAACAGAAGTTCTTTCGTGCATTGCCTTAAAAGTTGAATTACACATTAATAAAGAAATAACATTGTTTCATATTAATTATTTTCTTTTATTTAAGTCTTTATGGTCTATTTAATTTAATTCTATTTGAAATAAATGAAAACGAAGTCTTAATATTTAATACTTAGGTTATAAGCTTCCACCGTGAGCTGTGGTACCCAATAGACTAAGCTCTCGACGTAACTTTAACAGGTAACCCTGGTTCGATCCTGGCCGATAAAATTGTTAATTGCAATCTTAAGTGCTGATTTCCTACTTACTCGTCGATGCATACACATGTTTGTGGATTAAAATATTTTAGGGAATAATTTGTGAAAGCCGTCAATTATTGCTGGAGCACCGCGATCTAGTAATTGCTGCAAAAACTTCTCAGGAACAAGAGGAGAACTGTCCTTTTTTCCAGCTGATATTTAGTGAATTCTGTGGCCCGTAGGCACATACATTTTTGACTAAAAATCAAAATGCAGATGCGTTGCCACTCCTGAGGGCTAATGAGCTAATGACTAATGAGCGCACAACCCACCTTATGGTAAGTCAATTTTGTGGACCGTATACATATCTCTTCGATTAAGGATGAAAATAAAATTATGTTGTCAGCCCTGAGAGCTAAGATAGAATACCTTGTTATCAATGAAAGGGTTTTCGAATCTTGTTACTTACTAACGTTGAGCACTTTAATTGAAAAACAATTTTACGCTGGTATTATCTGAGGGCGTGTTTTTATCAGCCGATCCGACCTATTCGTGCTGCAACCATAAAATAGCTGCAGCATATCTCTATTAAAGATATGGAAAACTTAAAAAAAATCTAATAGTATATCAGTGGCTTAGCAATGAGTTGCTGCGCTGGGGGGCGCGGGTTCGAATCCCGCACGGAACAAGTATTTGTATGGCCTACAAATGATTGTTCCGGGTCTGGATGTTTGTCCTTGTGAAATTTGTGTTTGTAAACTGCCTCCACGATACAGGAGAAAATCCTAGCGTGGGGGTAACGTTTTTTTAAAAAAAAAAAGTACATTTCTTGAATACATTCATCATTAATTTCCAAACAACTGAAGGAATAAGCTATTAAGTTGTTATATAAGACTATAAAGAAAGTGAACCTTAATTTTATAAGTTAAATTTATTTATTTAAAAAATCAATATTACTAAGCAAAATAATGGTAGCTAAAAATAAACATGTATATATATATATATATATATATATATATATATATATATATATATATATAAAATAGATAAGTTACTAGCACGCCAATATTGAAGCGTAGAAAAGTGTTCAATTAGCCACTCCGGCCCCCAGTCGTAATATCATATCACAAGTAAGTTTTTTATTATATTTTATTAAATTTAATGATTTTACTAACAAATATGATGCCATGATTACGTAAGTTTAATGAAAAGGACTACAATGAGGGCATCCATGACTTTTTCTGCCACCAGGGCGGCGCCACTATAAAGTGAGGTATAATATTTGACAGATTTCATAGCGGGGAAGTTAATTTGTTCGAAAATGTAAAGTTTATTGTTTCTTTCTGTAATATTTGCAATATTTTATATTAATATGATTAAAAATAAATAAACCAAACTACAGATATAAAAGTAGAAAAATTAAAAAAAAAAGGTTAAAAATGTGCAAAAAATTAAAGAGCAAACCACTGACGCATTTTTTTGTGTATTAATAATTAATACTCTAGAAACTGATAAACTTTTATTTAATACCAACTTCTCAATTAAATTACATTGTGTAACAAAAAACTATAGCTTAATTATTAGCCCACAGTGACGATTGCTAAATGTATGTATGCTGCCGCTGGTACGGCTGGGTTCGGAACACTTTTTTCGGTACTCAAACTCTTTTTTGAAAGGACACATACATACTTTCAGGTTTCCTTCAATATTCTTAGAATTTTTAGATTTTTTGTAATTCAAATAACATGTTACATGTAATTATTTCAACTATTGTACTGCCATCTGGTGTGAAAGTGATAAACATGATTATTGAGTTTTGAAGTATCACATTTTCAGGTAACTGAAACAGGTGCGCTGTCATTGTATGATTTCTAGGCAGCAGATAAAACATGTTTACTCCCTTATCATCCCACCAAGCACAGCACATATCCTTTTCTTGGGTATGACTTGGTTTTGGGATAGGTTTTGCGATTTCAATTTTAGTCACCCACTGTATTTTGTGAATATGCGCGTAATATTACGATAAGTTCCATTTCTTATCAGTCTTAACTAGTTGTCCAACCAGTTAGTAAATAATCCAGCGGTGAAATAATAATTGCATACAGGAGTAAAGGCGTAACTCTGGATTCTTATGATATTTTTATAATTACTATTACATCCATTCACAAGTCTACTGTTAAACTTAGGCTAAGGAATATCACCTAAGCCATCTGCACCTATCGATTTCCTGTATCTCTTACCAGGCCATAACTCCATTTAGTGGGGGGCTACCCTACATTTCCCTTACTGGTACGAGTCTGTTAGTCGAGAAACTTTTTCGGCATCGGTTGCCGATTCTTCGAGCTATATGGCCGGCCCATTGCCACTTCAGCTTACTGATCCGTTGAGCTAGGTCGCTTACTCTGGTTGTACTGCACACAGCCTAATTTCTAATCATCTCTATAGTTCGCTGAGTGTGTAGAAACACGTCTCAAATCCATATGAAAATCACTGGCAACGCACACTGTTTATACTTCTTCTAAATCTTGTTTTCATATACTTTCGATATTGTTTACAAAAAAACTAAGTGTAGAACTATAGTAGTGTGAATAACACTTCTAGTTACTAAACTTTGTGTATTCAACTTTGAATTCTATTCATCAAAATGAAGGAACATATCGTTTTTTATCACGGACGACTGGACCAAGGTTCTTTGAGCTTGTAATTCCCCTGCTTAAATCTATCAAACCATTCGTAAACTGACCTCTTATTATTTTGCCACAAAATACAAGACATATTCCCTTAACAGGGGCGTCAGAACTTTGACCACAACAGTATAAAAATGTCTAAAAGTATGCAACGTTATGCATGATTTTTCTATAATTTTCAACCGTTTTTATTAATACATTTTTATATAGATTAACAATAAGAATAAACAGTACTCCTTTAAGAGGCAATGTATACGCTTTTACAACTAAATCGCAGAAAATACGCAGGACATTACAATCAAAAAGTTTGAAATTTGTTGAACTGAGGTGATCGCTAACATGATGTTTTTAAAGGTTTTCGTATTTAGTAAAAACATAAATGGTTTTCAATAAATATACCTGTAATCTTTGTTATTTAAATATTATTCCATTCTATTATTTTCTAACTTTAGAAGCTTTCCTTACTTAACAGGATAATATATTATGAACATTCAATTTTACCCCACTAAAAGTAGAGCTTATATCGCAGTGTGAAATACTGCAAAGCCTTGTGTAACAACCCAATGTAAACTTGTACTTAATAAACGTATGAATCGCCCTTATTTGCGGTAACGTGTGCACGACAGCTCAAAGCAAATAAGCTTCAACAAAACTTCGGCACAATCAGCAATGTTCATTACAATTGTGTAGTGATCATACGTCGATGGCTAAAATAAACCTTCTATCGCTTCGTAAATTATCCTCGAGCGGTCCTGTGTAAACATAACAGCGTCCAGCGCTAGCCAGACTTATTTTAACGTTTTGTTTGCAAACAGTTACAACTACTTGAATGGTAACATTACCAGCACTCGTTTTATTCAGGGTTGCCAACCATTCATCTTTAATTTGCATTACTTTCCTTATCTCAGTCCCAGAAATAAATTTGTATAGGGGGTGGAACAAAAAATGTCACCAGCTGTTTGTTCCGCAACTGATAAGATATCAATCGAAAAATTCAATTGCTACTTGGTGCCTTGATGCAAAGAAATGATGTAACTGTAAAAAATATTTATGTAAAAGGACTATAAAATGTGATGATGAAAGTGAATTCTTTAAACTTGGTAAAGTACTTGGTAAAACTGCTCGCTTACATAAGCAATTTTTTTACTTGTTAGAGCCACGCTGCAGCTATATTATGGTCGCAGCACGAATGGGTCGGCTCGACAGAATACCAGCGTAAAATAGCAGCTATATGTTGCTGTTGCATGTTGACTGTAGAGAACCGGAACACATTTTTACTGGAAACGTGGCATTTCATTTTAGTCCTCAGGGGTGACAACGCATGTGCATTTTGATTTTTAATCGAGGATAAATATAGATGTCTATGTGCCACAGCATACACTCACTATCAGGTGGACTTGTGTGCTCGTTTGCCACGCTTATTCTATAAAAAAATATTGATATTTCTAGCATTCCTCACAGTCGCCTCTTACGATATCCATTTGAGAAAATGGAGTACACATTATCTTACGCTGCTATCACACGGCAAATATCCGACCAACCATATGCACGCTTAGTACGGCAATGGCCAATTCATTTGCAAAGATATTATGACGAATAATCTCAGCAGTGAGAGAAGTTTAAGTCTGTTTTTTATTTATCTTTAATAATGTCCTCCAGACCGAAGTTCGGTCACGGCAGCCGGCCTCAACGGAGTCTAGCCATCGGCGCAGTACAGGATTGTAGTACCCAAGTGTATGCGCAAGTACAGGTGCACTTTCTATGCCCTCACTCTCATAGTCCGATGGTACGGTAAACCGACGCGACCGGAGAGAGATCAGGCGCAGGACCAACGGCTTTACGAGCTTTCCGAAGCACGGGGGTGAGACACCGCCTACTTCATGACTCCGAGCAGCTACTGGGAATTTGTTGACGGAAAAACTCAATAACTGATTTTTTCTGACCCAGGATTCCAACCTGGGACCTCATGATCAGCAGTTGCGTTTACAACCACTAGACGAACGAGGCTGTCTATAGTACTAATAGTGTAATAGTATATTTTTCATTATCGCTACCGTTACAGCCTATTAAAGTCTACTGCTGGACATAGCCCCCCCCCCCCCATACATTGCCTTATAGGGGGATTATTTGCCATAGATACCACGCTTGACAAGTGGTTTGGCAACCGTAGTTTTTTATTGTTAGTCGTTATTAGGAAGAGGTTTCTATCCATTTCCAGATTTGTTTCACTCTATCACCTTTTACGACTCAGGACGATATGGGATAGTGGATATTCTTACGCCGCTACTGCCATCTACCGGTTATTTGCCGTATATCGGAAAAGTAAAGTTACAGCCTATATGTAAAAAACCTCTCGGGTAAAGGAACTCTCATTTCATTATTGGTTTTTCTGACTATCGGAAGCTTAAAGATTTTTGTGGCATATACAGTAATCGCCCCTTGCGACACCCGCGGCACGAAATTGGGCTTATAATAGATTGTTAATTATAAAGAGATTGCTCATTTTTATTTCTTTAAGTAACAACATCACATCGCAGTTTTAATTTCAAATTGCACAAATCAGTAAAAGCCGATTTGGAATACGGCGAGAGTTTTTGTTTTAGAGACATGTGTGACATACTTTACCATATTCAAATTAAATATTATGTTGAATATTTTACTTTTAACCGTGCAGTGGCGGTGTAAGAATACCCACTACCTCATATCGTCCCGTGGTTGCGTAAACAGAAGATGGGTAGCAGCATGTTCCCAATGAAATTATAACTCAAAATAATAGATACTGCGTTTGCCAACCCGCTTGCCAAGCGTGGATACTATGGCAAAATGCTCCCGATGAGGCAATCTATATTAGAGGCCTATATTCAGCAGTGGACTTTTATAGGCTCTAATGGATGGATGGATATTTTACATTAGGTTTGTCTGGTACTATAACTTATAAATAAGATGCTAAAAGTTGGGCTTAGTCAATTTTTATATGAAAGGTGATTTTATTTTTTATTCAATTTATGACTTTAATTTTATGAAAGTTGGCTTAACTCAGAGAATAATAATTATATACGTTTCTTACTTGAGTCCTTGTATTTCCGTTGAAAAATTATCCTTCCTGCTCATTTCATGGTAGAGAAAATTCTCCATTTATTCTGTCTAATTTAAGCTGCTGTGATTAGCCCCCTTTTCGGTTTGTCTGTGAGTTCTATAGATTTAGTATATAATAGCAACTCTAAAAACTCTATCAAAATAATGTCAAATTGATTTGAAAGTTCCTTCATCTATAAAGTTGATGCACTAACATTTTGCCAGTTAGGAGATGCTGACCGTGTGCTTCAATCGGAGTGTATCATTGTTATACATAAAGAAGTGAACTGTATATGCGGAGTGTTCTAGCAATCACATCTAATAATATGCAGTTCTCTCTGCAGAGGAAAAACTATTTTTCTCTAGTATTTGCATTTTGCCGTTTCAATGAACTAATTAAGATAGTTTTCATTGGTTTTCAGGTGACAGAATTCAGGGGATGAAATTGGGTACAACCAGTATAATGTAATATTAGGATTTTTCAATTATTTATTTTAATGTGATTAGAAATAAATTTATATCTAATTTTGATATATACATATTGCTATTAAAATATATATATATATATATATATATATATATATATATATATTTTAATAGCAATATGTATATATATATATATATATATATATATATATATATATATATATATATATATATATATACATACTATAATAAGCCGCACTAGATTATTAACCTATAATGTACATAATTATTATTAATAAAATATATGTTGGTTGTTTAATGGACTTGGTCACTTTCACATTAAGCAAAATGACATTTGAATTAATTTTTCATACATCCATCAATTCCTCATCAAAAGCACACTGCTGAACATAGGCCTCCCCCATAGATTCCCTCATAGATGGTATGTTCGTACGTACACATTTATAGGTTTGTATTTCTCAAATATGTTTGGTTCCCCACGATGTTTTAAATATTTTTTTTAATAGGATAAGGGTGACAAACGAGCACACAGTCCACCTGATGGTAAGTGGTCGCTGTGACCCATAGACATCTACATCTATCTTCGATTAAGAGTCAAAATGCAGATGCGTTGTCACCCGTGAGGACTAAGATGGAATGCCTCGTTTCCAGTAAAAAGGGTCTCCGGTTGAGAGCGTGGTCCTTCCCCGGTCGAGCCGACCCATTCATGCTACAACCATAATATAGATGCAGCATGGCCCTACCACGTATAAATGTATAATAAGTAAACATTTAAATTGTAATGAGCAATTTAATTTATGTCGGCGGGAATAAAACCGGCAACAAACACATGACTTGTAAAATTTACCCCAAAAACTTTAGGGCTCAAAAAGAAATTAAATCTAAATATATATTTCAAATAATTTATAATTAACTTAATTCAATTTGTAGCCCAATAATAATGGTACGACGGTTGGAGCATTATTCGCATCTGGCTTACCTTGCGAGTGGGAGGCATGTTACATTTAGCTTCCATATTGGATCATTAATATGCGTGTTGGTATAATACGTTGTTGTCTTTCCTAAGGTTACTAGAAATATTTTAATAAAAAAATCTTTCTTTGACAAAAATCTGTTGGAAATATATCAGTTACTTATATTTATGTATAGCTAAAGAAGATCGAAACAGAATCTGCTATTTCATGTCATCTTTGGGTGTAGTAGAGGCAACAAAGGCAAATGAAACAGGAGATGGTGCAACATTATTTTCCTGATAACAATATAAAATTCCGTGTAGTGCCGGTGTAAGAATATCCACTATCCCATATCGTCCCGTGCGTGTCGTAATAGGTGACAGAGGGTAACTGAAACTGGAGATGGGCGGCAACATGTTCGTAATAATAACGAAAATTACTAAAACAAACTGCGGTTGCCACCGACCCGCCTCTCAAGCGTGGCAATTTTGGCAAAATCCTCCCTAGGAGGCAATTAATGGGGGAGGACTATGTTCAGTTTTGTTTTTGTCAGGCTGTAATAAATGAATGATTTTGGCGTCGCCTTACGTATCTTGTACAAAATTCAACAGCGTAAAAGAAATAAGAAAAAAAATTATAAAATAAAATAAAACATAACATAGCAGCAAAATATATATTTTATAAAAATGGTCTTTGGTCAGCCTAAGGCCTTCGTCTCAAACCCAGCGCTGCAATACCTCACTCTTCTTGTTTTCCTTTCGGGAAATCGACGTTAACCCGTACGATACATATTTGTCTCTTAGTTTATTGATGACTATCTGTTCTCCGCGGCTTCGTCCGCGCTTAATTTATTACGATTGGATTTCATGGGTTTTAAGTTTTTGCGCGGAACTCTAACTCTTTTTCTAAAATAAAAGAAGCCTAAGTTACTTCTTATAACATCAGCTATCTGCCAGTGAATTTCCGGTCAAAATCGGTCCAGCCATTTCGGAGGTTAGTCGGAACAAACAGATAGACAGACAGAAAGACAGGCGGGCAAAAAATTTAAAAATCGTGTTTTTGTTATAAGTACCGTATATACTTTCATATGCATATAGTAAAAAGCAGTTATTTTGACATTATAAACAGACACTTCAATTTTATTTATTTGTATAGATATTTTATCAGTAACCCGGCGTCCTAAGCATTTCACAGTATACTAGGCGCGAGAGGCGTGTCAGGATCGTGCAAATGGAAGTTCATAGTGTCTGCCTACTCATCTGGGTGGCAGGCGTGAGTGTTTATGTATGTATGTATGTATGTGTATACTAGGAACAGTCGCGTTAGATTACAGCCCGTGGGATGTTCCCTGTATGGAAATAGAACAAAGTTCTGCCAAAAATATTTAAATAAAATAACTGTTCTCCGAAACTCCGCCCGTGTGGAATTTATTGCGATTAGAGTTCATGAGTTTTAAAGTAGCCCAAGTTACTCCTTGTAATATCAGCTATCAACCAGTGAAAGTCTCATTCAAATCGGTTCTCAGGATTTTGAGTGATGCGTGTTCAGACAGACGTCGTGTTAGAGTTTAATTATAATAATAGATAATGGAATCTCATATTCTGCGTAATTACTCAACGTTATACAACATCCATGAAACATAATACGCAGTTAGAAGTAGAAATACTAGATAACACAAAAATAGATGAAGAATGCTAACTAACGGTAGAATCACAATAGCATATCCTTCTTAGCTTCATTAGTATCATTATCATGATCATAACAGTCCATCACTAGTCAATTAATGAACGCTTCCTCAAAAAGTCACGAAAGGACGGTCACGGCCTCAGTAAACGTTACAAAAGCACAGTCCTGCGCCACTAGAATTCATCGACTTCTTGTATCTTTAAAATTCAATTCTCAAGGATGGGAAAAGTAACATTTTCTTTTTTCCTCTCTATCGGGCCGTATCAATCCACTATTCGAGTTGGACCTCTTCTATTGCAGGAAGGGTTTGCCATACCACCAAATTTGTCAAGAGGATTGGCGGTCGTGTCAATTAACTTGGAATTATGATACTACTCAACATCGTTGGTGTGTGTATTATATATTTAGCATATTCGAAATGGTACTTATGTCGCCCATTGTCGATAGCATCGTGGATACCTTCCTGTACTTTCTTATGGTCACCTCTTAGGATATCCTGGGGACTAAATAAGGTTATGGTTTCTCTTACGCAACCATCACTTGGCAATTAGAGAAATATAAATTTTAAATAATTTCTATTTTAAAACTGATAAAATTTGAATTCACAGTGGTAGAGCCACGCGGCAGGTTTTGCTATTGCACGGATGGGCCGGCTCGAACCGGGGTGGTACCACGACCTCACAGAAAACCAGCGTGAAGTAGAGGTTTACCTCTGCGTTTCGCTTGGTGAGTGCAGGTGGCCAGAGGCCCTTTTTATTGGAAATGAGGCATTCCATCTTAGTCCTCACGGGTGACAACGCATCTACATTTTGATTTGTACTAATATGAATATATATATATAAAGCTAGGGTCCCACGGCCTGTTTTGTCACAGGTCAGACCGCGCCAGGCCGGACAACAGGCCGTGGGAACCATCGCATCCGATGAGGCCTGTGGTGGCCTGTTGGCGCCCGTCCGATCCATCGGGAGTCGGTAAGATCAAAGGCGCGGCCCGGCGCGGCGCGACGGCGCCTGTCACGGCCTGTACGGGTGCGTCTGCGTCGGTTGCAATCGTTCATTTCAACTGCGGTGGCGCTTGCGCGTACATGCTCATGATGGAATGGACGAACGAACTTATATTCGAGTTTTTAACTCTTTATGAAAATGAACCAGCGCTTTGGAATAGTTCGTCACCTCAACATAAAAACAAGAACGGCTTTTGTTGAATGATGACACCCACCAGCGTCGTTTTTTCTGCTTTCTTTTTGCTTGGTTTATCAAACGTTCACCACTGAATAAAACCACCGGGGCCGCACACGCAGCCATGCGCTCCGTATCACTTCACATATTGGAATGTCAGTCGACAGGCCGCACCAGGCCGGCACACGCCGTGGGAACGCTCAGTTCGGGCCGCGACAGGCCCATACAGGCGGGGCAACGCCTGGCGCGGCCTGTCGCCTGGCAGGCCGTAGGACACTAGCTTAATGAAGATAGATGTAGATGTCTATGGGCCGCAGCAACCACTTACCATCAGGTGGACTGTGTGCTCGTTTGTCACCCTTATCCTATAAAAAAAGACAAATTAAAATAATATTGAATCAAACAATATTTTATTATAATAAATATAATTTATCAATCAATAGTTTAAAGATCGGTACCCGTCGGCCCCAATGAAATAATTATTTGTGATTTTTAGAGATGATTTACCACCTGCTTGGCATTAAAAGTAAACATCCCGGGAAACCTGCACGTCTTAAGAATATATTTCGAGGAAATGTGAACTTCCATTACAATAACCGACTCAGAAATTATAAAACGCCTGCACCCAGTAGTGTGTAATATATTACAGTTAATTTGATGAAATCTCAATATTGGATTATATAATAATTATTT
Organism: Parnassius mnemosyne; assembly: GCA_963668995.1. Taxonomy (NCBI): domain Eukaryota; kingdom Metazoa; phylum Arthropoda; class Insecta; order Lepidoptera; family Papilionidae; genus Parnassius; species Parnassius mnemosyne. Next base: position 8,677,653 of record CAVLGL010000024.1, read on the forward strand.
CATTATAGGCCGTAATTATAGTAGTTTAATAGTGGCCGCATGTTATATTATACAACATGTTATGCATATAATAAAAATTAAAAAGCTTGATTAAGATAAATATAATACAGCCTAATTTTTGATTGCTTATTCTTGACGAAAAAGTAAGACTTTATACGTTGAGTACTAATAGTAACATGGCCAAAAAAAGACAACTCATAAAATTAATATTAATAAAAACGTTATTAAGATGACACTATAACTTTAACTATAGTTTTATCTTCAGTGCAGTAGTGTAGTGAGTGCACGGAAAAACGAAAGAAATTTGTAAAAAGGGGGCATAACTTTTGATTCTGAGAATAATATTATTGGATTAATACAATCTTATTAGATATATTTTTATAATTGGTGTTTTCTGTCCGTGCCATTTAAAAGTACACAAACTTTTTATTTAATTCTTAAGCATGACCAAAAACACTGTGCTTGACAACCCTGGCAACGACACGGAACTGCATGCCCGGTCAGAATTTCAATTCAGGATGTTTCGCCTTCGCTCCGGCTTTAGCCACGTACTACCACGAGTTACGAATGAATTTTCAATTAGAATTCCTCTTTCGGAATTTAGAAACGAACCGTTAGTTCTGTGACTGAAAGAGGATAGCATTTTTTTTCTCGTTTTAACTGAAGTGTAGCGAAGTATGTTTGCAAAGCGAAATTTATGGCGCTTGTTTACTCGAATTTTTAACAAATTCTCGGAGAATACTTTTGAGGTTAAGATAAGAAGCGGATTTTTTTTCACGGTTAAGTTTAAAGTATTTAAGTTTCTTAGAGTTTAAAATGCGTCTTTCCTTAAAATGCACTTTTAATTTGAAATGTTTTGTTTATAATAAACGTCATTTTAAATATGTACCACCTTAAATACTCATCGTTATTCAAGAAAGTTAGGATAGTACTGTGCAATATATATCATCCCCCGCATTAAGACTTCACACTTCCTCGATTTTTTTATTACATTCTGAGACAAATGTATGTTTTCCTTCACCGCCGGGCACTTAGTAAATCAGCACTTAAAAGAACAATGGCGAATTAAAGTCCACTGCTAAACATAGGCCACCCCCATAGATGGCTCATATTTGTCACGTTTCGCAAGCGGGTTGGCAACCGGAGTTTAATTTTCTATGTTCACTCGTTACTAGGAAGACGCTGCCCATCTCTTAATTTGTTTCCCTCTGTTGCCACTTACGATACCCACGGTATGATATGGGGTAGTGGATATTCTTACACCGTCACTACACGGTCCTTAAAATTGCAGGTAACAATTTCATAGAGGATAGTATGGACTGGAACTTATTTTTTTTTAATAATATGAAAGTTAAAACAAGGCTCTGGATATAAATCATCATCATCATCCTATTAGTCTGTTTAAAGTCCACGGCTGAACATAGACCCCACTCATTGCCTCATAGGGGGAATATATGCCACAGTAGCCACGCTTGGTTGGTTGGCAACCGCTACATAATATAATATTCGAATAACCTATATTAAAACCTAGATCCGAAGCGATTATTTTATAGGCGACAATAAATATAACTTTTAACAAAAAGTAAAAACCGACTTCAAAATGCTAAAAAAGAAATTATTTATTTGCTACCTTTAAGGTTAGAGTTTTTTCGCCAAATTTATATGGAACCACACTTGGAAGTATAACCTATTTAATAAGAAAATAGTCATCAATATCATATAAAATTCCTTAAACAATAGTCCAATATGAAACTTTTTCCCTAATTTTCCACTCTTGGGGACTGAATATTTTCTTCTATATTGAATGGGACCACCCTTGTGGTAAAGCCTATTTAATAAAAAAAACATTATTAAAATCTATTCACAATCTTCGAAGAAAATATTACGCGATATTTTCTTACATACATACAAAAAAAATATACACTCGAATTGAGAACCTCCTCCTTTTTGAAGTCGGTTAGTAAAAACACTTATCCCACGCGCGAATCTAATCGACGCCACATATAATCACTGCAATCCGAAGCCGTCAAATGTAGCATTATCTTGTCATATTAGTATTTTATTAGCACTTATTTTCTTTGCCTACTCCATTCCCTTTATGTTTGTTCAACAAACACATAAAACGAATTTGCACAGCAGTTATAAGATTATTTGTGAACTAGGTCGTAAAACCGGATTTATGTGGATAAAATGGAGACCGTTGTTAATAGGAAATAAGAGCAAAATGTGTACACCGCATGCGAATATGTAATACATAGCAGTTTTAAATAATCCCTTGGACACAAGTAAAGGATTCCTTAGTACGAATACAAATATCATAGCTGTTTTGTTACTAATAAAAATATCAAATACTAGCTGGTATCCGGCGCATTGCTGCCGCAGAAGAAATAATTGTGGAGATATCGTTTCAAACTTGGAAGAGTATATATATTGTTTGATTGGGAAAATTGATCACTAATAAACAAACAGTGGCCTAATGGCAGGGCGCGGATCACGAACTCGAAAGGGTGTGGGTTCAAATCCACCATTCGACTACTGTCGTGAACCACTTCTAACACAAGCATATTAAGCTTACCAGAAGTGGTTTAAGGGAATATTAGTAATGTTTAAATAGCATTACTAGTATTAAAAAAAAACAAGATACACAATCAGTGACAAAAATGACCTTACCGAATGAGCGCCCACTTATTTGATATGTACGTAGCTTTGTGAATACAACTTGTAGGTAATGCATTTAAGATTATGTAATTTACATTAATGTGTATTAATTTCAACTAGAATTACGTCAAAACAGTTGGCGATAGTTTTTAGAGAACTTTTGCTTGGGATTATGTATTTAGTTTTTTATTAGTAATCGATGATTGGGAATAATAAAACTGAATTGTACTATGCCTATAACCTTCGCGTTAGTGCAAGTAATAAGTTGACAAAGTTTTAGCACAATCTGATAAAAGATATAGCAGCGCATAAAATACGAACAAATAAACATTACTTTCTTATATTAGATCTTTTTATTTTTCATGGTAACATTACTTTGTGTATACATTAATTGCTATATAAACTGATAAATAAATAAAAGCCGATTTGCAGACGTACCTAAGTTTAGCCGGCAACAAGTAGGTGCAGACAAATTTGGTTGGTCAATATTAAGTGTGAACGATTTATTCAAGGTGGAATTTATTGCGATTGAATTTCATGGGTATGAACTATTTGCGAGAAACTCTAATTCTTTTGCTAAAATAAAAGTAGCCTAAGTTACTTCTTGTAACATCAGATTTCTGCCAGTGAAAGTAACGTCAAAATTGGTTTAAGCATTTCAAAGATAAGCAGGAACAAACAGACAGACAAGCAGATAGACAGACAGTCAGAATTTTTTTTAAAATAGTTTTTTTGTTATAATTACCGTATTTACTTTCATATTTCATATACATTTAGTAAAAAGCTGATTTTTGACATTACAAACAGATACTTCAATTTTATTTATTTGTTTTGTATGTATTGTATAAATTTATGGGTAATGTGAGAAGTTAAAGTTTTTTTGTTTTATTACACACCGTACACCGTTTTAACGGTGGTAGAGCCTTGCAGCAGCTTTTGCTGTTGCACGTATGGGCCGGATCGAGCCGGGTTAGTACCACGACCTCACAGAATACTGGCGTGAAGTGGAAGCTCTGCTTCCGCGTTTCGTCTGGTGAGTGCAGGTGACCGGAGGCCCAATTCCCCCCCCCCCCCATCAACATGGTAGCGGAATTACGTCATAAACTACCCCAGGAGGGTACCAGTACCCCTGGAGAATCCCTCGCTGAGCATCCACGACCATGCTATTCCACTCCTGAGCGTGGGTGCTCAGGCTGCCCCGCGTATTCTGGGGAGGGGGGGGGGGGGGGGGCAAAATTTCGCTCAACACAATAACTGCTCGGGGCAAACTGAGCAACAAGACCAAGGCGACCCCTGCCACGCTATCCGTGAATTTCTGCAACATCAGGGGACTTCACTCGAACCTAAACGCCGTCCACTACCATCTTGAGACGGCGAAGCCGGCCTTGCTCTTTCTGACCGAGACGCAGGTGTCCTCTCCGGCTGATACTTCGTATCTCTCCTACCCGGGGTACAAATTGGAGCACTCCTATGTGCCTCGGGCTGGAGTTTGCGTGTATGTCAGAGAGGACATCTGTTCTCGACGCCTCGGCAGTCTTGAAGGTTCGGACCTGTCCATCCTTTGGCTACGCGTAGACAGCGACGACCATCCGCGCGACTACGCGTGCCTCTATAGGTCCCATAGCGGTAATGCCGAAACAGACCGACTCATCGACCACGTCCAAATGGCTACAGATTCCTTGCTACAACAGGTCCCATCCGCAGAGATCGTGATCCTTGGCGATTTTAACGCCCACCACGCCGAATGGCTCGGTTCACGTTTAACCGATCATGCGGGGAGATCTGTTTATGACTTTGCCTTGGCATATGGTCTGACACAACTGGTTACATCGCCTACGCGGATTCCAGATGTTGAGGATCATACACCTTCCCTGTTGGACCTTCTGCTGACCTCTCATCCGGACGGATATCAGGTTTCCGTCGATGCCCCTCTTGGCTCTTCGGACCATTGTCTGATCCGGAGTGTGGTGCCACTCATGCTCCCCTCGCGGTTGCGTTCTGCAGGTTGCCGCCATGTTTGGCATTACAGGTCGGCGGATTGGGACGGAATGCGGTCTTTATTTGCTTCCTACCCATGGGGGCGGGTTTGCTTCTCGCCGGATGATCCCAGCGCTGTTGCTGACTCTGTCACTGATGTGGTGCTACAGGGAATGGAACTATTTATTCCATCATCTGTGGTACCCATCGGAGGCAGATCTCAGCCTTGGTTTGGTCGCTCCTGTAAGACTGCATTACGCAGTAAGCAGGAGTGTTATCAAGCCTGGGCTGCGGCTTCGGTGACTCGGGATGTAAACACCAGCACACTCAAAAAGAAGTATAACTTCGCCTCCAGGTCCTTCAAAAGAGTTATTGCCAAGGCAAAGTCAGAGCACATAGGAAGAATTGGCGAGAAACTAGTTCGCCTTCCTTCGGGAACCCGTGCATTCTGGTCTCTCGCCAAGGCTGTCCAAGGGAATTTCTGTAAGCCATCACTACCATCTCTGCACAGGGAGGACGACTCACTGGCCCACGACGCAAAAGAGAAGGCCGACCTTTTAGGCTCCCTTTTTGCGTCCAACTCGACTGTTGATGACGGGGGGAACACACCGCCGACCATCCCGCGGTGTGAGTGCTCCATGCCGGATGTACGGTTCTCACAGCGCTCGGTTCGCAGAGCACTCCTCTCCCTTGACGTCCACAAGTCGAGTGGGCCTGACGGAATCCCCCCAATTGTGCTAAGGACGTGTGCTCCGGAGTTGGCACCGGTTCTAACGCGTCTTTTCCGGTACTCCTACTCCCTAGGCGTAGTCCCGAAATCATGGAAGACAGCTTTTATCCACCCGATCCCTAACAAAGGCGACCGCTCAGACCCGTCCAACTACAGGCCTATCGCCATCACCCCCTTGTTCTCCAAAATAATGGAATCCGTTGTAAACTGCCACCTCATGCGGTACCTTGAGGATCACCAGCTGATTAGTGACTGCCAGTACGGTTTTCGGCGGGGTCGATCAGCTGGTTATCTTCTGGTCTACTTAACTCATAGATGGGCGTTGGTAGTAGAGTCCAAGGGGGAGGCTTTGGCCGTTAGTTTGGACATTGCGAAGGCCTTCGATCGGGTTTGGCACAAAGCGCTTCTTTCGAAGCTCCCTTCCTATGGGCTTCCCGAGAAATTATGCAATTGGATCACCAGCTTTCTTGCAGATCAGAGCATCAAGGTCGTTGTAGACGGTGCATGCTCCGACTACAAGCCTATTAACGCTGGTGTTCCACAAGGCTGCGTGCTATCACCAACGCTGTTTCTTCTGCATATCAATGATATGTTGCAAGCCGGTAGCATTCATTGCTATGCGGATGACAGCACTGGTGATGCTCTATACACCGGCCGTGCCAATATTTCTCGGGAAAACGTCACTGAGTACCGGAACAAACTTGTGTCTCAAGTCGAGTCTTTGCTGGACAAAGTCTCGGATTGGGGGCAACTAAATCTAGTCCAGTTTAATCCTCAGAAGACACAAGTTTGCGCGTTTACCGCTAAAAAGAACCTCTTTGTCGTATCTCCTCAGTTTCAAGGTACTTCCCTTGTTGCCTCAGCTAGTATCGGAATCCTCGGCGTCGACATATCGAGTAGCGTGCAGTTTCGTGGTCACTTGGAAGAGAAGGCCAAATTGGCCTCTAAAAAGCTTGGCGTGCTCAGCAGAGCGGGACAGTATTTCATGCCGGTTCAACGCCTGCAACTTTACAAGGCGCAGGTTCGGCCTCACATGGAATACTGTTCCCATCTCTGGGCTGGGGCTCCCCACTGCCAGCTTCTTCCACTTGACCGCATCCAGCGCGGAGCGGCTCGAATCGTCGACGACCGAGTCCTTTCCGATCGGCTCGACTCATTGGCACTGCGAAGAGATGTTGCATCTCTTAGCATTTTCTTTCGCATCTACCATGGGGAGTGCTCTGAGGAATTGTTCGGATTAATCCCAGCCGCCAAATTTCACGAACGCACATCGCGGCAGAGCTCCCGATACCATCCACACCATCTGGATGATTGGCGGTCCACCACTGTGCGATTTAGAAGATTTTTTCTTCCCCGCACAACTTCCTGGTGGAATAGTTTACCACCAGCGATTTTTCCGGACCGATACGACTTAGGGACCTTCAAGAAAAGAGCCTACTTCTTTTTAAAAGGCCGGCAACGCATCTGCAATTCCCCTGGTGTTGCGGTTGTTCATGGGCGGCGGTAGTCACTTACCATCAGGTGAGCCGCATGCTCGTTTGCCCCCTCTCCAATAAAAAAAAAAACAAAACCTACAGAAATTATTTATACAAAGAAGGTATACAATGGACAGTCTTATTGCTGACAACAATTTCTTCCAGAAAACCAACGAAAGGACAGGATTGCAGGATAGAAGACAGGGGTAGGGCAAGTCGGTGTGAAAAAAACGTGAAAAAAGAATATGCATACAAAAATTTATGCATATAATCTACATATATTAGAAACACATATATACATACGAAAAATAAAACACATGTATATTGAATTATATAATTAAATCTGAATCATATATAAAATGGCTAGTGTGGAAACGAAGTTACAATTTAAAGAGCGATTTAATGATTCTTGACTAGTTTTTTTTTAATACTCAAAGGGATGGTCCGCGTTTTACTGCTAAAATTTAGTTAAATAACGAGATTGCCCAATTGCCACCCCAGCCACGCCTTAACCTGCTGTCGCTGATATTACTTGAGGGTGTTTTCGTATATTTGACGGAGTTAATATAAACAACCATTATATTAATTATTATTTGGACTTTACTTACCCTAGTTTTACTTAAAAGCAACCGGCCAAATCTGTCCCAGTCAGGAATAAATCGAATATACAAAAGTCTTTCCAACCGCAATCGGTTGCACTTAGTTTTAGCCTACTAAATTTAGATGTACTCTTTCTTTCCTTTTAATCTGAAGGTAGCCATGGTTAATTATGACATTGGGACGTCAAACACCTAAGCCCCCGTGACCATGGGTGCTGCAAAGTGCTCAAAACGTCGGAAATATAGAATAAGTTTATAAAATCCGTAAAAACTAGTTTTATATAAATTTAGATGTACCTTCACTTTGGCTTTTAGCCTTGATATATACTCGTAAAAATATTGTCAATTGAAGGACCCGAGGATTTTCAATTGTTGCTTATTTCGTGTGTTTTTTGTAAAGTTGTAGCCAGGAATCTTTTAAGAGATTTTTTCATGATTTAAACGAAGGAAAGTAAGTGTACGCTCGGTTTAATTTTGTGTGTCCTGACAATACGACATTCATGTTTACAAATGCCATGGAACGTTTTCATTTTTCTTTAACAATACAATAAAAAGGCAAAATAACATACGCAGCTCTAAAGCAAACGATTCCTTTCTTCTTTTATTTCTTTATAAAAATGTCAAGTACTTGATATTGAGGATTTAGATAATTAATATCTTATAGAGATACTAAGCTTGGGATATGAATTTCTTTTATTTAATACAACATCAATGTGCGCTAGCTAGCAAGTATTCAAGTGTCTACGAATTAGCAAAGCATTGACTACGTATTATTTAAAAAATAAAACTAATAGCCAAAGAAGCGCATGCTAATACATAGTGTATAAAATAATTAAAATCCAGACTTCAGAAGCTGTTGCGAGGAAATTATTAGCATCGTTCTTTGAAGTTAGTTTTTTACTTATCATTAAAAGTTTAATTTTTTGAGCCTTTTGAGAGTAGTAAGGAATATCACAAGCACATTAAAAACTTTATATCATTATTTTGCCGCTCTTAGAAATAGGTTTAGTTATTAAATTTGGGTCCACCACTAAAGTGTAATCTATTTAATTTAAAAATAATAATTTAAATCACTTTACAAATTACAAATATATTGCGTAAGATAAATACAAAAAAACATAGAGTCTAATTGAAAATGAACTGTTTTTCGAGGTCAACTAAAAATATGAGATATTTTACAAATAACTAAATAGATACTTGAGATAAAATCAAACTGCTCGGTATTGGCTGCCAACAGACCACACTAAGCCATACAGCATAGTAAAATAGCTATCTGAACCGCACAGGCCTTGACTACGCTTCTGTGAATCTAAGCCGCTTTATAACGTTTCGATAATATCGTGCTAATTCACTTATGCAAGGAATATATTTAGATAGTAATGTAACGTTGAAATGAGGCTAAGTTCTACTGCAAATTTCTCAACACTTAACTCATTTAAATAGGTACTACGCTTACTGGTACAAGATTGCCACTCCTTTCTTTCCTGTCGGTTGTCGGCTCTTCGGTTCCGATCCATCGCCACTTCAGCTTACTGATCCGTTGCGCTATGTCGGTTAAAATTTTTCTACTGCTGATTCTTTGTTTCGAAGTCTATCGCACAGAAAAATTCGAGCATAGGCTATACAGTAAATAAGTAAGTACCACTTTATTTACTAGCAAAACAATTACATTATATATATATATATATATATATATATATATATATATATATATATATATATATATATATATATATATATATATATATATCTATATATATATACACCCATTGCTATATTTTCTTGTCATTATATAATTTCTCTTTATTTCCCCACAGCCCTCTGTTTCTCTCTGTTTCTCTCTCTCTCTCTCTCTCTCTCTCTCTCTCTCTCCTCTCTTTGGCTGACAGTAAATGGCAAAAGTGATAAATAATTTAGAGATACCTGCAGTCAATTACAAACATCGAAGGATATATACATCACTGCTAAAGTCTGATGGTTTGTTAGCCTGTAGTTTCAAGTAAATAATAAAAAAACAAAACCAGAAAAATCTACATTAAAAGCGAAAAAGAATTTTACCACTTCAGAATTCTATGGAACTATTTATCTATCGTTACTGTGTTTTAGGAATTATAATCAGACATAGTTACAAAAAAAGTATCCAATCCACATTTAGTTCGAAAATTAGCCAAAATTATTTTTAGTGCCGATAAATAGTTTCAACAAAATAGCATGAATATGAAACGAAATTACAAACAAATTGAAGCAAGTCCTCACGGAACTGAACTTTCAAATGTTGATATCTCAAAAGTAGCGTATTGTGGATATGGATCCTTTTTACTACGTCCAATTAAAATATACAATATTCTGTTTTGAGTTATTATTTTTAAAGCGTCATCAAATTTGATTGATTACATAACATAAAAAAATACATTAATATTTACGGCCATTACTCAGAAGGGTAGGCAGACACTACGAACTTCCATTTGCTACGATTCTGATACTCCTACCTCGCCTTTTTTACTACATACTCGTCGGTTAAGTGTACTTTTAATTTGGTCCATCTTCAATATACCGCCAAGTTGTATATAACTTACATTTAGCGTTTTTCTTGTCGAATGAATATTAAACGAAAACGCGAAACAATTCAAACGTTTAACTTCACGCAAAATTTATGTTCGAACATCCTTCGAACAATCGATATAAAACCGCATACTACAATCTTAAAGTACTTGAGATCGAACTTAAATCGATCGGAGGAACTTCGCCACTAAGAGCATTGTAGTTATCGCCGTATCCAAGTTGAAACTTGTACGAGGATATATTGAAAACCCGCTCCTTGTGATTCCATTACACAGTAACACTGTAGCTTCAAGACGCTACGCCGTTGCTACGCCGATGCTACGCCGCAGTCGTAGAAGATAAACCGGGCGGAAAATCGGAATTTCCTAAAACTGCATGGTATAAGTTACAAGATTTGTCGTTAGAAACAATATCCTAGTATAAATTTGACTGTATTAGTAAGTAGGTTAATTATTACGGTTAACTAATAAGTGGTGTAAGAATTAACAAGGCTTTAACAAGAGTTCTTTGTTTCGAAATTTCTTTTTGACCACTTTTTCAACGGTAATTTGTATTTATTTATTATCTTGAACACAAATTATAAAATTCAAATTATTTATTGGCGGTGTAAAAATATCCACTACCCACATACCATCCCGTGGGTGTCGAAAGAGACGGTAGGGGGTAATAAAACAGGAGATGGGCAGAAGTATCTTCCTGGTCAACTACAACAACTCAACGTAATGAAAAACAAAATTAATCCCGATTTGAAACAAAATTTTATAATCAAAATCGTAGTTGGTGGGTTATTGATCTTAAGATTTCGGCAACCTGCTTTCTGTAAAGTCCGTTTTCCGTCATTTGGATAATTTTGCAATCTATAATTCCAATGAACTTTACTTTGTTCCCATCTATGATCATTGTGAACTACGAGTAAGACCAGATCTATGACAGAATTTATACGTGGTAGAGCCTTGCTGCAGCTATATTTCTGGTATAGTTGTAACACGAATTGTTCGGCTCGACTGGGGAACGACCACGCTCTTACAGAATACCAACGTAAAATAGCAGCTTAATGCTGCTGTGTTTCGTGTGGTGAGTGTAGAGAACCGCAGACTCTTTTTCCAAATGACGGAAAACGGACTTTACAGAAAGTAGGTTGCCGAAATCTTAAGATCAATAATCTTACGATTTCGGCAACCTACTTTCTGTAAAGTCCGTTTTCCGTGATTTGGATAATTTTGCAATCTATAATTCCAATGAACTTCACTTTGTTCACATCTATGATCTTTGTGAACTACGAGTAAGACCAGATCTATGACAGAATTTATACGTGCTAGAGCTTTGCTGCAGCTATATTTCTGGTATAGTTGTAACACGAATTGTTCGGCTCGACTGGGGAACGACCACGCTCTTACAGAATACCAACGTAAAATAGCAGCTTAATGCTGCTGTGTTTCGTGTGGTGAGTGTAGAGAACCGCAGACTCTTTTTACTGGAAACGAGGCATTCCATCTTAGTCCTCACGGGTGACAACGCATCTGCATTCGTAATCGAGGATAATGATAAAAAAGGATGTCGATGCAACAGCAACCACTTACCATCAGGTGGACAGTGTGCGCGTTTGTCACCCTTATCCTATAAAAAAAAGATTGTGATTGTAGTAGATGGTAAAATTTAAGAGCCCTGCTTTTTATTATTTTGAAAAAGTAGTATTGTTCATAAGAATTAAATTAAACAGATAATGAAGCAAATAAATCTTGGAGCGATAGAAGCCTAATGGTAGAGTGTGGACCACAAACTCAAAATATCGTAGGTTGAAATCCACCGTTCGAGTACTGTCGTAAGCCACTCTTATCATAAGCGTTTTATATTTACTTGGTTTTGTTAACGAGAGTACTTGGAATGTTAATAGTACTGTTAGTAATTTTATTGAAATTAATCCTGATTATTAATTGTGATATTTAATCAAAATAAAACAATCTTAGAAATTATTAAGCAAAACTAAATCAAGAAGTCGCTTAATTCTCTCGCTTAAATTGAATCCCTAGCAAGGCAGAGGATTGTGTGTAATTTGAAACTTGATCAATGTTTAATCCAGTTGTCAGCGATAACTCAGATGCTAGTTTCCTAGTTCCCGTAACGCATTTCGCAATTAGCTCTGTATTCTATGTTAATAAGATTACTTGGAGTTGAAAAAACAAGGAGACGAAGAAAACAGAAATTTTATTCTACTGACTTCATAACTTCTTTGAACCACTTCTCAAATAAATATAAAATGTGTAGTGGGAAGCATACGCTGTTCCTGTAATACTAATCTACTTTCGATAAAATAAAATTCAAGTTATTAAATTAACCATGAAATATTTATAAATTTCATGTACGTTCTTTACTTTCTATAGAAGAGGGGACAAATGAGCTCAACTTTTTCTGCAACCAGGCCGGCCCCACTTTGATATGAGGTGAAATATTTGACAGGTTTCATGGCATGGGAAGATAATTTGTAAGATCAGTGTAGAAATAAATGTTCCTTTCTGAAACATTACTATTATTTTATTTTATTTAAATTAGAAATGGAGAAACCAAACTGCGGTTATTCCAAAAAGTATAACCTTTAAAAAAGGTGCAAATGTGTAAAAATTAAAGAATACAACACTGAGTCATGGTTTAGTGTATGTACATACAGTAAAAATCGAAAAAGTTTTAATTAAAATGCAATTTTTGAATGATGAAGAAACTGTGTGACCATCTGCGTGACAAATATGTTCACCTGGTACAAACAATATCGAACAAGCGACATCTGGTGAGAATAAAAGCTATCATTGCAGGTACATTGCCAGCCTTTAATAAAGATTAGGCTCTATTTTTGATAATCTCTAAGTAAAACAACAGCTCAGAAAAATATATGGTGGTAGCCAATTTAATTTGTAAATTAATGATATATTTGTGAAGTATTAATAACAGTTTTTATTTCTCTCGCGTATCTTTAACCGATGTGTTTTTAAAAATGACTATCAAAGGATTAACTATATTCCATGTTACAATAATCGGTTTCAATCCATTAAAAAAAACTTTGTAAACACGAAAATGCGTTGATATAGTAATTACCGCTATTCTGATACCACAAATTCATTGATGTCATGCGAGTTTTTATCACTACTATAGGTACAAAGATTTTAATCAATTTCTAATCGAGCTAGTATTGATTGAAAGCTGAGGAAGTCTTCTATTTGAATATAGATAGCATTAAAATTATCCGAATCAAATTTTTAAGTAGAAATAATCACGCAATTTATTCATAGTAAGAACCTAATAACACTTATTGATTTAGAGTGAAACTTTTAGATTACGACGTATGCAACTACTTACGAGAGTGGTTCCATTTATATGGTGGTATACATATTTGGTGTCTAATCTTGAGCTTTAAATTGAGACTGCCAAAATTTAGATTAGATGGTTCCTCATTAAAGGCTGCATTAACTTGCTACTGAAATGTTTGCTGCTTATACTTCAGAATTTGATTACTGATTTGTAATTACAAATATGTTTAGGTATTATTTTATAGAAGTAGGGATTATAAAATGAACAAACAGTTTATCTGGTGGTAAATGAAGGTCCAGATAACCAACCCAAAGTTTCTCTATATACCTATCTATATAAATAAAATGATAGAGAATTGCTGTTGTGCGCATCACGGAATAGCTACTGGATGGATTTCAATTAGGTTTTCTAAGTTTTATTTCTTAGAAGCTTGGCCTATATCTAAAAAAATATTATTATAGATATCTTCATTTAGTACACAGTTAGTAAAGTTTTAAGAAACTACGATTTTTATAAGCACTACGCGTTCAATGCTGTGTGTTTTCTTGACATATCAGGCAACGCGGACGTAGTTGCAGGTATCAGATAGTTAAATATAAAAATGTTGACTTTAACAAGACTGGCAATAGCGAACAGCCTTAAAGATGAATTACGTTTGGTAATGTGATCGCCAATCCGTATACTGAACCTGGTGACTAATTTAAATCCACACAGTGGAATAAGTCTAACAGTTGTTTTTTTTTTGGCTAATAATGATAATACAACATACCATAAATTTATCTTACGATTTTGACGAATTGAGCTTACTATCTGCAGTGCCTCAGCACATCACTTAGTCACCAAAACGTCATAAGAAACATTATAAGAATACATCAACAAAATCCGGTAAACGTAGTGTGTGTAGTACTTTCGGAATATATTTTTAATATTCTTATCCCTAATAACACTTTAATTAAAATTAACATGTTCACGCTTCGAATTTCAAAAGTTCCTTTAATAATTTCACCGTACACTCGGCGACGAAATGTTCTGGAAATCAACACATTATAAAGTACCTGCTCTAACTTCGCGAAGAAAATGCAAATGATCTTAATTTAAAATATTAAACAATTCGCGAAGAGAAATTTATGTATGTACTCATGTTATAATTTAAATACTCTATTCCACTGAGGAAATGATTAAGACCACGTACATTGTTCGATATAACAGAATTTCAACTCTATAACTTTCTCACTGAAGTACTCGTATAACGAATATTCACATATTTCGATGGAACATCATTATATACGAGAGGGGGCAGGGGGAAGGGGGGGGGGCAAATGAACATTCAAAATTCACATGAAAATGACTACCGCCGCCCATGAACGACTGCAATACCAGGGGGATTACTGATGCGTTGCCGGCCGTTTACGAGTAATAAAGAGTGTTTTCTCTTAAAGCACGAAAGAATGCAGTAACCACTTTAATCTCAATAATACGATTTGTGCAATTTCATTTCTATTTACATATAGATCCATGAGTGAAAAGCGGCTAATTTCTTTTTTTAAATAAAATAAAACGACATATTTTTCTAATCCCTGTCCTTGTCCCGTGGCTATCATAAGAGGACACTTTGGGACATTTGGCACGTCTAAGAGCCTGTGTGAGATCTCATGACATGTTGCCATTCAATTCGCCTGCCTAGCGTTGTGATCACGGCAGATTCTCCATTAAATAGAGGAAGTTAATGTCCAGCTGTGAACTTATACGGACTGTTATAGGAATAGAGTGGATGATTTCAAATATGTGGTTTAATAGGGAATCTCAAAGACTTCTCTAACATCACCACAAGGCTCTGGCAGCTAATAAAGAACATCTATATACATGTACAGAATCTTAGTGATGGGGATTATTATTAACAGTACGAGGTTATCAACGATGCGGTTACCAACGTGTTTACTCGGTGTGTAATTATGATTTTTTTTTCAAGTATATTTCGTATCGTAAATCTAATGAATATACGAGTGGGCTTGGCGAGCCCACTTCGGATGTGTGTCGGTGGGCTGCGGTGAGAGGGGTGTCCTCTACCTCTACCGCTGCAGCCGAGCTGGAGTCGCGGAGGAAGAGGAGTGTTGGTATGGCGATGCGCCACTCACCCTATCCTCCGCGACTCTGACGGAACCGCACCGTTGATGCGGTGGTGGTGGGGCCGCGGGGGGAGAGGAGTGTGGGTATTACGAGGCGCCGCTCTCCCTACTTTCCACGGCCGAAACTTGGTTGGCGGCGGAGCCAGAGACCGATCCGCCGCTGGGGTCGGGAAAGCGGGTGCTACTAAGCGCTCGATTTTCCTGACCCCATGGCCTACGCGTATCGGACTCGGGGGAGTCCAATACGCAGGTGGAGTTGGAGGCCGTGGAGGGGGGCGTGCCTTGTGTTCCTGGTGTGCCTTGCCTGAGAAGGAGAATGGGGAGGAGAGGTCCTCCCCCGAGAAGGGTATGCTATGGGGCAGCTGGCGCTGGTGGGGCCGCGGATGTGTGCGAAAAGGTTCCCGTGGCCCTGCCAACATGCGGCGAAGGTGGAACACCATGGGGTTTTAATCGGTGCGAGTCCGACATAACCCGTCCTTGCTCCCGCGAGGCGGGTATCCGTAGGCATTAAAAAGTAAAAAAATGTCTCTCCCAAGGCGCGCCACTTAGCCCGATTGTAGGCTTCACGCAACCAATTGCTGCTAACCATTTTTGTCTGATTTTCGCAGTCAAAAGTTGTTTTGATCGGTTATGAGTTTTGACTGTGGCATATGCATATATAATTCGTCTAACCTGGCAATCGAATCGCGATTGTTTTTTGTACTGAATTATTTATTTTCTCTACCGATATTCATTGATTAACAAGGATAGGTAATATTAATTTATATACAATAGGTATATATGTCTATGAAAACAGTTGCATAAGAACTTACTATCGGTACTAACTAGTTACTAATTTCATAAATTATAGGTAAGCTTACCTTACCGAACATTTACGAAAAGGTAAGTCGGATTAAAAGTCAAACTTTACTTTGCAATGGAACATAACATTCTCCCATACGGTTCATCACGGTTGTTCTTCTAATTTGTAATTACAAAAGAAATATTTTTATGTGATATAACTACAAGAACAGTTATCGGATTTTTGTCCATGCTTGCACTATGAGACTTTACTTGAGCAAGATTGCGAGTATCCAAATATAATATGATATAAGTAACCTAAATAATAATAATAAACACCGTACATTTAATTGCGTTGGCCTGTAAACTTATTTTTTTTGTATGTATCCGAGGGACTATATGTTTAAGTATATGGTATTAATTTAAACTTGATACCTGCACCCGTTCTTTAGAAAAAGGGTCTTGATTGACGGATAGACGGACTAAAGGGCTGACGGATAACTAAGTGATCTTACAAGGGTTCTTTTTGCCTTTTTTACCACTAAAGCCTAAAAGTGAGACTACTTTTAGGCTTTAGTAGTAAAAAAGGAATTATATTATTTATATATTACGTTACCTCAAAACTTTAAAACACGATACCACCAGTGCGTGTTGCCAGCGATGACTTATGGATCTGAGACGTGGTCCTTCACTGCTGGCCGTATGAGGAAGCTGAAGGTCGCTCAAGTAGCTATGGAGAGGGCTATACTCGAGGTTTCTCTGCGTGATAGACTTAAAAACGAGGATATCCGCAATAGAACGAAAGTAACCGACATAGCTTAACGCATTAGTAGGCTGAAGTGGCAATGAGCCGGCCATATAGCTCGAAGAACCAATAACAAGAACAAGGGAAAGAAGGGTTCTCGAGTGGCCGCCTAGTACCGGTAGACGAAGTGTAGGCTTCCTCCCACTAGATGGAGTGACAACCTGGTAAGACATGCAGGGAGTCGATTGATGTAGGTGGCTCAGGAGGTGGCTTTGTGGCATTTCTTGAGGGAGGCCTATGTTCAGTACTGGACTTGTGAAGGGATTTAATGATGATAATGATGATGATATATTACGTAAACCAAATTTTTTGGTGTTCTTTAGTTCTCACTTGTGTAATTACCGGTGTATTTTCGTGTTTCATACAACAGTTATCTCAAAATTAGTTGCTACGACAGTACATATTTTGTGTATTATCTTCATCTACTGAATTATTACAAACAAAGTGTTCTTTGTTGTGTAAATAACATTATTGTCTCTGAAAGACTTTTGTTTAAGATACAAATTCGGCCTAGACGATAGAGATTATCTTCAAAAGTCCTCCGGGGTTGCTGGTTGGTTCTTTCCAGGACGAAGATTTGTTTGAACCCGTGGTAAAAGTAAATAAATACTAACAAGTATTACTTAACTATATCGAAAAAAAAATATTCTGTCATCGTAAATCTAAAAATATCGACATTTTCATCATGCAATAAGTTAGTATAACGCATCTTTAAACATATAATTTAATATTAAATAGCATAAAATGGTATGTTTTTAATCGGAATAGCGACTAGACTTTCTTATTATCGATAAAAGTAAGCTAAAATCATGACAGAAGTTGTAGGAAATATAACCTAGGAGTTTACATTTTGACTTCATTTAGTAACTGTCGTATATTCAGTTAAAAAGGATATTTAAAAGAAGATAATACCAAGTAAACTTGTTTTATCTAGTATATTCCTTAATAGACGCATGGATGAGTGTGTAGTAATAACAGTTTTCATTACCGTTACAGCCTAAAAAAGTCCACTGCTGAACTTAGACCTCTTCCATAGGTTGCCTCAAAGCATCAACTATAGTTGCCACGTTTGGCATGCGGATTGGCAACCACATTTTTTATATTCTTGTTATTATGAAGACGCTGTTGCCCATTGTTTTGTTTGTTTCCCCCTGTCACCTCTTAAGACATCTACGAGACGATATAGGGTAGAAGATATTCTTACACCGTCACTTCACGGTAAATCTAGTTTTATGCTAGTTTTATACAGATGTTTTCGCCAATACGACGTAAGAGAACCCACTACCTCATAACATCTTTGACATAAACACGTCAAATAAGAAACTTTTTGATTATATGTTATGTCCCAACATTTTGATTAATGTTAACTACAAGAATAAAGTAAGTTAGCAGCCTTAGAAAATATGTCATCCTACCTCATCCCGAGGGTATCATAAGAGACGTGTCATATATGAAATACCAGAAAGGAAAATACCCAGACTGGCGACGGAAAGTAAGAGATATTGCAGTTGCTAACTGGCCTGCCAAGAATAAAACTATAAACTAACACGGCAGATCCTACTTACTGCTGTTTAATTTCGATGAAATAAAGATAAGTGAGTAAGAAGAGTTGAAATATAATTTATTTGTAAAACCAGCTGGCCCAGCTAGATGTTGGAATGGCTGAAAGTTCACTGCTAAGTCGTCTAGGAATTTTTGTAAATATAAAAGTGTAACAGTGTAAATATAAAATTTATAATAATTCGTTCACACAACCTATCGGGTTCAGATTTTTTCGGCACTAAACCAACGTTATGAATACGATTCGTGTTGGTCCATAAATACAGAATTTGTTAATAACTTGACTGCAACGAGATCTATCGAATCCTAGTAACCATAAACCATTATCTCGACAATACAGATATGTAGCGTACAATCAATCTATCAGAAGTTACACTATCATTAACAGAAGCCAACTATTATAATGTGTCCAAACCGAATTTCGGTCATTGCGGCCAATGTCGACGGACAGGATCATAGTGCACAAGCTTGTTCGCAAGCGCAGGTGCTCTCTCTATTCCCTCACTCTGACAGTACAATGAGATATCAATCCGACACGATCTGTGGGAGACCAATCACAAGAACAGCCTTACGTGCTTTCCGAGGCACGAGGGTGAAACACCGCCAACTTCCTGACTCCAGCTTGCTACTGAGAATTTCTCGACAGAAAAATCTAACAACTTATTTTGATCTGCCCAGGAATTCGTACCCGAAACCTCATTATAAGCAGTCAAAACAACAAATATTCAACCAACTCTCACTCGCACCAACGAATAAATAATATATACACACATATTATTTATTCGTTGGTGCGAGTGAGAGTCGAGTGATCGATCGATCGAAAGTTGGTGCGAGTGAGAATCGAGAATTGTGTGCTCCTTTATTTTACAATAAAGGAGCACTCAATTCTTTTGAAGATTTTGACGGATCCGTGACGTAATGGCTTAGTAATGAGTTGCGGCGATAAGAGCCGCGGGTTCGAATCCCGCACGGGATAAGTATTTGTATAGCATACTCGTACAAATAATTGTTCCGAACCTGGATGTTTGTCTTTGTGAAATTTATGTATGTAAACTGAAGACACGATACAGGCCAAAATTCTAGTGCGGAGGTAATGTTTTAAAGAAAAAAAAAATAAAAAAAAATTGATAAGCGGCAAGTAAGATATATCCTCGGTTTAGGAGCAAAGTGTAGCTGCTCTGTTACCTCGTGATAACTTATTTTGAATACCGTTACCGTTACAGCCTATTAAAGTCCACTGCTGAACATGGGCCTCCACCATAACTTGCCTTATAGGAGGGATATTTACGTATTTCCATAGTTGCCACGCTTGGCACGTGAGTTGGCAACTGCAGTTTATTTTTATTTTTAGTCGTCATTAGGAAGATGCTGCTGCTCATCTCCTGATTTGTATCCCTGTCGCCTCTTACGAAACCCGCGGGATGATATGGGGTAGTGGATATTCTGACACCGCCGCTACACAGTCCTTAAAATTGCAGGTAAAAATTTCATAGGAGTTAGTAGGGATTGCACCTTACTATTTTAATAATAAAAAAGTTTAATTTAACAAAACTACCCCATGTAGTGGATATTCTTAACCGCCACTACTACGTTATTAATTAGGGTCACCGGTTCTCATTGCTAAATATACGAAAAGTTGATGCACTATAGGAACGTGGTCTATCCCCAGTTAAGTAGACACATGTGTGTAATATGGCTGTGCCACGTAAAACAATCTCATTTATATTAGAAAATATAATATATTGGATGAAAATTTTGCTATTTTCAACATGTCAGATACTAATTGAAAAAGTTTCACTTTGTTCACGATCAATTTAAGGTTCATAAAGCAGTTGTCAAACATTCCTATGGAGTTATTGACAAACGACGAAAATGAAGAGACCTTCCGCAGTCAGGTTATTTTAAAAGGAAACTTTCTGAATTTTAATTATATACGCCTCCGCAGTGGGTTATCTAACTTTTGAAAGAACTGAATTCATATTGTAACAATTTCACATCACATGGCACACAAAGCTGCAGTCAGTATTTAAAATTGATGGCAATAAATAATTTAATCAAACCCTTTGTAATATGCCAGTACTAAAGCGTTTTTAAAAAATTAAATCACACTTTAATGAATATTTAGTAGCTGCGAATGTATTTCTGCGTCAAAATTCATGGTTGCTTTTTAATTAAAAGTTTTGTATTTATGAAGATATAAAGCGCAGAAATATAAATGCTCAAATGAATGACAAAATAACTTTAATAATTTATATATTTGTTTTAACATCGAAGTATTGGAATTGAAATTCCCAACTCAAGTCGTCACTATCGCTTACCGTTTTTATGATATGCGTATTTTGAGTGATTTTCATTTTTGACTACATAGCTGGTACCTGCTGGCTCGTTGCTGCCGCAGATGAATTATTGTGGAAATATCGTTTTAAATTTGGAAGAGTAATGTTATTTAATTAGGAATAGTAATACATTCGTTTAAATTGAATAATATAGGTATAACTTTAAAAGAAATTTGTTGTTGCGATATGTGCGCCACCTACTGTATGTTAATTGCTATGCCTATAACCTTCACGCAAGTGCAAGCAATAAGTTGACAAAGTTTTACCGCAATCTGATGAACGGCATTACATCGCATAAAATACTAACAAACAATAATTAATTCTTATATATTAAATAAGCGACCAGCCCCGGACTCGTCTAATTAAGAAATAGATCCTAGGTAATTTTTCTAGTTAATTTTAGGTTATAGATCCCTATATTACCTAGTCTAATCTTTATCCTAGGATATAGATCCTTTATAGTCGAGCAATCATCATAATCATTACAGCCTTTCGCAATTCCACTACTGAACATAGTCGGTGATCTTTATTTTTAGCTGCTTTTAGGAAGAACCTGCTGCCCATCTCCTGGTTTGTTTTCCTT
This sequence comes from Parnassius mnemosyne, assembly GCA_963668995.1. Taxonomy (NCBI): domain Eukaryota; kingdom Metazoa; phylum Arthropoda; class Insecta; order Lepidoptera; family Papilionidae; genus Parnassius; species Parnassius mnemosyne. The sequence goes on from CAVLGL010000024.1 coordinate 8,699,144, forward strand.
TGCGCCTCTTACGGCACCCACGAGACAACATGGGGCAGTGGATATTCTTACATCACCACAACAAGGTTAAGACGGGCTCGCTTAATGATATTGACGATTGTGTGTCGCCTCTTACGACACCCATGGAATGATATGGGGTATTGGATATTTTTGCACCGCCACTACACGGAAAAACAAGTTATTTTGTTATTTATTTATTTTATCACTCTAGGCGGTAATCACATACTCACCTGATAGTATGTGATTACCGCCGCCCATGAACATCCGCAACACCAGGGAAATTATAAAATATTTTGTATAGAATGATGATATTCGGATTTTTTTTTTACTGATAACGAGCCATGTCTAGTACTCAGGCGTCATGAAAGATTTGCAATTTATTATTTTAGAATAGATGTAGATGTTTATTTGCCATCACTTCCATTTATTGTCTTGCTTCTTGCCTTCTCATTTTTTTAAACGCTACCCCCACACTAGGATTTTCTCTTGTATCGTGGATACAGCTTACAAACATAAATTTCACAAGGACAAACATCCAGACCTGGAACAATTATTTATAGACCATACAAATACTTGTTCCGTGCAGGATTCGAATCCCCAGCGCTACAACTCATTACTAAGCCACTGTACCACGGAGCCGTCAATCGGAATTGTCGAGTAGTGTGCTCGATTCTGCAGTGTATAGTCTCATTACCAAATGTACACAGTCGAAATGCTCTGGTCAGAAAATCTAATAATAAATCTTTTGGCTCAACTCGAGACCTCATGATCAGACCAACGAGGTAGTCGAAGTAATAATATATAAATAAAGTTAAACTACAAGGACTCAAAGGCTTCTTCCTTTGACGTGAAACTTGAAAAACACTGGAAACAGAGTTTTGGAATTTGAATTAGAATCTTAATGAAACACCTTTACGTAATTTAGAAACGGTTTTAAGAAATCTTTTTAATAATACCATAAGGTAAATGATGAAATTTCCTTTTAGACAGCCACGGAAAGATTTTTTCACCAGTGTCTGTAACGCCAACCACCACAGCAGCACGTTGCAAATGTACTACAATAAGTTATTTTCAGAGCAAAGGATTCTCAGATATGTATAATGTTATTAAGCATAATATAAATAAATTCTTAATATGCTAAATTACACTTGATCGTAATAAATAATTTTCTTGCACTGCAGTTTATTCATTTATTAAGTATCCTTTAACTGAATTGCCTTCCTTTATTCGCGATAAGCGATCCATCCAACCATTACAGCCTATAAAGGTCCACTGCTGAACAAGCCTACAAGAGAGTTTTTGTTACCAACATTAGTAGGCGAGTTTTGTAACCGCAGTTTTTTTTTAAATTATTTTGCGTTGTTATCAAGAAACTGTTGCTGCCAATCCAATGTTTCAGTATCCCTCCGTTGCCTCTTACGACTACGGGTTAATGGATATTCTAACACATCCACTAAACGCCTCGATAAGCAATAATTTGATTTAAAAAAAACATAATGAAAATTTCAGCTGCGAAAGTTTAGTCCGTGAGGATTTAGGGTCGAACTTTTCTTTCAATATTGTGTTATTAATTTTTATATGATTTTTATAAACAAATTGTGCCCGATTTATTTTCATTGTGTCATTTTAAGGATACAAAAAAGAGAATCGTACCTAACTCCCAGACAAAAATCGATTTTAGAGATATATATTTAAATTTAATATTTGTGATTTATTATTATTTATTCAACAATCTTGTATGTCCGATAATTCATAATGATATTATAATAAAAATTGAGGAATTATTAATGGCATTAATAATCCTCTTAATATATAAAAAATAATGTTTGTTTGTTCGTATTTTAAGGTCTGCCATACGTTCATTACATTGCGGTAAAACTTTGTCGACTTATTGCGTGCACTTGCGCGAAAATCATAGGCAAAGTACAATAAAATTACAGTATGTTACGTACGTATCGTACTGAAAAATTTAATTGAAAATTATTTATCACTCAACTTCAGTTGTTGTGTTATCATTCCTAATTAAACAATGGAACTCTCCCAAATTGAAAACGATATTTCGAAAATTGTTTGGCACAATCGCACCGGGTACCAGATAGTTTTTTTTTTATAGGATTGGGTGAGAAACGAGCATACAGTCCACCTAATAGTAAGTGGTAGCTATGACCCATAGACATCTACATCTATCCTCAATAAAGAATCAAAATACAGATGCTTTGTCACCAGTGAGGACAAATATGGAATGCCTCTTTTCCAGTAAAAAGAGTCGCCAGTTCCCTACACTGACCATACGAAACTTAGCAGTTTTAAGCTGCTATTTTATGCTATTTACTTCTGTGAGAGCGTTGTCCTTACCTGGTCCATTCGTGCTACAACTATACTACTAATATAGCTGCAGCATGGCTTTACTACGTATAGTTATAGATTTATAAATATAATAAATCTTATAATAATAATGATATCAGTTTGTTCTTTTGACTTTTTATAAGTAAATAAGAAATAAGGACATAGCTGTAGTAAAACAGTAACTGGCACATGACAACGAATAGTATAAAAAATTGACAATAGGCCAAGAACTTAGCTTATGAACTGATAAGCTTAGTTTACTTGTTAGTAAAGACGAACGACTTAAAAATGTATTCCTTTTGTAAGTAGATATAACATAGAGTATATTATAATGTTATTAAACGATGTAATTCCGTTTAAATTAATAAATTGTCGACTATTTTAGTTTTGTATAAATTGAAACACCAGTATTTCAACTTTAGGTCATAGAATATTTATGAGATACAATATCGTCCGAACCGCGCACGACTCGTATATATCAAAACTTTTAATAAAAGTTCGCTGTATTTTAACTGTGAATAAAGATTGTAAAATCAGAAGTAGCTCTTGCAACGTCGGTATAGTTATCTGTGATGTGAAATTTTTCTTAAACATGAGCAAGGCAACATATTCGTGTTGAAATAACATGTTAATATTATAACAACGACAGTTACTAGTGAACGAATAAACATTCCAATTAAAAGTAAAATTGCTCGTTTCAAGTCCAATACCTCAAGTCCAATATTACTTTCATGATGTATTTTATTTGTAGATTAATCTAACAGATTTTGTCACCCTTGGCAGGCAAATTGCCCATCAAGCTGTTTTAATTACTACAACTTCCTGTCCTATATTTTAAATGTACCGTAACTCTATTTTTTTTTGTTATTTTCAGCTCTTTACAGCAGAATGTGGTAGCTTATTCCAGGTCGGCGGATTGGGACGGAATGCGGTCTTTCTTTGCTTCCTACCCATGGGGGCGGGTTTGCTTCTCGCCGGATGATCCCAGCGCTGTTGCTGACTCTGTCACTGATGTAGTGCTACAGGGAATGGAACTATTTATTCCATCATCTGTGGTACCCATCGGAGGCAGATCTCAACCTTGGTTTGGTCGCTCCTGTAAGACTGCATTACGCAGTAAGCAGGAGTGTTATCAAGCCTGGGCTGCGGCTTCGGTGACTCGGGATGTAAACACCAGCACACTCAAAAAGAAGTATAACTTCGCCTCCAGGTCCTTCAAAAGAGTTATTGCCAAGGCAAAGTCAGAGCACATAGGCAGAATTGGCGAGAAACTAGTTCGCCTTCCTTCGGGAACCCGTGCATTCTGGTCTCTCGCCAAGGCTGTCCAAGGGAATTTCTGTAAGCCATCACTACCATCTCTGCACAGGGAGGACGACTCACTGGCCCACGACGCAAAAGAGAAGGCCGACCTTTTAGGCTCCCTTTTTGCGTCCAACTCGACTGTTGATGACGGGGGGAACACACCGCCGACCACCCCTCGGTGTGAGTGCTCCATGCCGGATGTGCGATTCTCACAGCGCTCGGTTCGCAGAGCACTCCTCTCCCTTGACATCCACAAGTCGAGTGGGCCTGACGGAATCCCCCCAATTGTGCTGAGGACGTGTGCTCCGGAGTTGGCACCGGTTCTAACGCGTCTTTTCCGTTACTCCTACTCCCTAGGCGTAGTCCCGAAATCAATCATGGAAGACAGCTTTTGTCCACCCGATCCCTAAAAAAGGCGACCGCTCAGATCCGTCCAACTACAGGCCTATCGCCATCACCCCCTTGTTCTCCAAAATAATGGAATCCGTTGTAAACTGCCACCTCATGCGGTACCTTGAGGATCACCAGCTGATTAGTGACCGCCAGTACGGTTTTCGTCGGGGTCGATCAGCTGGTGATCTTCTGGTCTACTTAACTCATAGATGGGCGTTGGCAGTAGAGTCCAAGGGGGAGGCATTGGCCGTTAGTTTGGACATTGCGAAGGCCTTCGATCGGGTTTGGCACAAAGCGCTTCTTTCGAAGCTCCCTTCCTATGGGCTTCCCGAGAAATTATGCAATTGGATCACCAGCTTTCTTGCAGATCGGAGCATCAAGGTCGTTGTAGACGGTGCATGCTCCGACTACAAGCCTATTAACGCTGGTGTTCCACAAGGCTGCGTGCTATCACCAACGCTGTTTCTTCTGCATATCAATGATATGTTGCAAGCTGGTAGCATTCATTGCTATGCAGATGACAGCACTGGTGATGCTCTATACACCGGCCGTGCCAATATTTCTCGGGAAAACATCACCGAGTACCGGAACAAACTTGTGTCTGAAGTCGAGTCTTTGCTGGACAAAGTCTCGGATTGGGGGCGACTAAATCTAGTCCAGTTTAATCCTCAGAAGACACAAGTTTGCGCGTTTACCGCTAAAAAGAACCCCTTTGTCGTATCTCCTCAGTTTCAAGGTACTCCCCTTGTTGCCTCAGCCAGTATCGGAATCCTCGGCGTCGACATATCGAGTAGCGTGCAGTTTCGTGGTCACTTGGAAGCGAAGGCCAAATTGGCCTCTAAAAAGCTTGGCGTGCTCAGCAGAGCGGGACAGTATTTCATGCCGGCTCAACGCCTGCAACTTTACAAGGCGCAGGTTCGGCCTCACATGGAATACTGTTCCCATCTCTGGGCTGGGGCTCCCCAGTGCCAGCTTCTTCCACTTGACCGCATCCAGCGCAGAGCGGCTCGAATCGTCGATGACCAAGTCCTTTCCGATCGGATCGACTCATTGGCACTGCGAAGAGTTTACCACCAGCGATTTTTCCGGACCGATACGACTTAGGGACCTTCAAGAAAAGAGCCTACTCCTTTTTAAAAGGCCGGCAACGCATCTGCAATTCCCCTGGTGTTGCGGTTGTTCATGGGCGGCGGTAGTCACTTACCATCAGGTGAGCCGCATGCTCGTTTGCCCCCTCTCCTATAAAAAAAAAAAAAGACTTAGATATGATACGTTACAACTTACAAAATACAAAAATAATCCCTAATTTTAATGTGGTATAATAATCGCTAATAATAGTGTGTGACACGTCTGCATTTCGATTCTTAATCGAGGATGGTAATAAGTGTCCATACTAACCATCGCGTAGATTATCTGCTCATTGGTCATCCGAGCATTCATTCTTCAACAGCTACTGCTGAATGTATGCCTCCATTTAGTTTGTCTCATAAGGAGGATACTGAGTTGCCACGCTTGGCAGGTGGTTTCACAACGTAGTTTTTATTTGCCATCTTTTTTTGTCACCAATATATAAAAATACATTATTTGGTCACTCAATAAGTAGTAGTTTCTTCGATAGCTCCTAAACAGTACATTTTGTATATGAAATAGTTATTTAGAATCTCTCCTTTAAAAGACAAAACAAGTGCAATGACGATCGCTGTACAAAATGTCTTGCACTATTGATGCATCCAACTGGTGAAGGTCCTCAACATCTGGCTTATAAAACAGATTTATGTAACGTCATATCAATTTTAGAGTCTAGAATTTACCTCGAAACAAGATAGGATGATAAATTCTCTTAGGCCGCCATTATTTTTATCATATTTTGATTTTTATGTAACACCAAATGATAATTCATTTATAATGTACCTATCATAGTGCCCAGGACTGGCATGGAGGGAATACTTAAAACCTTTATAATTAAAAAAAAACCCACCGTGTTTCTTGCTTGTTCTTTCCTGGAAAGAGTTATTTTCCGAACCAGTGGTAAATAAAAAATATCTTAAAATAAGTCATCATCATCATCATCATTATTACAGCCCTTCACAGGTCCACTGCTGAACATAGGCCTCACTCAAGGAATGCCAAAAAGCACGGTCCTGAGCCACCTGCCTTCATCGACTTCCTGCATGTCTTATCAGGTCGTTAAAATAAGTATTATAAAATAATCTATATTGAATAAAAATCATTCTATTCTTTTTTATTATTGTAATCTAATATATAAAAATAAATTTTTGTTTATTCTTATTTTATGTGCTGCCGTACCGTTCATCAGATTGCGCTTAAACTTTGTCAACTTACTGCTTACACTTGCGCGAAGGTTATACTCGGAGGCATAGTACAATTAAAAAACAGTAGGTGGCGCGCGTATCGTACCAATGAATTTATTTGAAAGTTAATTATCATTCAACTTTAAAGAATGTATTATTATTACTAATTATACAATATAACTATTCCAAGTTAAAAATGATATTTGAACAATTATTTGTTCTGCGGCATCAAACGCGCCGGGTACCACCTGGTAAAGTATAAATAAACAAATAAATTTAACAACCTATCTTAAGAAAAATTGCTAGTAGATAGCACGATTTAGCATCTTATATCATTACCCCTAGGTAGGGTTATAGCTAGGCAGTCAAGGACTGGCTTATAATAAGTTAAAAAGAACACAATCGTAACAGACATTTTAATAATAAGTAACACGAAACGTTTTATAACTTACGCCCATTTTACTCAATGTTGACGAGTCGTTGGGAACAACCCACGTATAACGACAAAGAATACTTAATTTAGTACCGAACTTTCACTCTCGTATACTGATTAATTAAACAAACTTTAATTAAAGACCGACCATAATTCACCTCGTCATGCGTCGCTCGCTGGAAAATGCCATAACGAGGACGCTGGGCACTTTGTTTTATTTGCGTTGTGATCATTAATAATCCCTACTTTTTAGACTCGAACGCAACGGGACACTTTCCATTTTCAATAAATTATAAATGAGTTACAATAGTAATACAAATAAATTATTGCAAAACAGTTGTAAATCGAGTAATTACAAAGTAACTAAAAATTATGTATTTTATATTTTTATAACATCAAGCATGACTTTATTAATTTTTTCGAGCTGGGATTTTTAGCTTGGAATATCAAAGAAATCTTATATGTTTTGTATTTTCAGTAATAGTTTACAACGTATCTATATTTTGTTTCTTAACCGATGATAAATTTAAGTGCCTGTGGGTCTCAGCATTCACTTACCATCAGGTGAACTGAGCGCTAGCTTGTCACTCTTACTCTATAAAAAAAACTTTTAGTCCACCTCAGAGTAAGTGTCTATTGCAGTTCATGGAGTAATCTCCCAGGTTAGACACCTCCGACCTTCCAACAGACTTCGATATTCAATTTTTTATTACCAGAAAACGATTACATACATTCTGCAATCGGAATAAAATACTTATATAAAAAATGTAATATACCATACAGATAAATTTTTTTTAGTGCGTAATAGAAAGCCCAAACGGGTAAAACCCGATGATAATAAGTAGAATAGTTGTAATCATCATCATCATCATCATTACAGCCCTTCACAAGTCCACTGCTGAACATAGGCCTCCCCCAAAGAATGCCACAAAGCACGGTCCTGAGCCACCTGCATCCATCGACTTCCTGCATATCTTACCAGGTCGTCACTCCATCTAGAGGGGGGACGCCCTACACTTCGCCTGCCGGTACGAGGCTGCCACTCGAGAACCTTTCTTCCCCATCGCTTGTCGGTTCTTCGAGCTATATGGCCGGCCCACTGCCACTTCAGCGTACTAATCCGTTGGGCTATGTCGGTCACTCTAGTTCTACTGCGGATATCCTCATTTCTGAGTTTATCACGCAGAGAAACTCCGAGCATAGCCCTCTCCATAGCTCGCTGAGCGACCTTGAGCTTCCTCATCCGGCCAGCAGTGAAGAACCACGTCTCAGTTCCGTATGTCATCACTGGCCACACGCACTGGGTGTGTCTCGTTTTCAAGTTTTGAGGTTTTAGGGACCTTCAAGAAAAGAGCCTACTCCTTTTTAAAAGGCCGGCAACGCATCTGCAATTCCCCTGGTGTTGCGGTTGTTCATGGGCGGCGGTAGTCACTTACCATCAGGTGAGCCGCATGCTCGTTTGCCCCCTCTCCTATAAAAAAAAAATAGCTGACGAAAAGATGTGCCGTAATTTCCAGAACGAGTTGAATCCGTCGATTGACCTCTCGGTCGAAGTTTGACTTACCTAGTCGGACTATTTGTCCCAGGTAAACATACTCGTCAACAACTTCGAGCTTAGTGCTCCCAACAACTACCGGCATAGGTGTGACATGGACATTAAACATGATCTTTGTTTTGTCCATGTTCATCTTAAGACCTATCCGTTGGGAAACACTATTGAGGTCATTGAGCATAGTGCTTAGGTCCTCCAGCGATTCTGCCATAAGGACTATATCGTCGGCAAATCGAAGGTGAGTGATGTACTCGCCATTGATGTTGATACCGTATCCTTTCCAGTCCAGAAGCTTGAAAACATCTCCCAATGCAGCGGTAAAGAGCTTCGGGGATATGACGTCACCCTGTCTTACACCTCTCTGCAATTGGATAGGTTTCGTACTCTGGTTCTGTACTCGGATAGCCATCGTAGCCCTACTGTACAAGCACTTCAACACTTCGACATACCGACGAGTCAACTTGGCATCGCTGAAGGGACTGCAGCACCGCCCAAATTTCGACGGAATCAAAGGCTTTCTCATAGTCCACATACGCCAGACATAGTGGCAAATTGTACTCTTCGGACTTCTGTACAATTTGCCGAAGGGTATGTATGTGGTCTATGGTGCTAAAGCCTTTTCGGAAACCGGCTTGTTCGGGAGGCTGGAAGTCGTCAAGTCTGCGCGCGAGACGATTCGTAATGACTCTCGAAAACAGCACGTAGACGCGGCTCAGAAGGGAAATCGGTCTGTAGTTATTCAAGAGAGCGTTGTCGCCTTTCTTGAAGAACAAGACCACCGCACTTCTGCTTCACGCCTCCGGTGTAATGCCACCATGGAGGACGGAATTAAAGAGCTTCTGAAGGACTTCAAGTACCGGTTTTACACCCGCTTTCAGAAGCTCCGCTGTAATTCCATCCTCGCCTGGAGCCTTGCCGTTTTTAAGATGCTGGAGAGCTATTCTAATCTCGCTCAGACTGACGTCTGGGATATCATCGGAATAATGTCGGATAAGACTCGCTCTTGGATCGTTACTCACACTTGCGTGCGGCTCCAACGATGACGTGTACAGCTGCCCATAGAACCTCTCAATCTCACTCAAAATCTCAGGTGCCCCGGAATTGATGCTGCCACACTCTGTCTTCAGCTTTGACAGTTGGCGCTTTCTGGCAGACAGATCTCTGGCAAAGACTTTGGAGCCTTGGTTCCGCTCGATCGCTTCTTCAATACGAGCTGTATTGAATTTCCGTAAGTCCCGCCGCATGCATTTGGAGATCTGTCTGTTCAGTTGCCTGTATGCTGTTAAATCTGTTGGAGAATGTAGCTTCATCTCCCGTCTAACAGCCATGAGATTAAGAGTGTGATCGGAGAGTTTTTGTGTTCTTCTGCGGCGGGTCTTGCAGAACTTAGCTCCGACCGCATGGACAGTTTCCACGAGCTTGTCATTCAAATCGTCCACTTCATTGCAGTCTTCTAGGCACTGAAAACGGTTTTGTAACTCGAGCTGAAAGGTTTCGGGACTTTGGATTAGAGCACGAGGGGGACGGAGCGTTGACTTCATTAGACGAGACCTCTCCAACTTAACGTTTAGGTTCAGTGTGCCTCTAACCATTCGGTGATCGCTGCCGGTTTTCACCCTCGCGATCACTGAGACATCACTGAACAGTTGTCGTCTGGTCGTCATAATGAAGTCAATCTCATTTTTTGTCGAACCGTCGGGGCTCGACCAGGTCCACTTCCTGTGGGGCCGCTTCTGGAAGAAAGAGTTCATCATAAAGAGCCCCTCTTTTTCCATGAAGTCAGCCAACTGCTGGCCCCTTGGGTTCCGTTGCCCTATTCCAAATTTCCCTACTTTCAGCTCACCGTTCTCTCTTGTGCCTAGTTTTGCATTGAAGTCTCCCATTAACACCGTATATTGGGTTTTGGAGGAATGCATGGCTCTAGAGATATCCTCATACATTTCCTCCACCTCCTCATCGGGGTGTGCCAAGGTTGGTGCGTAAACCTGTATGACCTTCAGCGAATATCGTTTGGTGATTCTGAGTATAAGGTACGCAACCCTCGTCGACACACTCTCAATCTTTACAACGTTGTTAACGAGAGACTTGTGGACGATAAATCCGACACCTCCTTGGGACAGATGGTCGCCCTCCCGGTAATAGAGCAAGTTGCCGGATTCGAGGATTACCGTGTCCTCCCCCTCTCTTTGGACTTCGGATAATCCTATAATATGCCAGCGTAACTTGTCTATCTCTTCTTCCAGCTCCACAATCTTCTCGTCAGTCCTCAGGGTGCGTGCGTTGTATGTTGCCAGGTCGAGTCGTCGTAGGTGGCAACCGAACCTCCACCGGAGATTCTTAGCACCCCCTGCCCCGCCGTTACCATGGTCGCCACCGTAGCCAGGAATAGCGGGGCCGCCGGGGACTGGGGGCCGTTTATTATTGTCATTACTCATGGGGGGTATATTGCCATAGTTGCCACGCTTGGCGAGCGGGTTGGCAACCGCAGTTTGTTATTGTTATTTTGGCTATTATCAGGAAGATGCTGCTGCCCATCTCCTGCCTGTTTCCCTTTGTCGCCTTTTACGACACCCACGGGAAGATATGGGGTAGTGGATATTCTTAACCGCCACTACACTTGTAATACCCTACTGCAAGTCAAAATTATACAATTATTTTGTACTCTGTTCAATGAAATCGAATTATTTATATAAAATAGAAGCGAATTCCTTCGTCAAATTTAATTTAATTAAATATCACAAAGGATCAATTAGCTGAAGTGACAATGGGCCAGCCATATAGCTTGTCGAACCGACAGCCGATGGGGAAGAACGATTATCGAGCGTCGGCATGCGGAGTTTTTCGAAGTGGTAAAACATGTAAGACTCAGGATCTTGACCTATGTTGAGCAAATTTACAAGCGGCTGTAATCATAATGATAAAAGTAATATTATTGATACATACGGATTCCCATCGCTAACACTAAAATTACACCTCAATTTTTTTTAAATAGCTTTTTTATAGAGCCATGGCAATTTAGAGACAAATTAAACTGGCATGTCTGAGAGATAAGAAAAAAAATATTACGAAGACTTGTGAAGTTCGCCAAAACGGATTGAGGCAGCGCGTTGGACATTTCCTTGCCCTAAAACCCTCTCAGAAATGAGAGGAGGCATGTGCCCAGCAGTGGGACGTATATAGGCCGTAGCTTTAACTTTAACGTTAAATAACTATTTCAATGACGTGTGGAGACTCCCAACTTGTACTGGAGCATCGCAGTTTACTAACTACTCCATAACCCTCTAAGGAATCAGAGGAGGCTTGCCAACATATATACGTATATATGCTAATAATAAGTTTTTATACATCTCTCTTATGGGAATTTGTGTTAACTTACGTACGTACAGGACTGATAGCAGCATCATAAGATGAATTTAAATTATAACAAATATTTTCAACATTTAATTCGCGATTGATTGTAAATGGGGAGACGACGGATATTTTTACTAAGGTATTATGGCTCACACATTAAATAAATGTTATCAATGTGTCGGAAAAAGCTTAAGCCAGTATAATTTAATGGTGTGGAATAGAGTTTTCGCAGCACAAATTCGAATATAATCGCTGAATTGACTCTGGAATTGAAATATTAGTAGCATTATGAATCCTAGACATCCGTGAAATTAGTGAATTTGTGAAATTTATTATTTCTTATACACCATAAAGCATATAGTTTTGCTTAAGTATTAATATTTTACGTAAATATATAAGTAATTTCAATCTAAGCTGTAATAACAAGACATATAAATAACGTAAAACTCGATTACAAATAACTGAAAACAATAAAATAAATTCCATACAATTTAATAGCTATTGAAATCGGAGCTAACACAAAGTGAACCGAAAAATTAAAGCCTTTTTTAAGTTCGGTTATAAGTAAGTCGAATTGCTTTAACACGTTTTTATAAGCGTTTTTGACTGTACTATGGATAAAAGGTCTAAAACGCGAAAGCCTGCAACGTATAGCGCCGGATTAATAGATTTCACTACCCTATATCATTCAACATGCATGGACAACAGCATCTTGTTAATAACAACTCAAATAATTTAATAAATACCAAGTGTTGCAACTATGCATTTTTTTCCTATGAGGCTGCCTATAGGGGATGCCTGAATGACTGAGTAAGAAATACGCTCGCATAATAGCGAGCGTATTTCTTACTCAGATATGCGTATAAATACCAGCGTAAAACAGAAACAGTGGGACTTCGTATGGTGAGTGACAGAAATCGAAAACTCCTATGATCGTGTAGATAGAGACATTCCATCATGTTCATAGGTGTGGTCAAGGTCATCAATGTATCTGCATTTTGATTTTGAATTGAAAATAGACGTAGCTGGCAATAAAAACAAGTATATGTTTGTATGTATTAATTTAATGTAATTTTTCAATTCAATTTTCCGGTTTTTCCGATTGACTTGAAATTTTGCAGACTTTTCGTGCTTACCTTTAAAAATAAGTTAAGTTGCAGCCTATTTATGTCCCACTGCTGGGCACAGACCTCCTCTCATTTCTGAGAGGGTTTTTGGGAAAGGAAATGTCCGCCGCGCTGCACCAATGCATGTTGGCGAACTTCACATGTCTTCGAAATATTTTTTTTCTCATTTCTACAACATGCAGGTTTCCTCACGATGTTTTCCTTCGCCGGCGAGCACGTGGTAAATCAGCACTTAAAATTGCAACTAACAATTTCATTGGTGCCGGCGGGGATCGAACCCGGGTTGCTCGAGTACAGTGAAGCTTACAGCGAGCGCTAACCATCTGAGCTACCACGGCTCTTCAGTGCTTATCTTTACTTATCTTTATCTACATCTTCATAACTGTTCTATCGTTACAAATAGCCAACCATCCAATTAACACCTTTTTTTTTAATCTTATATAATCTTCAATGTAAATTTTGACTGCTTCGTAGGTCTTGTGGTCGTAAGTGCAACTGCCGATCATGTAGTCCCTGGCTCGAGCTCTGGGTCGGCTAAAATCGATTATTGCATTTTTCTGTCCAGAAATTCTCAGTAACAGCCCAAAGCTAGGAAGTTGGCGGTGCTTCCTTGGCCCAATCTCTCTCCGGTCGTGATTGATTGCTATCCCATCGGACAATGAGAGCGAGGGAATTGAAATTCATCTATGCTTGCACACACACTATAATATGCTATAATACTATCCGGTTCAGACAGAGAGGACATTACATTAAAAGAAAATAATTTTTAGTACTTATTCTTTTTTTGTTATAACTCTAATTAAACTGTCAAAATAAATTAAAAATACGAAACGGAAGTAATGTCTATTATATTTCCTTTTACATTTGTATTCTTTAGGTAAAATTGTCGGAGCGATAATCATATTGAAATAAAAAAGAAAATTTAAAGCTTTCAAATTTCAAGCCGTCACGTTGCATGCAACCCTATCTCCATAACTTCGATTTTCAAGTTTCTCAGGCGCTCTCCGGTGTAAAACTCTGAGTGGATATTACCTAATTTAGTGCGAAATTTTCCACATATCCCTAGCGGGTCGTCGGGTCTTGGATTTAAAGCCTACATGTCTACGGATGAGTGAAAATGGGGCTAAAATATTGCTTTGTTTAATACAATGTTTTAAAAATACTCGGCTCATACCTAACCTAATCGATTTTAAAATATAAATATATTTTTAAATCGATTAGTTTAAATATATGTCGGAGAGTCTATAAAATACAGGTTTGATTAAGGTGGAATGGAGGGTATATCGAGAAACCTCCACTTGTTTGGGTAGTATAAAGTTCACTGTAGGTGCCATGCGCGAGAGATTCCGTCCGAATCATTATACGAGCGAAGTCATTCTACGAGTGCTAAGATAATGTCGTGTTCTGTTCGTGGTAGTAATTTTTCTAGTGCAGGCAAGGAGGGTGGGGTTGCTGAGAGGGTACCCTGTGTTACACTGAGATAAGTAGCCTTGCTGTTGGTTTGCATAGTTTGGAGTTATCATGTGATTACGTCCCTCACGTACACTGGTTTGTAATTCTGGCGGGGACGTATTACAGTGTGGTTGAACTGTAAATACACTATGCTAAATGTATAGTGTGTTACGCTGTCTTATTACTGATAATGATTAATTGCGTAAGCAAGAGAGCAAGTTGAACATCCACTCTCACGCTTTTATTATTTTTAACAATTTATGCTACACTGGTGTATTTCCGAGATCAGAAGTGAGAGGGATCTCACCGCTCACTTTTTTAAATCTTACTAATTAGCTAATAGCCTTGTATTATAGTTCACCTATTGGATAGTGACTGCTATAGTCTATGAACGCTAATAATAAACTTCAAACACATATAAACACACAAAGGTTCATTGTTGCCTAAATAAGATGAGATGGAGGAATTAGGTGAAAGGGTTCATAGAATGTGCATGTATATGCACATTCTATGAACCCTTTCGCTGTCTCACTTTTGAAACTGAAATATATTAGTACACCGATGCTTGGTAGTTGACGGCTCCGTGGCACAGTGGCTTAGCAATGAGTTGTTGCGCTGGGGGCCGCGGGTTTGAATTCCGCACGGAACAAGTATTTGCATGGCCTAAAAATTATTGTTCCGGGTCTGGATGTTTGTCCTTGTAGAATTTATGTTTGTAAACTGCCTCCACGACACAGAAGAAAATCCTAGTGTGGGGGTGACGTTTTCTTAGACTAAAAAAAAGTAAAAGAAGGTAATATAGTGATATCTACCCATACACACCAAGGTTCCTAGTCAAGAAAAGAGCTCTACATCCTAGTTGTCTGGTCTTCGCCTGTATACATATCAGTGATTCCTCTTTTAAGGGAAAAGCAAACAATAAAAAGTATAAAGAACAAATTATAAATAGTAAATAAATTATATTACAAGGTAAATGAACGCATGTTGTATATCAAAACTCAATACCGTACCTATCAACGGCAGACGCAGCTTTCAAATGAAACAACAATCAATATTCCAAAAATCCCAAAATTAAAAAAAAAGCCATTTCGTCGTCAATTTGACTGTGGCAAGCGCACTCCCTATTGACACATAATAAAGAATTGGTCTATCAATCAACTGACTTCCCGCCGATATGTCATTCATCCGAGTCGGTAATAGATACTAGGCGCCCTTTGTAGTGTTGAGTTCTGGCTTCCGGGCTACTACGTTTGAAAGGCTGCATTTGAAAGGTCTCTATTGAAATCCCGACGCCCGGATAGGAATAAAAAAATATATTTTTTTCCTTTTCAAATAGTGATTAAAAAGCACGGAAGTTGTTTATCCTACGCTGTGTTTTCAGTATTTAGCTTTGACCGGTGAGAAAGAAGTTTATCTCTTTACTTTGCTGTTTGATCTGCAGTTTGAAAGCCATTGCTCAAAACGGGTGTGTTCCAATTTGGGACGCCAGGTAATGCATAAGATATGAATTTTAGAAAAAAGATGTTCATACTTTGAACACTAGGAACAAACATAAGCTTGTAATACCAGTTACTAGACTCCAAAGAAAAAGTTATTTATTTATGGGGTAATGTATACGGTTTTACAAAATTTTTCAATAAGCAAGTTTAAATGTTTTATTGAAGAAAAATTGTACAGAAAGGGTTAATATAATATCTATGAATACATATATGAAAATGAACCCTGGAAATGAGCTGATCGTCACCATGTTGGTTCTATTAAATTTATTTAAAAAAATGTACAAACAAAATTATATTAAAGTGAAATATGTTTAAAAAAAGTCCTGCTGGGTTTTTCTTGCTGGTTCTACCCAGGACAGAGGTATTTTTCGAACCAGTGGTAAATGAAAAAATGACTTTCAATAAGTATTATGAAATTATGTATACTGAATAACAATTATTCTATTCTATTGTAATGTTGAAAATTTTTCGCATACATGTAATAAAAGTCGTTGCAAATAAGAATTATCACTAAAATTTTACGTGGCTTCGTGGTATTTAGTACTCCAATTTATTAAAAAGAAGATACACAAGGACAATGTATTATTAAGAATTAAACATTTTAATAAAATTATGCCAAAAAATTATTGGTGCATTGCATGAAAAGGAAAATGTAGTTTTAAGGTTGAAAGTGTCTCTGAAAATAAATATCACTAGCGGGATATAACACGCCTACCACTTATTTCTTCTTTACTAAACTGCTATTAATTTTTAAGGATTTAAATTAAAGTAACTAAAGTAACTAACGTTATTTTAGTATCTGTTTATATATATAAATTTTTTATTTGCATGAACATCAATATCATTATTGCCTATCAAAGTCCACTGCTAAACTGCGAACACAAACCTACTCATACTCATCTTGTTATCAGTAAGATGCTGCTGTCAAACAGACCCTGTTATTTTTAGGTAGTGGATTATATAACGTCACTGTTTAATATAATAACTAAATAGTTTAAAATACTGTCGCCTCTTACGACACCCACGGGATGATATAAAATGGAACAGTGGATTTTCTCAAGCCACAACTACATGACGGTGGATGTTATAAACCGTAAATAGTTTCATAAACTATCACCTCTTAAGTCACTCACTAGATAATAATATGGGATAGTGGATTTTTTTCAGCCGCCACCACACAGCGAATGATGTTAAAAACTGTAAATTGTTTAAAAACATATTGTCTCTTACGACATTCATGACTAAAATAAAAATAGGTTTGTGTTCGCAGTTCAATAGTGGACTTTGATAGGCAATAATGATATTGATGTTCATGCAAATAAAAATTTCAGTGTGTATATCGGAATCCAGGAGCTAATTCGAAATTATATATTTCTGGACTATATGAGTCTGTACGTGTAGCTTCATTTTTTATGCCATAAAAATTTTAATTAATAAGAAAATAATATGGGAACAAGCGGTCTGGCTGTTTGTTGAAACAAAATGTATGTATATAAACCGCCTCCAGGATACAGGACAAAATTTTAGTATGGGGGGTAACGTTTTTTTAAGACTAAGAAAGTAAGTCGCAATACACATCTATTACGTAGTAGAGCCCCGTTAAAGCGTAAGGTGTTAGTACGAACGGGTCGGCTTGACAGGGGAAAGATCGTATGGAAAACTAACGTGAAACAGCAGTACAACGCTACTGTGGTTCACATGGTAAGTGACTAGAACAGGAAACCCATTATAGTTGTAAGATAATTTAAAAAAGTCTAAAGAGTCTAATCATATAAAGCAAATCAGTTATTAATACATGGCGTGGAAATCGCGTCATGGCCAAAAAGTATCGTGCTGTCTCTATCTCTTTAAGCCAAAGTGACTGTGTCACCACGAGACTTAATTACATTTTAAAGTTGAATAGCGTTTAATTATTGAGGCAATGTGTGTGTTAAAAATAAACACTACTGATTTTCAGTTAACTCCCAGCATTCTATGGCAAACATTTGGTCCACATATTATAAACATATTCTTACAATTTTACTGTAAACAAACCCAAATGCCTGACCTTTCAAAACTAAACACAAAACAAGTTTTATCATCTCCTATACAGCAAATTATCAAAACATACGATGTGTTCCGAACAATGTGTTGTTCAAACTTCGCAAGTTTACTAAGTTAGAGGCACTAGTTTCTAAGAGAAGTGACTAAACTTTACCCATTCGTCCGCGATTTTGCATGTTTTGCAGCAAATGAATAAAAATTTCCTACTAACAAATTTTTATAATACAATATAAAAACTTATTTTCTAATACTGTCATAAACTACCCCCAACACACGCATTTTAAATTAAAGTTGTGTGGTTAACGGAAATTCTAGTAGTGTAAATGACAATGTTAGTATTTTTTTTTCTAAAATATAATACTAGATAGAAAGAAGTCCTAACACCAGTTGCTTCAATACCAATAAGGTCTCTTATGCTCATCATTCACCATACGAAATACAGCAGTACCATACTACTACTTTACTATAATCTTTGAGAATGTGACCATTTCCCGCTGAGCCATGCTGCAGCTATATTATTTTGTAGCACGAATGGGTTGGCTCGATCAGGGTAGGGCCACACTCTCACAGAATACCAGCGTAAAATAGCAGCATAATAGCATAGCTGTTGTGTTTCGTATGGTGAGTGTAGAGAACCGGAGACCCTTTTTTACTGGAAACGAGGCATTCCATCGTAGTCTTCAGGATGACAACGCATCTGCATTTTGATTCTTAGTTGAGGATAAATGTAGGTGTCTATGGGCCACAGTGTCAACATACCATCAGGTGGCTGTGTGCTCGTTTGTCTCCCTATACTATAAAAAAAAAAGAAAAAAATAAGAGTATATTCGTTCTGCAACCATAAGGCTCTGTAATATGGCTCTTCCACGTAATTACTATTATTTTGTATTTGCTTACTAAGATAGATTTGAAAAACAATTCTTTATATTTATGCCATTGAATCATTGGTTTGGAATCTAGTTACTTGACTTGTAATTGGCTACCAAACTACAGATAATACTATGAATTTTTAAGTATAATAATAAAAGGAATGATACATATTGGTTAAAATATATATCATTGCAATTTGGCTTATTTTATTTTATTTGGAAGAATAACAGATATTATAATTAGGATAGATAATACTAGTAACTACAGTTAGCCAATTAAAGTAACTCACTAGTATATACAAAGGCGTTCTTACAACAGTGATAAACGCGATTCAACACTCAAAAGTATCTAATATCATACCAATACTTATACCAAATGAACTACTATATAACTAATGTAACATGCAATATACGTATAAAAAAAAATAATAAATAATTAAGCTTAAACAATAATACAGCACATAAATCCACAGAACTGCAATAAGTGGTTGTTTCAGATACGGAAAGGATTAATAAATTAAATGCACCCAAAATGACGTTTAATTAAAATCAGAAGTAGCTCCGGGGCTTGACAAATAACGCTCCATGTCACATGCAGCTATGCTAGAATAGCGCCATACGGTTTTAGGGTACGCTTTTAGCGCAAACTACACGTCTATAGTCGGTTGATTTCTAGCACGATTAGAGCTGTATTTTAAAGTTATAGTTTTGCTGCATTGAGTTTGAGGGTCTATTAAAACTATTTTCAAGTTTCATAGCTGCAAAAATTATATTGAATGATTTTAGCCGACTTCGAAGAAGCAGTTCACAAATCGGCTCTTTATTATTTGTATGTATGCCATTGCATTCTATTTGTGCCATATCTATTTGAAAGGAAATACAAGAGATGAAATTTAAAATTTAACTATTGAAGCAATGTCAAGATTTTGAGGTTGTAATATGATTCAATCGATTAAAAATACCAAAGAAAAGTAACAAGCAGATTTCAATAACTAAGAAAGAATATATTAATTTTTAAATAACTTACTAGCCTCTGAAGACAGGGAATTAATAGATCTATACACAATGTATGTGCAACAAAATGTGTTATTTTCTGTAACTGTCAATTTAGCTTATCTATTGTAAAATTTTATCACGGATCAAACTCAAATAACAAAGAGTGTGTTTGCCACGAAGATGCCATGGTTTCCGCATGGAACCATCTTGCGTACACCGGATGTATTAGCAAGACTGGCGACAAGGTGCAGATTCAAATATTCGATATATCTTGCACTGCGATCGTCAATCCGCCAAATGCAGCTAAAGCGGCAGAGTTCAAACTTGTCCAAACTTGTCTAAAAAGCAAGTTGATAAAGAAGAAAACGAAGAAAGATTATTTAACTAGATTTTATAAGTTTGAATCTGGTGTGTCCCAAACATGATATATGCTTATGTGATATGAGTGAGGGTAAACTCGAGATGCATTATCAGTAGCATAAACACACAACTAAATAGGACACAAAAACCGCAACAACTCGTGATTTTACACAAATGTTGATACTGGTTAGAAACAGAGCCATTAGATTTCCCTTGGCTACCATCATACGGCAAAGTAATTAAATTCATTATTTTTTTTAAATTACTGCCTATCAAAAGTTCACTGCTGACAAGGCCTGCCCAGTAGATTGCTTCATAAGAGGGATATTTACCAAATAGCCACCCTTGGTAAGCGGGGCTTTTTATTCTCATTTACTCATTTCATCTGACAGATAGCAAAATAACTTTCCAAATCTTAATCAATATATCAATTTTGTACTTCTAAATCAGATCTTCTTCCATATCAATTACGATAAATTCTACTACACATCACTTGAAAATCGATTACCCTTTAAAACCACTGCTGACCATTGGTCTTACCAAGAAAACGTAAGCAAAAACAATATATTAACCGCACTTAACAGTGATCTGAGGTATTGCTTGAACTAATTCCATCCGCTCAAAATCACTATCGCATATCGCGACAAAACTCACGATACCATTCATACCATCTGGAAGACTGGCGGTCTACCACTGTGCGATTTAAAAGAAGTTTTCTTCCTCGCACAACTTTCTTGTGGAATTGACTAACGTCAGAGATTTTTCCGGGCCGCTACAACTTAGGGACCTTCAAGAAAATAACGTACTCCTTTTTAGAAGTTCGGCAATGCATCTGCAATTACCCTGGTTTTACAGTTGTTCATGGGCGGCGGTAATCACTTACCATCAGGTGAGCCGTATGCTCGTTTGTCCCCTCTCCTATAAAAAAAATCCACCAGTTATGACAGACTATCAATTTACAGATTACACTAAGCGAAAGTGAGAGAATTTGGTTTACATTTGGAGAAGAAGCTCCTATATTCTCCCTCACACCTTTTGTTGCATAATATTACAGTATTTTCATAAAACACATGTGGGATATTACTACATCGTTGGAATAGCGAAAGCAATTTAAACATAATATATTGTGAAATATATCTAACGATATATTTGAACGTATCTTAAAAATGAGTCTGAAATATAATATATTCTTACCCCTAGAGTAACAAATCTCGTTCATCCAATGGAAACGCGTCATAGCCCCAGTAGCATTAGCAAAATTTATGACAGTGGAGAACGAAGCGCCCGGGTTTGGTTTAAGCTAGCAAATAGTTTGGGAGGAAATTATTCTATATAACTCTAGAATAGATTATTAGAACGTTCCTGATTTCGGGATTGTGCCCTGATTTATCTGTATTTGTATCTGTTAATGCTTTCGCGTAAGATATATCCTAATAAACGGCGTTAGTTTACTAATGAGTATAGAGATAATGTGTTCTCCGATTTTGTGCATTACCAAAACGTGTTTAAAGCTCTATAAAGCATATATTTCGCGATTGCACTGCTTGACTACCCTAATATTGAACGAATCTATATATATATATATATATATATATATATATATATATATATATATATATATATATCATACGAATCCCTATTACAATAACTTTATACACTGGAACGACATCTGCTCATAAACACTTTAGATATATGCTGACCACCTTTTTGTTATTATATTACAAAAAGGTTTTTTTTTATTAGGATAGGGCGACAATCGAGCACACAGTCCACTTGATGGTAAGTGGTTGGCTGTAGCCCATAGACATCCACATCTATCCTCTTTTGCGAATTAAAATGCAGCGTTGTCACCCGTGAGGACTAAGATTGAATGCCTTTTTGCGAGTAAAAAGGGTCTCCGGTTCTCTACACTCACCATACGAAACACACCAGTGTTAAGCTGCTATCTTACGCTGGTATTCTTTGAGAGCGTGGTCCTTCCCCGGTCGAGCCGACCCATTCGTGCCACAACTATACCACTAATATAGCTGCAGCATGGCTCTACCCCTTAAATTATATGACATGTTTATATAACATGTGTCATATAATTTAAGTTGTGGTGGTGATCTGGAGTCATTGTAGATAGGATTTTCTGAGTGAGAGATGAAGGTTATCTACAAACTGGATAAGACATCATTTTTATTTTTCACGCCACTCTCAGCTCAGATTTCTATTAATTATTAATTATAGTAATTATTCAATACTATTACGCATTCAATTCTGTTTTTGATTAAGATTTAAATGTTATAGGAAATTCAAAGGATTCAGAAGCCATGTTTCTTGCGGCATTTAAAATTTGAAAATCTTTGAATATTGTTTTTTTTTTATTGGATAAGGGTGACAAACGAGCACACAGTCCACCTGATAGTAAGTGGTCGCTGTGGCCCATAGACATCTACATCTATCTTCGATTACGTATGAAAATGCAGATGCGTTGTCACCTGTGAGGACTAGATGGAATGCCTCGTTTCCAGTAAAAAGGGTCTCCGGTTCTCTACACTCACCATACGAAACACAGCAGCGTTAAGATGCTATTTGACGCTAGTATTCTGTGAGAGCGTGGTCCTTTTCCGGTCGAGCCGACCCATTCGTGTTACAACCATAATATAGCTGAAGCATGGCTCTACCACGTTAAACTTAACAAAACTTCTTAACTAAAACAGAATATATTATGAGCATAAAATAAAATATGTCTTTCAAATTTTAAATAATAGGTATCTTGTTTAAGTGTGTATTGTAGTAAATCTTCATCTACCTGCCCTTATCCCAAGTTACTTGAAGTCGGTCGGTCATTTGTCATGTCCTCTCTTACGCATACCATCCTAGCATCGCATACGCGTCCATCCTTCTTTCTTTAGTCCTCCCTAACTTTTATGTTATTAATTTCATTTTTTGGCCTTGAAAGTAAAAGGAGCGATCTTTTATCGGGCATTTTGTTGTTGCTAAGTTGTGTTAAGCGTCAGGTTATTATATAGCAGACTCATTCAGTTATTTAAATAGTTTCATATAAGGCTTCTTTTTCTTCTTTCTTTCCTCTTCAGTTGTTGTTTAATACGTGTGCGTCATTTGTTATTCCGCCACAAATTAAAAGAAAAATATTTGTCTTCAAATTTTCATTGGGACGCATACAAATTATAATATTGTTATCTTAAGTACGGCTTTTGTTAAAAATAGAGAATTTTGAGTTACGTAATAAATATTACATCAAAAGTGTGCCTCGTACCGTTCGCAGTTCGTGCTCAACCATGGCGAGATAAGCTTCATGCCAGCTAAATGCATAAACTCTAACGATACTCTGCTATTTTAACAAAGATTTATACACCCTCTTGTCGCCTAACGCGTTTATACTCTATTATGTATTCTCTGAAATACAGCTCTGTAACGTTCTATACAAATCAGATTAGACACAATGTGAATAACGTAATATTATTGTTACAGAGAGATCAGTTTCACTTTTGATTCATGTAAAAGCAAAATATTATCCTAGATGGAGTACTTTCGTCATAGCTAGTTCTTTAATAAACTTATATTTTTATCCCACCAAGTACGTAAACGTGGAAACGAGTCAAGTTCGGTTGGCAATGTGCCAATTTCTATAACAGTTCTTTAAATCATAGTCATGGGAATTTATGTTTTTCAGTTGGTTAAAAATTAATTTACTAATATGTAGAAGATAAAATGTGAAGTAAACTTTTACGTCTAATTGGCTCGCGTTCAGGTCTCAATATTTTTCTAAAAAAACCGACAACCGATCGTTGTTTGTACCGAACTTGGCCTTTTTCTATCGACTTCAAAGGGAGGAGATACTCAATTCTATTTTGTTTATTTGAAAGCTGGCGCTTCGCATGTAGCTCCATATAACATGTACAAATTATTAATTTTAATTTTTTTTATAGGATAAGGGTGACAAGCGAGCACACAGTCCACCTGATGGTAAGTGGTCGCTGCAGCCCATAGACATCTACATCTATTCTCGATTATGAATCAAAATGCAGATGCGTTGTCACCCGTGAGGACTAAGATGTAATGCCTCGTTTCCAATAAAAAGGGTCTCCGGTTCTCTACACTCACCATAGAGAAACACAGCAGCATTAAGCTGCTATTTTACGATGGTATTCTGTGAGAGCGTGGTCCTTCCCCGGTCGAGCCGACCCTTTCGTGCCACAACTATACCTACTACTAATATAGCTGCAACATGGCTCTACCACTTAAAACATCATTATTAACGAACATCAAAAATAGAGTTTGTTCTATAATCGACGCTTATGTATTGTTTACGTTTGTAATTTTGTTGGGACGTTATTAATTTGAAAAAGTTTTATCCTTATAATAATCTTCATTTACGTGGTAGAGCTACACAGCAGTTTAATTATAGTTGCGGTACGAATGGTTTAGCTCGACCAGGTTAGGACCATGCTCTCACAGGATACCATCGTCAATTACCAGTTTAATGCTGTGATGTTTCCTATCGTATCGTGAGTGTAGAGAACTGGACACCCTTTTTACAGGTAACGAGGCATTGCTCCTTCATACGGATTTTAATCGAGAATATATATCTAATAGAATAATGATATATATCTAATAGAATAAGAATATATTTCTAGACCAAATCAGGGACGTCTTGAAAAAGGGCCAGGTCAAGAGTACCCTAAACCGTAGAGCATGTATGAAGGGAATAATGAAAGTGGACGAAGCAAAACAAGTATGTAAGGATCGTAGCAAGTGGAAAGAACTGGTCTCTACCTACCCCTACGGGAAAGAGGCGTGATTATATGTATGTATGTATATATATCCATGTCTATGGATCACAGCGCTCCGCTTACCATCAATTGGACTATGCACAGCGCACATGACAGCCTAATTCTATAAAAAGTCAAATAAATACGTGACCTACAACGTCTTTTCTCGTATATACATTTCACTGTTTCTTTAAATTTTAAATTTAGTGTATAAGAATAAAGTTATTGTGCGGTTACATACAAATACAGTACTTAGAACTAATCACATCAATTACTTCGTTAATAACATATCAATAATTCCTAGTTTTCACATTTATCACATTACATTGTAGTGGCGGTGTAAGAATATTCACTACCTCAAATCATACCATGGGTGTCGTAAGAGGTGACAGAGGGAAACAAATCAGAAGATGGGCAGCAGCGTCTTCCTAATAAAGACTAAAAATTAAAACCTGCGGTTGCCAACCCGCTTGCCAAGCGTGGCAACTAAATATCCATGAGGCCATCTATGGGAGGGGCTTATGTTCAGCAGTGGACTTTTATACACTGTAACGGTAACGGTATCATTTACTTTGTGTACGCGTAATGTACTATTTAGTTTGATTTCAAATTTTAAATTTCTCAGTGCATTGTAGTGACTTCAATGTTTGAAATGTACTAATTGTTATACTAATTGCTACTACTAATACTACTAATACTAATTGTTATACTGTTTTTAATTTCACTTCTAGGAGAGTATTGATCGGCCAGTGACCAAACTTGGGTCGCTTAATGCAAGCGATCTTGTAATTCTTTGGCTACTTCAACTTTAAATTTGGAACATTATTATTGTTTGTTTAGTAAAATATTAGATATGAGTAAGTGAATTTCTAAAATATCGTAATTATAAAACCTCTATAGTATATATACCAAACAAAAAGGATATACTTCGAACATTATTACGGGGTTAAACGGTCCTCGAGACCCATAGCATTTGACACTTAACCCTTTCGCCTGAGATAGGATCGCATTTGAAATAATGAGATGTTCTAGGGCTAAGTTGCCACCACGTCTGATGTTGTCAAAACCGAAAATTCAATAACGCTTTGAACAAGAATATTATGTAGTCGGCTCATTCGTGTTCCCCTTTACATAAATCCCGTCATAATATGAACGTTAATTCCAAGAACTTACATTAATCGTTATCATAAATTAAATATATGTAGCATTTTTAAATAAATTACTTCTTACTATAATTAATTATTATTCAGAATGGTAATAAAAAACGACAAAAAATTATAAGATTTTTATATAAAAAAAATCACCCACATTGGAATTTTTTTTGTATAGTAGAGACGTTTTACATATTTAGAAGTGCATTGGCTATAGACAAACCCAAATCTAGAATAATTATTAGTGGGGTAAACAAATCTTATTCCAAGCAGGCGTTGAATTCACGGTCCCAGTGCGAATGCGCTACGAAGCCGTGTTATAGTTACAGCTGTTCTATGGTGCTGCTATTTCTATAATGTTCTCATTTTTACACAGTTAACCGGACTCAACTGCATACTTATCTTAGCATTTTGATAAAGAGGTTATAATCTATACATACAAATAAATAAAATTGAAGTGTCTGTTTGTAATGTCAAAATTACGGCTTTTTACTAAATGCATATGAAAGTGTATGCGATACTTATAACAAAAACACAATTTTAAAAATTTTTGTCTGTCTGTCTGTTTGTTCCAGCTAATCTCTGAAACGGCTAAACCGATTTTGACGGTACTTTCACTGGCATCTGCCAGTGAAAGTACCGTCAAAATGCTGATGCTGATGTCATAAGGAGTAACTTAGGCTACTTTATTTTAGAAAAAGAATTAGGGTTCCGCGCAGGAAAACTAAAACCCCAAATAACACGCGGGCGAAGTCGCGAGGAACAGCTAGTAGGTACATATACATTTAAATAGATAATCATTACCTTTAAGTATCATTCCGAATCGTGTAGTGGCGGTGTAAGAATACCCACTAACCCATATCGTCCCGTAGGTGTCGTAAGAGGCAACAGAAGGAAACTAAAACAAGAGATGGGCAGCAGCGTCTTCCTCATAACAGCTGAGTAAAAAAAAACTGCGGTTGCCAATCACAATCACCTGCCAAGCATGGAAATTATCGCAAAATCACCCCTATGAAGGAATCTATGGAGGAGGCCTATGTGGACTTTCATAGCCTGTAATAGATAGATAGATTATTCCGTGAACGATTCTCGTTCCCAATTCTATAAAAAAAAATATCATATAAAAAATGAAACGAGTAAAATAGATAAACATAAAATTTGTACTTACTGTTATTTCCACATAACTTTTCATAGTCACAGAAATGTTCTTTTAAGATGCCATCCACAGCTAACATAGGACAGCTTAAAGGAACTACGAACTAGGAGGGCAATAGAGGACCGGAAATCAAATGACGCGATCCTCGTCGGCACCGGACATCTGTAGATGACGCCGTTCAAACTTCCGCAGTACGTTCGAATGAAGAGAACAATGGCATCATTTTCTTTTGTATGTTATTGTGAAAAATTGAGTAATAAAAACCTGTTTGATCGTATAGTAGAAACTAAATTTTTCTCTTATATAGCTTCATGTAAAATGTCCGAACAAAAAGGGGTATAACGTATGTAAACACTATGCAGTTTGTTTTGAACATTCTATGGAATTCAAAATTTAAATAGTCTACTTGATGTTAATTGAATGTTTGGTAAGTGGATGCTTTGGACCATTGTAGTCACTTCTGAGGGACTTTGTGTAAAGTATATTAATTAAACAAAAAAGAACACCAAATGTAACCACCCGATTGTAAGTGGATGTTGTGACCCATAGACATGTATATCAATCATCGAATTGGAATCAAATAGCAGATGCGTTGTCACCCCTGTGGACTAAGATAAAGTGCCTTTTCAAGTAAAAAGTGTGTCCGACTGTTTTTTTTTTATAGGTTCGGGGGACATACGAGCAAACAGTCCACCTGATAGTCAGTGGTTACTGTGACCCATAGACATCTACATCTATCCTCAATAAAGACTCAAGATGCAGATGCGTTGTCACCCGTGAGGACTAAGATGGAATGCCTCTTTGCCAGTAAAAAGGGTCTCCGGTTCTATACACTCACCATACGAAACACAGCAGCGTTAAGCTGCTATTTTACGCTGGTTTTCTGTGAGAGCGTGGTTCTTCCCCGTTCGAGCCGACCCATTCGTGCTACAACCATAATATAGCTGCAGCATGACTCTACCACGTATAAAAAAGTCAACGATAAAAGACTGTCAACAATCACCATACGGAACACAGAATGATGATGCTTATTCACGTTGGTATTATGTGAGATAATTACACTATGGTCTGATAATTAAAATAGGGTTTCCTCTCATTCATGTGTGGCTTATGAACAAGTAAGAGTCCAGTGCATTTCCCCGAAAGTCCCCCAGACTTCGCATGACTTGGAATTTTAATTTATTAGTTTTCATTCATGACGTCATTTTCTTCACCACTGATGACTAACAAAGCAGTAACAATTGAAAATAGTAATTTTATTGGTAATATTATAATTATATTCCACGAAATACAACAAACTGATATTGGACATATTTTGGATTACTATGCTAGAAGTTTGTAACGCGATTTGCATAAAGGTTTTGTAATAAAAATTCGCATTCTATTATAGAATTACCATTCAGTTTATTCAAGAAAAAAATGTGATTGTGGTTAGCCGAGCTTAATAGGAAATTTCTTGGCTGTCAAATAAAAAGTGATAAAAATAAAAACATTAAATTGTCGATTAGAATATCCTCTACTACATATTGTCCTGTGGTATCGTAAGAGACAACAAAGGCGACGGCTCCGTGGCGCAGTGGTTTAGTAATTGAGATGCAGCGCTAAAGGCCGCGGGTTCGAATCCCGCACGGAACAAGTATTTGTATGGCCTACAATAATTTTTCCCGATCTAGATGTTTATTATTGTGCAATTTATGTTTGTAAACTGCCCCCACGATACAGGAGAAAATCCTAGTGTTTAGGTTACGTTTTATAAAAAAAAGGAGATCGGCGTCTTCCAAATAACAACTAGAAAAGACTGTGGTGGCAAATATTTCCCTTATGAGGAGATTAGAAATAGAATAGATTGACTCATAATCTATTGGGAAGACTATGTCAACGGAAGACTTTAATAGGCTGTAGTGGTGAAGATTATGATAATGAGATTATAAGTCATACGACATAATTTAAAATTAGAAGTTTTGTACAACCGACTTCAATATAAATTATTAAGCTAATAAACTGTTTGTCAGACCTTGATCAAACTTATATGGGACCACACGAAAAGCACCAGCTTTCAAATAAAAAAATCATCGAAATCGGTACATCTAAAAAAAAGTTATGAGGTAACACATTAAAAAAAATATGTATAATATAATAATAGTCGAATTGAGTAACCTCCTCCTTTTTGAAGTTGGTAGATAAGATAGTATGCAACACAATTTCGCATGTCTATAATTATCTCTTGTCATGTATATAAATTTATATGACCCATGTGCCATACAAAATAACTAAGTACAACTCGGTTCGCTCGTGGACTGTTATATTTAAAGCCAGTACTTAAACCCTTATTACAATTGCTCTTAGAATGATATTTACTTAAAATAACAATATTACATATATATGGCGTGAAAGTATATATTATTATGTATTGTATACTCTCACATCTGATACCCAGAGAGGTAGATAGAGACTATGGGCTTCCATTCGGCGTGATCCTCACACACATCTCTCGCGTCTTTCGAATCCATATACCTACGCACACATGCACGTTGGTTAAGAATACTCTTAACTTCGCCTATCCTCAATACGTCTCCAAATATTTATCACGATATTAGAAAATTTAAGTAAACTATTAAACTTCCATTACGATTTGCTCTTTGCGTATAATGAGAAAATAAATTGTAGTTGCGATGCCAAAGTCACTTTAAAAATATTGTCTCGCAAAAATACAAACCCAATTTTAAACTTCAACATAAATACATTTTAAGCGGCCTACAAAGATTACACTGGAACATCCCCAACGCTCCCTATTTAAGACGGTTTCGTGTGAGCCGTGAAGCGTGAAAGTCCAATATAACTCTATGGACAGTTCTCTGATCTGTAGTCGCAAGAGCTTAAGCCGATTTGCTAAACTTGGTATTTGAACAAGTATCTCTCTCTATTACTCACAAATACCTATGAAAAATACAATTAGAAACAATTAAAAACAAACAACAGTTGATGAAAATAAAGGAATTGTTACGGATTTTATTTTTTGATCGCATTAGTTACGTATTTAAAATAAGTTATATTTTCTTTAATTAATAACTTTTCGTGTGCTTTTCATCACTCCTATTGACAGAGTTAACAGCATAGCATTTAGAGATTTCTAGTCTATTATCTTCAGCCTATAATTAAAAATTTTAGTCCTATTTACTCAGAGCAACTTACAGTAAATTGAAGTGGTGTTTTGCTTGCGTTCAGATAAATTTTATTAAAAGTAAAAAAAGTTACAGCCTATATAATGGAACGTCCATTGCAGGGCACAGGCCTACTCTCATTTCTGAGAGGTTTTTAGGACAAGGAAGTGTCCGCCGCGCTGCCCCAACGCGTGTTGTCGAACTTCACATGTTTAAAAAAAATTATTGTCTCTCAGACATGCAGGTTTCCTCACGATGTTTTCCTTCACCGCCGAGCACGTGGTAAATCAGCACTTAAAATTGCAACTAATAAATTCATTGATGCCGACGGGGATCGAACCCGGGTTGATCGCGTACTGTGAAAATTACAGCGAGCGGCTCTTTATTAATTTAGTATAGGATTTACAATGAATAATTTTATAGGATATCAAGCATATGTTAGCACCCAGCCATCTATATCTCTACCTATATTTTTGAATGATTTATATTACAAAAGCCTTACGGACCAATCCTGGCTGTAATCGGTGTATCTGTCCGAAAACTTTTGAAGAGGGTTTGTAAGACACAAATATTTAAATACCTGTGAGGCATTTATTTCATCTCCGTCGGCACATGACAACGCTTCGAGTTTCCCGACGCCAGCGTAGGTATTTTACATTTGGCACCAAGAGATGGTTAAGTCAACATTTATTTGGGAATTTCCCACAATCGCCTTTAAGGACATTCACAGGTCAAAATATGGTGATGAATTATATTTTAACGACACCATACGAGACTATGTTCTTCACTATGTATGTCACTGAAACCAGCTGTGTCCATCAGTGTATCTAAAAGTTTGATTATGTCGATGTTGATGAATTTGTTCAAATAAATCTAGTGTTATAAAATAAGTTATTTTTTTAAATTTAACCGATAAGATCTAGGTTCGCGTAAACGTAAGAAATCATTATGTCAACGGGTAATTTCGAGTATAAAATAAAATAATTTAATATACGCGATAAAATCCATAAAAACTAATTAAAATTAAATATGTATACATTTTAATGATGAATTTAGTTTGTATATGATATTACTATGGCATGGTGCTAAATTCACCTGCGAATTGTATTTCTACTGAAATCATTTACATATTTTAATCTTCCGCTCTACCGTTAAATTGCTTAAGCTCAGTATAATATTCCAGTTTCAGAAGCTAAAATTATCATGTAAGGACGGCTTATGATACTGGCTGAAGATATTTTAATTCTAAATAAGAGATTATATGGTCTCAAGGCACATACTCAGATTACGTACGTCGTTGCTACGTAGCGTCGCAACTTATGAGGGTATCGTCTTATCTCGCCATGGAATATCGCGCAGATATCAGGTCATGTTCTCCCTATATCCAGAAAATTAACTCTTAAAAATGTCACACTAACTACCTCTTCTGTTATTTATTGCGTGTTAGAATTTTGAAATTGAATTAAGCAAGTTCTCAAAAAAATCTGTTTATCTTTCATTTATTTTGGCTTTATACCTAAAAAGTCACAAGTATTTTTAAATTTGGAATAACAAGTAACAAGAAATTGTATTTTGAATTGAAGTGCTTTGGCTTAGGTGCGTACTGGTTGGATCCAATATTTGCGCAAAACTTAAAGTGTTTGTTTCCTTTTTTTTTCATAATATGATAGTACGTAGTCACAGCAGTATATAGTTGCGGAGTAATCTTCCGCATTTCTGAGATGCATCAAAGTCTGCCACAACATGTCTTGTCGCTAAACGAGGCTTTGGATTTCTACCAGTGGGGAACTATAGAAATAAAAAAAAAATATTTTTCTTTTAGTAGATTTTGCATATTTTGCCAGTGCATTGCACTCATATTTTTATACATTCAAACATGATGACTGGCCATTGTCTGGATGAGGCGAAAAAACTAGATAATCTTAATGATTTCTTATATTTACGCGAACACTACACATTTTTAAATAAAACTAATTTTACGGATTTTATCACGTATATTAATCTATTTTTATATTCCCGACGATTCGGGTGCTTTCCAGCACCCGTGGTCACGGGGGACTGAGGTGTTTGACGTCCTGCTGTCACAGTTAGCCCGGCTACCTTCAGTTTTTTAATATTAATCGGACCAAAAATTAATTAAATAAAATAAAAGTTTTATTTAAAAATAGATAATCTTATTCAAATAAAACTGTTTTTAATGGATTTTTCACGTTTTATTTAACTGTTTCTATTTGTTCTTAATTTTCAACGTTTCTTTTGCTTCATAAAATTTGCTTATATATTTATATCGATTTAAAAAGTTAAATAAATCGTATTATACATTATAGATAAAATAAAAATAACCCGATATCGTTCCGTGCGTGCCGTAGAAGGCGACAGAGGTAAACAAACCAAGAAATTGGCAGAAGTGTTTTTTTTTATAGAATAAGTGTAACAAGCGAGCACACAACTCATCTCAATGTGGATGCTGTGGCCCATAGACATCTACATCTTTCTCGTTTAAAAATCAAAATGTAGATGCGTTGTCTCCCCTGAGGACTAAGATGGAATGCCTCGTATCCAGTAAAAAGGGTTTCCGGTTCTCTACATTCACCATACGAAACACAGCAGCATTAAGCTATTTCCCGCTGCTATTTTCCGCTGGTATTCTGTGAGAGCATGGTCTTTTCCTGGTCAAGCCGACCCATTTGTGCTACAATTATGATATATCTGAAGCATGGCTCTATCACGGTTCTTCTTTATAACAACTAGAAAATAAACAATAGGGAGGCCTGTGTTCAGCTGTGTACTTTGTTAGGCCGTGATGATGATGATCACGATGATGCTTATAATATATAATTCCTGTAAAAATAGTCTATACATTACATAATTATACCCAAACACCTATTTCAATTCTAAATGTTTCAGCTTTATTTCATCAAATATTCACGAAATTCCGCTCACCTCCCGCTGGTTGTTGCTCGAAGAAATCTCACGCTAAACCTTTTCATATTTACTGCTCGCGTAAACGACTTCATTTCGGTAATCTCCAGCCTTAGCGATCGCTCTCAATGGATTAGTAAAATATGTAATTAACTATTACAAGTGTCAGTTTTCTGTGATAAACGACTTACCTCAAAACTAAAAATTAGTCTCAAGCGTGTTAAGACCTCGATTAAAACTCCGCATTAGATTGTGTTTAAGTTTTATTTACGTATTTTCATTTAATCAGGGTTTCATGTAGGTTGACTGTGAGGTGGGATACCTCTATTAACGTAAGCTTTATTAGATTTTTTGCATTTTTAGTAAAAACTAGGTGGAACTCGGCGCGTTGCTACCGCAGAAGAAATAATTAAAAATTAAAAATTTTGTACAACTGGCTTTAATATAAATTATTAATAATAACTTAAAAACCATTGGTCAGACCTTGATCAAATTTATATGGGACTACATGAAAAGCACCAGCTTTCAAATAAAAAAATAATTATCGAAATCGGTTCACCCAGAAAAGGTTATGATGTAACACACATAAAAAAACATACAGTCGTATGAGTACCGTCTCCTTTTTGAAGTCGGTAGACAATTGTGGAATCATGGTTTTAAATTTGGAAGAGCTATATTGTTTAATTAAAAATGATGATTTATTTATTGAAAATTAATAATATATAACTTTCAAATAAATTTGTCACTACGATACGCGTGCCACCTACTGTAGGTTTATTGTACTATGCCTTTAACCTTTGCGGAAGTGCAAGCAATAAGTTGACAAAGTTTTACCGCAGTCTAATGAACGGTATGGCAGTGTATAAAATACGTACAAACAAGCATTAATTTTTATATATTAGATATAATTATTCCGTAATTTTCTCTCTTTTTTGCGCGGCAAAATCATGCTGCACCTATTAAGGTTGCAGCAAGAATGGGTCGGCTCGATCGGAGTAGGAACACTTTTTTACAGATTACAAGTAAATAGCAGGTTAATGATGTTGTCTTTGGTATGGTGAGTGTAAAGAACCTTATAATTCGTAATGAGATATTCTATGTTAGTCTTCAGGAATGACAGGGCATCTACATTTAATTTTTAATCAGGTGGCATGTGTGTTCGTTTATCACCCGTATTCTTTGAAATAAACATAATATGTGCTTTAAACTTTTATTCTTAATTGAAATTTCTTATCTCTTTCCATATTAGTCTATCACTGGTTTATAATAGTTAAAAAGCACTACATTATTGAAATAAATAAATCAAAAACAATCGTTTATTAAATCAGGGTTATTAAAGTACCTACAAATTTTATTATTTTTTTATTCGTACCCAAATATCGCAGTACTTAAATAACGTTTTGTTACTTGGGTAATCTAACGAATAGGAATATATCTCTCATAAATATATTTATATTTACCCTGGACTTCAAAGTAATTTCTGTTTTTTTTTTTTAAATATTGTCACTGAAAGAACGTAAGTTGTTGATCCTGCGTTTAATCTCTCTATATATGATAGTATCTAGTGGATCTTGGAATAGATGGTGCAGATATGTGTACACTATATACCTGGCCTGCGCAGATGGATTGTCGCCGTAGTTACTGGTCGCTGTGACCAAAATACGGTTTGGAGGATATTATCTACACTTTGTTTTAGCATCGTGTTCAGAAACTTTCATGTTAAAATTATATTATATCTACTTAGTTCTTTGGAGTACTCTTAATCCCCGACATTTGGCTATTACTATGTTTAATAGGATTTTACCGAAAATTAATTTTTTTTAGAAAGTATAATTTTATGTTTTTTTTATTTATAGGATAGGGTGACAAACGAGCACACAGTTCACCTGATGATAAGTGGTTGCTGTGCCCAATAGACATCTCCATCTATCCTCGTTTGCGAATCAAAATGCAGATGCGTTTTCACCCATGAGGACTAAGATGGAATGCCTCTTTTCCAGTAAAATGGGTCTCCAGTTCTCTACACTCACCATACGAAACACAGCAGTGTTAAGCTGCTATTTTACGCTGGTATTCTGTGAGAGCGTGGTCCTTCCCCGGTCGAGCCGACCCATTCGTGCTACAACTATACCAGTAATATAGCTGCAGCATGGCTCTACCACGTAAAAAAATGTTGTATCCTTATTAGAACAGGTATCAGTTTTCGTCGATATTCGATATATTATATTTTTTTGTAAATAAAATCATAATATTTGCTTAAGTATTTCTTTTTCTCATTGTTTTTTTTTGGGGGGGGGGGGGGAGGAATTTGTTTCGAAATGACATGCCGAACCCATCAATATATGCTTACGTTATAGCACAGTAAACGATATAAGTTTCATTCCACTCATTTAAAAATTATTTTCAATGATCACGTATTAGTCTAATAATGATGACATATTAGTTATAAAGAATACGGTAGCAAATATATGATAAATACCACCCGAATAGAAAAAAAAATGCTTAATTCGTATCCTTAACGCTAAAGATCGCAAGTAATCTCCCATTTAATACCTTTAAAACACTGGATTCGTAGCAATTTAAACCGCAATTTACGCGTGTTTAAGGTAAAATGCTTTGCAATTACAGCCGTCTCAATTTAGTACAACCTTTAAAGGGAAAAATATTTATCGGGAGAAAGTTCCTATTTTGTACTTAGTACAGTTGAAGATCGCTTATTTAGATTATTTTCGTGATATTTTTGAAATGATGAATGCGCTTTTATATTTTACGTGTTTGCTTTTGTATATTTGTTTACAAACATTTCGGGCAAAGAAGGAAGATGTCTTCCTACTCCTATAGAGCAAAACGAGTACCTTCCAATTTATCTTAGTAATGGTTCTTTGTTGTTCAAAATTAACCTTTGCTACGTCGATTTAAATTTAACAATGGAATATTGAGAGATTTTAAATAAAAACATATAACATTCGTTTATTTATAAAAAAAATTGAAATATTTGAATGGTTATATATATATATATAAAATGATAGCGGTTTGCAGATGTGCACGCATCACAGAAAAACCTACTAGATAGATTTCAATTAGGTTTTCTAGGACTTCACTTCCCTTCACTTGACTTCTTAGACACTTGGCCCTTATCTAAAAAAATATTTCGATATATTCAATGAATATGAAGTCATTAAAATTTTAAGAAACAACGATTTTTATAAGTGATGTGTGTAAGCAATGCGGACGAAGTTGCGAGTCAGCTAGACAATAAAGTTTAAAGTCATGCTTTTTTAATGTGACACTTAGTTTATGTAGAGACAAGTATTTACTAAATTACGTTATTTGTCAGCTTTAAATTTTTATTTAAAAAGGATCGTGATAAGCTAGACTTAGTTTCAGTTCGTCTACACTAACCGGTCCGATCCTATGATATTCTTCATTTATTCATTAAGTCCATCAAACTCCACTGCTTAACATAGGTTTCCCCAAAGAGTACCTCATAATGGGGATATTTTTAGTTGTTATTAGCTGCCCGTCTCCTAGTTTGTTTATCTCTGTCGCCTCTTGCTACATCCCTGGGACGATAAGGGTTAATGGATATTCTTACTCCGCCACTACATGGTTATATTCCTTATATATTTACGTGGTAGAGCCATGCTGCAGCTATATTAATAGTATAGTTGTAGCCCGGATGGGTCGGCTCGACCGGGGAAGGACCACGCTCTCACAGAATACCAGCGTAAAATAGCAGCTTAATGCTGCTGTGTTTCGTATGGTGAGTGTAGAGAACCGGAGACCCATTTTACTAGAAAAGAGCCATTCTATCTTAGTCCTCACGGCTGACAACGCATTTGCATTTTAATACGCAAACGAAGATAGATGTAGATGTCTATGGGCCACAGTAACCACTTACCATCAGGTGGACTGTGTGCTCGTTTGTCACCCTTATTCTATAAAAAAATCTTATAGTCTATGATATTCGTTAGTAAGATTCACATCACATACAAATATATTTTAAACCCGCTCCAAGATATACATATCATGGACAAGATCCTTTCCCGTAGTGGCGAAAAATTATCATACGCATCACACTTATCACCTTTGAAAGATTTTTTTCTATCGGGCCATATTACGTACGATTATACGGACGAATATGGGAAACCACACAATCTCCCGTTATTTACAATAATTATTACTAATAAAAACTGCAAAGGCATGATATATTCGATTTTTCAAGTATATTTTCCACAGATATATTCTGATGAATCGTCGCAGTTAATCTAACATCAGCAATATACTGATGTTTCTGACACATTAAGGATACGTATTGTGTCAGAAACATCAAGTATCTTTGCTGCTGCTATCCAAATTTATTACTTCATATTCGTAAAGGTTTTTGTTTAGATTGTATTCGATAAATAAAATATTTTTTTTATAGGATAAGGGTGACAAA
Source organism: Parnassius mnemosyne (assembly GCA_963668995.1). Lineage (NCBI taxonomy): Eukaryota > Metazoa > Arthropoda > Insecta > Lepidoptera > Papilionidae > Parnassius > Parnassius mnemosyne. The sequence continues at coordinate 8,736,788 of CAVLGL010000024.1, forward strand.
CGAGCACACAGTCCACCTGATGGTAAGTGGTTGCTGCGGCCCATAGACATCTACATCTGTCCTCTGTTACAAATCAAAATGTAGATGCGTTGTCACCCGTGAGGACTAAGAAGGAATGCCACATTTCCAGTAAAAAGGGCCTCCGGCCACCTGCACTCACCAAGCGAAACGCAGAGGTAAACATCTACTTCACACTGGTTTTCTGTGAGGTCGTGGTACTACCCCGGTTCGAGCCGGCCCATCCGTGCGACAGCAAAAGCTGCCGCGTGGCTCTACCACTGTTGCATTAAGAACAATAAATAATAAAATTGTTTACTTGTTAAAATTATACATGACTCTTCTATTTTTTTAGTCTCTTTTAAAAACATTACTCCTAAACTAGGATTTTCTCCTGTATTGTGGATGCAGTTTACAAACATAGATTGCACGAGGACAAACATACAGACCCGGAACAATTATTTGTAGGCCATACAAATACTTGTTCCGTGCGGGATTCGAATCCGCGGCCCCCAGCGCAACAACTCATTGTTAAGCAACTGCCCCACGGAGTCGTTAAAACTCTTCGCTAAAAATATATTAATTAAAATAATATCAGCACTAAAACGTACACCACTCAGCAAATACAGTAAATATGAAAGTATATTATAGTGCTCGAATTAAGATTTTTTAAGTGTTTGAATATATTTTATAGTATTACGCTGACAAACATGCACACAGTCCAACTGATGGTAAGTAGATGCTGTGGTCTTAAAACTAAACACCTACATCGATGCTCCATTAGGATCCTCAGAAAGAAAATATTGTCATCCCCGGGGAAAAAGTTAGAATGCTAGGAAGTAAAAATCGTAAAAAGGGTATCCAGTTATCTACACTCACCATACGAAACACAACAGCATTAGGCAGCTATTTTATACTGGTATTCTAAGATAGCATGGTCCTTACTTGGTCAAGCTGTTCTGTTGATGCTGCAACAATAATAAAACTGTATCGCGGCACTATTTTTTTTTATAGTAGAGGGGGCAAACGAGCATGCAGCTCACCTGATGGTAAGTGACTACCGCCGCCCATGAACAACCGCAACACCAGGGGAATTGCAGAGGCGTTGCCGGCCTTGTTATAGTTGTTATAGTTTTGTTATAGTTCTGGTAGCAACGATCAACACATGTTTCAACATATTTTTATTTCTTTATTATTTTCTTTAAATAGACCATCGTTACCACCACAGAAGGCTTTTCACCTGTATTGTAGTGAAAGTTTACATACATAAATATCAAATCCGATACACATCCAATACCCGAAACAGTTATTTGTTAGCTATTTTTTATTATCTCCGTGTGGGATTCAAACTCACAGGCCTGCAGCACCGCGACCAAACACTTACGTACTGCGCTACGGAACTGTCAAAATAAGAATAACGTAAATAATACGAAGTCTTTTTAAAATATAATATTAGTCTGTATTGTGATGCTAAGTGACTTCTGCGTTCGATGCGTATATGCAACCAACTTCAAGCGAAAAAGGCGACAGATAATTTCTCACCCCCGAGGATGGAGATGAACGTTACCACTAATAAGAGTATTGGCTCCCTAAGCAGTAATAGATAAGAGAGAAGTACCTCCTCAGACTGACTTCTACAGAGGCAGTAAAGAGACTTCACAACCTGGTACTTTCTATTTATAATATTTAATTAAAAACAACCAACATAGAATACAATTTTTTTAACTATACGTGGTAGAACCATGCTCAAACAGAATACTAGCGTATAAAACAGGTTAATGCTGCTGCGTTTCATATGGCGAGTGAAGAGAACTGGAGACCCTTTTACCGGAAACGAGCCATTCCATCTTAGTATTCAGGGGTACAACACATCTGCATTTTGATTCTTAATCGAGGATAGATGTAGATGTCTATGGGTCACAGCATCCACTTACCATAAGGTGGACTGTGAACTCGTTTTTATAAAAAAAATGGTAAAATATGCCGACTTAATATAACAAACGTCTTTTCACTATCTAATGCAGTAATTTGTTTACGAAACATAACATTTAATTTACTAAATATCTCTTCTCTATATATCAACAATATTACTTTCTCCGCCTGATTTATAACGGTTATTGTACTTTAATTGGACTCTTACTTTGTTATAAACTCCAATTCAGCCCATAATCCCGGATAAGGATAAAATGTTCGACCTTATCCTGAACGCGTAAAATCTATTGAGTAATCGAAATAAATTTTGATTACAATTCCAAAGTTACGAGTAGCAAGTGTTCTTTCGTAACGAGTTTTATAAATGTTACATAAGATAGGGACCCTTCTTATTTTAATTTAATTTAGGAGGATATTAAAATAGTATAAAATTAATGTTCAGTAATACCGTGATGAAAACTATCACGACAATTTTTTTTTAAAAGATAAATTTCTGTTTTGAGTTTCGAATAGCTTTACCGGTAATAGGTTGTGAGGTATCCCATATATCTTCCTCATAGGTGATAACGCATTTCTAGCCTTTGTAGTGAAGTTGGCTGTAGGTGTCCAAGAACGGCAGTAGCCACTTATCATCAGGTTGCAGTCCATCCGATGGTTGTCAGTTTAGTTTTACGTTCATTTATATTCAACGTGGGTGTGCCACGTTGCAGCTATTTTGTGGTTGTAGCACGATTAGGTCGGAAGAACCATGCTCTTATTGAATACTGGTGTATATAGCCTGTTGTGTTTCGTATGTTTTGGGGTAGAGAATCGGAAACTATTTTTTACTGGAAACGAGGCATGCTATGTTGGTGCTTAATCGTGACTACGCATCTGCATTTTTTTACTCTTAATCGAGGATAGGTGTAAAATTCTTTAGGCCACAGCATCCATTTACCATCATGTGGACTGTGTGCTCGTTTGTCACCCTTATTCTAAAAAGTTATGTTTTGTATTGATATTTGAAACTATCGTTTTAAGTGTATAGAGTCCGTATTACAGACTAAATTATTCCATCTTAGTCCTCATAGGCGACAACACATCTGTAAGCCTTTCTTGTCTAAAATTGAATGTAGGTGTCCATGGACAGCAGTAGCCTACAGTAGTAGTAGTTACTTTCCACCTGATGGTTGTGTCTTCAGTTTAAAAAAGTCATCTAATATTTAAAAATTAATATTGCTTTGTTTGTATTTTATGCGCTACCGTTCATTAGAAAACTTTGTCAACTTATTGCTTGCAATTGCGCGAAGGTTACAGGCAATATATAGAAGGTTATAGTAAAATTAACTAAGACTAGGTGGTGCGCGTATTGTACCGACAAATTTATTTAAAAGTTATATATCATTCAACTTCAATGAATATATTATCATTCTTAGTTCAACAATATAGCTCTTCCAAATTTAAAATGCTATGTATTTCCGCAATTATTTCTTTTGCGGTAGCAACGCGTCGGGAACCAGCCAGTAACTTAATATAAAAAGTCTCACCGCAATTTTCTTTGTTCACAGGGGTGGTGTTAGCCTAAGATGGTGTTGGCGCTTGTGGTCGGAGTCCTGTGCGTGTGGGGCCGCTTGAGCGTCGCGAACCCTGAGGCTAAGCGGCTGTACGACGACCTTCTCTCTAACTACAACCGACTAATTCGGCCCGTTGGAAATAATTCGGACCGGCTCACCGTCAAGATGGGTCTGCGGCTAAGTCAACTTATCGACGTTGTGAGTATATTTGTCAATTGTTTAATATCTTTGGTCATTTTTGATTTGAATTTAAGGAATGAAATCGTTCACATAAAATTTATTCAAAGTGACTGAATAATTCATATAGCTATATAAAATTTATTGTACTTATTCCGTTTAATCCAGGCGAGAGATAATACATAACAACGAGTAACTGCTTTTAAATATGTAATATAATTCAACCATTGACGTAAGACACTTTAGGAAAAAAGGTATATGACCAACACACAAAAATTGAGGTGATTCCGTAAGTGAGGAATTTGGCACAAAATACTTAAAATACATAAAATCATATGTCCGGGGCAAAACCAACAAGAAACCCAGCGGAACTTTTTTTCAACTAAAATCATATTTAAAGAAACAATTAAGTTCTTGGTCCCTGAGTTACAATGGTTCCACAAATTACTATAGTAAGTTCAAATTAAATAATTGTGTTTAAATTCCTTGATTCTATTTAAATAGCGATCTTAATACTTACCTACCGAATAAACTTAACCATCCATTACGATTCCAAGTTTCCCATTTAATGTTGTTACAAAATTTCAATAAAACAAATTTACGTTCACTTTCCGTGTCAGTATAGTTGCAAAGTTTAAACGGATTGGATTATCCTAACAATCTTTAAATCCCTTCATTTAAAAGGGTTCCTCCTATATCACCTCTGATTCATTAGGCTAAAATTTGTTATAACTTTACAACTTTCCCTTTAATGAATTATGATGGACGTTAATAATTCTAATGCGTTCGTGTTACTGGCCTATAAATACGCACCTTTACTTATAAAAATAGATATGGTTTTTTAACGGAACAAAATGATGTAGGAGTAATCTACACGACTTTTTGCACGCATATCTATCTACCAGGCCGAATCCACGTCGTTTATATAAAGTTATATTTTACTTTGTGGCAACCCTTATCTAATAGAAGTCAGGGTGAGAGTTTTGGCGGGAAATTGACCGGCGGCGGTTTGCTGCTCCTGTATTATTGTTTAAATAATGGTTTGAAGTGGACTTTGATATGTAAAAGTGTTGCGATTTTGTGTATTAAGTGTCTACGCATGTGAACTATTAGTGGAAACAGTGAAACAAGTGCTCTGATGGTGATGGATTCTCAAGATAAGCTGTTTGTTTGCATAGGCACCTTTAGATACCATCGCCAACTATCAGCTGTCTGCTGGATCAAGTTGCCGCCAAAATCTCCCAAGAACTGCACAATGTGACGCATCAACATATTGTGAAGCAGTATACTATGAAGGAGTGAGGAAATTACAATAAACCGAATAAAAATACTTAAGACTTGGCCTAAAGGTCTAGATACCAGGCCATAAACTCCAAAAAAAAAAAGTCAGGGTGACAAACAAACATATAGTCCATTTGATGCTATGTGAATATTATGGCCTATAGGCACCTGTATTCATCGTCTTTTAAGAATGAAAATGCATATGAAAATGCATATGCATTTTCATTCTTAAAAGATGATATATATCCCTGGGGACTAAGACGGAATGCTGCGTTATCAGTGAAAAGGGTCCTTTTTTAAGAAGTGAACTTGAGAAGGAAGGATGCCGATTTTGTCGTCTGTATATATTTACTACAACGTGGGTACTGGATTCGAATAGAACCAATATTCACAAAAACACAAATTATGGTTGGTACTTTATTAAGATTGTCTCCGAGTGTCTCACACTTCTGAGTAGTACCTATAATTTATCGCATTAGTGTGAGTACCTGAGTGTTTTAACTCTCACTGTGTACGATTCTCGTACATAAAATGGAACGATGGTTTTTGTTAGTAGCAACATTTGTATTTCTGTAACCTACTTCCTTCCTCTTTTGTATTACTTAGATGAAGGTACTTGCTTGAAAGTGCTAACCGTAAGCACAGCAATTGTGCGATGTTATTAATTTTACAGTATGCAATAAACGTAAAATTATTAAATACAGACCTTAGTAGACCACTATCTTTACTAACCTAACCTAACCTAACACGCTGGAGGCAACATATTACCTTTTGTAACTTGATAGTTTCTAATTATTTAAAGGTGCCGCCTTGTTTAATAATCAGCCATGAAAATCTGGATCATCGCACTTTCTATCTGTGCTTATGTTGGAATTACTGCGTCAAAACTAATATTTAAAAATATATGTTTTTTTAATTAGCATTTTATGCGAATGTTATAGGCATAGTAGAATCAACTTAAAGTAGGTTGCGTGCGTATCGTACCAAAAAATGTATTAGAAAGTTATATCACGAGTATATCACTGAAATTTAATGAATGTATTATCGTTTCTAATAAAACAATATAACTCTTACAAATTTAAAATGATATTTCCACAATTATTTCTTCTATGGCACCAATGCTCTGGATACCAGCTAGCTTAATATAAATATTACTTAAAGTTCTGAAGTTGATGCACGAACCCATTTCATTAAGAATATCATTAATGCGGCGATTCCATTGTGTCGTTCCCAAAATTTTCATTTCAACGCGAGTAAACTGAAATGAAGCCGTAGGAATTGCAAGAGGTCGTTTAAATTGCATTGCGCGGGTAAGAGTTTTAATGCTCCGCATTTTGCTAAGGCAGATGGAGCCGCAACTGAAAAGGAAATTCCAGCTAAACTACTTACATGTAATTGTTCGCATATCTTCAGTAACACCTTTGTGGATTTTAAGGCTTCCTGTAATTTAGACTACAGATTACGAAACCACTTCCAAATTCTTAAACTGTCATTGTTCTACTAATTATTTCACTGGATTTTCAATTAGCTCGCTTGGTAGTCGTTTTCTCACTTTAATTAACTTATTTTATATTATAGGATGTTTCTGTTTCTGTTTTCTGTATTCAAACCGTTTGTTACATATTTGAGAACTATTTTAGCACATATTTAGCAGACAAGCGACCTGATGGTAAATGGCCACGCTCATGGACAAGTAAAACAAATCGAAAGAATTAAAAGTTATAATATTGGCACTCTATACAAATCAATCTATACAAAGGTGGATTCTTATCAAATGCTTTGTAAAAAAAGATAAAACAAAATTAAGTGTCAGTTCAGATTATGGTAAAGATAATTTTAGAAAAGAAAAAGTGATTTAATATATATAATTGTTTTTAAATTTAGCATAATACAAAGATGAACTAAAACAAACTAATATAAACGAAACTCAATCCAGCGTCACAAAATCTATTTAACTTTCCAACAATTGACGACCAGAACTCATTTAACTCAACTACCGGGGATGGAAATGTAATTGAGTTTGGAATCAACATTGGTTTCGCTTGTTCCACCTTTAGATATTTTAGAAGAACAAATATGTTTAGAAATGCAAATCGCGAATATACGCATGCTTAAGTAAAAATAAAACGTGAAAGATAATTTTATAATATAATAAACAATATGATGACACAGAACATTATTTGGCTCAAAAGACAATTACAGTGATGTAGTAAGTTAAAATATTGCGGAATAAGGAGACATCAACAAAATACGCTTGAGTAATGAATATGACAAATGTTCACGAACGAAAGAGTCCTATACTCGTAATATAACATAATTTCTAATTAACTTATACAGCAAAAACGGTACCATAATAAACGAACTACGTAATGATAATGTGCTCAAATAATAGCCATAATATAGGTTTTGTAAATATGTAACTCCAACTCACGAGATGAAAACTAATCAAAAACTTCATACGTCAAATTTTAAGTGTCGTAGGAAAAATTGTTATACTTAATTTAACAATACGAAGAAATCTAAAAAAGATATCTAATAATCAATTTGAACTGAAAAGTTTCATCTTTGTTTTCCAACACCGTACCTCGAACCCCTAAAGCCCAGATATGGGATATGCTGTAGGATATTTACGTTTGTTTTCTGTTAAAAAAGACTTGAAAAATTGAAATCAAACTTTATTCCGCAAATGTCGTCAAAGATAAATCCATTATAACTACCGTTATTTATAATACGGAGCAATAATAATCATGACGGAAGTCGCTCTACAATTCAAACATAACTAAGCCATTGCCTATCAATGCCAGTCATGAATCAAGTTTGGAATAATCACGATTATTTCGACTGACCTACAAACCTCGCCTCTGGGTTGCTTCATCTAGACGCCGTGTTAATCAATTTATTTAAGAGTGTAGAATATTTCTCAAGCCGCAAATATTTGATAAAATATATCAAAAGCCAGAGAACCATGAATAAAGGTAATGCTCTACAACAACATAACGGCGGATTACAGGAAACTATTTAAAAATACGATAATATTGTGACAACTATGGGAACATGTTGAATTTCCGTAAGGCCGTAAGTAGCTACTGCTAGATAATATGGACATATTTCAAATTAGATTTTCTTATTATTGGGTTGTGTTATTATAGGAATTTGTCTTAAACGTCACGCTTTGCAGCTTTGACGATTTTTGCTTTGCTTTGACGATCGTTGTACCAGTTTCTAACGTCACAACGATCACATTTTCCCCATTTGATGGTACTAACTGTCGTCGGTCTGGGTATTTTACGTCTGGCATAAGCTGGATGACTATTCCCCCATCTATTGGAATCCATAAAAACTTTCTGTTATATCCGATAGTTGCATTTTGCGAAACCCACAGGATCATGACAATAGACTGTTTATAAGTTCAATGGCTGACTGTAACTTAAAACAATAACAAACTCAGGGATTTTCCTGTAAATTCTGTATCTTAAACCACGGTCCTGTTCAACGACCCAAGTATTTTACGTGTAATTTCTTTGTTTGATTCCGTAGTCTTTTGGATGTTTCTAAATAATTTATGAAATCTCTATTATTTCGTCTTACGGTAGCCATGGTGTCTTTTGGGTGATACATTTACATCATATTGGTATTTTGATGACATGATAGAAAAAATTATTCATCAAAACAGTATAATACAGGTGAAAAAGTGAAAATAAAAGTTAAGGGTCGTTGGAAATTTCAATAGATTCGCTTAAATAACCATTAGTTACGTTTTAATTTTTATAAATAGTATAAAAGTAACTGTAAATAGAAGTTTATTGAATTGTTGCATACGCATACCAAGATAATTGAGTTGAACAGAATTATATGTATTACCTAAACGCTATATTCAAAACTCTTTCTGGTCAAATGGAAAAAGTCAAAATAATTTTTTACTAAAACTTTGGTAAAAACTAGTTTGACTGGAAAAATATTGATTAATAATTAAAAAAAAAAAAGATTTTGACTTAAAAGCATCGGATTAATGTAGTTTTGATCAAGTAGTTAAAATCACTTTTGACCGGAATTACTCAGTAAAAAGTATTTTATACAAAACGTTTGTTGTGCATCGAATTTAGGACAATGTAATTTGTAGGAAATTATTTCGAATTCCAATTGTTTGGGTAACTATTGAAGTTAAACTTATTTTGGGGCGTTTGGGAAAAATGATGTGAGTGAATTGTTTACGATACGCGCACACACCGACACCTAAAAACGACACCATGAAGTTGTTGCCATGCACGCGCACACTGACACCTCAAAGCACACTTCAGTGGGCCTCCCAAGTTTTCGTGGGAACTGATAGGAAGAAGTATAACTTCCTACGTGCATACATAAGTACACACACACACACGTTTTTTTAATAGATAACAATATTAGGAAATACGTGACCTGATATAATTACGTAAGTAAATCGCAAAGGTCCATATTTTAAGTGCGAAAAGCCTGATCAATTTATCAAACAAGAATACATAGTGGTTACGGTAAATCCCTCTATTTGGGAGAGACTTTATCCAATATAGAATGCTTAGAGGCTTACGATAGTAATAAATACTAATGAGGTATAAAACGATACTCTCTTTCAAACAATATTAAGTAACATTTACCCAAGTCTTAATTGAAGGCTCACTTTTGTCCAATACGTCGTTTGTAGCGTCCGTGAAAATATCAGCCAAATGGATTAATTATGAAATCACTTTAGTAATCGTTTGTCTTTTCGTTCACCAGTTCATCGTTAATTTTTAGTTAATAAATGAAAATTTAGCACACAAATGAAGTGAGATACACCAATTACGACTTTTTGACGGTTCATTAACACAGTGGCTGTTTGGCAAGACAGCACTGTGTTAACGAACCTATTTTATTTATGTTGAAATTATTATAGATGTTAAATACCTCTCCTAAATGAATTCTCGTTATGGATTTAATTTCATGAGTAAAATTGTATATTAAGAAAGTGTATTCAAAAATGATAGCTTGATTAAATAATCGTGGCATGTATTGGTGGTGTAAGAATTCTCCTACCTCATATACCGTTGGTATCGTAAGAGGTAGCAGAGGGAAAACGGGGTACAGGCAGCACTATTTTTCTTTGCGGTTGCCAATCCGCCTTCAAAGTGTGATAACTATAGCAAATATCCGCCCTATGAGGCAATCTATGGGGCAGCTCTTGTTCAACAGCGGAATTTTAAAAGGCTGGAATGAATGAATGAACTAATAAATGGTTACTTAACCACACTAATATGAAGAACAGGTAAACTTGTTTGTATTATATTGATCTGATTTTCAGAAAGATAGACCGCTTTCGATAGTCAAAGACTATGTTGTTTTTTAGTTAGCTAGTAATTTGTGAAAATCAAGTGTCAGAAAAATGACCTGATTGGCTTTATAGGCGTACGCTAACCAAATGGTTTGATAAAAATAAACATTAAAGTATTTTCAATTTTTATAAAGACACACAAATTAAATATTAGTATTTTAATTCTATACGTTGTTACTTAAAAAATAAAGAAAACAAATGAAAAAACCTCGAATTTACTTGAATTATCTATCCTCGATTAAGAATCAAAATTCAAATACATTGTCACTCCTGATAACTACGATCAAATGCACTACAAACAATATACAAAACCCAACAGTTTCATGCAGCTATTTTAAGTTAGTTTTCTGTGCGAGAATGACCCTTACCATTCGAGCCGACCTATTCATGCTGCAGCCATAAGAAAATTTCCTTTACATTCAAGTCTGTCAACTTTACCAATGGAAGTTAACTTTATCATATCATAAGGGGTGTAACATAACATAAACATAACATAACATAAACACTCACGCCTGTCACCCAGAGGGGTAGGCAGAGATTATGGACTTCCATTTGGCACGATCCTGACACACCTCTCTCGCTTCCTCCACATCCATATACCTACGCATACACGCTCGTCGGTTAAAGGTACTCTTGACTTGGCCCATTTTTAATATATCGCCAATTTGGTCTATAAACTTTCGCCTAGGGCGACCCTTCCCGACTATGCCGTTCACCTCTGCAACATAAATTTGCTTTGTCACTCTTTCCTCATTCATTCTTTCTACATGGCCAAACCACCGAAGCACTGGTACAAAATTACGATATGTCATTTTTTGGGTGAAAATACAATAACTAATTGACAGCACTGCTTTCGATATGACAACATGAGAGTTACTTTTGGCATTTTATTTTAACGCGGAATTGTGCCGGCGAAATGACCTCTTTGTTCAGTGCTCCAACACTTTTGTTGATTTTGTTTGAAATGCTGAATGTAGGTATCTGTATTATCTTTGTAGTAAGGTAACATTAATGATTAGGAAATGTAATATATCATTTTAACATGTTGGTCTTAATAGTTATCTGTAAAACTGACTTTGTATAATTACTATACTAGTGATGCCACAATGTGACGGTTACTTTGCCATGTTTTGCTACAACCAAGGGTTGTCACTTTCAACCTATATTTTTAACCAATTATGACGATTTTAAAAAAGGATTCTGTACTTGACATTCTATGTATGAATGTTTGTATCGATGTTACTCCGTAGCAGCCCATTAGACCGATTTTACAAAATGAGTTGTCAATCGATTCATCTTTACCAAAAGTGAAGGAAAAGAAAAGAAATCTATAATATTTAACTGCATTGTCGGGCATTAATAATAATATTTATTACTTACTACACAGTATAATTGTAAGTTAGTTAGTGTGTTGATACGAGTATTAATTTACAACCAATAACAGTGTCATTTTTAATGATTATGAATGTTTTATTATAATATTAAAAACTATAATAATAATAAAAAAACTAAAACTAGAAACTTATATACCATATAGTCCTACTCCCCGCGGTATCGAGCCAAGGACGCTAGCTGCGTTTCCCAGCTGAATAGCTATACTTAGCCTTTGAGCGAGAAACGAACCAGCCCTCTTATTACCAGCAGCAACGACCAGCCGCGGATGGAGTTCCTTTAGGAACTTCACCGCACGTGGGATTTTGTTATTGTGGGAAAGCAATTTTTAGACTGTAATATAATAACTAGTCGTGATATTAAGATTATGATGGTAAGTAATAAAAAAAGGAATACTTCTTAAAATAATTGTAACAAGCTTTTTTTATCTATACTATACTGTTATTGATTTAAGATTATTATTGCACCAATTTGATTTTCATTTTAGAGGAGAGTATTTTTGTTTAATATATCTTAAATTTTTGCATTAAAAATTATTGTGACAAGATTTAAATGTAAAAATTAAGTAACGCAATCAAGGATTTTTGACAACCCTGTCACACATTTTAAAGTTAGTATTAAAAATTGATAAATGGGAGGGCAACTTTGCCATAAGCGTAAACTTTGCTATTTGCAACACAATTAAAGGAGCAAATCATGTTTTGTATTATATTATGAGGTAAACTTAACTTCAACCTTGAAATCTAATCCTATTATATTCCTTATGCTTCCTGATGGCAAAGTTGCCACAAAGTGAGATTAACTTTGCTATTTTCTATTTTTGAGTATTCTGTCTAATGTTAGTATTTGTAAAAATCACTAATAAATACCAAATCCATGAAGAATATAGCGTGACTTTTAATATTTACGCCCAGTCTAAGAGTACCTTTTATGTTGGAAAATTGGTTTTAAACTTTTTAAGTCTATCCAAAAATGGCAGTTGCCAGGTTTCACGGTATGTATATTTTTTCTCTAACGTTACTAGTTGTTAAATAAACTGTAATGGCCTAATTATAATTAAATAAAAAAACTAAGACTTGTACAAACAACATAATTTTATCTTTAAACAGCGAATTCATAGAAATTCAAATCATAAAATAACTCTTTATGAACTAAAAAAAGACAAATAATTTTATTATAAAAACTGTATTTTAACGAATTCATAGAGTCCGTTCTCAAAAAAAGTATACAAAAGCACAATTCAACGTTTTCCCTACAGGGATATGATTTTTTTAACCACGTAAGCTCTCACTGATTGGATGGCTCTAACCTTTCTGTTTCCAAGCGGCCCTCTGATTACTTGGTCAACATAGACCTCCAGTTTTCAACTCGAGCTGTTTAAATGTAAATGTAAGTAAAATTAATTAAGTTCTCAGATCCTACATCGATGTAAATTTCCTAACAATGTGGCCAGTATTTCAGTTTTAATTACACCTTTTTACATCTTTTTCTGTTTAGAGTTGGTAAGGTAAGTAGACCTCTAAAACTTACTCATAACGATTAATAAATCAGAATCTTGTATAGGTTTTCTATAATAACAAACAAAAGAACAATATTATAACATTAATGAAGATGAATTTAAAAACAAATAGCACAAGGATATTCATCATCATCATCATTACAGCCTCTCTCACAAGTCCATTATTAAATATGGGTCTATCCAAATAATGTCACAACACTCGATACTGAGCCACCTGCATGCAGTTCAGCGAGCTCTGGAGACGGCTAGGCTCGAAGTTTCTATTTATGATAAACATCATATTGAGAACATCAGCAGTAGAAACAGATTAACAGACTTAGCCCAACGGATCAGTATACATAAGAAGCCGGCCATATACCCGAATAATCGACAATCAATGGGCAAGAATGTTTCTGGTGTGGTTGCCTCGTACCACCTATAAGCGGAGTTTAGGGTGGGATCTACTAGATGGAGTGACGATCTAGTAAGATATCATAATATTAGCGAAAAAAAGATAAATAATGATAATATTGTTACAATAAATATTACAAAAATATACCATACCTAATCTTGTTCACGAAACAATTTTTTGGCGTTATTTCAAATATCCGAAGGGCAATCGATATAATGGAAAAACAAGTTCTCTCGTGCACGTCGCTATTGTAACAGGGATACAATCACATTTATGAAAACAAAGTTTGTTATTTCATCTTCAAAATCTAGTTTGGAAGGTCAATTGAGAATACATAAATAATAATGAATTTACATTATACTATTAAATAAAAATACTTTTACAGATTTTATCGCGTATGTTAACTTATTTTATATTCCCGACCCCCGTGACCATGGGTGCTGTAAAGTGCTCGAAACGTCGGGAATATAAAATAAGTTAATATACGCGATAACATCCGTAAAATTAGTTTTATTTAAATGTGTAGTGTTCGCGTAAATATAAGAAATCATTACATTATACTGTTTATTAAAATCATCAACATTATCATTATTACATAAACCTCGTTGGTCGTAAAAGTGGTCGTAAACGCGATTTCTGATCATGAAATCCCGAGTTCGAAAATCAGTTATTGGAATTTTCTGATAAGAAATTTACACCCCGTGCCTCGGAAAGCGCGTTAAGCCGTTGGTCCTGCGCGTGATCTCTCTCCGGTCGTGTGGAATTACCGTCCCATCGAACTGTTAGGGTAAAGAGAATAGACACTGTCCCTGTGCTTGCGCATACACTTAGATACTAGATAGGATTATCTATCCTACGCAGATGGCTTGTCTCCGTTGAGACTGGCCGCCGTAACCGACATTCAATCTGGATTATTATTATTATTAGCGATTAGGATCCTAAATGCCTAGCAAAATGATTTTTAGAAGACATTTGCATCAGTGTTTTGAATATGGTTATAGATTTTTGGTCGATTTTAACCAAAATAACTATTATTTTTATATTTGTAAATATTTACTTGCTTTTACCCGCGACTACGTCCGCTTCGGATTTAAATAAACTGCAAACTTATATATAATAAAATATTGAAAAAAAATTAGGGGTATGTGGATAAGTAGTTCAACTGTCGGATACCACTTTTAACACATTTTTGGTATTTTTTTTATAGGATAAGGGTGACAAACGAGCACACAATCCACCTGATGGTAAGTGGTTGCTGCGGCCCATAGACATCTACATCTATCCTTTATTACAAGTCAAAATGCAGACGCGTTGTCACCCGCGAGGACCCAGATGGAATGCCTCATTTCCAGTAAAAAGGGCCTCCGGCCACCTTCACTCACCAAGCGAAACGCAGAGGTAAACCTCTACTTCACGCTGGTTTTCTGTGAGGTCGTGGTACCACCCCGGTTCGAGCCGGCCCATCCGTGCGGCAGCAAAAGCTGCCGCGTGGCTCTACCACTGTCAAATCTTAATTATTATCTCGGAAACTAAATGCGGTATGGTAAAATGTTTGAATATTTTTTTTTTAAATATATTAATTTCAAGTAATAAAGGCTTAAAACCCTTAGCCTTTAGAGCTCATCTTAAGCCGCCTTCAAAAAAGGCGGAGCTTCTTTATTCAACTGTATTTATATGTGTGTTACCTCAGAACTTTTTTCCAGGTGAAGCGATTCCGATGACTCTTTTTTTTATTTGAAAGCTGATGCTTCTTAAGTGGTCTCATATAAATTTGATCAAGGTTTTACCAATAGCTTTTGAGTTATTCTTATGATTTATATTGAAGTCGGTTGTAAAAAATCTTAATTTTACCTTTTGTGTGGTAAAATGGTGCTAAATTATAAAATGGTAAAAACCGTTTTTGCATCAAAACTTTTAAAGCTAGAAGATAAAAGTATAAGGACCTTTTTGTGTAAAACTGTGAACGAAAAATTGTTTGTTGACTTTCTTCTATTACAAAGACTAAAATTCAGATGCCGAACAATTATTTGTAGGTCTTACAAACACTTTACGAGCGGGATTTGAATCGGCAGCCCCGTAGCGCCGTAACTTAATGTTAACCTATTGTACTATTTTTAAATGAAAATGACACTGTAAATTTTGAATCAATTTTGAATGAAATGTCACTTGGAAACCTTTTCTTTATATTACGTCGAGTCTAAAGTCTGTATTCAGAGATGATTTCGAGCTAAAATCGAGATAAACATCATAATGGTAAATTTTGAGAAGCATATTATAGACTGGACACAATATTATGAGGTATGAATTAAAACTCTACATTTTCGCTGAATACCGGCCTAAGCGTTCCGTTGGTACCCTGCTATTAAGTAAACTTTATTATCAACTTTTTTTTATAAAATAAGGGTGACAAACGAGCATTCAGTTTACCTGATGGTAAGTGGTTGCTGTGTACCATAGACATCTACATCTATCCTCAATAAAGAATCAAAATGCAGATGCGTTGTCACCCGTGAGGACTAAGATGGAATGCCTATTTTGCAGTAAAATGAGTCTCCGGTTCTCTACACTCACCATACGAAACACAGCAGCATTAAGATGCTATTTTACGCTGGTGTTCTGTGAGAGCGTGGTCCATCCCCGGTCGTGCTGACCCATTCATGCTACAACTATACTATTAATATAGCTGCAGCATGGCTCTACCACGTAAACTTTCAATACTATGTTAATTTTGCGTTTACAACATATAATATAAATTATAGGTTTTTGTGTACATATGCCAGGTATGTGGGTCTAAACATTCGTTCACTAATTCATTATAGCTCATCAAAAGGCCAGTATTGAACATAGGCCTTCCACAAACGTTGCCTCATGAGGCGGACGTTGTCCATAGTTGCACACTTAGCGACTATGAAAATTATCCGAGCACGTTGGCAACCGCATTTTGCTATTGAGTTCGTATCAAGCAGATGGTGCTGCTGCCCATCTCTTGTTTTAGTTTCCACTGTCACCTCTTACTACAACCACGGGTTCGATTCTCTTACAGTGGTGGCGTATGAGAATTCACCATATTTATAGAATATGGGTGACAAAAAAGTACATAATCCACCTGATGGTAAGTGAATGCTGTGGCCCTTAGACGTCTACATTTACCCTCGTTTAAGAACCAAAATGCAGATGTGTTGTCACCCGTGAGGACTAAGATGGAATGCCTTGTTTCCAGTAAAAGGGTCTCCACTTCTCTACACCATACAAAACATAGCAGACATAATCTGCTATTTTATGCTGGTATTCTGTGATAGCGTGGTCCCACTCCGGTCGAGCCGACCCTTTCGTGCTACAACCATAATATAGGTGCAGCATGGCTCTACCACGTAAAACCTCATATTAACTTGTTTATTCCAGGACTACGTTGGCGCATTAGGTTATTCCTGTCATATCTATCATAGTTGTTACTTTGAATAAATAAAATAAAATAAATAAACATCTCTGTCCTCAAGTTATTGCCCTGATTTTTGGAAGTTTTTTTTTAACAAATTATTTAATAATATTAATATTATGTCTTATTGTTGCACTTTAATTTGAGAGATACTCTATTGCATTTTTACAATTTATTACTATAGCTCGATCTATTCTACAGGGGACGGTCCGTTTCGTGCTAAATAAATTTATATTTTCCCGCACATAAATAATGTTCTCGAAAATAAACAAATGCGGACGTTTCAAAACATTTCCTTGAAAAGGTCTCGCAGGGCCCCAATTTATAGATTCCTTTATCACTTGCTTTTGCAAAATTAATAGTTTTCAATTCGGCAGCAGATCTCCACAAGAATATACCATAGGACTTGATAATGTGGTAATTATAACTTTTAACAAAAACTAAAAACCGACTTCAAATTTCTAAAAAAGAAGTGAAGAAGAGGTGAATTTTTTTCCATATTTCCTCCTTTCCATTACCCATGAAGTATAACCTATTAAATAAAAAAAGAATTACCAAAATTGGTTCACAATATGCGAAGATATTGCGTAACATACATACAAAAAACATACACTCGAATTGAGTACCTCCTGCTTTTTGAAGTCGGAAAATAAGCAAAGCAGACTACTCGTAATCTAGCTGGTACTTCATCGATCAAACTTCTAAACTTTCAAAATTGAAATTGTTATTTACCCTGAAATATTTAAAGAAAAACTGAGCGTTATTAGCTAGATGGTAGTATACATCTCATTTTCTGTCTAGAAGCCCGTCTGAATATCAAGCTCTTACCTACTTCTGCTGCTTCTGCTGCCACGTTCGTTCTAAAGTTTATAGACAACCACTTTAATTACAGGTTGTGAGGTATTACTTTAATAAAGATGTATCACTCTGCAGTGATTAACTCAAAATATACATACATACCCTACGCGAGAAGTGATTCTATCTGTATATCCTGTATTCATCAAACTATACCTTCATATCCATCGCATTGTCATTTGTTTTGGTTTGGATTCATTGCGAAGAAAAGAGAGAAACATCGAAGTCAGGTCGAAGTGGGAAAAAGAGAGATAATATTTAGGCCGCGCTTGCGTAGTGAAATGAGAGGTAGATAAAAAGTTTAAGGCAAGCCCAAATATATCTTTCAGCAATCGTTTTAAAGCGCTATTTCGCTAGCGTAGCACGGTAATTTGAAGTAAATTTTTAAATTTAATATTTGCTTATTTATTCATATACTGTCTAATTACTTGCGTTTTATGTGTTTGTTGTAAGAAATATTTAATGCAAAATTACAGTAATCCAACCAAAAATATTTATGTAATCTAGAATCGTTCTCGCTCTGTTAGAAAAATAGAAGCGAACTTTTAATAAAGAATCTAATTCGATTTCAAAGAACTAAAAGGAATAAAATGATTTATATGGTAGCTATTTATGATTTTGACAGGACTAAAGAATATCGCAAGTTTAAGGCAACAATTAGAATGTTTTTTATAGGATAGGGTGACAAGCAATCATACAGTCCACGTGATAGTAAGTGGTTGCTTTGGCCCATAGACATCTACATCTATCCTCGTTTGCGAATCAAAATGCAGATGCGTTATCACGCGTGAGGACTAAGATGAAATGCCTCTTTTCCAGTAAAAAGGGTCTCCGGTTCTCTACACTCACCATACGAAACACAGCAGTTTTATGCTGCTATTTTACGCTGGTATTATGTGTGAGCGTGGTCCTTCTCTGGTCGAGCCGACCCATTCGTGCTTCAACTATACTATTAATATAGCTACAGCTTGGCTCTACCAAGTAAACAAAATGACTACATATGAGACGATATTCTAATTATAAAACAATTAGAATGTCGTCTGATAGTTATATTAAAAACTTCATCCCCTATTTTCCCTTAGCGGTAGAATATATTCTTTAAATCAACATTTAATCAAATATCCCTGAAGTATAATGAATTTATAAAAAAATATTTAATTTGGTTCATAATTGGCATAGACTTCGTAACATGCATAGAAAAATCAGAAACTCCTCCTTTTGTGTAAAGGTTAATCATTAAATTAATAAATAATTATTAATAAATCTGATTTAATGCCAGCGTAAAATGGCGGCTTGACGCTAATGTTTCGTATGGTGAGTGTAGAGAACCAGACACCCTTTTTACTGGAAACGAGGCATTCCATCTTAGTCCTTACGGGTGACGACGCATCTGCATTTTGATTCTTTATGGAGGATAGATGTGGATGTATATGGGTCACAGCAACCACTTAACATCAGGTGGATTGTGTGCTCGTTTGTCGCCCTATCCTAAAAAAAAGTTTGACTAACCCTTCATATCTATAAATCGATATATCTTAACTCATTTTTTGTCGTCGAACAACTAAGATTAAGAGTGAAAGCTAAAACAGAGTGTATATTTCTGTTATATAGGGTGTATATTGGCTTTTTTCGTCTCAGTTGTATATTTTTCATACGTCTATGTATATCCTAATTCTTAGAGGTGATAACTCTTCTACAACCTATTTGCCCCACTTACAATCAGGTGGACTGTGAATTCGTAATGAGCCGTAATTTAAAAGTAAATGATTTGCACAAATATTTTATATTGCCTATCGAAAGACACAAACCGTTCACTTTACAAATATATTTTGACCCTTATACACTTGTAAAGAGCTCTGGCTGATATAAAGAAAGACATTTATTGCTTTCGGTGCATTTGATTCTTTCAAATATAATATTTTATCTTGTTAGCTTCCGGTTCCGAAAACCCTATTCTACTTTAATGACGAATAATCGCAAGAAAATGTAGTAAAATACAAAAACACGTAAAAATAACTGTAAACCGGTTGCCCGCTGCAATTTCATTCACAAGCTAAACGAATTGAACAATCTCATGAACCACTTTCCAGTGTATTTGCTACCTTATGAATAAGACTCGTCGCTGGCTCATCAATTTGAATATCGAATGACAAAATGAACGCTTTGATATTCCAATTTTAAAATTCATCACGTTCCCTTTCTTCAAAGTGCCGACGGGCGTCGACCGAAATCTTTGTTTTACGAGGATTGTTTTGGTGGCTTATTTCTAAGATATCTTTGAGACTTCTTTTAAATTAACTATTTGAGATTCTCCTATTTTGATCAAAACATTTCTCCATTGTTTAAAAGCGCAGAAATAATAAACTTAATAGAAATAGACTAGAATCTCTTTTATATATAAATGAATAATAATAACAGTCTTAAGCAAAATCACTTAGCGATTGTGTGAGATCTTTTTTTTTATAGGATAAGGGTGACAAACGAGCACACAGTCCACCTGATGCTAAGTAGTTGCTGCGGCCCATAGACATCTACATCTATCCTCGTTTGCAAATCAAAATGCAGATGCGTTGTCACCCGTGAGGACTAAGATGGAATGCCTCATTTCCAGTAAAAAGGGCCTCCGGCCACCTGCACTCGCCAAGCGAAACGCAGAGGTAAACTTCTACTTCACGCTAGTATTCTGTGAGGTCGTGGTACCACCCCGGTTCGAGCCGGCCCATCCGTGCGACAGCAAAAGCTGCCACGTGGCTCTACCACTGTTAAAAAAATCTATATTAATATAATTCATTACATTATTTAATAAATTGTAAGTATCAATATTTTCTTTTATAGAATAAGGGTGATAAACGAGCACACAGTCCATCTAATGGTAAGTGGATGCTGTGGCCCATTGTCATCTGAATTTATCCTCGATTAAGTATCAAAATGCAGATGCGTTGTAAACACTTAGGACCAAGATGGAATGCCTCGTTTCCAGTAAAAAGGCAATTACCGCAAGGTGACGGTAACAGAGTAACCATAACACTATTTTTTCATGGGTTTCATAAAAGTTGACTCAGAAATTCTACAAGATCTCGTGGCTGCCGATAAATGGTATAGTAACGAAGTCATATTTGTACCAAGTATTACATCGAAATCTCAAAATCAAAGATACAAGAAGTCTGGAACTGTGATCGACAATACGTCTACCTAGCGTGGCCTTAAATATCACAAAATCACCCATGCCCCTCATTGGTAGAAGATGACGTGATAAAACATATCTAGCCAATAAGAAACGCGTGCTTCAAGATAACACTTATACTTAACTTTCTTTTCGTACGACTCACTTGAGAAGCTTCTATATACAATATATATCATTTTTTGCAATAAGCAATAATAGCATATATTTTAATATTTTTGTTCCCAAAACACATGAACTTCTGTTTTGAAAGTCTTTTACGATAGGTACATAAAATGAAGAAGACTCTTTAGACGACTTCACTTCTGATTTAAATCAAAAAGATTATTCCTTATAGGCGGTTTTATTTTAAGTAAAATGTCCACCCCTAAGGGTGGAAAAAGGTGATGAAATTTTGAAATTGAATTTCAAATCAGAAACCTTAAAAAAAAATTGTTTCCTTCGTTTTTGAGGTCGGCTTCAGTTCATAAGTTTTATCAATTATATATCAGTTTTTTGAGACCACTGCTAGAAGCCTTTCTAAGAACTTTTTTTTATAGAATAAGGGTGACAAACGAACACACAGTCCACCTGATGGTAAGTGGTTTCTGTGGCCTATAGACATCTACATCAATCCTCGATTTAAAATCAATCTGCAGATGCGTTGTTTCCAGTAAAGAGTGTCTCCGGTTCTCTACTCACCATACGCAACAGCTGCATTAAGCTGCTATTTTACATTGGTATTCTGTGAGAGAGTAGTCCTTCCCCGGTCGAGCCAACCTATTCTTACTACAACTATAATGTAGCTGCAGCACGTCTGTATCACGTAAATACGCTAATATAACGTAATTCTCTAATTTTAGACTGTGTAAACCTGGACTGAATAAACGAAGATTAAGCTGTACCAAATTCATAAGAGTAAAGTTAAAAAAAAATTATATCTTAATCATGACAGAATGGAAACGCTATGATTAGGCATTTACCTATTAGGAACAGCTATTTATGTGGCCTGCTGATAATTGTTCAGTGTCTATTTAATATATTATAAAGGAATAATTTCTTGTGTAACTTTTTAACGACATCAAAAAAGGCAATTGTCGATTGGACTGTATGTATTTTGTAAGTATACTTAACTATATCTGAAAACCTGGGTATATACATGAATAAAACCGCTTAACTGAAAAAAAAACAAGTCACTGAGGTCAGCCGTAAAGTCACTGCAGCCTTAATATCGCTCTGCCGTCTGAAAAACTTTCTCCCATACAAAACTAAGCATATGCTTGTTGAAACACTCATCTTGCCTGTCATTGATTATGCAGATGTTTGTTACTCAGACTGGAACCAAAATCTTCTCAATAAGCTTGAGCGCCTTCTTAATAAGTGCATCAGGTTTATTTTCAGCCTCCGAAAATACGAGTATGACCATATCTTTCAATTTCGTATTAAATGGCTTTCTATCCGAGAAAGGCGCACTTTCAGAATATTATCTGTTCTCTACTACATTTTAAATGATCTGTCCGCCCCTTCCTACCTTAAAGAAAAATTTTAATATCTTTCCTCCAACCAAGACAAAGTACTTCGCTCTTCAACTAATCTGAAGATTTCAGTTCCACTACATTTTACTGGCTTTATTGGCTATTATTTTACTGTTCAGGCTACACTACACTGGAACTCCATACCTGAAGACATTTGGAAAGCACCAAACAAGATAGCCTTTAAAATATTGGTCCGGGAACATCTCTCAAAAACATTCATATGCTTTTGTGTAATTTATAAACCTTATTTTAATAATTGTTATATGTATATAAATTTATTATATGTAGTTACTTAAGTCACCTGCCACTATGCTAACTAGCACTAAGTCTGCCCTTTGTAACCCTTTTATTGGTTAGAACAATAAAGTTTTTAAATAAATAAATAAAAATAAATGCCTTTGCCAGTTGTGAACCGATTTTAATGATTTTTTTTAATCAAATTGGTTATACCTCATGGGTGGTTTTATATAAATTTGAAGAAAAAATCTATCCCGAGGTATTGAAAAATAGAGGATGAAATTTTAAATGTAACTATATGTTTTGAAGAAATTTAGGTTTCCACCTTGAACGTGTGATAATCGATAATCCACCCAAAAGTAAAAAATTTAGTAAAGAGTAAGAACCGGCTTCCAAGTTCATACTAACATTAATAAAATAATTTCCACATAATAGATTCTAAAGTCAGGGTTATAATTCTTCGATTCACTATCTCTTAGCACCGATATAAAAAAACTATTACTTACGTGAAAAATATTTTAATATTTTTAGCACGTGTGCAATAGACAACGTAACCATGTAATAGCGGTGTAAGAATATCCAATACCCCATATCATCCCGTGGGTGGCGATAAAGGGTAACTAATCAGGAGATGGGCAGTAGTGTAATCCTAATAACCGTATGAGGCAATCTGATACGGTAACGGGGACGATGTACCAGCCGTTTATATTTCTTTAAATTAAAAGTTCAATTTACAAATGATAGAAATAATAAATTAATATATTGATTAATAAAATTATTATGTTAACAAATTAATATATTGCAACTTTTTTGGTACCGTAATATGCATCTCTTTGAATTTCAATTTACATCCTTATTGCAATACGTTGCTGGATTTAAAGATGAACAACATTCGGAGTGGCTGCCTCTTTATAAGATATTCCTATAGCGAAAGTGCATACATTACTATTCAGAGTAAGCTGCCCCTTAGTAATGCTGAAAGATGTTCTTGCATGCTTATATAATATTCTGATAATTTATTAAAGAAAGTTTTCTATTTTAATTTTGATTTTAATTTTCGACCTAAGTTTTTAGGGATTTAAAAAGGCAAGTTATTTTTAAGGTAATAAATACTGAAACTGATTTGTCCTTCTATTTATATTTTACAGAATTATTAATTATAATGATTAATGTTCTACGTTAAATTTACAAATTTGTCTGTTCATTTTTCAGTTAAACTTGTTAATATAACCAATGCTATAACCAATGTAACCCAAAATTCATAAGCAGGCTAGAATATTAATTTGCGTAGTATATACTTCATCAATTTTATAGCCTCTGTATAAAAATATACACAGGACGTCTGTGCAGGAGAGGATTATAGTTCACAAGTGTATGTGCAACGGATTTCCGTGCTTTCCGAAGCACGGGGGCAAAACACAGCCAACTTTCTGACTTCGGGCTGTTACTGAGAATTTCTTTATAGAAAAACCTTATCACTCATTTTCCTGACTTGGAATTCGACCAAGGCAGTCATGTGTTAAATAATTTTATGTCCAGCGATTGCCTGCAAATAGCCTTATGGTTATGCGGCGGTAGTATTACGCTGACTCTAGCTTTTTTATTGCTGCAGTCCAGTAAGAATTATGTTTTTTAAGGTTTATTTAGGTAATTGTGCTAATAAACGTTTTCTTCTTTATTGTTCATTACATATATAATATGTAATGTGTGTTTTACGTGGTAGAGCCACGCTGCAGCTATATTATGGTTGTAGCATGAATGGCTCAGCTCGAACGGGGTAGGACCACGCTCGCACAGAATACCAGCGAAAAATAGCAGCTTAATGCTACTATGTATGGTGAGTGTAGA
Organism: Parnassius mnemosyne; assembly: GCA_963668995.1. Lineage (NCBI taxonomy): Eukaryota > Metazoa > Arthropoda > Insecta > Lepidoptera > Papilionidae > Parnassius > Parnassius mnemosyne. The sequence continues at coordinate 8,761,445 of CAVLGL010000024.1, forward strand.
GAACCGGTGACCCTTTTTACTGGAAACGGACTTTTTTACTGGAGGCATTCCAGTAAAAAAGTCCGTTTGCAGTAAAAAGTAGTAGCAGTAGCCCTCAGGTTAGGTTCATAATTGAGGATAAATGTAGATGTCTATGGGCCAGCGTTTTGTTTGTCACCCTTATCCAATAATAAAAATGACTGATTTTACCTGACTTGGAATTAGAACCCGAGACCACATGATCAACAGTTGCGCTTAGACGAACAAGGCAGTCATGTGTAAAATAATTTTATGTCAAGCAATTACTCGCGAGTAGCCATATGTCGCTCCGACAGAATATCGCTACGGTAACTTTATTGCTGTCGCATTACGCTGAGTCTGTAGCCATTTATTGCTGCAATCCAGTTAACTTTGTTTTTTTTTTTTCAAGTTTATTAATGTAATTGTGCTAATAAACATGTTCGTCTTTATTGTTTCTTTAATATATAATATGTAATGTTGGGTTTTATATGGTAGAGTTATGCTGCAGCTATATTATGGTTGTAGCACGAATGGATCAGCTCGATCGGGCTAGGCTGTCACAGTATACCAGCGTAAAAGAGCAACTTAATGCTGCTATGTTTTTTATGGTGAGTGAAAAAAAGCGGAGGTCCTTTTCACTGGAAACGAGGTATTCCATCGTAGTCCTCAGGGGTGACAACACATCTGCATTTAGATTCGTATTTGATGATAAATGTAGATATCTATGGGCCACAGCAAGTAGTAGAATAATACAAACTGGAGAAGAAGGAAAAAATATTCTTAATAATTTAATAAAATGGATTATTTTAATATACGAGACGACAAAATTTCCATTTCGTATGAAATAAAAGTATACTTAAAAAAATTTACATTTAACTTTAAACGAAGTAAACTTTTTAATTCTTAAAAACTTATTAAAGGTCAGAATATTATAATTTTTGTAACGCTATGAAAATACAAAGAAGGACAAAAACATCTGCATTATTATTAATTATTTAATCGCGACAAAATGGCAGTTTCATTTCTGGTCTTTAAATATTCCCTTAGCAATTTCACATTTTACCGCATTTACTATCAGGTCGTTCCCGATAGCTAAGCTGCTTTTAGAGAAACGATCTGCAAGATAAAACTTTCATTAAAAATTTACAAGGCACTGCTTGCGCCAAGTACTAGTCCGAGGGCCGGAGGAAATTTCAAATTCAGCCGCCAACTGCGCCAAAGGAGACTGACATAATTCAAATTTACGAGTACGTGTGTTCAGTAACATACTGTTCTACTTTAGATTCTGTTTGTTAGACGTATGTCGCGTAGTTTTTTTAATATCTATTTAAATTTAGTAGGAAATTATTACCAATTAGTTTAAAAATTCTTTTATGTTATCGAAGTTACGACTTCGTAGGCTTTAACTAACAAGTATTGAACTTGAAAAGTAAGTTTTTGCAAAGTACTGTAATAAAACATTGCCTTGAATCAAAATATTTTAATTGAAATAAACATAATGACTAACATATTTCATTGAAACAAACACAATGGCTAAGAGAGGTTAAATAAAACTGATTGGATATATTTTGTCGCATTTCATAATTATATCAAATACTAGGTAGGTAGGCAGAGACTACGACCATTTGGCACGATCCTGAGACACCTCTGTCGCCTTCTTTACATCCATATACCTATGCATAGATGCTTGTCGGTTAATAGTACTATTATTTGGCGCATTTTCAATATATCACAGATTTAGTCGATAAACTTTCATTTAGGATACCCCTTGCTGACTCTGCCGTTCACTTCTGCAACATAAATTTGCTTTGACACTCTTTCCTCATTAATTGTTTCTAGATTACCAAACCACCGAAGCATACCTTTCTTAATTCTGGTCACAAAATCATCTTGCAAGAAACGCTCTTCTCTTATCACACAATTTCTTATTCATATTGAGCCCTAACATTCTCCTTAATGACCGTTTCAAATTAACAGAGTTTAGAGAATTTTCATACTCACGGGTGTGATGCAAGGCTGACACTTCACTTAGCGGTCAAACACCGCAGAGCCTACTTCTCTTGAGGATGACTCTTGTAGAGGCGAAACACGTATCGTATATCGAGAGTGGTGTGTCTTACCTAGTGTAGCGGTGTAGGAATGACGTATGGTGTGGTGTAGGGGACAGTGCACATAACTGAGGGAGGGTGGGAGGTGCTTTTCAAACTAGAAAAGACACATCATTTTATTTCATTACACAGAATTAAGCAACTTTAATATAATGGATATCCGTAACGCCTGATTCTATTAATTATGTTTTGTTGTACATTATTCGCACAGATATCTATATCTAAATAAAACTGAAGTGTCAGTTGGTAATGTCAAAATTATAGCTTTTTACTAAATGCATATGAAAGTATATACGGTACTAATAACAAAATTACAATTTTCAAAGTTTTTGTCTGTCTGTCTGTCTGTCCGTCTGTCTGTCTGTTTGTTCCGGCTAATCTCCAAAACGGCTGGACCTATTTTGATAGGATTTTCACTGGCAGATAGCTGATGTCACAAAGAGTAACTTAGGCTACTTTTATTTTAGAAAAAGAATTAGGGTTCCGCGCAAAAAAAATTAAAACTCGAAATAACACGCGGGCGAAGTCGCGGGGACAGCTAGTATATGAAATAATATAAATATATATAATCATAATGCAAAGGCTGAAATGAAATGTTTCTATTTTTTTGATACTGAAAATTATTGGTATCGTAAGAAGAGAATTGAAACAGGTGATGGACAGCAGCGTCATCCTGATAACAACGCAATAATATTGCAAGAAAAAACTGCAGTTGACAATCCATCTTCATGGAAGTCTATGTTCAGTAGTGGATTTTTGATGGGATTTTATGAATGAATGAATGAATGATTGTGGTATATAATAATGTTTACGTCAGGTGCAAAATATCAAGATCGAAGTTAGGCAACAGCGTCAATGGTACAAGATGTCTGGTACAACAATCCTCAATTCGCCTCTCAAACATTATGAATTAGGGAAAACCCCGCTATAACGGGAGCGGCTCATTGCCAGCAGTGGACTTTGATGTTGATAATTAAGAAGTAACATATTAAGTACAAAATCCCAGTGTGAAGGTATCGTTTTTTAAACCAAGGATAAAAGAAAAGATAAAAAAGATATTCTATTTTTAAACCAAAATTTTTTGTTGTCTTGGAAATTTATTTGTTAATTTCCATCCGGTTCGTTATTCAGCCGCTAATAAATTGCAGACAATTCCGTTCAGTATAACATCGTTCAATCGATTTACCGCAAAGCCCGTCTGATAAGTGGACTGTGGACTGAAGTTGCTTCAATTTTATACCAAGCTTCCAATTTTATGATTTTCTAAATTTAAAGTGTAAAAACCGTGTAGATTATTTTTGATGTAAAGATTTTAACACATAATATTATAATTTTTTAACATTTATCATCATCATCATCATCATTCTAACCTATCAAAGTCCACTGCTGAGCAATAGACCTCTCTTATAGATTTCCTCCTATATTTGCCTAATTACCATTTTTGGCAGTTGGGTTGGCAACCGTAGTTTTTTCTTTATTTTTGGTTTTTATCAGGAGAATGTGCCCGTAGTTCATGTAGGCCCATCTCGATTTCCATCTGTCGCCTGTTACGTCACTCTCGACATATTATGGGTTATTTTAACACTATTCAATAAATATTGTTAATTCAGACTTAAGTCTATTTTAATCACTTATTGCAAATGGTGATATCAAAGCGATTTAGGGGTCCATTTTGTTTTCCAAACGGAAAACCTGTAACCCCCTCGTATGTGCTGATGGTAGTTGTATAGGGTTTCTCCACGTAAATTAGACTTCAATGAGAAGTTTCCTAAGGGACAAATAAATAACTAGTTAGAACTTAAAATCAAGGGTACGAGGTTGCTTTTATATTGTAATCTTAAAAATGAAATTAAAAATTATCATAAGGCAATAAATAAACAGTATTAACCAAAGTCTAGAAAAATGCCGCAAAAGATAATAGGAGGAGACTAAGATAAGAAATGAGCTGTAGCATTTTCCTAATTACTAAAATAATTAAAAATTCACCTGCTTACAGAGAAAAGAGAAAAAGAAAAGATGTACAAATATTTTCTGTAGGACCCAAAATTAGGATAATCCTGCATCTTGGAGAATCCGAAAAACGTTGATAATGCGCGTGCTAGAGTTACCGTTTGGTTCAAAACTGCGGCGTAGTAACTTTAGCAATCATATATGCAACGAAGTAAGGTATTTGTGAACCCATGCATTACATACAATTTCATTATTATTGGACCAAAAATAGCACTTAGATCTTACGAAGTTAAAGTGATTATAATTTAATTTTACTCAAGTAAAGTTTTAAACGTGATTTTTATGCGAACCCAGCACTTATAGGTTGTATAGAATTTTTTATAGAGTCAAGTAAAGTTGGAAGGCCAACATCGGAGTGCTTAAGTAAATCCTCTACCTAACTGGCGTCGTTAGGTTTAAAAGTGTTTTAGCACAGAAGCAAAAAGAAAACTTGACTACTTCATTTAGCAATAATATTTTTTTCACCTTTATTTTATATTAATAATACCAAAAGCGGTTTAATAAGTAAGTACCAAATTGAGGAAGATTTTATTTCCCACTATAGCATAGTATGTATGGTTATATATCTGTATATATAAAAGGGTATCCGGTTCTTCATCACATCATACGAAATACAGCAGTATGAAGCTGATATTTCACGCTGGGAATATATGAGAGCGTATCCATCCCCAATCGAGCCGATCAATTCCTGCTGGCAATCATAATATACGAGGGGCGTTTAATGTATTCTCGGTACGGGTATGTTAGGAAAAAGATAAAATTATAAAATATTTTTTATTTTTCAATATAGTCTCTCATGACATCAATACATTTACTTGATCGTGAAAAAGCTTTTCTATTCCCTTGACAAAATATTTCTCGTCTTGGCTTGAAAAATGCTCATTTACAGCGGACTTGAGCTCATTATCGAATTCCCCGAGGTCTTTTTTTAAGTTTGCGAATAAAGACTAGTCACTAGGAGCTAGATCTGGGCTGTATGGTGAGTGATTAATTTTGAAGGTTCGGTTGACATTTAAGGTCGTAGTAGTCTTGGTAAACGGCCACCATATCTTCATGGATTTTTTTTAATTTTCCTTGTTTAGTGAGGAATTTAATCACCGCACGGTGTTTGATTTTTTTTCTACATTGTCTAGTCAGTCATTCCCGTCGTCTATGACTGAAGGTTACAAAAGAAGTAATGAAGTTATCAAGACGAAATTACACATTTATATCCTCAGGTAGTGTCGCTAGTAATGTTTTTTTAATTATCCAGATTATTAGGAAACCACCCTAATACCGAGAATACATTGAACGCCCCTCGTAGCTGCAGTATGGCTCTACCACATAAAAAAATTAACAAAGGTAAATTATGAATAAAATTATAACTAAAACTGTATAATTTTACGTGGTAGAGCCATGCTCCAGCTATATTACTGATATAGTTGTAGCACGAATGGGTCGGCTCGACCGGGGAAGGACCACGCTCTCACAGAATACCAGCGTAAAATAGCAGCATAACGCTGCTGTATTTCGTATGGTGAATGTAGAGAACCGGATACCTTTTTTTACTGGAAACGAGGGATTCCATTTTTGTCCTCTCGGGTGACAACGCATCTGAATTTTGATTCGTAAACGAGGATAGATGTAGATGTCTATGGGCCACAGAAACCACTTACCATCAGGTGGACTGTGTGCTCGTTTGTCACCCTATCCTATAAAAAAAATTGCATCTTTTTGTACTCAAATCATACTATTACATATTTTTAAATTCATGTACAACGACCTCGAATCACATTACGTCTCATAGCGAGGTAAATATAGAAACTTCATGGATAGCATTATAATCATGTTATAATTCTAACGTTATATACCCGATTTTGTTTCAATCGTTAATCAAAATTCAAGGGAGTCCAGTGAAAAACTAAGTAACATTTAACTGAGTAATGCGTCAGCGGAACCATCTAGACGGTAATTTGTACAGCTCGGCCCGTGGTTGGTTGATTAAATTAAATTACCCTGTTCCCCGCTCGAGATGTATGCTAACGATGTTAATACGAAAATCCAGCGTAAAACGTATTAGCGACTTGCCTATGTTTAATTCAGGGATTAGACAATCTAGCTCCGAAACAGAGCTGCTAATGGCTTAGATTAATGGACCTCATAAGAAAATCTCTTTGTGCAACCCAAAGCAGACTTAAGAGGTCATTAACTAATCATTTCCGTGATTGTTTTTTTTATTTACATCAAAATTTACAACGCTGGAATTTCATATTCGATACATGATATTGTATAAAATTATTGTATATTTATTTTTATTTATTAATATCTTTATATATAAAAATTACGTGTCACGTTGTTTGTCCGCGATGAACTCCTAAACTACTGAACTGATTTCAATGAAAATTTGAACAATCTGTGCAGTTTAGTCCAACTTGAGAGATAGGATAGTTTTTATCCTGATAATTGACCCGCAATGTATTTTAATTACGAATTTAAGGATTTTTTATATGAAGGGTCGTCGAAAAGGGCAGAACAACCAGGCAGACGTTATATATATATATATATATATATATATATATATATATATATTCGTCTGTACATTTGTCTGTATGTTTCTCACTGAACACCTAAAGGGCTGAACCGATTTTGATGAAATTTTGTGGGTATTTGAGTGGGTGGCCCTTTGGTCCAGATCCAGAAACCACTCGTACGAAGCCGAGACGGATCGCTAGTTTTTTTTTTACAAAATTTAAGTAGCTAACAAATTTACAGCCCATTTAATTGTTTAAACAGATTTAAAGCAGTTACTGCACAAAGTGGGTACCCTCAACCAACTTCTTTCTGCTACAGAATGCGTTGTTTGAAATTTAAGAATGGAATGCCTCACGTCCGTTTTATAATACTAGCTCTCTATAACCGCTAAACCGGGACACAAAAGTGAACGCACTACGATTAGGCAAGAGAGTGGTACCTACCATTTGGTACAAAAAGTACTAACAGTTGGTACAAAGTAGTACATATTTGCAAATTTTGCAATCTTTATCGAAAATTCGTTCTATGTGCAGGTTACCATATTTTTTTATTTTAGTATTTGGTTCAAGTCAGGTTCAGTTCCGACCATACTGGTCGGGAAAGTTACCACATAAAGTGCCGTGGCGTTTTTCAATTTATAATTTCTTATATTTAAAGACTTTACATTCATTTTATTTGTTGTATAGCCATGCTATTGCATGTATTATGGTTGTAGCAAGAATGGATCGGCATCGGCGACGGGGTAGGGTCGACGCTCCCACAGAATACCAGCCTAAAATAGCAGCTTAATGCTGCTGTGCTTCATATGGTTCGTCTAGAGAACCGGAGACTCTTTTTACTGGATAGGCATTCCATCTTAATCCTCGTCCTCGGGTGTTTCAACGCATCTGCACTTTGATTCTTAAGCGAGGATAAATGTAGATATTTATGGGCCACAAAATCTACTTGCCACCTCGTGCAACCATGCTCGCTAATTCTTTAAAAAAAAACTCCTTAAGTCTATAAATTTCTTGATTATATCTGCTAGTCATAGCTCCTCGATAATGTTTGTGGTACAAGGATTTTCCCAAAAAAAACTAGCTTGATGAAAAATGAGAAATTACTCTTCTTTTAGAAGAACTTCTTTAATATTTATATACTTCAATAAAAAAAACGAAAATGATCAGTTGTAAAGAACTATATTATTAAATAATTCGTTTCATTCTATATTAAATTCACTAGTGAAATTATTTACCTTAGTTACCACGCTTTGTAGTTCCACATGTGTTCGAACGTTATTTATGTTTTTACGCTTCAAGTGTCTTCGGGAGGTCGCGCGATACCGGTAAGCGCTAATGTAAACAATGGTATCTTTTTATTCATCTTTTACTTTTGTATGCCAGCTATATATAAAATTTATTGCATGCCAGCTATATATAAGATTATACGATTCGTTATGAATTAAGATATTTAATTCTTCTTTATAAATATTAAATTCTATTTTATAAACCTCCTTTTACGCGGCAAAATAAAAACAAGTTACAAATTGTTAAAAACAATCGAAAATGTTCAATTTGAAAACGCTTGAAAACGTTTCATTACGGCCTTGTCTTTAGTCCATGTTGCTCAAAGATCAAAACGGCGTTTTGTCTTTGAACAACATAGATTAAATACAAGGCGTATTTAATTGAGAAATGAGCACATGGGATCGGCTGACACACGGGCATGCATGCGCTGTCAACCCCCTGCGGGGGTCTTGACACTTGACGGGGTAGGCGAGTTGGCAACCGCTATTTTTCATTATTTTGAGCTATATCAAGAAGATAAAAACAATTTTATTAAAAGAAGCCATTCCTACATTATTTGTACCAATAACTACAAAAATATTTTTATAATAGGACTTTAAAAAATTTACTTTCAAAACTTTAGATAAAAATAGAGACAGATTTTTGAACATTATAAAACTGTAGTACATTAAATAAAAAAAACTTGAGATTATCCTAATTTAGCCATTATGAACCCAACTAAGTATCTATTTATCAACAACAAATGTATAACCTTACTTCACCATTTTATATTATATTCCCAAGTCACAATGATGAAACTTTAAGCGTAGTTAGATATAATATATTTAGTAATGCCGTATATAGTCCCGTTACCATGGATTCCTGTAAAGCACCCGAAACGTCGGGAATTCAAAATAAGTAAATTAAACGTGATGAGGGGATGAGTCGCTCGCGTCCGTAGGCTTCGACCACCTAACCCTAGGCACACCCTACACATGTCCCCCGGGTGGTGCTAAACGAGCGACAAAGCCGAAACGATAGACTCGGCTCCTCGTTGTATGGTAGCGGCGTAAAATCTATCACCCCTTAGGTCGCACCATGAGCCAACAATTAAAAGAAATGGCCCCGAGTTTCCGGCGCCCCTTTAATGGGGCAGGGGTGCGAAGAATCTCTGGGACGAAAACCGGCGACGAGGTTCGCCACCCGTCACGTCCTGTCTCCCGGAGGGTCGAAAAGTGGATTGCGGAGGCCCGTCTGGCTACGCTGAATGTATGTGGAGCAATGAATGATAAGATGGATGAAATATGCGAAATGATGAATGAAAGAGGAATAGATGTGTTATGTGCATGGCATGTATACCGTTTACTGGTCTGGTGTAGACGAGACCGAGCGGACATGCAAGGGAGTCAGTGCCATCCTTTTAGAAAGAAAGGGTCAATGTGTGAAAGAGTATGAATGTGTAAGCCCAATGCTGCTGTGGATACGAATGAAAGTGGCCTTAAAGAAGTTGTTCATGCTTGGGGTGTACGCCCCAGATATGTCTAAGTCCACTTATATCCGATAGCAGTTTTGGGACATGGTAAGGCTGGTGTTGACGAAATGTAAGGAAAATGAAAATATTATTATGTTAGGAGATTTTAATGGAAGGGTTGGGGTGAAGAGTTCTGGTTATGAAAGGATATTAGGAACGTTTGGCGTGAAAGAATAAATGAGAATGGTGAAGACCTCCTCACCGTATGTGTGGAAAAGAATCTTTTAGTGGCGAACACTATCTTTCGCCATAAGAGGATTCACATGTATACTTGAGAAAGAAGGGATGATAGAAGCATGATAGATTTCATAATTGTGGATGAAATAATGAGGAGCGCAGTGTTAGATACAAGGGTTTATCGTGGGTCCAACGTAGGGACGGATCATTACTTGGTCTTATGCCGAATTAATGGTCTATTCAAGCGTTGGCGGCATCGGACATCTGTGTCTACCACTGCGTTACAGCGAATAAGAATAGAGAGGTTACAAGATGAAGGTGTGAAAGAGAAGTATAAATGCAGACCGAGGGAAAATATAAGTGTGTTGAATGAATTATGTATGAATGGTTTAGACTTGAAGAATGTATGGAATAATGTTAAGAAAGTTTTGGTGGATACAGCCACCGAAGTATGTAGTGTAAGTAAGAGAACGAATGAAAGGAAAAGTAATACACTGTGGTGGGATGATGAGGTACGGATGGAAGTTGAAGCAAAGAAGAGAGCATGGCTAGATTTACTAGCTGGTAATTCTGGCGGTATGAGTGATAAGACTGAAAGAAAAAAGGCAGACTTTAGACGTATAAATAAGAGATTAAAAGAAGCTGTTGAAAGGAAAAAACAAGAAAGGATAGATAAGAATGATAGAAGAATATCTGATAACTTCCAGGCAAATATTAAAATGTTCTGGAAGCTTGTAAGAACTGCCTGGGAAAATTCAAAACAACCTAGAATAAATGCTATACGAGACGAGAATGGTTGCATGCTGAATGATGAAGTTTCGAATTTAAAGAGATGGAAGGAATACTTTGAAAGCGTGTTTAAGAATGAAGAGTTGTCTGAAGTAAGTGAAATAGAAATTCCGGAAGAAGTGGAGAGAGGTAGGGAGATAAGTGTATATGAAATAATAAAAGCAGGTAAGGCAGCCGGATATGATAGATTATCACTCGAAATGCTAAGGGCTGGAGAGGGTGTGGTTGCAGGCATGCTGTACACCTTGTTTAATTTATGTTGGGAACTGAAGCGGGTACCGGAAGACTGATGCAAAGTCGTTATAGTCCCAATATATAAGGGAAAGGGGTCGCAGCAGGACTGTTAAAACTATCGTGGTATCAGCTTGCTTAGCATTGTGGGTAAACTGTATGCTAAGGTTTTAATTGAAAGAGTTGGAATAATGGAAGAAACTGATGGAAAAATTTGGGATGTGCAAGCTGGATTTAGAAAGGGGATGGGGTGTATGGATCAAGTCTTTTCCATGCGCATGATTGCGGAGAAATTTTTGGCCAAAAACCAGAAAGTTTTTGTGCGTTCATGGACTTCAAAAAGGCTTATGACAGAGTAGACAGGAACGTGTTATGGCAAACACTGACCTCATTTGGGTTGAGCGCTGGTCTGATACAGGCATTAAAGTCACTTTATAGGAACTCTAGTGCTTGTTTCAGGATCAACGGGGCCTACTCGGACTGGTTTGGCATTCAAAAAGGTGTCAGACAGGGCTGTGTAGCTTCTCCATGGCTGTTTAACCTATTTATGAACAGGTGTTTGCAAACTTTGAAAGTTGAAGAATGTGGGTTGAAAATGGGTGACTTAACTGTCAAATGCTTTTGTACGCCGATGATCAAGTCATATTTGCATCGTCGGAGGCCGAGTTGCAAATGATGGTTACTTTAATGAATTGGTCATTAAAAGAAAGGGGTATGAAAGTGAACGCAAGTAAGATGAAAGTGATGGTTTTTGAAAGAGAAGAAAGTAAAACGTTAAGTGAAATAAGAATAGAAGGGGAGTTGATTGAGCAAGTGGATGAGTTTGTATATTTGGGATGTTTATTTAGCAGGGATGGAAGATATGATAAGGATATAGAACGACGAGTGAACGCAGGTAATATAGTGAATGGGGCTCTACACGCTATTATGAGGAGTCAGAATGTGTCAAATAAGGCACGTATTGCAATTCATAATGCTGTATTAGACCCTACTTTAATGTATGGTAGTGAAAGTTGGGTTTGGCAGAAGAAGCACGAGAGTGGAATAAATGCTGTAGAAATACGGTCATTAAGGATTATGTTGGGGATAAATTTGAATGACAGAGTGAGAAATTGTTTAATAAGAGAAGAGTGCGGTTTGCAAGATGATGTTGTGACCAGGATTAAGAAAGGAATGCTTCGGTGGTTTGGTCATGTAGAAAGAATGAATGAGGAAAGAGTGACAAAGCAAATTTATGTTGCAGAGGTGAACGGCAGATTCGGGAAGGGTCGCCCTAAGCGAAAGTTTGTCGACCAAATTGGCGATATATTGAAAATGGGCCAAATCAAGAGTACCCTTAACCGACGAGCGTGTAAGCGTAGGTATATGGATGTGAAGGAAGCGAGAGAGGTGTGTCAGGATCGCGCCAAATGGAAGTCTGTAGACTCTGCCTACCCCTCTGGGTGACATGCGTGCGTTTGTATTGTATTGTATTGTACAGGGTGGCCCATAAGTCCCTTGAAATGTAAAAAAATAATTTAAAAAAAAACTAATGACATTATGAAAAAGGTTTTTATTTTGTCATAATCCTTATAAAATGGGAATTATTTTTTGAAAATTATATCATCTAAATGTAATCCGTTACGATCGCGGCACTCCTGTAAGCGACGTTTAAAATTATCCATCACTGCGTGGCAAGTAAGCTCTGTAATGTTTGCCATTTCTCTTTGGATATTTTCTTTCAGGACGTCAATTGTCCGCGGGTTGGTTTCGTACACTTTAGTCTTAAGATAACCCCATAAGAAAAAGTCCATTGGGGTCAGATCTGGACTACGTGGTGGCCAAGGAATATCTCCTCTTCGAGAGATCACTTTATTAGGGAAAAGTTGACGAACGACCGGCATAGCGACGTTAGAGGTATGGGCAGTTGCTCCATCTTGTTGAAACCAGGTCCGCGTATTGAAGCCTGGAAAATTCTGCAACTCTGGTGTAAAAAAGTCCTGGATCATAGCTACATACCGTTGTGAAGTAACAGTAAGCGCGCGGCCTCTGCCGTCCTCAAAAAAGTAAGGGCCTATAATGCCATGCGCTGACATAGCCGCCCAAACTGTCACTTTAGGGCTATGTAAGGGCTTTTGATGTTTGCGATTTGGATTTTCGCAACTCCAGTAGCGACAATTTTGCTTATTGACATGGCCGTTGATGTGAAAGTGAGCCTCATCAGAGAATAACACGTTATTAAACGAAGTAAAGCGGTTCAACATTTCATTTGCGAAATTTAGTCTGTGGATAGTGTCAGTATCTTTTAATTCCTGTACTAACTGAATCTTGTACGGGTGAAGATGTAAATCTTTCTTTAAAATTCGCTGTAACGATATTCTGGGTAAGTTTAATGCACTGGAACGCTTACGAGTAGACTGGGTAGGATTTTCACGAATTGAGTGTTTCACTACATCGATGTTTTCTTCCGTCCGTGATGTCCTTGGTCGACCTGACCGTTGTTTATCCAACGTCGAACCACTCTCTTCGAACTTAATAACCCAGTTCTTAATCGTTTGAACACTTGGAATGTCTTTAAAGTTGCGTAAATTCTGATATTCTCGAAATTTACGCCGCGCAATGGTAGCCGAATCATTGTTTCAATAAAACTCGATAAAATGCACGGTCCGCACCGGTGAAACGCTCCATGGCGACTGAATTCCCAGAAACCGTCGGTACTCCCCCCGCACCGCGCGCGCCACTCATGCGCGCCTTTTGTATTTTATTCGAAATTTACATTTCTAACGACTTATGGGCCACCTGGTATAAACGTGATAAAGCAATAAACATAGTTTCATTCAATGTTTAGTGTTCGCGTAAACATAAGAAATCATTTTTAATACCTATTGTTAAAATTAAAACTTTTATTATTATTTTATTACTTCCAGAATTCTCTTAAGCCGCTGACGCCGCCTTTTGCACTAATTAATATGTTTAACAATAAACAATTATTAAGGTTACAATGCTCAAAACAATGTTCTAAATAATATAGGATGAGCTTTTGTTAAGTCTTAATTAGCGTAATCGATAGCTAGTCTGTTTTCAAACAGATGAAAACTAAAGCTTCGCTAAAAAAAAATATAAAAAATAATTATTAACATTTTGTGGCACATTATATTGGCGTACATACTTAAGAATATGCCAGGTTTAGGTTTGTAACATCAATTTAGGTTTTGTTGAAGTATGTTAAAAAGGACTCTGAATGATAGAGAAAAATTGTGAAGTGAAAATTTTGTGACGAGGATTAAGAAAGGAATGGTTCGGTCATTGGGATACTTCTTTATAAAACTTAAGTAACAAACGAACTTACACCCCACCTTATGATAAATGGTTACTTGCAACCCATGAATATCTGCAACCAAAATTAAACAAAAAATTGCTATAGATGTCGCCTCTGAGGACTAAGATGGAATGCCTCACAGCCCTGATTGGACCTCTATAGCCTTCGGAATAGAACAAAGCAAGACACGCACAGCTTCTTGTTGGCAGAAATAAGTAAGCAAACTCGTATGCAGAAAAGGAATCTCACTCTTAAACTTACGTAAAATATTTAGAAACAAATTATGGATGTCGCCGCCGGAGGACTAAGTGGGAAAATGAGGTAGCCGCGTAGTTCGCGGTTTTGTAAGGGCCATCCATATATGTAACAAACACGTAGAATCGATGAATTTACGCTGCAACATTGAGCGGCAGTATCATCAAGGGTCAATCTAGACGGATGATTGTCGTACCAGTTGGCAATATATTGCAGCTGTCCCAAATTAATAGTAACCTACTTATTAGCAAGTAAGATAGATAAGAATAGATATAATGAAGTGAAAGAAGCGAGATAGTTATGCCATGATCGTGTCAAATTGAAATCCGTAGTCTCTGCCTACCCCTTTGAATAAAAGGCGTTGGAGTTTATATTTATGTTTTATGTGTTCTTTATTATAATAAATCAGCAATAGTTTATGACACTGAATATGTACTAGAACTTTATTGTGAGAGCGTATAAAATCCCCTATAAATATTATTACTGAGTTGTAGTCAGCAAGGAGGTGTTGGAGCCGAGGTACCCGTATTACTATTTTATGCTTGTTCCTCGTATTTGCAGAATATAAATCAATATTTTTTAATAAAACAATTTATTTTTGTGAACATATTATTACATTGATATATATACATTAACTTCAAAAATAATTCAAAACATTAAATGACAAATAAACAATTTCATAGTAGTAATAATATAATTTTACGTGATAGAGCTTTGCTGCAGCTATATTCATGGTATAGTTGTAGCACGAATGGGTCGACTCGACTGGGGAAGCACCACGCTCTTACAAAATACCAGCGTAAAAGAGCAGCGTAACGCGCGTGCGGTGAGTGTAGAGAACCGGAGACCCTTTTTACTGGAAATGAGGCATTCCATCTTAATCCTCACGGGTTTCCACTCCCGAGATGGGGTGGCAACGACCCCCAAGGCTCTAGCGCACAGCGGCATGATATAGACAATGATCCTTGAGCTATTCTCTACCTTCTGTGAAAATTTCAAGTAAATCCATGGTGGACGAAAAAATTGCGAGCCAAAATGCTTCATTTCCTGGACTACTAATTGTGGATCGTTATATATAGATAATAGATCATCATCACCAACTTCTAAGAAGTTCAAGACGAGTCCTTCCACCAGTAAGATCAATAATCTCATTTTTGGTATAGTAAAGGGATAGTAACGACAGAATATATCTCGATCATGGAGCTACTGTTACGTGTACTTTGTGTGATGCACAAATTAAAAAATTGCGCAACAAAATTCACGAGAAATGGTGAAGCAATCTCGTAAATATTGTTTTGTTTAACCAAGATAACGCCCGGCTCACAATTTTGCCGTCGCAATGACGTTAATTCGAGATGCTGGCTTTGAAATATTTATCTATATATATACTAGCTCGCCAGGCAGACGTTGTTCTGCCCTTTCCAACGACCCTTCCTATAAAAATCCTTAAATTCTTAATAAAAAAAATTTGAGGGTTATTTATCGGGATGAAAACTATCCTATCTCTCAAGTTGGACCAAAATGCACACAGTGTGCAAAATTTCATTGAAATCAGTTCATTAGGTTAGGAGTCCATCGCGGACAAACAACGTGACACGTAATTTTTTTATATATATATGTATATATATATAAGTATATTCCCCCCTTAGGTCTGCCACATGGCAGAGCAAATGTAGAGGGTACATTATCTCTTAAACCTTCTCCAATTACGCCTTAAAATGCCTTAAAAATATTTAGCACTGCACTCTTGAAGCTTAATGATAAAATAGCAGAAAGTTTTTATAATAGATTAAGTGTGACAAGCGAGTACACATATATCCCATAAATGAAACCTGATTTTAGAAATTTCTTACTATACAAAATCATTTACATAACACGAGTATTTTTGAAACATTTTCATCACAAAATATCTGTACATTAGTTTTGCAACAAACAAAGCAGCATTACATTGTTATATGTTCAATTATTGACACAATGAAGGAACAGTATTCTGCAATATTATATACTCACTTAAATAACTATGTTCATTGTATATCGTTTCCATCCCGAATGGACTTTCGACGACTCTGCAGACACATTTGGGACATGTTACTTGATATTGGAGACACGTTTGGCTGTACATTGTTGCATTATTGATGAAACTATAGAATTCATACGCTGCTGCAACAACATTGTAACTGTCTTGGAAATTCCACGAACGGTATCATAATAATATGAATAACAAATATATTGCTCTTGTTTTTCGAAAATCGCAGTACCGTAAAATCCATTCTGCAAAGTTATCGTGACAAAAACAGTTTTACTTAAAAACATTATACTATCATAACAGTAAAAATAGTAAAGTAGAATTTAGTCGTATTCATTCTTCAGTCTAGTCGAAATTAGAGTCATGATATTTTATTCAAATCAGTAATATCACAGGGAATCTTGTTATTTATCGATATCAAACAAAACATGAACTGCCAGTTTTACGAAGCCTGTTCTTTGGTACTGTGCTTTAGCTGAAATGAATATTAAAGTAGCCAATCCTCTTTGTCCGTAGTAAAATCTATGGAGACGTTCATTTTGTTTTATATTGACCGAAATAATGAAGTTATTGGTGACATTATTAAAAGCAGTTTTTATAAATTAGATGAGACTTACGGCTACCATGTTCTTCAAATAGTTTATTACAAAATATTATAATATCTCATTTTTACGATCGTTTTATGATCATAATTAACAGAAGTCTAACATAAAAATACTTTTTTGGGGCTTTGACTACGATTACTGATGACGAGAACATATATTTCGTTTATAAAATATTTCAAAAGTAAACTACGAATTTTCTCGTGATGTGTTTTTACTGTCTAACATTTCATATGTAACTACAACTGCAATTACTTCGAAGTACAAGGTACACAAGTGTAAGTAGTTAACTTCCGATTGTTTCTATGGAACGGAGTGACAATCAAAAGAGGGTATCTAAATGACGCTCGTCATGCAAACAACTCAGAAATTATCTTCAAGCGGCTGTTTTCTTTGATAAATCAATTTTCATTTTTAGTTTATAATTCTAAAAGCGATGATGTTGGTTGTGGTGCTAATTTCGATGATGACGATATCCGTGTTAATTTCGCTCGCGATGACTACTTCCAAACACATTGTCATTACAAGTATAAGAACAAATAAAGAACAAATAGAGAAGCTTCTTACCTTATATAAAGTGCAAGTCCGTTCGTGCATGGAGTACTGCTGTCATATATGGGCTGGTGCTGCAAAATGCCACCTGGCAGCATTGGACTCAGTGGAGAGACGTGCTAAGAGGCTCATTGGTGACCTTGATTTGGTTGAAACCAATCTTGTCAGCCTCGAGCACAGGCGCAGAGTAGCTAGTCTCTCGGTATTCTATAGGATGCATTTCGGTGAGTGTGCGCAGGAATTACACGCTTTGATTCCTCCCTCTCCTTTCCACCATCGGACAACCAGGCGGTCAGCGGGTCTTCATACCTTTGTTGCCGATATTCCACGCATTAGAATTAAACGGTTTGCTTCGTATTTTGTAATGTGTACAGCAAATGATTAGAATAATTTGCCGGCGTCTATCTTTCCGTCCGAATACAATCTGGGCGTCTTCAAGGCAAGAGTGAATAGGCTTTTAATAAGATAAGACAGTACGATTAACCATCTACGGCTGCATCACCATTTACCGCCTGGTGGGGGATTGTTTTTTTTTATAGAATCGAGTAACAAACGAGCACACAGTCCACCTGATGGTAAGTGGTTGCTATGGCCCATAGACATCTACATCTATCCTCGTTTGCGAATCAAAATGTAGATGCGTTGGCACTCGTGAGGACTAAGATGGAATGCATCCAGTAAAAAGGGTCTCCGGTTCTCTACACTCATCATACGAAACAAAGCAGTGTTAATCTACTATTTTACGCTGTAATTCTGTGAGAGCGTGGTCCTTCTCCGGTCGAGCCGACCCATTCGTGCTACAACTATACTAGTAATATAGCTGCAGCATGGCTCTACCACGTACGTTTTTTTTTACTCATTATAAGCCAGGCAAACACTGGCTTATAATAAGTAAAAAAAGACAACAAATACAGAGTCTTCCTAAGAGGACTAAAATATAATACTATAGCTATTATACAATGCCTCACAGCCTTAAATACTTTCCATAGTATTCAAATCGAACCATAATAGCGTATACTGAAATAGGTGAGATAGTGGTGTCCTAGTACAAAGTGAATCTAAGTAACTAAGATTAAGTAAAGGATACTTTTGTAAATTAATAAAATCCATAGAAATTTCATAGGAATAATGAGTAGACAAATACTCCGAGAATTTTAATAGTTTTAAGTTTAAAGTTTTATTCAATTCTTTTAACCTAAAACTGCATCCTCAACGATCCATTTACGTGGCAGATGCATTGTAAGAAGATTGGGTACTTTTTTTAAATAGCGCTCGTCTGGGGACGTTTACCGAGTGTATACGAGCTGTGAGACATTTTAGTCTTTCATATTAAGAGACGGAAAGAGATGAATATAAGATGATACCTACTATTTAGCTTTAGGACATGAACACACAAATGAATATGTAAACAAACTTAATACACCACTTCCTGCATAAACATCGAATCGTTGGAAATTACAGAAATATCTAAGTGAAACAATTATATTTTTCAGTGATTATATATATATATATATATATATATATATAATCACTGAAAAATATAATTGTGAACATATTCATACCATATATATATGGTATGAATATGTTCTCACAGAATACCACTGTGAAACAGCTTGTTGCTGCTTTGTTTCGTATGGTAAATGTAGATAACTGGAGACCCCTGCTTCTGGTAAAGTGGTATTCCATGTTAATCCTCAGGGATGACAACGTATCTGCATTTTTATTTTTAATCGAGGATAGATGTAGATGTATATGGGCCACAGCATCCACTTACCAACAGGTGGACTGTGTGCTCGTTTTTCACACTTATTCTTTAAAAAAGGTGAACTGTCTTATGTAATATAATAAATGTTACGGTACCTCACTTAGTTACTCACAAAGTTATTTATTAAAATGCAGTTTCTAAACATTTCACAAACTATATACTCTTGATGCAACGCCGTATAAACTATCGGTGTAGTATGTGTTAGTTGTAGTTGCAAATATGTTAACAGGTAAATCGATCTTGGAGTTGGTGTGCTTGGGAATTGTTGCAATGAAATTTGTTAAAGGTAAGTTTGACTCATGGGAAATGTGGGCACAAAGTTATTCTCGTATTAATTCATGTACTTTAGTAACGTTATATTAAGTTATTTAATAAATTTGTGTAAATGTACCGAGATTTTTTTTAATTAACATAAAGTCAAAAGTACAGTGTGTGTACAGCGATGCTGAGTATAGGCTTTTCGTAATGTTATAACCAAACAATAAAGACTCATTCATTATTTGAAGAGACATAATAGCCACAATACGATACGTCTGCGTCGTCACGGTTATTTGTGTCGCATGGATACATAGTCCGTTTGTCCGTCGTACTTGTCCGCAAATATTTCTTTCTATGTAAGTCTAAATGCACGTAATCTATATATAATATCTAGGAAAATCGTAGTAACTGTAAGACCAATTAAGCAAAGAGCTCAGGAAAATTCCCAACGCAAATCACACCGAGCAAGGGCGCAGCAGTGTGACGGGTACCAGTTATATAATGACAGATGAACCAATAGTCCAGTGTACAGTACGTGTGACGACCACATGAGTTTTAATGCCTTCCATACAGTCAAACAATTCTATATAGAACTAGAACGATGTCACCCGAAGAACTCTTGCCTCCATTAATGTTCCCTCGGTTATAGAGACTTGTGGAATATTTAGAGACAATGGCAAGAAACCCGACGATATGACATTGATCCCTTGGGAGAGAGGTAAAGCCCTAGTATGGGATGCTACTTGCGTAGACACTCTGGCAGCCTCTCATCTCAGGGGTACCTCGTTTAGGAGCCGGGGCGGCATCAGAGGCCGCTGAACTGAGTAAGTAGCGCAAATATGAGTCTCTGAGAGACGACTACATATTTGAGCCATTTGCTGTAGAGACTATGGTTCTGTGGGGTCGACGTGCGGTGAAGTTCCTAAAAGAACTCCATCCGCGGCTGGTCATTGCTGCTGGTATTAAGAGGGTTGGTTCTTTTCTCGCTCAAACGCTAAGTATAGCCTTTCAGCGAGGAAACGCAGACAGCGTTCTTGGCGCGATTCCGCGGGGAGTATGACTGGATGATAGCTAAGGTACTAGTTTTAGATTTTTTTTTAAATTATAGTTTTTAATATTGCATATAATAAAATATTCTATATTATACTATAAAAAGAGTATGTTGTAGCACAAAGATTACGCGTGCGTTTTGTACACGCATTTTGCTCAAGTCATTATGGTGCTAAATGGTTGGAACTGCTTGGAATGTACTTTCATTGTAGAATTTTCATTAGCATAATTTGACCCGAAATATTTTCTTTCATTTTGAATAACAATTTTGTTTAAAAGACAAGTTAAAACCGGTTCCACTTAATGCGAGCGAAAATGTTAAAACTTCAGAAGCAAACACAGTTTTTATGAGTTTGAGAAATAAAAATTTAGTTCGTCGCTAACAACGAAAGTTTGGTAATGTCGTAGAAACGAAATTGCCTTATTATACGATAGACGTCACAAATTGATAGGGTCGAGTCGATTTCGTGGTAAATCCAACGTTTCTCCTTAATAGCAATTTTTATTGAAAAGACATTCCACTTTATGTCGCTTTTAAACCATTTATAATTATTATATCGCACTATTCAAGAAAAATGCCGACAAAAACAGTTATTATTAATTGACATAACATTAAAAACATTTTTTTTCAGTCAGAATCTGTGTTTGTATTTTTAGTAATTCCAATAACAACCTATATTTGTATGTTCGCTTAATAAAGAAGATTGGATATTTTCCGCACTTTTGCCAAATAAAAATATATAATTATATAATATATAAACACTCACGCCTGTCACCCTATGTGGCAGGCAGAGACTATGGACTTCCATTTGGCACGATCCTGACACACCTCTCTCGCTTCCTCCACATTCATATACCTACGCTTACACGCTCGTCGGTTAAAGGTACTCTTGATTTGGCCCATTTTCAATATATCGCCAATTTGGTCGATAAACTTTCGCCTAGGGCGACCCTTCCCGAATCTGCCGTTCACCTCTGCAACATAAATTTACTTTGTCACCCTTTCCTCGTTCATTCTTTCTACGTGACCAAACCACCGAAGCATTCCTTTTTTAATCCTAATCACAACATCATCTTGCAAACCGCACTCTTCTCTTATTAAACAATTTCTCACTCTGTCATTCAGATTCACCCCTAACATACTCCTTAATGACCGCATTTCTACAGCATTTATTCTACTCTCATGCTTCTTCTGCCACACCCAACTTTCACTACCATACATTAAAGTAGGTACTAACACAGCATTGTGAATTGCCATACGTGCCTTTTTGGACACATTCTGACTTTTCACAATAGGGTGTAGAGCCCCTATTGTGAAACTCTATTTCCTGCATCCCAAATACACAAACTCATCTACTTGCTCTACCAACTCCCCTTCTATTCTTATTTCACATATCGTTTTACTTTCTTCTCTTTCAAAAACTATAACTTTCGTCTTACTTGCGTTCACTTTCATTCCCTTTTCTTTTAATGTCCTGTTCATTAATGTAACCATCATTTGCAACTCGGCTGCCGACGACGCAAGTATAACTTGATCATCGGCGTACAAAAGGCATTTGACGGTTAACTCACCCATTCTTAACCCGCATTCTTCTACTTTCAAATTTTCCAAACATCTATCCATAAATAGGTTGAACAGCCACGGGGTAGCCACACAGCCCTGTCTGACACCTTTATGGATGCCAAACCAGTCCGAGTAGGCCCCGTTGATCCTGACACAAGCAGTAGAGTCCCTATTCAGAGACTTCAATGCCTGTATCAACCCAGCGCTCAACCCAAATGAGTTCAGTGTTTTCCATAACACATCCCTGTCCACTCTGTCATAATCCTTCTCCAAGTCCATGAACGCACAAAAACTTTTTAGTTTTTGGCCAAAAACTTCTCCGCGACCATGCGCATGGAAAAGACCTGATCCGTACATCCCATTCCCTTTCTAAATCCCGCTTGTACATCCCAAATTTTACCATCAGTTTCTTTCATAACTGTTTCAATTAGTACCTTAGCATACAGTTTTTCCACAATGCTAAGGCTGATACCACCGTAGTTTTTACAGTCCTGCTGTGATCCTTTTCCTTTATATATTGGGACTATCACGGCTTTGCATCAATCTCCCGGTACCCGCTTAAGTTCCCAACATAAATTAAACAAGATGTACAGCAGGTCTGCCACCGCTCCTTCTCCAGCCCTTAGCATTTCGAGAGATACTCTATCATTTCCGGCTGCCTTACGTGCTTTCATACTTTTCATTGCTTTCATTATTTTATCTATACTTATATCTCTATCTATTTCCTCTTCTTTCGGAATTTCTATTTCATTAAATTCAAACGTCTCATCACTCATAAACACGCTTTCAAAGTATTCCTTCCATCTCCTTAAACTCAAAACTTCGTCATACAGAATACAGCCATTCTCGTCTCGTATAGCATTCACATTCTAGGCTGTTTTGAATATCCCCTGGTAGTTCTTACGAGTTTCCAGAACATTTTAATGTTTGCCTGGAAGTTATCCGATATTCTTCTATCATTCTTATCCGTTCATTCTTGCTTTTTCCTTTCAACTACTTCTTTTACTCTCATATCATCATTCATACTGCTAGAATTACTAGCCTTGGTTGCTAGTAAATCTAGCCATGCTTTCTTCTTTGCTTCAACTTCCACCGTACCTCATCATCCCACCATAAGGTATTATTTTTCCTTTCATTCGTTCTCATACTTACACCACATACTTCGGTAGCTGCATCCACTAAGCCTTTCTTGACATTATACCACATTTACGCGGTATACATGCCATGTGTAGTAGCATTCTTTCCCTTCCGTTTCGTCGCATTTACACATAACACGTCTATTCCTCTATCATACATCATATCGCATACTTCATCCATTTTATCATTCATTCCTCTACATACATTCAACGTAGCCAGACGGGCTTCCGCAATCCACTTTTCGCCCCTCCGGGGGACAGAACGTGACGGGTGGCGAACCTCGTCGCCGGTTTTCCTCCCGGAGATTCTTTGCACCCCTGCCCCATTTAAGGGGCGCCGGGAACTCGAACTTTGAGGTCAGCTTGAGCCAGCAGACAGTCAGTATTGATAGTACCTCAAATCGCAAAAGGGGACACAATAACTTGAGGCTCATATCACCATCGAAGCACTCGTTTCATCGTTTCCACTAATGTTCGAATAGTTTCAATATAAATTACTAGACTTCAATATAAATAATTAAGAATAACTCAAAAATTGGTCAGACCTTGATCAAATTTATATGGGACTACATGAGATGCATCAGCTTTTTAAAAAAAACATCAAAATCGGTTCACCCAGAAAAAAGTTGTGAATTAACACACAAAAGAAAAACATCAGAAAATGAAACACTATCATGTTTCAAAAACAACTACAAAACATTGTTTGTAACACATTAGTAACAAATCGGCGGTCAAGTTCCCACCACTTGTTATAAATTGTAATCCGCGCGTTCACAGTTATGCAGCACGCATTGACTATGAATTGTACAATATATTCAACCATATGACGTGCTTTTATACGTAACTGAGGAATAAATTATTTTAATTTTATAAAGCTACCAAAATAAGATTGCATCCCATGTTGAACATTTAGGCAGCGGGAGGAGGTTTTAATCTAATGTGAATAATATATTATTATTTCCAAGTGCATACATACTCGACCATGGTTTACGCTACTTTTTACCGGTAGAAGCTTTAGCGACCAACTGGTGGCGAAAATACCAGATAAATAAAATAACAGTGTACAAGGTCTATCTATTACCACGTTTAAATATTTTATTAAAATAAACCAGAAAAAAAAGAATTATTATCTGATAAGAATATATGAATGAATAAATGTTTGATAATAACCCCTGGGAATAGGGTGGCCGCTTCGAAGCTGTTTTAAAACCATGTTTTGTAATTAGTTTGTACAACTTTTTGTTTTATATAATTTTATTTGAAAAAAAAAATGGTCCCGCTAAGTTCCTTGCTGGTTCTTCCCAGGAGATCATATTATTGATTCTAGAAATAAATAGTTGTGATGTACAGCCTAAAAATAAGTCGCTTGTATAATGAAGCTTATACTTTGAAAAAGCTTAGTTTTATTGCGCGTGTTAAAATTCCAGGCATCACTCATTTTGTTAAAGGTATTGATATAGTTTCTTACAAAACAGCGTTATCCAAACCAAAATTAAGCGTAATGTAACAAATAAGTTATTAGCTTCTTTAGAAAGGTTCCTGAAAATGTGCCTTCATCTAATATTGAGCAATCAAATAAGTTTATCTGTAAGCGTCATTTGATTGAGATTATTTCTGTTCTTGTCTCGTCCTCGATGATGAAATAATCACAAATGTAGTTATCCCCATTGTACTAGATGTGACGCCCTCTAGTGCAATTGGGTCATAGATGAAAAAACCACAAACTACTTTTGTGATTTTTTCATCATTGAGAACGAGACAAAAACAAGTATGATTGTAAATATCACGAATATCTCTTTCCTGCAGCATAAATATATTTTGAATATCAGGTGCTCATTCCTAAAACTATTATCTATAAACATATAAAACATAAAACTGTGAAAATTGCTGAAATAACCCAATACTGCTGTATTCACATAAGTAAAAAGCCCTGTCCTTTTATTTGCATAAACAGAGGAACTAAGTATTTTTGTCAAGGCTTCAAAATGAAGTCTCATTTTAGGAGAGACGCTATAGTGATTCCTAGGCAGGCTTGTTCGTATTTAAAAAAAAGTACAAAAATAATGGTTACACAAATTTAATGGTAATTTTTAATAAGGTGCACAGTGTCTTCATCAAAGCATGAAAATTTGAACTAAAATTAGACCACCTTAGGTATCTCTATTGCCTTGCCTAGTAAGTTATTTATAATACCTTAAAATATGCCAATATTCCTTTAAAATATAAATAGACAATCAGCTTTTCTCGTACGCCGAATATCCCAAAAAGTCGATAGGAGCGCTGTGGAGTGAAGCACAATTAACCGGGGTCATTAAATGACGAACTTTGAACATTTGTCACCCACAATTTACTCCAAAAAGGGCACAAGAGCGAGAGAGAGATATAAATTAAAGAACTGCTGATGTATTTCGTAATTTTGTATCAGCGCTTATAGCACGAATAAATAGTAGGGTAAAATACATTTTTGCTTAAATTGCTTAAGCACTTAAAGTATATATAGGCAGGCAATGTTTATTTATATTCTATGGTTAAACAATAAATAAAGCGTGTCGTTAAGTAGATTAATATGCTGGGATTATAGTAAAATACATAAACAGGGTAACAGCCAACAACATCGTCCACACCGTTCCCACATATATTCTCGATAAATAATGATAATGGATTAACTCAACACACTGATAAAAGTATATTACTAATTTTTTAGCCTAATTGAACTGACACCTAAGTTTTACAATTTTTTTATTTCGAAACTTTGTGTTTTGTTTTACAGTTTAATTTTCGCTTAATTTTTTTACAGTTAAAATGAAAGTTTTATGAGATTATTTTATTCACATTCATTAAAAAAAAAACATATGTACTCTTTCTATGTTTACGGGATCAACACATAAATACATGTATCATAAATTCATTATTTAATATAGTTATAATGCCTACTAATATTGTTAACCTTATTTTTAAACTTAATAGAGCAACACGGCAGCTGGATTATGGTACATATATAGCTGTATTATATGAACGACGTTGTCACAGAATACAAGCGTAAAATATCAGTCAGTATTTCGTATGATGAATATAAAGAAACTGAGACCCTTTTTACTAGAAACGACGCTTTCCATCTTAGTCCATAAGGGTGTCAACGCATCTGTATGTTGATTCTTAATCGAAGACAGATGTAAAATTCTTTAGGCCGCAAAATCCACTTAACGGTAGGGGACCTGTAAACTTGATTGTCACCTTTATATGGTATCACTTGTTTGAGCCTCGCAACATGACCTAGTTCAAGCATTTTAGATAGTAATGTATAGAAAAATTGGTAAAATTAATAAACGTCATATGTACGTTATAGAGCGAATTTATCAAAGATCATGGAATAAAATTTAACTTCGCTCTATATCGTACATAAGCCGATAGATAAAAGTACTCCGTTAATTTTGCCAATTTTTTAGCTAAAATGATTGAACTAACCTCGCCCATAGAAGCATTCCTGCTCGTTTCTCTCGGTTCTCATCGGGCAGCTAGATTATATACGTCAATAGCGTGCCGAGCTGAGTGTTGTATTAGTTTAATTTTTCGTTATCTCTTAAAATATGCGTCCAAATCACATACTATGAAAGCAAAGTTTATCTTCATAAAATTGTCTTCGTAGGGATTAATATGCCATGCCTAATAATAAGGCTCATAAATCACTTTTTGATTTTCAATAAAACTTTTGTCACAAAATACTTATTGTACATATGTATAATAAATTGGCATATCACCGATTTTTTTGGATGAAGTAAAACTCTATATTTTTGTAGTAGAACATTATATTTACGTATCACTAACCATTACGCCAGCGCACGGATTTTTCGTTTCAGGAGCGCGTTTTCTTCTGACATGCTTAACAAAATCAATATTTAAGGCTATCTGAGAGGTGTAGCCTAGCAGTAGGCTAGTAGGTAGTAACCCATACTATTTCTCATGAATCTGGCCATAATATGCAAAATAATTTTTCAAATCGGACTAGCAGTTCCAGAGATTTGCGTGTTTAAATAACCAAAATAATAAAAAAAAAACTCTTACGCTTTATTATATTAGTATAGATAAAAACAAACTTTAAGAGTTAAAATTAAACCGGGTGACCATTCTTACCAAAGTAAATTTCTAAAATAATAACTAAATATGAAAATAAACAGGTT